>OX243806.1:5000000-7500000 GCA_945859595.2 Megachile willughbiella
AAAGTACTTATTACTATTATTTTTGCATTTCTCCTTGATATGAATTATTTTAATTATTTTATAAGTTTCTTTTATTTTCTTACAAAAGCTGTACTTTTTCATTCATATTGAATTTCTAAGTTATTTTCATAATAAAATTTTTATATTTTTATTTAGATTATTTTCAAATTTGTAGATTTTCAAATTTCTAAATTTGTAATTTTTTTAATCATCAAATTTTTACATTTGAAATTTTGTGTAATTTCTGAGATCAAAATTTAAATAAGTAAATGTTTGAAAAATTTGAAATTCCTATATTTCAAAATTTTCTTATCACCCAATTAGCAAATTCCCAAATTACCAAATTACAAAATACTTAGATTTAAAACCTGCAAACTATAAATTTCTAAATTAAAAAATTAAAAGCTTTGAAATTCCTATATTCCTAAACTACTGACTTACAAAACTCAGAAGCGTCATAAACCAGAAACTCCCAACAAAAAAAATTCAAGAAACCAAAAATTTCAATCTTTCCAAATTCCTAAAAGTAATTACAATTGTTTAACATAAAAATTTGTTCAACATCGAAACTAGCAAGATGTAAAAATTCAACCTAGTAATATTTGTTACGAGCAAACGAATATTTCACCACTTAAAGCATACCAAAAGTTTCGAACGCCCGGTAGAATGGTTTCAACTGCTTTCCGAACTCAAATCGAAGTAACATTTGTTTCCACGGATCGGTAGTTATCGGAGCTTTTTTTCCCCCTGCATTCGACCAGTCCAGAAACCGTATTTTCTGGCAGTGAATTTAGCGTTCGGGAATACCGTGTACTCGTTGCCCATGGTGCAAGCAAATTTCTATGGAAATCAGCGTGCAAGCTCGCGATACAAAGCTGCTGGCTCGTCACTGCGGAACCAAACGCGTTCCCAACTTTTCCCTGGTCGAGCTTTTTCGTTGGGCTTGAAAAATTGTGTCCCGCCGCTTTATGGAAATTTCTGGGATCCCCTCATTGATTTCTATCCATCGGACGCCATTTTTGGCGCGCAACTTCCGGTCAAACTTTTGTCGAGAAATATTAATTTCTCTTATGACAATTATTTAGCTATTTTAATTTTAATATTAAATACTAGTTTTAGGGATTTTATGATTTTTGTTGCTAATTTTAGTATTAATGTATACTTTGGAAAATAAGATCTCTTAAATAATAAAATTAGAATATTATTCAATTTCTTTGATAATTAATAAAATAGAGTAATAATTGATTATATTTACAGTTGCAGAAATCGATGAAATTGGTATTTAATATTTATTTTAAAATTGGTTGTGCATTCATTCTTAATTTCAATTTTATTATTTATTATTTGAGAGTATTATTCAATTTCTTTAATAATACCGTTAAAAAATAAATAAAATAGAGTAATTATTGATTATCATTACAGTTGCAGAAATCGATAAAATTGGTATTTAATATTTATTTTAAAATTGGCAGTGCATTCATTCTTAATTTCAATTTTATTATTTATTATTTGAGAGTATTATTTAATCTCTCTAATACTTCTAAATAATAAAATAGAGTAATTATTAGAGATATTAAATAATACTCTTAAATAATAAATAATAAAATTGATATCAAGAATTAACCATGTCTTACCAATTTCAATATTATAATTATAATCATTAATTTGAATATCAATGCCAATATCCAATTAAAATTAAATACCGATTTTATAAATTTTTGCAATTGCAATCATAATCACTAATATTAATAACAATACAAAAAATGTAACATTAAGATTGTCCTTTATTTTTAATAAAAATTTGAAAATTTTTTACCAATTTCAATATTAATATCAAATGAGAATTAGTGAGAATAACTAAACTTGAGATTGAACATTACCGATTTTAATATAATTAACATTGCAAATTAAAATTTTAATGATTATAGAAGTAGGTATACCTTTGTATTTGTTACGATTTCAGCTTCGTTAATGAATCTATTGTTGATGCGAGGATAATAATGGCGGACAATAAAATAATAACGATGGAAATAAAACTGCAGCAAATTGCTTTTGTCCAGTGTCAGTGAAACTGCTTCTATTCTATCCCGATTTTCTCTCTCCTTCTCCGGACAATTAACGAGCACCCAGGGTGTGTTTTTTTTTGGTGTCCGATGACGTCACCGTCCTCTGCCGCCCTCCATGGCGCCACTAATACGCCTCGTCGCGATTCTATTGAGGGTCTGTCCATTTACTAGACGAGAAGGCAAACATACACAAATATGTATACAAAGAATTTACGGAACTCGTCGACTGATTAATACCACGAAATTCACTTCCTGAAATCAATTAACAAGAACAGTCTTCAACTTCTATTAATAACATATCGCTTCAGAAACGAGGACCCATCTTTCTTATAAATATAACTTCCTAACTTTTATAATACAATTATAAATTCTACAAATGTTTTATACAATTTATTCTACAAGAATAATGATTGTTACCTTTTCCTGTACACAAGTCGTTAAATACCACTTGCCATGCTGTCACTAATGAGGTTGCAGGAGCAAGAAATTCTTTGACTCGGCAATCATGGAGTAATCTCAGAGAAATTGCGCAAAAACGTGATTTATCGTTTCTTGCGCTTTACTGCCTTCTTAATTATAATACAAACTTGGAACTCTGCGTAAATTGTTCTTTCTTTATCGAACGACGTATCGCAATTCGAATTTCATTTACAGCCACATCTCTCTAACCTCAAATCCTTAGAATTCCAAGGTTCCAACATTTCTCAACAATAAATTTACCAGTGTATACCGATGTCAACCCATGAGTTGGCGCGTGAAGAGGCTGAGGTTTCATTATGGCTGATGTTTAGAAGAGAATTGGTCAGAATAGAAAAATGCCTCACTTGGCGCGTGAAGAGACCCAGGTTAGAAGAGAATTGGTCAGAATAGAAAAATGGATGCTTAGGACTACTGACACTAGGATTACTGGCACTACAATTGGCACTAGAATTATTGTCACCAGGATAATTAGCGCTGGGATAGTTAATATTAGAGTTATTGGTACTAGGATTATTAGCAGTAGGATTATGGGCACCATGACATAGGCACTAGGATTATTGACACCAGGACACTAGGATTATTAACGCTAGGATTGACCTTAGGACAGTTACCATTAGACCTACCGATGTCAACCCACGAGTTGGCGCGTGACCCAGATGTTTAGAGCTACTATTGGTCAGAATAGAAAAATGGACGCCTCACATTTTCGGTATATTGGCTCGCGCACCAATTAGACCAAAAACAGTCGGCAAACGTCTCGAGATAGTGCGAATTGCGTTCAGCAGTTATTGTCATTATTCTTATTTGCCGAAATGTAGCTGGAAGCGTTCACGGTGGATAGGTGGAGCGAGTGGCTTCTTTTACTCTGGCTCGACCTACGCGCCAATTCCTGGCTTGTCTACAGAGACTGTGATGATCCAAGGGAACGTAGGGATTCTGGGAAGCTAGGAAATATGGCGATTCCGAGGACTGTGAGAATCTAGGGAATTCAGGAACTGTAGAGAATGCGGGGATGTGACCTAGGGATCCAAGGGACTGGACTGTGGAGATCCTAGCGAACTTAGAGGCACTGGAGACTGAAACTATGGATATATAGGGAATCTAGGAGTCTGAGGAACCATGAAGGACTATGGAAACTCTAACCTATAGTTCCCAAAGAGAGTGAGATAGCGTTCAGCTAAATTCCTACACGTAACTTTCATAATTCATTCTTCACCCACCTCTAAATTTAAAAAAGTCTTCTGTTGCAATATTTCCATAGAAGTTGCATTTACTCTGTATACCGGTTTAGGAAATTATTTGAAGCAGCTTTCAAACGTGGTCACCCCATACATTAATTCACCGTTCGACTCGGTTCTTTGTGGCCGGCGACGCGTTGCAACAAATATTTACTTGGCGGCTATTCGTGACAATGAGCCGAGACGCGTTGTCGCAGCCGGCTTTTCAAAAAGAAATTCGTTTAACTTGCCCTTTCATGGAGATAACCGTGTGCCAGGAGAGCGAAGGTAACATCACCCGAGGGACTCTCCCAACGTGGCCGAAATACGGAGATGTTTACCGAATGGCAGCTGCGATCTTGCCAGTGGGTTTCATCTTGTTTACGAGCTCCACGAGTACCTACAGTCGTGCTTCCAAATTGTTATTTTATACCTTTACATCCTCCACAAATTCTTCATGAATTTTTTAGTAACATTCAGAATCTTTGAGTGCTACGAAACTTCGTCTTTTTTGAAATTGTAGAAACATTCTTGTTTTTTATACCTTGCAATCTTTTTGAAGATGTGTTCAAATTATGTTACACGGGACATGTAACAGATATGCGACGTACGACGTGTTATATGACACATATTGCAAAGTCATATGATGTAGGATGTGTCAAAGTTATGTGACGTAGGATATGTCAAAGTTATATGTCACAGGGTATCTAAAAATTATATGACACATATTTCAAAGTTATATGATGTAGGATGTGTCAGAGTTATATTATTTGACATGGAATACGTCACAGCTAGGATATATCAAAATTGTATTGCATAAGATATATCAAAATTATATGACAAATATTTACTTTGGATCATCGAGGCTCTCACAGAACCAATAATTATCTACAAGCTGATGCTCCCTAAATTGTGAGGAGCGTCAACCTGTTTGAAGAGGCCGATGATCGAACAGTGAGTGTAATAGTTTAATAGAATCATCGACTCTAAGATATACGATGTGAAAGATGAAAAAAGCTGTTGAAGCAAACGTTAATAAGAGTCTCGTTCGATTTGTCACTTGGCAAATAGAACGTTCAAGTACTTCGGTGTATAAGAGCTGAAGACAGGGTGCAGCGAGTTTATCGAGTAATCCGTCATTGTCGGAGCTCGTGGGTTCGTAAAAACGGCCTGAAGAAGCTTGACACGCGTTTCGAGTGACAGAAAAGTCCACGTTCGTGAAAAGAGGCAGCCCAGGGAACAAGGAGTGCCATTGTGCCTGGGCCAGATAGTTCATCATATTTTTAAGTAACGCTCGTAAAACTTGTGTGTCTCGTGGCTAATAAATGTACTTGACGTTTACGGCGGAAGACACTCGAGGAACAATCGGCACGTTTGTGTTCTAAGAGAACGTTAGGAGAGGTGAGCGGTTCTCGTTTGAACGAGCGCTTTGGATTATGTTAAGACGTATTATTATTCGTTAGTGTATGTTAGATTTAATATTGGTTGATACAAATTATTATTTAATATTTGATGAAATTTTACGTTAGTTGAGTTTAACTATTGTTTAATTTTTGATAAAACTCGTTATTGGCAGGTTTAAATTATTGTTTAATATTAAATGAAATTTTATATTGGTTAGGTTAGGTTGAGTCAAATTTTGATTTAATATTACATGAAATTTGATTTTTTTAATGTTAGGTAGGAAGAATTTGTTAAGGTTTACGAAGGATAAGAATTCAACAATTTTCATTTTTATATTGTTTTTGATTTAATAAAAATTATATAAAATATAATGTGTAATTTTCAGTTATAATGTACAATTTTACATAACAGTTAAAACATGTATTTTTAAATAAAAGTTGAAGTGTACAGTTTTAAATAAAAATGATAATATAAGGTTTCATACATCTAAGGACTATTAAAGTTATATAAATAACCCTAAAGATATAAATAATCCTTAACATAACATTTAACGAAACAAACGTAAAATATCCTTCAAAAAGCAAGTCATTCTTGTAAAATTTCTATTACTCCTTCATTTTTCCCAGTAAATCTCAAAAAATGAAAAAGTGAACGTTCGAGGTTAGCCTATAAGATCCATCGTGTACATTTTCTAATAATATATAGATACAAATTTATTTTTCTTCCGAAAACCTCTTAACACGGAACTTAAATGGAATTTCGTAGTAGTAAACCATGTCGGATCTTGAAGTATTTTCCCACGATTCTTTCCGCAAGGATGCGGTCTAAAATAGGAAGCTTTCCTTCCCGGAATGGATTCGATTCCACGTGAATCATCAGCTTTTCTTGTTCAACTCGAAGGCCTCGGGTGATGAAACATTTTTCTCCGACGCTTCAACCGATTTTCCACTCGTTTCTTCTGATTCTGCGTATGCACGATTCTGTACAGTTTCCAGCAAATAGATACAGATGGCGCAAATTAAAAGAACATTTCCAGTTACATTTCGGCAAAGAAGAGTAATAATGACAACTGCCGATTCGCTATCTCACTCGCGAATTCTCTGGGAACTATAGGCTAGAGTTTCCATAGTCCCTCATGGTTCCTAAGACTCCTAGATTCCCTATATATCCATAGTTTCAGTCTCCAGTGCCTCTAAGTTCGCTAGGATCTCCACAATCCAGTCCCTTGGATCCCTAGGTCCCACATCCCCACATTCTCTACAGTTCCTGAATTCCCTAGATTCTCACAGTCCTCGGAATCGCCATATTTCCTAGCTTCCCAGAATCCCTACGTTCCCTTGGATCATCACAGTCTCTGTAGACAAGCCAGGAATTGGCGCGTAGGTCGAGCCAGAGTAAAAGAAGCCACTTGCTCCACCTATCCACCGTGAACACTTCCGGCTACATTTCGGCAAATAAGAATAATGACAATAACTGCTGAACGCAATTCGCACTATCTCGAGACGTTTGCCGACTGTTTTTGGCCTAATTGGTGTGCGAGCCAATATACCGAAAATGTGAGGCGTCCATTTTTCTATTCTGACCAATTGTAGTTCTTTTAAAGACAGCCCCTTCATGCGCCAACTCGTGGGGTGACATCGGTACCTTTGATATCTGGGACAGCCCCTTTCAGTCAGTTATATAAATAAGCGGGAAATTTAAATCGAATGAACTTTGTTTTACAGGAACCTCTAACAATTAGAAATCTATTTGTCGTAAAATTTACTAATATTGATATTTGAAATATTTACATCGATTTTGTAACGTGAAAAGTTGAGAAAGAAGACATGTATTAAAATGATTATTCTATACAATTTTAAACATGTATTATATGTATTATAGAAGTGATTATTACCAATTACTTATGAAGAAATGGCGAACTATTTGTTACAAGAAAACACAGATGAACGTGTTGCAGGAAAATGACAAAATATTTATTACAAGTATGGGAATTGGTAAATTGAGAAATTGGAGAAATTGGGAAATTGGGAAATTGGGAAATTGGAAACTTGGAAAATTGGGAAAAAGGAATTGGGAATTTGGGGAGTTGGAATTTGGGAGATAGGGAATTGGAAATTTGGGAAATTGGCAAATTAGGAAATTGGGGAAGTGGGAATTGGGAAATTGGGAAATTGAGAAATTGAGAAATTGGGAACTTGGAAAATTGGGGAAATAGGAATTGGGAATTTGAAAACTTAGGAACTTGGGAAATAGTGAATTGGAAATTTGGGAAATTGGGAAATTGGGAAAAAGGAATTGGGAATTTGGGGAGTTGGCATTTGGGAGATAGGGAATTGGAAATTTGGGAAATTGGCAAATTAGGAAATTGGGGAAGTGGGAATTGGGAAATTGGGAATTGGGAAATTGGGAAATTGAGAAATTGAGAAATTGGAAACTTGGAAAATTGGGAAAATAGGAATTGGGAATTTGAAAACTTAGGAACTTGGGAAATAGTGAATTGGAAATTTGGGAAATTGGGAAATTGGGAAATTGGGAAAATGGGAAATTGGGAAAATGGGAAATTGGGAAATTAGGAAATTGTTAAACTGGGAAATTGGTGAAATGGGAATCCAAGAAAATTTAAGAAGACAAGATATTAATAGCAAATAAATTACTGATGAACGTGTTACAAATAAATGGCAGATAAATGTGAAGGTATAAAGCACTGTTTGCCGCCAATTTGCCGAATATTGTGTTGAAATCGTATCTATCCCGTTTTATTTTTCGTGGAAATTGGTTGTATTATTTTTTCTCCGTCTAAAAGTAGTTTCTTTGTCAGTGTCTCGTTATATCTGCTCTTCCACTGTTTCCACCATGTTTCTACGAAGGTGTTCGTGGAATGCATTTGTCAATCCGTCGGTAACTAAATTCGCGACGTTCAATCTTTCAGTACCAAGAAATTCATTTAGAAAGTTACGCAGATTCGTTGAAGCGTTGCGTCGAGAAGACACTTTGCATGCCTTGGTATTTCTTGTTTCTTCTTATTTTCTGTTAATCGATGAATAAAGTTATAGCGAAACGCAATTATTCGTATAAATTTAAACGTGTTTAAATTTAAATAGAACAAAGTATTATTAATTTAACATGTACACATATACCTCTCATAGACTTATCGTACAATTTATAAAAATGATTTGCATAACTACAGAAACGTTAATTGGTACAAATATAGGTACATTATAGAGATGCTAGATGACGAACGTTAGATAATGGATGACTAGGCAAGGAATTTGACTTCCAGCGGCCGGTGACTCGATCAAGAGTAACAATTAGTCACCGAGTTCGACCGAACGATGAATTAAAAGGTCCAGGTCTTATTGACGGGAGTAATCATCCCGGCAAGAACGCATTTGACCCAGGAAGACGAGTTTAATTGTGTTGTCCGACGATGGCTGGAAGCTGGCAGGCTCCGCTATTCTCGAACCGTATCATTTCAAATGTGGTCGCAAAATAAAACAATTTTTAGCAATAAAATTAAAAAAGAATATGGAGACTGTACTTATTAGACGCGTATAAGGTTAACACTTTATGGACGAAATTTGGGAATTTGTAATTTGATAATTTAGGGATTTGTGGATTTTGAGATTTGGGATATGAAAATTTAGAATTTAGGGATCCGAAAATGGGAATTGGGAATTTGGGGAGTTGGGAACTTGGGAAATATGGAATTGGGAATTTGGGAAATTAGGAAATTGGGGAAATAGGAATTGGGAAATTAGGAAATTGGGAAACTGGGAAATTGGGGAAATAGGAATTGGGAATTTGGGGAGTTGGGGATTTGTGGACATAGGAACTTGGGAAATATGGAATTAGGAAATTGGAAAAATGGGAAACTGGGAAATTGGGGAATGGGAAATGGGAAATGGGATTTGGGAAATTGGGAAATTGGGAAATTGGAAAATTAGGAAAATAGTAATTGGGAATTTGGGGAGTTGGGGATTTGTGGACATAGGAACTTGGGAAATTGGGAAACTGGGAAATTGGGAAATTGGGAAACTGGGAAACTGGGAAATTGGGAAACTGAGAAATGGGTAAACTGGGAAATTGGGAAACTGGGAAATTGGGGAAATGGGAAATTGGAAAATTGAGGATATAGGAATTGGGAATTTGAGGAGTTGGGGATTTGTGGACATAGGAACTTGGGAAATTGGGAAATTGGGAACCTGGGAAATTGGGAAAATGGGAAATTGGGAAACTGGGAAATTGGGGGAATGGGAAATTGGAAAATTGGCGATATAGGAATTGGGAATTTGGGGAGTTTGGAAGTATGGAATTAGGAAATTGGAAAATTGGGAAACTGGGAAATTGGGGAAATGGGAATTGGGAAATTGGAAACTTGGAAAATTAGGGAAATAGGAATTGGGAGTGTGGGGAGTTGGGAATTTGTGGACTTAGGAACTTGGGAAATATGGAATTGAGAATTTGGGAAATTAGGAAATTAGAAAATTGGGAAATTGGGGAAATGGGACTTGGGAAATTGAGAAATTGAGAAATTAAAACTTTATGAACAATGTTTGGGAATTTAAAATCATCAAATTTAGGGATTTGTGGATTTGAAGACTTGGCATCTGAAAATTAAGAATTTGATTATTTAGTGATTTATGGATTTGGAGATTTAGAATTTGATAATTTAGAAAATTGTGGATCTGTGTATTTGAAGATTTGGGAACTAGAAATTTAGAATTTGATAATTTAGGGATTTGCGAATTTTGAGATTTGGTATCTGAAAATTTAGAATTTGATAGTTTTGAGATTTGTGGATTTGGCATGCGGAAATTTACATCTGAAAATATTATTCCGTTCGCAAATAAAAAATAAGTACGAAAAGAAAATTGGTCAGATTAATTTAACCCCTGGCTTGGTTCGAAACTGCATACTTTTATCCGACTCATTTCTTGCTGGAGCTAATAATATCGATATGAATCAGTGTGCTTTGAATGCTTCATCCTACATAAAGTTTTGGAGGTATTGCCGTTTGGTAATTTTACGTCCACTATTCCAACGTAATAATTGTATAATTCACTGTTATGGAAAAATGTATAGAAACTTCTAAGATGATTAAAAATGATCATGTACAAATAGGGAGATTTATTTATTTTGCATTCGTTCGCATTTTATAAATAAACGAGGTTATGTTCTTTAACTCTGCGGTACAAGACTTGTGTAGATGGCGTTCCATAGGTCGTTTGAAGATCTTTTTGAATCGCGATAATGCAAGAATATTTCTTTTTAAAACATCGCAACTTCCAAAATATCCAATTGTATAGTTTGGATTTAATTTTATGGCATGGCACTTTTGACCGCCATGTTTGTTTTCAAAGGAAACTGTACGAGCATATTATACATATATATATTCATTTTCATTAAAGATTTTGACTGAATTCTGTTACTCAGAAGTTAGATATTACTTATAGTAACAAAATTTTGCTTCGAATCAGAAATAAATTAAATGTCTTCAAAATTGCAGAAATGTCCATGACATAACCTTCAATATAAAACACATGCGCAGTAGTTAACCAGAAACAGTAATCATGCGCAGCGAAGTTATTATACTTGCTCTTATTCTTTAATAATATATTAAATATATTTATTTATTCTTTTGAACTATATCTGCGCAACTCTTCTTTTTATTACCGACTGCGCATATCGTTCAAGACTCCACTCAAGATTGCTACTAAATCTCTTCACATTCACATAAATAACAAACGAGTTATTATAATATACTTTATTATAACAATGCAAGTTATACAGTAACATGATATACACAACGAAAGTTTTATAAAATTGAAGACATTCTTTATATTCCAATTTTTTAATAATACTTCAAGTACGATATACGACCTTACAAATCTGGCAAGTCTTCAACACTTCACTTTCTCCGAAAATATAAAATATGCATGACAATGAAACTGTCAGTTAGTCGCGTATAGGTTGTTTCACCAGTGTATAAGTTTAAAGAAATCACCAGAGAAATGACCAGTGTAGCCTCGAAGGCAGAGGAGAGTATGGTTGTCCTCAGGTTCTGGATCGAGTGTATCGCATTGGTAAAACAGAAGTCCGGTGACCCGGTGCACGTCGCTGCTGGAATAAGTTTCGGCTAAATATAGGTCGTTGTAAAATTAGATGCTTCCTCCGACGGGGTTGACGACTAGCACGGTCTACGAGTCCTGGACAAGTCCGGAGGGACGCCTCGTTCAGTCTGCTTCCCTCGGAAGCTTCAATGAATACCACCTCCTAACAGAACTGGACGAGTTAACTCGTCATCGGACCAAAACGGACACGCAAAACGATTAACGCGTTGAATGCCGCGGGGGTCAGTGGCAACAGCCACCGGCAATTGTGGGTGTACGGTAGACTCTGGTTATATTGCCCCAGACGCGATTAGGGTAATAGGCAAATTCAAATCATTTACATTTGGATGAGAATTTGGGGAATTTGAAGTATAGGAAATTTGGGGAAATGGGAATTGGGAATTGGGGGAATGAAGTATTTGAGAATTGAGGAATTGAGAATGTGGGCATTTTGGGAATTGAAAATATAGGCAATTTGGGGGTTTTGGGGGATTTGGGGAATTAGGAACTGGGCAAATAGGGGATTGGGAATTTGGGAATTTGGAAAATTGGGACATTGGGAAATTAGAGAATTAGGACACTGGGAAATTAGGGAAATGGGAATTGGGAAATTGGGAAATTTAGATCTTGGAAAATTAGGAAATTAGGAAATTGGGTAATTGGGAAATTAGAAAATTGGAGAAATAGGAATTGGGAATTTAGGAAATCGGAATTGGGAAATTGGGAATTGGGGAATTGGGAAATTGAGGACGTAGGAACTTTGGTAATAGGGAATTGGGAATTTGGGAAATTGGGGAAATGGGAATTGGGAAATTGGAGAATGGGGAAATTGGGAAATTTATAATTTGGGAAATTAGGAATTTGGGAACTTGGGTAATAGGGAATTGGGAATTTGGGAAATTAGGAATTTGGGAACTTGGGTAATAGGGAATTGGGAAATTGAGAAATGGGAATTGGGGAATTCGGGAATTGGGGAATTGGGGAATTGGGGAATTGAGGAATTGGGGAATTGGGGAAATGGGGAATTGGGAAATTGGGGAATTGGGGAATTGGGGAATTACAAAATTGGAAAACTGAGAAATTGGAAAATGGGAATTGGGGAATTGGGAAATTGGGAAATTGGGAAATTTGGAAATTGGGAATTGGGGAATTGGGGAATTGGGGAATTGGGGAATTGGGAAATTGGGGAATTGGAAATTTGGGAATTTGGAAAATTGGGACATTGGCAAATTAGAGAATTAGGACACTGGGAAATTAGGGAAATGGGAATTGGGAAATTGAGAAATATAGATCTTGGAAAATTAGGAAATTAGGAAATTGGGTAATTGGGAAATTAGAAAATTGGAGAAATAGGAACTGGGAATTTGGGAAATCGGAATTGGGAAATTGGGAATTGGGAATTGGGGAATTGGGAAATTGAGGACGTAGGAACTTTGGTAATAGGGAATTGGGAATTTGGGAAATTGGGGAAATGGGAATTGGGACATTGGGAAATTGGGGAATTGGAAATTTGGGAATTTGGGAATTTGGAAAATTGGGACATTGGGAAATTAGAGAATTAGGACATTGGGAAATTAGGGAAATGGGAATTGAGAAATTGAGAAATTGGGATATTTAGATCTTGGAAAATTAGGAAATTAGGAAATTGGGTAATTGGGATATTAGAAAATTAGAGAAATAGGAGTTGGGAATTTGGGAAATTGGGAAATTGGGAAATTGGGAAATGGGAATTGGGGAATTGGAAAATTGGGAAATTGGGGAATTGGGAAATTTAGGAATTGGGGAAATTGGGAAGTGGGGAATTTCGGAATTTCCGAATTTAACGATTTAGGAATTCAGGAATATAGGAATTTTGAAATTTAGGAATTTAGTTTTGATACTTGTAATTTAGGAATCAGGAAATTTGTAAGTATTGTTCCGGAATTTTTTAATTTAGAAATTTTCAAATTTTTTAGTCTGAATGTTAAGAAATTGGAAAATTTAGCAAATTGTAACTTAATAATTAAGAAATTAAAAAATTTGCTTTAATGCAAATTTAAAAACGTAGATCGAAAATTTGAAATAGTGTATTTGCAAATTTAACTCCGTAAAATTTGACATAAGCTAAAATGTAAATTTCAGTCCCATATTCACATTTGTTAAAAAGATGCGTTGACACATAAATTGGATAAATGTCATTCACGATACAACGTTTTGTACAAGCCACTATATAAGCACTCTTGACATTCTGTATAACAGGATTGAGCAGTCTTTCACAGAATTGGGGAACGGAAAATAATACTAAACGAATGAGCAACATGCAAAGTTGCATGCGAGCAATCAGACATTGCGTCCAGACAATCGAAAATCAATTCGTCTGTCACGAAAAGTAATTCCCGGAATGAGTCAGCTGACTTTTGTCGACCATCAACCCTCCACCAGAAAAGACATTTACATTTCGAATCAGCCACTCGCGAGGGGTAGAATTATTCATTGTTGCGTGTATTTTCGATGAATTCTATAGTTTGCTTGGAACATGCTAACTAAACTTTGATTTACTCTTACGAGGTTCCAATGGGAACTATTAGTATTAACATAATCATTTGTTTGTTGAAATTGTTTTTTTAATTGAAAAACACAAGTACGTATTTTATGAATGAAGTTTTAGAAAATATTTAGAAAAGTTTATGAAAACATAATAGAGGAATATAATCATTTTTATATTAATATGTATACAAATGAATTTTACAACATATATTAAACATATATTAAATGTAATATAACATATAACATAATAATAACATAATGTAATATAACATACATTAAATGTTATAATATATTTATAACATTTATTAAATTTAAGCAGTAAATTATCAAAAATTAATTTCGTATATTTCTTATTTCTTAATAAATTATCTATAATTAATTTCTAACCATAAGTGTCCCCAAAAATAAACTTAACCTAATACTTAACCTAACCTTACATCCACTCCCGCCATTTATTCCAAAATCAATAATCACTAGAATTACTACACTAACTAAACTCCTGTCTCACACATATTTCAAACAATAAATCTCTCGAGTACAATAATTTTAGCATCCACTGTACAATTAAGGGTTAAAGTTCGATCTCCGGAAAGAAATCCGATCACGAGTTATCGCTATCAACAACCATAACTTTGTCTTGGCGATAATCGTGTTACCATGTGTGTCACGATTCTGTAAATCCGCCAGCAAAAAAGATCAAAGCTCCTCTACGAAAGCTGACTCGACCCAGATTTAGTTTCTACGCAAACACCGATCGCGGCTCGTGAGATACGAGTCAGCAAACAATCGCAAAGATGTCCGGTGATCTTTGCAAACAATCGCAGATGCGGCAACACCACTTGTACAGTCGTAAACATGTATGTTCAATCTGGGGAAAATATGGTGATCAAGGAGAGAGTGATCTAACGTTCATTTATTTTTAGGGGTCTTTGGGTATTTCAAGATTTGGAGATGGGTTAAGATTTTTGGGATTTAGGGATTTGGGGACGTAGGAATGTGGGGATGTAGAGATTTGGAAATTTGATAGGGTTTTGGGGATGTAGGGATTTGGAGATGTAGAGATTTGGTGATGTAGGGATTTGGGGATGTAGAAATTTGGGGGTGTAGAAATTTGGGGGTGTAGGGATTTGGGGATGTAGAGATTTGGGGATGTAGGGATTTGGGGACGTAGGCATTTGGGGATGTAGAAATTTGGGGGTGTAGAGATTTGGAGATGTAGAGATTTGGTGATGTAGGGATTTGGGGATGTAGAGATTTGGGGATGTAGAAATTTGGGTATGTAGAGATTTGGGGGTGTAGGGATTTGGGTATGTAGGGATTTGGGGACGTAGAGATTTGGGGATGTAGGGATTTGGGTATGTAGAGATTTGGGGATGTAGGGATTTCGGGACGTAGAGATTTGGGGATGCAGGGATTAGGGTATGTAGAGATTTGGGGATGTGGGGATTTGGGGACGTAGGAATTGGGGGGTGTAGGGATTTGGGGATGTAGAGACTTGGGGATGTAGAGACTTGGGAATGTAGGGATTTGGGGTATAGGAATTGGGGAATCTAGGAATTTGGGGATGTAAGGATTTGGGGATATAGGAATTTGGGGGTGTAGGGATTTGGATATGTAGAGATTTAGAGATGTAGGTATTTGGATATGTAGAGATTTGGGGATGTAGGGATTTGGGGACGTAGAAATTTGGGGATGTAGGGTTTTTGGAATGTAGGGATTAGAGGATGTAGGGATTTGGGGATGTAGGAATTTCGGGGTGAAGAGATCTGGGTATGTAGGGATTTGGGTATGTGGTGATTAGAAGATGTAGGGATTTGGGGATGGAGGGATTAGAGGATGTAGGGATTTGGGTATGTAGGAATTTGGGGATGTAGGGATTTGGAGATGAAGAGATTTGGGGATGTAGGGGTTAGAAGATGCAGAGATTTGGGGATGTAGGGATTTGGCAGTATAATAGGGCTTTGGATATAGAAATTTGGTTATGTAGAGATTTGGGGATGTAGAGATTTGGAGGTATAGGAATTTGGAGATATAAAGATGTGGGGATATAGAGATTTGGGGATGTACGGTTTTGTAAATATAGAAATTCGAGAATATTAGTGTTTGGGGATATAGGGATTTGGAAATATCACAATTTAGGTACATTAGGATTTGGGAATATAGGAATTTGAGTATATAGAGTTTTAAAAATATCGGGATTTGGGGATATATGGACTTGACATATGAATTTATGAATCTATTAATTCGAAATCGTAGGAATTTATAGACCTAAGAATTTCAGAATTTAGAATCTCAAGAATCTTCCTTGAATAACGTTATTTGAATAGTATTTGAAGATTTAGGAATTTGAAGACACTGGAATTTAGGAATCTAGGTATTTACGGATCTAGAGAAATAAAGAAGATATGTATGTTAGATCATAGGTATTTGCGAATTCAGATATTTAAGAATCTAGGAATTTGGTGATTTGGAAATTGTCCAGTTCACACAGCCATGTTTTCTCAACCAGACAAACCTACATTACCGAAGCGCACGAGCTGGTACGCGTTTATGTGATAAGTGTATCATCCACAAACTCGCGTCGTTTCGCTACGGAATCGATGTAAACTTTCCTACGCAAGATTAATAGTCTACGACTTACACTTCCTTTGTAGGATCGGGTACATTACGACCCAAACTAACCTCGTGTCCGAGATACATGGTGTTTATGGCCATTGTAGAGGCCGGGGTGTGACACTTTTGTCGATGCAAGTGGAACATTCAAAGGAGCATAAATGCCGTCGAACTAAATTGTGATCGATGGTGTTTTTCACATTTAAACTTCTACGTTCACACGTTCTTAAATTCCCCATAAGTCTGAACTTTCACATTCTCATTGCCATATTTCTAAATTTCCAAATTACTACATTTCTGAATTTCTGTGTGTATAAAATTTATTAATGACATTTGAGCCATCATACACATGTGCAATCCTTAATGGAAAATGATAAATATACGCAGTAGAATTTATAAAATACAGTACAAATAAAGTACAATAATCGTACTGCGCATAATTATCGCGTACAGTTAACGACTGCGCATAAGTTTGATATCAACGTCTCATTTATGATCATTTAAACAGTTGATTCGCTCGTAACCACGAACCGTTATAATAGTAATATTATCAATAAAAATCCTGATCTTGATAGAACTTTCATAGTACACTACATTGCAGTCATTATTGTTCAATTATTATAAACGTATAAAAATGAATGACGGTGAGCATTAAACGCATGCGCAGTACAATGGAAATAACAGACATGCGCAGTAAGTTATGGACAATAACATGCGCAGTATGTAACGGATAATATACATGCGCAGTACATCACGGAAAATAATATACATGCGCAGGTAAAGTTTATACAATAAATACACTGAAATAAGGTATAATAACTTCACTGCGCACAATTATAACTAAGGCCTGCGCATGTGTTTTATATTTAAAGTTCAAAAAATACTCCTCCGAGACACTGCAACTTAAGATACCGTATTTACTTTCTGAATTGCGTACGTTATATGACGTTAGTATTAATCGATACTTATAATATGTCTCACTAATTACGGAAGGAAAGAAATAAAATGGCGAAGCGACAGAACAGTTTTAATTTGAAGTAAAATTTTTCACAGCGAAAATAGAGCGAACATTTTTTTATCTGCTCGTAGGAATCCGTAACAACGTGTCTTTCTATCGAATAAAGCCCGTAAAACAAAGCGTCATTTTGTAAATCTGTAAAAGTGTATTGAATTTCATGCAGATCGTTAAGAGAGTCGCCGGCAGTACTGTTTAAATCAATCGAACGCACAAAAACGAACGATCGTATTTTCCACGGCTGGAAATTGAGCGAACGCGTCGCGATTTGAATTCGCGTGTTGCAGTTCGGTTGGCAGTCGCATCGTAACGAAACCACGATGCAAGATTTATGGTCGTCCATTCATTTCTGCCGTGCGTACGGGCTCGGTAATGTCCGGCAGGAACGTTTCCGGAATGAAATGAGAAATTTCCGCCGGCTCGACGGAAGATAAGTATCGATTGGTTTGCTGGACGGAACGGTGGCTCCGTTAATTTATCGTCTAACGACGCGACGAAACAATACGTAGAAAAATGGAGGACCAGGGGAAAAAAACACTGCTCTCTTCTCGATAGAAAAACGAACAGCGAAAGAGACGCTGGGGGGAGTGGTTGAAATTTGTTCGAAAAGATTTACGATTCGGCGCTCCGATGAAATACGTTTATGAAAGGTAGAAGCGACAGGGGAGCGTTTTTTCCGCCGTTCATTTCCACGCCTCGCTTATTTGTTTAAAACTTTGCGCAGGCAGAAGATTTACGGAAATTGTAGAAACCTTGACAGATATTTGACGGACATTTCATGACGTCGTTGACGAACATTTGATTTTTGAGTTGTGGATTGGTAGGTATTTGGAGATATTGTGGGGATTTGGAAGATTTGGGGATCTAGGGATATAGGAATCTGTGCATTGGGGGTATAGCAATTTAGGGACATACTAATTTGGAGATGTAGGGATTGGGATAATGAAGTTTGGGAATGTAGGGATTTGAGGACATAAGTATTTGGAAAGTATGGAATTTGGGGATTTGGAAGATTTGGGTATCTAGGGATATAGGAATCTGTGGATTGGGGGTTTAGCAATTTAGGGACATTAATTTGGGGATGTAGGGATTGGGATACCACGAAATTTGGGAATATAGGGATTTGAGGACATAAGTATATGGAAAGTATGGAATTTGGGGATTTGGAAGATTTGGGGATGTAGGGATATAAGAATCTAGGAATTTGGGGGTGTAGAAATTTTGGAATTATTAATTTGGGGATATAGAGACTAGGATATCACGAAATTTGGAAATATAGGGATTTGTGGACATAAGTATATGGAAAGTATGGAATTTGGGGATTTGGAAGATGTGGGGATGTAGGGATATAAGAATCTAGGAATTTGGGGGTGTAGAAATTTTGGAATTATTAATTTGGGGATATAGAGACTAGGATACCACGAAATTTGGGAATATAGGGACTTGAGGACATAAGTATTTGGAAAGTATGGAATTGGGGGTTTGGAAGATTTGGAGATCTAGGGATATAGGAATCTGTGGATTGGGGGTTTAGCAATTTAGGGACATACTAATTTGGGGATATAGAGACTAGGATACCACGAAGTTTGGAAATATAGGGATTTGAGGACATAAGTATCTGAAAAGTATGGAATTTGGGGATTTGGGAGATTTGGGGATCTAGAGATATGGGAATCTAGGAATTTGGGGATGTAGAAATTTTGGGACAAACTAATTTGGGGATATAGAAATTGGGATACCACGAAATTTGGGAATATAGGGATTTGAGAACATGAGTATTTGGAAAGTATGGAATTTGGGGATTTGGAAGATTTGGGGATGTAGGGATATAAGAATCTAGGAATTTGGGGGTGTAGAAATTTTGGGACATAATTTGGGGATATAGAGATTGGGATAACTAATTTTGGGAATGTAGGGATTTGAGGACATAAGCATTTGGAAAGTATGGAATTTGGGGATTTGGAAAATTTGGGGATGTTGGATTTAGGAATCTAGGAATTTGGGGGTGTAGAAATTTTGGAATTATTAATTTGGGGATATAGAGACTAGGATACCACGAAATTTGGGAATATAGGGATTTGAGGACATAAGTATCTGAAAAGTATGGAATTTGGGGATTTGGGAGATTTGGGGATCTAGAGATATGGGAATCTAGGAATTTGGGGATGTAGAAATTTTGGGACAAACTAATTTGGGGATATAGAAATTGGGATACCACGAAATTTGGGAATATAGGGATTTGAGAACATGAGTATTTGGAAAGTATGGAATTTGGGGATTTGGAAGATTTGGGGATTTAGGGATATCTAAATTTAGGAACTTGGGGGTGCAGAAATTTTGGGACATACTAATTTGGGGATATAGAGATTGGGATAACCAAGTTTGGGGACGTAGGGATTTGAGGACATAAGTATTTGGAAAGTATGGAATTTGGGGATTTGGAAAATTTGGGGATGTTGGATATGGGAATCTAGGAATTTGGGGGTGTAGAAATTTTGGAATTATTAATTTGGGGATATAGAGACTAGGATACCACGAAATTTGGGAATATAGGGATTTGAGGACATAAGTATATGGAATATATGGAATTTGAAGATTTAAAGATATGAGAATCTAGGAATTTGGGAATGTAGAAATTTTTGAATATTCTAATTTGGGGATATGGGATTGGGATGCCCAGGAGTTTGGGAAATTAGGGATTTGAGGATATAGGTATTCGGAGACGTTGTGATTTGGGGATCTAGGGATTTGGTAGTAGAGAAATATGAGGATCTAGGGATTTCAGAATGGGGAAATATAAGAATCTAGGGATTTTTACATGGTGAAATTTGGAAATCTAGGAATCTGAGGACCTTGAAATTTGAGAAATTTGTGAACTCGAAAAAGTTGAGTTTTGAGAATGTAAAAATTCGAAAACTTGTAAATTTGAAAATCTCGAAATTTATCCAACTACTTAAATAGACATTTTCACCAGATTCTAAAACTAGATATACCATTCTACGGTAACATGACAAATAAGTACAATTTTCCAATACCTTCACACCGTCAGACCTTGTCAATCTCCTCGCAATAACCAAATATCAGAAATTCTGAGTTAAAGAAGAAGTCATTCCAATACAAATTAAATCAAATCAATCATAATTGTATAACATGTGAAATTATTTCTAAGCATTTGTCACCAAAATCAATCATAATTGTATAACATCTGAAATTAGTTCTAAGCATTTGTCACCAAAATCAGTCATAATTGTATAACATCTGAAATTATTTCTAAGCATTTGTCACCAAAATCAGTCATAATTGTATAACATCTGAAATTATTTCTAAGCATTTGTCATCAAGCGTGAACACTGAACAGCAAGAAACGTGTTGACGAATGTTTCGTAAGATGCGTGGCAGTCGTTGAGAAACCGGCTAGCTGGGGCAAATTCGGCTGGGCCTTGGACAATAACCATAATTCGAAGAGACCAAGGGAGGAGAGATCAAGACAGACATTAGAGATGCGGGGGAAGATAAAGGAGGAGAGTGAAAGGACAGGAATTGTCACGGGAGGAAATCCTGGAGACAAGGGTGCGCCGAGCATGGCCACACCCTGTCGTTCAGCCAGCATAAATATGCTTGGCGAGCCAATGTAATTTTCCTAGTTTGTTTCGCTACGAGAGTCTCGACACATTTTTCTCTGTTTACTGAACTTTTATGTCTTCCTCGTGCCAAATTATTTTAATGGATGTTTAAGACGTGGAAAATTACAAAATTAGGAATTATGTTGAAGATCACGGTCTTTGTGATATTTGTTATAAAGATTGTGATGAACATTGGACATGGTATTTTTAATTAATATTGTCTGATGCTTGTTTTTTGTAGGTTGTTTTATTGCAAGCAATGTATTTTGCTGGATGTCAATCTTGGAATGGGGAATTTGGGGAATTTGGAAATTTGGATTTGGGAAATTTGGAATTTTGGGAATTTCGAATTTGGGGAATGTAGAATTCGGGAAATTTGGTATTTGGGGAATTTGGAATTTGGAATTTGGAATTTGGAATTTGGAGAATTGAGAATTTGGGGAATTTAGCATTTGGGCAATTTGGAATATGGGGAATTTGGAATTTTGGGAATTTGGTATTTGGAGAATTTGGAATTTGGTGAATTTGGTATTTGGGGAATTGAGAATTTGGGGAATTTAGCATTTGGGCAATTTTGAATATGGGGAATTTGGTATTTGGGGAATTTAGCATTTGGGCAATTTGGAATATGGGGAATTTGGAATTTTGGGAATTTGGTATTTGGGAAATTTGGAATTTGGGGAATTGAGAATTTGGGGAATTTGGAATATGGGGAATTTGGAATTTTGGGAATTTGGTATTTGGGGAATTTGGAATTTGGAAAATTGAGAACTTGGGGAATTTAGCATTTGGGCAATTTGGAATTTGGGGAATTTGGAATTTAAGAAATTTGGAATTTGGGGAATTTGGAATTAGGGGGATTTGGAATTTGGAGAATTGAGAACTTGGGGAATTTACCATTTGGGCAATTTGGAATTTGGGGAATTTGGAATTTGGGAATGTGGGAAATTGGAGATTTGGTGATTTGGTAATTTGGGGAAAAAAGAAAAGTAGTAAATTGTAAGTTGGAAATCTAGGGAATTGAAAATTGAGAAATTGGAGGAATTTGAGAAAATGGGGAAAGTGGAAAATTGAGAGTTGGAAACCTAGGGAATTGAAAATTGCGAAATTTGGGGAAATGGGGAAAGTAGGAAATTGAGAGTTGAAAATCTAGGGAATTGGTAATTAGGAAATTTGGGGAACTTGGGAAATGGGTAAAGTGAGAAAGTGAAAATTGGAAATCTGGGGAATTTATAGTTTGAAATTTGAAAAATTTAACAAATTAAAGAATTGAAAATGTAGAATTGTTGATACTGACAATAGAAAATTTGAAATAATTTTAAGAATTTTAAATTCGTTAATTTTGGTAATTTGCAAATGTGAATAAATATGACATTGGGTTATATAGTCAATATGTAATATATTGAACGATTCACCGTACAAATATTATAATCGGTTAATATCTTATCGGTTACCTATCGATTAGAATCCCACCGCTACATAAACCATTAGAGAGGCAATCGTTTGGACAATTCCGTCGAGTGGCAACTATTTGGTTAACGCGTGTCGACCTGGCCATTGCCTCCCTGCTCTCCAGATTGTTAATTAGTTGTCTGTTTCAGTCACGTTTCGCGTCCCCGAAACGTGTCGCTCGATCTGGTCAGCCGATAACTGCTACAGAATTGAACTTGCGGTTTCACCTTGTCGGTGCATGCCGATTTCGGTGATGTTCAAACGTCAGACGGTTTCATACGATCAGGAAATAACAACTGGTAATCGAACAGAATAAAAAAGAGACTAGAAACGTAACTAAATGAAGAACTTCATATTTTTCCCTTAGGAAAAGAGTTTATTTATTTTCAGGTACTAAGAAATATTATTAATATTTTAAAAAAGAAAGAAGAATTATGGGAAGAATTTGGTGACTTTAAGTTTGGGGATCTAGAGATTTGATGATATAGGAATTTGGGGATTTAGGAGTTTGAGGTCGTAGGAATTTGGGGATCTAGGGATCTGAGGACATAGAAATCTGAAGATCTAGGGTTTTGGGAATATAGAAATTAGAGGATTTAGGGATTTGGGGACTTATGAATTTGGAGACCTAGGAATCTAGGTATTTAGGAATTTGGTGATTGAGGGATATGGGAATTTAAGAACATGAAAATTTAGAAATTTGGTAACTTACAAATTTGCAGACTTTGGAATTTGAGAATCTAGGAATAACCAAATCTAGAATTGTGCTAATTTGGAAATCTCAAGCTCAGTAGATTTTATCAAATTTACTTTGATTTTGTAAATTTATAGTTCTCAATAATTATATACTTGATACATAACCTCTATTACGTTAAGTAAGGTTAGGTCTCAAGTTCACAAACTCATAAATACATATTTATTGAATGAATAATAACTTCGGTCATTTTCATTGACCTTAATATCTTACTGTGACTGCCAATATCATTTCAATATCATGAATTTTATTTATTGATAACCTCTAGTAACCACTGAATATTCTCTGTAATTATATTTATTTCATATACAAGAGAATAATTTCAAATATCGCGCCAAAATGTTCCTCCACGTCTGATCATAAGATGGCGCTGATATAATATGTAAAATATGAAGTTCTTAAAGTTATTTTTGTTCCTAGCGTGAATATACTGCATAAACTAGTTAACTACAAAATTAAAGTTGTACACTTCTACATCCTTAATATAATCGTAAGCAGTATTATTTCTTTCTTGTTAAATATTTTATACAATAAACCATACAGCAAAGTGGTTTACTTCATTACACTTCCTAATGTCGATGCACCTCCTAAAAAGTCGAACATTTATAAACGAATCGTTAATTATATATATAATGCAAGGAAAAGAATGACTAGTAAAAAAAAGCAGACATCGAATTATTTGTCGAAGTGATTCAACGAATCTGCATTACGGTCATGGCTGTCGATATCCGCCGTCAATTCCACCGGTCGGTTTCCGGTTACGCAAGGTGTTTGGGGTACCGTAGAATGGCCAGCGGAAAACGAAACGTGCCCGGAATAACATCGAACCAACGAGAATTATACGACTACGAAGAAAAAGGAAATTTGATTCGAACGCTTACGCAGACTCCTATTACTACTTTGTCCGGATTCTAAACTGCATTTGGAAACGTATTTCGAATGCAATAGAAGTAAACCGATGCGTATGTGCTTTGAAAAAGGCTTTAAAGCACCTGATAAATTTTGTGAAACTCACGGAAAGAACTCACTTTCGCTCGCTATGAAGGCTCCCTGCTCCCTATGTAGATTCTTCGCTCCCTGTTTATTGGCCACCTTTCGGCACTTTTGACCATTTTTCTGGGGGTTTTGGCCCATTTTAAGAAAGTTTGATTCTATGATAAAAAGTCGTATCTAGCACGGTTTGGCCTGTGAGTGGTACGGCTGGGTTTTATAATATTTTGACTCGCTTTTGCCCGCTGGTGCTCTTCGCTCCCAGGCTCTTACTGGCCACCTTTCGGCACTTTTGACAATTTTTTTAGGAGTTTTGGCCCATTTTAAGAAAGTTTGCTTCTCTGACAAAAAGTCGTATCTCGCACGGTTTAGCCTGTAAGTGGTAGGGCTGGGTTTTATAATATTTTGACTCGCTTTCGCCCGCTGGTGCTCTTCGCTTCCAGGCTCCTATTAGCCACTTTTCGGCACTTTTGACAATTTTTCTAGGGGTTTTGGCCCATTTTAAGAAAGTTTGCTTCTATGACAAAAAGTCGTATCTGCCACGGTTTGGCCTGTACAGATGTAGGCATGAGTGAGGTGTCGATATAGTGTTTTCATAGTATTATGGGGTTTTAGTATTAGAATGGGGTTTCATAGTATTTTGTCACGCTGTATATTGTCACACTTGGTTCGAGTAATCATCCTATCTCCACAAACTTTGATATCTACACATTATTACTAGTAAAACAATAAATATAAAATTTGAAGATGTTTGAGCTCAATGTCCGGGGGCCAGTGCCCCGCTTGACACCAGCAGCCAATAAGCCTGCATTTTCTAAGAAGCCGAAACACCGGTAGAAGGGCGAAATATTTAACTTTTCTCTTCCAGTGATGCTCGTGTCATCCGGGTTAAACGATGCGAGTAAAATGTGCATTATCGTTCATTAAAGGAAAGTTTAACGACACGAGTACTACCATTGCTCCGCGAAGAGTTTGTTTGCTGTGTAAACTACAGACTTATCGCACCTTGCTCGTCTAATCGATCCTTCCTTGACCATAGGTGTTCTCCTAAATGGGTCCAGTTTCGGCAGTTAATTACCATTTAACCCGGGCGCACATACCCGAGCCGGGTTCGACCAAGTTTGTCTCTGAGCTTACATCCGCTAACGGAGACTGGAAGGACGGTTAGTAGGTTAAAGCAAATGGCCAGAGGTGAAAGGCTAAGCTGGTCAAAGAGGTATAACACGTACTCGTAGTCTAAGGTGTACAGGGTGCTTCACTTCAGGTTTCACATTTACACATTTCAGTATGGACCAAGTAAAAATTTTTATATAAACACGTGTCCGATTATCAACGCACGTGCTACGGCCATATAACCGACATTCGTTGGCCACCGAGGTCCTGAACCCTTTAGATTTTTGTCCGCGGATGAAAAGCGAAGTTTACAAAGTAAAATAAACACGAGAATCGGTCGCTCACATTGTGAACAGTGCTGCCCTCGTAAAAGAACGCGAGGATGACCCCGGAAGAGCTACACGCACCATCGCGAACAGAGTTAAAAAGTGCATCGAAGTCGATGGCGGGATTTTTGAACGATTACTTCGAACCGTTGTAAATTATTCTTGCGTTTTATATCGTTTAGCATTCGGTAAACGATTAGTCATTTTTCTTTGATACGTTTTGTGGGCTTTTTATGGGTAACATTCGAGCTCCAGTTGATAATCGGACACGTGTTTATATAAGAATTTTTGCATGAAATTGCGTATATCGTAATTTTCGGAGTTTATTATTGTTTCTGAAACACCCTGTACATGATTGGATCGAGTACAATGGACCACTGCTAAGTCTTCCAGTTAGCTGTCGCCTGCTCTTCAATTAAGTCGAGTTTAGTTCGGTCTAATTACCTTACCGTTTAATCGTACACACGACCCTGCAACGTGAAACCGGTCTCACGGCTTGAGAGATTCGCACAGTTATTGGTTATAGATTCAGGTGTACAGTAACGAATGTTTCAGGGTTTCCCAAGAAAAATGGCGGTATATGGAAAGGAATTCCATCGGCCGTATATCGTGAGTTATGGAGTCTTGTATTCTGGGGGTTTTTGGCACGTTTGGACTTTTGAATTTAGGGAATTTTTAATTTTGCAACTTTGACACCTTGGGGTTTGGGGAATTTGGAGTTTTGGAATTTTGAGACCTTGGGATTTGGGGAATTTAGAGTTTTGGAATTTGTATACTTTGGGATTTAGGGAATTTAGAGTTTTGGAATTTTTATACTTTGGGATTTAGGGAATTTGGAGTTTTGGAATTTTGACACCTTGGGATTTGGGGAATTTAGAGTTTTGGAATTTTGAGACCTTGTGATTTGGGGAATTTAGAATTTTGGAATTTCGAGATCTTGGAATTTGGGGAATTTAGAGTTTTGGAATTTGTATACTTTGGGATTTAGGGAATTTAGAGTTTTGGAATTTGTATACTTTGGGATTTAGGGAATTTAGAGTTTTGGAATTTGTATACTTTGGGATTTAGGGAATTTAGAGTTTTGGAATTTTGAGATCTTGGAATTTGGGGAATTTAGAGTTTTGGAATTTTTATACTTTGGGATTTAGGGAATTTAAAGTTTTGGAATTTTGAGATCTTGGGATTTGGGGAATTTAGAGTTTTGAAATTTTTAGATCTTGGGATTTGGGGAATTTAGAGTTTTGAAATTTTTATACTTTGGGATATAGGGAATTTAGAGTTTTGAAATTATTATACTTTGGGATTTAGGGAATTTAGAGTTTTGGAATTTTGAGACCTTGGGATTTGGGGAATTTGGAGTTTTGGAATTTTGAGCACTTTGAAGAATGCAATTGTGGAACTTTTGTACGATTGGGTTGTTGGAACATTTGGTCATTGAAATTTGGGGATTTTGGGACTTTTGACATTCTAGGGATTTTGGGACTGTAAAGGATTTAGAATTCTACAACTTCAATATTTCGTAATATTTCAGTTTTGTAATTTTCAATTGTTATTCATACAAAAAAATAATATTGTAATTAATAAAATAAATGAATGTTGTAATTTTCAACAAAAGTGCCATAGGTGCCATTTTGTAATACTTTTGTATGACTTAATGTCATTCTTTTCGTGTCTAAAAATTAACTATTCAACACGTTGGTCTTATAAGTAAATTCTTCCCTCCTTCTTCTCTATAGAAGGAGTATTATTTATTAATCAAGATTGATCGAGTTTCGCTTCGATTGTTTCGAGGGAAATGAAAAGGAAGGAGGGGTTTACTCTTAAGGAGTTCGAAAGAGCGACAAAACTGTCGAAAGAAAGTTACATCTTTTCTTTTCGTGTCTTTGTCTGCTGACAAAGCGAAGCAAACGAAAGAGTCCACAAGGACGGACCGGAAATCGGGTCAACGAGGTCAAGTGTCCAGTCGATCAGAGTGACCCTCGTTAGAAGACTTTAATTCGTGAAACTGTAACTTACCGATACGATACGACAACGGTGAACGTGTTCAATCGTCTTTCGAGTTAAACGTCTCTTCTAGGTACTTGTTCTACTCTGCAACCTTCGACAGTTGACCCTCGTTATATTGCTACCAACGGGGATTTGACACTTGGCAATATAGGGAGAGAGTTGGTAACAGTTTCTCATATAGTTGGGAAGGATATGATAGCACTTTATGATTTTGAAAATTTTTCATTTTTAAGGTTTGTTGTTTTGGCGGTTTTGGGAATTTGTGGTTTTGACAATTTTTGTATTTGGAAGTTTGTGAGGTTGAAAATTTTTATATTTGGAACTTTCTGAGTTTCAAAATTTTTATATTTGGGAGATTGTGAATTTGTAAATTTATGAAATTGTAAATTTGAGAATTTGGGAATTTGGGAATTTGAGAATTTGAGAATTTGTGAATTTGAGAATTTGAGAATTTGGGAATTTGAGATTTTGTAAATTTGTGAATTTGAGAATTTGTGAATTTGTGAATTTGTAAATTTGGGAATTTGAGAATTTGAGAATTTGTGAATTTGAGAGTTTGAGAATTTGAAAATTTATGAAATTGTGAATTTGAGAATCTGAGAATTTTTAAATTTGTAAATTTATAAATTTTCAAGTTAACAAATTAAACTTCGTAAGAGATAAGGATGTAAAAGAGAGACGGTGCGCCATGTTTTCCCTTCCGTTTTCATTTTCTTTGTTTCCTCAACGACTTTCTCTCCCTTCGAATGGTCTTTATTCGCCGTCACGACAGAAGCTGGCTATAAACGTGCAAGGATCCTCCAGAGTGAACGGTCCTGTGACAGAAAACGGACGAAGACGAACGAGGCGATTGTTCTCGAGTGTCGTTGGCGTTTCTTCTTTCTTCCGTTTTACTTCTGTTACTTTCTTGCTCTTAGATAATTGCTTCCACCGATACGACGGACTTCTTCAACGTTGCTCTCGTAATTCACCGACTTCAACGACGTACTTGAACATATTTTTAACCTTTCTCATACTTAAACTAATTAGGTATTACAATAATTAAATGAACTAATTATGTATTGAAACCTTTGTTCAACTATTAGGAAATAAAATTTAGTAATAACCTTCAAAAGTTTAAAATACATTAATAATCTTTAAAAGTATAAAATTTATTAACAACTTAAAATTTCATATAAACGTATAAAATTTGTTATTAACCTTCAAACGTATAAAGTTTATTAATAACCTTCAGTCGTTTAAAATTTATTAATAACCTTTACATGTATGAACATCATACACATGTGCAACCGTTAATGGAAAATGATAAATATACGCAGTAGAATTTATACAATAAATACAGTACAAATAAAGTACAATAATTGTACTGCGCATGATTATCGCGTACAGTTAACGACTGCGGATAAGTTTGATATCAACGTCTCATTTATGATCATTTAAGCACTTGATTCGCTCGTAACCACGAACCGTTATAATAGTAATATTATCAATAAAAATCCTGATCTTGATAGAACTTTCATAGTACACTACATTGCAGTCATTATCGTTCAATTATTATAAACGTATAAAAATGAATGACGGTGAGCATTAAACGCATGCGCAGTACAATGGAAATAATAGACATGCGCAGTAAGTTATGGACAATAACATGCGCAGTATGTAACGGATAATATACATGCGTAGTACATCACGGAAAATAATATACATGCGCAGGTAAAGTTTATACAATAAATACACTGAAATAAGGTATAATAACTTCACTGCGCACAATTATAACTAAGGCCTGCGCATGTGTTTTATATTTAAAGTTCAAAAAATACTCCTCCGAGACACTGCAACTTAAGATACCGTATTTACTTTCTGAATTGCATACGTTATGTGACGTTAGTATTAATCGATACTTATAATATGTCTCACTAATTACGGAAGGAAAGAAATAAAATGGCGAAGCGACAGAACAGTTTTAATTTGAAGTGAAATTTTTCACTGAGAAAACAGAGCGAAAGATCTTTTTTGATCTGCTGCTCGTAGGATTCGGTAACAACGCGTGTAGTCTTTCTGCCGAATCCCTGATTTTCACGCGGAGAAGGTAATGATTACGACAGGGGGGAAAGAAAGAAGATAAAAGAGAAAGAGTCGGCTTAATGTCACCGGGGAAACCGTTTCTGTCTCTATGAGCTTCTCTGGCCCGAGGTTTTCCCTTCCTTTGGAATCAGCTTTGATCGTTCAGCCGAGTGCGAGAGCTTTGTCGCCAGTGAATCTAAGCGGTCATAACCGTGATTCAACGCAGCTTCTTTTCAAACGACGAACAGAAGACTTCTTTCTTTGGAAGATCCGAGACCTTTGATGCGGGCGACTCCTCGTCACTTTGGTAATCCCAATTTTTGCGCGTCGACGCGATTCAACTTTTTCTCGCTTGACCGTCGGCGATTTTTGTAAGAAACTGTTGGGATAGTAGAAATGTTCCCTCATTTTTAAGAGTAGCTGGAAGACTTTAATTTCGATTCATTAGTGCTTTCTTTGGGTTTGATAGATTGCTTGTCTAGTAACTTTTTAATGTGTTTTATATTAGGTTGTTATATAAAATGGCCAAGACTGCATTTCTATATAATTAAATACATTTGCAAATCTTGAAGGTACCAAAATTTTGAATATTTTAATTGTTAAATTTTTAGTTTTGTACATTTATAAGTTCTAAAATTCTAAAATGAGTTCTCAAACTCCCCAAATCTCAAAATTCCCAAATGCCCAAATTTCCAAATTTCTTACAACAGAAAATGTATTGAAATTTTATGAAAAATGACAAGAGATAATGAAAAACATTTCTTCCTGAAAGTAAAGAAAGAGAACTTTTCATCTATCCTCACAAAATTGGAAAAAATATGTTGAAGTCTTGACGTGTGTAAGACAATTTCGCAGAAGTCCGCGCAGCCATTTTCTCGTTTCCTACTTTAGACATTTCAATCATATTTCATTTTAGAAGTAGATCGACGAATATTTCTTTCTTTTCTTTCTTTTGATAAATTTGGTAGATTTTGACTGTCTGAAGTCTACAGCATGTGTATGTGTAATACAATACAATTTTATTTTATTTGTGTATGTTGTTTAGGGACTACCGAATTATTGCTCAATAATTATTTGATAATTGTATAACATTTTATTATAATACACATAGTTATTATACATAGTAAAAAACATATAAAAATAATTATTATTATATTATAACAATGTAAGAGTATGTTTTTTTATCATTTTTTAACGTTCTCAACGTTGTTGTGTGTTTCAGCAAAACTATCTTATGAAATTTGGTTACCTACCACAAACGGATATTGAAACCGGAAATCTTAGAACAGACGATCAGCTGAGGGATGCCATTAGAACTTTACAGGTGAGTGAAACACTCTTCTACGATATTATTTAACCGTTTGCGACTGCCATTGCTTTAAGCATCCCTGAGCAAATGGTCAATTTATTTTCTCTTCAAAGAAATCAGCCTATATCCGCTCGTACCACGATCACTGAATCACGCAGTATATTATTTTAGAAGAGCAGAAATTACTATAAAAGTGATTTAACGTTTTTGAAGATTGCTCTTTCGGACAAGTTACTTTAAAAATCGATAATCATAAAGTTTCGAACAAGCGCTTAAAAGCGAAGGATTTAATTAACGAGTGACGACGCATTACCGAAAGGACCATCTCCTCCACGTTTTAACTTTGTAAAGGATGATTTAATTAACATACAGCAGTGCGTCGCTAAAAGGATATCATTTACGTTATAAGGAGTCATCTAAATACGGATTTCCGACTATTTATGCAAGCTCGCAGATCCTTGCGCTGCCCATTAAAATATGCTTTTAATTTTTCGTTTGAATATGAACGAGATGAGTAAACCGAGAGAAGATATTATGAAACGTGAACGATTAAAAATAAATTGATATTTCTTAGCGTACGCAGGTAAATAGCACAGTAATCAATAATTTTCATTTGCAACGACTCGCTGTTTTCGTGAAACTCGAAGCAAATGTTAAACTAAAAATCAAATGTTTCGCAGAGAAGATTGAAAAGTGTAAATTTAATTAAGTAAATCGAGTAAATTAAATGTTCACAATAGGAGAGAATTTACGGTGCACATAACGATCCGAATATACTAAAGTACTTCCTTTCCGGTAGTCTGTTTGTTCCCACATTATTTTCATCGTCGAGAATGTCCGATAATATTTCAAACTTTCCGCGGAATATTCCTGTGTTTTGTATATTCATATTTATTCCGTATTGTAAAACGCAGACAAATATATTGTTAACGTTTCAAAATTTTCAATAATTATTCGCGATACTGAAATATTGACCGTTTGCATTAATCCTGGATTTTGGAGTTTGGGATTTGGGAATTTATGGAATTGGGATATTTAGGAATTTGGGAATTTAGGGATTTGGGAATATAGGAATTTGGAAATTTGAGAATTTGGAATTTTGAGATTTGAAAATTTGAGAATTTGGGATTTTGAAATTTGGGAATTTGGCATTTCGAGATTTGGAAATTCGAGAATTTGGCATTTTGAGATTTGGAAATTTGAGAATTTGGGTTTTAGAAATTTGAAAATTTGGGAATTTGGGAATTTGGCATTTCGAGATTTGGAAATTCGAAAATTTGGCATTTTGAGATTTGGAAATTTGAGAATTTGGGTTTTAGAAATTTGAAAATTTGGGAATTTGGCTTTAAGAGATATGGGAATTTGAGAATTTTCCATTTTGAGATTTTGAAATTTGAGAATTTGGCATTTTGAAATTTTGAAATTTGGGAATTTGGCATTTTGAGATTTGGAAAATTGAGAATTTGGGTTTTAGAAATTTAGAAATTTGAGAATATGGGATTTAGAAATTTGGCATTTAGAGATATGGGAATTTGAGAATTTGGAATTTGGAAATTTGGGAATCTGGCATTTGGAGATATGGGAATTTAAGAATTTGGCATTTTGAGATTTGGAAAATCGAGAATTTGGGTTTTAGAAATTTAGAAATTTGAGAATATGGGATTTAGAAATTTGGAAATTTGGCATTTAGAGATATGGGAATTTGAGAATTTGGCATTTTGAGATTTAGAAGATTGAGAATTTGGCATTTGGAGATGTGGAAATTTGGGAATTTGGAATTTGGAGATTTGAAAGCTTGAAAATTTGGCATTTTAAGATTTGGAAATTTGAGAATTTGGCATTTTGAGATTTGGAAATTTGAGAATTTGGATTTTAGAAATTTAAAAATTTGAGAATTTTGCATTTAGAGATATGAAAATTCGAAAATTTAAAAATTATAAGATTTGCAACTGTACATCTCAAAAATATTTAACTGGATTCTGTCCTAAAATAAAAAGTGCAGCCCATAACTGGACCACTTCCTCTGGGATAAAGCAAAAAAACGTATTATCTTAAGAAGTTTCGTTCTTATCTTCGGTACGAGATAACGAAACGATTGTAACGGAATCGCGCAGTTGAGGCGACTTTTGAAACTGTTTATCCGATTTGAAGAAGTTTCTAGTAAGAAAGCGGCGAAAAGAACGGAAAGAGGGGAAATTATGTATGCAGCGAATTGAGAAGTTGCTCGTCTACTCACCGCGAATGAAAATAACGAGTAACTCGCCTCACAGAACTCTCTTTTGAAAGTTCGAGTGCCTCGTTTCTTTCTAGAAGAAGTTGGAAAAACGACTCCCGGTTATATGGCATTCCGTTTGACTACGGGGTGAAAACTTTTTCCGCGAGTTCTATGACTTCGCGTCAACGTCGCACGATTCCTTACAACGTACCCTGGAGGAACAATAACGGCAATATGTGCCGAGAAATTCTTCCATTTTCTTCGGAATTGGAAAATCGAATCTGCAGGAAAATTTTTCTAATTTCAGGTCCTAGAGTGTAGACTTCTTTCGCGTTTATTTCACGGCATGTCTCAGCATAGTTATTAGGGGTTGTAACGCAAAGGTTGCTTAGTAACAACGTGAAAACACTAGAATGAATAATTAGAGCGTGATACATTGTGTGTGATGTTAAACAAGCTTTTTTATTTGTGAAATGTTTTATATTTTTGTTTAAAGTGAAATTGAAACGAATTTTTGAAATTTTTGTAAATTGTTCAAATTTGGGGTTGCTATTTAAATTGAAGTGAATAGACAATTTTTGTTTAAAATAAATTTAGAAAGTTTGTGCTTAAGATTGAAATTGAAGTAAATTGTCAGTCCTTGTTTAAAATAAATTTAGAAAGTTTTTGTTTAAAATTGAGACTGAATTTTCAATTTTTGTTTAAAATAAATTTAGAAAGTTTTTGTTTAAGTTTGAAATTGAAGTAAATTGCCAGTCCTTGTTTAAAATAAATTTAGAAAGTTTTTGTTTAAAATTGAGATTGAATTTTCAATCTTTGTTTAAAATAAATTTAAAAGGTCTTTGTTTAAGATTGGGACTAAAATAAATTTTCAGTCCTTGCTTAAAATAAATTTGAGAAGTTTTTCTTTGAAATTAAAATTGAAATAAAGTTTCAGTCCTGTAAAATAAACATTGATGAAAATAAATTTTCAGATTGTTTCAATATTTTGAATAACTTGAAATATTTCGGGAACTATTGATTTGTTTAATGTGACACTCTGATATCTTTTTGTATACGTTTAAATATATCAATGTGAAAATATTTCATTCTGTTTAAAAGTAAAATCTGCAATTTTTGGGTACATTAACACAATGTATATAAATTTATAAATAAATCCTCGTACTAAAATTTGTAAATAAAATGTACATGAAGTTATATATAATCGAAGTCGTATTCAAATTTATAAATAAATCGTCGTACTAAAATTTGTAAATAAAATGTGAATTTATCAATAATTTCCTGTATCAAAATTTGTAAATAAAATGTGCAAGAATTTAAAAATAATTTCATGTATCAAAATTTGTGAATAAAATGTGCAAGAATTTAAAAATAAATCGAAGTGGTACTTTTGTAAATAAAATATGCAAGAATTCATAAATAAATCGAAGTACAAATATGGATGATTACAATTTGTTTTTAAAATATTTAAAATTTGATTTTTCTGTTTTTGTTAGAGATTTGGTGGCATCCCCGTGACCGGTGAAATCGACGAAGCAACGAAAAAGTTAATGAAACTTCCGCGATGCGGACTTCCGGACAAACCGGATCCCAGGTACAAAAGCAAGAGACGCAAACGGTACACGATCCACGGACAACATTGGCCACATCGAAATCTCACCTGGAGGTGAGTTCTGAATTGTTCATTATTAACCCTTGAATATCATTATAGTGTCACGTTTCACCCTGTCAAATTTCAATTTATGTTATATTATATGTAATGGTGTTATTCGGAAAATTTATATTTTAATGTAAAGTGCACTATAATGAATATACTTGTATGGATATCAAGGGCTATATTAATCAATATGAAGATATATACTTGTATGAATATAGAGGACTTTATATAAAGGATTTTAATATATGAAGAAATATACATATCTTCAAATATACATATATGTATGAATATTATGCATCATAATAAACGTGAAAAAACAATGTCTTTGTATTAATATAAAGGACTATAATAAATGTGAAAAGAATAATATATTTGTATTAATATCAAGGAACACCCTAATGAATATTAAAAGAATAATATATTTGTATTAATATCAAGGACCACCTTAATAAATATGAAGAAATAAAATATTAGTATCAAGGAGTAATATATTTATATAAATATCAAGGAACAACATAATAAATATGGAAGAATATTATTTGTTTGAATATTAAGGACAATCTTAATAAACACGAAGAAAATATTTTTGTATTAATATCAAGGATAATGTGATGTGAAATGAATCTTAATAAACATTCGTATTAATATCAAGGATAACCTTAATGAATATAAAAATATATACATATGTATGAATATTGAATACCACTTTAATACTGAAGCTAACAAAGGGTGACCCATTCACAATTTTTCTTTATAAATTAGAAAATTCGTTTACAAAGATGTTTTTCTTCAAATATTTGTTGAAGAATTACATTAATTCTAAATAAAGAATTAATACGTATATGAATGTATTTGTCTTTTTATTTTTGTGTATTTAATTGATCATTTTTCCTCTTTCATTTTCAAATTATTTGTGTATTGTACGTTCGTAGGTTTAGTAATAAATAAACTAAATAATACTGAAGTAGTAGAACAATTATACAATACAAAAATTATGTATTAGTGAATTAAGAATCGCAAAAAAAAAATTGTGTAGATAATGTGTATAATAATGAAGAGAATGAGTAATGTATGCATATAACATTTATCGAAATGAAACTTATCATATATGAATCAATAATTTCCAGTCCTTGATGGGTTGTTTCACCCCTTGATCCTTTAGTTACCAAGGGTGATTCACCCTTTGGTAAATGGAAACTTGATACACGCTATGGGTGGCTATGGGCACTCAGTTCTGATTACTCGTAAAAATTAATAAATGAAGAAAGGAGAAATGGTATGGAACAAGGGGAAAAGAATTAAACTCATACAGGGTTCGACTCAGTTTAATTTACGAATATAAACTTGCTAATTTATAAAACATAAGCACTGAAATTTTCCTAAATTACAATTTATGAGTTTTTAATTTTCAAATTTTTTACGATTAAAATGTTTATAGATTTCAATTTTTCAATTCTTCAATTTTTCAATTGTTCAATTCTTCAATTTTTCATTTTTTAAATATTTTAATTTTTCAATTTTTCAATTCTTTAATTCCTCAATTTTTCAATTTTTCAGTTCTTCAATTTTTCAGCTTTTCAATTTTTCAATTTTTCAATTTTTCAATTTTTCAATTTTTCAATTTTTCAATTTTTCAATTTTTCAATTTTTCAATTTTTCAATTCTTCAATCTTTCAATTTTTCAATTTTTCAATTTGTTAACTTTTCAATTTCGCGATTTCTTAATTTATGAATTTACATATACGACAACTTTTCAATTAGCTAAATAGTCAATTCGTAAATTTGTCAATTCACCAGTTTTAATTTTTCAGCTTTTCAATATTTCAATTCGTCAGTTTTTCATTTTGTCAATTTATCAGTTCCTTACTTCGTGAATTTGTCAAGTCTTGAATTCGTCAATGTATCACTTCATTAATTAATCAATTTCTCAGTTTTTCAATTTGTCAATTCATGAATATTTACTCAACTCTTCAATTTTTCCAGTTTTCACATTTCCAACATGTCAGTTTGTCAATTCTTCAATTAGTTAATATTTCAAATATTTCAAATATTATATAATAAATTTGTCAATTTCTAAATTCATTTGTATTTTAATTTGTAAATTTATTTTTTTCATTTTTCAGTTTGTCATTCGTCAAAGTTAATTAACTCAATTTGTTGGTCGACAAATTGAGGAATTGAAAATGTATTTATATCAAATAATCGCGAGGACCTCGTACTGTTCGCTGCAAGCGTAAAACGTCGGCGTCAGCGAGAATCGTTCGTCGACAATAATCCGTTGCACGCGTGGCAATTACCTGTTTAAGAAACGACACGTCTGTCTGTTAATTACCGGCCATTGCGTCGGTTCTGTCTACCGGAGAAAATTCCCTGCGAACGCAGCGCTGGCTGCGCGGAAATGCCATTGACATTGTTGGTCCCCGGCCAACAGCGAATTCAACTGCTTGCCAGTTGGAACGTCTTCTGCTCTACGTGTTCGAGGAACGAGACCAACCGTGAAAATCGCGTTGATTCGTCGACGGATGTATCTATATTTTTCCACGACTCTCCATCGTCTTCGTCGTTTGTCACTGCATAGTCGCCGGAACGATATAATCCTTCAAGTCAGGGGTTCTTAACCCTTAACGGCCACACTGGGCCATGGAACGACCTCAGCCAATTTAGCTTCAATTTCAGCCACTTTATATCCTGAAAATAAATAACTTTCCGCAACACCGGTATTTTTCCCTTAAACTGTTATGTCTCAAGAGTGTTCACCTAAAATTTTAGCTCTTTATATTAAAATCGAACGAAGTTTTGAATTTTTCTGCGAAAACCGTCACGTTTTCAATTTTTTCATGTTTGTGATTTTTTGCTCGTAGTTCAAATTTAATTAGATTTTCAACATTTCGAAATTTAACTATTTGGGAACTTGAGATTCCGTGAAATTTGAAAATTTGTAAAATTTGAGACACATTTGGAAATTTGAAAATTTGGACACCTAGTAAGCTTCAGATTTGAGATTTGAGAATTTAGGGATTTGGTGAATTGGAATATTGGGAATTTGGAGATTTGGAGATTTGGAGATTTGGAGATTTGGTGATTTGGAGATTTGGAGATTTGGAAATTTGGAGATTTGAAGATTTGGAGATTTATAGAATTGGAGATTTGAAGATTTGGAGATTTAGAGATTTAGAATTTTTAAATTTAGAGATCTGGGGATTTTAGAATTTGTGAAATTTATGAAACAAAATTTGGAAATTTGAAAATACATATAGAAGTTGATTTACAGATTACACATCAAGAGAACTAGAATTTTGAGAATTTAGGGATTTGCAGAATTGAATTATTGGGAATTTCATGATTTAGGATTTGAGGATTTTGAAATTGATGAAATATGTGATATAGTGAATTTGGAAACCCAAAATCCAAAGGTCTAGTAACCTAGAGAACTTGCAGATCTGAAGAATCAAAACTCTTAGATTTTAGGGATTTGGAAATTTGTGAATTTACTAAACCTAAATATTGCAAAATTTAAGGATAATTCCAACACTTAATACTCAACTTTTTACAACTCCTCATCTTGCACAGTTTTAAATTTTGATATCAAAAATCCACCATCTCTAAAATTCAAAAAACATCTACGAATTAAAAAATACAAAAGTCTGCAAATCTTTAAATTATCAAATTATAAAATTTTCAAAAAAACTATATTTCATCGTAATATACATACGTTCTACTATCGTCTGACCAAACTCTGCTACTTCTACTGTCAGATACCAACCCTGTTGATACTGCAGTTTTCTACATGTACCTACATTACCGACAGTCGGTCACGTTCTACAATACCGATTCATCTTGCGCCGCACCATCAAGTGGCGCACTCTACAACCATTCTACAACTATACGCAACTAAAACTTTTCCCCATAAACAGCCTTAACACTATTAAAAAAAAAAGTTCCTAGAAGTATATTGAAGTGATTCAAATAATGCGATTTGTTTTGTAAACATGAACGAAGGAGAAAAGCATTTCTGGGAGAGTAATCGTCGGATATAAATAATACTTATAGGGTTCGTTAGTATTTAGAGGGTCTAATTAGCAAAGGGTGAGGCACCGTTCGCCTTAATTGCGCGCCTTAACGAGCAGAAGCACCCGCACGGTGTGTCGCAGGAAAATTTCGCGGTAATTTCGTCGGGACGTCGAGCACGATGATAGTCCTCGAGAATTTAAGCTCTTCTCTCGACGGACAGACGAGGAGGAGAGAGTTAATCAACGCTTGTCAATAAAACGACGCGGAGGAACGATTAGTCTCGTTAGACGATTCTGCAAACAGAATCTGGACATCGATCCGAGAACGCTTGGAATATTTTTCTAGACTTTGAATGGGGCTTTGATGTTATTGTGTAATGAAGGGTTAAAAAATATATATTTTTAATTTTGATTTTTGAGATTGCTTGCAGGTATCGGGTTTTGATGTTTGGATTGGGGATTTAGAGAAGAGAGTATTTGGGAAGTTGGAATGGAGGGATTTGGGGGATGTGGTGTTTTGGAGCGAGGGATTTGGGAATTTAGAAAATTGGGAACTTTGGAGTTGGGGATTTTTGGATTTGGGAATTTGGAGGTATAAGAATTTGGAAATTTTTTTAGTTGAAGGATGAACAATTTTTTATGCGAGGTTTACGAAGGTGGAAAATTGGGATTTGGGGATTTAGAATTTTGGAAACTAGGGATTTGGGGATTTAGAAATTTGGAAAATTGGGATTTGGGGATTTTTCAGTTTTTGGTACTTGAGATTTGGGGATACAGAAATTTGGAAAATTGGGATTTGGGGATTTAGAATTTTGGAAACTAGGGATTTGGGGATTTAGAAATTTGGACAATTGGGATTTGGGGATTTTTCAGTTTTGGTACTTGAGATTTGGGGATACAGAAATTTGGAAAATTGGGATTTGGAGATTTAGAAATTTTTGAAGTTGAGTTTTGGGGATATAGAAATTGAGAAATTTGGGATTTGGGGATTTTTCAGTTTTGGTACTTGAGATTTGGGGATACAGAAATTTGGAAAATTGGGATTTGGAGATTTAGAAATTTTTGAAGTTGAGTTTTGGGGATATAGAAATTGAGAAATTTGGGATTTGGAGATTTCGGAATTTTGGAAGTTGAGATTTAGAAATATAAAAATTTGAGAATTTAAAGATTTCAAAATTAGAAAGTCAAGATTTAAAAAATTCTGAAGTATGAAATTGCTATCTTCTCTTAAGGAATACACTCTTAATGGAACAAAAGAATTGTCATTTTTTATGACGAGTATACTCGTCCCAGAACTAAACATTGTTATTCGTTTGTGACAAGTATACTAACATAACATAATCTTGCTATCTCTCACGAAGAATATAGCCACCACTAAACAGCTGCTGTTTCATCATGACGAGTATACTCGTCATGAACAGTAAAAGAGTTAATAACTTTCCGAATTAAATTTATTTTCTCTGTCAAATTTAACGTCGATTTTAAGTAACAAATTGCTGTATTTGCATGACGAATATACTCGTCATAAACATCAAGAGACTTGATTACTCTTCGAATTCAATTGTTTTCCTCTATTACATTCTATACTGATTCTAAATAACAATTTACTACTTTTCCATGACGAGTATACTCGTTATGAACATACTAAAGCTTAATAACCGTATTAATCTTGAAGATTAATAATTCTTCCCTCTATTACACTTCACACTGATTCTAAATAAGAACTCACTCCTTTTCCACGACGAGTATACTCGTCATGAACATACTAAAGCTTAATAACCGTATTAATCTTGAAGATTAATAATTCTTCCTTCTATTACACTTCACAATGATTCTAAATAAGGACTCACTCCTTTTCCATGACGAGTATACTCGTCATGAACACAGTAAAGCTTAATAACCGTATTAATCTTGAAGATGAATAATTCTTCCCTCTATTACACTTCACACTGATTCTAAATAAGAACTCACTCCTTTTCCACGACGAGTATACTCGTCATGAACATACTAAAGCTTAATAACCGTATTAATCTTGAAGATTAATAATTCTTCCTTCTATTACACTTCACAATGATTCTAAATAAGGACTCACTCCTTTTCCATGACGAGTATACTCGTCATGAACACAGTAAAGCTTAATAACCGTATTAATCTTGAAGATGAATAATTCTTCCCTCTATTACACTTCACAATGATTCTAAATAAGAACTCACTCCTTTTCCATGACGAGTATACTCGTCATGAACACAGTAAAGCTTAATAACCGTATTAATCTTGAAGATTAATAATTCTTCCCTCTATTACACTTCACACTGATTCTAAATAAGAACTCACTCCTTTTCCATGACGAGTATACTCGTCATGAACATACTAAAGCTTAATAACCGTATTAATCTTGAAGATTAATAATTCTTCCCTCTATTACACTTCACACTGATTCTAAATAAGAACTCACTACCTTTCCATGACGAGTATACTCGTCATAAACATCGTAAAGATTAATAATCTTCCGAATTCTTCCCTCTTACATTGAACATCGACTCTTAACAACGCAAAGCATTGTCATTAACATGCATAGAAGAGTTTGTTTTATGGTTTCAATATCGGCAAGATATATTAAATCCGCGGCAACTCGTAGAGGGTGATATTTTCTCGAGCATCAGCAGGGACACCGTGAAATCAGGGCAACGAGGTTTCCTCCGCAAAACGGGTTGCCGCTAATTTCGAAAGATAGCAAAGAACGAGGAGAGAAGAACGGAACAGAACAGAACAGAAAGAAAGAAAGAAAGAAAAAGAAGTTGGAGCATCGTTCAAAGCGGAGCGAGGAGAGCTGGCTCGTTTCAGAAGACGCGAAAGAACCCCCTTGTACGACCCTCTCACCCCCTTCGTTCGACCGCCTCTCGTTCCCCTTTTTTTGTGCGCCGACGCGACAGCCAAAGTGCGATCTTGAATATTAACCCGCCGAGAGGTAATCTCTCTTGGTAATTTAGGTCAGTATCTTCTAATTTTTTTCCGACGGTACAGTCGCGGCAAAACACGTGGCCCTAGGGAAAATGTGACAATCGATAGGCGAGAGACCACTCGTACACTTTTAGGAGGCTTCTGGGAATCTCACGATTTTGGGGTACATGTGTGCAGCTGGGGATTTAGGGATTTTGGGATATAGGGATTTGGGTGTACAGGAATTTGGGGATGTAGAGATTTGAGTATATGGGAATTTGGGGATATAGGGATTTGGGGGTATAAGGATTTTGGGATATAGGGATTTGGGGATTTAGAGATTTGGGAATCTGAGGATTTAGGGATATAGGGATTTGGGGGTATAGGGATTTGAGAATGTAGAAATTTGACGATATGAGAATTTTGGGGTATACAGATTTGGGGATGTAGAAATTGTGGAATATGAGAATTCGGGAATATATAGAGATTTGGAGATTTAGAGGTTTGGAGATTTGAGAATTCGGGGACATAGGGATTTGGGGATTTAGAGATTTGGGGATCTGAGGATTTAGGGATATAGGGATTTGGGGATGTAGAAATTTGACGATATAAGAATTTGGGGGTATAGGGATTTGGGGATGTAGAAATTGTAGGATATGAGAATTCGGGGATATATAGAGATTTGGAGCTATAAGGATTTGGAGATTTAGAGGTTTGGAGATTTGAGAATTCGGGGACATAGGAATTTGCGGATGTAGAGATTTGGAGATATAGAGATTCAGGGACATAGGAATTTGCGGATGTAGAGATTTGGAGATATAGAGATTCAGGGACATAGGAATTTCGGTACATAGGTATTTTGGGGTATAAGGATTTCGGGATATAGAAATTTGGGGATATAGGCACTTCGAGATATAAGAATTTTGAGATATAGGAATTTAAGGACATAGAGATTTGGGGAAAAAATATTTCCAAATTTCCAAATAGCCAAATCTCCGAATTCCCAAACTCCCAATACCACAAATCTCCAAATCCTTAAATCCCCAAAATCCCTAAATGTCCAAATCCTCAAATCGCTAAATCTCCAAATTCTCAAATCCCCATCTACATTTCCAGACGTCAAAACTTCCGAATTCCGGAAGCTCGATCATTTTAACGAAAAAAAAAATGGAAGGTGAATCGAATCAATTAAGTAGAAAACCTATTAAAAATGAAGTTCAATTCGTCGATTAAAAGTGGTCATAAACGCTGATAGGTTAATATCATAATGTCATCGATTCCCATGACACGACGAACCTACGATCAAAGAAACGAAGATTTCTGATTGAATTTCTTCGCCATTACGGCGATCGACGATTGGCTCGTTAAGCTAATGGATACATTAAATGTTAACCTGATTGTCAGACGTAATTTTCGAATAATTGTATCGCGACGCCATTAGGTCGGGACTCGATTAATTAGCTCAGAATTTTAATGGAGATAACGGAGTCTTGTCGCTCAAACTCCACCTTCTGTTTTTTTAATTAATTAATCGATATTCGAATTATATTAATGATTTGGTCATATTGATTATGTCGATTAATTAATTAGATGAAGGAAACTATGTGTTATTAAAAATTTATTTTATTTGAAATTTTCAAAGACCTCTTTATTAAAATAATTATTAATAAAAGTTTTACAAGTTTAAATTGTCTATTTGTTTTCGAATTTTTTAACGTTACTGTTGTTGTAAGACAAGGTTGAATTAAATTTTTTATAATTTTTACAATTATAATTACATTATTTAAAGCGGGTTACTATTTGGTGCATTTAGGAAATTCCATAGAAATTTTTTCCTATTTAATTTATTACCAAACTTATTTCCCCACGTTTCATATTTTCCAAGTTTCGCAAATTTATCGTGCAGAAATTGAAAAATTTTTGAATCAGAATATTGTAGCTTCTTCAAAATCATAATTCCAAAATTACAACTATTTTAAATTTCTGAATTTTGAGATTTGAAAATTATTTAGTTCGAACCCAGGTGTTTACAAGAGCTAATTGGTCAGAATAGAAAAATGGACGCCTAGGACTATTAACACTAGGACCATTGACACTAGGATTATTGGCACTACAATTGGCACTAGAATTATTGTCACTAGGATAATTAGCGCTGGGATAGTTAATATTAGAGTTATTGGTACTAGGATTATTAGCACTAGGATTATGGACACCATGACATAGGCACTAGGATTATTGACACCAGGACACTAGGATTATTAACGCTAGGATTGACCTTAGGACAGTTACCATTAGACCTACCGATGTCAACCCACGAGTTGGCGCGTGACCCAGATGTTTAGAGCTACTATTGGTCAGAATAGAAAAATGGACGCCTCACATTTTCGGTATATTGGCTCGCGCACCAATTAGACCAAAAACAGTCGGCAAACGTCTCGAGATAGTGCGAATTGCGTTCAGCAGTTATTGTCATTATTCTTATTTGCCGAAATGTAGCTGGAAGTGTTCACGGTGGATAGGTGGAGCGAGTGGCTTCTTTTACTCTGGCTCGACCTACACGCCAATTCCTGGCTTGTCTACAGAAACTGTGATGATCCAAGGGAACGTAGGGATTCTGAGAAGCTAGGAAATATGGCGATTCCGAGGACTGTGAGAATCTAGGGAATTCAGGAACTGTAGAGAATGTGGGGATGTGGGACCTAGGGATCCAAGGGACTGGACTGTGGAGGTCCTAGCGAACTTAGAGGCACTGGAGACTGAAACTATGGATATATAGGGAATCTAGGAGTCTTAGGAACCATGAGGGACTATGGAAACTCTAACCTATAGTTCCCAGAGAATTCGAGTTATTCTTATTTGCCAAAATATGTGTTTACGATGGAAGCTTCTTTGTTCACGCGCCAACTCGTGGGTTGGCATCGGTAGGTAAAAGAAATGAAGTGCAGAGGGTAGGTCGTGAAACGGCAAAGTCTTCGTCTTTTCCGAAGATCCGATGTATCGTCCGCCCGGATAACGCAAACAAACCGGAAGACAATGGGGCACCATGACAGCCAGCCAACCGACACGACGGACCTTTTGTTCGGAATCATGGAGATCACCGTCGGCACAATGGCGGCCAATCACGTGTCTCGATCGAGAGACTCGATCCGGTGTCCCGAACACGAGATCACTTCGCACCGAGTCCTCCGGGGCTGCTCCCCCTGCCCCTCCTTACCCGACTCGTGTCTCCTGTCGCTTAATTGCCAGAAACAATGGAATTATTGTCCTGGTTCGAGAATAAAAGGGTCGAACACAGAGACAGAGACGGAAATTGGGGTCGTGACGATTTCCATCCCCCCCGTTTCGCACCCTCCACTTTAAAACGGGGGGCCTCGTATCAATGGTGCAGTCGTTGCTTGCACTCGTTGCGTAACACCATGATCGCGTTTTCATCGTTCTGGACTGGGTAACTGGGTGTGTATTCCCTTGGGAGCAAACGGTAACGCGTTTCGACACTGGATTTACTGATACTCTCAAAATTACCCATTTCAGATTTCTCGTTTTCAATTACAATTATTAAGCTTCTGTTAAAATTTATTGTGGTAATAAAGATTATGTGTGCTAGTTTGCGTATTATCCATTATTTATAATACTAGCTTATAATATTTATAATATTTGATTCGATTGTGTAAGTGGTCATTGGAACTGGATTTAGGAAACCCTTCAAAATGACCCATTTCAGATTTTTGATTTTTAATTATATTTGTGCAGATATTCAGTCAAAGTACAAAATATTAAATACATATTCAGTTAAAGTATAGAATATTAAACACAGGTTCAAACTATACAGTATTAACCTCTTTTAATATCGTCTCTCACACATGCCTAGAACGACTTGTCTCATATTTTTGCCAAGACTTCAAGTTTAATTTTAATTGCCCTGCACCAACGATCGCCATAACTACCCCTAAAATTTGAACATCCTTTATCTGTCATTTAACGTCCTTTATCAGAAGATTTCATAATGATTGAAAATAATTTACAATAACACTACAGTAAATTTTCGAGTACGAACAGAAGGCGTGATTTCCATAATGGCGTCCGCAATTTGCGGTACAGCGAGGCGGGAGAATTTTCATCCGTCTTCGATAAATTCGTAAAGGGTTGTTCCCAGTAGGAATCATCAGGTTTCGAAGAGTTAACCGGCCTGAGGGCTGCATTTCTCTTGGCGTTCTCCACTTTCTCGCTTTTCATCGACCACTTTTCTTTCTCTTTTCCTTGTGTTCCCGTGACCGCGATCGATGCTGCAGCTCGAAGGGAAACGGAGTTCCCGTAATATCGGGACTGCGATAAGGGAAGAGCTGGCCCCAGGAGTTGATGGATAGGATGTATAAATTTGCGCGTGAGAAGAAAGTTGATGGACTCGAAACTGGCTGCCAGAGGAGATGGCTGCCTCTATGTTCTTACTCTATAAATTCGTTAATGCTCTTAGCTTGATGACTGAAAGGAAATTTGCTGCGATATACTTGCTGCTTTTCAAACGTGCAACATAAGGTGCATGTTCTAATTACCGACCGTGTGAGATTTTAAGTGCACGTTTTAACATATTTACGTGATATAAATACTTATACTTTGCGTGTTCACGAAAAATGGTGCTTACGAAGTTTGTTTCTGATGTAAAAATAAAACCAATAAAACTTACAAAATTTTAATAATTAGGACGGTATCATTAATTGAGATTTAGCTTACATATCGATTGATATGAATGGTTTAAGGAATATTTCTCAAGTGACAAGTTAATTGTCTAATCGTCAAATTCGTGAATTCACAAATTTCCAAATTTCTAAATTACAAATTCTTAGATTTCCAAATTACAAATTCTCAAATTTTCAAATTTCTAATCTTTCAAAATCTCAAATTTCCAAATCTCAAAATGCCAAATTCTCAAACTTCCAAATCTCTAAATGCCAAATTCTTTAATTTTCATAACTCAAAATGCCAAATTCTAAAATTTCTAAATTTCTAAAACCCAAATTCTCAAATTTCCATATCTCAAAATTCCAAATTCTCAAAGTTCCAAATTTCTAAATCCCAAATTCTCAAAGTTCCAAATTTCTAAATCCCAAATTCTCAAATTTCCAAATCTCAAAATGGCAAATTCTCAAATTTCCAAATCTCTAAATGCCAAATTCTCAAATTTTTAAATCTCTAAATACCAAATACTTATATTCCCAAATCCCTAAATTCCCAAATTCCTAAATTCCCAATTCCATAAATTCCCAAATCCCAAACTCCAAAATCCAGGATTAATGCAAACGGTCAATATTTCAGTATCGCGAATAAATATTGAAAATTTTGAAACGTTAACAATATATTTGTCTGCGTTTTACAATACGGAATAAATATGAATATACAAAGCACAGGAATATTCCGCAGAAAGTTTGAAATATTATCGGACATTCTCGACGATGAAAATAATGTGGGAACAAACAGACTACCGGAAAGGAAGTACTTTAGTATATTCGGAACGTTATGTGCACCGTAAATTCTCTCATATTGTGAACATTTAATTTACTCGATTTACTTAATTAAATTTACACTTTTCAATCTTTTCTGCGAAACATTTGATTTTTAGTTTAACATTTGCTTCGAGTTTCACGAAAACAGCGAGTCGTTGCAAATAAAAATTATTGATTACTGTGCTATTTACCCGCGTACGCTAAGAAATGTCAATTTATTTTTAATCGTTCACGTTTTATAATATCTTCTCTCGGTTTACTCATCTCGTTCATATTCAAACGAAAAATTAAAAGCATATTTTAATGGGCAGCGCAAGGATCTGCGAGCTTGCATAAATAGTCGGAAATCCGTATTTAGATGACTCCTTATAACGTAAATGATATCCTTTTAGCGACGCACTGCTGTATGTTAATTAAATCATCCTTTACAAAGTTAAAACGCGGAGGAGATGGTCCTTTCGGTAATGCGTCGTCACTCGTTAATTAAATCCTTCGCTTTTAAGCGCTTGTTCGAAACTTTATGATTATCGATTTTTAAAGTAACTTGTCCGAAAGAGCAATCTTCAAAAACGTTAAATCACTTTTATAGTAATTTCTGCTCTTCTAAAATAATATACTGGGTGATTCAGTGATCGTGGTACGAGCGGATATAGGCTGATTTCTTTTAAGAGAAAATAAATTGATCATCTGCTCAGGGATGCTTGAAGCAATGGCAGTCGCAAATGGTTAAATAATATCGTAGAAGAGTTTCACTCACCTGTAAAGTTCTATTCTTCACGAAATTACTGAAACACCAATGACGATCCACAATTGTTGAGACACCCTGTATTTTCCTCGTCTCCCGTTCGTCGAAAAAATCAAGCACCCCGTTTAACTCGAGCGTCGACAATTATCTCGCGATTAAATAAACATCTGGCTGGGTTGAATCCCGAATTTTTTTCGCGCCGATGAAGTACCACGATCGAAATTTCAAGATCCCTCGAAATGGCGGGAGAGACCCTTAATGTCCGCCACCGTTATCGCTTTGCCGACTGAGAAAACGATTTCCGCAAGTGCACCCTCTTGCTCCAGGCCTGGAAAATGATTTCCGTTGCTGGTTCTTGGCACGAGAGGTCGGACTTTCCCAGGAAAATAAGACACACAAGCATCACTGACAAGATAAACACGTTCGAAGATGGATGCGAATCAACCCGGGGGGTTTTCGAGCCACGGGAAAAACTGCAGTTTCAAACGTTGCACGTCGAAGAAGTTTCGATTTCTTTGCCCACGATACCTTCTCAAAGATAAACAGACACTTTATATCGAGGAAGAAGATGCGAGATATAGATGCAGCTGTTTTGCTTGGCAAAATTTGTAGCTCAGAGGGTTTCAAGATGGCGTTTCAAGAATCGACGGTTTTAATATACTCGCGGTTCGATTTTCTAATTGAAATTGGAAACTGTAGGGGTTGAGGAACTTTTGGTATTTCTTCTGTAAATTTTAGGGGTTATTGGTGTCATGTTTCGTTATGGGATTTGAAGTAAAAAATTTAAGAATTTGGTTAGTTTTGAACTTTCAGGTTTTCGTGTTTTAGAATTTGCAGACTTTTGAAATTGCAGAATTTTTAAGTTGGAGGTTTTGCAAGTTTATTGGTGAAGTTTTTATTTGCACTGAAAAATGTAGGTATTTACATATGTAGATATTTACATATGTAGGAATTCACGTATGCAGAAATTGACATAGGTAGATATTTACATATGTAGGAATTCTCATATGTAGAAATTGACATATGTAGATATTTACGTATGCAGGATCTCATATGTAGAAATTGATATATGTAGATATTTACATATGTGGGAATTTACATATGTAGAAATTGACATATGTAGAAATTAACATATAGGAATTCACATATGTGGAAATTTACAAAAATACAAATTTACAAATGTAGAAATTTACATATGTACAAATTTACAAGTGTACAAATTCACATGTGTAGATATTTACATATGTAAAAATTCACAAATATACAAATTCACAAATGTACAAATGTGCAAATTTACAGAATTTTACATTTGTACAAATGTAACAATAGCAATATACAAATGTACAAATATCCAACCATAAAAATATATAAAAGTTCAAACATAAAAATACCAAAATTCACAAATTTATTTCACGAACTCGCAAAGCCTCCATATCACAAACGACCACCAACTTGAAAATTAATGTTTCGTTCCATTGCAGTCAACACCGGTTCGCACAAATATTCTCGAAGCACGCCATAATGCTAAACAATGGAACAAAGAATCGTTTCGTCGCAACGAACACCGATTAAAGGTAAAGGAACGAAATAGTCGACTCTGTCGATAAAATCGTTTCCAGCGATTTGTGTCGTTACGAAATGATATTTGCGAGACGATTGTCGGATACACAGGGTATCAGGGCGTATTTACAATTTGATCGAGATTGTACTCCATGTCGCGTTTGTCGAATGGCTTTCACGAGGGTGCTCGACTAGTGTCGAAAAATGTGAAACTCGTTGAGCAGGTGGTATCGAGCAAGGCTCTTCACTTTGACGAGTTAATTTTTGATCAGTACCGCTATATCGAGTGCATACCTCCCAGCGAATTTCTATGAAATTCTTCCGTGGAATTTTTACAAAAAAAAAGGAAGAAAATTAAAAAGGGTGATACGATATTGTTACTCCCGTCGACGTTTCCTTTTTTTCGCTATTCTTTTGTTCTACTTTCGGTAACAGGTTTTTGCGCTTATTTGAACTTTCATGTTGTTTTTTAAAGTTTTTTTTTTTTATCGATTATGGGAGCTTTAATTGGCTTGACTTTGTTGGAATATTTTGTTTAAGGGTGATTGTGATTTTATTGGGTTACTGTTTTGTTATTTTACTATTTCACTGCTTTGTGATTTTGGTATTTTAGAATTTTGGTACTTTTGTGTTTTGGTATTTTAGTATTTTGATATTTTGGAATTTGAACGGTATTGGAAGGATCATCGTGAAGTTTTTTGAGAAAGACAAATCATACATAAATAATTTGTCACTAAATAAAATTGTTAACTGAAATCGTTACCTAATGTCCTAAATCAATCTCCGAAATCTTCTAAATCACCAATGATGTCCTAAATTAATAACGAATCACGTTCCCTAAATTAATTAAGAATCCCAAAAATTTGTTACCGAAGAGTTCGGAATAAAATTATCCAAAATCATCCCCCGCATCGGGAAATTCAGTCGAGCAGAAAGTCACAGAAACGAAGGTAGGAAAGAATCGATCGATCGAAAGTATACGTAGAATCGAGTGGTTGTTCGCACGAACTGGCAAGGGTTAAACGAAATTAAATGGACGTTAGACGGACAAGCGTGCAGCAGTGCTCGTTACCGGCTAGACTGAATAATTAAAACTGCAAAGAGTACGGCATGCATTTAAAGCAGCTCGTTACAGGTCGCCGGTCACGTAATTATGCCGAAAGCGATCTCCACTCTTCTTCGGCAAGAAATAGAAATTACAAACTATCGCCCTCCCTGGCAAACACTTGAAATATGGAACGGTCTGTTTTCATTGCAGACCGGTCCTTTCCTGTCCTTTAACGTCCATGTATCTATGTAAATTATCCATCGAGTTTGTTACTTCATAATTACTTTTCGTTGTTTCGACGATCGTAAACAATGATTACTATAGTGGAAGGATTTGGACAAATATGGTTATCGGTTGTGTTCTATGTATTCTTTGTTCTGAGGTTTGTTTATTAGTCGTTTACAATGTTTACAAGTTTGAGTTAATAACAGTGGAAAAAATATTGTATTATATAATATTCTATAAAAATAATATATGTATAAACTTGAAATTAATATATTTTAAATTTAACGATTCATAATTATTCAAATTGCTTCTGAAAATCAGTTTAAAATTGAAATTAAACTTAAAACAATATATCGTGAATTTAGCGATTCATATTTTTATAAAAAATTATCCTTGTAAAAATTTACGCCATACTTGAACCATAACATCACACCATAAACTTCGTACCATCACCATAGAAACAATATAAATGAATCACCCTGTATTCTCATAAAATAGCTGCGAATTTAGTGTAACGTAAACTTGATATAAACCCGAGCGTTGAATTAAAATGGCGCCCTTCACTCGGTTACTTAAAATGGCGCCATTTACTCGTCGCTTAAAATGGCGGATGCGCCTAGAAGGTACACCTGGCAACGGAAAAGAATAACAAATGGTTTGGCGGATAAGCGACATCAGTCCGGAAGATTTTCAGTTTGTGACGGATTACACGGCAAAGTTAATAAATCATTCGGCAGGAAGGAGACACGGTGAAACGTGGGGAAGGTGGAAGAAACGACAGAAGGGAAGGAACAAGGAAATTTATCGTGTCCCAACGTTGTCCTCGTAAAGTCGAGTAACGTAGACTCGCGTGCATCTTCCGAGGACATGCTGTAGGACTTATGTACCCTAAACGCTCGATTATTTTCCAGCCCTTGGTGTGCAGATTCATTTTATTCGCCGGGAGACGAACGAGCAAATTAACGGGAATTATTTGGCAGTGTAATAACACCCTTGATATATAACTACTACTTCAAGTTCAATGGATACTTTATTTTATAATTTGACAGGTTATAGTTTGCTAAAAATGAATATACATACAGTTTTATAAATTATTTGACTTATCAGGGTATATGGGGGATGATTGTGACGATTGTGTCCCGATTTCAATAGGGAATAAAAATTGCAATATAACGAGAGACATACAATACTTATCAAGCAATGAGTGCAAGAACTTAAAAACAAATAATTAAGACAAATATGTATGAAAATTAATAATAACAATTGCAAAATAACGAGTAATTAAAATTGCAATATAAGGAGAGACATACAGTACTTATCAAGCCATAAGTGCAAGAAGTTAAAAGCAAATAATTAAGACAAATATGTATCAAAATTTATAATAAAAATTGTAATATAACAAGTATCAAAAATTGCAATATAACGAGAGGCTTACAGTACTTATCAAGCAGTAAGTGCAAGAAGTTAAAAACAAATAATTAAAATAAATATGTGTGAAAATTAATAATAAAAATTGTAATATAACGAATAACAAAAATTGCAATATAACGAGAGACATACAGTACTTATCAAGCAATAAATGCAAGAAATTAAAAGCAAATAATTAAAATAAATATGTATCAAAATTTATAATAAAAATTGTAATATAACAAGTATCAAAAATTGCAATATAACGAGAGGCTTACAGTACTTATCAAGCAATAAGTGCAAGAAGTTAAAAACAAATAATTAACGTAAATATATATTAAAATTAATAATAAAAATTGTAATATAACCAATAACAAAAATTGCAATATAACGAGAGACATACAGTACTTATCAAGCAATAAATGCAAGAAATTAAAAAATTAAGTTAAATGTCGCATTGCTCAAAAAATGTCCTGCCAGAATGAAGTATCCTTTCGATATATAGCATATATTGATAGAAGTGTGCAGTATATCGAGCGTGAAAGGAAATAGGTGAGAAATACGCGAGCAAAAGCAAACGAGAAATTCTGAAACTATAAAAACCGTAATACCGTTGAAGCGTTCATTGTAATGCATCATACGCAGGGTGTTTGCTGAAACTGGGACAAGTTATAGCTCTTTTTCCTAGAAAATATAAAAAAAAAAATGCTGACGCGTTTGCTCGTAGCTACGAAACGCAATTGCATTTTTTCTTTTTTTAACAGAACCATCTCGTTATTTCGGAAAAGTGTCAAGTAAATGTTTACGCGTTAGAAAATCCATTTGCGAGTTGCAACCTATGAAAATTGGGAGCTTTAGTCATTTCGAAACGCGACTTTGAAAACTGATCTGCAAATTTTTATTTTTTATAATATCAAGTTTTTAAATTGGTGAATTTTTAAGTTGACACATTTTTACATTTTCGTGTCTCTAAATTTCAGGATTTCATTTTTAAATTATCAAATTTGCAAATTTTAATTTTCATGTTTTCAGATTGTCAACTTTCTTAAATTTTTAATTTTGTACATTTCTGAATTTTTAGATCATATTAAATCTTTTAAGTCAGATTATACGTATATTCTGAATGTTTGGTGATAATGTTGGAACAAATTCTTCTACATAATTGCTTATAATTGTATAAATATAATTATTTATATAAAATTTAATGTCTGGTGATAGTGTTGGTACAAATTCTTCTACATAATTGCTTATAATTGTATAAATATAATTATTTATATAAAATTTAATGTTTGGTGATAAAGTTGGTACAAATTCTTCAACATAATTGCTTATAATTGTATAAATATAATTATTTATATCAAATTTAATGTTTGATGATAAAGTTGGTACAAATTCTTCTACATAATTGCTTATAATTGTATAAATATAATTATTTATATAAAATTTAATGTTTGATGATAAAGTTGGTGCAAATTCTTCAACATAATTGCTTACAATTAAACATAATTATTTATGTACAGTTAGATGCTGAATGATAATGATACCCTAAATTCCTGCCCATAATCTTTTAAATAAACAATAATATATAATAGCGTAAATCATGAAATATACAAAGGAATTTGTAGCAGAATAATCACGAAGCAACTTGAAGCGATCCCGTACAAGTGCCATTTCACGACGCCCGGCACTAGAAAATGGCGCCAGTAACCTGAGATATCGAATAGTGTCGTCAAGGATCAGCGCAGGAAGCGGTGGCAATAGTTGAAAGTGTCCCATGGTAAAAAGGAAAGAAGAAATGCAAACTAGAAGGGAAGAAACTCATTGAGAAAATGGAATGCAGCGGACGATAAGCGTGCATCTAGCTGGAACGTAATTAAGAGGAAGAGGCAGATGCAAGGAGAGTGCGCGTTACAGGGTGTAGTAGGTCCGTGTGTAACGATACACCGTGCTGCATTATGTTCGTGGTTCCTAGTTCGAGAACACTCGAGCCGAGACCAGGTGTAGGTTGAAGGTTTTGAAAGAGCCACTGTAGCCTCGTACAACGAGGCTTCTGTTGCAATTGCACCGAGGATGCAATGTAGGTCGGCCCTGCTCTGATAGAGTAAAGGCCAGGCAAGGAAACAGCCAACGGAATATACCTAGTCGGATTAATTAAGGTGACGTTCCTTGCAATTTCTTCCTTACGTCTTCTACACATTTTTATGACGAATTTTATGATCGCTCATATGTGACATGGTGCTAAGTCGGTTAAATTATTTATAGGAAGGAAACTTTTGAAATTAATTTCGGAACTGTGCTCTTAACGCTAAAACTACCAAAAAGGGCAAATGACACTTTTACATGTTTCTCATTTTTACTTACAAAATTTATTGGGACAATTTTTTTAGAATCTCTGCTAATCTTCACGAAGGTAAAGAATTAATATGTATATTAATTTATATTTTATAATTTGCTTCATTTTTAATTTCAGAGTAAGTATTGCACATCGGTAGGTTTAGGTTGTGAGATAATGACGTACAGCAGATTAGATGAGGTTGTTCCTATGTCGTCACATATGTGATGATGTTACAAATTCAGTTGAATTATTTATAGAAAAATGCAGGGAATTTTTTAGATTTTTTTAATGTTCAGACAGTGGACTCTTCAGGATCAGAATGCACTAGCAGCTTAAAAGATTGTAAGGTTAAGTACTCTTGTCCTTATGTCATGTGTGACATATGTGATCGATGTTGCAAATTCAGTTAAATTAATTATTTACAAGGAAAGCAAATGAAAGGAAGTTTTGAGAGCTCTCAATGTAAAGTATGATATACACTACTAGATCAGAAGATGAGTTTGTAAGGTTAAGTACTCTTGTCCTCATGTCATATGTGACATATGTAATTGGTGTTACAAATTCAGTTGAATTAATTATTGACAAGGAAAGCAAATGAAAGGAACTTTCAAGAGTTCTTAATATTGAGACATTGATGTGCACTAACAGATTAGAACATGAGATTGTAAGACGAAGTACTATTGTTCATATATCATATGTGACGTATGTGATGTATGTGATCAGTGCTGCAAATGCAGTGCAGCTAATTGTCCATAGTAAAAGCAAATGAAAGGAACATTTGAAAGCCCTTAATATTGAGAAAATGATATACACTAGCAAATTAGAACATGAGATTGTAAGATTAAGTACTCTTGTTCATATGTGTCATATGTGACGTATGTAATCAGTAAATGCAGTCGAATGAATTGTCCCTAGAAAAACAAACCAAATTTTTAAGGACTCTTACATTACTTCTTCGTTCACTGCAAATAAAAAAAATTCGGAAAATGAAATTCTTTCCCATTTTCCGATCGATGTGCGCAAGGCGCAGTATCTCCGGAAAGAGTAGTCCAAAGAGAATTTGCCCTTTTCACGTGATCGAAGAATGTCGAGAGAAAAAGCGAGGAATATTCGTAGGAAAAAGCTGCGGTCTCGCCACTAGCGTTTTCCATGCCGCATTTTCCGGTTCGCGAAAAATCCGTTATAGAAAGTCTCTCTTACGACCAAATATCAGCAAGGGAACGATTTCGCTAAATCTTACGATCAGGCCTGTATTGATCCGGGGGCAACGGATTGTCGAAGTAAAGCTTCGTTTCCATCTGATTTCCACTGCGGAATTCGGAAAATTGGAAAACGAAAATTTCGAGGGCAAATGGAATAAGGGCAATTGTCATCGATCCGATATTCTTCTCGTCTCATTTTCTTTTATTTTTTTTTCTTCTTAACGTTACGAATTTTGCAAATTTTTCTGTTGTAATGCTGTTTTGCGGATAGAATCCTTGGTGGTTGTATTGCGAGCAGGTTTCATTAGGTAACTTTTTAGTTTGGTTGGACAGAAAGTATGGGGATATTTTTGTGTTAGTGAAACTTTCGAAATTTAGGAATTTGGAAAATTGGGAAATTGGGAAATCGGGAAATTGGAAAATAGGAAAATTGGAAAATTGGAAAATTGGAAAATTGGACAATATGAAAATTATAAAATTGGAAAATGGGAAAGTAGGAAAATAGGAATATAAGAAACTAGGAAAATTAGAAAATGAGAAAATTAGAACTTGGGAAAATTGGAAAAATGGAGAAATTGAAAATGGGAAATGGGAAAATAGGAAAATTGGAAATTGGGACAATTAGAACTTGGAAAAATAGGACAATAGGAAAGTAGGAAAACAGAAAAATAGGAAAATTGGAAATCCGGAAAATTAAAACTTGGGAAAAATGGAAAATTGGAGCATTGGAAAATGGGAAATGGCAAATGGGAATGTGGGGTAATGGGAAAATAGGAAAATTGGAAATGAGGAAAATTAGAACTTGGGAAAATAGGAAAATAGTAAAATAGGAAAGTAGGAAAATAGAAAAATAGAAAACTAGAAAAATAGTAAAATTGAATATTCGAAAAATTATAACTTGGGAAAATTGGGAATTGGGAAGTGGGAAAATGGGGTAATGGGAAAATAGGAAAATAGGAAAATTGGAAATGAGGAAAATTAGAACTTGGGAAAATAGGAAAATAGTAAAATGGGAAAGTAGGAAAATAGAAAAATAGTAAAATTGAATATTCGAAAAATTATAACTTGGGAAAATTGGGAATTGGGAAGTGGGAAAATGGGGTAATGGGAAAATAGGAAAATAGGAAAATTGGAAATGAGGAAAATTAGAACTTGGGAAAATAGGAAAATAGTAAAATGGGAAAGTAGGAAAATAGAAAAATAGTAAAATTGAAAATTCAACAAATTATAACTTGGGACAATTGGGAAATGGGAAAATGGGGTAATGGGAAATTAGGAAAATTGGAAATTGGAAAAATTAGAATTTGGAAAATTAGGAAATTGGAAAATGGGAAAATTGGAAAATTGGAAAATTTGTAAATTTGAAAACTTCAAATTTGAACAATTTACATATACCAAAATTTTGCATTAGTAAGTTTGAAAATTCTGTTGCCTATTACCCTTAAAATATATGTAGGTAAATCCTACATCCTTCACACTACATGCAACGCATCAGTCTAGATTTTTGTGATTATACCAAGTCCATCTTTGTGTCCAATGACATCACTAGTTACTTCAGTGATATGACACAAATAAAACCGTCCTATATCCATGAATCATCGATACACTGAATCCCTGGTATTAACGTTGACAAATCAATTACAGTTCGCTCATAAACGTCTCCAATTTCCTGTGTAGACATTGCAATTAATTCATGAAGAGAAATCCCCCGTTGTCGCTGTAAATTTATTTGCCATCGTCGACGAAAGGACTGCGATTTATTGTTCGCTCAAATTTCATGAATGTAACGCACAGGTTCCGGGAAACGTGGCAGCAAATTGTGTCACACCGTCGGCACAAAAGAAAACAATAAATTTCGCGCCTATTTGTTGAAAATTTATACATGCGATTTTTAGATTTAAATATATAATCATGAGTTCATAAAAATTCAACGGCTTTCGGGCTCTGTAATTTATAGATTTTATCGGTGCATTCTGCATTTCGTACAAAGGAAAAAATTATGATATGCTGCGAAATAGCGATGTAGGCCATTCGATTATGATTCTACGGAATTATTTATTAAAGTTCAACGAAATGGTATTTGAATAAATAATTTTTCAATTTTTTTTTTGGGCGGTAGAATGAAAGAGGTTCTGGGATAAAAATGCAAGAAAAATAGCGAATTTCGTTTTTAGTCGTTTTATAGACTTCATGAATGATTAATTATACTTGATACTATTTTTTTATTGAAATATGGTGATTGGTAAGGTTTTAAATGGAATTCGTAATGTGTTTACTTGGATTTGAATGAAGAGTGAAATTTTTAATAAAGTATTGGGAGAAATAGGGTATAAAATTAATGGTGATTGAAAAATTTGTATATTCATTTTTTGGGGAATTTAATTTTCAATTCTTTGACTTCAGGAAATACTAAATGTGTTCAATTTAAAATACAAATTTAGAGGAAGACAGTTGTTCGATATTTTACTTAACGCCTTGTATATAATGGAACAAATTTTTTACTTTGTAGTTTTTCAATTTTGCAATTTTGCAACTCTTCAATTCTTCAAATTTTCAATTCTTCAATTTTTCAATTCTTCAATTCTCCAAATTTTCAATTTTTCAATTCTTCCAATTTTCAATTCTTCAATTTTTCAATTCTTCAATTCTTCAATTCTTCAATTCTTCAATTCTCCAAATTTTCAATTCTTCAATTCTTCAATTCTTCAATTCTTCAATTCTTCAATTCTTCAATTCTTCAATTCTTCAATTCTTCAATTCTTCAATTCTTCAATTCTTCAATTCTTCAATTCTTCAATTCTTCTTTCTTCAATTTCTCAATTCATCAATTTCTCGATTTTTCAATTCTTCCATTTGTTTTCAAATCATCAATTTGTTAATTCATCAATTGTTCAAATTGTCAGTACGTGAAGTCGTCAATTTGTCAAATCGTCAGTTTGTTAATTCATCAATTCATCAGTTGATCAATTCCTTAGTTCATGTATCAGTACATTGGTCGATTGCTCAACTTTTCAGTCTCTCAATTTGTCAATACATTACTTTGCCAATTTGTCATTTTTCCAATTAGTTAGTTCGTCAATTTTCAATTTCTCTCTTTTTCACTTCAAAAATACCAAGTTTCATAATGCCTAATTCCAAAACTTAAATTCGAAATCCTAAATCCCAAATTCCCCAATTTCAAAATGTAAAGAATCTTTAAGCACGAAGTCCATCATCGTGTTCCAGCCGGCAAACCGAAATCCGATAAAAGAAATGTATTAACCTCGCACAGGCCGGGTCCCGCTGACCAAAACAAATCTCCGAGCCAACCTAACCGATTACAAATTCCATGCGCGGCTACAGGATTTCGAAAATTCAATTGACCACGTGCCACGTTTTCGCGCGGGACAAATTAAACCGAGGAAATCACCGCAGGGGTGCGACCGGTGAAAAAAGGGAAAAAGGTCCTCGGACATGGCCGAAGTTTGCCAGTGTGTGTTAGCTCGCGTGTGCAATGATGCATTTAGCCCGTCTTTTTTTTGGCACAAAGAGCCAAACCAGCAGCAGGGGCGAATGAAGAGTGCCTATTGTTTCCTTGTTCGATGGTACAAGCCGACCACTCGAGACACCCGGTATATTCGAGCAGGCGTTCTGCGAGGGGCGTCTCTCCGTCTATCGCCAATAATGGTTCCTTATCAAAAGGGAGCGAAACAGGCGTCGACCATATGCGAACTACGACACGCAGCAATTAAAAGCTGCCACGATTTCGAACGGTGCCATAAACCGAATCATCAGGCCTGTTTTGGTAATTTGAGAAAGGATACCGGGGGCGTGAAGCCATTTGGAAATATCAAGCATTTTATTTAATACCGATTAATCAGCCGTTTATTTTCAAAGTGGAACAGATCGCGATATATTTAAGTTCGTTTAATAAATATAAAAACATAATTAATCAATTTTCTGATATACAACCTAGTCAAGAACTTAAAATTATATCTCTCACCGAGACAATTTTAATATTTATTTCCTGATAATTTTAAATATCGAAGTTCGTGAAAATTTCGAGTACCTTCGATTAATGGACGAAAAGGTCCAAAATGAAAAGCGCGGAGGTAAAGAACGAAATTAAAATATAAGCTCTCGTGGATGTCGTTCTTGATCAGTCGATTCGTGAGACGAGAAGTCGCCTTACATTTCATTTATTCCAATAATCCGAGAGGAAGCCGTAAAAAAATTTAATTTGAAGAAAGTCCAGCGATAAAAAAGACAGCTTAAACGAACAATCATAATCCCGAGGGATGTTTTTTTCAAAATCCTGTGTCTTAATAACTGGAAACTGCGTGCGCGTACGCGCATGCGCGAGGTTACCCCCACCACGCGCCACCGAGCCAACGTAGAAACAGTCAGTTTCGCTCTTCAGTATACCGCCGCGTTTTCATTTGTGAACATCGTGCTCTCGTGCTCTCCGCGATTGCCTTCTATTCCTGCCTCGCGAAATATTACTTCGGAAACTCTGTGAACCAGCATCGTCGCAGGATCTTTCAGCTTCCTTCGACTAGAAATGGCAAGTTTTTACATTTGACTCTTAATAACAGTTTTATTGTCTATGCATTATTAAAGCTGGGTGCTTTGAATTTGTTTCGAGTGTTAATCAATTATACTACAGTTTTAAACCAGTGGTTTCCAAACTTACAATACCTGTACTTACAGTGATTTTAACTTACTATTTTTACCCTTTTATCCACTAGAGTGTAACGTGAATTTTTATAAATTAATGAAAGAAACTTTTAATTTCATATTTCCCCTTGAAAATGAAATATGTGTATTTACAATATTTTGTGAGTCAAAACTATTAGTAGTGACAATTTCAGAATAAAAGTTTCTTACACAAAAATCCTGGAACAAAATATGAAATTTTGAAGCGAGATATAATTAAGGAAATTTTGAAAGAAGGGTTTAGACAAACTGACAAGCTAACTCAGAATAAACGGTTTTGAATTAAATTGATAGTGACAGGAATCACATGATCGATTGCTGTCGTTTATTTCAATTAACGAGATATCGCGTTTCTATTGTTAGTCGAATCAGTTAGCGATTGTTAGTTCGCGAGGACAACTGATTTAGTTAAAATTGCAATCGCAGGAAAGTGTATCCGTCGCGCAATTCGATAAACCACTTCCGGTGCGCGCTGACAATTTGAAGGTTAGAATATTGATAAAATTAATTAAAATGCAGTTTATTGTTTATACTATCGTGTTAAATACTCTTGCATTATCTTTTGATAATACTGTCAGTTGTAGCTTATTAGATTTGATGTTGCATTGAAATTTATATTTAAAATTCGCGCGGTAAAATGGCGGCTTATTCGCGCGTTTACGTAACGTATAACGAAGTCAGTAGGTCTTACGTACTTATATTAAATTGCTATTAATTTTGTAGAATAATTTACGTAGAGTTAAACATATTATATATTTTGTTTTGAGGTTATATATTTTTTAATAGTAGCATCAACTTAGGATAGTAGCATCATTTAAATTAGGATTTGTTAGAAATGTTTTACTGAAATATTTAAAAATCGCGCGCTAAAATGGCGGCGTATTTAGTACGATTAAATTATAATATATTTAATAAATTATTAGGCTAATCATACTAATACAAACGGAATACATTGGAAGACAAATTCTTAACAAATAAATCTATAAAAATAAAATATTAATAGAACACCTAAACAAGCTTACACTAAATAAAAATATTAACATATCCAAAGTCAGTACTATAATGTTAACTTGTACAAGACTGACAAGTTTATAATTTTGACATGAAATAAAAATATATATTTATTACAAAATTTCACGATAAGTGTACAATTATTATTAAGTGAACGATATTTTATTCGATGAAATACCTGCTCTCCGATAGTTGTGAACCTCTTTGGAAGTATTACCTTGGAAATCTGTGCAAGCGATTGGAGTTAACGATGCGGTTCCAAGAAGCCATCGAAAGTGTTCTCGAATTTCGATCGCTTCCGGTCCACGACGAAAAGATCGCCAGGTTATGAAAAGCGAAATATGTCCGACGACTTTCCGGCTTTTTCATATAATCGACTATCCACTCTCGCAAGATTGGTTGCTCTTTCCTTTGGCCTTTAAAAGAAGCGCTAGAGACGACCCAGAGGACGAGGTTTCTTCCTTTTCGTTTCGAGACTTCGCAAAAAGTGGACCGCTGCGAGTGTAATCTTTTCACCGAGATTCGATAGAACTTGCTGAAAATCCCTCTTGAAATCGTATTCCGCACGATTGCGAAATCAAGGACAAACAATTCGCTTTTTTTGTACGTGCTCAATTTTTAGGACGCTCATTATTGCATAATGCAAACCTGAAACATCTTTAAAATGCAACGTTACTCTAGGGACAATTCTAATATTGATTTGAATGCTTTTTAGTGACATTTTTCTTTTCAATTTTAAATTATATTTTTGTTTATTTTACAGAGGGACAATGAGTACAAACGTATATGTAAATGTGTATGATAAACTTAATAAAAATATTCGTATGAACGTATCACATATGAACAATAATATACACATGTGCATATTATGTGTGTAATAATTATAATGAAAGTACAAACTTGTATATATTATATGGGCACAGGAAATGTAATGGCAATATTAATATGTGCATATCATGTATGTACAACAAATATAATAAAAATATTAATATGTACGTATCACATATGTACAATAATTATAATGAAAATATTCACATATGCATTTTATGTGTATAATAATTGTAAAAGTACAAACTTGTATATATTACATGGTCATAGGAAATGTATATGCATATCATATATGTACAACAAATCTAACAAAAATATTAATATGTACGTATCACATGTGTACAATAAATATAGTAAAAATATAAACTTGTATATGTTACATGTGCATATGAAATATGATAAAAATATAAATATGTACATATCATATATGTGCAACAACTATAACAAAAATATTAATATGTACGTATCACATATGTACAATAATTATAATAAAAATATGAACATGTGCATATTACATGTGCAATAAATATAGTAAAAATGTAAACTTGTATATGTTACATGTGCATATGAAATATGATAAAAATATAAATATGTACATATCACATATGTGCAACAACTATAACAAAAACATTAATATGTACGTATCACATATGTATAATATAAACTCGTACGTATCATAAGTGTATAATAAAGATAGTAAAAATGTAAACATACATATTTTATATATGAACATATACTAATACACGTACAACAAACACACATGTTGGTGTATTACATATGACTTCCATGGACCTCATATACCTATTACAAATTTCCAGAAGTAAAATCCTCAATAATTTCAATAATCCACCGTAAGAAATTTAAGACGCATAAAGGTAGTCATTAAGGAAATAACGTTGACGTAACGATGCATTTTAATTAATATACGATTGCGCAAACGGGCATAAACGTTCCGTAATTAGGGCGCGTACCATATATTGCATTTCTGCTTCAAACACAGGGGTTTAAACCTTTGCGAAACAGATTGTGCCGAATCCTCGGAGAGCGTTAAAGCGAACGGGGGCGCATAAAGGGCGGCGTTAACAAGAAACGCGTATTTCGGCGAAAAAGGAAACGCGAAACTATCTGGTCATCCCTCTATCTCCAGCAATTCGTTCGTTTCAGCCGGATTTCGCGTACAACCGTTATCTGCAATTTTATCCGTTTCCCTGGAAGACTCGTTCCTCTTTTTTTCTCTGTTCCTCCTCTGGCTGGCCTCCAGGGCCGAATAAAAATGTTCCATCGAGTGTGTGTTGTTGGTCCCTTTAGTTTTTATGCTCTTTCCCTCTGACGCAATATTCCACCGTATAAACTTTCCATCGCTTTTTCGTCGTTCTTCTTCTACCAGCCGTGTCTTAATTTTCTTCTCTGCCGAGGCAGATGCAATTGCAAACCGCCCCTGCTCGTTACGGTCTGAAACTGCATGGAAAAACGGCTACCGTCCACGCCATGTTTTTTACTAATTTTGTTTACTTCTACGCGAAACACACGTTTGCACGCGTATGTTGGGGCGCAATATAGGCTCCCTTTAGAGGTCTAAGCTTTATTACTTTTCCAAGTTTGCTTTATATTTTTGTAATTCGTTGAAAAAAACGACGTTACGCCATTATTTTTCTTTTCTTCTTTTGATCGGGTGATGTGGGGGCCATGGGAGACCCATGGATTTTTGGGTTCTGTTTTATTCTTTCATTGTATTAACGTTGCCAGCGTGCGATGGTGCTTTTGTTCGAATATATTTTCTATTTAATTCACTCGTTTATTTTATTTTTAGAACCTTGACTTAATTTTCGAATTTTTGAATAATTCAAATTTCAATGTTTCTAATTTTTAATTTCAATGTTTCTAACTTTTTAATTCTGAAATTAGGTTTCTCGATATTTAGGTTCCTAGATATTTGGGTCTATAAGTTTCTAGATTTCCAGATTACAAAAATTAAATAATGCTTAATCTAAAGGTTCAAGAATGGCACTTTTTGTATTTTCTAATTTATGAACTAAACAGTGATTTCATTTATAAATTTGAATAGTTTGGAATCTCTAAATTTGTAAGTTTGAGAATTTGAGAATTTCAGAAGAATTTTATGTTTGGTATTTTACAAATTTTTAATATTGTCAATCTTTTAGTTTGTACGTTTGCACATTTTCAAATTCCTGAATTTCTAAATCTAACAATTTTTGATTTTCAAAATATTTAAATTCGTTAATTCGATATGGTAATTTGATAATTTATTAATTCCATCATTTTATATTTTAGTCTTTTGGTAATTTGGTAATTTTGCAATTTAGTAATCTTGTACCCTAGTTATCTAGTAATTTAGTAATCTAATATTTTAAACATTTACAGTTTAGTGAGTTTGGAGATTTAGCAATTAGGAAATTTGAGAATTTGAAAATTTGAAATTTTGAAGTTTAATGCACTTAAAAATTAAAAAATTTGATAATTAAATAACGTAAAAATTGTGAGATCAAATCCTAAAAATGTTTAAAATTGAATGTTTAAAAATTTGAAAATTTACTCCACTAAAAATGAAGAAACTAAATAATATTGAAAAGTACGTTCACTATTGTGCCATAATCGTCGATACAATAAACGCAAATCAATAAAACAGGAACAAAAATTATGTCCCAAAAATGAAAAGTAAATTTTGAAATAACAAAATATAAATAATTCGTTTCACAGTATTTCACAAGTTTCGTTGTACCACATCGTAGTAAGTGTTCGAGTAAACAGACAGATATGGAAACAGAACAAAGATCGAAGAGAATTACACCGTTTAACGGCTTCGTCTAATTAGCACATCGCGGCGTAGGATAAATTGTTATCGCTGTTGCAGAACAGTGGTTGTAAAACATCGAATTATTTGATCTAGATATTGGTTATCTGGTAGAGAAACTCGAGCAAATAGAGGTATCGTGAAACGACACTACAAACGACGACGAACTTCTGGCCAACTTTTTTAATTATTCTGATTATTATTGCGGAACGTTATACTTGTTCGTGATTTTAAGATCTATTCTTCTTTCGTTGTTTTTTAACATCTAGGTATATGAAAATCAAAAGCTTTTGTTGTATAAAATATTTATTTTGACAAATGAATTTTTCATTTGTAACAAAGTTTTTAAATTTTGCATTAAATTTTTTTATTTTATTTTTTTTTTATTTTTCCTATTTTACTTTTTTTTCACATTTTCGTTTTCACTATTTTATTTCTTTCTCACAATACATATTTATATTTATTTTGCCCACTTCCATCAGTTTTCTTGTTTTTCTAATTTTTTTCGTTTTCCCCAATTTTCTCTTTTTTCCCCCAATTGTCTCATTTTTCTTTTTTTTTCCCCAATTCTCACATCTTCCTTATTTTCCCCATTTTTTTCACTTTTTCATTTTTCCCATTTTATTCATTTTTCATAATTTCCTCGCTCCTTTCATTTTTACATTTTTCAAAATAAATATCTTCATCCATTTTCCACATTTATCAATTTTAGTTGCTTTCTGAAATAAATCCTGTTATTTTATTTCATCTCAGTAAAATAAATATCTTGAGCCTAAAATTTAAGTATTTAAATAAAACTAAACTAAAATTAAAAAATATTTGTATCACATTACCTATACATTGTATACAAAATTGATTTTCGTAATATGAAATAATTGCCTTCAGAAGAAAAACAGTGTAACAGATGATTTCATACAATTGAATGAAATTTTCGAGTTCAATAAAATATTACATTCAAAGAAGCTGATGTGCTACTGAAAAGAAGACACGTGGAGTTTAATTACGCAAGATAAGTAACAAAGAAAGGTCAAAGTATTTGCGAACAAATAACGATTACAAAGGTAGATAAAAAAATGTTTACTCGTCGTGAGTATACAAATCATTTTTACAGAAGCAGATAATTCTATTTACGTTTTTTATACTAGATAATATTAACCGATATTCATCTTGATATACAGGTTTTTGTCACTATATATAGAAGTATGTACTTAGTGAGTAATAATAAATTTTAGTAATTATATGCTCTTTATTATTATAGACTATGATTATATCAATTTTAAAATAAAAATTTTTAACTACGTTTTCTTTCAATTTAATGATTTTATTAATTATATAATTAAAAATTAGAAATTTTTTTTAATTTTCAAATTATTCAACTATGTAATTTTTAAATTGTCAGATTATCCGGTTATCAAATTATTAAATTATGAAATAATGAAATTATTGGACTATCAAATTACTATACATTGGTGTTCGAAAATATTACATTTACAGATCAGAAATATAGAAATTTAGAAAAGATCAAACGTGCAAATTAAAAGATTGCAAGCTTTAGAAATTTAGAAATTTTGAAATTGCCTTATGAGTAGTTTGAGATTCTTAAATAGTAAAATTATTAAATTACAAAATTACCAAATTGTCAAATTATCAAATTCTCAACTTTCCAAATTCCCAATTTTCCAAACCCCCAAATTTCCAAATTCCCAATTTTCCAAATCCCCAAATTTCCAAATTCCCAAATTCCCAATTTTCCAAATCCCTAAATTTCTAAATCCCCAAATTTCCAAATTCCCAATTTTCCAAATCCCTAAATTCCCAAATTCACAAATCCCCAAATCCCCAAATTTCCAAATTCCCAATTTTTCAAATCCCTAAATTCCCAAATCCGACCTCACCCCCACCTCGTTTCAAAATACATCACTTACAACACCGCAAAACCACACAAACTTATATTTTCAAAAAGAAATCTCTCGAGTACAATAATTTGAGCGGCCACCGTATCTCGAACGAGCTTCATATCCGTTCGATTCCCAGGAATCGGATATTTATTCTGATCTCCCGTGCGACGTATGCATATTGGCCATATCGGTGTTCATAAGTGCACTCGGTGTGCAGGATGAGTAGCATCGTCTTTCGAGGAGGGCCGATGAAAAGTGTCGAGTGCTCCGCGAGTGCCGGCAGAATCGTATTTTTCCAGCTTTCGGTTCAAACCGGGACCCTGGAAAACGATTCTCGTTATATGGCCTTGTTTCTCGGCTAAGGTGTTACGGATTGTTCCGCAGCTTCCTCAAAGAAGGAATCTCTGTTGAATAACGGGAGCGAGCGCCCTCCATTTTCTCTTCTTCCGTTCCTAACGATAATGGAGGAGCTTAACTCGCTACTTTCTTCGTCTTTATTCAAGAACAGTTATAATTGATCTTTTTATACTTTTGTTTCAGGTAAGTGGACTGATTGAACAATGACGTTATTGAACAGTTAGTGAACATTGGGTGTGGGTAAGTTAAGAAACAAGTATATTAATAATAGTGATTGCTTTTATACAATGGTGAATATTTTGAAAGTATTTAATGTTTTAAATGAATGTATTTAATTGTACTAAAAATTCGGTAAATGTATTCGTGTGGTAGATTATGTGAAGAGATCATTGAATGTATTAACTGAACTATATTGTTGAATTGTTGAAAATATCGTTGAATACATCAAATACATTAAATACATCAAATACATTAAACACATCAAATACATTAAATACGTCAAATACATTAAACACATCAAATATATCAAATATATCAAATACATAAAATATATCAAATATATCAAATACATCAAAGACATCAAATATATCAAATACACCAAAGACATCGAATATATCAAATATATCAAAGACATAAAATATATGAAAATATATAAAGATACATCAAATACAATGAATACAACAAATACATCCAAGAGACTAAATATAGCAAACATACTAAATACACTATGTGTACTAAAAATACCAAATACACCAAATTCATTAAATATAACAAATATACCAGATATATCAAATACACCAAATGCAGTAAATATCCCAAATATAGTAGATACCACCAATACATTGGGTATGCTAAATATACTAAAGACACCAAACATTCTAAATACCTCGAATACTCTAAGTGCACTCAATACTTCAGATACCTCGAATATCCCAAATATCTCAAATATTATAAATACTCCAAATACACCTAATACCCCAAACATTCTAAATACCCCTAACAACCCAAATATCCAAAATAGCATAAATACTCTAAATAAATACCCAAATGCCCCAAATACTCTAAATATCCCAAATAGCATAACTACTTCAAATACACAAATGCCTCAAATACTCCAAATACCGCAAATGCTCCTGGTATATCAAATACCCCAAATACTCTAAACAGATTAGATACCTTAAATACCCCAAATATATCAAATACCCCACATCACAAATACCCCACACCCCAAATACCTCACATCCCAAATACCCCACACCTCAAATACCCCAAATACTCCACATCCCAAATACCCCACACCCCAAAAAGCCCACACCTCAAATACCCCACACCTCAAATATCTCACACCCCTAACATCCCACACCCCAAATAGTCCACACCTCAAATACCCCACACCCCAAATACCTCACACCACAAATGCCCCACACCTCAAATACCTCACACACCAAATACCCCACATCCCAAATACCCCACACCTCAAATATCTCACACCCCAAATAGCCGAAATAGCCTAAATACTCCAAATTCCCCAAATAGCCAAAATACTCCAAATACTCTAAAATGCCTCAAGTAGTCTAAATACTTCAAATACCCCAAATACTCTAAAATACCCCAAACACTCTAAAATACCCCAAACACTCTAAAATACTCCAAATACCTCAAATACTCTAAAATACTAAAAATACTCCAAGTATTCCAAATACCCTAAATACAAAAAATGCTCCAAATACCCCAAATACTCTAAAATACCCCAAACACTCTAAAATACTCCAAATACCTCAAATACTCTAAAATACCAAAAATACTCCAAGTATTCCAAATAGCCCAAATACAAAAAACGCTCCAAATACACCGAATACACTAAATACAACAAATATACGAAATATTGCATAAAATGTCATTAAATTTATACAAAAAACACGTTAAACTGCAATAAAGGCATATCGAAAAACGTGAAAATAAATGGAAACAAGAGATGCTTCCGAAAGTGAAATGTTAGAATCGAAGTTGAAAGCTCGGGATTAACAAAGCGGATTGTAATTTAAGACACGTACGAAGCTCGTTACCGGGAAAGGTCTCGACGAAGCTTTTCAATGCACTTTTTTTCCAACGCGTATTTCCGATGGAAAAATGCGGTTCCCTGAACGCGCATGAATTCCATTCGTCCGGTTTTTGAATTTGCTCGGTGAAAAAGGAAGCAGTGCAGAAAAGACGCATAGTTATCCGCACGATGGATACCGGGTTATTTCGCCGCCCTTACGAATCCGACACGCGGCAATATGATTGCGAGATGCGGTCATAATGACCCATTCAGACACGATCGATTGCCGGTGACCGACCCAAATTCTGGGAGTATCGGATCTGTCCTTTGATTCAATGTCGATAAATTTTCACTTATTTTTTAAACTATTTCAAAATTTATTTGATAAACTTATTATTAAGGTATAAGAAACTTATTATTTAAATTTTAAAATTAAATTTATTAAAATTTCTGAAATTATTCATTACATTTAAATTATTTAGATTATTATTGAATTTGCAAGTTTTTAAACTTTCAAATTTCTAAATTTATTAATATATTGCCGAATCCTTATATTGCCAAATTTCCATATTGAGTAAACCCTAAATTGCCAAATTTCCAAAATTCCAAATTCTCCAATTTCCAAATTTCCAAAATTCTAAATTCCCCAATTTCCAAATTTCCAAAATTCCAAATTCCCCAATTTCCAAATTTCGAAATTTCCAAAATTCCAAAATTCCAAATTCCCCAATTTCCAAATTTCGAAATTTCCAAAATTCCAAAATTCCAAAATTCCAAATTTCGAAATTTCGAAATTTCCAAAATTCCAAAATTCCAAAATTCCAAATTATCAATATATCCAGATACTCGTATAGTATGAAAAGTATCAAATTAAGTATCTGTATCTATTTAAAAAGTATAAAAAAAAGAAATAAAATATTTTGTAAATTAGGTGGTGGCAATTTAGTGGTTGCTTGACAAGCTTAAAGATACGCGAACTCTTTTGAAGATCTTTTTTCTTCTTTAACAGGATTATCGAACGGTGTTCGAAGTTTGCTTCGATACCTGAGTTTTAATGGAATTCCTCTTCGAGATTAACTTCCGAGCTTTCTCGCGAGAGCTTTGGATCTTCGTATTTCAGGAAACTTTAAATCAAAATCGAATGCTAATTTGAAATTGCAGAACGCATGTCACCGGCTGCGATAACTTTTTATGTTCGATGGATATGACGTAATGCGATGATTGAACAGCTGCTGCTTTCGTTAATATTTATTACTTCGATAATGATTTATGTTTGTGTGCACTGAATTAGCCTTCGTTAGGTTCAATTCCAGATGTAGAAATTTGGGGATATGAAAATTTGGGGGTATAGGGCATTTTGAAATTTGAAAATTTGAAAATTTGAAAATTTGGATTTTTGGAATTCGGGGATTCGGTGATTTGACGATTTGGGAATTTAAGAATTTTAGAATTTTAGAAATTGGGGAATTTAGAATTTTGGAATTTTGGAAATTTATTATATTTCGAAATTTGGAAATTGGGGAATTGGAGAATTTGGAATTTTGGAATTTTGGAATTTTGGAAATTCGAAATTTGGAAATTAGGGAATTTGGAATTTTGGAAACTGGAGAATTTGGAATTTTGGAAATTTCGAAATTTGGAAATTGGAGAATTTAGAATTTTGGAAATTTCGAAATTTCGAAATTTGAAAATTGGAAAATTTGGAATTATGGAATTTTGGAAATTGGAGAATTTGGAATTTTGGAATTTTTGGAAATTTGGAACTTTGGAAATTGGGGAATATGGAATTTTGGAATTATGGAATTTTGGAAATTGGAGAATTTGGAATTTTGGAAATTTCGAAATTTGGAAATTGGAGAATTTTGAATTTTTGGAAATTTGGAAATTGGGGAATTTAGAATTTTGGAATTTTGGAAATTTCGAAATTTGGAAATTGGTGAATTTGGAATTTTGGAAAATTCGAAATTTGGAAATTGGGGAATTTGGAATTTTGGAATTTTGGAATTTTGGAAATTTGAAAATTGGAAAATTTTTAATTTTTGAAATTTTTATATTTCGAAATTTGGAAATTGGGAAATTTGGAATTATGGAATTTTGGAAATTGGAGAATTTTGAATTTTTGGAAATTTGGAAATTGGGGAATTTAGAATTTTGGAAATTTCGAAATTTGGAAATTGGTGAATTTGGAATTTTGGAAAAATCGAAATTTGGAAATTGGGGAATTTGGAATTTTGGAATTTTGGAAATTTCGAATCAAAAAATATGAAAACGATCATTCGATTGAAACGAGCGTGTGCCACTGTAGTTCCTAAGAGGTTAGGTTAATAAACGCTAGTAAATCTAATCTTAATACCCAAAGATATATTATGTTTAATACCATAAAATCGAATAAAATTTCAGTCTGTGAAATTTTCCCTCTGCAAAGTAACTGGTAATTCGATATCAAAGAAAATTACGCAATTAGTTATAAAACAATTTACATCGTACGCAATTCAATATAAATTTACATTTCATGTAATTAAATATAAAACAATTTACATTGTTCGCAGTGAAATAACCAACGATTTCCGCAGTACGAAAGAAAATATAAACCGATTGACGTAGCACGCAATAAAATATAAAACGGTTTATGCAGCACACAATTAAAAACGTCGGAGTAAAGAAAATAACAATCGCAAATACGTTGAACGTCCACAATGCAGATCAGTAGCTTAAAATTTAAATGAAATACACTTTGAAGTTTATTCCACAGCCTGCATTTACCGCAGTCGAATTAAATTGAAATGTCCATCGAGGTGGAAATCACGTCCGCGGAAACTTCGATTCTGGACGATCTCCAAAACCCAAGAAATTTCGACGTAATTCGTGAAGGAATAATCCTAAACATTACACGGAACTACTTTAAAACAGTTTCCATCAAAGACTGCATCTGTTCTACAGAGATAACTGCATCCACTTTTTTTTTTAAATCACATTTCCTCTACGAAAGGATGTTAAAGATAGATTAGCTCATGCTATGGAACCGAAACTACAAATGGTTTCTTATAAATTATTTATTTTTGTAGAATGTGGTGATTTTGAAAAATTGAAAAAAAGGCTATGAGAAATGTAATTTTTTGTGTAGAAAACACATTTACTTATGGACTTCAAATTTCAAATCTAACAATGTTATCACAGTCTTGTTATTTGTGTTCGAACTTCAAACCTAACCTAACTTAATTTTAGACAAGAATATTTAGTTTTGATGCACTCAAATTTATTTATTCTTGTTTGAATTTCAAATCTAACTTTATGAAAATGAATTTATTCTCAGCAAGATTTCTAATGTAAGCTAACCTCATACACAGTTTTGTTATTCAATTGTGTTCGAACTTTAAACCTAACCTAATTTAATTTTAGACAAGAATATTTAGTTTTGAAGCACTCAAATTTATTTATTCTTGTTTGAATATCAAACCTAACTTTATGAAAATGAATTTATTCTCAGCAAGATTTCTAATGTAAGCTAACCTCATACACAGTTTTGTTATTCAATTGTGTTCGAACTTTAAACCTAACCTAATTTAATTTTAGACAAGAATATTTAGTTTTGAAGCATTCAAATTTATTTATACTTGTTTGAATTTCAAATCTAACTTTATGAAAATGAATTTATTCTCAGCAAGATTTCTAATGTAAGCTAACCTCGTACACAATCTTGCTATTCAACTTTGTTCGAACTTCAAACCTAACCTAATTTAATTTTAGACAAGAATATTTAGTTTTGAAGCACTCAAATTTATTTATTCTTGTTTGAATTTCAAATGTAACTTTATGAAAATGAATTTATCCTCAGCAAGATTTCAAAATTCGTAAATAATATATATATATAAATATAAAAATGGTAGCAAAGTGTATGAGAGACGTTGAAGTATACATAGTAGATATAGTTCATGTGAGCACGTGCTGCGGTTAACTGCTTTAAACGAGCAACAATTAAGCGGTTAAATGAGCCGGCTGTTTTGATTGGCTAAACGCTACGATCGCATCGATGTTTTCTCTTAAGATCTTATAAAAAACAAATTTCCTCATAGTGATCCTCTGTAATTTTCCAACCGATTGATCGAATATCTTACATTAAATTATGATTTGATTAAACAGTTAATGAATTTTAATCAGTCGTTAGAAAAAATTAAATTAAAAATGAAATCTGCAATTCGGACATTTAGAAATTCAGGAATTTCAAAATATAGAAATACCAGTTCTCCAGATTTTCAAATTGAGATATTTAGATACTTGGTAATTTAGAAATATCGGAATATAGATACTTGGTAATTTGGAATTTTGGAAATTGAGATATTTGGTAATTTAGAAATTTGCGAATTTAGATACTTGTTAATTTGGAATTTTGTAAATTTAGAAATTCGCAAATTTCGATATTTGGTGATTCGGAATTTTGGAAATTGACATATTTGGTAATATAGAAATTTGGGAATTTAGATACTTGGTAATTTGGAATTTTGTAAATTTAGAAATTTGCAAATTTCGATATTTGGTAATTTGGAATTTTGTAAATTTAGAAATTTGCAAATTTCGATATTTGGTGATTCGGAATTTTGGAAATTGACATATTTGGTAATATAGAAATTTGGGAATTTAGATACTAGGTAATTTAGAAATTTGGGAATTTAGGAACTTGTTAATTTCGATATTTGGTAATTTGGAATTTTGTAAATTTAGAAATTTGCAAATTTCGATATTTGGTGATTTGGAATTTTGGAAGTTGACATATTTGGTAATATAGAAATTTGGGAATTTAGATACTTGGTAATTTGGAATTTTGTGAATTTAGAAATTTGGGAATTTAGATACTTGGTAATTTGGAATTTTGTAAATTTAGAAATTTGCAAATTTCGATATTTGGTGATTCGGAATTTTGGAAATTGACATATTTGGTAATATAGAAATTTGGGAATTTTGATACTTGGTAATTTGGAATTTTGTAAATTTAGAAATTTGTAAATTTCGATATTTGGTCATTTGGAATTTTGTGAATTTAGAAATTTGCAAATTTCTATATTTGGTGATTCGGAATTTTGGAAATTGACATATTTGGTAATATAGAAATTTGGGAATTTAGATACTAGGTAATTTAGAAATATGGGAATTTAGGAACTTGGAAATTTAGAAATTCTATAGAAACACTAAAATGGAATAGTAACATGACCTATAGTCATAAACGATTCACTATATCGCCATCTTGCTTCAAAAACTACAATTTTAACATTTCACCTAATAAAAAATATCAAATTCCCCTACAGATGTATATTAACAATTTCATTATATCCCATAATTCTCCAAAAGCATTCTCTCAAAAAGCACTCAACAATCTCATACCAAATAAACTTCCTAAAAAAAAACTCAATAAAATCATGCTTCCAATGTGAAACAAATTCTCCAATAATTTACACGAAACTTCGCAAACAAAATTCACCATTCCCTCGATGGAGGGAAACGTTTAAAGCGAATTCCTCTCCGTTGAATTTAATTACAATTGTCATTTTGACAGAGCAGAATTCGTAATTGCAATTTTTCGTTCTGGCAACGGTATTAATTTAACATAATTCAACAGCCGGTTGAAAATCCCTCTGTGTTCCGCGAAATTGCCGCTAAAAACTTTCGCCACGTTTTTCCAGCCAATTCGAACTCGGCCACTACAGTAATTCCGTGAACCGTTATTTTCACGCTTGACGAGCAACGTTTCGGAGGCTGTTAATTGTTTTATTAAGACCATTATGTGCTATTTAGTCGTGCAATTTTCGCGGGTGCCTCTCGTGGCCGAGGACTCGCTTGTTGCTCGTGAAATAACCGCGACGTGGAACTTTCTCTGGCTTTTCGACAATTATCTTGAATGAGAATTAACAATTAAGATAGTTGAGCTTCGTTATGGGCTGCTTTTGAATGAGATTATGGGTCATTATTTCAAATTTGATGATTTAAACGTTTTTTGAGGCTTGGAGATTTTAGGAGGTTTGGGGGGAGTTTGAGAGGATTTGGAAGAGTTCAGATGATTTGGAAAAGTTTTTGAAGATTTGAGATCTGGGATGATTTCTGGAGATTTCAAAGGATTCTGCAGGATTTGGGAGGCTTTGGGACAATTTGGGAAAATTTAAACGTTTTTTGAGGTTCGGAGATTTGAGAGGGTTTGAGGGAGTTTGAGAGGATTTGGAAGAGTTCAGATGATTTGGGAAAGTTTTTGAAGATTTGGGGAGATCTAGGAAGATTTATGGAGATTTCAGAGGATTCTGGAGGATTTGGGAGGCTTTGGGACAATTTGGGAAGATTTAAACGTTTTTTTTGAGGTTCGAAGATTTGAGGAGATTTGGGGGAGTTTGAGAGGATTTGGGAAAGTTTTTGAAGATTTGGGGAGATTTGGGAAGATTTCAGAGGATTCTCGAGGATCTGGGAGGCTTTGGGACAATTTGGGAAGATTTAAACGTTTTTTGAGGCTTGGAGGTTTTAGGAGGTTTGGGGGGAGTTTGAGAGGATTTGGAAGAGTTGAGATGATTTGGGAAAGTTTTTGAAGATTTAGGGAGATCTGGGAAGATTTATGGAGATTTCAGAGGATTTGGGAAGATCTGGGAGGATTTGGGACAATTTGGGAAGATTTAAACGTTTTTTTTGAGGTTCGAAGATTTGAGGAGATTTGGGGGAGTTTGAGAGGATTTGGGCAAGTTTTTGAAGATTTGGGAAGATTTGGGAAGATTTCAGAGGATTCTGGAGGATTTGGGAGGCTTTGGGACAATTTGGGAAGATTTAAACGTTTTTTGAGGCTTGGAGGTTTTAGGAGGTTTGGGGGGAGTTTGAGAGGATTTGGAAGAGTTCAGATGATTTGGGAAAGTTTTTGAAGATTTAGGGAGATCTGGGAAGATTTATGGAGATTTCAGAGGATTTGAGAGGATCTGGGAGGATTTGGGACAATTTAGGAAGATTTAAACGTTTTTTTGAGGTTCGAAGATTTGAGGAGATTTGGGGGAGTTTGAGAGGATTTGGGAAAGTTTTTGAAGATTTGGGGAGATTTGGGAAGATTTCAGAGGATTCTGGAGTATTTGGGAGGCTTTGGGATAATTTGGGAAGATTTAAACGTTTTTTGAGGCTTGGAGATTTCTGGAGGTTTAGGGAGAGTTTGAGAGGATTTGGAAGAGTTAAGATGATTTGGGAAAGTTTTTGAAGATTTAGGGAGATCTGGGAAGATTTCTGGAGATTTCAGAGGATTCTGGAGGCTTTGGGACAATTTCGGAAGATTTAAACGTTTTTTGAGGTTTGGAGAATTGAGGAGGTTTGAGGGGGTTTGAGAGAATTTGGGAAGAGTTGAGATGATTTGGAAAGGCTTCTGAAGGTTTGGGAAGATTTGTGGAGATTTCAGAGGGATTGGGAGGATCTGAGAGGCTTTAGGACAATGTGGGACGATTTAAACATTTTTTGAACTTTGGAGAATTGAGGAGGTTTGAGGAGGTTTGAGAGAATTTGGCAAGTGTTGAGATGATTTGGGAAGGTTTGTGGAGATTTCATAGGGTTTGGGAGATCTGGGAGGCTTTTGGGACGATTTGGGAAGATTTGAGTAGGTTTGAATAGGTTTGAGAAGACATGTGAGAAGATTTGAGAAGACTACTAGATTTTACAAAGTTTTACACAAGGTTATACAACGTTACATAAGCTAATAAAAGGTTTCATAGGTTTTACAAAACTTCACAAGGTTTTATAAGATTTGACAAGGTTTTACAAGATTTCACAAGGTTTTGTAAGAATTTAGCAATTTTGGAAATTTGAAAATTGGGGAATTTGGAAATTTGGAAATTGTGGAATTTGCATATTTGGGAATTTCGAAAATTTGAAAATTCGGCAAATTGGAAAATTGGGAATTGAAAACTAAAAAGTGTGGAAATTTGAAAACTTGAAGGTATAGAAATACTAATTTCCCAAATTTAAAAATTCAATAATCTGGATATCTAGAATTTTCAAAACGTAGAAAATCAGATATTTCAAAATTTCAAAATTTCAAAACTTGAAAGTACAGAAATTTAGAAACACAAATTTTTAGATTTCCAAATTATCCTCACAAATTCTAAAATCTTCCAAACTATACAATTACAGAAATTTCAAATTGTTCACTTTCCAAAAGTCCTTACACCCAAATTTACAAATCCACACCTTGAGTAATTTAAAAATTCAAAAATTTCAAGTTCTCAAATCCTCTGATTCTTTCAAATATAACATAAACCACCCCTCAAATAATTCTGCTTCAGTTATTTCAATCGAACGAAGTCGATTATGTTTCACAGCACAATACAACAGTACTTAAATACGAAACAATAATTCTGTACCGTTTTACGTGACACGAATTGCAAAATCGAAACAGTAAGCAACGCGCAATAAATAAAAGTCGTAACTAATGTTCCGCTCGCGTTATAATGCAAGTTAAGCATCCTATAAATAACATTCTACACCGCTAACACTTTCGTACAAGTTCCTAACTGTTTCGTGAGTATAATTCCGGAATTTGAAGGCAACTGCTCGGGAATTATGTATTTATGTAAATGCGACACGAATTGTTCTTCCTGATTGGATACGCAGGGGTTAAACTTCCCCTTTTCTCACGCGTTCGTGATAATTAAGCCGTTACACTTGCACAACTTGTCTGTTCTTATATTTCTCACGTTTTATGCTTATACTAAATACGGAAATAAAGGGTTTTGTGGGAAATTATAAATCTGAGAGAAATATTCGTTTCAGAAATTTTTTATGAAATTTCAAGGGGTGGATTTTTGGTACATGTGTTTATATTAATATAGAATTATTGATTAGTATGTTTATATCAGAAAGTTTATTTAGAAAATTTATATACGAAGTTTGTATAGAAAATTTATATACAAAGTTTATATAGAAAATATATAAAATTGCAAAAATTATGTAAAAGTTTGTATATACAATTTATATATGTAATTTATGTAGAAATTGATATGATTTGTATATAAAATTTGTACATATATGATAGTACATAATGCGTACATATTATTTTATTCATTGCATAAATAATATTAATAAATGCATATTGTACCTGTTTTAAATTTATTATTATATAAAATGTGTATACATAAAAATGTCATATATAAATTACTGTAAATGATAGTTTAGTACAATAAATATAATGTAAATATTATTTTATTAAATATATAAATAATATTAATAAATACATATTGGAATTGTTTTAAATTTATTGTTACACAAAATTGATATATAATGTTATTAAAATATCATGTGTGAAATATAAATAATAGTTTATCATAATAAATAACATTAAAATATTATTTTATCAAGTATTTAAATAATATCAATAAATGAATATCAAAACTGCCTTAAATTTATTATTATACAAAATTGATATATAATATTCAAATATAAATGATAATCGAAATAAATAATATAAATAATATCGAAATATATAAATTTATTTGTAAATAATATTTTGCTATAATAAATAACATAAATAACCTGTTATAAATATATATATTATATAAATAATACGTTACTTAATAACCAAACAATATTATTAGATATTAAAATTGTCTGTTGTGTAATATACATAAAATATTTTGAAAATATTTGAAATATTTTTTTGCAACATTTGAAATAAAATTGCAACATTTACAATGATTTACAACATTCGAAAAGTTCGATGTGCCATAAACGTTGGTACAATTAAAATCCGAACGTCGAAACTGAGTCCTCAAAATTCTAAACGATGGTAGTATTTTTTCCGAAAAAACAAACGGAGGAGAAAATGTTTCAAAAATATTGAATAATTGTCACGAACGTAGAGAAGAGAGGTATTTGCAATTGTTTCGAGTTTGTTTTTAAAAGGAATGGATGTTTCAGTTGACTGTGAGCGATACGAGAATACATCATTGTTACTTGTTGCTAAACGAGAAATATCTACGTTGCGATATAAATGTTTTGAAATTCGCGGGCTTTAGAGATGACGATGAATTCCGTTTAATTTTTTCGTTGACACACGTCATGCATTTATACGTTTATCAGCTGCAAAATAAATTATTTTCTAGTATAATTTATAATAAAATTTTGATTTACTTGTGGAAATATTAATAAATATTATTGTATCATGTATTATAAATTTATTATGAAAATATTATCAATAGATCATAGTGAAACTATTACAAAAATATAGTTATACATATATTGTAATGAAAGTATCAATAAAAATTATTAGAATTTAAATAAAAATTGTTAGTACTTAAACAAGAACTGTTAGTACTTAAACAAAAATTGTTAGTACTTAAACAAGAATTGTTAGTACTAAACAAACATTGTTAGTACTTAAACAGAAATTGTTAGTACTTAAACAAGAATTGTTAGTACTTAAACCAAAATTGTTAGTACTTAAACAAGAATTGTTAGTACTTAAACAAGAATTGTTAATACTTATACAAAAATTGTTAGTACTTAAACAAGAATTGTTAGTACTCAAACAAAAATTGTTAGTACTTAAACAAAAATTATTAGAATTTAAATAAAGATTGCAAACATCTAGACAAAACTTGTTAGTAGTTAAATACAAAATATTTTAACTCAAAAACGCAGAAAGTGTAAATAACCAGATTTGGGTCCCAAATCGAGGCATTTACCTTACGCATCGTTTTACACGAATAGTTTAAGGAAATCTTATTAGAAACCGGTACAAAGTTTTCGTTGAAAATTGGACATGATTCGAATGGGAATACTTTTTACACCGGCAGCAAATCTCTCGAAAGCTGCTCGTCTCTTTTCTGCCATTTCTTGCCACAAAGGACGTATTACCGGCGGATAAAATGGCCGTCGTCGTGCCTTTCAGCTGCTCTTTTCCATCGGGAAAGGGAAATAATTACGAGTGCACTGGGCCCGAGTGAAAAGAACAGATTAACAAATAGACGAGCTTCTCTGTTCCCTCTGTCACCTTCTTTTTTTACGCTCGATATCGGGTATCGTTTATCGAATGAAACAGCTTTCCTTCGGCTGCTTCTTCCACGAGTTTGTCGTTCGATAACGATACCTTTTCTTGTCACTGTCTTTCAATAATATTCTCCTTTACCGTCTGATTAATTCTTAACCCTTTCGCTGATATCATCTTCACAAGAGCTTTCGTTCTTTCTTTTCAGTTTGCCAAAGTTGTTATACGCTTTTATACATATTCTGTGCTTATAGTATTAATATTGCATTTATGGTAAGTTCAACTTACTACAAGTTTAATATTAGTACTATAAGTACAAGGCATGTATAGAAATTTATTACTATAAATTCAATAATATTTATGGTCAATAATATTCAATATTAAATTGTTTGATATGAAGTACAATATTAGTCAGTTCAATAATATGGTGACTTGCTATAAGTGAACTTACTATACGTTCATTATTAGTACTATGAGTACAAAGTGTGTATAGAAACTTATTACTATAAATTCAATAATATTGATGTTCAATAATATTCAATATTAAGTTGTTCAATATGAAGTACAATATTAGTCAGTTCAATAATATGGTGACTTGATATAAGTGAACTTACTATAAGTTCATTCTTAGTACTATGAGTACAAAGTGTGTACAGAAACTTATTACTATAAATTCGATAATATTGATGTTCAATAATATTTAATATTAAGTTGTTCGATATGAAGTACAATATTAGTCAGTTCAATAATATGGTGACTTGCTACAAGTGAACTTACTATAAGTTCATTATTAATACTATGAGTACAAAGTGTGTATAGAAACTTATTACTATAAATTCAATAATATTGATGTTCAATAATATTCAATAGTAAGTTGTTCAATATGAAGTACAATATTAGTCAGTTCAATAATATGGTGACTTGCTACAAGTGAACTTACTATAAGTTCATTATTAGTACTATGAGTACAAAGTGTGTATAGAAACTTATTACTATAAATTCAATAATATTCAATATTAAGTTGTTCAGTATGAAGTACAATATTAGTAAGTTCAGTAATGTTGGACTTACTATAAGTGAACTTACTACATGTTCATTATTAGTACCATAAGTATAAAATATGTATAGAAGTTTATTACTATAAATCCATTTATATTGGACTTACTATAAGTTCATTTATATTGGACTTACTATAAATTCATTTATATTGTACTTGCTATAAGTTCAATATCAGAAGTACAGATTACGTATGAATCTTAAGTAAGTTCAACCTTAAAGAATAATAATAAATTTAATATTATAAAAATAATTACCGGTACAAAATAAAATGCCTGGTTAGAATTTTAAGAATCACAAGCGCGTATAATGAAAGTTGACGAATAGAGAAAAAGGAAAAGCAAAGCATTTCGCCACCATAATTCTTGCCCTCTCACCCTTCTGATCGTTAGTCGCGTCTAGATATTTTTCAAGGCCTCGAAAGGGTGGTCGCATGTGCAGGTAATCACCCGTAAGACTTCCGAGACCGTCGGCCCCACCTTTAACGAGTATTACGTTAATTACGCGGACGCCATAGCGATCATTAAACTCTTCTATGTCGATGCAAGCTGATCTCGCGTCACCGACCATTTCTTTGCTTTTTCCTCTCGCGAGACGCGTCGATCACGCTACTTTTCCTACGTTTTTCTCCGTGGCTGAAATATTTTCAAGTTTAGGTACTGGTGATTTTCTCCTGTTGCACTATTTTCAAGTTTAGCTGCCGGGTTTCTGATAACCATAGTAAAATTTATTTAAATTTATCGATGACTTTTTTCACATTTATTCATACTGTTAAAAATGCAGGATTCACATTCATATAAATGAAGTTTCATTTTATTTGTCACGTATGTTCTCACATATATTCACTTTAGTCAATATTATAATTGTGATTCATCAATTCATACGTGAAATATTGAAGATATAACTTTATTCATTTCTGTAGTAAATGAATTTATATGAACTACCTGGAGAAATAATTTTTTGAGGAGTAACTTTACCCTTTCCATATATAGAATTGTCCTTTCTGTAAATGCACCTATCGCACAATCGCTAAGAGCATTACTTAGCTGACTACGTTAAAATGGTGAGAGTCCACGAATCCGCCATAATCGAATCGGAGAAGAGGCGCGACAAAATGGCGGTCGCGCGAGTCTAATGGAGGCGAAAGCTCGGCGTGAAACAGCACGCGTAGAAGCGTGCGTCTAAATTGATGGGCACACCAGCTAGGTAACACGAGCAAGTACTGCGTTAAAGCAGATTCACCTGGCTGAAAAGGGCAAAGCTAGAACAGTGGCTGGCCACAGGGTAACCCGCCGAAGGCACGCAATAACGAACCAGCGAATTAAATTGAAAGCCCTCGGCTGGCGGGCAGACGACCCTCCATGGTTCCGCGGCTAACGTAGGCTTTCAACTAATTAGGTCGTCTACCCGCAAGAAGATACTTCTCGTCATCCGACACGTGTGCACTTTACTCGCTCGCGGACCTCAACGACCCGCGAAACTATACCGACCTTCACACTCGGTGTCGCTACGGGGAAATTTTGTTTGATGTGATATACTGAGTGATGAGGAGGTATTGAGGAGGTAGTAGTGATTGGTAGGTACTATTGAGTGATTAACAGGTGCTATTGATGGATTAGGGGTATTCAGTGGTTAGTAGGTGATATTGGGTGATGGTAGGTACTACTGAGTCATGGGTAGGCGCTACTGAGTGATTAGCAGCTGCTACTGATGGATTAGGGGGTATTGTGGAGTGATTAGTGGGTGCTAGGTGATGGTAGGTATTACTGAGTCATTGGTAGGCACTACTGAGTGATTAACAGCTGCTTCTGAAAGATTAGGGGGTATTATTGAGTGATTAGTGGGTGCTAGTGGGTGATGGTAGGTACTACTGAGTGATTAGCAGCTATTACTGATGGATTAGTAGGTAGTACTGAGTGATTGGATATACTGCTGACGAATTAGGAGGTACTACTGAGTGATTAGCAGCTACTACTATATGATGGTGGGTACTACTGATGGATTAGTAGGTACTACTGAGTGATTGGTAGGTACTACTGTGTGATGGTAGGTCCTACAGTGTGATGGTAGGCACTATTGAGTGATTGGTGGGTACTATTAAGTAATTACTGAGTACTACTGATGCATTAGTAGGTACTACTGAGTGATTAGCAGCTGCTACTATATGATGGTGGGTACTACTGATAGATTAATATGTAATACTGAGGGATTGGTAGGTACCATTAAGTAATTACTGAATACTACTGATGGATTAGTAGGTACTACTGAGTGATTGGTAGGTACTACTGTGTGATGGTAGGTCCTACAGTGTGATGGTAGGCACTACTGAGTGATTGGTGGGTACTATTAAGTAATTACTGGGTACTACTGATGCACTAGTAGGTACTACTGAGTGATTAGCAGCTACTACTATGTGATGGTAGGTACTACTAAGTAATTAGTGGGTGCTACTCATGGATTAGTAGGCACTGCTGAGTGATTGGTAGGTACTACTGACAGATTACCAGCTACTACTGATGAATTAATGAGTTCTGCTAAGTGATAGGTAGGTCCTAAGTGATCAGTAGGTCTTACTGAATGAATAGTAGATCCTACTGAACTAGTAGTAGATCTTACCTTGAGTAATGAGTAGATACTACTTAATAACCAGCAGATCTGATTGATTAGTAGATCCTACTGAGTCAGTAGACCCCAGTAATTCTGCTAAGTGATCTGTAGATCCCACTGAATGATCAGTGGATCCTACTGAATAAGTTACTTCTACTAAGCAACTATTAAGAAGATAGATCATACTAAGTGAGTAGACCCTACTGAATGAGTAGTAAATTCTTAGTGATCCTACTAAGTGATCTAATTTACAATTAATCCAATGGACCTGAGAGTGCTCAATGACCCGACACTGACCGTCTGTCGAATTCACACGGAACGGTAAACATTCGAAAACTTCTGGCAGAGGGTAAAAATCGCAGGTACAATTGCAAACGTCGCATTAGGGGGTGGTTCGCATGCCGCGACTAAGTCGAGGGTCGATTTAAATAAGCGTGAAAAGGGATCGTTCGAGAACGGGATTAATTAAAATTCATCCGCGTGTAACAGGAGCAGAAGAAGGCGCAGAGCCCCGTTGCCGTGAAACGAGCCAGCCAGGGTGTCCCTGGCTGACATTTCTAAGGGTTCTACAGGAGTCTCCTTTCCTTGCTTTTGCTTGCTTCCTCCCTGCTTCTTCTTTTTTCCCCGCGTGTTGCAACGACGGTGTTGCGTTTCGTGATCAACGAGGAGCACTTTGGGTGCTCGAAGGGAGACACCCAGAGCACCCTTTCAGTCGGGACCCGGTCTGAGTAGAGACACCGGGTTGAAATCGTGCTGGACGAGGAAACACCCTCGCCCCCGATGAAAGTCGACACCTCGTCGAGGAAGAAGGGAGACTTGCGGGGCTTTTTTTTCTAGCGATTCAACCCGGTCTGGAAACCCGTCAGATTCGGCGAGCCGTATCCCATGGTTAATTGGGAGAAGTGTCGGGGTTGATGACACGTTTGCATTTACTTGGCTGGCTGCAGTCTTGTAGATTCCTTCCAGAATTAGCTGAACCTCTGCCAGCTGTTTTCTGCAGTCTTCAAAGTTAAACGAACCGTTTCATTTTCTGAGGGCTCATCTTTGGTTCGATTATCTCAACGAATTTTGTCACAGTCAATTGCGACCCTTCTGAACATTTATTCGACGAAAGAAGACACTTTTCAGTTCTGGAATTTGAATTTACCTAACCTCACAAACGTGTAAGCAACGATGGAATAGAATTATAACAGCAAAGTGGTATAAATTAGTTGAATGATAAACGCGTTCCAGAAGCTGTGCAAGGATCAGAAAAAAGATCCTTGAAAGCACGGGGCTCCGTCGCGTTTACGACAAAGGTAAAAGAAGAATTAATCCACGATTAAATATTGCTTTGTTACTCTCGAGGAGGCACGACTTGGTCCGACCCCTGTAATCCGTTTTAAACCGTGCCTTTTAAACAGCCAGTTTCCAACGGAACGTCCTTTCGCGGCTTCTATTATCCTCGGTCTTGTTATCTTCAGCCAAAGCGTGGACAAATACGTGTTGACCCTCTTCTTCCGTCACTCTTGTCCTCTTTTTAGCTGTCCGTGTTTCTCTCGGCTTTTAAATCCTCGGCCTCGTTTGTACCTTTCCTCTTCCGTCCGTCTTATTTCGAATTCACCATTTTAGATACACACGAAACTGCTGGAACAAAATAATTAAAACGTTTCGTATATTGCGAAAGCCACAATTTATGTGTGGCTCAAATAATTAGAGTTTATTCTCAAAGTGATATAACTTACAATTTAATCAAGGATTTCTTTGATACTGTAATCCATTCAACGAATTGATCGTTAACGTTAATCGATGAGTAAGTGCGGTAAGATTAGTGGCGATCTTAACTGTGACCTTGGACATTGAACAAATGCGCAGTTGATAACTGGAAGTGATACATATGCGCAGTAAGGTCTGTAAAATGGGTACATTGAAGATGAAGTGTGGAAATCTTACTGCGCATAATTATTGTTAGTAAACTACTGCGCATAGTGGTTCCATAATGATAGTCTAATGGCTATGTTGACTACAGTACTCTTCTTCATCATGTCATTCAACTTATTAGACAGTCTCTATAAATATAAACATCATTCTGAAGAATATTACCAGAATGAACTTGATTGTCCAATATGTCCCCATGATCCTTGATAGTCTACCATGGTAAACTTGATTGTTCAAACGTCCTCATATTTTTCTGCAGGCAGGCAATCTTGCTAAACTTGATAGTTCAAAACGTCTTTATATTCCTTGACAGTCAGCAGGTTATACTTAATTGTCCAAGATCTTCATGTACCTTGATGATGAGACAACCAAAATGAACTTCACAGTCCACAATGTCATCATGTACTTTGATAGTTAGACTACCAGGATGAACTTGATCCAAAATGTCTTCATGTTCTCATACAGTTAAACAATCTTGTTAAACTTGATGATCCAAAATATTTTCATATTTCTTGACACTCAGACTATCATAATAAACTTGATTGTCCATAATGACTTTAAGTTCTGCAGTCAGACGACAAAGCTAATGATAAATCATAAATACTCAATGTGGTTGTCTATCGTATGTCCACATCCTGCATCACACTTGACTTCTGAAATTAGTCTAGTTCAGATCAATGTTAACAACATTATTGGCAATATCCCTCACTTCTAACTCCTACATCTTGAAGATACCCAATCCAAACTTGAAGTTGTTGAATATTTTTATTTTCCGCCCGGATAACTTTTCTTGACATCGTTATCTCGAGTACCTCAGGTTCCCGGTATCAGTGGAAGCACTCGATCAAAACCGTCGATTCGAAAGAAGCGAGCAATCAAACTTTAAGCTCCTCCCAATTAACTTTGTCCCCCATTATGCATTCCGTCAGAATGAAAGGAGGGATGTGAAGGGACACCAATCGATTCCCCTAAGTCGGGAATATCCCCGAAATCTCATTTCCTTGTTCTTTATAATCCAGCTTCACAGTCGTCATTCCGAATCCGCGGCTTCGTTTCATCGTCTTCTGGCCGTCTTCGATTACGTGCTTCCCTCGGGATTCGCTAATCCCCTCTCCAAGTCCTTCACCAGACTTTCGTACGACTGTTCACGAGTAACTCCACTTCGGGAATTCAGTTGCATTTCCACGGACCGGAAATTACACCGGAATGCCCGTCTGTTCGGCTGCTGGACCGACCACGCGTTAAGTGGCGGCCAGATCGTTGTTAGACCTTTGAAAGTGGCCTTGGAATAGGGTCCTTCGAACCGCTTCTATGGGGATGCTATAGGGTGTCTCGTTTTAATCCATTTCGATGTCAACGAGTTGCGCGTTAAGAGACCCAGGTTAGAAGAGAATTGGTCAGAGTAGAAAAATGAACGTCTAGGACTATTAGCACTATTGACACTAGGATTATTGGCACTACGATTGGCACTAGAATTATTGTCACTAGGATAATTACTGGGATAGTTAATATTAGAGTTATTGGTACTAGGATTATTAGCACTAGGATTATGGACACCATGACATAGGCACTAGGATTATTGACACCAGATCACTAGGATTATTAACGCTAGGATTGACCTTAGGACAGTTACCATTAGACCTACCGATGTCAACCCACGAGTTGGCGCGTGACCCAGATGTTTAGAGCTACTATTGGTCAGAATAGAAAAATGGACGCCTCACATTTTCGGTATATTGGCTCGCACACCAATTAGACCAAAAACAGTCGGCAAACGTCTGGAGATAGTGCGAATTGCGTTCAGCAGTTGTTGTCATTATTCTTATTTGCCGAAATGTAGCCGGAAGTGTTCACGGTGGATAGGTGGAGCGAGTGGCTTCTTTTACTCTGGCTCGACCTACGCGCCAATTCCTGGCTTGTCTACAGAGACTGTGATGATCCAAGGGAACGTAGGGATTCTGGGAAGCTAGGAAATATGGCGATTCCGAGGACTGTGAGAATCTAGGGAATTCAGGAACTGTAGAGAATGTGGGGATGTGGGACCTAGGGATCCAAGGGACTGGACTGTGGAGATCCAAGCGAACTTAGAGGCACTGGAGACTGAAACTATGGATATATAGGGAATCTAGGAGTCTTAGGAACCATGTGGGACTATGGAAACTCTAACCTATAGTTCCCAGAGAATTCTAGAGTGAGATAGCGAATGTTGTCATTATTATTGTGGCGCTTCTTTAAACGACCTCATGTGCCAACTTGTGGGTTGACATCTGTAACTGTCTGAATTTTTATTCGTGCACAAGATTAGAATACTATAAATCTTATAACCTCACAACCACGTTAATGAAACTTGTTCCTACATCATGAATGTCCATGATTACCCTTGAGCTCTTTTGCGAGCACTTAAGCCCCCCACATGCACACACGTATACCTCGACGATCAAAGAATGAAGCACTTCGCAACATTTTGTACGTAAACGTTTGTCATCCGCAAGAAGTTTGTCACACAGAAATATGAAACGAAACGCATTGCTCGTAAAACGTAGGAGTCGCATTTTCCCGTTATTTCAGAAGGAAGAAAGAATGTCTGCGTACCGTGAAATATGATGGTCGATGTATTAACTCTTTGTTTGCTAACATTGTTCGGCAAACAACGTGGCTTTTGTACGGCTCGGGCACAAAGCCATTCAGAGTTTTCTGCGCCGCCATCTCTCTATAATTATGCGGTATCTCTTGCAACTTGCCATTTCTCCTCGACTACGCCACTTTTCAACTTTCTCACCTACCACTGTTTCGTCCTTCCTGCTAATTAGACGCTCATCTTCTTTTCACGTTCGGTATCTTCAATTTTTCTGCTGTTAGGTAAATGTCGCAACAAGGACTGTCGGAAGTTGTGATATTTTCATTTAGATGCTTGATATCTTGGAATTTTGTTGCTTGGGAGTTTGAGGATGTGTAGATTTTGGGATTTGGCATTTGGAAATTTGGGGAGCTGAGGATCTTCTTATTTCGGAATTTGGAATGTGTAGATAATTGGATATTTTGGAATTCTGGATGTGTAGAAATTTGAGTCTTTTATAATTTGGAAATTGTGAAAATTTGAGAAGTTAGAAATTTAGGAATTGTAAAAATTTGAAATTTTAGAACTTTCTATATCTGAAAATGTAGACATTTGAAATGTGTGAAGTTAAGGATTTAGATTTTGTAATAAAAATTTGCAAATCAAGAAATTTGAAATAGCGTTAATGAAACAGTTGAGAACCACTGTCATGATACGAGAAATCACTTCTGTAAGCTATAGCCAGCGCAGTGGATAAACATCGAAGGCACGTAACCCGAGGAAGATCGTGTTATGCGTATGATGATTTATAAAACGGATCCTCTATCAAGAAGTGCAGCTGCCTAATCAAGTATCCATTTGAGCCGCCAGGATTGTTTGCGTTCTGTTTCGAAAACAATACCTCACCTAGTCTGGTAAACAAAACAAGCTTATAAAGCATTGCTACGCTATGGACTTTTGTTGTAACTTCGTATCCGAAGGAAATTTCATGAAACAAACAAATGATTCACTGTGTACGCCTCACAAGAAGTTTCATAGGATTTAGTTTCACTGTGTAATTTTGTAGTAGATATACGTTGCTGAGATAGTACAACATTTAACGAGTTAATAAAACCTAGAGTAATTTAGAGTAATCTTATTTATAAAACCTTAAGTTGACCTAACTTTAGGCCTGAACGCTGGAGTAACCTTATTTGTAAAAGCTTAAATTGATCTAACTTTAGGATCAAAAGCTTAAGTTTGAGTATCCTCGTTTGTAAAACCTTAAGTTGACCTAACCTTAGTACCAAAGGCATAAATTGGAGTAATCCTACTTATGAAACCTTAAATTGATCTAACCTTTCTATTAGAAACTTAAATTATACTAACCCTACTTACCAAAGCTTAAACTGACCTAACCTTAGTGTCATAAGCTTAATTTGGACTAACCCTACTTACAAAACTTTAAATTGACCTAACCTTAGTGTCATAAGCTTAATTTGGACTAACCCTACTTACAAAACCTAAAATTAGCTGAACCTAACTCTTAATTAAGCTTGTAATACTAAGGTTAGGTCTACTTAAGGTTTCGTAAACAGTGTTAGTTCATTTTAAGCGTTAGATATTAAGGTTAGGTCCATTTTATGTTTTGTAAATAGGGTTAGTCTGAATTAAGCTTTTCACATTAAGGTTAGGTCCACTTTAGACTTTGTAAATAGGGTTAGTCCGAATTAAGCTTTTCACATTAAGGTTAGGTCCACTTTAGGTTTCGTAAATAGAGTTAGTCCGAATTAAGCTTTTCACATTAAGGTTAGGTCCAATTTAGGTTTTGTAAATAGGGTTAGTCCGAATTAAGCTTTTCATATTGAGGTTAGGTCAACTTCGGGTTTTGTAAATCGGTCTATTCCAAATTAAGCTTTTCTAAAGTTACTCCAACTCCCCTAAACCTAACCTAGCCACGCGTATGTATATTATGCTATGTCGGTTATCTCGATTAATCTACTTAATCTAGTTAAATGGGTTAATTATAATGCATTATTCAGCGTATGATAATACTACCTTATCTTATTATCTACCAAAGAAATGAAAATAATACCATTAGACAGAAGAACATTCATAAAAGACCCTTACTTTAACCCTCATCAGGTCTCATCGAGATAATCGGCCTTGCACACATATGCCACACACATTCGTACTTATATTTAACTGATCCACGTATTTGCGGTTGCTGGTAAGTTTTAACAAGTTTTAGCGTTGAATTATTTCGACGGGACAACCGACTATCTTGCTGCAGGAACTACCGAGCATGAATAGAATTTTGATATCAACGACTCGCAGGAATGGCCGGGATCAAGTTGCAATTGGAAGAAATGGAAGTAACGGAGATTGCACGTCGGAGGAGCATCTTGAAAATGGCGGTCACGTGGACTCACTCAACCTGGGTGTGATGCTTGCCTGTACGCCAGGCCCTAGCGGTCATCACAACCTTTTTGAGTGAGCGTACGAGACCGTTTTATCGATCGTATCGTCCGTGAACGGGCTGCCCGAGAGCTGAAATTGACATCCACGGGTCGTTTTGTAATCGTCCGAGCCGCATTCGGATTGAAGTGTGGGCAAACATCGCGAGCTCGTCCACCCCCGGGACGTTTATTCGTCCACCGTGGGAACACGGTTTGACGAAGGGGGCCTTTGGTTAACCTTTATATACCTATATAGCAATTGTCTAGTTATAATATCAATCAATTTTTATGACTAATTTTAGACATTTATGGAAGATGAAATGTTAGTTTTTTATGCACTTCGTGTTGATGTTTGAGAATTTGTATTTAGACGATTTAGAATTTGTAAATTTGTAATTTAGCAAATTTTGAAATTGTGAATGCGTAGATCTAGAAATTTGTTAGTTACAAAATTTATTCAGATCCTACCAGAAGTCCTGAACATCCTCTCATTACAACACTGTAGACTTAAATTTATCTGGATAGTAAGAAATCCAATCAACGATGGTCACAAAAGTAGAACTGCATACTCCATTATTATAACGGACAATCAAAGGATTAAAGATCTTTCAGTTCCGTCCAGTACGTATTGCCAAGATCGTTTTCAGGTCGGTTTGAAAGGAATAAAAAGCCGCATTGGAGGCAAAAGTCGAGCCATCGAGAAAAGAGACCAGCCGAACGATATCCATTGACTGTTTGATTCTTGCGAGTCAGAAGTTGCCCGTTTTGCAACGGGGTCGTGACCCAATTTATTCGACCACTCGTAGCCAAAGACATTTTCAGCCTTGGATATGAAGCAATTAAGTTCTTATTCTCGTCGTGCACTTACCGTCGATTGGCTTGGGGCATCGTTGAAGACAATTTGGCCGTATGGAAGGACCCTATCCGTGTCCGTAATAGACTTCAACGAGATCATATTGGTCGATGTTGTACATGTATCTCGAGGCGACCATCTGCCTTCTAGCGAGCCAGTAATTAATCGGAGATTCGATTTGAAGGCGAGCCATCGAGACGCTTTGTTCTTTTTAAAAGATGAACGATTTGTATGTTAGTTGAAAGAATCTCAAACTTTATATATTATATTATATTATATTAATATATTGAGTTGTATAAAATTGATTATGTACTCTTTAGTTTAGGGACGGTTTGAATTTCGCGCGCGAGTGGTTAAAATAGGTCCGTGGATGTAAAACGCATGCGCAGTTTATAATTATTTTATACAATTATGCGCAGTGAAGATATTTCACTTTAGTTCTTATGTACTTATTGTATGAACCTCACTGCGCAGAATTATCACTTTTCTTTATGGACTGCGCATGGGTTTCAAGGTCACAGAGAATTAATTCGACTTTGTCGTTGAACAACGTTAGTGACTTAGTATATACTGTACGTTTTGTACAGTTGATATGTTATGATTCTGTGGCTTTTATAATTATTAAATATATATTATTTTATAATAAATGTATACACATTTATTAATTGCACCGTATTGACTTTTTCTGTTGGAATGTGCATCCATAATAACAGCAAATTCTGCATAAATACGTATTTTAGACTCTTTACATTTTTATATTTACAAAAAATTAATGACAGTAAATTAATTTGTTACCATTAATAATAAAATACGGGAATATTTTAGTATTGATAAATTAATAAATTAATAACAAAATTTAATTACCAACAAAATGGTGGGATACAGAAATATTTTCAGACCGTGGTCAGCCGCGGATGAGGGGGTTTAAAATTGACAATTCTTTTGACTTATTAGACTGTGATATTGGAGTACTCGTTAATCAATTTCTGCGAGTAGTAAAGATGTTTCGTGATTGCGTTCGATATTGATTGGTCGTTGAAACGAGGTTCGATCGACATCGTAAGTCATCGTCAACCGTCATTGAACGGAGTGTCGTCAATTGGCTGAATCCGTCGACCTCGAACTCTCAACGGGCGACGTTCGGGCGCCAATCGGATACTGAAATTGCCAATTTAATCGAACTCGAAGCATGAACACGTGATTCCTAATTTTTCCTCTCTGCGTTTATCGTTCTGTTGACTTCGTAATCGACAGCAATCAAGAATTTGAATGACAGAATCCTTTTCTGTCCCTGATCTCCAGACCGTTTTTTGAACTCCTATTAATCTTCTTTCTTCTCTTGCATTAAATTCATTTCCATGTGAACCGCATTTCCAAATGGAATAATACTACTTTCAAACATTTGCAATGAAACTTCGTTCTGTTCTGTTTGAAATATACTTGTGTTTAGCTAACTTGTATTTAGCTGAAGATCGCAGTTTGTTTTGAGTATTTCGAGTTTGACGCGTTTTATTACCACAGTGGTTCTCATGAGTCGCGAAACGCTATTGGAAACTCTTCGCCATTTTCCTATTCGAACCAAAAATACGTTTACTCTTGTCAGCGAAACATTTCACCAATCTTGAGACTTTTCGACAAATTCTCTAACGAAAGTCTTCTTTCCGATTTATTTCATTAATGCGCTTCTTGCTATTCGACCATTGTACCCAGTGTTTCTCATTGTTCGCACAGTTTCAGCACCGATTTTCTTTCCACTTTCATGACAAACCTCTGATGCTAATTGCACAGCTACAATACGGATTTTTGTCAACTCGTATTAATTTTCTTTCTTCCATTCAAAATTCGAGGTTGTCTTTTCTTAAATTCGATGCGAGCTTGTATCTTTTAATGTCCGCTACCGTCTTCTTCGTTACCAACTGTGCTCTTTCTCGATAAGTTTCACCTTTCTGTATGATAAATTACAAGTTGTCTATCAAAACTTCTTTCCTTTTCGTTGCATGTTTTTAGTTGTTCAAATACAACATTGTATCGAAGTAGAAATTCGTAAAGGTTTCATTTATAAATGATAAGGGATATTACCGAAGCTAATGGCGTTCGACCTTCACTTCCATAAATATCGTCTCATCGATTCGCGAAGTTATTGAAAAAGCGTATCATAGTCTCGTTGCTTCGCGTTGCGCAACGTAATTGACATTTGTTTCGATCGCTTGATCTCAAGTCGTAAGCTGCTCAGCTGATTGTTCGAGCTTTCCAGCTTGTTTGACGAACCTATAAACTTTAATTGTTTTATTATCTTCTTTAGATTGGAACTTGTTACATTTTTATTTGTATAGTGACTTTCAGTATATTCGAAGGTTCATTTGATATTTGCAAGTTTTTTAATTTCTAAATTTCTAAATTCCTAAATTCCCAAAGTCCCAAATTTTCAAATTCGAAATTCCCAAATTTTCAAATTTCTAAATTTCCAAATTTCCAAATTCCCAAACTGACAAAATCTCAAATTTCTAATTTACAACTTTCACATCCCCAAATCCCTAAATCTCCAAATTGATAAATTTTTAATTTTCAAATACTGCAATTCCTAATTTTCCAAATTCCCAAATGTCCAAATTCGCAATATCCCAAATTCCTTCCTTCCCAAATTTCTAAGTTCATAAATTTACAAATCCCTATATCCAAAATTCCCCAAATTTGTAAACTTTTCAATTTCCAATTCATAAAACTCCCAAATCTCCAAAATACCCAAACTCCCCAAATTCCCTAAACTACCTGAAGTCTCAAAAATTCCCAAAATTCTCAACATTCCTAAATCTCTGATATTCTCAAAATCCCTGAAATTCCTTTAAAATTCTCAAACTCCCATAAAACCACAATTTTTTCCTGAACATTTCATGTGCCATTAAACGTATTCAGAAATTATGTCGACGAAATAGTGAAAAAAGAGAAATACCGCAATTAGCCATCTTTTTCTTGCTTAGTCGAGGCTCTCGGTTAATACCTGCAGCACTCAGGAGCGATTGAACTTAGTGGACAGGTTCCAAACTAGTTCAACGTGATCTCGTAAATCTCTGCAATGTACTTTGCTGCCAAACGTGGCCCTTCTTTCGATGTAACGTGCCAAACATGCTTATGAATATTTGAAACCATTCCAGAACGAGTTTTTCGATTGAACGGAGCTGGATGGATGACGGCCATTTTACGTGCATTATCCAATCGATACAACCTAATTTTTCCGTTACGCTTTCAGCTTTATTATTTATTAAATCAATTTGGCTATCGATGATCTATCGTTTCAGATAGAAACATTAATCTTGTAATATGTTCGAGATAATCGATACAATCGATATATTTATGATACTTAAAATTGCAGTTGCAAATATTTAAACATGTAAGTTCATAAAAGTTGTATATTAAATTGTAGCTTAAATATTTGTCAGTTATTAGAGGTGCGAAAAATTATTAAACAACTTGATTGTGCTATTAAATGTTGAACAGTTGTGCAATCGATAATGAAAACTGTTAAACACCTACAGCGAAGTTTTATCCATCTTTGATTAATAACCTGGGCCGTCACCTCGAATATTTAACGCATGCGCAGTCGATAATACGAACAAATAAATATGCGCAGTGAATTTGTGTCGAATTTATGCACTTGAATCAAGTATAATAATGTCACTGCGCACAATTATTATTTATACTTAACAACTGCGCATATCCTAACCTCCACTTATTTGATCCATGTAACAATTGTACAAAAAGAGATACAGAAACGTAAAGAAACAAAGTTGTATAAAATAGACAACGTAACAGTCTTCAGCTGTATAAAGTACAGAAAATATTTCATCCGCAATCAATCTTATCGTTCTCTCTTTACTTTAGAAATCGTTCTTTACTTTAAAAATCGTTGAAACTTCAGTGAACGTTTCTTCAGTTCGACCGATAACTCTGAAAAGTTGCAAGGAAAAATAACCATTTCGTCTGAAAAACAGAACGTAAAAGAGCAGAAATGTTTTAGAGGAGTGTTCGTAACGATTCACCCGATATAATCCCGGCGACGGGCTCTTAACTGTCGCGACGTCGAAGTTTCGACGGAAAACACGAGAAAGCCGTGGCACGTTTACTTCTCTGGCTATACAGCGTCGCTTTTACAAGCTGTTTGACGACTCTGTCTACGGAGAGTAAATTCTGCTTTCAATTACCCAGTCGTATGTAGGTATTGACTTGACCCAGCAACCATTCGAGCGGCTCTTCTACGTTCGCTGGTGTGATACGTTATCAAACCGGCCTCCATCGCGTTCAAATTAGATTCGCCGTACACACGTCTGTATTGACGTGATTACACGAGAAATTGGATGCAATATAGAGGGATAATGACTGCGTGGTTAAGTGGCGTGTAGGGAATTTATGATCTTACAGATCAACCCGTTCAACGCGTTATTTAACGCTACGAAATTATGTGTACAATTATGTGACATTTTGTAGTGCAACCCTTTGTTAAGGGTTAACAAACCCTTGAAAGGTGATATACTCGGTTTAACACAATTTGAAGTATGAATTTTTTAATTAAATATACAATTTATAGTATATCGATGTATAAACAGTGACGCAAACTGTTTATACGATACAGTTTATACAGTAAGAGCACGTAGCTTATTTTTATAACGGGTCCCAATTAGAATTTTAATTTTATTGCCACATTTTCAGATTTTATGCTCAGGAAAAAATTAAGGGTCCCTTTCATAGTCTTCGGTAATGGATGCGTCATAAAACGCTACCCAAAAATATTCATAAGGTATTACTGATTACCGATTCCTGGGTTAGAACTTGAAATTTCCCCATAGGCACGTTCAGAGGACAACCCCCGACGTCACGAACCATCATTGGACATTTCCCCATCTTATTTGTCCTTCCATCATGTCTTCGCCATCAAAAACACCCTACAGCCGAAGTACTTATAAAAACGCGAGACGATAGTTGAGTCAGAATTCTTGTAACACTAAGGAACAGTACAAATAAATTATTAAACAGCAGAAAATTTGCTGCATACTTTAAAAATTCAGTAGACAAGAATTTAATATGGACAATTTGGTTGAAGGGCTTTTATTATTTTCAATGAACTATACCTAAGTTCAACTTCATTTATTATTTTAATTAAATTGACTACCTAAATTAACTAAGCTATTTTTGTTACATTAATTCAATTCAAAGAACCGAAGATTAAGCTTCCAATAAATAAAATAATTAAATTAAAATTGTTAAATTACTTAAATTAACTAGTTGTATTATTTTAATTCAAGTAAAAAGTACCAGAAGACCCTATTAAAATATTTCAGTAAATAAAGTGATTAAATTAACACCCACATTTTTATTCTTTCGAATAACAAGAACTTTGCAATTTCAGAACACTAAAAGTTTCTTCAATTTTTTGTGAAAACAAGAAAGTTTCTTTATGTAACAATTAAAATTGTGTAAAAAGTAACCATGAATGAACCCCATAGTTGGAAATAGAAAATGCACGCACAAAATAATAAAAAAAGAAAAAAAACCGCGTTGCATTCACCGATAAGTAGTGCAAGTCGATAGTAACGTCGCGCAAGTAGTACGAGTCAATAATAACAGCTCCAACGTCGAAATAAGCGTTTAAATCGACTAAAATTCTCCGAAATCCTTTACCACTCAGACAGTATATGTACTATACTACTCAGACAGTATATGTTCGCGTGCAAAAAATGTTTAAAAAATTTTATAACACAACTATCTTACAAATGCTAATTTTTTGCAACGCACAAGTAATCAAAAAGATATTTGCCATAATAAAAATGAGTTGGGTCAATCTATTCAGGTACCGACATGGATTAACATCGATATATTCAGTGCTAAGTAGAGAGAGTCAATAATAAAGTGGGTACAGCCGGTTTAAGTAGTACGGGTCAATCATTATGCCTTCAATAAGCAAACATATTGAAAACGTAAAAAATCTTTTATAGTGAATTTATAATATTACTATCGAAATAATATTAGAGTACTGTTACATTTATAATATTCATTACTGTCAAATTAATACTAGAACTATCAACCAGTAAAAATGACTGGTTTCAAGTTTCATATTTTCTATTACAAAATATTGTATTTTTGTGAAAATGTCTATCATAAGTTGTTGAGACAAAAAATAGTTGTACATGTTGGTTGATGTCTCAGTACATATTTATTTTTTCACTTCATTTTCAATTTAGAAGTGTGTATTTAACATTGATTATATAATATTAACACTAGGTTTACGGACGATTGATGGTCACTTATATTTAAATTTGAACTAAAGTAGAAAAATAAATAAATTGGGGATGATCTGTGAACTGCATAAGACATTGATTTTTTAGCTTGACGAAAGTTGACATACATTTTTACAAAAATTTCTTAATAAATTTTATCATTTAAAATAAGAGATCTATGATCCGTCATTTTGATGGGTCTAGTGTTAAGTCTAAAAATTTAAATCTCGGGTTAAATCTAGTGTTAAGTACTGTAAACTTGATAATATTAGTAATAGTTAAATATTTAATATCGTAAATAAACGTTGCGAAGGCTTTGTTTTTTTATGGAACAATCGGAATCTGCGGAAAACAATTTCGGTATTTTCGATAGCAACCCGCCCTAATTCGATCTTAATTAATCACCGTCGGAGCGAATTAATCACGTGAAATTTATGCCGCTGACTGCGGCGACAACGAGAACAGCCGCGACGAAAGCAGCAGAAGTAACGATATTATGAAACGTTGGCGCAAGTTAGCTACAATTTAATGCCTCGTTCCTGAAACGCTATGAAACGAGCCGAGCTGTACCGAGCTGTGGAAATTCCGGGAATTTACAATATTATTCGCGAGAAAATTCCGAATATTCGCCGAGCTTATTTCGTGTTTTCACCGTCTCGAACGCGTCCGCGGTAATTCTTCGAATCCGTGTCGAAGGAACGTCGCGGATAAGTGTTGTTCGACGAAATGTTTCAGAATTGTCATTTACAATATTTAAAGACTGCAATACATAATTATAATATACAATTTTTAATATACAATTGTAATATACAATTGTAATATATAATTTTTCATATGCAATTGTAATATACAATTTTCAATGTGCAATTGTAATATACAATTTTTGATATACAATTATAATATACAATTTTCAATGTGTAATTGTAATATATAATTTTTGATATACAATTGTAATGTACAATTTTTAGATATACAATTGTAATATACAATTTTTAATATACAATTTTTAATGTACAATTATAATATACAATTTTCAATGTGCAATTGTAATATACAATTTTTGATATACAATTGTAATATACAATTTTCAATGTGCAATTGTAATATACAATTCTTAATATACAATTATAATATACAATTGTAATATACAATTTTTAGATATACAATTGTAATTTACAATTATAATATACAATTTTCAATGTGCAATTGTAATATACAATTGTAATATCCAATTTTTAATATACAATTGTAATATACAATTTTCAATGTGCAATTGTAATATACAATTCTTAATATACAATTATAATATACAATTGTAATATACAATTTTTAGATATACAATTGTAATGTACAATTATAATATACAATTTTCAATGTGCAATTGTAATATACAATTGTAATATCCAATTTTTAATATACAATTGTAATATACAATTTTCAATGTGCAATTGTAATATACAATTCTTAATATACAATTATAATATACAATTGTAATATACAATTTTTAGATATACAATTGTAATGTACAATTATAATATACAATTTTCAATGTGCAATTGTAATATACAATTGTAATATCCAATTTTTAATATACAATTGTAATATACAATTTTCAAAGTGCAATTGTAATATACAATTTTTTATATACAATTTTTAGATACACAATTACAATATTCAATTTTTAATATACAATTGTAATATACAATTTTTTATATACAATTTTTAGATACACAATTACAATATTCAATTTTTAATATACAATTGTAATATACAATTTTTTATATACAATTATAATATACAATTTTTAGATACACAATTACAATATTCAATTTTTAATATACAATTGTAATATACAATTTTAACTTATTAATTCTACCTTTCTTTTTTAGATTAGATTTGATCTGCTGATTATTTCAAATGTTGTCAATTTTGTTTCAAATGCAATGAATTTTATTTCATGCAAAATTGTGTCAGATTAAATTTTATTTCGTATGTAATAAATTTTTTGTAGGAACGAAGAGAAATGGAATTCGAATGAAGTTTTGTATTAAATCCACGTGAAATTTATGTGCAATATATGTCAAGTTTTACTGTGACCCATTGTAATATAAAATAATGAATATGTGTAAGTATTACGATTTTTTGGAATTTAAATTTAACACAGTAATTGTTTGAAATGAAGTTTTATGTGAAATGAAGTGAATTTTATTTCGCAGTGAAATTTCATGCATTTTACTAAAAGTTCATGTGACTTTCAAGTTCTGTAATTCCAAATTATATAAAACTATTATCATTTTTTTTACTCAGAAATGCAGCTATTTTAAATAAAGTTTTATGTGAAGTCCAACTAAAATTATTTTTGTTATCAAGTTTAATTACCCTTGTAATTTACATGTTTTTTAAATACTATAATTTTTTAACCTCCAAGAATTTAATACAAATGTGTTCAAATAAAAGATTCTCCTTAATTGAAATTAAAATTGAATTTTTCTCAACCACCTTTTAACCACTTCAATTTAATTTCCAACTTTCAAATATTCTTATATTGTTTTTTTGTATTAATTCTACAATTCTCTTTAAATCCTGCAATTGTGATCTGCAAATATAAATTCATATATTTTCATTAAAAATAAATCAGAACTTTCTATATAATATGATAAACAATTTAAAAAATTAGTATTTTATTATAATTTTAACATACTTCATCCACTACTTTATTTAACATACTCTATTAAATATTTTATATAATATGTTTGCAATAATCACAACTGGTAAATGTATTCTCCATTTTTTTATTTGTGTTAAACGTTTCACAACGATAAATCATACGAGGATACGAGTGATACCTGTTTCTGTAATTTGATTAACGAGACACATTATACAAGAATAAATTACAAAAACACCTATTAAAGTAACGCACGTTTCACGTTTCCTCTCGCAATATTTTATCACGGCAGAATAATCTGATTTTAATTCGATTCAAACAATTTCTGCAGCAATCGATGATAATGAAATGTTGAACGGTGACAGGTATTTGTTATGCTACAACAATTTTCGTTGATACAATCCGTGATGTTTCAGTGATATTTGTCTATAAATCACGTCGCGAAAACATCACTGAATACAGATGAGTAAATAGTTGGAGAAAAGAGAAGATTAACTGAGAGAATGTCGATACTTTGAATTCAAGGATGCTATTACCGAGAAGAAAAGGTGTAGAGATGCATACAAATACAATAATATAATGGAAGAGCAATTTCGGAGAGAATAAAATCAATTTTCAGTGTGCAAAGGAAAATTTTTTGAAAACGAGTTTGCGTTGGAATTGTGATACGCAATTCGAGTGGGAGAAATGGTGTCTATGGAGATTTTAGATATCGAATTTTTTTAAATTGGAAATATTGTGAGGAATGTGATGGAAATTTAGGAATTAGGATATAGGGATTTGGGGATTTGGGGAATTGGGGATATAGGGATTTGGGGATATAGTAATTGGGGGATATAGGGATTTAGGATTTAGGGATTTGGGGATATAGGGATTTGGGGATATAGGGATTTGGGAATATAGGGATTTGGGGATATAGGGATTTGGGGATATAGGGATTTGAGAATTTTGGCACTTGAGAATTTTGGGATTTAGGAATTTTGAGATTTCAGAGTTTTGGAATTTGGAGATCTAGGGATTTGGGAACTTTGGGACTTGAAAATTTTGGGATTTGGGAATTTTGATATTTGGGAAATTAGGGATTTAACAATTTTGGAATTTGGAGATCTAGGGATTTGAGAGTTTTGAGATTTAGGAAATTAGGGTTTTAAGAGTTTTGGCATTTGGAGATCTAGGGATTTGAGAATTTGGGGACTTGGGAATTTTGGGATTTGGGAAATTTGGAATTTGAGAATTTTTGAATTTGGTGATCTTTTGATTTGGGAATTTTGGGATTTGAGAGTTTTGAGACTTGAGAATTTAGGGACTTGGGAATTTTGATATTTGGAAGTCTAGGGATTTTGAAATTTTGGGATATGGGTATTTTGAGATTTGGAAGTTTCAGGACTTGGGAATTATGGGATTTGGAAATTTTGAAATTTGGGAAATTCGGGATTTGGGAATTTAGGAATTGAAAAATTTAGGGTTTCAAGAATTTGGGAAATTACTTATGTAGGAATGTAGGGATTTGGTAATGAAGGGCTTTGAGAATCTAGGGATTTAGGAATGTTGAACCTTGAAAACCTAGGGATTTGAGAAATTTGGGTTTTGAACATCTAGGGATTTAGAAATGTAGGAGGTTAAAAATTTAGGAATTCGAAAATTGTGGAATTTGGAGATTTAGGTATTTGACAATTTGAAACTTCTATGATTTGGAAACTAGATAATTTCGAAATTTCGAAATTTATAATTATTGAAATATAGTAATTTGAAAAATTTGGAGATTGAGCTATTTATAAACGTAAAGCTTGCGTAATTTGGAAATGTGGAGATTTATACACTTGCAAACACCAAAATCTAGTAATATATAAATCTAGGTATTTGTTTATATACAAATTCCATGATTTATTAACGTGAACGTTCGAATAAATAAATTTGAAATCTGGACAATCAAAAAATTTGTAAGTTCAAACACTTGATAATTAGCTATTTTAAGTTCAGAACTATAAAAATTTGAAATTTCCTATTTGAACATTCGCAAATTTGCGTGTTTAAGGATTTTAGGACTTAAAAATTTAGAGATTTACAAATTCTGTTATTTCACTATTTAATAATTTAGTTATTTCATAATTCAGCATGTGACAATTTAGTTATTTTATAATTCAGCTAGTGATAATTTAATTATTTTATAATTCAGCATGTGATAATTTAGTTACTTAATAATTCAGTATATAATAATTTAGTTATTTCATAATTCAGCTAGTGATAATTTAGTTATTTCATAATTCAGCATGTGATAATTTAGTTATTTCATAATTCAGCTAGTAATAATTTAGTTATTTTATAATTCAGTATAAGACAATTTAGTTATTTGATAATTCAGCATATAATTATTAAGTTACTATATGATAATTAAGTGACTCAAGTATCCAACATATGATAATTCAGTTATTCGAGCGGCTGAGAAGTAAAAAACTGGAAAAATGTATTTCACTAGTCATACTCGCAAGTATCATCTTCCTCTTCCCGTTCTCTTCGCGTCTCCAGTTGCACGTTCTTTATTCAAGAATCTCGATGCCGTGTTCTCCCTTTGATATCTTTTGTTTGGATGCCCTTGCCCTTGCCTGGGCGCACCCTCCGGCCGCGTCTCCACCGGAGAACTCTCTCGAGAAGTGCCTACACCACCCTCTCGACGACATGACAGGGATACACATTCTCTGGACGATGCAACCTAGACAACCAGACCGTGCATAGTACCTACAGGGTGTTTCGCTCTAAACACTTCACCAAACAACAACACAATTTCATATAAAAATTTTCATATGAACCCATATCCGATTATCAACGTGTGCAGCTACAGAATGTTGCTCATAAAAGACTCCCAAAATGTATTAAGGAAAAAATGACTAATCGATCGCGTTTACCGAATGAAACGATATAAAACGCAAGAATAATTTACAACTGTTCGAAGTAATCGTTCAAAAATCCCGCCATCGACTTCGATGCACTTTTTAACTCTGTTCGCGATGGTGCGCGTAGCTCTTCCGGGGTCATCTTCGCGTTCTTTTACGAGGGCAGCACTGTTCACAATGCGAGCGACCGATTCTCGTGTTTATTTTACTTTGTAAACTTCGCTTTTCATCCGCGGACAAAAATCTAAAGGGTTCAGGACCTCGGTGGCCAACGAATGTCGGTTATATGGCCGTAGCACACGCGTTGATAATCGGACACGTGTTTATATAAAAATTTTTACTTGGTCCATACTGAAATGTGTAAATGTGAAACCTGAAGAAGCACCCTGTACTTAGACTACGAGTTATACCTCTTTGACCAGTTTAGCCTTTCATATCTTGAACCTACTTGAACCTTTCATTTGCTTGAACCTACGCGTTGATAATCGGACGTTTATAGAAAAATTATTATTGGAAATGGTAGTTGCCTGAAGCGAAACACCCTGTATACTCGGTATCGGTAAGGTGCGTGCATACAGATGGAACGTCTTGCATTTCCACGAGTGCATTCGAGGGTGCAGCCTGTGGCGACGAGGGACGACGAGAGGCACTCTCGTAGCCGAAAAGCAGACGAAAGGTTGAAGAAGAAGGGACGAAGAATGAGGGATGTTATTGTGAAACCATGACACAGCAGCTTTCTGATCAACGAGAGAGCTCGAGGAGCCGCCTTTTTCTATTTTCCATGATTTTTCCTTCTATTATTTATCTTCAACTTTGCGCAATATATATATCGCTTAAGCCTAGGACAGATCTGTGTATTTTGGTATTGTACAATTCTTCGTGTGCCACTGTTTAGCAGACAAACGTTTGCTTTCATAAGCTAAGGAATTTTTACTGGGAAAATTCATGCTGTTGTTGGTGTTTACCCTTTTTGGGGGATTTTAGGTGGTTTTGGAATATAAGAAATTTGGGAGTTTGGGAATTTTGGGATTTGGGAATTTTGGGAGTTGGGAATTTTGGGAGTTGGGAATTTTGGGATTTGGGAATTCTGGGATTTGGGAAATTTGGGATTTGGGAATTTTGGGATTTGGGACTTTTGGGATTTGAAATTTTGGGACTTGGGAATTTTGGGATTTGGGAATTTTGGGATTTGGAATTTGGGAAATTTGGGATTTGGGAAATTTGGGATTTGGAACTTTTGGGATTTGGGACTTTTGGGATTTAGGACTTTTGGGATTTGGGAATTTTGGGATTTGAGAATTTTGGGATTTGGGAATTTTAATATTTGGGAAATTAGGAATTTGAGAATTTTGGAATTTGGAGATCTAGGGATTTGGTAATGTTGGAATTTGGAGATCTAGGGTTTTGGGAATTTTGGGATTTGAGGGTATAGGGATTCGGGAATATAGGAATTTAGGAATATAGGGATTTGGGAATTTTAGGATTTGGGAATTTAGAAATTTGGGAATTTGATAATTTGGTAATCTGGTAATTTGGTAATTTTGGGAATTATGAAATTATGGAATTATAGAATTTGGGAATTTTGTAGATTGGTAATTTGGTAAATTGGGAATTTGGGAATTTGGGAATTTGGTAATTTGAGAATTAGGGAAGTAGGGAGTTAGGGAATTTGGGAATTTAGGGGTTTGGACATTAAGTCACTTGGGTATTTAGGAATTTTGAAATTTAGGGATTTGGTATTGTAGAAATTTGGAAATTCAGGGATTTGGGAACTTAGATATTTAGAAATTTAGAGTTTTACGAATTAAGAGATTTGGAGATGCAAGGATTTGGATATTTAGTGATATGAGATATAAGAATGTGGAAATTTAGGAAACTGTGATTTTAGGGACGTGGAAATTAAAAAATTAAGATATTTAGGAATTTAGGATTGTAGGAATTTGGGAATTTGAAAATTTAGGAATTTGAAAACTTGGAAATTTTAAATTTATATTCAAATTTGTGTAATTAACTTATTAAAGTTTAGTGTTAGTGTTAGTTTTAACTAGCTAATTTTACTGAATACAAAATTCAAAATAAAATAATTTTCTAATTCAAGGTCAACTCAAGGTCATCGACTAAAATTATGTACAATTCAAAGTTTAAATTGTTATTTAAACTATTTAAAACAAAATTGTTTTCAATTTTTATTAAAACAATGTACTGTACTTGACTTTTTATTGAAACAATTAATTAAATTTTTAAAATTCACATAAATTAATTTTTGTTCAAATAACAAATGATCTTTTTGAAAGATAATTTTCTGCAAAATAGCAGCTAATCCTGGAAAATACACCCTGTACATATATAAAGAGACTGTTTTCCATCAGATATTCTCAAGAATTGAAATCGGATTTGCGAGGTGACCCAAAGCTTGCAGACAACAGCCCTGCGGGATTTTCTTCGTCGTGTAAAGCTTGTTCAGCAACTTACAAGCTGTTACACCCGTTTACATAGATAACAAGCTGGCCAAAGATCGAACAAAGTCGCGTATCGTCGTTTACACTGCACTATTTGCCCTGTCAACGATCTCTTTACCTTGAACACCTTCGTTATTCTATCAAAGGCACCCATGGACGATACCGTTTGCTTGCAGAATCGTTTGGGACCGAGCGAGATCGATACGTGTTTTCTTGCTCTCGAAATACGAGCATGCACGATGTGTCCCTCGGCAAATTTCATAAAAATTCTACGAATCGAATACCACTATATATACAATATAAATTTCGTATGAAAATGTTTCGATGCAGTCCTCGCGAATTTTAATAAAATTTAATATGGTGATTGTGTGTTGGAAAGGAGCATATCTGTGATTTTATTTACAAATTTTTAACTAATTATAAAGAAAATACATTTGAATTTTGAAGTAATTTTCTGGTACTATATGTATGAGTATTAAAATATTTTAATCAATAATAGTTTTGGAGTAGTGGCAAATGTGTTGAATTTTAAATATGTTGTTCACTTGAGGAAACTTATTTCCAAAGAAAATTAAAAATATTTTGATCTAAATATATTATTCTTTTTTTTTTTGTTAGTATATCTATAATATACTTTCGTAAAAGATACTGTGAATATGTACTTAAAGTACATTAAATTACTAGACATTTAAATATAAAAGACATAAATTTAAATATAAAAATATTAATTAAAAATATTAAATCAAAAGTAAATTGTATTTTGTAATAAATATAAATTATATTTATATTTAAAGTAGTCTGAACGGGTTGATGTAGCTACGATCATGTTTATGTAATCGTTGTAACAATACCATTTATCTTTCTTTTTTTCTTATTTGCAGGTAAGTTGGAAGTTCTCGCTGGCAGAGTGTAATGCGAGAAGTGCTCTTCGTTTAGTTGTACCTACTTGAAAAGAGCAGAAGTAACCAAGTAAGTGGATTTAGCAAAATTAACGGGGAGCTAAACTTTCACGGTAGGAGAACTGTAAAACTTTTGCTATATTGCAAGATTCAAGGGTGTAGGCGTACAATAAAACTCGTAGTAAAATAACGCGCGAGGATATACAACGTGTTAAGATTTCACATGGTGAAATAACGCGAAATGATACCATATTTTGCAATATAACGGGTAGTAATTGAATGTATGGCGATATAACACGTGGTAATGCAACGTGTGGCGATATAACACAAGGTGATACAACGCATAACAATTGAACAGGTAGCGATATAACGCATGATAAATGAATTCTCGGCGATATAACGCGTGGTGAGACAAGGCGTGGCGATATAACACGAGGTGTTATAACGTATGACAATTGAACGAGTAGCGATATAACGCGTGATAAATGAATTCTCGGCGATATAACGCGTGGTGAGATAACGCGTGGCGATATAACGCGAGGTATTATAACATATGACAATTGAACGCGTAGCGATGCAACACGTGGCAAATAAATTCGTGGTGATATAGCGCGCGGTGGAACAACGCGTGGCGATATAATGCGAGGTGAATCAACGCGTGGCGATATAACACGAGGTGTTATAACATATGACAATTGAACGCGTAGCTATACAACGCGTGGTAAATGAATTCTCGGCGATAAAACGCGCGGTGAAACAACGCGTGGCGATATAACACGAGGTGATATAGCGCGTGGTAATTGAACGCGTACCGTTTGAATATGTTACAATATAACACGTGGCGATATAACGCAAGATTATACAACACGTGGTAATATAACGCGTGGCAATATAACGTGTGGTACAACTCATGGCGATATAACCCATGTTGGTACAACACGTAATATAACATATGATTATATAATGTATAGTAATACGAATTGAATACGTAGCGATTCAATGCATGGCTATATAACGCATGGTATTAGTTTTCGATATTGCAGCAGTCTCTATGAATGACCATGTACTATACGAGGCAACGTCAGCACTGTTCATAAAAGACAGTGTACAATGAAATTCACTAAACCGACAATATAAGAATTTGCAATATAGCGAGTGTCCACAATACGTCTCGTTAAAATGACAAATTTAAAATTTGATATTTCATATTTGCATGTTTAGTAGAAACTTAATCACGCGTGATTAAATATAAATTGAAATGAAACATTTAGCAAGAGATTGTAGAGAAACAGATAGCAGAGAATAATGGTTCCGAAAGTTGGGAGAAGGAAAGAAAGATAAAAGTAAATAAACGAAGAGAAATGTAGCAGCGATATAACAAATAGCAGGTAATAAAATGATAAGTAGGGCAATAATAAACGAAACAGCTTACGAGAATAAGGCAGAAAAATATGGAATGAAAGAGGAAGAGAATGTGTGAAACGAATGAGTGGATAAAGCTTGAATTTTTTTTTAAAAGAACTGGTGTAAATCAAGCCGAAATTTCGTGGGTGCGAAACGGAAACAAAAAGAATACGTGACTTGTATTAAAGCTTCAAGAATTTAGATCTATATTCAGTGGGTTTATATTAAGTAAAATTAATTTGTGGAGATTGAGAAATAAAAACATTTTTCATTAAATTTTGTTATCTTGTATTTACTATAAGAGAACGCAGAAAATGATGTACAAATATTGGTAAATTATAGTAGGCATATATACAATGTTCATAAAAATATATAAATACTATAAATTTAAATAAAGGAACCAAAAAGGAGGAACAAAATTCTAGTTTTTAAGTGTTTATAAAAATAGCATACACACTAATTTGATATACTATCATTCGTAACAGAAGACGTTAATATTAGTTCGTTAAGTTCCATTTGAATTTTGGCGCGCTTTTCGAATTCAACTCTCGCCGTTCAAAAATTGTGCCACCAAATGCATCCGGGAGAATATAACGTAAATGTTCGTCCCTGAGTTTCGACATAGGTTAGTTCCATCTATATATTCCATAACGATGTCGTTATTTCGAGCGAATATAAGTTTATAGAGTCCCGCCATTTTATGCCCGCTTCGAAACTGTGGCGGCCATTTTAACAGCTACTTTGTAACTCGGTCTGATACGGCCAACTAAAAACCGTCGCTAACTTTTAATATCTCTCGTCGAATGGTCCTTTCATCGACGCTTAATCCGATTTCGCGTTTTTACATGGCACTCGGGAGTGTCTCGTCTATACGCCGCCATCGGTGAACAGTTAATTGCGTTAATTGAACGAGATTCCATCGGACCGGTGTACGTAATGTCCGAGCCATTCGCGTTTTAACTAAACCCTCCTCGGAAACGCAGCTTTCACGGTGCAAAACCGATTAAAAGTGTAGCTTTTGTCGAAGGCTGACGTGAAAAATGGAACAAATGGTAATGGCCACTTTGAATCGATCCGATCGAACTCGTCTTTTCGACGAAACCTGATCTTTGATTTTGCTTTTTTGCTGCGGAGCTTCGAGGATGATACTGAGTCGGGTTGTCGCTTCTGGGAAAATTGCGATATATAGGGGTGCAGTATTCGAAGTAGTATTATGGAATTATTGTATGTTGTTTAATTTGTATGGGTCGCTGTAGGAGGTGATTAAAGATTCGTTTTGAAATTCTGAAAATTTGGGAAATTTGGGAATTTTTGAAATTTTGCGACACTTGGGAAATTGGGAATTTGGGAATTTAGGAATTTAGGAATTTGGGATTTCGGGAATTGGGGATTTTGAGAATTGGGGATTTTAGGAATTGGGGATTTTGAGAATTGGGGATTTTGAGAATTGGAGATTTTGGGAATTTAAGAAATTTGGGAATTTTGGGAATTTTGGGAATTTTGGGAATTGGGGATTTGGGAATTGTGGGAATTGGGGATTTTGGGAATTTGAGGAATTTTGGAAATTGGGGATTTGGGAATTAGAGATGTTGGGAGTTGGGAATTTTGGAAATTGGGGATTTTGGGAATTTAGGGAATTTTTGGGAATTTGAGAATTTTGGGAATTGGGGATTTTGGAATTAGGTATGATGGAAGTTGGGGATTTTGGGAAATTTGATAATTTAGGGATTTGGATTTTTTGGAATTTTGGAATTTGGGGAATTTGGGAATTTGGGAATATATGAATTTGGAAATTTGAAAAGTTAGGGATTTTGAAATTTAACTTGCGAATTTGGAAAATAGAAGATTCGAGAATTTAGAATCTATTATTTTTGAAATTTTTAAACTTGAGAATTTTTGTAGTTGAAATGTAAGAATTTGCAAATTTGGGAAATAGAAAATTTGAGAATTTAGAATTTGGTTTTCTGGAATTTTCAAATTTTCAAATTTATAAAATCAAAACTTTTACCTTTCAAGTATTTTGAAGTTTAAAATTTTAAAATTAGGGAATGTCAAATTTTGTCATTTTGAAATCTTAAAATCCAGAAATTTGTACATTTAAAAATTTGAAACCTTGAAAATTTCGAAACTTGTAAATTCCAAATCTGTGAAATCCAATCTTGTAACTGAAAAATGTAAAAACTTGAAAAACTCGGAAAAAATGCAACATCCAAAAAATAATAACTCGATGCAGAAGAATGAACACTTAAATAAATGAAAAAGAAGAAAATGTTAAAAAGTTGTTAAAGTTTTCATTAGTTTACCCATTCACCGTATTTCGAGATAGTCCAATGGATACTCGTCGATCATCAATTATTCTAGCGTTGAAGTTTGTTTTAAATTTTCTTTGTTTTCCTATTAAACAAGAAACGTGCATACATAATTATTCCGTGCAAATATTGGAACAAACTTTCAGCGAGCCGCGTGATTTTATCGAATCTCGCTGGCATGGCGGAGTGCGCTGTATCACCGTATCGTTTCCGTTTCTATGTATATGTATGAATTAATAAATTCTCGGGAGTGGTTTTTTATGGGACACATGTTACGAATTCCGACAGACATTCGGGCGTCGAATGGATAAATCGTATATCAGCGAAATCATCGTTCCGTAAAACTTGAAAAACAAATTTTCATTTCGGTATGAATATGCAGACATTCACATGGTGGGTCAATTTTACAATCACCTAAATAAAAGCTTGTATATTCTTACTTTTTGTAAATTAACAAGTTTTTAGGTATTTGTAAGTGAGATTTGGGAAATGGAGTTGTAGGTTGAAATTTTCAACTGTGCCAAGTATGAAATTTGGAAATTTGGGGATATGTAGATTTGGGGATTTTTGGGGTTTTAGGAAATTTGGAGTTTTGGCAATTTAGGGATTTAGGGATTTGGGGATTTATAAATTTGGAAATTTAGGGATTAGTAGATTTGGGGATTTTTTGGGTTTTAGGAAATTTGGAGTTTTGGCAATTTAGGGATTTGGGGATTTGGGAATTTATAGATTTGGAAATTTGGGGATTTGTAGGTTTGGGGATTTTTGGGGTTTTAGGAAATTTGGAGATTTGGCAATTTAGGGATTTAGAGATTTGAGAATTTATAAATTTGGGAATTTAGGGATATGTAGATTTGGGGATTTTTGGGGTTTTAGGAAATTTGAAGTTTTGGTAATTTAGGGATTTGGGGATTTGGGAATTTATAGATTTGGAAATTTGGGGATTTGTAGGTTTGGGGATTTTTTGGGGTTTTAGGAAATTTGGAGCTTTGGCAATTTAGGAATTTGGGGATTTGGGAATTTATAGATTTGGAAATTTGGGGATTTGTAGGGTTGGGGATTTTTGGGGTTTTAGGGAAATTAGAGTTTTGGCAATTTAGGGATGTAGAAATTTAGGGATGTGATAGTTCTGCTATTTGGCAATTTTGGGATTTGGCAATTTTTGGATTTGGAAATTTTGGCATTTGGCAGTTTTGGTATTTGGCACTTTTGAGATTTAACAATTTTGGTAGATGACAATTTTGGTATTTGGCAATTTTGGTATTTGGCAATATTGGTATTTGGCGATTTCGGTATTTGGCAATTTTGGGATTTAGCAATTTTGGTATTTGGCAATTTTGTGATTTAACAATTTTGCTATTTGGCAATTTTGGTATTTCGCAATTTTGGGATTAGGCAGTTTTGGTATTTAACAATTTTGGTATTTGCCAATTTTGGTATTTGGCAATATTGGTATTTGGCGATTTTGGTATTTGGCAATATTGGGATTTAGCTATTTTGGTGTATAGCGATTTTGGTATTTGGCAATATTGGGATTTAGCGATTTTGTTATTTAGCAATTTTGGGATTTAACAATTTTGGTATTTGGCAATTTTGGCATTTAGCAAATTTGAGATTTGACAATTGTGGTATTTGTCCATCTTGATATTTGGCAATTTTGGGATTTGGAAATTGAGGATTTTTGAAATTTAGGAATCTGTAAGTATAATAAGGAATTTGGTGGTTTAGGATTTTGAAAATTAAGAGATAAGGAATTTAGAGATCTGGAAATGAATGAATTTAGAAATTTAGAAATTTGAAAATTTATTCTAAATTCATTTTAAAATTTGAATATAAGTGTTTGAACATTAAAGAATTTGGAAATTAACAGATTTAGGAATTTAAAGGTTTACACATTTATTGAAATTTAGGGTATAGATTTAGGGATTTGGAAATTGAAGGTTTTTAGAATTTAGGGATTTTTAAGTTAGGGTCTTTAGAATTTATGGACTTGAAAGTTTAAGAATTTAAAATATTTATGGATTTGTAAATTTAGAGTTTCTGGAATTTAGAAAATTGGGAATTTAACGATTTTTTATGGCCTTTAGAATCGAGCAATTTGGAAATTTGGAGATTTAGAAATTTACAAGCACAGAAATTAATAATTTAGAAATTAGGAAATTTGCTATTTTTATGTAAAATTTGCTATTTTACGTTATCAGATTATCAAATCATGAAATTTCCTAACATTTGAAGTAGCTCTCTCTCTTTCTCTCTCTCCAAGACCGTTTTTCTCAAGACTCGGTAATATTTGAAGTGTTCGACGTTCAGCAAGTTTCGGTTAATTTCGCGCGTTTGTTTTCTTGGACGAAAACTCTTCCCTGGCGCACGCGTCGCTGGTCGTCGTTAAATTAATTATTCGCCCGGTGGAATTTAATAGTCAAAGTTTTCGAACGGGCGTTGTTCCGCGGGGAAAATCGATTTTCGTAATCCTCGCATGCTTTCCGCCGCTCGTTTAATCCAATCCCGTCGAAGCCGACGAGCCCGAAGAGAAAGAATATTCGTCCGAACCGCTTTTAAGCTTTAATGCGAATTAAAAAAGTGGAAGAAGAATGAACAAAAAGAAAAAAATAAACGGGGAGGAGTCTTCCGTTACGATTACTTAAGCTCTCGATTAAAAACTCGGTTTAGACGACGAGACGCTTAAGCGACACTGTCTGCCGTCGTTCGAACGTTTTCACGCTTCGGTATCGATAAAAAAAGATGCAGAAAGAAGATGGCGGATGCTACGCCATTACTTTAAGCCGTCGACTGATGGCTGTGATTTTACTTTATTTCGATGAATATCTATGGGTAGACATTATAGACTGTTTCTGAGAATTTAGGGATTTGGTGATTAAGGAATTTGGGGATTTTAGGATTAGGGAACTTAACCTCTTAGGCATAGTGGCATTACGGAATGTCGTAGATTAGAGCCACAGTGGCTCACTCTACTGGCTCACCGGTTGAATTTAATTACCTTCATGTGCTTTGATTCGCACTTTTTTCGCTACGTTTTAGAAGAATAAATCCCACAAAAGTGCGTTATATGTAAATGTTGGAGATTTAGAAATTTGGGGATTTGGTGATTTGGAGATTTGGAGATTTGGAGATTTAGACTTTTAGAGATTTGGAGATTTAGAGATTTAGAGATTTAGAGATTTGGGGATTTAGGGATTTGGAGATTTAAACGTTTAGAGATTTGGCGATTTAGGGATTTGGAAATTTAAACGTTTAGAGATTTGGAGATTTGGAGATTTAGAGATTTGGGGATTTGGAGATTTAGAAATTTAGGGATTTGGAGATTTGGAGATTTAGAGATTTGGAGATTTAGAGATTTAGAGATTTGGGGATTTAGGGATTTGGAGATTTAAACGTTTAGAGATTTGGAGATTTAGAGATTTAGAGATTTGGACATTTAGAAATTTGGAGATTTGGGGATTTGGAGATTTAGAAATTTAGGTATTTGGAGATTTGGAGATTTAGACATTTAGAGATTTGGAGATTTAGAAATTTAGAAATTTGGAGATTTAGGGATTTGGAGATTTAAACGTTTAGAGATTTAGAGATTTGGACATTTAGAAATTTGGAGATTTGGGGATTTGGAGATTTAGAAATTTAGGTATTTGGAGATTTGGAGATTTAGACATTTAGAGATTTGGAGATTTAGAAATTTAGAAATTTGGAGATTTAGGGATTTGGAGATTTAGACGTTTAGAGATTTGGAGATTTAGAGAATTGGAGATGTGGACATTTAGAAATTTGGAGATTTAGAAATTTAGGGATTTGGAGATTTGAGATTTGGAGATTTAGAGATTTAGAGATTTGGGGATTTAGGGATTTGGAGATTTAGACGTTTAGAGATTTGGAGATTTAGAGATTTGGAGATGTGGACATTTAGAAATTTGGAGATTTGGGGATTTGGAGATTTAGAAATTTAGGTATTTGGAGATTTGGAGATTTAGACATTTAGAGATTTGGAGATTTAGAAATTTAGAAATTTGGAGATTTAGAGATTTGAGGGTTTGGAGATTTGGAGATTTAGACATTTGGAAATTTAGAGATATGGAGTTTTAGAAAGTTAGACATCTGGAAGTTTGAAATGCAAGAACTTATAGATTTAAAACACTAGAAAATTGTGAGCCGAGAAATGTATAAATGTACAAATTTAGGAATCGAGGAATTTAGAAATTTAGTAATCTAGGAACCTATATATCTATAAAACTCAAAGTTTATAAATGCAGAAATCTATAAAATCATAAAATTTATAAATCTGTAAATCAATAAATCCGTAAATGTACAAAATACAGAAATCACTAACTCATCACTACCAAATACTGAAATCACTTCCGAAACAAATTCCCCAACTCACCAAATGCCATCGGATGTATTCCGAATATTCGATAACCTGTCATTATTTATCCCCATTACTCGTTTTGCGTAACCTACACGTTACAACTTCGTGAAAATATAAATCTAGCCGTCTCCTCTCCTCGGAACCTCCATACGTTTCTTCACGGCAGAAAAATATCGCAACTTTCGAAGGACGGAAGTGGAATGGCGCGTGTTTCGAAGTTCCGACAAACTCGAACGCTGTGCACATGTTTCTCGCTCGGAAATAAACAAGTTTACTCGGAAGGAGGAAAGCTCGATGGAAGAATGGGTGAAAAGAAACACGTTGTCCGAACGGATAAATTGCCACTTTTCTTTTTCTCCAAAATAACTAAACCGGTCGATCTTCGTAGTTGTTTCTGATTTCTTCCATAAACTTTTCTTTTCGAATTCACTTTGAAACTAATTTAATTAGGTCAGACATATTACACCTTTACACTTGGAGGCATTTAGACCGCTGGCAGATGGCGACTTAAAAATCTTTCACCTGAAAAGTTTCATGGATTTTATTGAAGTTATCATTTCTCTATTATTAATTGTTGTTCTATTGTTTCACTTGTTCATACACAATACTATATATTAAACCGAACGGTGTCACATTTGGGAATTTGGAGATTTAGGGATTTGGGGATTTGGAGTTTTAGGGATATAGGATATTTAGGGATTTTGGGGATTTGGAGATTTGGAGATTTGGAGGTTTCGAGATTTGGAGATTTAGAGATTTGGGGATTTGGAGGTTTCGAGATTTGTAGATTTGGAGGTTTCGAGATTTGGAGATTTGGAGATTTGGAGATTTGGAGATTTGGAGATTTAGAGATTTAGAGATTTGGAGCTTTAGAGATTTGGGGATTTGGAGGTTTCGAGATTTGTAGATTTGGAGGTTTAGAGATTTGGAGATTTGGAGGTTTAGAGATTTAGAGATTTAGAGATTTGGAGATTTGGAGATTTGGAGATTTAGAGATTTGGGGATTTGGAGGTTTCGAGATTTGTAGATTTGGAGGTTTAGAGATTTGGAGATTTGGAGATTTGGAGATTTGGAGATTTGAAGATTTGGAGCTTTAGAGATCTGGGGATTTGTGGTATTGGGAATTTGGAAATTCGGAGATTTTGGATTTCGTGGTTTTGGGAATTTGAGGATGTGGAGATCTGAGGATTTAGTGATTTCAGAATTTGAGAATTCAATAATTTGAAAATTTAGGAATTTGGGAATTTGAGAATTAGGAGATTTGGGTATTTGGAAATATTTTTGTCCCCAAATCCCTATGTCCTTAAATTCCTATATCTCAAAATTCTTATATCTCGAAGTGCCTATATCCCCAAATTTCTATATCCCGAAATTCTTATACCCCAAAATACCTATGTACCGAAATTCCTATGTCCCTGAATCTCTATATCTCCAAATCTCTACCTCCCCAAATCTCTACCTCCCCAAATCTCTATGTCCCCGAATTCTCAAATCTCCAAATCCTTATAGCTCCAAATCTCTGTATATTCCCGAATTCTCATATCCCACAATTTCTACATCCCCAAATCCCTATACCCCCAAATTCTCGTATCGTCAAATTTCTACATCCCCAAATCCCTATATCCCTAAATCCTCAGATCCCCAAATCTCTAAATATCAACATTCCTAAATTTCCAAATTTCCAAGTGCCCTCTTCCAAATTTGTCATCGTGTTAAAATAACAAAATCGCAAGGGTGATTAAAACACGTGTTCGTCGAGGCGTCGATAATCAGATAGAGAAGCATGTCCGTGAAATTTTATAGTTATCGTTTAAACGCCTCCACTCTGCTTCTTTTATCGCCGTTGAAAACTTCGCGGTAGCCGTCTTCCGAACTCTTTCACGTCATTGACATCTTCATCGTCCTCAAGGTAATTTTCAACGGACTCTTATTACGGAAAACGCCGCTTCTAACTAATCGCGCAAGTTCCAAGGCAGACTTCATGTGCCTCGTTATCAGCTCCGGAACTTTAATCGACCGGATAAAAGCGGTGCCAACGTTGAATGTAGCAGTATGCAAATCATTGTGATTAGTGGACAGCAAAAAATGTGTTATATACTCTAAATCAAACAATTTTCAAATAATTCATTGTCCAAATTAATTACTAGGTCCTAAATCCTTCACACTTTATCTGTTTCATTTCACATTCTTTTCTGATGCAATTGTTAATTGAGACGTTACATTGTATGTCCGACACAATAATTCATTTTACGAGTTATGGACGTGTAAATAATCGTGGGGTCTATTTGAGACAAAGTGGGGTTAAATGGTCAAAAATTGAGGCACAAGGTATTATATATTTTTAGTAATTATTATATTCGAGTAATAGTATCAGAAAGGACACTTGGACTACGAAGGAAGGTGTTGAGTTAACTGATAGCTAACTTATTCTTGAGGTAACTTGATAGCCAATTCATTCTCGAGGTAACTTGATACCTAATACATTCTTGAGGTAACTTGATATCTAACTCATCGTTGATGTAACTTGATAGCTGACTCATTGTTGATGTAACTTGATAGTTGACTCATTGTTGATGTAACTTGATAGCTAACTCGCTCTTCAGGTAACTTGATAGCTCACTCACTCTTGAGGTAACTTGATAGTTGACTCATTGTTGATGTAACTTGATAGCTAACTCATTCTTCAGGTAACTTGATAGCGCACTCACTCTTGAGGTAACTTGATAGCTAACTCATTCTTGAGGTAACTTGATAGCTCACTCATTCTTGAGGTAACTTGATAGCTAACTCATTCTTGAGGTAACTTGATAGTGAACTCATTCTTGAGGTAACTTGATAGCTAACTCTCCCTTGAGGTAACTTGATATACATACATAATATATAAAATAATATATATTGCATAATTAATATATCTTATAATTATTTTTTAAATGTTTTGCAATTTTATTAGTATATATAATGCTATATTTTCAAACTAGAAATAAATATAATACATATAATAATAGTATATTTTTATATTTATTAGTACATAACATTAGTAATATTGCAATATGTAACATATATACCTAAATATCATATAGTGAACATGTACAAACATCCCTAAATTTTTCTGGTGTCCCTTTTATCCCAAAATTTCCTGAAGCAATAAAAGATCGTTCGGTCCTAAATTACCGAGAAATCGTCGCCATTGTTTCGGCAGAAAAAAATTAATTCTCGATTTTTCGAGATCTAATCGGTGTCCGGGTATATAACGACCCGTCACTGGGTTGGTTCATCAATTCACGCATCGATCACTTTATCTACTTGTCCATCCGTTCCATTTATCCGACCGATTGTACGTCCATCATTCTCGATCAAGTTATCGTTCGATTCATCAAACATTGAATCGAGCTTACACCGAACGTTTATTATTTTTAGTTAACGACCACTACATTTTTTTTTCTCTATTATTCGTCGAAATTAAATTGGGAGAGATATCTTTTTTTTATGGAACGAGTTAACGAACAAACATTTTCAACCTTTTGAATATAAATTGCTGTTTAGGTTTTTAATCGAAAATATTATTTTCGACCTTTATACAGCGTTTGTTTTGATTTCTGAAGCTTTATTGGTTGATTGGTGTTCAGTCAATTTTTATGTTGTTTCTAATATTGTTACTGTAAATTTGTGATGATAGTTTACAATATATAACAATATATAACGTTGAAAAAAAAAAATAATGAGATATAATGTTTATACAAAATAATGAAAATTAATGATTATGAAAAATAATTGCAATAATTAACAATTAACGTTTAATTCGTAATTAATTCTGAATGAAATTGTACTCCTAAATGAAATTTCTATTAATCATGAATGAAATTGTATTCCTTAATTAAATTTCTATTAATTATGAATGAAATTGTATCCCTTAATTAAATCACTATTAATGATGAATTGAATTGTAATTCTTAATTAACTTTCTATTAATTACAAATTAAATTATAATTGATGTTCAGTTCATAGTTGAATTCCTTCAATTAAAAACTAAACAATAATTTTTACATCAATAATTTTGTAAACAAATACACAAATTTTAATTGTTAATTAAAGTTTCCCAAATTAAGGATTGAAGGTTCGTTTTAATTGCGGATTCTTTTTATTCGCGACTGCCATGCAATCAATAAGCAATTAAAACTTCTCTTAATTAAATCACAATTTAAGTTTCAATTTCATCGTGTCTAATCAAAGATTTCTTATTTTTCAATCAAGTCTGGTACAACTAAAAATCACTTTCAATTCTGAATTACAATTTCTTCAATCTGATAATTAGAATTTAATTTCTAATTAATAATTATATTAATATCATTTATAAAAGAAATTTCTTGATAAAAGATTAAAGACTTTTCAATTAAAAAACATTCTTTAATTTTTCATTTCTAATTTGTCAAGAGTCGAGTAATATTAAAACTTGAATTTTCAATTAGAAAATTATTCAACTAACAATTACAGTTTGATTTAAATTTAGTAATTCAATTATTCATAATTAAAAAATATTCAATTACCACTTCTAATTTACTAATTTCTTAATAATAATAATTTTTTAATAATAATGCAGAGTTACGAAATATTCAATTACCATTCACAATTTAATTATTTACTTATTAATAAAGTTTCTACACGAGCTCCACATATAAAATAAAAACGAAAAACGAAAAATGTACTGTATCAACAAAAACATGATCTAGCGCCATATTGTCGATATTTAAAAAGTACAATTATCGATAAAGAAGAAAGTAGTACTGTAAAAATGAAAAAAGCAGTGCATCGACAGAAAGATAATCAAGCGCGATGGCGTCGGTGTTCGTCTTCCGGCCAGTTAAACTGGTCGAAACCGTGTGGATGTCGATTCAATTTTCATCGCGGTCATCGCGTACGTATTTCAGCCCGAAACAGCCAGATTCCGTAAACCGAGTTCACCGTTTACCACGATCAAATCGCTTTGCTTCAACCAGTTTCCACGTAACGCCGTTCGGTCAGTTTTGTCGGAAAAGCCAGCCATGGAATTCCGTTACCGAAAGGACGAATTTATGGTTGCAGCGTGCCTCCGGACTCCTGGACTCTTGCTCGAATTTCTGGGACAAAGAGAGTTGCGAATCATGTTAGAAACTTTGCGCAAGAATTAAACTTCTTTTGAGGATGAAACGAACTTGGTAAAACTTCTATTGAAACGTCGAATCCTTGTTAGCCGTGTGATTGTCTTGGAATTTTATTTTTGTTTGAAGGGGGTTAGGTAATTGAGTGGACAAGAATTTAATTCCTTTTTAGAGCTTTCGTAAATTTATTGAAAGATTTTTTTAAATTTGCAAAATTTTTAATTGTTTGAATTTATGGATTTTCAAGTTTATAGAATAGCTAATGTACAATTCTTTATTGTTCGAATTTTTACATTTTCTAACATAGACTAACAAATGTAAAGTTTATAATTGTTCGAATTTTTCAATTTTTAAAGTTGGACTAACTCTATTTGCAAAACCTTAAGTTGATCTAACCTTGGTATTAAAACCTTAAATTGGACTAACCCTACTTACAAAACCTTAAATTGACCTAACTTTAGTACAAAAAGCTTAAATTGACCTAACCTTAGTATAAAAAGCTTAAATTGACCTAACTTTAGTGCAAAAAGCTTAAATTGACCTAACCTTAGTATAAAAAGCTTAAATTGACCTAACTTTAGTGCAAAAAGCTTAAATTGACCTAACCTTAGTATAAAAAGCTTAAATTGACCTAACCTTAGTATAAGAAGCTTAAATTGACCTAACCCTATTCTTAATTAAGCTTGTGATACCAAGGTTAGGTCAACTTAAGGTTTTTATACTAAGGTTAGGTCTATTTAAGGTTTTGCAAATAAGGTTAGTTCAACTTAAGGTTTTAATACCAAGGTTAGGTCAACTTAAGGTTTTAATACCAAGGTTAGTTCAACTTAAGGTTTTGCGAATAGGGTTAATCCAACATAAGGTTAGTCCACCTTAAGGTTTCAACATTGAAGTAGGTCAACTTAAAGTTTACCTAATTTGCAGATTTATAAATTCCATAATCTGCAATTTTAGAATGCCAATATTTGTTCAAACTAAAAATCCCTCTTTACGCGCAAGTTCCTTAAAGCCTCATCACGTTCTCAATACCTCACTGAACGTCACACTGTTAATAGTTATCAAAATATGGCGTAATAAAGAGAAATTTGCATGAGAACGAGATGGATCGAGGTCGAAGGGTTTAAATCTTCGTTCTAAACGTTCACAGAAGCTGGTTGATGGAGAAAATATTCAGAACAGCACGTTTTTTTCTCGTTTCTTTTTTTATCGGCTCGATGGCCGAGGCGACGTGTTTGCCATGGGGATAGGTCGATCCATCTATAAGGCAAACAGTCTACGTCGTTTGCACGCCGTGTAATCCTTTTAGCTGATGCTTCTGGCACAGCCTGTTTGCACGATCTCGAAATGTCCTCGTTTAAAAGCAGAATGACATTAATTATCGGGGATAACAAGGACTATGGTATTGAGTTCCACTTTTATACCAATGTTGCATATGGTGTTGCCGGTAGATATCATGGAGTATCGGGTTTCGCTCGATTAAAACAGGGCCACAATGTTGCATGACTCAAGTAATTAATTGCTTAATCTTCCGCAGAGGATTTATATCGCTACCCTTTTTCATGGTGTTTTTCGACGTTGGTTCACATATGTTACACAATTTTGTGGAGCTGCTATATTTATGGCTACTATTAGCTACAAATCATTTTACATAAAAACTTATTCGATTCATCAAAATAACGAATGAACAATCGCTAGAAAATAATAATTGTCTTCGTAAATTTTTATCTCGAAATACTCGATACATTTCCACCACACAAGCGAAATGGCATACTTCTCAGTTATTAGTTCAAGAGAATCACGACACTTTAAGTTCGAAAATGCCTGTTCTTTCCACAAATAGAAAGTAGCAGAAATTCAGGGAAGTTTGGCCAAAAATCCGATAACTCGTTACGAGCAGACCCGATGTCTCTTAGAAAGCACCGTGATGACACTTTAAGTTGGGGGATAATCGTGAAACTGAGGGAACTTTTAACTTTACGAGGTCGCTATTGTTACCACCGTCTTTCTCTTCTTCGTCATTTTATCTCTTCTTAATTAACAGTCCATTATACTTTTCCAAGGAACCTTCATACCACGTTGCAATGTTTCTCATTAACGTGTAATGTTGCAGAACTCGAAGAACCCGGACAAAAAAGGGTTGAACTACTTGTAAGTCAATTTTCAACCCATCGGAGGTTGAAGTTGAGCTTTAAGTTGATCTAACCTAAATATTGAAACCAAAATTTGGATTAACCCTATTTGCAAAACCTTAAGTTGACCTAACTTTGGTATTAAAACCTTAAGTTGGACTAACCCTACTTGCAAAACCTTAAGTTGACCTAACCTTGGTATTAAAACCTTAAGTTCGACTAACCCTATTTGCAAAACCTTAAGTTGACCTAACCTTGATATTAAAACCTTAAGTTGGACTAACCTTGTTTATAAAACCTTAAATTGACCTAACCTTAGTATAAAAACCTTAAGTTGACCTAACCTTAGTATCACAAGCTTAATTAAGAGGAGGGTTAGGTCAATTTAAGCTTTTTACATTAAGGTTAGGTCAATTTAAGCTTTTTACATTAAGGTTAGGTCAATTTAAGCTTTTTACATTAAGGTTAGGTCAATTTAAGTTTTTTATACTAAGGTTAGGCCAATTTAAGCTTCTCATACTAAGGTTAGGTCAATTTAAGGTTTATAAATGATTTACCTACAACTTAAACTGTTGATATTAAGATTAGACCAACTTAAGATTCCATAAACAGTGTTACACCAACTTATACCTTTGATACTCAGTTCTAATTACTTTAAGACTTCGAAAATGAGGTTAGGTGAACTTATGATTTCATAAATAAAGTTACTCCTTCTTAACCTAATCTACACCTATGCACGTCAGAATTACCACACATTGGGTGCATAAATCTGTTTACATAACTCTCGTCAAATCTGTAACCCTTCCATTCCTATTTAAATATTCCATAAATGTGCTTTATGTAATAAGTGATTATTATCACACTAGTATATTTTGTCCACAATTTACCCATCGAAAGAGCGCATTGCGCCATTGTCCTCTAGGCTTGGTCGAGTTTCAAAGCCACACAGCTGCACAACTGCATATCCGTAGATCGCCCGCGGCCGTTTGCCTGAGCTTTTTAGCTTTTTCAGCCTGGTCCCGGTACACGGAAAGGGCGAAGCGACCTTTCGAAATTCACAAGAACCGCGCATAAAGCAGCTTCGCTTCGACGAGCGCCGCAACCTTTCAGCCATCTTCTCTGCATCCACGTTATTTCCGTAGATTTCTTCTAATTAGGTCTCGATGAGATGATCCACATACACTTCTGACCTACTAACATGCGATAAAATCGAACGGAGAAATTCTGAAATCATTTTGTAGTTTTATTAATACATATTCACAATTTATAACACTTTCTTGTTTCAAGAATAACTATCATGGAGTCAAAGTTTTTAAGGCTATTCCCAAGTGAACACATAATTTAAGAGACTCTCAAGAATTTTAGAGCAAACTCAAATAAGCACGTGCCGTATTTTACGATGGGGAATAGTTTTCTCTAGTATCTTGTTACTAAAGTTCAGTTTCATTAACAGTCGAATTGTTATTGCACAAAATAAATTGTTTTCGCCGTGTTCGCTGATCAACAATGCAAACGAGATGCGATTATCGACGTTAATTAAGAGTTCATCCTGATTGGAAAAATTACGTGACGCGTCTGTCTCTTTCGATAGTTTCCGTTGTTAACGAAGCTCCGAGTTTGTTAATTAGAAACGCGAGCTGCTTCAAACAATGTAGCACAAATAACCAAAAAACGAACTGAAGTTCCTTTTGTCGTTAGCTTATTTTTAATTATACGGTTCTTGCTACAGAAATTAGCACGACAGCTCTTTTTGAATTTTAATTAAAATTTACGATAATGAAGTTGATGTGGAAAGACGGAATGGTGGATGTGGTTGTGGATAAATATGGGGTTAGGGTGTTTGTTTAATGTGGATTAACAAATTTGGGGATTTTAGATTTTGGGGTTTGGTAATTTGAGAATGTGGGGATTTACGGACATAGGGATTTAGGGATTTGGAGATTTGAGAATTTGAAATTTAGGGATTTGAAAATTTGAGAATTTGGCAATTTAGGAATTTGGGAATTTGAGAATTTGGGTTTTGAGAATTTGGCAATTTAGGGATCTGAAAATTTGAGAATTTGGGAATTTAGGGATTTGAAAATTTGGGAATTTGGGAATTTGAGAATGTGGGAATTTGAGAATTTGGGAATTTGAGAATTTGGCAATTTAGGGATTTGGAAATTTGAGAATTTGGGATTTGAGAATTTGATAATTTAAGGACTTGGAAATTTGGTAATTGGAATTTGGAAATCTGGGAATTTGAGAATTTAGAAATTTAGAAATTTTAGTATTGGAAAATTTGCAATTTGTCAGTTTGGAAACATACGAGCTCCGCAATTCGATATTTGCAGTCTACTAATTAAAAAGTTTGAAAATTTGAAACTAACACTCGGTTGGCCCCTAAAATTGGTCCAATATCACCGAAACCCGATACCGCGTTCCGGACTTGTGTCGAAACAGCGTTAAGTGAAACTGGAAGAACGGTTTATCGGAATTTGCGTAGTATCGAAATTGTTCCACGTTACGGCAACATAAACCGCAATTTTCCTATCGCGTTGCATCGAACACTGTACATCAACCATGCTCCCTAGATCATGCGTATCGAGTAGCTTATTATCGTGTTATCGACGGAGCAAGTATTGCCCGGGCAAAGGACACTTCCGGAAGCCGTAAACACGGTGATTCGATGATCTGAGCGGAAGTGACAACGACCAGGCGAATTGTTTCCGTAAAATCACTCGACTCGCTTGCTGGAATCAAAGATTCTATGGTTAGTAAGCTTCAATGTCGTCGTTTCCCCGATTACTCGTAAATTTCACTATACCGTCGTCCCCTTTTTACTGTTACGACCATCATAACTGCGATTCGTAACCAGGAAACTGCCTGTCGTAGGAAAACGGGAATTTTCGATACCGTGGATGACATATGGATATCACGATCTGCTTTTTATATCGCCCCTTTTTTATTACAACGTTGGAACTTTATGTCGCTGCAAGGACGTTCGTTTTTATCATTTGCATGGAAATTTTCTACCGAAGATTGCGAATGTTTAAGCAATTTGTAGTGGCACGTGTTTAAAGATTAGAGTGCACGGTTTTATTAAAACCTTAAGTTGGACTAACCCTAGTTACAGAAGCTAAAGTATGACTTAACCTCAATATCAGAAGCTTAAGTTAGAGTACTATTTACAAGACCTTAAGTTGACCTAACCTTGACATTGTATCCTTAAATTGGACTAGCCCTATTTACAAAATCTTAAATTGGCCTAATCTTAGCATTAAAACCTTAAGTTGACCTAACCTTGACAGTAAATCCTTAAATTATACTAGCCCTATTTACAAAACCTTAAATTAGCCTAACCTTAGTATTAAAACCTTAAATTGACCTAACCTTGACAGTAAATCGTTAAATTGGACTAACACTATTTACAAAACCTTAAATTGACCTAACCTTAGTATCATAACCTTAAATTGACCTAACCATAGTATTAAAACTTTAAGTTGACCTAACCTTGATAATACAACCTTAAATTAACCTAACCTTAGTATTACAAGCTTAACTAAGAATAAAGTTAGGTGAACTTAAGGTTTTATGACAAAGGTTAGGTCAATTTAAGGTTTTATGACTAAGGTTAGGTCAACTTAAGGTTTTAATACTAAGGTTAGGTCAATATAAGGATTTATAAAGAAGGTTAGTCCAAATTAAGCTTTTGACACTAAGGTTAAATAATTGTAATGCTCCATAACTAAGGTTAGGCCAAATTAAGCTTTTGACATTAAGATCAAATTAATTTAAGGTTTTAACGCTTAGGTTAGGTGAATCTAAGGTTTTATAAGCAGAGGTCAGTCACATGAGAGCCTTTTATTAAGAAATACTTTTACAATACTGTAAAATACAATTGTTTTGTACTACCCGCCTTTTATATTTCGACCATCAGAAGTTCATGCAGTTTAAGTTATAAAGAAACCATTTAATGTATCCTTGCATTTCGTACACCGAAGAAGAAGAGAATAAGGAAGGGGGTTGAGTAATAATGAGAAGAACGAAAGACGGAATTGAAATCGTGCCGTGAAATAAAATGGCCGAGCGTTCATGAGCTCGTACGAACTGGAACGAAGCAAATAAAGTAGAAAATGAAACAATACATCACGCGGCGATATTAATTTTCTCCTCTCGGTTCCTATCCTCTCTTTTTTTCACCAGCTTCTGCAATCTTTGCGTTCCCTTGATTACAGAGATTATACATTGCGGTGAATAAAATCCACAGAAAATAGAAAAGTTTTAGGTAAAATAAACAAATCCATAATTTGCAAATCAACTCCATAACTCATTTAGTTCTTTCACTCTCGTTCCTTCTTAAAAATATTTTTTATGTGAAGAGAAATATTTTAATTAATCTTAATTAATTTAAGGGATCGTCACTGTACGAGTAGAAGTCCGTCCAAAAAAGGCAATGTAAGGACATTACACATATCTTTCTACATACCATCATTCTACATATATTTCTGTTCGAACAAAAAATTATTCGTTTTAGTGAAATATTTTCCTCTCATTCGAGATTTATATCTGAAATTTATACGAGTAATGTCCAACTCCGGTCCACACACGCATACATCCACTCTTTTATTATTTTCCATCGAAGTTTCAGCAACAGTAAAGTCGAAGCGAAACTGGGAAAGAAATAAGGGGAGTCAGAGTGCACGTGGCAGGAACGTGTCTGAATTTTTCCGATATCGGTTGAGCAAGTTCGAAAGATTAATTCTTGGGTCAGGAAAGTGTCCTGGACAGGATCATCGATCGGTTAGGTCAGGACACGCAGTGTAACCTGTCCTATACCGTTCGTAGATTTATTTACTAGCGACTATAGAAAGTGGCTATCTCGAAAATATTTCGTTCTTTTACTTTTATCAATAAGTTCATTTAAAGATTCATTAACAAATTATTTACGTATGAAACTAAACGAGATAAAATTTAATTTGTTTATTACCCTTCGTTTAATGACACTATCTGTCAATTGATATTCGAGTAATACTACAGAGTAAGGTATTGAGGTAACTTGATAGCTAACTCATTCTTGAGGTAATTTGATAGCTCATTCTTGAGGTAACTTGATAGCTAACTCACTCATGAGGTAACTTGATAGCTAATACATTCTTGAGGTAACTTGATAGCTAATACATTCTCGAGGTAACTTGATAGCTACATCATACTCGAGGTAACTTGATAGCTAATACATTCTTGAGGTAACTTGATATCTAACTCATTCATGAGGTAACTTGATAGCTAATACATTCTTGAGGTAACTTGATAGCTAACTCATTCTTGAGGTAACTTGATACCTAATACATTCTTGAGGTAACTTGATATCTAACTCATCGTTGATGTAACTTGATATCTAACTCATCGTTGATGTAACTTGATATCTAACTCATCGTTGATGTAACTTGATAGCTGACTCATCGTTGATGTAACTTGATAGCTGACTCATTCTTGAAATAACTTCAGAGATAACTCATACCACAGTTACTTTAATAGTTACCTTATTTTTAATTTCACTTAACGTTTATCATATTTTCAAAATAGTCAGTTGCACATACGAGTATTTCACTGTATCTCACGTTGTTATTTGGACATTTTCAATCAGTTCGGGGCGAAGAGCTGCAACAAAGCATTTTCGTACATTTCGGTGGGCTATTATAATAAATAAGTAGGGCATGCGAGTTAAATTTTGAATGTATGCGTATCCGAATGGATCTGGACCATAGAATCGCGGGCTGGTTTCTCGTAAATTACGGTTACGTTCAAAATTCTCGTGCCGCATGCTTGTCTGCTCCATTCAGAAAATTTATATCGGCTACATGCAAAATTCGGGCTCCAAGTTAGAAGGGACGATTTAGATTTCTGCGACGGATTAAATTAATTTTCGGGCCGGGGCAAATTGGAATTCCAAAGAAGGTCTGGATATTCATTTCCAACGAATTTCGACCTCGAAAGGGCTACAAATTTAGAAACAAATATCGACTCTTGTTATATCTTGATTTACTGGTGTGAAATTTTTTAATGTTATTTTACACAAATATTTTTGTAAAAAGCATTAGTGATGCTTTGCACAGCGTGAATTAACATATTGCATTATATTCATTTAATGCATAAAGTTTATTAAAAGTGACTACATAAATATTCAATGAATTATCTGCCAGTTTGAGCAAAGATTGGTGTGTTTCGAAAGGATAAAAATGTGACAAAATTTGGTGACATAAAAGTACCATAAAATAACCCTCACGTTTTATCAATTTTTTCAAACTTGATGAATATAACTGTCTGCATATCTCGTTAATATTCTAATTACAAAATGGCCGATTACCAGCTATATTCAACAATGACTCTTAACTTTCAAACTCTCCCAAATTTAATAATATCAATGAAACTTAATAAAACACTAAATTTAACAAAGTCTCTAACACGTACCTGTAAGGTGTCACATAATTCCTCTACCATATTACACATATCAAACCCACAATTTCCACCGAAACATCTCTGCATAAACTGGATTAGTCATTCGAACAATACGGTGCGAAGTTCTAATCTTTTTCGTCCAACAAACTCTAAACTGACGTCTGAAGCAAGTTCCGGGCTCGTGTTATATCAAGAATTACGTTTACATGCAACTTACACCATAAAACTTCTCGCTAATATTCAAACTCGTCGCGCAGTCTCCCTCTGCACTTTGCTATATCGCATCTCCCTGAGAGCATAATCCAAAGCTGGCCGCGTACAACATTCACGATATTCTGTAATAAAGGAACAGCGCATTATGTTCCTCCTTTTTGTATGATAGAATTTCCCATCCCCGTTTTACATTCGCTCCATAATGAACAAGTAAGCGTATGCTGGTCACGAATCGCGAACTGGGTAGCATACTGAATTAATAAGCACATTGGTTCATGCTGCTGCATTCCTACACAGTCAATTACGCTGCTGTGTTATGGAGAATATTACCAGCAACATTGTTGGCACATTAAGGATCGAAATTAACAAGGATTATATACACTGGTTCGTGAAACGATTGCTCGTTTTCGTTTATTTGCTGGTATTTCAACCAATTTGCGCTGGGTACATTTACTTGTAAATCGTTTAGTGTAATCATGATCTCGTGATTTTGCAATTTTTAATAACCTGAACCGATAATTATTACTGTAATGGAGGCTGATAAGAAAAATAGTGAATGTCTTTTTTGTAAAATAATGAAAGGTATCATGTTTTTTCTCTTAATTCGTGTTGATCAATTTATGGTTAGGTTACATAATTGCATAATTTCAGTTGTGTAAGGTCAGAGATTGAAACTGTGTTTATAGCAATATTGATCTATTCAGAAAGTTCATTGCATTCTTAAAACAAACTTAGCTGAGCTCCTTTGATTCTTAACTATGCTTTTCTACTGATATGTGACATGTTCTTATATGTATTTCTTCTTTTGAAACACCATGTATAGATGAAATAAAGTGTACAATATATAACAACAAATTTTCATTATTAACAGTAAATCAATTCTATCAATCACATATTTCTTGTTAATTCTACAAAATTCGATAGATTCATTTTCTTGCAATAAATTGATGACTTTAGGAACACATCCAATTGTACAATATATAATAACAAATTTTCCTTATTAACATCATATCAATAGTATCTAATACATATTTCTTGTTAATTCTATCAAATTATAGAAATTCAGTTTCTTGCACGAAATTGATGACTTTAGAAACACGTATGATTGTACAGTATATAATAACAAATTTCCCTTATTAACAGTATATCAACACCATCAATAACACATTTCTTGTTAATTCTACAAAATTAGACAGATTCATTTTCTTGCAATAAATTGATGACTTTAGGAACACATCTAACTGTACAATATATAATAACAAATTTTCCTTATTAACATCATATCAATAGTATCTAATACATATTTCTTGTTAATTCTATCAAATTATAGAAATTCAGTTTCTTGCACTAAATTGATGACTTTAGGAACACATGTGATTGTACAGTATATAATAAAAAATTTCCCTTATTAACAGTATATCAATACTATCTAATACATATTTCCTGTTAATTCTACAAAATTATAGAAATTCAGTTTTTTGCACAAAATTGATGACTTTAGGAACACATCTAACTGTACAATATATGACAACAAATTTTCCTTGTCAAGATCATATCAATAGTATCTAATACATATTTCCTGTTAATTCTACCAAATTATACAGTCATTTTTTGCACAAAATTGATGACTTTAGGAACACATCTGACTGTACAATATATAATAACAAATTTTCCTTGTCAACAGTATATCAATACTATCTAATATATATTTCCTATTAATTCTACCAAATTATAGAAATTCTGTTTCTTGCACTAAATTGATGACTTTAAGAACACATATGATTGTACAGTATATAATAAAAAATTTCCCCTATTAACAGTATATCAACACCATCAATAACACGTATCTTGTTAACTCTCCTAAATTACACAGATTTACTCTTTGCACGAAATTGATGTCTTTAGGAACACATCTATTACGTTGCACAAAATGGCCGACTTCAGAACATCAGAAGTCCATTTGATGCCATAAAAGTACTACAAATTGTACTTGTGATACATCAATTTGAAGCTTGAAGTTTGCCAAAAGTGATCTTGTAATCTTTTCATAACCTTTTCCAATATGAATTCATTTATTTGCAGAAAATCCCATCATTAAAATGCTACTAGATGAAGCATATAAAGCATAAGATGATTTATTGATGAAAATGCCATATTTTTTAAAGGAGTCTGTATTAATAAATTTATTTAACTCTTATCATTTTTATAATTATTAGGTGCGTTCATCTGACGATTAACAATTTTATACCGATTGTATCAACCAAAGGTTTGCATAGTCATTTTCAACAAATGTCAAGCTTTAAACGTAAGACAAGTTTTGTCAAATTGTTTCACATCTTACATGTTCTGAAATCGATCCTTATGACAACCATTTGAAGCATCACTAAAACATTTATATTAATTTTTCGCATCGTTTTCATCCCATCCACCTATCAACCGTCAATGTAATTGAAGGTATAAAAAATGGAGGACAAGGATAGGAAAATCATAAGACAATTTCGCAGAAAAATTGTGCATAAAAGTAAGAGAATGTGCGCTCTTTCTCGTGCATAATGGATGATCCGCATAGGTGATAAACGGTCTTTGTCAAGAGCAGAGGCGAGCTTTGTCGAAAACAGGATTCTCTCTGATGCTCGGTGCTGTCAGCGACCGGTTCACTCGATCTCTCTGGATTTTCCCTAGTTGACACCGAAGGTACAGAACGTTGAATGCCACTCGGTTTACGGGACGGCTCTCTATAATCTGTCGATCACACGGGTTCCATGGCGTCACGGTTCGAGTGCTTTTTAGCTACGACCTCGAGTGATTGGTCTCGCGATCGAGAGAACGCGAACACCAGCCCAGATAGAGGATTTTCATTCGACAGAGTACCATCGAGCTTCTATGCGAAATAAGAAGAGTTTTACCATTCTTTTTAATCGCAAACTGCCAGTTTTTTTAGACAGATCGTATTTCGTTGCTTAAATCGTTTTTAATTAAATAGGTTAAATTTATTAAATATGTCACTGTTTGGTAAATTAACTTTAGGTCCTAGTCAAATAAGTTATAGATCTTAATTAAATATGTTAACTAATATATTTTAATTAGATAGGTTAACTGTATGCATCAATTAAATAGGTTAATTAATAGCTCTTAACTAAACAGGATAATTAATAAATTATAATTAAATAAGTTAACTAATAGATTTTAATTAAATAGGTTAACTGTATCCATCAATTAAATAGGTTAATTAATAGCTCTTAACTAAACAGGATAATTAATGAATTTCAATTAAATAAGTTAACTAATAGATCACAATTAAATAAATTAACTGATAGGTTAATTATGAGGTACTAATTAAATTAAATCAATTAATAAATTTTTATTAGACACGTTAATAGGTCTGAATTAAATGGGTTCATTAAATAGACTATTTAAATAAGTCTTGGTCAAATAAATTAATTAAGTAGATTATATAAATAAGTCTCAATTAAACAGCTTCAACATTCACAACAAAATATGTGATATTATTTATATACTCATTATGCAGTTTTATCATCATTCTGATATTATAATATTTATTATTGTAGCTATTTTCATTTTAATGTTATATGATATCATTTTAATATTATAAGTACAATTATACAATTTTATCATTTTAATATTATAATTACAATTATGCAATTTTATTTTAATAAAAATGAGAATTTGAGAAAGCAGTAGAGGAACGAACATCCAAATTTTGAGAGACACTGCTTAACGCCGCGTTTTCAAGTCCCCGCTCGAATATGTTTCACTTTCCCCGGGACAAAGAATCGTCACCTGTTAGCAGACATCACGGCTGGATGGTAATTAATTGGCATAATTAAGGGTATCTGTGAAAATCCGCGGATAGGTGCTAATTAGCACTCCGTTGAAGCGTGTAATCCGCTATTCGTTGATGTGACTGATGCTCCCGCAGTGAAAACAACCGGCTGGAATTGAAAATTCGAACAGATACAACGGTGCGAGGGAATGTAATTGTTACAAATTAGCAAGCTTAATTACACTTTGCATGGACGATATAACAGACGCTGGGGACGTGATTCCCTGAAGGAATCAACTTAGCACGTTCGTAATGTGGATAAGCAAAGAACTGAACTTCTGTTTCTCCATCATCAGTTGTACTTTGCAACTCTGTTGACAGTAGAACTATCAACAATTAAGAAGGTACTTCAAAAACAATCAATTGGTCTTTAAAAAATAATGGCAAAATATTTTTATACATATTTATTATCTTACAAAAGGAATTCCATGTTCTGGAATTATACGGGGTCTCCCTAAAATCCTACCCCATCCTCATATTTCGGAAACGCCTTCAAATATGGAAAAACGCTTCAGACAAAAGTTGTAGGTATTTTGATATCCTGCAACTTTTGTCTGAAACATTTTTCCATATTTGAAGCCGTATCCGAAATATGAGGGTGGGGTAGGACCTCCCTAAAATTCTACCCCATCCTCATATTTCGGAAACGGCTTCACATATGGAAAAACGCTTCAGACAAAAGTTGTAGGTATTTTGATATCCTGCAACTTTTGTCTGAAACATTTTTCCATATTTGAAGCCGTATCCGAAATATGAGGGTGGGGTAGGACCTCCCTAAATTTCTACCCCATCCTCATAGTTCGGAAACGGCTTCACATATAGAAAAACGCTTCAGACAAAGGTTGTAGGTATTTTGATATCCTGCAACTTTTGTCTGAAACATTTTTCGATATTTGAAGCCGTTTCCGAAATATGAGGGTGGGGTAGGACCTCCCTAAAATCCTACCCCATCCTCGTATTTCGGAAACGGCTTCAAATATGGAAAAACGCTTCAGACAAAAGTTGTAGGTATTTTGATATCCTACAACTTTTGTCTGAAACATTTTTCCATATTTGAAGCCGTTTCCGAAATATGGGGGTAGGGTAGGATTTTAGAGAGCCTGTAAGGAATGTGGAGAGTAGCTGTCGAGAAAACTCACACACTTTGCAGTGTAAAATTAATTTACTTTCCTTCTGAACATTTGTCTACATTTCAGTATAAAGTTCAATTATTTATTAGGGATATTATCCCTATTTTCTTTGTACTCATACAGTTCGTCATCCATCATATCAAGACGTTGGTTTTTTGCAACAATTCAGAGATTTTGCCACTTTTAGGGACTGTGAAATTTTGTATAAAAAAGAATTAGAATCTATACAAAATAGCTGTGATTCTATTACTCTCCAAATGGAAGAGTGAAATTTACTAAATTCACAATTCGACATCCGGAAGACACCTCCGTTTCCACCCTCCTTATTTCACCCCGGAAACATAATTCCAGTAATTCGAGCAAATTCACCTTGTGTCCCATTACGCGACAACGTTTCCCTTATTGCTTTTCACCCGGGGAATAATTTCCCTAATTTCCTAGAGGTAGCAAGGCCCCCTTATCCACCGATTGAATCGTCTTCCTTTCATCGTCTAGCGATGGAAACATTTTCCCCGGTTTGCTGTAGGGTTGGTTATCGGATCGAAGTGTCTCGAGGAGAGACGCGATAAAGGGATGAAAAGCGTCGTTCACCGGCTGGGGAATCGATTTTCGACGGATACCTAACGAGCATCTCTTATTCTTTTTGTTTCAGCTTAAGAACCGAACAACCAAGCGGCCTGGACACGGGTGGCGTTCGGGCAGAGCTGAGGAGAGCCCTCGATCTGTGGGCGAGGAACTCCAAGCTCACCTTCCAGGAAGTTAACAGCGACAGAGCGGACATTTTGGTCTACTTTCATCGGTAAGGACATTTACCATATTTGACATTCTTTTTTAACCTCTTTCTTGTACAGCGTGTTGAGATTTTATAGTTTGGGGATTTTTAGGATTTTGGGATTTTGGCGTTTAAGGAATTTGCGATTTTGGGGTTTTAGGAGTTTGGGACAATGGAATATTGGGATTTTGAGATTTTGGGGTTTCAGAAGTTTGGGACACTGGAATTTCAGGATTTTGGGGTTTTGGAGTTTTAGGAGTTTCAAACAATGGAATTTTGAGATTTTACGAGTTTGGGACAATGGAATTTTGGGATTTTGAGATTTTGGGGTTTTAGGAGTTTGGGACAATGGAATATTGGGATTTTGAGATTTTGGGGTTTCAGAAGTTTGGGACAATGGAATTTTAGGATTTTGGGGTTTTGGAGTTTTAGGAGTTTCAAACAATGGAATTTTGGGATTTTACGAGTTTGGGACAATGGAATATTGGGATTTTGAGATTTTGGGGTTTCAGAAGTTTGGGACAATGGAATTTTAGGATTTTGGGATTTTGGGGTTTTGGAGTTTTAGGAGTTTGAAACAATGGAATATTGGGATTTTGAGATTTTGGGGTTTCAGAAGTTTGGGACAATGGAATTTTAGGATTTTGGGGTTTTGGAGTTTTAGGAGTTTCAAACAATGGAATTTTGAGATTTTATGAGTTTGGGACAATGGAATATTGGGATTTTAAGATTTTGGGGTTTTAGGAGTTTGGGACAATGGAATTTTATGATTTTGGGGTTTTGGAGTTTTAGGAGTTTGAAACAATGGAATTTTGGGATTTTTAGATTTTGGGGTTTAAGGAGTTGGAAACAATGGAATTTTGGGATTTTTAGATTTTGGGGTTTTAGGAGTTTGGGACAATGAAATTTTGTGATTTTTGAATATTTGAATGCTGTGCAGTTTAGAAGGTTGATACTTTGTTGTTCCGGAGTTTTGGAAGTTTGAGAGTTTGCAGTTTTGGAATTTTTAGGATTTTGGTGTTTTGGAGTCTTAGGAATTTGGGATGATGGAATTCTTGAATTTTTGGATTCGGAAATATTGAGAATTTATGATTGTGAGATTTGGAGATGTGGAATTGTGAAAATGTGGAGATGTGAAGATGTGAAGATATGGGGATGTCGAGATGTGGAGATTTTACTGATTCGAAATTTTAGTATTTTATTATTTTATTATTCTCAAAAATGTAGTATTTAATATTTCATATACAGAAGCAGAAGAAATATCTGCAGAAGCTTAGAAACTTGGACTATTAACCCCTTAACTTATGATGTTTTCGGCAAGTGCGTCAGACGGGGAGATGTAATTATTCTTGTAATGTAAAGATAGACAAATAATGCTCAAATATTAGGGATATTTTATTGTATAGCGATCATTGGTGGACAGTTTAAAATTGAAATTGCACTCGAAATTCAATCATAGTGAAAACATGAGTCAGATTTGTCACATTTCAACTCTTATGTGCGTCACGTGTGAGACACAATATTATCAGACAAAGAGTTAAAAATTGATAAATTTTTACATTTGCTTACATATTTGTCCTCTCAAAATTAAACATACTCTTAAAAATCACTATAATTATCAAAATAATTGCTTTATTCAGTAAACTTCAAAATCTCTTTTCTGCAAAACAAAAATTGTTTCACAATGCCTATCCATTTTTGAGATCTCTATGTAAAACTCGGAATAGAGTGTTCATTGTTTAACCTTGTACACCAGATTTTCAATAGATTTTCTAGTTTAATCGTACGCACGTTTCCAGCTGCGTCGTCGCGATAAATTTCCCGTTAACAAGAAGTTCCATGAATCGACCCATTGATTACCCCCTGGTATTATTTTCTGCTCTTTGTTTCTTTCAGCGACCCTTCGTAGGGCTTGAAATTGTCATTCGTATTCCTATCAGCGTCATTACTGTATTGATACACTGTTAATGTGCCTGTAAATTATCGAACACGCGATTAAATTCGAATGAATAAAACAGAGCACGTATTTCGAAATGATGAATAAGGTAAATGTCTCGATTACTGACACGGTTCTGGTTATTTACACTTTATCTTTTATTTGGATGCTAATTTCTTTGTGTCATTTAGTTATTTAGTTTATTTATTTGATTTTATTTAGTTTAGGTGTTTAGTTTGATTATTAAATTTTTGTTATTAATTTTATTATTAGTTTGGATATTTAGTTTGGTTATTTAGTTTGGTTATTTAGTTTGGTTATTTAGGTTAGTTATTAGTTTAGTTATTTAGTTTGCTCATTAGAATAGTTATTGATTTGATTATTAGTTTGGTTATTTACTTTGGTTATTTAATTTAGTTATCAATGTGATTATTACTTATTAGTTTGGGTATTTAATTTGGTTACTTAGTTTAGTTATTTGCTTTAGTTACTTAGTTTAATTGTTAGTTTGGTTATTAGTTTTATTGCCAGTTTAGTTATTAGTTTAGTTTAGTTACTAGTTGTTAGTTTCATTATTAATTTTATTGCCAGTTTAGTTACTAGCTTAGTTGTTAGTTTAATTTAGTCTTAAAAAAAGTATTAAAATCAGTAAAATATTTTAAATTAAAACATTTTTATTTATATCGTCTTAATATTATAAACCTCAAACTTATGCTATTTCGAGGGAAAATAAATGCCTGTGCAATATGACTTCCATCTAAATTTCACCTTCTCCAAAACAAATTCTAAATCCTTTAAAACCAAATAAGACTTAAAAATAATTAAAACTCCGGCAGAAAGTATTAAAATAAAATTTGATAAGGAGCTTTATGAATGGTTATGGTCGCCATTAAAGAAAGCTTCATAATTGGCCGAAGAGTGGCGCCACTTCTGAAAAACCAGCGCCACAAACCTCAACTGGCATTACTTTCAATTACGACAGACTAACCAAACGAAACTAAAAGACACTCTAATTTAATTACGAAATAACTCAGAAAAATTATAACACTGTTAAATAAATACATCAAAAAGAAATAACAAGCTTGAATAACAGAAATAAAATTTGCAGAAATAACTGAACAAAAATTTCAATATAAATGAAGTGCAGTTTTCAATTGCACTTCTTTTATGTGCATAAATTTCGTTAAATATACATCAATTTTTAAATTTATAAAAGCAGAAGATTTTTACGTTCACAAAAGTGGATGTAGCGATGATTGAAACAGAAGATTGCCATTTTTCGAGCGGCTTAATGGCGAACGGAATTTAATTACAGTACGCGGTATGCCTCTTCGGGTTTGCTGTCTGGCTACGGTCAAATTAAACGGAACTATAAAGGGATAGATTGTGCCTTGTGCCGCAGAAATATCGTGAGAAACTGGAGTCGTCATAAGGTCTGAATAAACAGTAACCAACCACGGCCCAAAGCTTGCTGATGTGGAAACATGTGAACCGCAGAATTTCATTCCAAATGGAATAATACTACTTTCAAACATTTGCAATGAAACTTCATTCTGTTCTGTTTGAAATATACTTGTGTTTAGCTAACTTGTATTTAGAAGATCGCAGTTTGTTTTGAGCATTTCGAGTTTGACGTGTTTTATTACCACAGTGGTTCTCATGGGTCGCGAAACGCTAGTGGAAACTCTTTGCCATTTTCCTATTCGAACCAAAAATACGTTTACTCTCGTCAGCGAAACATTTCACCAATCTTGAGACTTTTCGACAAATTCTCTAACGAAAGTCTTCTTTCCGATTTATTTCATTAATGCGCTTCTTGCTATTCGACCATTGTACCCATTGTTTCTCATTGTTCGCACAGTTTCAGCACCGATTTTCTTTCCACTTTCATGACAAACCTCTGAAGCTAATTACACAGCTACAATACGGATTTTTGTCAACTCGTATTAATTTTCTTTCTTCCATTCAAAATTCGAGGTTGTCTTTTCTTAAATTCGATGCGAGCTTGTATCTTTTAATGTCCGCTACCGTCTTCTTCGTTACCAACTGTGCTATTTCTCGATAAGTTTCACCTTTCTGTATGATAAATTACAAGTTGTCTATCAAAACTTCTTTCCTTTTCGTTGCATGTTTTTAGTTGTTCAAATACAACATTGTATTGAAGTAGAAATTCGAAAGGTTCCATTTGTAAATGATAAGGGATATCACCAAAGCTGATGGCGTTCGACCTTCACTTTCATAAATATCGTCTCATCGATTCGCGAAGTTATTGTATTGAAGTTGAATTATATTTCAGAAGTTTGCATGCAAGACAAACCTATCCCCAGTTCAAATGACTTTTAAGCATTGCTAGCTTGTACAAAGTGACCAGAACTCGAATACCAATATGGCTGGAAAATATCACATTTTGTTTAGAATTATTCAACTAAACATTCAGCAAAAAGAAGTTGTACTTTTAATCTAAAATGAATGATTCTTTCTATAAAATAAGTAATATCTAAATAAACTTCTCTTATGTGAAACAAGAAACGCAGTACTCCGAATATTAATGCGTATTATGTTTTGTAGCTTGATATTTTCGTTTCTGTTTCAGTCGTTATCACGGTGACGGATATCCTTTCGATGGCAGGGGCCAGATTCTGGCACACGCATTCTTCCCGGGCAAAGATCAGGGCGGAGATGCTCATTTCGATGAAGAGGAAATATGGTTGCTGCAGGGCGACAGTAACGAAGAAGGTAGGAAAACAAACCAACTTTTACATTTAAAGTATTTTTATAAAAAATAGATGTATTTTTGAGAAAGCATACAGTTATCATTTTTAAACAAATTTCGATTTTTATATTTTTGTTGAATCAGTAAGTTGTGTAGGCTGAAGTAATAAATAATATTGCAAGAACTTATGCAAGTAGATTATTTATAATTTATAATTGTTGCCCTTGGTACAAGTAGATAATTTGAAATTGCAAAATTTATGCAAGTAAATAATTTGTACTGACAAAAATTTATACATGTGACTATTTGATATTTCAAAAAATCATACAAATATATATTTGCAAAAACTAGTACAAATAAATAATTTATAATTGCAAAAAAAGGTACAAGCAGATAATTTGTGGCTGCAAGAATTCATGCAAATAACTAATTAGTACTTGTAACAATTATTACAAGATAATTTATAATTGCAAAAATTCATATAAGTAGATAATTTATAAGTGCAAAAATTCATGTAAGTAGATAATTTATAATTGCAAAAATTCATATAAGTAGATTATTTAAAATTTCAAAAAATCTTGCAAAGAGGTAATTTAAAATTACAAAATCTCGTACAAATAAATAATTTATAATCGCAACTCATGCAAGCAGATAATTTGTGGTCTCTAAAATTCATGCTAGCAGATAATTTGTGGTCTCTAAAATTCATGCTAGCAGACAATTTATAATCACAAAATTCCATAGAAATAACTGATTACCAATTACAAAAATTCATACAAGACAACTTTTCCTATACTTCCAATCAATTTAAAATTGTCCTCAACAAAAAAAAAACTTTTGCAATACACCATTTTAAACTGCACTAAAAGTATCAATCAGCGAGTAATAAATAATCCAAAACTTCGACAACGTCGCACAATAAATCGACGAATTAAATATGGTACCAAAGAGAAAAACGTAGAAGTTTGAAATAACTGTCGAAACTGGATCAGATATTGAGACAAAAGCTCCCGCATGAGCTGGGTTAGCATTTTCCCGAGTCTCAGCGGCTTTAAATCGTGGAATTTAAAAGGGGATTTCGCGGCAAGGGGAGCAGAAAGTTCCGCGAAATTTCTGGACGGAAGAAAAGGTCCCGGAAGCGAGAAATTTTCGCAAGGGCGATCGAGCTTTGGCGATTCGCCAATTCGGTCAGCTTGCTAGCGAAAAATAAGGGAACGATGAAAACACATTCTTTACTTCGTTCGGCCATATTGTTAAAGACTGCTTCTCGATCAAATCGTTTACTCGTTTCAGATCTTTTAAATCGAATTCTTTCGGTACTTTTTATCGGATATTCGTTTCGTACATAATTTAGCTTTTTCTGTTTTGTAGACTATAATAGCCTTGCTATATTAAATGCTATAATGGTATGTTATAATTGTATATTAAATATTATGGTGTTGTATTAAATAGTAACATTATATTAAATGGTACAATGATATATTGAATTCTATATTAAATATTCTAACATTCAATATTGCAATGTTATATTAAAATGTTATAATTCTATATTAAATACTATAACGCTACAGTTATAATGCTGTATTAAATATTATAATGCTACATCAAATGTTACATCGCTGTATTAAATATTAATATTACATTAAATGCTATATTAAATATTATAATGCTACATCAAATGTTACATCGCTGTATTAAATATTAATATTACATTAAATGCTATATTAAATATTGCAATGCTGTATTAAAATATTTTAATTGTATATTAAATACTATAACGCTACAGTTATAATGCTATATTAAATACTACAGTACTGTATTAAATAATAATACTATATTAAATACTATAATGCTGTAATAAATGTTACAATGCTATATATTAAAAATTGTAATGCTATATTAAATATTATAATGCTACATTAAGTGTTACATCGCTGTATTAAATACTAATATTACTTTAAATGCTATATTAAATATTGCAATGATATATTAAAATACTTTAATTCTATATGAAATACTATAACGCTACAGTTATAATGCTATATTAAATACTACAGTACTGTATTAAATAATAATACTATATTAAATGCTATAACGCTGTAAGAAATGTTACAATGCTACATCAAATGTTACATCGCTGTATTAAATACTAATATTATATTAAATGCTATAATGCTATATTTAATTCTATAATGTGGTATTAAATACTGTAATGTAACATTAAATATTATAATAATTTTGTCAATGCTACAAAGCTATATTAAATATTATAATTCTACATTAAATACCACATTGCTATATTAAACACTATAGTGCTATATTAAATGTTATAGCGCTATATTGAATTATACTTCAATATATTTATAGTATAATACATCTTTTATAACTGAATATATTACAAAATATATTTGAACACCTAGTCAGCTATTATAATCACCTTACAATTCAGAAAAAATTAATTCAGAAATAAGCATCTATAAACATTTTAATTTCCACTTCTAAATATGATTACTAATAAAAAAGATTTGTAGTTGTTCTTCCATTAACTTCAAGTTATTACAAACTTTAGATCCAAGATAACAATGAACTTATCGATTGAAAGAGTGTTAATTTTACTGAAGAAACTTGCGTTTTAACCCGTACTCTCCAATATACTTTCCTCTTGAATCTTTTATCGACTGTGACAATGTTGTAACTTATCTTGTGTCAATTGTGTCGCCGAAGCTTCGTTGTTCTCCCGTTCAGCTCAGTAACTGGCTTCAGACGAGTGTTCTTGAGAGAAAACTTGATTTTATAAAGAAAAGAAACAAGTTACACCCGATGAGATCGGGTGAACAGAGGTGTTCCATCCATTTTATTCAATTTTCGCGGGAACTTCAATTTATTGGATTGCTCTATCTTCGAGATAACTGTTTGTGATTAATGCAGAATACTAAATTTTCTATTTGAAAATTTCTCGATTAAGAACTTGAAATTTCTGACTTTTAAAATTTCTGAAAATAATTACCAAAAATATTGCAATTTTTATATTACCTTCCTAGATTTAACTTGAAAATACTTTGCTTGTAAATTTTTATTTGTAAATTATTTTTAAATTTTAAATTTCCCAAATTACCAAATTTTTACACTAGAAATTTTAAAGATTCCTTACTTCATAATTTCTCAAATGACCACTACCAAATCAAATTTCCAATTTACCAAACTACCAAATTAGAAAATTTTCACAGTACCGTTTCAAAATTTCAAAATCTGAATATTCCTAAATTTCTCAAACTCCGAAATCCCAAAATTACCAAATTAAATTTGCGAGTTGTAATACTAAAAAATCTTCAAATGCCACCAAATTCAATAACCTTTCAACACGTCCAAAAAATGAAGTCGAATCCTATTTTGGCCCAGCAGTTGTTTGAAGTGTATTGGTTCGAGGCTACCGAGCCTGAGCGGAGATTTAATCGAATGGAATCTATAAATCAACTATCGGCCCGTGGAAACGAAGAAAGGGAATAGGATGATCGAGATCGGTGTCCAATTGTTCCCAGTATCGTGCATTATTACTGATAGTCTAATTTCGATAGATAGTGGGTGCAGTTCCGAATGGCCTCGTTAATAATTCCAGCTTAGCTCTCGTTCTCTGCTGGCGTTGCATAGTTTCCATTAGCATAGTCATAATCATGCTGTGTTCACCGACATCGTCGAGAGTCCGCCTGCTAATGGAAGCTGTTCGCATATTCAAATTGCTCATTTCGGTGATTTCGTCAAGCCAGCGAAAAAATTAAAAGGTGATCGCCCAAAATAGAGACGCAACGTTCAGACCAAGATCCTATCTTGCTCACAAACATGTTGAGAAGGCTATCAGTGAAAATTAGTGTCTAGCTAAAAATATTTAATATAGCATTTACAAAGAACTGTGGAAGACATAAACGATTTGGACCAGTATCTCCAAAATCCTACCCCATCCTTATATTTCGGAAGCGGCTTCAAATATGGAAAAATGTTTCAGACAAAAGTTGTAGGATATCAAAATACCTACAACTTTTGTCTGAAGCGTTTTTCCATATGTGAACGCGTTTCCGAAATGTGAGGGTGGGGTAGAATTTTAGGGAGGTCCTACCCCACCCTCATATTTCGGAAACGGCTTCAAATATGGAAAAATGTTTCAGACAAAAATTGCAGGATATCAAAATACTTACAACTTTTGTCTGAAGCATTTTTCCATATTTGAAGGCGTTTCCGAAATATGAGGATGGGGTAGGATTTTAGAGAGGTCCTACCCCACCCTCATATTTCGGAAACGGCTTCAAATATGGAAAAATGTTTCAGATAAAAGTTGTACGATATCAAAATACCTACAACTTTTGTCTGAAGCGTTTTTCCGTATTTGAAGGCGTTTCCGAAATATGAGGATGGGGTAGGATTTTAGGGAGACCAACAGCAAAATGGTGCCCTAACCTCGAAACGATAGGAAAGATACCTTCGAGTGTAATGGATTAATGAAATAAAAACTGTATAAGTTTAAATTTTAAGGTAATGTACCTGTTATGGAAACCCCGTGTCATGTTTCATCCTGTGGCGTTAAATAAGAAAACTTTTGCGAAGGGATGGAGAGAGGACGTTGCACGTTCGTTTTGTCGGGCGTCGTTAAGAGATTATAGTTGTTAGAGTTATTAACAGGGAAACTGACCGGCTTTAGGAGAAATATTCTCCGGTGTGGTGTCAGTTATGAATTGCTAATATTGCATCGCATCGGAGACCGCAGGACGAACGAGAAACTGGCACGATTTGCAAATCCATTGGAAAATGAGCATCTCCGGAGAACAGTCTTGGCCAATGCTCATCTTCTATTCTGACCTCAACTTGTCAGATTTTACCTGCAGACAAACCATCCTGCTATCTGAGGATTGTGTGCGGAAATTTCCGCGCTGAAGCATCGAGTGTGCTATTTTCAATGAGTTATTGCAATGGTGCAGTTTCTGTAACGCGCGTGGGCAAATAATTAATTAAAATTATAATTTAAGCTTGAGTTCTCAACGTTATATGCAATTTTGTAAAATATTACGGTTTATTCGAGGACTTTATCTGTGCTACATATTGTAGACTGTGGTTCAGTTACTGTAGGTGAAAGAAGTTTACTGATGACCTTGACTGTGACCTTCAATTTTATGTCTATGCGCAGTGGATAATGGAAAGTGATAAATATGCGCAGTGAGGTTTTGTGCAATGGGTATAGTGAAGTGAGGTGTAATCATTTTACTGCGCATGATTTTTTTGTATGGTTGAAGACTGCGCATGTGTCTTGTATTCGCTCTTGTTTGTTCTATAGTATCAATGATTATAACCCATTAGTGATTAATTGTATATTTTAATTCAATAGAAATGACAAATGAAACAAATGCAATAAAATCGGTTATAATTAAAGATAATAGAAATGAATAAATTAAAATTAATTAACATTATTTAATGCTTCCTAAATTATTTGACAACGTGTTCATTAAGGAATGCAGCTATAGATTTTAATCCTTTGGGTTATAAAGTACATACAGTAATACAAATAATTTAGTAATATCTTCATAAAAATTATTTTAGTATTCTAGTAACATGTTGGTGAAAATGCACAATTTTAATATCACAATAAATATGTTAACGTATAATTCTTATACGCCCCATAATGAATAAATAAATAAAAACTAACAAAATAATAAAATATAACTTGCTAATAATCACTAAGGTACCAAATTCCCCAGAATCCATGAATGAGAACTTGATAAATAACTGAGTCAAATCGACTTGAGCTACAAGTAGAGCATCAGGGAGATTCATCGTCAAAATGGCGAACGAGGCAGAAAAATGTTTAAGATTCGAAAGCAAAGAAAAATGAGGGTTGTCTAGTTAGTAAATATCCTGGAATATGAAGACTGAAGAGTCTAAAGTGGATTTCAAGGACGGTCGTAATCGGTTCTAGTTATTTTCATGTTCGTCTTCCAGCTGGCTTTTGATTAAGAACCCTCTACTCTCTGGTATATTGCAGCCGGTTGCTGTTAACGTCGAGATCCCGAAGTATCGCGATGGCGGAAGTTTCGTAACGAGGAAACTTCGCAGGAAGATCGTGTTGAGGATGCCACGACAGGCCTTTGCACGATACTACATCCTGTGAATGATATTTGACCATCCGTTTGTAAATACAGGAACAATTTAGGGCGATTGAAAAGAAAGGTTCCGTTTGAGAAACTAATTTTATCGCAAGGTCTGACATTTTGAATTTTAGGACGGAAATATATTTCAAAACACGATTTATCTGTGTCTTTTTGTAGTTTAAAGTCTAAATAAAATGGCTGTGGAAAGATTTTGTCTGTATTTTTAATAGAAAATGGCTTGGTCAGTTAGAGCGAGCAGTAGGCTATTTCGAAACATGTTAAGTTTGGTTTGATTTGTTAGTAGAAAAATATTACAAAATGGCTCTTGTTGCATATCAATTTAAAGCTTGAACTTTTACGAAAAAGATTACGTAAACGATTCAAGCATATCCTTAATACAAGATGGCTGACGGACAATTAAAAAAAACAACGATTGATTTCGAAATATGTATGATGTGATATGATAGCAGAAAAGTATTACAAAATGGCACTTGTTGCATATCAATTTAAAGCTTGAATTTTCACGAAAAAGACTACATAAACATATCATGCATGTCTTTAACACAAAATGGCTGGTAGCCAATTATGGCAAGCGGTAGGCTATTTCGAAACATGTAAAGACTCACATGATATGATAACAGAAAAGTATTACAAAATGGCACTTGTTGCATATCAATTTAAAGCTTGAATTTTCACGAAAAAGATTACATAAACGTCTGAAACATATCTTTAATACAAAATGGCTGACGGACAATTAAATCAAACACTCGTCGATTTGGAAACGTAAGAATTCTAAAATAATTTGATGGCATGAAAATATCACAAAATGGCGGTTGTTGCATATCAATCTAAAGGTTAATCTTTAACAAAAAAGATGGCATAAACTATTTCAACATATTTTTAATACAAAATGGTTGTCCGACAATGAAAACAAACACTCATTAATTTCGAAACGTATGAATTCTAAAATAATTTGATGGCATGAAAATATCACAAAATGGCGGTTGCTGCATATCAATCTAAAGGTTAATCTTTAACAAAAAAGATGGCATAAACTATTTCAACATATTTTTAATACAAAATGGTTGACCGACAATGAAAACAAACACTCATTAATTTCGAAACGTATGAATTCTAAAATAATTTGATGGCATGAAAATATCACAAAATGGCGGTTGTTGCATATCAATCTAAAGGTTAATCTTTAACAAAAAAGATGGCATAAATGATTTAAATATATCTGTAATACAAAATGGCTAGCGGACAGTTAAAGTAAATGATTGTTTTCGAAACGTATAAAATGCAATTTATAGACATGAAAGCATCACAAAATGGCGGTTTAAATCAATTTAAAAGATAAAAATTTAATTAAACCGGTTATGTAAACGCTCGGAGAAGTATCTTTAATACAAATTGATTATTTATGCGTTATAATTAACGGTGGTTGAGAACGGAGCTCGTATATTATTCCACCGCCAATTTCAACAATTCAGCGAAGGCTGCTGGTAATTTAATGCAATATTTAGAGACAATACAGCTAATGATTTCGCAATACTGGAATAGTTTGGTCCATTCTAAACGGAAGGTACAAATCTCCGACGTGAACTAAAATGCTTGCCGTAGTTTCGGGTAACTAGTAGCTTCAACGATATACAGGGTGTTTCATAACTTACGGCTTCAATAAATCTACAGGGTGTTTCATAACTAATTGTGCAGGTAATTGTGAAAGAACGCTTAACTATTTACATAATTTATGTATTTGCAGAATAATTGATTATAAATATCTCATTAATTGTATCTCGATACAATGTCGGTACAATTCAATATGTTAGGTTAGGTCAAGTCAAATTAGGTTAGGTTAACAGATTTGAAGATTAAACAATTTTCTCCTTAATTTAACAATTAATTCACGTTGTAATTTAATAAATATTGTTACATACTAACTATAGTAAAATTTATTATCGTGTTAAAACGTACAAAATGTATAAAATCTATAAAATCTATAAAATCTATAAAATCTATAAAATCTATAAAATCTATAAAATCTATTAAATATATTAAATGTATCAAATGTTTATATGTATACAAATGTATTAATTTATATAATATTAACAATAATAACAATCACATACTAAAGTGTACATAAAAAATACTTTCTAATAAAACATTTTAGTAAAATTAATTTATAAATATTCTAAAAAATTTCAAGTTCAAATTTATAAAATACAGAGCCAGGTATAAACAATTTTCTTCTCTACACTTTTTATCTATTTTTTTTTTTCTAATAAAATCTCTTTCTTGTGGACCATAATATTAAACCTGAAACACCCTGTATATTTTAAATTTATTTTTTCGCATAGAATTTCTCCCTTCTCAGTTATGTGCCAGTTTTAAGTAATGAATACTATTTCGAATGAAGTTGTAAGTGTGGAAAATTACGTGATCAAATCAACTTCACCTGTAACAATCTAACTGTTGAAAGTTGTATGAGATTCCATGTTCCTGTATCAGTGCGCAGTACATTAGCGAAATGTCCAAACGATGTCGATACTCCGTAACGAGAAAACTTCCCTGTTCCCAAGACTCTCGATAGATTAAACTAGTTTGTAACTTTCTTGAAGCGAATCAAATCAAAAATGGTCCATGCCAGCCTAGTTACACGTCTCTGTTTTACATGAACCACTGGAGACAGTTCGAATTTCAGTAACTCGGTTGAATGTATTGGTTTTGTAATACAATTTGGCAAGGGAATTTTTTAGTTGGTGCATATTATTGTTTTAAATGTGTTTTTCGAAATTTGACAATTTACAAATTACGAGATTTCTAGTTTTTTTTTTTCTCAAATGACCAAATGTTCGAGGTTCCTAATTTTCAAACGTGCAAGTTTGAATTCTCTAGTTCTCAAATTTCCAATTTTTCAATTTATCTGATTTTCAAATTCCCAAATTCTCAGATCTTCAAATTTTGAATTTACCAAATTTTTCAATTTCCAAATTCTCAAATTCTAAAATTCTCAAATTCCCAAATTCCCAACATCCCAATTTCTGAAATTCTTAAATTCTCAAATTCCCAAATTCCCAACATTCAAATTTCTGAAATTCTCAAATTATCAAATTTCCAAATTTCCAAATTCCCAAATTCTCAAATCCCTAAATCCTTAATTTCCCAAATTTTTCAGTTTCCAAATTCTCAAATTTCCAAATCCCTAAATTCCCAAATTCCCAACGTCCCAAATTCTCAAATCCCTAAATCCTTAATTTTCCAAATTTGTCAATTTCCAATTCTCAAATTTCCAAACCTAAATTCCCGAATTCTCAAATCCCTAAATCCTTAATTTTCCAAATTTTTCAATTCCTAAATTCCCAACGTCCCAAATTCTCAAATCCCTAAATCCTTAATTTCCCAAATTTTTCAGTTTCCAAATTCTCAAATTTTCAAACCTAAATTCCCAAATTCTCAAATCCCTAAATCCTTAATTTTCCAAATTTGTCAATTTCCAATTCTCAAATTTCCAAACCTAAATTCCCGAATTCTCAAATCCCTAAATCCTTAATTTTCCAAATTTTTCAATTCCTAAATTCCCAACGTCCCAAATTCTCAAATCCCTAAATCCTTAATTTCCCAAATTTTTCAGTTTCCAAATTCTCAAATTTTCAAACCTAAATTCCCGAATTCTCAAATCCCTAAATCCTTAATTTTCCAAATTTTTCAATTCCTAAATTCCCAACGTCCCAAATTCTCAAATCCCTAAATCCTTAATTTCCCAAATTTTTCAGTTTCCAAATTCTCAAATTTTCAAACCTAAATTCCCAAATTCTCAAATTCCTAAATCCTTAATTTTCCAAATTTTTCAGTTCCTAAATTCCCAACGTCCCGAATTCTCAAATCCCTAAATTCTTAATTTCCCAAATTTTTCAGTTTCCAAATTCTCAAATTTCCAAACCTAAATTCCCAAATTCTCAAATTCCTAAATCCTTAATTTTCCAAATTTTTCAGTTCCTAAATTCCCAACGTCCCGAATTCTCAAAACCCTAAATCCTTAATTTCCCAAATTTTTCAGTTTCCAAATTCTCAAATGTCCAAATTCCCAAATTCTCCAATTTCCAAATTTCCAAATCCCTAAATTCCCAAATTCCCAACGTCCCGAATTCTCAAATCCCTAAATCCTTAATTTCCCAAATTTTTCAGTTTCCAAATTCTCAAATGTCCAAATTCCCAAATTCTCCAATTTCTAAATTTTCATATCGTCCAATTTCTAAACTCTCAAATTCTCAAATTCTCAAGTCTCTAAATGTTCAATATATTTTAAATGTCCCATATTTATCAATCTTCAAATTTTCTAATTTCCAAATTCCCATATTTCTCAAATTCTCAAATATTCAAAATCTAAAATTTGCAAACTCCGAACTTCAAACCATAATAAAACCTTCTACAACTTCCCATTTACCAAATAACAGCACATTTCCATAAAAGTTAATCGCCTCATGAAATAAAAGTCATAAAATTTCACCAAAGATACAGGAAATCATCATCGTGAATTTTCCTTAAAAGATAAACGAGGAAGGAAAGCGTCACGTTCGTTCTGTTTTCCCAACCAGCAGGGGTGCTTCTTTCATCGTTAAACCCGTGACCTTTAATTTTATGATTCCGACCCAGATTTTCAAACGAATGTGAAGGGTGTGAAACGAGACGGAACGAAGATAAAAAGGTTAAACCAGAAACTAGGTTTTAATATCTCGATGATGAATGATTGAAATAATATTGATTTTTATTACTGAAATACGCGGTGATTTTTAATACACTGTATTTCGAATTATTCATATGGTTCGAAATATGGTGCACGCCATTTTGTGTATGCTGCGGCCATATTGTTTACGTATCGGTTGTATAGCTCATTATTCTCCGTTGTTACATATTGATATGTGTGCAATTTGTTTAGGCATTTCATTTGATTTATTTGTGTTTGATGAATATATTCATTGCTTGATGATGTTAATATCAATTGATGCTAATACATTTGAAATTGTTAATAATGTACAAATCTGGTAATCTATAAAATTGCTTATGGTTGATAATCATTTACGAAATTGCTACAAATAACCTAAATAACTGATGGTTATAGATAACCTTAAAAATTGATGTTAATCATGTATGAAGTTGTTAGTGGTTGTTAAAAATTTATAAAGCTAACGTTGATAAATTTAATATTAACCTATTCAATTGCTGATGATTGTTGGTGACCTACAAATTTGATGATAATAACCTAACAAATTGCTTATGGTTGCTGATAACATACAAATTTAATGTCAATAACCTATAAAATAGCTATTAGTTGCTAATAATTTACAAAATCAACATTAGTAACTCATAAAGTTACTAATAGTTACTAATAACTTATAAGGTTGACTCTAATAACCTAAAAAATTGGTAAAACTTGCTCCTAACCTACAAAATTAATTCTACTATTCCACAAAACTGCTAATACTTGCTCCTAACCTACAAAATTAATTCTAATATTCCACAAGACTGTTAATACTTGCTCCTAACCTATAAAATTAATTATAATATCCCACAAAACTGTTAATATTTGCTCCTAACCTACAAAATTAATTCTAATATTCCACCAAACTGCTAATACCTGCTCCTAACCTACAAAATTAATTCTAATATTCCACAAAACTGTTAATACTTGCTCCTAACCTACAAAATTAATTCTAATATTCCACAGAACTGTTAATACTTGCTCCTAGCCTACAAAATTAATTCTAATATTCCACAAAATTACTAATACTTGCTTCTAACCTACAAAATTAATTCTAATATTCTAGTGCCCTATAAAATACCCTCCATATAAAACTACTAATACCCTATAAAACCACTAATACCCTATAAAACCCCAATACCCCACAAAGCTACTTACAGAACTTACAAAGTTGACCCTAACCTATAACACCGCTACTTATCGCAGCTAACCTATTTTCTAGTTATTTCTAACAAACGACTTTCTAATTGCCCACGAAATCGTGTAATCGAGTGAAGAGAGTAATTCCGAAAAGATTCAACATCTCCAATAGCACGAAAGAGCGAAATTCAACAGCAGTTACTGCAATTCCAGAACTAATTGGTCGGAAAACCCAACAGGCGGTTGTAGGAAAGTTCAATACAGTTCCTTCAAGAGAAATACCACGCGGTTTCGAGAAATCTCCCACAGATTGTTATTCGAAGAACCATTTTTACTGTAGAATTGCAGTTTACACTCCTACCATTTTCTTGTAACGGCCATTTTTTTATCTCCCGCTGTTATAAATTCTACAAAATTGTACATCCATAATGAACATGTTCAGATGAGTGAATGGTCCATGGAAGGGCCATATAGGGAGACTACACTGTGTCTTACAGTAGAAATCGAATAATTGTCAACAAAATCATTCGAGAGATTCGGAGAACAATTTTTACAGTAGAATTACTGTTTACGACAATACTCATTGTTTTTTAGTTTTTTATCTCCTTAAGTTTTGTATCTTTCGTCCATTGTTACAAATTTTACAAAATTGTATAACTGTAATGCTTGAATTTCAAGTAAGCTGCCTTAGCTGTCCACAAGAGGGCCATATAAGGAGACTATGCTGTATTTTACAGTAGACATTTAATAATTGTCAGCAAAATCACTTGGAAGATTCGGAGAACCATTTTTACAGTAGAATTATTGTTTTCGACACTGCTAATTATTCCCTAGTTTTTTATTTCTCTTAATTTTGTATCTTCTGTTCATTGTTACTAATTTTGTAAAATTGTACAATTGCAACGCATGGTCTTCAAATCCAGATGACGCAACGGTCCACAAAAGGGCCATATAGGGAGACCCTGTCGTACTTTACAGTAGAATTACAGTTTATAACATTGCTAATTGTTCCATACTTCCTTTATCTCCCCCCACTATATCAAATTCTAAAAAATTGTACAATTGCAACACATGGTCTTCAAGTCCAAATAAGGTAATGATCCACCAGACGGCCATATAGAGAGATCCCGCCAAATTTTACAGTAGAACTACAGTTTATAACATTGCTAATTGCCCCCACTTCCTTTATCTCCCCCCACTATTTCGAATTATAAATAAATGTACAACACATGGACTTTAAATTGAGATGACATAGCGGTCTACAAAAATGCCATATAGGGAGACCCCGCCATACAGTAGAAATCGAATATTCGTCGGCAGAAAGTGTTCAAAAGAAAAGTGAATTGATTTAGTAAACAAGTGAACTAGGTTAAGAGAAATTGGTGAAGAGTTTGATGTTCCTTTTGGTTTCAGGGACCAGTCTTTTCGCAGTGGCCGCTCACGAATTTGGCCACTCTCTCGGTTTGGCACACAGCTCGGTTCCTGGAGCGCTCATGTACCCGTGGTACCAGGGATTGAGCTCTAATTACGAGCTGCCAGAGGACGACAGACACGGGATTCAACAGATGTACGGTGAGTGAACCTGCATGTTCGATAATTGCGTCGGGGAAGTAATAATTACGGCAGCCGGCGTATCCGCGCGCTAACTTCAAGAATAACTTTGTTCGTTTTTATCGTTGGCTGCTGATACGTCTCGCGAATTTTCAGAGCTTCTAACGCGTGTGTGTACTCACGAGAGATCATCGACTTCCGCTGTCTTGATTTTATTCACATGTTTTAGGAAATCTCTTCCACGTTTGTACTTTACATGCTTATTAGGTGGTCTTTTTGGCTAGGTTAGATTAGGTTAGTGAGGGTGCAATTTCTTTTTAAATTATAAACAATAACAAAATTTTGTTTCCAGCAACAAAATTACAATTTATAACCTAGTTTGGTACGCTTTCAGTGTCACCTTAATATTAACCTCATCAGATATGAGTCTTTGAAGGTTAGAGAAGTCTGACTCTTTCGTACAATTATATTAATAGCAACATAACAAAAAATTTCCATAGAAATTCATAATCTGCAAGAAGAGTATATGTCCACATATGTGATCACTGATTACTGGACTTGAACTGAACGTACTAAGTTAGGTTAGATTAGGTCAAGTTTCCAGCAACAAAATTGCACTTTACGACTTAGCTTGGCAAGCTTTCAGTGTTATCTGAATATTCACCCATCACATACAAGTTTTTGTGGGTTAGAGAAGTCTAACTCTTTCGTACAATTATATTAATAGCAAACATAACAAAAAATTTCTATTGAAATTCATAATCTGCAAGAAGAGTATATGTCCACATATGTGATCATTGATTACTGAACTTTACTGAACACACTAAGTTAGGTGGATTTGTGAGAATGCAATTCTTTTTAAAAATTATAAAAGTTTCCATCAACAAAATTGCACTTTACAACTTAGCTTGGTATGCTTTCAGTGTCACCTTAATATTAACCTCATCACATACAAGTTTTTGTAGGTTAGAGAAGTCTAACTCTTTCATACAATTATATTAATAGCAAACATAACAAAAAATTTCTATTGAAATTCATAATCTGCAAGAAGAGTATATGTTCACATATGTGATCATTGAACTAAATGTACTAAACTCGACAAATTAAATGTACATATGAACATGTCACATGTGAACTTCGCAAAGAGGTTAAAGGAGCCTGCGTCCGCCATATTTGTTTTACGCACCATCGCGTCCTAATAATTTTCTGCTTGAATATCTCAAATATTGACGTTTACCTCGTATATCGCCGATAATACCTATTCAGAGCCGTCTAATTTGTTTCTTTTTACCCTGGAGATTTAGTGTCATACAAAAGATACGAAACGCGTGTACAAAATTCGAAAACACGGTACGAGAGATAATTGAGGTCTGAAAAATACATGTCGCCCTTGCGAAATTCCGGATAAATCGAGAAAACAATTTCGTTGGATAATCGCGAGGAAAAGGATGTCGGAAGATGTCCCCGCATCCAGTAACAACAGGACGAAATGAAACGTGAATAAAATATAAAGGACCCTTTGCTTCCATAGAGGCATATGCGCATATACATATATGACCCGTACGGTCCGGTGATTTAGCATGCTAGGAAAGCTTTGCAAGCTCATGGAAGATCGCAAACGCATTCCGTGGAATGGGGCTCACTCGACCCCTCTCCTTTTTTCACCCTCTTTAAACGCGTTTGTCCGTTTCCATTGTACAGCTTGTCGTTTTGTTTCTTTAAACCCTTCCCCCTCGATTTCATTTATTTCTCTGATTTCTCCTTTGTCCCGTCCATTTCTCTCGACTTCGCGCGACCATTAATCTCCTTCCGAACGCGATTCCTTCGCCATCTTTTCTGGCAATTGTTCCTTCGTGTTTTTTTCTTGTGTTATTCATTTCGTGGGCAAAGTTTTTTGCAAGTTTTCTCGTTATTCGGGGGTAATGGGCTTCCCTTGTCGGACGAAGGGGCTAACACAAAAGGGTTCACTATCAAAAAATAGGGAGGGGTGGATTATAAGGTTGGATTGGGTTTTGAAATTTGGGAATTTTTGGGGTTTGGTAATTTGGAAATTTGAGAGTTTGAGAATTTTTGAGATTTGGAGATTTGGGAAGTTTGAAATACTTGTATTTGGGAATTTGTGGATTTGGAAATTTAATTTTGGGATTATTGTATTTGAGAACTGGGGAATTTGGAGATTGGGGAATTTGGGGATTTAGAAATTTGAATGTTCAAAAATTTTGTACGTTTGGAAATTTGAGAATTACAGAAGTAAGGAATTTTGGAATTTTGAAATTTTTGAATTTTGCAACTTAGGAATTTTGGAACTTAGAAATTTTGGAATTTTGAAATTTTGGAATTTATGAATTTTAAAATTTAGAAATTTAGAAATTTGGGAATGTAGAAATTTAAGAATTTAGATACTAAAAAATTTAGAAATTTAGAAATTTGGAAATTTGGAAATTTAGAAATTTAGAAATTTAAAAACCTAGGAGTATAGGAATCTAGGGATATAGGAATCTAGAAGTACAGAGATCTAGGGATATAGGGATCTAAAGAGGCATAGATCTAGGGATATAGGGATCTAAGGAGGAATAGATCTAGGGATATGGGGATCTACGATCTAGGGATCTATAGATCTAGGGATCTAGGACTATAGGTACCTCGAAATCTAGGGATCTAAAGATATAAGGATATATGGATTTAGGCGTCTAGGGATTTTGGAATCTAAAGATCTAGGAATCTAGGGATTTAGAAACCTGGGTATACAGAAATCTAAAAATCTAGAAATCTAGAAATTTAAAAGTCTAGAAACATAGTAATCTAGGAACCTAGGAATCTAATAATCTAGGGACCTAGAAATCTAGGAATCTACAGATCTAAGTACGTACCTAAAAATATACAAATGTAGAATTCTAAATATGTATAATTCTACAAATCTAGGAATTTAATACTAGGGAATTACGAAATTCTATAATTAAATTCCAAGAATATTGAACCTTGTTCAATGTCTCTATAAAACGTCCTTTTATCAAACCACACACTTTTCAACTTTGATAACACAATATCTCTACAAGAACATTTCAGTATTTTCTTAGGGATTCAATTTCCTGAAAAATGGCTGTGTACATATTTAAAAAAACAATAATTCTTTAACCATGAAAATAACTGTTCATTTACCTTCCACGTTGTGAACATTGCGAAATTAAAGTAAAATAAAGTCAGCGTCAGTAATTAAAAAAGTCGCAGAATACAAACATCGTGAAAGAGATTTGCGAGAAACGCGTACAGAGAAAAAACACTAGGATACATATTTGTCGCTTATTTGGTTAATAGTCGTCGTCGGCGGTGGTTTTCCGTGAAAATCACGTAATTGGAACATAAATTCGAAGCCGGGCAACGCGTGTTTGTTTATTATTAAACCACCTAAGCGTGTTTGCGTTGAACTTATCCGCGCAGTTCTGCCAACGTGGAAACGAAGAGGCTGCAAACAGTAATTCTGTTTGAACGATACGTGGGGAAACACGTCCTTTTTCGCGAACAAACACGCGTTATTCACGTGGCGAGTCACGTTATTTATTTTTTGTTTTTATTTTTATTCTCTTTCTTTTTGGCGAAAAAGATTCCTCTCGCGCTCGCCGACGATTGTTTCCGTCTCGACTGTCGCCCGATATTGTTCCCCTAACGGGCATTGTCCCGTATGGAAAAAAACAGAGTAAACAAATAAGGTTTCAAAACAATTAACGAAGTCTCGTTTTCGCTCGTTGGCGAAACAAACGTTGCAGCGAGTTTCTCGAATCGTGAAATTGTTTTTCCGTTAAAGCATCCTGTTAATTTGTGGCCTTTGATTGAAGATTTAACATCTTTTTGTTGACTCGTATTTAGTTAGAGTACGGAATAAAATATAAAAAATAATAAACTTATGCACATAACTTTTAGACGAAAATGTGATTGAAAGACAACAAAGATAATTAAGGTACTCTTGAGGTTAGATCTTAAGTATGGAATATATGCGCCGTCGATAATGATGCGCAATAATTCTGCGCAGTAATGTTATTATATTTTGATTGTAGTGTGTTTATCGTGTGAATGTCACTGCGCATGTTTATCACTTTCCGTTATTTACTGCGCACGTGTATGATATTCAAGGTCACTGTATTACTGCCACTCTATAACCCCTTGTACTATTTTGACGAGTCTGACTCGTGACGCACTGGTACTTCAGTTGGGATCAATTGTACTCGAATTTTGAATATGCTTCAATTTGGAGTTCAAGTCTAATTATAATTTGCATAGTCAACGATTGCATAATACCACGTTGTCATAACATTTCAACATTCTTTGTCTGTTTTAATATTGTTGCTGTGTTTAGTTAGTTCTGACGCACCTGACAAATAAGTCATAGTGCAAGGGGTTAAGGTTACAGTGCTTCTAAGTGAATTTACTAATAACTAAGGATCTAGGAATGTGGGGATCTAGCAATGTAGGGATTTAGGCATGTCGGGATATAGGAATATAGGGATCTAATAATGTAGGAATCTAGCAATGTAGGGATCTAGGAATGTAGGGATCTACGAATATGGGGATCTAGCAATGTAGAGATCTAGCAATGTAGAGATCTAGCAATGTAGGGATTTAGGAATGTCGGGATATAGGAATATAGGGATCTAATAATGTAGGAATCTAGCAATGTAGGGATCTAGGAATATAGGGATCTAGGAATGTAGGGATCTACGAATGTGGGGATTTAGCAATGTAGAGATCTAGCAATGTAGAGATCTAGCAATGTAGGGACTTAGGAATATAGGGATCTAGCAATGTAGGGATCTAGGAATATAGGGATCTAGGAATGTAGGGATCTACGAATGTGGGGATCTAGCAATGTAGAGATCTAGCAATGTAGAGATGTAGCAATGTAGAGATCTAGCAATGTAGGGATTTAGGAATGTCGGGATATAGGAATATAGGGATCTAATAATGTAGGAATCTAGCAATGTAGGGATCTAGGAATATAGGGATCTAGGAATGTAGGGATCTACGAATGTGGGGATTTAGCAATGTAGAGATCTAGCAATGTAGGGACTTAGGAATATAGGGATCTAATAATGTAGGAATCTAGCAATGTAGGGATCTAGGAATGTAGGTATCTACGAATGTGGAGATTTAGCAATGTAGAGATCTAGCAATGTAGAGATCTAGCAATGTAGGGATTTAGGAATATAGGGATCTAATAATGTAGGAATCTAGCAATGTAGGGATCTCGGAATGTAGGGATCTACGAATGTGGGGATTTAGCAATGTAGAGATGTAGCAATGTAGAGATCTAGCAATGTAGGGATTTAGGAATATAGGGATCTATTAATGTAGGAATCTAGCAATGTAGGGATCTAGGAATGTAGGTATCTACGAATGTGGGGATCTAGCAATGTAGAGATCTAGCAATGTAGGGATCTAGCAATGTAGGGATTTAGGAATATAGGGATCTAATAATGTAGGAATCTAGCAATGTAGGGATCTAGGAATATAGGGATCTAGGAATGTAGGGATCTACGAATGTGGGGATTTAGCAATGTAGAGATCTAGCAATGTAGAGATCTAGCAATGTAGGGACTTAGGAATATAGGGATCTAGCAATGTAGGGATCTAGGAATATAGGGATCTAGGAATGTAGGGATCTACGAATGTGGGGATCTAGCAATGTAGAGATCTAGCAATGTAGAGATGTAGCAATGTAGAGATCTAGCAATGTAGGGATTTAGGAATGTCGGGATATAGGAATATAGGGATCTAATAATGTAGGAATCTAGCAATGTAGGGATCTAGGAATATAGGGATCTAGGAATGTAGGGATCTACGAATGTGGGGATTTAGCAATGTAGAGATCTAGCAATGTAGGGACTTAGGAATATAGGGATCTAATAATGTAGGAATCTAGCAATGTAGGGATCTAGGAATGTAGGTATCTACGAATGTGGAGATTTAGCAATGTAGAGATCTAGCAATGTAGAGATCTAGCAATGTAGGGATTTAGGAATATAGGGATCTAATAATGTAGGAATCTAGCAATGTAGGGATCTCGGAATGTAGGGATCTACGAATGTGGGGATTTAGCAATGTAGAGATGTAGCAATGTAGAGATCTAGCAATGTAGGGATTTAGGAATATAGGGATCTATTAATGTAGGAATCTAGCAATGTAGGGATCTAGGAATGTAGGTATCTACGAATGTGGGGATCTAGCAATGTAGAGATCTAGCAATGTAGGGATCTAGCAATGTAGGGATTTAGGAATATAGGGATCTAATAATGTAGGAATCTAGCAATGTAGGGATCTAAGAATGTAGGGATCTACGAATGTGGGGATCTAGCAATGTAGAGATCTATCAATGTAGAGATCAAGCAATGTAGAGATTTAGGAATGTGTGTAAGTACTGCATAGTAAATTATTATAAATAATTCTATAATAAATTATAATATTTTAGACTATTATATGAAGTTTCAGTTGTGTGGCATACAAATATAAAAATAAATTCTCAATTTAATTGAATAAAACTTAATTTGATAATAATTCATAATTTGTCTTGTGGAATTAAATGTTCTAAAAATATTCCACTATAGTTAAAACAACAAAAGAATTTTCATTTATGCAAGCTTTAAAGCTGCGAAGATTCATTCATTTAAATTTGAATAATGATCGAATGAAGCCATTCATTTGATTGTATATTGCTAAATAATAAAATCGTCCGGTTCTGTCGAAAAATTAAATTTATTTCATAACTGCGTCCTCTGTCGGAATTTCGATTCAGTGACATTTTTAAATTAAGTCGCATAAACAACAGCTGTATCGATGAATCATTTTTGGAGCTTATCGATGCACTCTGATAAACAAACAGCAATTTCAAGTCGATCAAAATCGAATTTGATGCGTTTTCAATGCGCTGAAACGCGGTGGTGTTCATCCAAACGTTGGTTTTTGTGAATTTAGTCGATTCTTCGTGGCTGACAGTTTATTTGATAACTTTAATAATTGGGGTTCAGTTTATCTTTTTATAGTACTGGAATATTTATCTCCAAATTATTGTATATTTAGAATCCTAGATTCTTTGATATGCAAATTCCTCAATTACCACATTTCTAGACTTGCATTCTCAGACTTTTACACTTTTAGGTTTGGACATTCCTAGATACCTATATTTCTAAATCTTTATATTCCTAGAATATTGCTAGGTTCCTACTTTTCTAGACTCCTACGTTCCTAGATCCCTATTATACTAGGTCCTTACGTTTCTAGATCCCCACATTGCTATATCCCCACATTTCTAAATCCCCACATTCCTAAATCCCTACATTCCTAGATCCCCACATTCTTAAATCCTCACATTCTTAGATCACCACATTCCTAAGTCCCTACATTCTTAGATTCCCATATTCCTAGACCCCTACATTTCTAAATCCCTATATTGCAAGATGCCTACCTTCCTAGACTCCTACATTCCTAGATTCCTATAATACTAGGTGCCTACGTTCCTAGATCTCCACATTCCTAAATCCCTACATTCTTAGATCCCCACATTCTTAAATCCTCACATTCTTAGATCCCTACATTCCAAGATTCCCACATTCCTAGATCCCCACATTCCTAAATCCCTACATTGCTAGACCCCTACATTCTTAGATCCCCACATTCTTAAATCCTCACATTCCTAGACCCCCCTAATCTTAGGTTTCTTATATTTCTGGACCCATATGTTGCTAGCTCCCTATATTTCTAGATCTTCACATCACAGTATTACAGCATAATAATACAATGAGCAAATAGTAATAGGATGGTAGTACAATTTCATAATAGAAACATCATACAGTGATATAGTATTATAGTATATTGGTAAAATAACCAAAGTGTAGTAAGATAGTAGTACAATTTTACAATACAATTAATGACACGGTACCGTGCTACTAGAATAAAATAATAAATTATTTTATAGTAAAGTCATATAATAAAATGAATGATTGCATAATAAAATTAATGAAGTACAACAAAGTAATAAAATATGCGACCCATAGCATAATAACTTGGTAAAATTGTGAAATAATACTACACACACTAATTTTCATTCTAAAGTACCCAACACCGACGTGTCTTCCGAAATAAAATTAATGTAAAGGTAATGTACTTTCCGGTAATGAATATACACGACGAAAGCGGATTACAGGATCAAATATTCAATTAAAGCTAAAGACAAATTGGACTGTACGGTAATTACGAGCCGCCGAAAATTAACTAACGAATTATGCATCGCCTCGGGATATTTAATCTTATTACTCGTCTAAAGTTGACTCGATTTTCTGAAATCTTCAAAACTGCCTGTACGTTTTAATCGTTCAATATTTTTTATTTATAGTACATTATATGTATATACTGTATAATGTACTGCATAATGTATAAGTACATTACTGTATAATGTATTGCATAATGTATAAGTACATTATACATATATTGCATGATAGCATGACATATATATATTATAAATAAATATATGTATATCAAATCTGAGTTCAATTTTATGTATGTCATGTCATACTGAATATTTCTTCATGAAATTTTGCACAGAGATACTGTGGATGGTTTTAGAACAAGTTTTGTGGTGATTAAAATTGAATACGTACCGCAAAAGTCACCCTAACCTCAATTCCACGTCCATTTTGGCGACAAAAATGACGTCATCGTGTTACGTCACTATGACACACGGGTCACACATTCTCTGTTACAACAAGCGCACCTAGAATATAGTTTATTAAAAAGTTATTACAAAAATCTGATTATTGACATCTCTTTAAAAATAAGAAACTCGAATTTCATGAATATTTTATTCTCTTATTGAATCTTGCAAACGATATTTATTTTTAACTCAGTAAAGGTAGACCGGTAGTATATTTACAATTCAGATTTATTGAGTTATCAATCTTCGATAAAGAACGAAACTTGTGAAACGATAATTTCCTATTATAGTTAATTAGCGGCAGGAAATAATTTCTCTTATTCGATTCGCACAAACGCGAACATCAGTTCAAAGGAAGGAAAGTAAAATGGTTTTGTTCCATGGAAACAAACTAATATCTTTCCTCGTTTCCTCTTCCCGGACAGCAGCACGGTAAACGTTATCGTTTCATTACATTCCCGATGGAGAAACCGTTTCCTGAAGGGACATTAATTTTCTAAACGTTTCCCCGATCCTCCTGCAATTACGTCGCAATAAACACGAGCAAATTTGCGTGTAACGTCTTCTGTTAAATCGAACAACAATGTGCAACCATTTCGTGGATTAAAAATAACGCGTACCGTGTATAACATTTTCGTTTAAATCGTAAAACTTCGTGAAAACGATTACATCGTTTCTTGTGTGTTCGTAATACAAAATGGCTGACTACTGTATTTATGGCACTTACATTTTTAGACTGTTAAAACGTAATGGATAACTTTCTTTTTATTTTTCGAAATAAAATTTCTATTATTTTTTAATTCGAAAACAGTGTATACTTAATTTGACCTAACTTTAGGATCAAAAGTTTATATTAGATTAATCCTACTTATAAAACCTTAAATTGAAGTAACCTCAATGTTAAGCCTAAAGTTTGATTAACCTATTGACACAACCTTAAATTGCAGTAACCCTATTTACAAAGCCTTGAGTTAACCTAACCTCATTTTCTAAGCATTAAGTTAACCTAACCTTAGTGTCAAAAGCTTAATTTGACCTAACCTTATTTACAGAACCTTAAATTGACCTAACCTTATTTACAAAACCTTAAATTGACCTAACCTTGGTGTCATAAGCTTAATTTGGACTAACCCTCCTCTTAATTAAGTTTGTGATACTAAGGTTAGGTCAACTTAAGGTTTTTATACTAAGGTTAGGTCAATTTAAGGTTTTATAAACAAGGTTAGTCCAACTTGAGGTATTAATACCAAGGTTAGGTCAACTTAAGGTTTTGCAAACAGGGTTAGTCCAATTTAAGATTGTAATACCATGGTTAGGTATTAAAAATTTTAGTTAACAAGTGTATCGAGGACGCTATGATTTCTGAAAATATCGCTATTATGATAAATCGAGTTACCATAATTCCCTATGCAATTTTTCACAAAAATAACGCGCTATGAAAACAAATTTGCATCGAAAGCGATAAAGTATTTATCATAATTCAAATTACCATCGCAGAGGGATAAATAAAAATTGCATGCGATAAAGGAAGTCGTGAAGGAAGTTCCTTGTAAGTCTTCCGGAATATTTATCGTTTCTTCCAGAAATATGACGGTACACAGAGATAAAGAGAAAAATAGGAAGAAATCTCCAGAATTGTCTTTCTCCTCAGTGTTGTTCCGCTGAAGAGGAATCTCGTTCACTGTATCGCGATGCGATGTTTAATAAACGTTCCTCCCAGGACACTCGCCTCTCTGTCTTAATTACCTCCAGCTTCCGGTTACCCTTTCCGGCCTTCTCTTCCCTCCTCTCTCCTCTGCTTTGCTCCTTTTCTCGGCACACTGTGCCATTTAATCGAAAGTTCCACTCGAGTTTTACAGCCGCAACGCTCGTCGTGTTTCTTTTATCGTTTCGTTTCGAGTTTCTTCTTTGTCCGCTCGCTTTCCTCTCTTCTTTTCACGACGCACCGCGGAATCTCGGGTTTTCCTGTTGCTGCAGCCAGGAGGGTTACAATGGTAACACGGTAAATTAGCCGGAAATCGAAGATCCCGTTTGTAAACCGCACGAGATCCCGTGCGAAACAACAGTTGCTGAATCGGATACTTGAAACGAGAAACTTTGAAAAAGAAACTCGCGCTCCATCGGCTGTGTTTTTCAAGACATCGCAGCAGTTGGGCCATCGACTTCGATCGAACTTCTTATAACGAATCTAGGGCAAGAATAAGCTGACACGTATATCATCGTTTTTCTTACTGTTCACTATTTCAGAAGATTTTTCAGTTTGATATTCTTAGTTTAATTACAAGAGATAATAAATAACATGGTTGTACAGTGATGGCGGTGTAATAAGTTGGAGTAACCCCACTTACAAAACCTTAAATTAACCTAACCTTAGTATCAAAGGCTTAAATTAACCTAACCTTAGTATAAGAAGCTTAAATTGACCTAACCTCAGTATAAGAAGCTTAAATTGACCTAACCTTAGTATCAAGAGCTTAAATTGACCTAACCTTAGTATAAAAAGCTTAAATTGACCTAACCTTAGCATAAAAAGCTTAAATTGACCTAACCCTACTCTTAATTAACCTTGTGTAATTAAGGTTAGGCGAATTTAAGGTTTTGTAAATAGGGTTAGTCCAAATTAAGGTTTTAACATTTAGGTTAGGTCAACTTAAGGTTTTGTAAATAGGGTTAGTCCAAATTAAGGTTTTAATATTAAGGTTAGGTCAACTTAAGGTTTTTTAAATAGAGTTACTCTAAATTAAGGTTTTAATACTGAGGTTAGGTACATTCAACGTTTTGTAAATAGGGTTAGTCCAACTGAAGCTTTTGTTGTTAAGCACCTCTGCATTATGGTAACTTAACAAAGGATTATTGCACACATGTCTGATCCACCTTAATCTGACTAACCTGTGCTACTCTTACTTAACTTTTTAATAACAAGACCAGATGAACTTAAGGTTTTTTTAAATAATGTTTTTCCAACTTAAGCTTCCACAAGTAAGATCATCCCAAGTTAATTCAAACTAATCTGCACAAGTTTTTCCACCAGACTTCTTCACTTCAAAAATCATGTTCAATTGACCCTAAACCCATGAACCGTAATCTCTGCAGCAGCAGAGTTGTCAGACTATTCGTCTGCCGATTTCTTTATGCTCGCGAGCAAAGAGAATCTCGCTAATTTATGCCTGGCTTCGCCGGCACAAATCGTGAGCGGGTGCGATAAAGCAAACACGGTTTGAACAGCAATCTAGAAAACGGCGCGTTTGCCGAGCTGAATGTCGCGAGTCGAGAAGCGACGAGAAAAGAATACAAAAAAGAACGATCTCGGGTAGCTGATAGCCAAGTTGAAAAAGTTTCCATCCGTAGGAGGCCGTGTGTACAGCTTTGTTTCGGCGTTGTTAAATTTGAATGGCTCCCAGAAACATTGTCGTTCATAGGAACAGTTTCTCGTCGAGCGTAGTCGTTAAGGGAAACATTGTTACTCGACAAAATGGTGAATGTACCGCGGGAGTCAAAAGTCTGTTTGCATTTGGCAAATACCAAGTTTCTGTAGCACTTCACAGAACTGCGAATTAACATGGTCGCTGACTTGTGCCCAAACGCACGTGCTAGGACTAGGATGTCTATGAAGGCTGGTGTATTACAAGGTTTTACTCGAAATGGTAGAAACGGGAGGGTTGGAGATGAAATGGAACCGTAGATAAAATGGAGGGAAAATGAATTGGGGAGGTAGAGACAAGATGGAGGGCTATGGTAATGCCAAAGTGAACTGTGGACACTTTTCTTGGGTGTAAAGTCGAGGGACTTAGGGATATAATAATTCAGGAATTTGGGAAATTTGGAATTGGGGAATTGGGGAATTTAGTAATTTAGATTTTAGGAATTTGGGAAATTTGGAATTGGGGAATTTAGTAATTTGGAGTTTGGGAATTTGTGAAATTTGAAATTGGGGAATTTAGTAATTTAGAGTTTGGGAATTTGGGAAATTTGGAATTGGGGAATTTAGTAATTTAGAGTTTGGGGATTTGGGAAATTTGTAATTGGGGAATTTAGAAATTTAGAGTTTGGGAATTTAGAAAATTTGGAATTGGGGAATTTGGAACATTTGAAATTGGGGAATTTACTAATTTAGGATTTGGGAATTTGGAAAATTTGGAATTGGGGAATTTAGTAACTTAGGATTTGGGAAATTTGTAATTGGGGAATTTAGAAATTTAGAGTGGGAATTTAGAAAATTTGGAATTGGGGAATTTGGAAAATTTGGAATTGGGGAATTTAGTAATTTAGAATTTGGGAATTTGGAAAATTTGGAATTGGGGAATTTAGTAATTTAGAATTTGGGAATTTGGAAAATTTGGAATTGGGAATTTAGTAATTTAGAATTTGGGAATTTGGGAAATTTGGAATTGGGAATTTAGTAATTTAGAATTTGGGAATTTGGGAAATTTGGAATTGGGGAATTTAGTAATTTATAGTTTAGGAATTTGGGAAGTTTCGAATTGGGGAATTTAGTAACTTAGGATTTGGGAATTTGGAAAATTTGGAATTGGGGAATTTAGTAATTTAGAATTTGGGAATTTGGGAAATTTGGAATTGGGGAATTTAGTAATTCAGTTTTAGGAATTTGGCAAATTTAGAATTGGGGAATTTAGTAATTTAAAATATGGGAATTTGGAAAATTTGGAATTGGGGAATTTACTAATTTCAAATTTGAGAATTTGAAAAATTTGAAGTTAGGACATTAGGTATTTGAAAAATTTTGAATCTGAAAAAATTGCAATTTAAAAATTAAGAATTTAGAAAATTTTAAATTTCATAAATTTACCAATAAAAAATTAAAAAACCTACAAAATATGAAATTCCAAAATTTCTAAAATGTACAACTTGCAACTAAAAATTCAGAAATTCAAATACTTAAGAAAAATCTTAAAAATCTCAAAAGTGTGAAAAAACAAAATTCACCCGAAACCCATTTCCTCTCCAAACATTCGCTCACGTAAAATAAATTCTAAAGGAAAATCAAAGGAATCTTCGCAATCTTCGACACCGCAGGTGTTCGCTTCTCGATTAATACATATTACGAAAGAGGAGCCGTGGTTTCTGAGATTCCGGCGCGAGAAGAAACTTGACAAACGATCGAAAGTTTGACGCCCTACTTCTCGTCAGATCAGAAAGTTTAAAGCGTTGATCGGCAGTGTATTCATCCAGGTCAAAGCTTAAAAGCTCCCTTTACGCTAGAGTCAGCTAAGCTGAACTTCCTCCTTTCATCGCTCTTCTTCTCGCTTTCCCTATGATGCAATTTCCATCGTTCTTCGGCAACAGCCGCGACGTTAGTTCTTCTGCGTTCGTCGCGTTCATGCAGATTCGCGCGAAGAAAAACAGTGCTCCGCTTACCGGAATCGTCGTATTTCACTTTTCACGGAGCGAAATCGTGTCGTGTTGTCTTGGAGTTGTAGAAAAACCAGTTCCGTGTCGAACAGTTTGTTCGGTAGGGATTTCTACGGTGGTGGTTGTTGGAACTAAAATTTGTGAAGCGAGAGGTTAGGTTAGGGGTTGGGAAGTGGGCATTTGGGGATTTAATAATTGAATATTAGGGAATTTGAGGAATTTGAGAAATTGGGAGAATTTAAAGAATTTGGGGATTATGGAGAATTTGGGGAATTTGGAGAATAGGAAACATTTGAAGAATTTCGAAAATTTCGAGAATTGGGAGAATTTGGGGAATTTCGAGGATTTGAAGAACTGGGAAAATTTCAAGAATTTAGGGAATATGAAAAATTGGGAGAATTTGAGGAATTTGGGAAATTTGGATAATTTGGGGGATTTGAAGAATTGGACAAATTTGAAGAATTTGGGGAATTTGGATAATTGGAAAAATTTGAAGAATTTAAAGAATTTAAAGAATTTGGAACATTGAGAGAATTTGGGGAATTTGGAGAGTTTAGAGAATTTAGAGAATTTGGAAACTTGGGAGAATTTGGATAATTTTGAGAATTTTAATAATTTGGGGAATTTGAAGAATTGGAGGAATTTGGAAACTTGGGAGAATTTGGATAATTTAGAGAATTTTAATAATTTGGGGAATTTGAAGAATTGAAGGAATTTGGGGAATTTTGAGAATTCATAATTCATAATAGAAATTCAAATTTCTAAATTTCCCCATTCCCAAATCCCGAAATCCCCATATTCCTAGATCTTTAAATCCATAGATCCTCAAATCCTTAGTTCCCCAAATCTCTAGATCTCCATGTCCCTATATCATCAAATCCCAATATAACAATTCGAACATTGTAACGTCTTTAACTTCCAAAATTCCCTGAATCCTAAATTTTCAAATTAAAAATCCCTATATCGTATCATCTCCAGCTCTAAAAAATCCCTAAACCATTAAATCCCAGAATAAAAATCCCTAGATACCAACATCTCTAGCTTTAAAAAATCCCTAGATCCTTAAATTCCACGATAAAATTTTTTATATACCAACATCCCTAGCTCTGAAAAATCCCTAAACTCTCAAACTCCAGGATAAAATTTCTTAGATTGAAACATCTCTGGCTCTAAAAAATCCCTAAACCCTTAAATCCCAGAATAAAAATCCCTAGATACCAACATCTCTAGCTTTAAAAAATCCCTAAACCCTTAAATTCCACAATAAAATTTCTTATATACCAACATCTCTAGCTCTGAAAAATCCCTAAACTCTCAAACTCCAGGATAAAATTTCTTAGATTGCAACATCTCTAGCTGTGAAAAATCTCTAAACTCTCAGATCCTAGAATAAAAATTCTCAGACTGCAACATCTCTAGCTGTGAAAAATCCCTAAACTCTCAGATCCTAGAATAAAAATTCTCAGACTGCAACATCTCCAACTCGCGAAAAATCTTTGGTTTCCCAAATCCCTAGAACTCAAAAATCCTTGTACCTCTAAATCTCTAAATTCCAAAAACCTTTAACCCTGAAATTCCCATATCAAAAAATCCTAGAGTCCCCACATCTATTGACCCCAATATTATCTCAAACCCCATAACTATACATATAGAACTATAATAAAAACCCTCTAAGTCTAAAATCCCCAGATCCTAAAGTTCCAAGACGCAGAATTCCAACGTCTAAAAACCCCAAGAGCAGGAAATCTCCAGATCCCTAAATCTCTGCAAGCAGAAAGTGTGTACACGCTCGAGAATAGAAGCACTATCATAAGATGGTATTTAACAGCACTAAATGTTGCTCTTTCAAGAACCACGTGCGGTTTCTCTTTCGAGTAGCAATTATTTCACGGTCGTTAGACTTTCTGCTTAATCCCTCGGTTGTTTTCGAAAGATGACTCTCCCCAGGGATCGTCACAACGTATCCCGTTGATCCTACCCTTCGACCGGGGTAAAACATCGACCAAATGACCGGCTCTCCGTGTTCCTTGCGATTCTTTCTTTGGGAACAAACGACTTCCGACGGAACCACTGCTCTCTGGATCGAGGATAATGCTGCAAGATGGCGGAATTTATGGGCCATCGAGGAAATAGAACCGCTATTGGAAACTCGCGGACCGAAAAAGAAAATATCAGAAATTTACCTGCCCACGATTCTGATTTTCTCGAATTATTATTAAAATTAAAGTTTTCTTAGATTATTTAATTTGAGTACTCAAAAATTCAGTAACTTACAATCTTAAACAGCAACGCTCGGCTGACTTCATAATTCTTCAAAGCAAATTATAACAATCGTCCAGGAACGAAGAAAATATCCCTAGATAGAGCAAGTTCTGTAGTAAAGAGAGGAAAAGGAGATAAAGCCAATGAGAAGGGTTGTTAGTCGTGTCTCGACTGGTGAACTTAATCTCACCCTTTTAACCGTTGATGTAATTACAATGACGATTCCCGATAATAGTCTGCGTCGCGTCGTCATCCTCGAATTTCGAGAAGCTCTTTTCCTCGGGCTAAAGCCGGAGATGCTCGTTTAAGCAGCCTCGTTCCTGGTAATTACCGCAATCGTGGCAACCAGATTATCGCTTGTAGCCCAGGGCATTTCGAAAACCTTTGCTGAAACTTGCGTTGACTGTTGTACTGGCTGGAATTATTCGTTTTCTTATTACTTTGTCATAAGATATTGCTTTATTTCGCGATCTCGTTCTCTGGAAGGGAAGAGAATTTCAATTCGCTAGAAAATTAACAAATACTTGAATTAATATTAATTAGTAACTGGGGAATTAATTATTATTAGGATTTGTATTGATAAGTAACTAGGGAACTTAGAAGTATTAGGACTAGTACTAATAAGTAACTAGGGAATTCACAAATATTAGGACTAGTATTAATAAGTAACTAGGGAATTCAGAAATATTACGAATTGTGTTAATAAGTAACTAGGGAATTCAGAAATATTACAAATTATATTAATAAGTAACTAGGGAATTCAGAAATATTAGGACTTGTATTAATAAGTTACTAGGGAATTCAGAAATATTACGCATTGTATTAATAAGTAACTAGGGTATTAATAAATATTAGGACCAGTATTAATTAGTAACTAGGGAATTCATAAATATTAGGACTAGTCAATATAAGTAACTAGGAGAATAATAAATACCAAGACTAGTATTGATAAGCAACTAGAAAAATAATACATACTATGATCAGTAACTAGAGTATTAACAAATACTAACAATGCTAAAACTAGTATTAGTTAGTAGCTAGAAAATTAATAAATATTGGGACTAGTAATAATTCATAGGGATTTAATGAATACTAAGACTAGTATTAGTAACTAGAGAATTAATAAACATTAGGGGTAGTATTAATTAGTATTTAAGAATTTAAAGAATACTAGGACCAGTACTAATAAATAACTAGGGAATTAGTAAATACTAGGACTAGTATTAATTAGTAACTAGGAAGTTAGTAAAGACTAGGACTATTATTAATAACTAGAGAATTAAAAAGTATTAGGATTAATATTAACTAGTAGCTAGGGAATTAATAAATACTAGAACCCGTACTGATTAGTAACTAGGAAATGAATAAATACTAGAAGTATTATTAATTAGTAACTAGGCGGTTAATAAGATCTAGGGTTAGTATTAATAACTAGAGAATCAAAAAGTATTAGGACTAATATTAACTAGTAGCTAGGGAATTAATAAATACTAGAACCCGTACTGATTAGTAACTAGGAAATTAATAAATACTAGGACTAGTATTGATTTGTAACTAGGAAGCTAATAAGATCTAGGGTTAGTATTAATAACTAGAGAATCAAAAAGTATTAGGACTAACATTAATTAATAGCTAGGGAATTAATAAATACTAGGGTCAGTATTAGTAACTAGGAAATGAATAGATACTAAGACCAGTATTAAATAACTAGAAAATGAATAAATACTAGAACTAGTATTAGTAACTCGGAAAATAATGAATACTATGAATATCAGTTAGTAACTAGTAAATTGATAAACAATGTAATACTAGGGGAAGTGCTTGTAGAAACAGAATGATTTGATTTGGTACAAATTGCACGCGATTATTATCAGGAAGTTAAATCACAGCCTATTCGCGTTTTAAAATGAGGTGCCATGAATGGCGACACGATAAATTGATTTGATCACAAAGTCTGGAATAAATTTTCCTCCTTTCGTTCCATCGCAATGGAAACGAATTCATGGACGGAACCATCTTCTGGATATAATGGGCCTTCAGATTTCTAAATACGTTTCCGATAATACTCCGACTTGTGCCTTTCATTTCAATTATATCAAATTCAACGATTCCATTCACTCGATTTCTTTACATTTACATTTGCCGATAACGCCGTTCCATTTTATATATATATTTTTAGGTTTAACACTGTATCTAGGGGAAAATAATTCTGGTCACATTATTGATACAAAGTTTTACATTTTGTGAATTTTTTGAATTTAAAAATTTTCAAGTTTTCATGATTGTGGGTTTAGAAGGTAGTTTTTGAATTTTCAAGTTTTTTTGCTTTAGAAATTAATACGTTTTCAAGTTTTTTAAGCTTTTTTTAGGAGGTGTAAGTTTTCAAATCTTCAAATTTTTTCATTCAGAAATTAATACTTCTCTAAATTTATAAAATTATAAGTTTTCAAATTATGAAATTTATGAATTTATAAATTTATTTAAAAGAAATTCAAAAACTGTTTAATTTACAAACTTGCAGATTTACAAATTTATAACTTACATAATTTCACATTTCAACGCGAACACCCAACTTTTCATCGGCTATAAATAGAAGTTATTTCAAAAACATTTATAACGTGTCAAGTTTTATTAAAAATATTTCCTCGGTTATAAAACATCGGCACGTTCGATCTCAAGGTAACAGGTGCAAAGGTCAGATCTCTGAAACGTGTAATATTACACAGTCGGGTCCGTGGGCGTTAATAAAAAACTATAACTAAAAACTCATGGAAACTTTCACACACTGCAACTATATTATTCACGTATCAGTTATAGAATTCATTATTCTCAATTATGACCTATATCATAATTACAACATATCATTTAATTATATATTCCACTTCATTTAGTTATACTTTGACGAATATACTTGTCACTGGTTGATAATAACCTCTACAATTAATAACTTGCCACTTTCAAATGATTGCTAATAACCTTTAAAATTATTGCAGGTTACTAATAATCTACAAAGTTAATTTTAGTAACCTTCAAAATTGCTCATAGTTGTTAATAATCTACAAAGTTAACTCTAATAACCTATAAAATTGCTAATGAACGCTAATAATCTACAAAGTTAAGTTTAATAACCTATATACTTGCTAATGGATGCTAATATTCTACAAAGTTAATTCCAATATCCTATAAAATTGCTGATGGTAGATAGTGAACCACAAAGTTGATATTAATAACCTAGAAAGGTGCTAATAACCTACGAAGTTAGTTCGAATAACCTAAAATTGCTAATGGTTGCTAGTAACCTATAAATTTGATAATAATAACCTTTATCGATGATTGCACCTAACCTATAAAATTGCTGATGGCCTCTAGTAACCCATAAAACTGGTACTAATAACCTGTAATAAAAGTGTCAGATCTTTTCGTTCAAGCTAACACATTGTTATTATTGTTCACAATTTAACACATTGTTGACCATAATTTCTTACTAATAATTGTTACAAAATACATAATATATATCAGTATTCTAAATTGCAAAGGGAATTGCAAAGATGTACTCTCTGAATATCCACAATGTAACCATAAATCTCGCCGAGACAACCTAACGGATAGAATAGGAATGTCAACAAAACGAAGATATTTACTCGCCCAGCAACGTGTTTAACAAGAATCCCTTAACCGCGTTTCAGGTGCACCGGAGGAGAAGCTTTGGGCGATTCTACCCAACGGTCCATCACTTCCGGAACGACCTACAACGCCTCGAACAGTGACAAGCGTTGCTACAACCTATAGACCATGGAAAACACGACCCACCAGGCCGAATTACTATCCAAACGAGGACCAACCACGACATCCAGATCGTTACCCGCTGAAGCCTCACAAGCCTCACAAACACCATACGACGACCACCACCACCACCATGAGGACCACGTACCCGCAGAGGCCAAGGCATCGATGGACCCCGCCGCCCAGAAACGACGTGCCGGATAAATGCGACACCAGCTACGATGCCATCAGCATCATTCGCAGAGAGGTGTTCGTCTTCAAAGGACGGGTAGGTGTATAACCTCTTACGATCAGGGTGCATTTTTATTTCTGGGATATATGCGAAAACTTTCTTTCGTTACCACCCCAAGTAGCCACCTTCCGGCACTTTTGACAATTTTTATAAAGGTTTTGGCTTTTAAGATTTTAATGGGGATTCTATCTGTTCACGCGAGCTTTAAATGATTCAAGGTCAAATTATTGCTACCATCGTATGTTCCTCTTGATGTCCTACAACTTTTGTCTGAAACATTTTTCCGTATCTAAAGCCGTTTCTGAAATATAAGGGTGGACCGGACTTTAGAGACCCTGTAAGGGGTCGGGGTTTTATTTTGATACCTTCACCATGATAATTCTTTTAACCGAATTTGATCATTTGAACAGAAACTTTTTAATGACCTTGAAATTCATCAAGGTCATCTTGAATAACCTCTAGGTCTTAAGCTTCAGTCTAAATTATACTACGTTATACGTCTACTGTGATTTGTTATTAATTGTTGGTTTTTTCTTTCAGTATCTGTGGAGGATCGGTGAAAACGGAATGTACGAAGGATATCCAGCGGAAATAACGCGTTTGTTCAATCTACCTGAATACATTGATCACGTAGACGCGGTTTACGAAAGGCCAGACAAGAAGATAGTGTTCTTCATTGGCAAGAAATACTACGTTTTCAACGCCAATCATCTGGAACCAGGCTATCCGAGGCCGTTAACGATCCTTGGCTTACCGGAATCGTTGGAGAAGGTGGATGGTGCTATGGTCTGGGGACATAATGGGAAAACTTACTTTTTCAGTGGTTCCATGTACTGGAGGTATACAGGATTATTTAAGTCGAACATTTGGATTATTCGCATTGCTATTAAAAGTAGAACTAAACTGATGGAAGATTATATGGTTTCAGGATTTGATCATATAAACTTTTGTCAGTTATTTTTTTGTACCTTTAACGACAGTGGAAATAATTCAGATGTTCAACTTAAATGAAACGTATAATTGATCTGATTTTGGAACAATAGGGTTCCTATAATGCTTTCTTATGAATTTTCAAATTTATGAAGTTGGGATACATTCTACAATTTACAAGTGTAGAAATTTTCAATTTGAAAATAACTCGAAAATAAAGGACCTAGTTTCCTCAGACAGAAATCCTAATTACGCTCATGAAGACATATATAGAAAAAGTACATTTTATTTTCAAAAAACAATATAAATGGGAACCCTATACAATTCCATACAAGTCCTCCTACCAACATATCATTAACAGTAACTGTATTGATCATAGGTTTGACGAATCTGTAAACTACGTGGAACTGGATTATCCAAGAGACATAAGCATGTTCGCTGGAGTTGGAAACGATATTGACGCCGTTTTTCAATGGACAGATGGTACATATTTATTTATATATACTTCAAGATCAAGTGCAGTGACCAAATCCGAATAGAGACCCTAGAATGAATATTAAATCTACAAAAACATTTTCATAATAAAATAATCATTTACATTAATAAATATAAATTAACACGGTAGTAACTTTCTGTATACTATAATGAACGAAGAAAATGACTATAATGATGTTTATTTTATTACATATAAGTCAATTGTATATAAATAAATTTGAATATCACCGCCATATGAGATTACGTATGGTTTAGATCAATATGGCGGATAATTTCCGTTAGTCGATCGCTATTCAAGTTTGGTCCTCCCCTTGACCCTTGAATTCTAAACAATTAAAAATGTATGAAATATCTTTAAAATAAATCTCTTATTTTTACAGGTAAAACGTACTTTTTCAAAGGGAAAGGTTTCTGGGAATTCGATGACCTGAGAATGAAAGTTGCCCATGAAAGACAGAAATTATCGGCGCCCGTTTGGATGGGCTGTCCACGGGAATTAGAGACCAACGACGTCGACAGCTTTCCAAGGAAATCGAAGATCACTGCCGCAAACCGAGCATCGACACCACAAACTTTCTTCCTCGGATTATTTTTTATAGCATATTTGAACAAATATTTGTAAACTGTGATATTTATGTAAAAGCCGCGTATCAAACGCGAGCCCGCGTGTGCGCGACGCGTACACGACTCCGGTCTAAATTTCAACGCACTTCCCTTATATTGATTATACGGAATTAAAGTAATTTTAATAAAGTAATTTTTAAAAAATTTTCATAATAAACGATTTATCCCAATTCGCAAGTTTTATTCCTCTGCTCTGAACCCATGATTTTCTCTGTACGAATGAATGTCTACAGGATTATTATAAAGGTGTGTTGTAGTCTGATCTTCGAAAGTGTAGAAAACAAAAAATCTGTATGAATTTATTTCTCGTAGAAAATGTTACGTACATCATGCATTTATCTCCTGAACTATTTGTAATTAAAAAGAATGCATTAAATTTTGCACCAATTTTCAAAATTTCCTAATTCCCGAATTTATAAATATTTAATTTTCGTAGCTCCCAAACATTTAAGTCTTCCAATCCCCTAATTGTCAAATTTCTACGTTTGTAAATCTCTAATTTAGATTCCCATATCTCTATATTTTCAAATTTCTAAATTACCACATTTTCAATTTCCAAATTTCTAAATTTCTAACTTCTCTAATCTCTCAAGGTCCTAACCTCTCAGGCTTACCTAATTTTTAGGTTACAAAATCCCCAAATTCTTAAAATTCCTAAATTTTCAAGTATCTAAATTTGACAACTGGATCGACCAGCAATGTAACAAGAATCTACTGCACTCAGTTGTAAGTATCATAAATATCCTTTTACCGGGCAGACCATATCATTTTTACTATATGATGGTATTGTTAAAATTATGTTTAAATTTATCAACATTGAGTAATTTCTAGTAAAAAAGAACAGGATTCAGGAGTCTAAAATCATTGTCTTTATAAGCTTCAGTTATCATGTAACTCATATATTTAACAAAAACATGTACACTTTTTATTTCTCGGATCAACTTTAAACGATATGTTAACAGAATCTCTTTACAGTTTTTACATTCTGCTTTGGCGAGTGAATAAATAGACTCTCTTTGTTATGCTCGCTTTTCTTGCCGCAGACGTTCAAGAAACATTTTGTTTGAGCAACAAAATAACGCGACTATGGTGCATTCGGGAAAGCGTAATCGGACAAGTTAAAACTTGTTGTTGGACATGGATTTCATTATGAGCATAAATTATTTGAATTCCACCATAGCACGCGATTTCCTTTCGCTTTAATTTCATTCCTCATCCACGAGATATTTCACATTCTATCTGTATGATAAAGCTTCGTTGAACGTTTCATCCTTCCCTCCTCATGCTAAAGGCGCAAATCCGGCGGCGAATATGGGTCCCAAGGATTAAGCGATCTCAATGTAGTTTGGACAATGGTGTCTACTTCTGCCATACCTCCTATTCCAGTATCACCGCACATAAGAGTTTTAGAAATGCAAGTGACTTCCTTGTATCCCCATGACTTAAGTAGAGCTACCTGTATAAAACAGTAACAATAAAGATTAATTACTCTATAAAACAAACGGGGTAATAAAAAACATGAACCTTTTACCTGCGGTGCAGTGACAGGATGTTCCCACATTTTCGTGTTCATAGCAGGACAAAAAATCAAAGGCTTTGACGGATCCCAAGCACGAGCGACACAGGTCAAAATATTATCGCATATACCACTTGCTATCTTGCCCAATGTGTTAGCATCTAACGGAGCGATTAGGAACAAATCAGCCCACTTGACTAAGTCTATGTGCAATACAGGATCTCCTCGGTCTTGCCAGGCAGCCCATTCGACAGTGTCTGACAAAACTTGAATTCCTGAAGGCAGTTCTGCTTCTTTCATAAAATGCTTAGCTTTTTCTGTAACTACTATTCTTACTTCCAAATTGTTTTGCCACAACTTTTGTACTAATTGTGGCAGTTTAATCGTGGCAACACTACCGGTACATCCAATTAAAACTCTCTTTCTAGAAATGCAATGCGACATTTTGAACTATTTAGGTTTTCGAACTTGGAATTCTTTTCTAACAATCTTTTTTTCGTTTTCTGGTTATATTATATAAAACTGTACTATCAGTTTTCTCAACAGACGATATGGAATAGGTTTGGCCAGTGAAACAACGACAACGGGTTTGCTATTATTTTTTAGGCCATCTGACGGAAATCAAATGCCTTCAATTACTTAGATCCACAGGAAACTACAATTAACAGAGATCTAAGTTAAATGTTTAATTTGTAATCTCTATAACAGGTGTACTATTGTTTCTACCAAGTTGTTTCAAATGCTTGATTCTCTTTGAAGTCTGTCCACCACACTGGAATCACTTTAATCTGACTATATGTTGAATAAAACTCACTATTCAATTATGTCTAGTCACCAACCTCCAATTGTGTTAGATAATAATTCCTAAACACATATATACACATATACTATTTAGAAAGTGATCCGTGAAACCTGTTAATCTCCTTTTCAAGATAAAATGATAACCAGCTGAAATGTTCGTAAATCTACGACGTCGCGACAATCGATTAGTAATAAATCGCTGTTGTTATGTCTCCTTGACCTCGTCAGAGAAACCGAGAGAGGACCAATCTTCTCGCGCCATTAGCTCGTTATCCATTCGACAAGCAAGATAATTTTTCGCATCGTCTCTGCACATTGTACTCTCGTTCTTATTGTCGTTCAAACAGCGCATATACTTGATCATAAGATTTTTGCAGGATCCCTCATGATCGAGCGGAAAGCTTCCTTTCTCGGGGGGCACAGGTGTAAATGCCTTTTTCGAAAATGTGTACGAGGACATCACTGCCGTTGGCGACGTTCATGCAGGAAAGCTCAGTATATGAAAGTAGATGATTAATTTTACGAAAAGAATAATTATACGGACCTCTCGTTGAACACACAACAAAATGCAACCGCCATTGTAGTAAAAACGAGTAACAGCGCCACACGCGATTATGTCTGTAACTTCTTTTTACGCAGACTGCGTGTCACGTGATACGCAAGTGAGTAATTTTAAATGAGATTGATCGTTCTGAACTATGAATGAAAATGTAAGGCATCGATTTTATGTAAATTTAAGTAGCACGTAATATACGAATATTCTTTACTTGAGCGAGATGGTTATATTATGGTCGAAGAAATTATTTGATATTTGTAACACGAAACAGGCGACAATACGATATTGGGGTTATTCAATTTTGTAATTAATTTGGAACTATTAAACTTCAAAATATTTTAAATTAAGTTTTGTGTCTTTAAAATATCAGAACTCAAGAATTGAAATTTGGAATTTTAGATCTTTTATACTTTTGGGATTTAGGAATTTTAGAATTGTATAGATTAGAGGTTGGCATTTTAGAAAGTCTGATGCGAAATATCATAATACATTATATATTTATACACCTATACATGTACGTAAACATTATTGATTTGATTCGTTAAAAGAAATATATGTATGAACAGAAATATACGACAATGTGATTAATAATTGTTCAAATATTTTGTTTAATTTTAGCGACTTCATTGATAGAAAAAAATGAAAAATACTAATCTATTATGAAATAATTAATTTAAATAGTATTTTAAACGTCTTTCACATATTTTTCTAAAAACTGTATTCTAAAAACAGTACAGCTAGCACCACCTGATCTTCAAACAAGCAACTATAGAAATAAAAAAGTATTTTCTGTAAAATAATATAGGAGAAGAGTTATTATTATTTTTTTAAATAAGTATAATTATCTTTATATTTAGAATGGCTTATTTACAAAATGTGGTCGATATCGGAGTATAATGGTTTTCCGAAGTTTCGTCTACTATCAATTACCGACGCATTCGATTTTGTACTGAAATTGCATCTGTAGGTAAAAGAAAATTTTAGAACTACCATATCGATTGGAACTGATTATACACCACAGCGTTTGAAACACACCTTAGTGTTTGAAATTAAAAATGAAAATACTGGTACATATTTGTTATTTAAACTACGTGGAACATGTTTACGTTCATACGCAAAAAATTGCAACAGAAAAACGGGTAAAAACTGGAAAAGAAACATCAGTGCATACAATAATAACGAACATTTACTTATTTTGAAAGAATATGTAATTTATAATTATCTTTTTATTATATAAAAGTGTAATAAAATAAAACCTAACAATGCATAAAAGTTAATAAACATGATAAATTTTAATAGTTGTAATAATAATTTGTTAAATAAACAACAGAAAAATTAAAAAATTAAATAAAAAATGTCGATATTACAAATACAGGTATGAATGACGTCATTACCCGGTATTGGTGGATTACATGACAGCTGATTGGTCCACGGATGACCTATCATTGATAACTTGAGAGGTCATAGGTGTTCAGTATTGTTCAAGCTGCCTGCTATTGGTGCATGACACCTGATTGGTCCGCGCGGTTCACCTATCATTCTTACCTTGATAAGTGTCATCGGTGTTCAGTATTGTTTAAGCTGTCCAAGTGTTCGGATCGATCGTGACATCTCATACCGGTACGAGTCAAAATGTTAATTAACCGATCGTGTGTTCATCGCTGTGTTATCTAGTGTTTTAGTGCAAGTGTCTAGTGTGTGTTATCAAGCTTTTTAGTGTATATACGGGGGTGTATTAACGTGTTTTATGGTGTGGTTCCCCATATACCTACGTGCTTACTAGTGTTTCAATTTGTGATTGTGCATGTGTATACGTTAGTGTGTTTTATAGTGCGGTTATTTAACTGTTTTACCACTTTTTTAGTGCTTTTGTGTATTTTGTGCAGTGGTTATTTAAGTGTTCTGACAAAGTGTTATTGGTGTTTTAGTGTACTTTATGGAACGGTTATTTAAGTGTATTGGCATACTGTTACTAGTGTTTTAGTGTACTTTATGGAACGGTTATTTAAGTGTTTTCGTAAACTGTTATCGGTGGTGTAGTGTACTTTATGGAACGGTTATTTAAGTGTTTTGATAAACTGTTATTGGTGCTTCAGTGTACTTTATGTAACGGTTATTTAAGTGTTTTGCCATACATGTACCAGTGATTTAGTGTGTTTTATGAAACGGTTATTTAAGTGTATTGGTATACTGTTACTGGTGCTTTAGTGTACTTTATGGAACGGTTATTTAAGTGTTTTGACAAAGTGTTACTGGTGCTTTAGTGTACTTTATGGAACGGTTATTTAAGTGTTTTGACAAAGTGTTACTGGTGCTTTAGTGTACTTTATGGAACGGTTATTTAAATGTTTTGACAAACTGTTACTGGTGCTTTAGTGTACTTTATGGAACGGTTATTTAAGTGTATTGGTATATTGTTACTGGTGCTTTAGTGTACTTTATGGAACGGTTATTTAAGTGTTTTGACAAAGTGTTACTGGTGCTTTAGTGTACTTTATGGAACGGTTATTTAAGTGTATTGGTATACTGTTACTGGTGCTTTAGTGTACTTTATGGAACGGTTATTTAAGTGTTTTGATAAACTGTTACTGGTGCTTTAGTGTACTTTATGGAACGGTTATTTAAGTGTTTTGACATACTGTTACTGGTGCTTTAGTGTAATTATGTAGTGATTATTTAAAGCTTTTTGCAAACTGTTACTGATGCTTTACAGTGTAGTTACCTACGTGTTCCGGTATATTTTTGCAAACGTTCTAACATGCTCTCCAAAGTAATTACCCAAGTGTTTCGACATAAATTTTCAAATACTTTACAATATTTCACGATGTTACGTATTGACAAACGTTTGCAAATTTATAACCAAATTCCGTAATGTAGTTATTGTACCTAGTCCTGCATGCCTGTGTTTGTACACCTCAAAATCATAAAAGCTTATTAAATGTTTGCACGTGTAAATATGTCTTGTGTGTTAAACAAAATGAATCGATAAACACAGTTAATTAACCGTTGTGATCCTTTTATGATTACAGAAGGTCAACTGACAAACCGCCACATCCAAATCTGACGCAGCCAATCAAGCAGCCAATCTCTAAGATGTGCTGTCTCTCAGATGCCGGTAAAACGATCGCAGTGATGCAAGTCAGCGATCGGTGAGTCGCATGCTTTACGGTTCCTCCGGTTCCCATCATGTCGTAGGACGAATGGTCCGAAGCGACACGGGAACTGGTTGTATTTTACTATTTTTGAGCGAGCATAGTGACCACGACTGTACGATCGTGCAATATTCGTACAAACTGTTTATTTCATTTATTAGATCAGGTCAGGGTTTTCTTGTACATTTTTTCAATTTTATCGATCAAAAACTACATAGAAGTCGGATGACCCTCCGATTTCATAGTAGTTCAATTCATTTCAATTTAATTTTTTAAAATATTCAATTTATTCAATATTTTCAAATACATATGTACAAGAAAGTTTCGCGGAGAACAGATTTCGATATCAAAGTTAATTATGAATGTTTGTGTCATTTAGTGAATTTACTTTGATATCAAAAATCTGTTGAAAATGAAACAATCGATACTTAGATTTTTGCAAAGTGTTCTTCCATTTGCCATTTTGAAACTTTAGAGTAAATTTTTTCTGGGAGACACTTTATTAGCATGTTACTAATCATGTTTCTTAGCTCAGGATTTTCAGCACACATGAAGAAAACTGGTAGGTGAAAATATTGTTGGCCGTGTTCATTTTTATGCTCTATACTCATACGCGTGCTTAGATGCTACTCGCATGAGTTAGGGCAGGTGGACACGGTTTAGTTTTAAGATAATTCGGCGATCGACAATTTGGCAGTGAATTATCGACACAAGTTACACGTGTGTGTGTGTGGTTAGGTCGTGGACCTTGTGTCGATCACAAACCATATTAATTTATTATAGAAATTTTCAAAATTTCAAGATGCATTAAGATCGAATTAGAAATTTATAAAAATAGAGTTAAAACATGCACATATTACATTGAATATTCGAAAGAATCAGAAAATGAAATATGTAAATGTTTATTCACTGTCGATTGTCGATCGATTTCAGCAAAAAGGTATGAACTTAGAGTGTGAATGTTGTATTGAACTCGGGTGTCGGAGACGTCCCGGGACGTACTCCCTAGGAGTAGGCATTTTTGCACCCGGGTGGCGTGTGTGAGAACCGTGGAGTGTGTTTTTGTGAGAATGGACTTTGCAATTTTTTAAATATAGCGATAGGCAGGCAGGTAGCTTACTTCTGGTGTGATTGAGTTAGTTTTAAGTAGGTAGGGCCAGAGCAAGCTTTCATGTTTCTCTGTCCTCCGGTAAAACACACGTGAGATGCTTGCATCTGGGGGGTTAACGAAAAATCGAGAAGAGAAAATCTAAATTTGAATTTATTCTATTTAATATTCTCTTGAACTCGATTGTTCGTAAGGCCAGGCCTTTTAGTTTGTAAGTCGCAGTCGTGGTACTAGACCCGATTGCAAAAATGAAGTATACAGTGAAGTGAAGTGAAGTGCTTTAAATATTCTGCTCGGATATTCTTTTACGGACAGCGCATTCTAAGAATCGCTGGTCGTATAATTTTGAGAATTCTTTTTCTTAGTAATTTTTATGATATATAAAATTTTGATTTCGTTGCTGAAACAAATGGATAGTGGTCTCTTTTTATAAAAGGGGCTGCTATCTATTTGTTGAGATCAATAGTAAAATTGAAAGCAAAGAATATCCGAGTTACCGTAAAATTTCGCGAGTGATTTTTGTGAGGCTGTGCCGAAGAGAGAAGAGGCTATATGCCGAAGAGCCCCGGCAAAAGTTGCCAAAGAAGAGGGGAACTATTAATGGCTGTCCATCTTAGGATGGAGAGTCATTTTGTCACTATGCTCGCTATTATTTTTTTATATTTTATGTGTTTTATTTTTACGGTACGAAAAGTATCGTTGAACGCGTTTTGCTCGAATTTGAGCACACGGTTCGCGATTTTATTTCGAATTTTCAGGTTATTTTATTGCATTTTCTATTTTATGAAAGTTTTGTGTGGAGTGAAGTAATATTTCACTCCCCTTTGCATAATTTTCTGTGTTAATAAAGTTTTGTATGTTTCAGAGTTTTTTTTTTGGTTAGTTATGTTGTTCTCTGCAATTTTCATTGCGCTTTCGGTTTTTCGAAATTCTTGTATGGAATAAAGTTTTGCTTTTCCTCCCACAATTTTCTATGTTAATAAAATTTGGTCTGTTTTAGAATATCATTTTTGGTAAGTTATTGTTTTTCTATCTTCTCAAATCCGCAATTCTCATTGCGTTTTGTATTTTTCGAATGTTCTGTATCAAATAAAATAAAATTTTTGCTCCTCCTCCCACAATTTCCTATGTTAATAAAGTTTTGTCTGTTTCAGAATATCATTTTTGATAAGTTATTATGTTGTTCTTCTGTTCCCACAATTTCTTACTTTAATTATGTGTTGTATGTTTTAGTTTCTGATTTTTGGTAAGTTCATGCATTGTTCTCTCTTCTCAAAACCGCAATTTTTATTGCGTTTTGTATCAAATAAAATTTCATTCCTTCTCCCACAATTTTCTATGTTACTAAAATTTTGTCTGTTTCAGCTTTTGATTTTTGGTAAGTTCTTACATTGTTCTCTCTTCTCAAATCCGCAATTGTCATTGCGTTCTGTATTCTTCGAATATTCTGTATGAAATAAAATAAAATTTCAATCCCCTTCCTACAATTTCCTATGTTAATAAAGTTTTGTATGTTTCAGGGTTTGATTTTTGGTAAGTTGTCATATTTAGTGTATTAGTTTCTCAAGTCCGCAATTTTCATTGCGTTTTCTATGTTTCAAAAATTGTATTTCAAATAAAGTAAAATTGCACTCCTGCTCCTACAGCTTCCTATGTTAATAAGATTTAGTATGTTTCAGGATTTGATTTTTATTTTATTTTTTTAATTCCGAGCTTGTGGGAGGAAGGGTGGGCTCGGGCGCAAGTTTTTCGTCACGATACGTGGCGAAAAGCTTGCGCAAATTGTAAGTACCTCTTATTCTATCTTGCACTTGTCTTTGCCACACTTTTTTTAACTTTTTACATATTAGACTGTAGTTATATTTTGTCACTTTTTCTCAATTTCTCCAAACTTAAAAGAAAGTTCTTCTAACTTTCTTCCCTGTCCCCTTGCTTCTGTTTTACAAAATATTAGATTATACAAGTGCAATTTTAGAATAAGAGGTACATGTAGGTCATTTACAATATGTATTGCAGTATGCGTGAGTGTGTGAATGAAATCCTGTATCCTGTACTCACATTCACATCGCGGGATTATAGGATTTTTCAAACTCCGCATGATTTTATTTGTAGGTTCGAAGTTTTCAATCCTCCTCGTTTTATTTCTTCTTCTGTATTATTTTATTATTTGATTTTTAATATGTGTTGTACCTTCATTTCATTAGTGAATTTTACTTGGAGCTTCGGGGCTTTTGGATCTCCTCGTCACTTTAATTCGGTTTTCAGGTTTTTAACATCTCCAAGATTTTATTTCGGGTTCCAGGTTTTCAAACCTCGTCACATTTTATTCAGAGTTTCATGGTTTCTGAACCTCCTCGTAATTTCATTTCGGATTTTCGGGCTTTCAAACTCGATTTCGATTTTTCAAGTTCTGTTTCGAATTAAGAAAGATTTCGTTCGTTGTTCTTCAATTTTCTATCTTAATTATATTTGTAGGTTTCAGATTCTTATTTCAAGTAAGTAATTTAATGTTTCACATGTGTCTTAATTACATTTGTATGTTTCAGATTTTTATTTCAAGTAAGTAATTAAATCTTTCATATGTGACTTAATTACATTTGTATGTTTCAGATTTTTATTTCAAGTAAGTAATTTAATGTTTCATATGTGTCTTAATTACATTTGTATGTTTCAGATTTTTATTTCAAGTAAGTAATTTAATGTTTCATATTTGTCTTAATTACATTTCTATGTTTCAGAGTTTTATTTCAAGTAAGTAATTCAATGTTTCACATGTGTCTTAATTACATTTCTATGTTTCAGATTTTTATTTTGAAGTAAGTAATTTAATATTTCACATGTGTCTTAATTACATTTGTATGTTTCAGATTCTTATTTCAAGTAAGTAATTTAATGTTTCATATGTGACTTAATTACATTTGTATGTTTCAGATTTTTATTTCAAGTAAGTAATTTAATGTTTCACATGTGTCTTAATTACATTTGTATGTTTCAGATTTTTATTTCAAGTATGTAATATAATGTTTCATATTTGTCTTAATTACATTTGTATGTTTCAGATTTTTATTTCAAGTAAGTAATTTAATGTTTCATATTTGTCTTAATTACATTTGTATGTTTCAGGTTTTGATTTTAAGTAATTGAATATTTCACACATATATTGTTATTTAATTTGGCCATATTTTTTCGAGTCGACTCGAGTTTTATTTTACCTTTTTCCGAAAATTTTAAACATTCGACTTATTTATCGAATGTTTCGCGAGTGAGTGTTGTGACTGTGTTACATGAAGAAAGAAGAAACTACAACTGAAGCAAATTTACATCTTCCCACAAGAACGGAAAGTATGAATTATGCATGCCTAAATGAACATACATTATAACGTTACTAATCTTACATTTGCTTCTCTGCATGTTTTTTATTCCAGATAATTATTGCATAGGTAATCATTGAAGACTGCCTCGGAAGGATTTCATCGATGCATGCGCTAATTTTAAGTTAATTTTAAGTTGCGTACAAGATACTGTAGTATGGATGAGTGCATGTGTGAAATGCGTATATGCGAAACTTGAAGATATCATCGAGGGATCATCGAGGGATGCGTGCGTTAGTTCTAAGTTAATTGTAATCTCGTGGGAGGGTGGGTGGGTCCTTGTAAGTGCCTCTTATTCTATCTTGCACTCATTTTCACAATTCCTGAACTTTTCACGCGTTAGATTGTAGTATACCCAGCTATTTTTCGTTAATTGGTCCAGACCCAAGTGGATCATTGGGGGTTGGTAGTGCTGTGAACACGCGGCAGTGTTGAGCTGCAAACACTGGTGTAGCGCCAGGGACACATCTCTGCGAGGCATTTTGATTGATGGTCCATCTCGATTTGCCGCTTCACGGCGTGGGTATCCTCTCTGCTGTTAGCCTCCCTTTCAACGGGAGCGGGGAGAAATGGGAAACCCTTCGCGGATGTGTCACTCGTTCTTACCAGTGTTTTCGGTTCAATTCGGTCTCGTGGTTCACGTAAGCCACTATTCGACTACCCTTTGACCCATGAGGGCGAGGTCCACTTGGCGGAAAATGCTCACCCATTTTTTAGCAGAAAGTTCTTCTAACTTTCTTTCCTTCTTGTAGAAAGTTCTTCTAACTTTCTTAGTCCCCTTGCTTTTTTACTTCGTTATAGATCATTCGAGTGCAAGCTTAGAATAAGAGGTACATATGCGGCGTTTAGAATAAGTATGTTAAGCGTGTGTGTATGCGATTGCTGTTTAAAATTGCACTCAATTAGCGAACTTTTTCCGCGTTAGATCATAGTATTAGTTCCTCTCTTCCTTTCTTTCTCGTTTAGCGTTTCATTTTGCGAGTGCAATTTTATAACAGAGTGTGTGGGATCCCACATTAGTATTAAGTTTATAAGTGAGTGCTTACAATTCTAACTTGCACCCATTTTCACGATACGTGAATTTTTGCGCGTTAGAGTGTAGTATTAATCGGTAATTCTCTGTCGATTGGTCCAGACCCGAGTGGATCATTTGGGGTTGGTAGTGCTGTGAACACGCGGCAGTGTTGAGCTGCAAACGCTGGTGTAGCGCCAGGGACACATCTCTGCGAGGCATTTTGATTGATGGTCCATCTCGATCTGCCGCCTCACGGCGTGGGTATCCTCTCTGCTGTTAGCCTCCCTTTCAACGGGAGCGGGGAGAAATGGGAAACCCTTCGCGGATGTGTCACTCGTTCTTACCAGTGTTTTCGGTTCAATTCGGTCTCGTGGTTCACGTAAGCCACTATTCGACTACCATTTGACCCATGAAGGCGAGGTTCACTCGATAGAGAATGCTGGTCCACCTTTTTGCGAAAGTTCTTCTAACTTTCTTTCATTCTTGTAGAAAGTTCTTCTAACTTTCTTACTTCTAGTAGAAAGTTCTTCTAACTTTCTTCCCTTCTCCCTTTGCTTTTTGTACCGTTTTAGATAACGAGGGTGCAATCTTAGAATGCGAGCGTTAATTGTGTGGTGTGTGCTATAAGTTAGTTTTAACAAACTGCGATACAAGTTCTTTGTTATGTTATGGTAAAGAACTTGTATATGCGAGTCTACGGGCTAAGTAGAGTTAGAACTCATTTATCCTTCCGATAAATGAGGTAGTTGCAAATGGTGGGTGGTTGGGACTTGGAGATAGGGTGGGTCACTTTCGTAGCAACCTCCACGTGGTGTGACCTGGTAATCGATATCGTTTTCTAAATATTTTGAAATGAACTTTAGAAAACGATATCGAGCTAATAGCTACGATTTACTGTTCAATTATAATTTCATTTGTTGCATTTTCTTTTACGAAAATGTTTTGGACTGAAGATGTGTGCTCGCTAAATGCACCATTTTGAGTTCCACGAATCGTGCGTTAAACGCGCATGCAAGTAAACAATAATAATATTTATAAAATTCTATTTAATCCTTATTTGACAATTAAAGATTTATTAGGATTTATTATTATATAACGATAAGTCTAAATCCGGAGCGTTTATGAAACGCCCGATTTAAATAACTTTCCTTTGCGGGCAACGAGATGAGAAAAAATACGCTGTTATTAAAAGTCTCACCGCTCTACTAAAAAGTAAAACTTGAAAATAAAACGAAACAGCTAATAATCAAGTCTGTACTTTACAAAAATTAGACAAAGACATCGACTTTTCGAAAATAAAAAAATAGTGCGATAATGGACTAAAAAATTGCCGTCCATTTAGTGGAATTCCGTGGAACTACAAAAATATAAAATTGCGATTTTTGACAAAATTAGCGAATTTTAAGTATTTCTGAGACTTGTAAATTGTTATATGATCAAATCAGAAGTGAAATGATATTATAAAAGCTTGCTGAAAGCTCTGGGAAAGAAAATAAAAAAAAGGTCGTTTTATGGACAAAAAGTGCAGCGCCATCTAGCGGCGAAACAGGTGAACTAATCGAAAAAATGCATGTCCGAACACGCATATGAGGAAATTATAAAAAGTCATATTTCGTAACTTTCACCACACATTATGCTTCCTGAGACATTTTAAAGCAATTTTCTATTAACATTTGATGCGTTTTATGGCCGATTAAGTCCGGAAAATCGATATTTATTGAATTAGGTCTAAAACGGTACATGTGGCGCCATCTAGCGGTGAGAGGCGGAACTACGAAATCACAAAATTGCGATTTTCTGCAAAATTAGCGTATTTTATGCATTTTTGAGGCTAGAATATTGCTCTGGGATCTCTTCTGGACTTAAATAATGTTACAAGGACTTCCTCAGAGCGTTAGAAACGAAAATAGAAAAATAGTGCATTTCGTGGACTAAAAAATTGCCTGCCATCTAGCGGTGAAAGGTAGGAACTAATGGAGCCAAATTTGAAATTGTACCCCTTCAGAAATATTGATTTTCTGGGCTTAATCGGCAATAATATGCATCAAGTATTAATAATAATTAACTCTAGAATGTCTCAGGAAACATAATATGTCCAGAAAGTCATGAAATATGTCTTTTTATATTTTCCAATATGCGTATTCGGACATGCATTTTTTCCTATTAGTTCACGTGTTTCGCCGCTAGATGGCGCTGCATTTTTTTGTCCATAAAATGACCTTTTTTTTATTTCCGTTTCCAGAGCTTTTAGCAAGCTTTTATGGCATTATTCCACTTCCAATTTGATCATATGACAGTTTACAAGTCTCAGAAATACGTAAATTTCGCTAATTTTGTCAAAAATCGCAATTTTATATTTTTGTAGTTCCACCTTTCACCGCTAGATGGACGGCAATTTTTTAGTCCATTATCGCACTATTTTCAAAATAACTTCTGTATACCATTTCTAATTTTTATACATGTATTGTATTTGTAGAGAGGAGTTTTGTCACCATATGGTGATGATAGGTCCATTATGGACCTACTAATTTAAATAAAAAAAGATAATAAAAAAAACGCACTATTTTATCTAATAGCGCGAATGTCTGATACATGCTGTTCTTACTAAAAAAAAATAAGATAAACGAAAAGAAAATGCATAGAAGAAAGGAAAATAAACAGTAAGAAAATAACTATGAGGGTTAATTATTAAGCACAACATATTTAGGTTGAATTATTATAATTTTTTATTCATTTACGTCTCAATGGGTATAAATATTAATTTGTCCATAAAAACATTACAGTAGCTTCTTAGTTATTACGAGAAAAGTACACAGTTATATTTACACCATTAGTTATAATTATTATACTTAGAAATATGTGCTATTTACTTATATTACAAATGTATAATTGGACAATGAGCTAATAAAGTGGCAGCAATTAAATGAAATTACAAGGAACACAGTAATGGCAGTGTTAGAAAAAGTTTGCATAATTTTTCCGTTTAAAAAATTATCCGATAATTATTATCATTTATATGTTTCCAGTATCACGTAAAATATTATAACATTTTTCAAACTTTACAATCTTCCTTTCGTTTGTGTTAATAATACAATAATTGTATTAGTAACATTACAATAATATTTAAATTAACTAACTTTAATTAATTAATTAAAAATGGCATACAAGATAACGTTGTTCTAATTTGCATAAATAGTTGGTATTGAAAACTGCCAGAATATTAATAATTCATTTATTCATGCATTACCACCGACTTCAATTAAAATTTCAATCACCATTGAAATAATTAATATTAATTATGATTCGATGTATTCGTAATTAATATTAATTACGAATAAATCTATTGGTAATTAATATTGATATTTTGGTAAAATTTAATTTAAATACGCGAATGTAAATCTAAAATCAAATTTCTCAGATTTTCGAAAATTAATTGTTTTGTTTAAAAATATTAAAATTTGTCTCTTTTTCTGTTAAACACACGAGTCTCAATTATCCAAAAAATATTTTCTAATCACCTTATAAAATAGTACACTGCATTTTTCAAAATTAAAATTAATAGCATCTTCAATAATTATTAGAAAAAAATATTTCAATTTTTCAATGATATGTTCTTCCATTTATTATACAATAGCGACGTTCAAATAAATTTTGCAATTTCTCCAAGAATTTTGCATTAAAATTTTCTTTTTGCATTTTCCCACAGCTATACATATATACAATTTAAAACGTAATTAATAATTATAAAAATTTGTTTAACGTTTATTTAAACAGTCCCCATCGTATAATAAGTGAAATTTGTCTCCGCAAATGCATTCAACGTCACGATTTTAAAAATAGTCAAACTTGTTAGCTTCTCAGAAAGTTAACAGCTGTTCTTCAACAAATCCTGTAATTTTCAGTTTACACATTTACACTTATACGTTGTTTAAATAATCTACAATATTAACATTACACTATGCCCATCGAGAATTCATACACGAAAAGCGTCGACAGTAATTACTGAGTGCTATTAAAAACTTTATACAAATTTATTATACACTTTATCGTTGAACAAAAGCATATCGAACCGCAAGAAATTTCATAAATTTTACAAAATAATTTTTAAAAAATGTCTACTAATTTTTGCGAATTTGCAAATTTTTTTGTTTTGTAAAAATCAAAGAAAATATTTGTGCCATTTGAAATTTTTATAACGAATTGTATTTGTCGCTTAAATTATTATTAATGGGAAAATCGAATCAGACGAATTTTAATAATGATCTTTTGAAATAATCTTTTGGCACAATTTGTTAATTATAGTAAACTGTCACTACACGTACAATTACATAATTTTTCAAAATTATGCTGGGAAAATGTTCGATCCTATATTCGACAGTCCATTTCTTCCGCCATCTTATTTGCATTGGTCAAGCCGTTAACTAAAATTTCCTTCGCCCCATTTTAAAATCGACTGTACAATATTTACACTTTGCCAAGATTCTTATAAATTTTGCAATTATTGCTTTTCGTGAAACGGAATTTATGAAATTTTGCTTGACCATAATTAGGTAAAATTAGAACTGAAAAGAGCACAGGTGAATATCATGAAATTATGAATAAATTAAAATTGTAAAATTTTTGAGGATGCAGCTGTACTCAAAGATAAATCAAATTTTGGAATATTGTTTGCAGATAATTAAAAATATTTTCAAATATTTTCATTTGCAAATAGTCGGTGTTAAATTTCTGCTATTTTTAAAGTCGTCGGAGAAATCTAAATTTTTTATTCAGAAGCTGAATATTTAAAACAGCAATTAGTACGAAAATTTGGATCAATTAAAAGCTGTTTAAAATTGATTTCCAGCAGACTTGTTAATAAAGAATTTATTAGTAAAAATAATTTATTTTTCTAATAAGAATTTATTCGAATTTTTCATTAGAAGTAGAATTTCAGTGGAAAATTTCTTTCGAATTTACATTCAATAATTTTCTTAAAAAAAATTAGTATGAAATTTCAAAAAATTATTTTCACGTTTGTGTATAAAGATCTTTACGAAAAATTTTAAAATTGCTTTCAAACTTACTCTTAATAAATTCTCCATAAATTAGTACAAAAAATTGTAGTTCTTTACTGTAAATTCTTATGAAAAAATTGTAAGATAACATTTATAATTTGAAAGATTTCGAAGACCAATAAAAATGAAAATTTGATCAAAACTGCGAATGTGCAAGCTGCACCCTCATAAAAGTATAGAATACGAAATAAAGTGGATAAAAAAGAAAGGAAACTTGTAAACGATATCTTTATTACAGTAAAAATGGAAAAGAAAATATAAAGCGTATGAAAACGACGTCGCTTGGTTTCTCAATCGAGGAAACATGGTATAAAATCGATAATCGTTAATGTTACGAGTGTACATTCGGAACTTATCTGTATGTGTGGAATACCGTGCCGCTTGAAGCGTTCACGGACCGATAATATCTCATAGCTCATCATTGAATTTCAAACAAAATTTACCGGAATATGTCGTATAAAATGCACTTTCCGTTTGTTATCGAGTTTATATAATTCCATACTTGCTGCAACTCGTAACGAGATTTATAAATTGAGAAACGCGATATAATGAACACATAGAAGGCTGTGAAATGGAAATTTGTTTCCGCTGAAACGATCACTTTGTTGATTGCGTAAAAATATACGGTAATGCCTGTTTAATAGCTGGTTAAACCGTATAATTTGTATTGGAAATTTTCCTGATAATTTTTGTATACTGATTTTGGGAATTGGGGATTTTGGGAATAGGGGATTTTGGGAATTCGGGGGATTTTGGGGATTTTAGGAATTGGGGATTTGGGAATTAAGGATGTTGGGAGTTGGGGATTTTGGGAATTGGGGATTTTGAGAATGAGGAATTTTGGGAATTTTAGGAATTTTAGAAATTTGGGAAATTTGGGAAATTAGGGACGTTGGGAGTTGGGGACTTTGGGAGTTGGGGATTTTGGGAGTTGGGGATTTTGAGGATGAGGAATTTTGGGATTTTTGGGAATTTGAGGAATTTGTGAAATTTGTGAAATTTGGGATGTTGGGTGTTGGGGACTTTGGGAATTGGGGATTTTGGGAATTCGGGGGATTTTGAGAATTTGGGGATTTTGAGAATTTTAGGAATTTTAGGAATTTGGGAAATTTGGGATGTTGGGAGTTGGGGATTTTGGGAATTCGGGGGATTTGAGGATTTTGTGAATGAAGAATTTTGGGATTTTTGGGAATTTGAGGAATTTGTGAAATTTGGGGAATTAGGGATGTTGGCAGTTGGGGATTTTGGGAATTGGGGATTTTGGGAATTCGGGGGATTTTGGGAATTTGGGGATTTTGGGGATTTTAGGAATTGGGGATTTGGGAATTAGGGATATTGGGAGTTGGGGATTTTGGGAATTGGGGATTTTGAGAATGAGGAATTTTCGGATTTTTAGGAATTTGGGAAATTTAGGAAATTTGGGGAATTAGGGATGTTGGGAGTTGGGGACTTTGGAAATTGTGGATTTTGGGAATTCGGGGACTTTTGAGGATTTTAGGAATTGGGGATTTTGAGAATGAAGAATTTTGGGATTTTTGGGAATTTGAGGAATTTGGAAAATTTGGGAAATTTGGGGAATTAGGGATGTGGGGAGTTGGGGATTTTGGGAATTGGGGATTTTGAGAATTCGGGAGATTTTGGAAATTTGGGGATTTTAGGAATTGGGGATGTTGGGAATTGGGGATTTTGAGAATTTTGGGAATTTGAGGAATTTGGGAAATTTGGGAAATTTGGGAAATTTGGTGAATTAGGAATGTTGGGAGTTGGGGACTTTGGGAATTTATGGATTTTGGAATTAGATATGTTGGAAGTTGGGGATTTTGGGTATACTGGGTCAAATTTCACCTGGAGCTTGTATACTTCGGTACATTCTACAATAAAATTTCATTTCTTCAATGTTCGATTAATTTGGGAACTAAAATTCGTTGGAGGCCCTCATGATATTCAACATAACAGAATTTATTTCAAAATTAAAGTTTTTAATTTTGTGAAAATTATCCCATTTCTTTATACCCTGATTACTTTTAATCTCCGTAAATCTCTTTTATTTAGCATAGTTTTTATATTTAAAAGATTTCAGAACAATTGGGAGATGTGTAATATACAGTTGGGAAGTTATTAAACAGGCATTGCCCATACATATTAGTTAAAAAAGACAGTAATAAGGAATTATTTTCTGTCTCGGAACGTAGAGAATTTGTTTCTGCAATTTGAATAAAGTTTTCATCAGAATTGTAGAAAAGATCACGATGGTCAACGCGTTACAAACGAGGGTACAGTGGGTTCGAAACGCTCGAACCAATTAATATTTAAACATAACCTATAATATATGCAAGCATACAGTAAATACGTATATTCTTGTCACATGATCCGTATATTCCTCACGTTTCGAGAATATCGGATCAGGTATTGCAAATTAAGTTAATAGAACGATATGAAGTTCAAGCTTTTTGAATTCAGCAGAATTCTCGTAGTCAGTGTATCAAATTTGGACAAATTCGGGATTGATATGGGAGACTCTTGATATATTGCCGTAAACGTGACGTTATTGCAAATATAGAGAGAGTTTATGCAGAGCTTGATGCTTTCAATTTATTTGAAGCTTGAACATTTTTAATTTCAAAGTAAAACATCTAAATTAAAGCTTCCATGTTTTTACACTCAAGTTAAAAAATTTGAAAATAAAATTTTTGAGAGCTACTTTAATCTTCAATTCTAATTTTTGAATATTCACTGTTATCCAAAAAGTAATATGAAGGTTAATTGTAAATTGGGAAAATGGCAATATAAGGGGAGTCCACCATACATCAAAGTAGCAATTATGACCACAAAATGTTTACTTCCGTACAATTATTAATAATTTACCATTAGTTTTAAAATTGTTAAAATCGAAGTGTGTAAATAAACACACTCGAAACTTGTAACGACGATTTTTCTGCCGAATTCAAACAGCATTAAACTCGCAACAGGGCAGAAAATACAATCGTCGATTAACTTAATTATCTGTTCAGAAGGGTTTATCACTTAACATTGAATGGTCAATATCGTTATAGTAAAAAATCTTCTCGCAGTATTTGAGTCGTTTAAACTGATTAGTCTCTAAGGAGGACGAACAACGATGATAACCTGCATCGAGTGTTATCGCTGATTTAATTACACGTATGTCTTCGACTGATCTACCTGTGTCGAAATGCGACGAGGTTCACGAAAAAGTCACTTAAGAACCAATAATGCAATATAGTGAAACTTTTCTTCATCCGTAGATGTACAGAACAAAGATGGCTGAGTTTGTATATACAGGGTGCTCATTTTAATAGTATTCAATTAATCTTGTGATAATTTGATGAAGGAAGATTTGTAAAATTGAGAACTTTTCATTTTTGTTACAATATGAGGTGCGGTCATAATAGACCCCGTTAATTTTCTTTTCAAATAATTTTTAAAATAACATAATTTTTAATTACAATAGTAAACTATTTACTATTTCATTATTGTTCTTTCGATTATTATATTTAAGAATTTTTGAACGTTTTAAGAATTGTCTGCGTGACAAAATGGCCGCCGTACTGTCTGCAAAACAAAATGGCCGCCGTACGGTCTGCAGAACAAAATGGCCGTCACGTCAGTCAACAGTTAAGTTATAATAATTGAAAATTAGAAGATTACATATTATTTTGAGTTGGTAGGTAATCTTTGTGAGACAATAGTGCTGTGTTTGATAAACTGCAACTACTATTTTTGTACTACTTCATAGTTTAAGTTAAAAATGTTTTAATTCTTGAATAGAATTAAATGTTTATTAACACGTTGTGTAGATAAAATTGTATCAGTAGGTAAACTGTTTCATTTTTAAAGTTTCTAGGTCAAGCTTGAATATAAAATTTCCAAAAGTTAAACAATTTCTTAATAATTATTAATTACAGTGATACCTTTTGCTTTTCAGATAAAAATATTCATTTCCCTTCTATGTCTTTTAATTTTATCATCATTGGAGATAATTTTGTACTTTTAATGAGACTTGCAATTTAAATCCGTATATTCAGATCAAACGATTTAATTAATATTTCACTTTTAATGATATTTGAGAAATTTTAATTATGTTAAATAATTGGTAATTAGAAATTTTGTTAGTAATTCTTTATCAAACTATCACAAGCAGTTAAACAGTTACAAATACGATTATGACAAACACCCTATTAGAATAATACTATTGTCCACAAGTCTAATTGCGCTAATGAGCACTGCAAAAAATTTCAGATGACATTAATTAACGAAAATTAAAAGAGGAATATTAAAATGAATATTCGATTAAAATTCTTCTCAGAAAATTTCAACAATGAAAATATGATTCCACAAATTATAAAAATTTCATTGTTTCTATCAATTATAAACACTTCTATAATTCTTTACATCATAACATTTTTGCATTTCTATAAATTATAACAAATTTCTATTATTCCACAAATTACACAAATTTATATAGTTCTTTACATTATAAAAATTTCTGTAATTCCACGAATTATAAAAATTTCTACAGTTCCACAAATTACAAAAATTTCAATAATTCCATAAATTATAAAATTGTTTATAATACATAAAATATAAAAGTTTCTATAATTAAACAAATTAGAAAACTGTCTGCAATTGGACAAATTATAAAAATTTCCACAACTTTATAAATTACATAATTTCACAAATAAATAATTTCTATAATACCACAAATATAAAAAAAATTTATAAAAATTGAAATTAAACATTCTAACAAATAAATGATCGTTTCGATAAATAAAAAATGGCGATAATTTGAGTATAATACTAAGGATTATGAATATTACACCCCCATTTTCTTTACAAACTTGTGGACACTAGACTTGGTATTTGTATCTTTTTTTAAACATTTTTCACAATGATTCTGTGTTAGCGATATATACACACGTTCGTATAAAAATTACTTTAGGAAACATTGAGAAAATTAGGATGGAACGTATCCGTGGATGTTCTTTCTTTCTTTTTCTTTTTACAAAAGAACGTGTTCGCTGAAAACTGAAAGCATTGCGCGGTCCAGCCGCTTCTCTGCTATCTTTACGCTCTTATCATTAGTTTGGACTCGATACTTTCAAGCTAAGAATGCGAAATCAAACATCTCGATTAAAACATTCAGTTATAGAAGATTAAAACACCTTTGCACTGACTTCAATCTTGCTGATTCTTGTTTTTACCTGGACGCTTATTTAAAGAACAACAGATTCAATGTAGAACTTAAGATCATGTAGATGTTACCTTAGAGAAACAACACACTGTTTATGGTACACGTTACTTTTGTTATATATAAAAATTCATGGAATATTTTAAAACATATGGGAGGTGAATAAAAAAATAACCTGTGATGCCAATGTCGTTTTGTTACACTGAATAAGGTTCAAGAATTTTTGTACTGGATGGATTTATGTGAGGTCCATAATGTGGACACACCTTAAAATTTGATTTTAGAATATGTGAATATGGAGATTTGGGTATGTGAAAGTTTGGAAATTTGGGACTTTGGGAATTGGGGATTTTGGGATTTTGGGGATTTTGGGGACTTTGGAATTGGAGATGTTGGGACTTGGGGATTTTGAGAATAGGGGATTATGGGGATTTGGGGATTTTGGGGATTTAGGGATTTTGAGAATTGGGGATTTTGAGAATTTGGGGAATTTGGGGATTTTGGAAATTGGGGATTTTGAGAATTGGGAATTTTGAGAATTTGGGGAATTTTGGAAATTGGGGATTTGAGAATAGGGGATTATGGGGATTTGGGGATTTTGAGAATTGGGGATTTTGAGAATTGGGGATTTTGAGAATTGGGAATTTTGAGAATTTGGGGAATTTTGGGAATTGGGGATTTGGGAATTAGGGGTAGTGGGAGTTGGGGATTGTGGGAATTGGGGATTTTGAGAATAGGGAATTTGGGGAATTTGGGGATTTTGAGAATTGGGGGGATTTTAAGAGTTCGGGGGTTTTGGGGATTTGGGAATTAGGAATGTTGGGAGTTGGGGATATTGGGAATTGGGGATTTCCAGAATTGGGGATTTTGAGAATAAGGAATTTTGGGAATTTGGGAAATTTGAGAAATTAGGAGAATTGGGGATGTTGGGAGTTGGGAGTTGGTGATTTCGGGAATTTGGAATGTTGGGAATTTGGGGAAATTTGGGAATTGGGGATTTAGGAATTAGGGATGTTGGGAGTTGGGGACTTTGGGAATTGGGGATTTTGAGAATTGAGGATTTTGGGAATTTGGGGATTTTGGAATTAGAGATGTCGGGAGTTGTGGAATTTTGGGGATTTGGAATTTTGGAAATTGTGGAATTTAGGAATCTGGGAATTTGGGAATTTGGGAACCCAATAGTTGGAAATTTGGAAATATACAGATTTTGAAATTATGAGATTCGAGGATGTAAGAACTTTGGGTCTTAATATCTTGGTAATTCTGGGGATTTTGGGAAGTTTAGGAATTTAGGTATTTGTGAATTTGAAAATTTACTAATATGGAAACAGAATCTAAAAAGTTTCCGATAATTTGAATCTAGCAATCAGCTTAATATCGTGTTTGTGTCTCCAAACGGGAATTTACCTAACAAGAAATTATCAAGATTTCATTATAACTTCCAAAACAGAACAATTAATTAGTTGTCGCAATAAAAATCTTGAAATGCAAGAAAAATATCAAATATTATTGAAGTAAAATTTAAAATATTACTCTTTGATTTTTTAAAAATAAGTCAGACTGGAATCAGAAATTCTTGAACCTTACTAAGAATTATAACCTAAATCTTTGAATATGTATCAAAAATTGATGTACCAACCAGACAGACTAGAGTTATTACATTTTCAGTATAGAATTTACTACATCAGCTAAAGAGATAGATAAAATACGCTCTCCTCGATAAAATCAATGATTATGTTTAATTCTTCGATACTTGATTGTCATTCGTGCAATTTATTCATTTATTTTCCACGATGAAACTGAATATTTATCTCGAATCTATCACGAGCTCAAAAATTTCAAATAAAACATCTATTTAAATTCTATCAATTCTTATGCGTTTTATTTATATATCATTTATTTAACTTAACGAAACTTTTTTATGTTTGTAATAAATATACTACTGCATCATATGTATTAAAAAAATATTTGTACACATTTTCCTTTATCCATAAAACAAATTTTTTTTACTTTTCTTTCAAGCAAAATTTGTTATGAGATAAAATATATTAATATATCCCTCAATGTATTAAAAAAAATATTTATATTTTTCCCTCACTCACGAAACAAAATTTCTCTCTATTTTCAAGCAATAAATCTCGGATATAGAATCTTTTACTATTTCATTCTTTCCTTTACTTTACCTAAAATTCCCAAATTTTTCATCGAGGAACGAAAGAAACATAAGCTCTGTTTGGTACATCGACTGATACACTTTTCATGTTCCTATGAAATATTCTTTGTGTGTTTATCCGCCATCGGTACCATAAAAGCGTACATAACCTCAATCTCGATATTCAATAATCAATATAGAAAGAAAAGATGCAACGAACAGAAACTTCATCGAAACCTGAGACACCGTTCACATATCACTTCCAAACATCACAGGCTGAAATCATCAACAATTCCGAAACGATGTGGACGCCGTATTTGTTCACAGGGTGAACAAAAGCGTACAACTCAAAGTCCGATCGTTAACGAATCTCTCAGAAAAAGAAAAGTTAGGTTAGGACGCTCGCAACGAGGCCTATCTAGAATTTACAACGTTTCAATAACACAGTGTCCACTTTTCTACGCTGTAACCTGCTGCGTGACCGGAGTGGACATAGGTTATAAACGTAGAGCTGGCGAATCAACTTTTAACGTCATTCAGCGAGGAAATTCCCTAGGAACCAGTTTAGGTAATTTTACCAACGATGAAAACGCGAATTTGGTTGATGGTACGTGAGCAATGGGCTTGCTTTCAATAATGTATCATTTTTGTTTGCAATTTGGGGAAATCTGGGGAAAGTGTAGGGAGATTTTTTGAGAGTGGGGAGAGTGGGAAAGAGTGGGAAGAGTAGGGAGAATGAATCTAGGGAGAACCATGGAGAGGTTAGGGAGAATTTAAGAAGAGGGAGAATAGGGGTTGGGAGTTTGGGCCTAGGGAATTTGGGGAATTTTTTGGAGTTGCTACGTTTGAATTCTGGAAATTGGGGATTTTGGAATTGTAGAATTTTAGGACTTCAGAATTTTGAAATTTTGGACTTTGGGACTTGGACTGAGGGAGTTTGGGAATTTTTAGTGTGGGAATTTGGGACTTAGGGACTTAGGGACTTAGGGACCTAGGGATTTAGGGACCTAAGGACTTAGGGATCTGGAGACTTAGGGACTTAGGGACTTTGGAATTTAGGAATTTTGGGACTTTGAGACTTTGGGACTTTGGGACTTTGGGACTTAGAGACTTTGGAATTTAGGGACTTACTGACTTAGGGACTTAGGGATTTTGCAATTTAGAAATATAGAAATTTTGGGACTTTGAGACTTCGGGACTTAATTAACTTAATTTAGGGACTTAGGAACTGTGGAATTTAGGAATATAGGAATTTTAGGACTTTGGGACTTAGAGACTTTGGAATTTAGGGACTTACTGACTTAGGGACTTAGGGATTTTGGAATTTAGAAATATAGAAATTTTGGGACTTTGAGACTTAGGGACGTAATTAACTTAACTTAGGGACTTAGGAACTGTGGAATTTAGGAATATAGGAATTTTGGGACTTTGGGACTTAGAGACTTTGGAATTTAGGGACTTAGGGATTTAATGACTTAGGGACTTTGGAATTTGGGAATATAGAAATTTTAGGACTTTGAGACTTGGGGCTTTGGGACTTTGGGACTTAGGGACTGTGGAATTCAGGAATACAAGAAGTTTGGGACTTCGAAATGATAGAATATTTGAAATTTGGGACTCAGGAACTTAGGGACTTAGGAATTTTAGGACTTAGGGACTTAGGGACTGTGGAATTTAGGAATACAGGAAGTTTGGGACTTCGAAATGATAGAATATTTGAAATTTGGGACTCAGGAACTTAGGGACTTAGAAATTTTGGGACTTAGGGACTTAGGGACTGTTGAATTTAGGAATACAGGAAGTTTGAGACTTCGAAATGATAGAATATTGGAAATTTGGGACTGAGGAACTTAGGGACTTAGGAATTTTGGGACTTAGGGACTTTGGAATTTAAGAATTTTGGGACTTTGACATGATAGAATATTGGAAATTTGGGACTTAGGAACTTAGTGACTCAGTGACTTAGGAATTTTGGGACTTTGAATCTTAGGGACTTAGGGACTCAGGGACTTTGGAACATAGGAATTTTGGGACTTTCAAATCATAGAATATTGGAAATTCGGGACTCAGGAACTATACAATATTGGTATTTTACGATTTTTAAATTACGGAGTAAATTTTGAAACATTGGGACTTATTGACTTATCGTGTTGGGACTTTGAAATCATAGAATATTGCAACTCGGAAACCATGGGACTTAGGAACTTTAGAATTCCGGAGCTTAATTTGGGACTTAGGGGCAATTTTGTCATTTTTAAATCACAAATTGAAACTCTAAGATTTTGGGACTCTAGTACTCTAAAACTTCAGGACCTGTCAAATTTGGACCTTGTTTGGAGCTCTAAAATTTTCAAATCTTCAAATGACTTTTCCAGAAAAGGCCTCTAAACACATCTCTACCATCCTTGAGTATTTAGGGCCTCATTATAGATGTCACAATTTCCTAAGCTCTACAGCGCATGCTCACCAGCCCATTCGCGTTTTCGTCTCCGCCCAAATTCAGGTAAGTAGGAGATTTCGGTGTTAAAATGGCGTTAAAATTTGTGTAGCTAGCTGTTATCCTACCACGACAGACACCTGGCCTGTCGATACAAAGAGAAGAGGGAACGTGCCGGCGTGTAACGGAGGATCGATATACCCGAAGTGGCTCGAGCAACCGTTTTAACGACCAATTAGAGCAACGGAAAGTTATTGTGTACTTGCGTGTTATATGGCTTCGTTCTCCCCTGGTGAAGGCACCACGAGGAGTTTTAGTGTGCGGTGAAGTCGGCCGTGTTTCACCGCGCCCCCACGACACATCATGTCGATCGATTTTAATGCATCGACACACTGTTCCCCATAAACCGAGCTGAGGTTATTACTCCATAGCGCTTTCGAACCTTACATTTCCATAGAGCACTGTCATAATGCGTGTAATTGTCATCGGTTACTGTGAGCGTGCAGATTCTATGAATATGCAACCCAGTTGGCGTGTGAGGTCCACCCAAAAACTCCCCACCATGAGTGTTCATGGCAAATAAGTTCAACATAGCAAATAAGAATCATAATGAAAATACGTGTGTCTTTCATATTCTGAACTGCAGCCGTAGCTACTATGTGGGTCTCACATGCCAACTCGTGGGTTGACTATTGAAGGTTGTATGAATATACATATGCAACTTGAAGGTTGTATGAATATACATATGCAACTTGAAGGTTTTATGAACATATCCAACCGGAAGCTTTTATATATGCTCGACGATAAAGATTCCTATTTTAACCTCCTGAATTCCGAATGCGGTTCTTATTCTTACCCAGATGAATCTGGACTCTTGTTTCTCGGAATATCTCCAGAATTGAACGGGTCGAAAACGAGCTAAACATAGAATATCCGTCAGTTCTATAAAATATCGCAAATTGAATACGAGATTCGACAGCGAAGATTGATAGAAACGCAAGAGTCTTCTCTGCAGCTCACAGTACAACGTCAGAGTCGCAATTTCGTTCGAAAATACGCATTCTCGGTCGCATATAAAATGTAAAAATATTTGGACGAATTGAAATCCCCGAAGTCGCATTTCCTGCGCACGATTTCAAAAATATTCGCAAGTTTTCTCTTTGCTCGGTAATTGGTTCCGTACGATATGTTCGTTTTCGGCGAATTCGAAATCAATTGCACGGTGGTTAACGTTTCGCTGGATACGTTCCTGAAACTGCTCTGGCGCCATCTACAGTTTCTATTACGATTAGGGATGTTTTTCGAGGGCGGTACAAAATTCGTACTTAAATTTTGTCTCACCCTATTTGGGATACTTATATCGCAAATTTGGGATGTCAGTTTAATTTGTAAATTGTTCAGGGAAAATTTCTTTTGGAAACCCTGGGTTCTATGAAACATTGATACGGCCCTGTGTACGTGTAATTGAAACCGTAGAAAAACGATTTCAATTTTTAATTTTCTGTTCAACAAATTTTAGTAGCAAGTTATTTAGAGGCCCTTTTCTTTGGAGAAATCCAGGGTTCCACGAACTCTTGATACAGTCCTGTCTACGAATAACTGATATCGTGGAAAAATGTTTTCAATTTTTAATTTTTTGTTCAACAAATTCCAGTATCAAGTTATTTATGCTCCTTCTGTTTGAAGAACCCTGGGTTCGGTGAAACATTAATACGGTCCTGTCTACGAATAACTGATATCGTGGAAAAATGTTTTCAATTTTTAATTTTTTGTTCAACAAATTCCAGTATCAAGTTATTTATGCTCCTTCTGTTTGAAGAACCCTGGGATCGGTGAAACATTAATACGGTCCTGTCTACGAATAACTGATATCGTGGAAAAATGTTTTCAATTTTTAATTTTTTGTTCAACAAATTCCAGTATCAAGTTATTTATGCTCCTTCTGTTTGAAGAACCCTGGGTTCTGTGAAACATTAATACGGTCCTGTGTACGTGTAATTGAAATCGTGGAAAAAAGCTTTCAATTTTTAATTTTTTGTTCAACAAATTCCAGTATCAAGTTATTTATGCTCCTTCTGTTTAAAGAGCCCTGGGTTCCATGAACTCTTGATACAGTCCTGTCTACGAATAACTGAAACCGTAGAAAGATTTCAATTTTTTATTTTTTGTTAAACAAATTTCTGTCTCTTTTTAGGGAAACCCTGGTTCCACGAATTCTTAATACGTCCCTGTTGTTACAAGTAATCGAAATTGCAGAAAAACGTTTTCGAAAGCATTTTCCGTTCAACGAGTTCCATTAACATCTCATCGAATCCTGGGCCCCACAAAATCTTGATACGGCCCTGTCCGAGAAAAAATGCTTTCAATAAAAATTTTTCTTCTAACAAGTTATTCAGAGACGTCCCTCGAGTCGCACGAAATGTTAATACAGACCTGTTTACAAGTAACTAACATTGTAAAAGAACATTTTTCAAAGCATTTTTAATTCAGTACGTTTCATTAACACTTTGAGGCACCTGGGTTGCACCTTGATACAGCCCTGTTCACAAGTAACTGCAATCGTAAAACATTTGCAAAATTTTTTTTGTTCAGTTTCATTAACCTTCTATTGAGGTACCAGGGCACCACAGAATACGGCCCTGTCGAGAAAAATGCTCTTAGCAAGGATTTTTCTTTCGACAAGTTTCAGTAACCTCCTATTGAGGTACCCATGGCACCACAGGATACGGCCCTGTCGATAAAAATGCTCTTAGCAAGGATTTTTCTTTCGACAAATTTCAGTAACCTTCTATTGAGATACCCAGGGCACCACAGGATACGGCCCTGTCGAGAAAAATGCTCTTAGCAAGGATTTTTCTTTCGACAAATTTCAGTAACCTCCTATTGAGGTACCCAGGGTCCCACAGAATACGGCCCTGTCGAGAAAAACCACCTTCAGTAAGGATTTTCCTTTCAAGAAATATCAATACAATCGATCTTATACGTCAATTATCCTAAATTTTGTGGTTGTTCATAAATGATCAGCGTCGGTAAGGAAGCGACAGTTTCAGGAACGTAGCAACCACCGTGTGTTCTTACGAAATAGGGAGCATGTAATAATAAAGTTTGGAGATGTCAGTCAAAGGTTGAAAGTTCTTTGGAAACGTTGGTAAAGTTTCACGGAGTTCGTGAAAGCGCGCGATCTTAAAAATTAAAACGCGTCTCCTGGCTCGTCTTCGGTCCGCCATTTTGAATCGGCTGCTGGCGCGGAATGGTGTCGATGCTTTCGTCGAAACTCTGCTCTTTCTCTCGAGATCGACGATCTTCTTTGCTCGATCAACGTGAACGATCAGCATCTATGAAGATTAGATGCTAGACTGCCGTGGGGGCTCGGAATTGTCAATGCCACTTCGCCTTTTGTGCGAATATGTCCGCTCGCAGGTTTTGGGCGAAACAGATTCCCAGAATCTGGAAAGAAACGATTACTTTAGTTACGAATTTGTATTTGTGAGATTGAAATTTGTGATCGCATGTCGATGAGATTGAGGGGTCATCAATTATGGGGGTAACGAGAAAGAAATTGGGGTCAAATTTGTCCATACGATAGTTTCAGGGGTTATGTATAAGACGCATTGAGTGCGTCCTCCATTTTGAAATATGTGTTATGGAAAATGGGTCTGGGGGAATTATTGTTTTCGGAAATGGGACTGTGGAACCGTGGAGTTACGGAATTTTGCAATTTTTTTAGTTTTACAAGTTTGGGGACTAGTTTTGGGAATTTGGGACTTAGGGAGTTTAACATTTGGGGACTTTTGGGACTATGGAATGAGGGGACTTTTAGAATTTGGAATTGGGAAACCTTGAGATTTTGGGACCTTTGAGACTTTGGGACCTACGGATTTTTGGGACTTATGCAGTTTGGGACTTATGGACTTTGGGACTTTGGAGTTTTGAAAGTTTGGGAATTTGAACCATAGAAATTTTGGGACTTAAGAATTTGATGATATAGGAATTTGGGATTTTAAGATATTGGGACTTATAGACTTTGGGACTTTAGAATTTTGGAAGATTGGGACTTTAAACCATAGAAATTTTGGGACTTAAGAATTTGATGATATAGGAATTTGGGATTTTAAGATATTGGGACTTATAGACTTTGGGACTTTAGAATTTTTGAAGGTTAGGACTTTGAACCATAGAAATTTTGGGACTTAAGAATTTGATAATGTAGGAATTTGGGATTTTGGGATATTGTGACTTATGGATTTTAGGACTTTGGAGTTTTGGAAGATTGGGACTTTGAACCACAGAAATTTTGGGACTTAAGAATTTGACGATATAGGAATTTGGGATATTGGGACTTATGGACTTTAGGACTTTGGAGTTTTGGAATTTGAAACTTTGGACTACAGGAATTTTAGAACTTAAGGATTTAGTAATATTGGAATTTTGGTCTATTGGGACTTATGGACCTTGGGATCTTGGGACTTTTGAATTTTGGAAATTTGGGACTTTGGATCTTGTAGGTTTGTGAATTTTGATCTTTAGGGACTTCGGTGCTTTGCAGAATCGGATCTTTGGAATTTAAAAGTTTAAAGTTTAAATTTGTGATATAAAGATTTTGGGACTTACGAATCTTGAGATCTTGGGACTTTGGAATTTTTTAATTTTGGGACCTTTGAGACTTTAAATCTTAGGGATTTTGGACATTGGGACATACGGACCTTAAAGTTTTGGGTGTTTGAAGTTTAATACCTTGAACCTTAAAAATTGTTCAACTTTGAACCTTACTGATTTTGGGACTTCGGGAAGTCAAAATTTTGAGACTTGCAAATTTTGTAATATAGGAATTTTAATACTTACGGATTCTGATATCTAGGGACTTTGGGACTTAAGAGTTTTAGAAGTTAGGTATTTTAGACCTTAAGAATTTTGGAACTTTGGAATGTCCAAATTTTGGGAGTTCATTTATACTTTTTATTTGTTAATATTTGGATTTGAATCACGGATTTGATTCTCGATAGGATATTGTAGTTAATTAAATGAAACTCGAGATTACTCAGATTCAATTAAACGCATCATGATTTAATTATTGAGCTGGGTATTCATGCATCAAATTTCGCGAACGTATGGACAGATTTCACTGGAATTTTAAAATTGCCTTTCATTAGCTGCATGCAGTGACTGTTACAGAGCATCGTGTGCATTCATACGTGCTTCTTATGCTATTTACGTGACACATATGATTTATAATATTTTTTAAATCAACCTCGTTATTTGTCGCGATTTGTGGGTCCACTGCGACAGTTATCGAGACATGCTTTTTAATAATTAAGTTTTCATTTGTTACAAAAAACATTTAACATCATTCCAGTTTGTGTTTTTGCCTTTTTACATAAAAATAATAAATATAGAAATTTTTACAAGGAAATAAATATGGAAATTATATTGTTACTTAAAAACAATAAATACAGATAAAAATAAAAAATATGACAATTAAATTTGAAGCAAAATAATTTCAGTTTACACTCATGCTAAATGCATTTGACATTCGATATATAATTACTTATAAAAGTAGCTTACATAAATTATAGTATATACAGGGTGTTTCATTTAAAGCAATCTTCGTGTGTTTCCGAAATTATTCACTATACCAGAAAATAGAAAAATTTATTCACTTTCAAATGAAACTAAAATAATTTCGATGAAGATAATTTGGTACTAACAATTCTTCCATTAACGTGGACGTAGAGGTCATCTTTTTTTAATGGAACAATACATTTCCGAACACACCAATTATCTCTCATCATTCCCCATAAACTATTACTGACCCATTTAAATCGAGTAGCCATGAATTTAACAGCTATTTGAATTTCACCCCAAAAATTTTCGTAAACGAATTTTAAAGCAACCACGGTCATTACATTGAAATGACCTCCTGCAAACCTGCTTAATTAGGTCCGTTTTCAAACAATCAAGAAAGGAATTTTCACGAGGAGCCTGTAAATTTCAAATATCTCCTAAACCAATCATTTTTCGATATAAATACATTAATAGTTTTTTACAGAGAATAATAAACCACATCGATGGGTGTATTCAAAAGTATATGTTATCGTTAAGAAAATCAAGTTGACCTTCATATGACCTTCACGCGTTCACCTATGAAAAATTTATTAACCTCAAATTACGTACCCATAAATATTGTTTAATTTTTGTTGGAAACATTTTTTTGTATCACTAATAGTTTCGGTGATATATGAAGAGGCTATGTTACCGTTAAGAAAATCAAGTTGACCTTCATATGACCTTCACGCGTTCACCTATGAAAAATTTATTAACCTCAAATTATGTACCTATAAATATTGTTCAATTTTTGTTCGAAACATTTTTTTGTGTCGCTAATAGTTTCGGAGATATATGAAGAGGCTGTGTTACCGTTAAGAAAATCAAGTTGACCTCCATATGACCTTCACGCGTTCACCTATGAAAAATTTATTAACCTCAAATTATGTACGCATAAATATTGTTCAATTTTTGTTGGAAACATTTTTTTGTGTCACTAATAGTTTCGGAGATATATGAAGAGGCTATGTTACCGTTAGGAAAATCAAGTTGACCTTCATATGACCTTCACGCGTTCACCTATGAAAAATTTATTAACCTCAAATTATGTAGCTATAAATAGTGTTTAATTTTTGTTCGAAACATTTTTTTGTGTCGCTAATAGTTTCGGAGATATATGAAGAGGCTACTTGTTGTGGAACACCCTGTATGTTATATGGCATCGTAAATTTATGATGGCTGAAACGTGCAATAGAGAGAGGGATAATTATACCTGTGCGAATGCCGTACCAACTGCGCCAGTGGCAATTGCTAGAAGATTTCGTTGAACCCATTCCTCCCCAGCTTGAATACAACCTTTCTCATATATCACTTTGGCAACCTCAAAGTTCTGGAAAACAAAGGCGATTGGCTACTTTCGCTTACCGATTCTCCAGTCTTGCGAATATGGTTGTTAGTCCGACATTTGGCAGAAACTGCGTTAGAACCGGCGATGAAAGAAATTGTGTGGTTAGAGGAGAAAATGTGATTTGGAATATTTTGTTAGAATTTTTTCAGTTATAGATTTTTAGAGGTAGGTTTGACCCTGAGTTATGGAAGGTGAATGTTTGATATGATTATTTGTAATTTTGAGAATTTGAAAAATTGGGAGCTTGAAGATTGAGATATTTTTTTGGAGAATTTTTGAATTTTTGAATTTGAGAATTTTGGAATTTTGGAATTTTGAAATTTTAGCATTTTAGAATCTTAGAATGTTGGAATTTTAGAATTTGAGAATTTTGGAATTTTAGAATTTGAGAATTTGAGAATTTTAGAATCTTGGAATTTTGGAATTTTAGAATTTTAGAATTTTAGAATTTTGGAATTTTAGAATTTTAGAATTTTAGAATTTTAGAATTTTAGAATTTTAGAATTTTAGAATTTTAGAATTTTAGAATTTTAGAATTTTAGAATTTTAGAATTTTAGAATTTTAGAATTTTAGAATTTTAGAATTTTAGAATTTTAGAAGTTTAGAATTTTAGAATTTTAGAATTTTGGAATTTTAGAATTTGAGAATTTTGGAATTTGAGAATTTTAGAATCTTGGAATTTTGGAATTTTAGAATTTTGGAATTTTGGAATTTTGGAATTTGAGAATTTTAGAATCTTAGAATTTGAGAATTTTAGAATCTTAGAATTTGAGAATTTGAGAATTTGAAAATTTGGGAATCCGAAAAATTCGAAATTTCTAATTTTGAAAAGTTGGAATTTTGAATATTCTGAAATTTTTAAATTCCTAAAATTCTATATTTTCAAATTTGAAACATTCTAATTCCTATATTTCCAAATTTGTAGAAATGTATTGTTCCAAATTTCTAAATTTGAATCTTCAAAATCCAGAAATTAAAAATTCCTAAATTTCTAAATTTGAATATTGAAAATCCAAAAATTAAAAATTCCTAAATTTGAGTTTATAATCTAACAAAATTAAAATTTACAAATTTCAGCATTACAGATAGAAAACCTTGAAGTTTCCAAATCGACAAACTTCAAAACTTGAAAGTACAAAAACGAAAATGTTGAAAATAGAACAAATTATCGACGTAAATTAATATTCGATTTATATATTAATCGATAGACAAAAGACTACTTTTTCAATAGTTTATATAAGACGTGAACACCGTCCTGAATTGCCTTTTTCGTTTCAATCAGTTGTATCGTTGCCATCGTGTATTAATATCAGTTTATTGTAATTTTATTTAATAAATCTTAGAATGTTATTTGGCTTTAAATCCACATAATATTTCGTTGTCGTATCCACTTAATAATCTTAACAGGTTATGGGCCCAGGTCCGAAACGACAAATTAAAATAATATTTATTAATTTAAAAATTCGTTGAATATACGTAAGATTTTCTTTTGTTCTTTACGGACGTGACGAATTGTAAAAGAATCGTCGCCATTAAAACAAAAAGTGAATTCTGCAAGAAAATCGAAGAAGATGGCACAGATAAATACAATTAATTCGACAAGATTAGAAACGCTAACCAAGGATAATTATGATACTTGGGTGATACAAGTGGAAGCATTGCTCATTAAAAACGATAACTGGTGCTACGTAAATGGTGAAAGACCATGTCCGAGATCTCATGGCGATGCCGACGACGCAGCAACTCGTGCGGCCATTGCAGCATGGAATAAAGAAGATCGTAAGGCAAAATCTGATTTAATTCTAGCCATAAATCCGTCCGAATTAAAACAGGTACGTGGTTGTAAAACATCCAAAGATGTGTGGGATAAATTAAAATCCATTTACGATTCGAAAGGCCCCGCGCGTAAAGCAACATTACTCAAACGTCTTATTCAAACCAAGATGTCGGAAGGTGGGGATGTTAAGACACACATCGCTCAATTTTTCGATGCCGTCGACAAGCTAGAATCCATGGATGTTCAAATTAACGGAGATCTTCTTTCGATAATGCTTCTATATAGTTTACCTAGCAGTTTCGAAAATTTTAGATGCGCGATAGAATCTCGCGATGCACTGCCAAATGCTGAGCAATTAAAAATAAAAATTGTTGAAGAATATGAAGCGCGAAATCAAGTCAGCGTCAATGAATCAGGCGCGATGTTCGCTCATGGCAGACGCAATACGAATTCGAAATACAACAAAAACAACGCATCGACGTCACACTATGATAAGAATACGAAAGCATCCTTTACAAAATCATCTTTTCGTCCTAAATACAAATGCTCTTTCTGCAAGATTGTAGGTCATAAATACGCTGACTGCCGCAAAAGGAAGACGCAAGAAGGTGAAAAGGCAAATAATACAGAAGTTGAAAATTTCTTCGCGGATGTTGTTCATTATTCGTCTCCCGAGCCTCCCAGGGATGTAAAAGCAAATCAATGGTGCCTTGACAGCGGATGCACGTCTCATTTATGCAAAGATGCCCGAATGCTGACAAATTCAATACCAACACGAAGTGATATCAGGTTAGCAAACAATGCAACTAGTATGGTAAATGCAAAAGGAAATGTTGAACTTCTTACGAGCGTAAATAATATAAATAAAAGAATTCGACTTGAAAATACGCTGCATGTTCCAGATCTTAGAACTAACCTATTATCTGTAGCTAAGATTGTAGACAAAGGCTATCAAGTCGTGTTCGGCTCGAAGAAAGCATACGTAAAGGACATTAAGGGAAACATCAAGCTAACTGCTGAACGTCAAGGTGACTTATTTATTTTGAAAGAATCCAGCGAACAAGCTAACACAGTCTCACAGAAGAAATATTCTGATACTGAAATCTGGCATCAACGTCTTGGTCATCTTAATTTAAAAGACTTACATTTAATGTCAAAAACTCAAGCGGTATCTGGATTTAAATTGAAAAATAATTCCGAATTTGCGAATTGTGAAATATGTATTGCACAAAAACTAACAAGTTTACCATTTTCATCTAGAGCTAACAGATCAAAGCACCGCCTCGACATAATTTATTCTGATCTCTGCGGACCAATGCGAGTAAGTTCAATTGGAGGCGCGCGATATTTCATGACGCTTATCGATGACAATTCAAGATGGTGTCAAGTATATTTTCTGAAAAGCAAGGATGAAGCAACAAGTAAATTCATTGAATTCAAGAACTTCGTCGAAAATCAAACAGGTCTCAAGGTGAAAGCCTTCCATTCAGACAACGGAAAGGAGTTTTGTAACTCCGCAATGGATCGAATTTTGAAAGATTTCGGAATTCAAAGACGTTTAACCATTCCGCATACTCCCGAACAGAACGGGGTTGCCGAACGTAAAAACAGAACGCTGATTGAAAGCGCTCGTTGTCTATTGGCACAATCCGGACTTCCAACGCAATTCTGGGCAGAAGCTATTAACACTTCAAATTATATAAGAAATCGTTGTATTACTAAGAGTTTGGATGGACACACACCTTACGAACTATGGAAAGGTAAGAAACCTGATATAAGTCATTTTAGATCGTTTGGATGCAAGGTACACGTATTGAATAAGAATCCGAATAAAGGAAAGTTTGAACCCAGAACCATCGAAGGCATATTCGTTGGTTACGCAGATACTTCCAAGGGTTACCGTATTTGGATACCGAAGGATCGAAAAGTTATCGTAGCAAGGGATGTGAAATTTCTGGATGGATTCGATGTGAATAATACTTATGAAGATTTCGTAAGTAATGAAACGACAAACGGTCGAACAAAACTTATTGATAACGATGACGACTCATTTCAAAACCGAGAAATAGAATTCATAACAAATGATAAAACGATAAATCATCGAACATCCGAAGATACAGCAGATACTGATATTATAGCTGAAAATGAGAATAAGGATGATGATTCTGCACTGCCTACAAATGAAGAGGATCATACTTCACCACATGTAAATGAAGATGTCCACGTTGACGAAGAACTACCGCTTACACGAGGACCTGGACGTCCACGAAAAATTCGTACCGGGAAACTTGGTCGACCAGCCAAGCAATATCATATGAAAGGACCGGTTGTACAACAAAATAGGCCCGTGGTTGATAATCAAGAAGAAAGGAATACGGTCGACGATCAAGAGTGGTTCGATGCTCAGTTTGTCATGAACGCTTCTGAAATATCTTTTTCTCAAGCTGTTTCAGGTCCAGACGGTGATGAGTGGCGAGACGCAGTTTATGCGGAGATCAAGTCTCTTGTAAATAACGACACCTGGACGCTCGTTGATAAACCTAAAGACGAAAAGGTGATCGGATGCCGAACTGTACTGAGAAACAAATACAAGGCAAACGGAGAGTTGGAACGAAGAAAGGCTCGTATAGTTGCAAAAGGATTCGCACAACGTCCTGGCGTTGATTTTCACGACACATTCGCCCCAGTTGCTAGACTCAGTTCTTTAAGGACGCTTATGGCAGTATCTGTTGAACAAGGTATGAAAATTTCACAAATTGATATTGTTACTGCCTATTTAAATGGTATAATGGACACACTAGTATACATGGACATACCAGAAATGCTACAGGAGATGCTTGAGAGGATTGTAGCGACCGAATCCAACGTTTTTCTGATAGAAAAGGCTAAAATAATGTTAAACGCACTGAAGAAGGGTAATAAAGTATGTGAACTCAAGAAGGCAATCTACGGTCTTCGTCAGGCAGGTCGTCAATGGAATGAACGACTCGATAAAGTTCTTAGAAAACTTGGTTTAAATCCAACACATGCCGACCCGTGCGTATATTATGATAAAGAAAAACGAATGATGGTATTGGTTTATGTAGACGATATCCTTATAGCTTCTCGTAATGAAAACCATATTATTCAATTTAAAGAAGAATTAGCGAAAGTCTTCGAATTTAAAGATCTTGGATATCCTAAGTATTGCCTCGGAATTGAAATATCTCAAATCAGAAACGGGATACATTTATGTCAATCTGGATACATCCGTGACATACTTAAAAAATTCGGTATGACAGACTGTAAACCAGTGAAAACACCTCTGGACGCTAGTATCAAGTTGCATGACGCTACCGAAGATACGGAAGAAAAAGAAGAATTAAAACTGCCATATCGCGAACTCCTGGGTTCATTGATGTACCTGGCACAAGGAACTCGTCCTGATATTGCTCACGCAGTGAGCGCGCTAAGTCAATGGTGTACAAATTTTAAAAGAATTCACTGGACATCTGCTAAGAGGGTACTTAGATATCTTAAGGGAACCATGGCGCATGGATTATGTTACACGAAATGTGGAAAATCACTTATCGGATATACAGATGCTGATTGGGGAAACTGCGGCCTGGATCGTAGGTCTTATACTGGAACAGTTTTTCTATTAGCCAACGCAGCTATATCTTGGGAGTCACGAAAACAAAGAACCGTTGCACTCTCATCTACCGAAGCCGAGTACATCGCCCTTAGCGATGCTGCAAAAGAAGCAATTTACTTATCTAAATTTCTTTCAGATATTGGTTTGCCATCACTAGGGAAGGTGACTCTTCATAATGACAATCAAGGCGCTGCGAAGCTGGCTGTCAACCCGGTTTTTCATTCCAAGTCAAAACATATCGATATTAGATGTCATTTTATTAGACAGGCTTTGACAGATTATCAGATCAACCTCGTCTATACACCCACGGAAGAAATGATTGCTGATGTTCTTACCAAGGCCCTGCCGAGCAGCAAACATTCATTCTGCGCCAATGGATTTGGAATAAGAGACGCCGCTGTATTACGTACTCCAATTTGAGGGAGGGTGTTGAAAATAGAACAAATTATCGACGTAAATTAATATTCGATTTATATATTAATCGATAGACAAAAGACTACTTTTTCAATAGTTTATATAAGACGTGAACACCGTCCTGAATTGCCTTTTTCGTTTCAATCAGTTGTATCGTTGCCATCGTGTATTAATATCAGTTTATTGTAATTTTATTTAATAAATCTTAGAATGTTATTTGGCTTTAAATCCACATAATATTTCGTTGTCGTATCCACTTAATAATCTTAACAGAAAAAATTCGAAAATCTCAAATTGCTATAAAGAAATCTAAAACTAAGTTACTCAATCTTCCACTAGATTTCAATGATAAATAAACCCCATTACCTGATACAAATCCATATGAAGCGTAATTCAACCGAGCTATATAGAAGAGGGCCATATAACGAGACTGCGTTCTAACGATTCTTTCACGAATGAAAATATCTGAGAAGTTGAAATCTCGTAGCATGAGACCCCTAGTAGACATACAGCACCCTCTCAGACATTTTATTCGATAAATTTCACCGTGAGAAAACGGGTGTTAACGAGGTTAAATGCGATCTTCTGACACGCAGCGCCAAAGTCCTAAGACTCCGGCTATAAATTAGCAGTTTGCAGCAGCTCCATCGGGCTCTAAATGAAAACTCTTAAGTAATTCGGGAATTCGCCGTTCTGCTAATGAGGGAACCGTGCAACATCATCAGAGTATCGCGATGGAAGTGGAATTCACGCGAAGAGAACCGGAATGGGTTGCGGGGTAGAAAGTTGAAGAGGGGCGGGGGTGGAGCGAGCAGGAACCGAGACGAAGGAGAGAACTGAAAGCTTTACGTGGTTACTCGTACACTCGGCCGCAATATATGGCTTCCTTTGGATAACCATGTCTACCCAAACTTGACAATTTTTTGGAAACATTATTAACTCTCATATTATCAAGTTTTCAAATTTATTAACTTTTACGTTTATACACTTTCAAGTTTTCGAAGGATCAAATTTACAACCTTGCAGACTTTTGAATTTTTAAGGTTGCGCACCCTTAAATTTACTAGTTTTCAAATTTACGAACTTTTAAATTTACAAATTTACCACAATTCAAATTTTCGAACATTCAAGTTTACAAACTTTTAAATTTTGAAATTGTCAAATTTATAAACATTTAAATTTTCAAATTGTCAAATTGTCAAATTGTCAAATTGTACAATTGTCCAATTGTCCAATTGTGAAATTGTGAAATTATGAAATTGTCAAATTGTCAAATTGTCAAATTGTCAAATTGTCAAATTGTCAAATTGTCAAATTGTCCAATTGTGAAATTGTGAAATTGTGAAATTGTGAAATTGTCAAATTGTCAAATTATCAAACCTTTTAAATCCTCAAATTACCAAATTGTCAAATTTTCCAAATCCATAAATTCCCAAATTTTGCAATACTTCTTACAAATTATGAAATCTCCAAATTTCTATATTACTAAACTATTATATTTCAAAATATTCCTAGATTGTCATATCCGGACAATCAAATACCCCTAGATTCTTGTGTATCAATATTTAAATATCCCTAGACGCTTGTTTCTTAATGGTCAAATATCCCTAGATTTCTATAAAAGGTTCTAGATCATCAAATCCAAAATTTGTCGATTATGAAACTGCAATAATCAAATTATCAACTTTCCAAATTTGCAAATCTCTAAATTCCTAAGTCTCCAAATCTCCAAATTCCTAAATTCCCAAATCCTGAAATCTCCAAATCTCCAAATCCTAAAATTCTGAAATCTCCAAATTATCAAGAGCACCAGTTTCTATATCCTCAAATTCCTAATCCCTCAATTCTCTAAATATTCAAATTCCTAATTCTCCAAATCTCTAAATCTCCAATTGCTCTAATCTCCAAATTCCTAATTCCCCAAATTCTCAAATTCCCGGACTCCTGATTCCCGAAATATTTAAATTTCTAAATTCTCAAATTCCCCAAATTCCCCAATTCCCTAAATTCTCGAATCTCCAAATTCTCAAATCCCCAAAATCCCAAATTCTTAAATCCCCAAATTCTCAAATTCCCAAATCCCCAAATTCACAAATCTCCAAATTCTCAGATCCCCAAATTCCCAAATTCTTAAATCCCCAAATTCTCAAATCTCCAAATTCTCAAATCCCCAAAATCCCAAATCTCCAAATTCTCAAATCCCCAAAATCCCAAATCTCGAAATTCTCAAATCTCCAAATTTTCAAATCCCCAAATCCCCAAATCTCCAAATTCCCAAATTCCCAAAACCCCAAATTCTCAACTCCTCAAATTTCTAAACCCCCCAATTCTCCAAGTTCCCAAATTCTTAATTCCCCAATTCCAATATCTTCAAATCCCTAAACCACCAAATCCAGTTACCCCCAAATTTCAAAGTGTCTAAAAATCTCTAAATCCTTAAACGAACGTCCGATCTCCTCTCCCTGTGTTGTGACATTTTCTGTAGGGAAGCCAGATTTGCACTTGACTGTACATCGGGAGGGTTGAATGTAAGGCAGTGTGTAATAAAGTGGGCTTGTTACTTAGGCGCTTCTACTGACGTGACGTTTTATACAGACGGCTTGCACTCCCCGGCGAATTTCTCTTTTTCGTTCCACTTTTCACAGCGTGTTGCATAGCACTAATTTATGAGAACCCTCCAATGAAATATTAATGAAATCTTAGTAGCTCTGTTTACTTCCTACTTGCGCCGCCATTTTCTTCCCTTTTTCTAACCGTTGCGTATCGCGCGTGAACAGCCTTGAGTGAGGTTATACTTACCGGTTTTACACGAAATACAGGCGTCCCTCGAATGACACGGTTAATTGCTTTAGTGTCATTGAAAACCAGGTTTTCCTGTAACCACGTTCTTTTCTACTCAATTCACCCATTTACTACGACGATCTTTGTTTATCTTATATTGTTTCGCTCAGGAGAGACAAGGATAGTAAATATGTGCAAAAATGCGACTGCGTTTTGCCAGGATTTCGAAGAAATCTTGTCATGATCTCTTTTCCAAAATATTCTTCGTATAATTCTCCGATGCGGAAAAGAACCCGATTTTGCAATTTTCCTTTCAAAACTTCGCCAGAAGGAAACATGCAAGTTTTACAGAAGAAATTTTGTCGCATCCCATTTTCTAAAGAAGCGCTCTTCACCGCACCGAGGAATTATACGAAGAATACTTTGGAAAAGAAATCATGACAAAATATTCTTGGCTTCAAAATCCTGGTAAAACGAAGTCGCATTTTTGCACATTTTTGGAAACCAAATATCTACTGTCCTTGTCTCTCCTGACCGATACACTGTAAGATGAACAAGGATCGCCGGAGCTTATCAATTTTCCTCTCCAAAAATAATGCTGGGAGTATTCGGTCATCAGACTGGACCCTTAATTATATCAGACATTGCCTACTCAGAGATCCTACAGTAATATTCGCAACGAGTAATTCGAATTCCATGTTATTCGAGGGTCGTCGCAGTTTTTAACCCTGCTATTCGCGACATCGTGTAATTCAAGTACCGTGTTATTCGAGGGATGTACGTCCTTCATGGGCAGTGGCGGCTCGTAGCTAAAATTAGAGGGGGTCCTTCAAAAAATGTTTAATCTCTCTTTTAAAATCTATTCAAGGAAAACATAAAACCGGAAAGTAATGTCTTTTCACATTAAATTCAAATAAGCTTTTAACGAGTTTGCCAATCAATAATGAACCTTTTTATAAGGTAATAACCATCGTTACCAACCTTTTGCCATTTTTGTTGGATCGATAAAAATCAAGTGGTTTTTGAGCAATATAACTGGAGATGGGATTTTGAATATCGTTTTTCAATTTTTTAATTAGAAAGTATTGCAGCTGGGTATAAATGGAAAACCACTCTTCACACGTGGATAAACATCGCAACTATTTTTAGTAGTAACTGTATTACCTTGTAACGCAAAATGTATAAATGGGTATGTACCGATGTCAACCCATGAGTTGGCGCATGAAGAGGCTGTGTTTAGAAGAGCTACAATTGGTCAGAATAGAAAAATGGACGCCTCACATTTTCGGTATCTTGGCTCGCACACCAATTAGGCCAAAAACAGTCGACAAACGTCTCGAGATAGTGCGAATTGCGTTCAGCAGTTATTGTCATTATTCTTATTTGCCGAAATGTAGCTGGAAGTGTTCACGGTGGATAGGTGGAGCGAGTGGCTTCTTTTACTCTGGCTCGACCTACGCGCCAATTCCTGGCTTGTCTACAGAGACTGTGATGATCCAAGGGAACGTAGGGATTCTGGGAAGCTAGGAAATATGGCGATTCCGAGGACTGTGAGAATCTAGGGAATTCAGGAACTGTAGAGAATGTGGGGATGTGGGACCTAGGGATCCAAGGAACTGGACTGTGGAGATCCTAGCGAACTTAGAGGCACTGGAGACTGAAACTATGGATATATAGGGAATCTTGGAGTCTTAGGAACCATGACGGACTATGCAAACTCTAGCCTAATAGTTCCCAGAGAATTCGTGAGTGAGTGAGATAGCGAATTGCGTTCTGCAGTTGTCATTATCGTGGGTTAACATCTGTAGCTCTTCTGGTGTTTAACCATTGCGCAAAGAAATTGCAAAGAAAAATTTAAGATTTAATTATTTACGTTACGAAGTCACTTTAATCTTAAAATGTCTTTGGTACTTTGAAGTAAACTGATTGATAAATGACAAATATTGACATGCGCAAAAACGACATTACTTCCCCGGATGTAACAAGAAAATTTACGGAGAAACTCGATAAAATCCTAAAAGAACAAAATCAAACATTGTTTACTATGTTATCGATAATGTTAAGAGGAAATAGGGGATGCTGCAGCTTCACAGTGTCTACATCCGTGCCGCCACTGTTTGTGAGTGATCGTGTTTGTTAACATGTTCAATTCTCGCAAGTACTTACTTGTTCCTTATATCGAGAGACTTTACTCGTACGCAGTCACATAATCACGGTCGTTTGTTTCGATATACATTTAGGTTACAACAGCATGTACCATTAAATAAAAGAATGCTCCAAGCGAATTAAACAATGATACGTGAATAATACACATACTGGAAATAGATGTACATCCACTTTACGCTCGCATGCGATATTGAGTACGATTGATTGCTTTCGATAACCCCTTAACGCATACGGTTGTGTATAAAGTAGTTTCTGTAAATTTGTGATTTAATAGTTGAGTGTATTAGGGGAATTTTATTGAAAGCTTGATTTAGAAAGAATTGTAGAGATTCTTGTTATATTGCCACATTTATGTGGGGATTCACAGAAATTGTTGCAGTTATTTAGTTTCTTGCTTTATATCCATTTTAGATTTTTTACTTTGTAATTGATAACTTAATCGGTTTTTCCATTTCCCAATTTCCCAATTTTCAAACATTCCAACTTTCCAACTTCCTAATTTCTAGCTTTCTAATTTCCAAATTTTTCAATTTCCCATTTTCCACTTTTCCAATTTCCCAATTTCCCAATTTCCCGTTTTCCCAATTTCCTAATTTTCCGAATTTCCATTTACCAAATTTCCCACTTTCCTAATTTCCTAATTTCCCACTTTTCTAATTTCCTAATTTCCCAATTTCCCAGTTTCCTAATTTCCCACTTCCCCACTTCCTCACTTTCCCACTTCCCCACTTTCCCACTTTTCCACTTTCACACTTTCCCACTTTCCTAATTTCCTAATTTCCCACTTTTCTAACTTCCTAATTTTTTAATTTCCCAATTTCCTAATTCTCAATTTCCCAATTATCCAATATCCCACTTCCCCACTTTCCTAATTTCCTAATGTCCTAATTTCCTAATTTCCTAATTTCCTTACTTTCTAACTTTTTAACTTTGCATATTTAAATGTCCAAATTCGAATCTCTCACATTTGGCATAGTTTCATATCAGGACATTTCACTCAACCCAATATATTACCAACGTTATAACCGTACCGTTCTTCCGTAACTCCATCAGTGGCAATATAACGAGACTCTACAATTTCAAGAAAACACACCCTTCAACAATTCCCGTGTCACGAAATTTCGTAACAAAAATAATTAAACACTCCATCTCGATCCCAAAATATTATCAAATATATAAACACCAAAAAAGTGCATACAAAAATAAATTGTGGAAATTATCAAACTACAATAATTACCTGTGTGTTCGCTTCGCAAAAACTTGAAGTTTCAATAGCAAGCATTAATCAAATGTACGATAACATACGTGTCGTTGAATATCACGATAAAGTGAACTATGTAGTCGACCGTTGCGTTAAAGGGTTAAAAATTCATCGTTTAGGGTAGTTGAAACTTTCTCGTAACACTTTTTCGCGTGCTAAATGGTGCTTTTTTCCCCAGACGCTGTTGCAGACAACATAACTTGCGTCGCGTGCTTCGAAGCAAACTAATGTTCGCTGTTAAACTAGTTTGACATCGTTCGATCGTTTTACCGTACTCTTTCAACTTTTTCTTTTCCGTGTGAATGAAAATGATCGATCGGGGCGCTAAAAAGATTCATTATCTCTCATTTTATCGCATTAATTTTAATAACCCGTAACAACGTGAAGAAACATTTTATGCACTTCACTATGGAACTAAAATATTTTTCAGAATAAATTATATTTAATTGCGGAATGTTTATTAATAAACAATATACAAGATGTGCATATATATACATCATATAAATTGTATTTAATTTCAACAAATTTATTAATAAACAATATACAAGATGCACATATATATGTACATCATATAAATTGTATTTAATTTCAACTACTTTATTAAAACACAGTATATAAGATGTATATTATATACTACGAAATGTATGTACTATGTACATGATACTAAATAATTTAATTGCAATAAGTTAATCAGTACACAATACATGAAATGAATATATCAAGTACACTACATAAAATGTACTTCAGGTATGATCATCAATAAACAGTACACAAAGTGCATGTATTATGTACAATACATAAAATATATCAGTAAATATATAAATAACTTGTTCGATAAACAAACAATAAGACTTGTAACATTTTTGCTTCAAAAAGACAGTGATTTAAACTAAAAATAATTGTAATATCAATATACTACATTTTAAGAGATTTGAATTTGGCGCCAGAAACGCGGCACTGTTTAATAGAAAATCAAAAATGGAATGATTAATTAGAGACCACTAAAACGTTCAATTCATTCAAATTCCACTAAACTCTTCAAACTATTATTGCAGACGATATTGTTTATACACCTCGATATTTCCCTGTTGTATAAATTCCTAATTACAAACCTCTCGCATTCAAGTATTTCCATACTCAAATCCCGATTACTGAAATTTAAGAGAAGAAGCCTTTAAGAGAAGAAAGGTAATTTATGATAAAAAGAAACTTGTGAAGGTAAATGGGTCCTCCTCACAGCCCCCAGCGCAGGGAAATATCGAGATTTCGCTGCGTTTGAAACACTGACGATTGACGTAGTAATTACGGAGGTAAAGATCGATCAATGTCAGACAGGTTTGATAAAAAAAAATGACACAGAGATAGTTTGAACGTTCGATTAGTATGATCGAGAGCACATTTCAATAGGGATGTACCTGTAGAACCATAGTGCTGACAACGGTACCAGCGACAGGTACGAGATTCAATTCTAGCCACTCCTCGCCCGCCCTTAGACAACCTCTCTCGTATATACTCCTCTCTCCTGTCTGCATTCCCCGGGGATACAGAAACAGAAATGATTTAGAAAACCGGCGGGAAAGTTTTCACCTCGAAAGGTTTAGGATTACGTTGTCGTGCCTGCAGTGTGCCGATAACACCGGCAAACGGCGATAGTATGATTCACCGTTGGATATGTGTGTATGGGTGAGCCAGGTAGAAACGATAGCTTTAACTTCTCCTTTTCGACCAAACTTTTTCGGTACTCGGTTCTTTATTGCGGCTATAGCAACGACGGGCATTAGGGCAATAAAGTGATACGTTGTAACCTAAATAAACCAGTATGAGACGAGGAACTGGAGTGTGGGAGATATAGGGACTTGAGTTATGGATTTTCAATTTTCCAATATAAGTTTAGATATTCTTCGATGAACCAATTTGTGAACATAAATTTTGGACTTTCGAGTATTTTTATTGATTTGTAATTTTGAGGTTCCCACATTTTTTGATTTCGCAAATTTTTAAGTTTACAAGTTTCTAAATTTGCAACTTGCAAACTTCTCAATTTCCTAACTTTCAAATGGTCCAACTCCCTCATTTCCTAATTTCCTAATTTCCTAATTTCTTAATTTCCCAAATTCCCCAATTTCCTAATTTTCTAATTTCTCAAATTCCAAACTTTCCAATTTCCTAGTTTCCCAATTTCCCAGTTTCCCAATTTCCCCATTTCCTAATTTCCCAATTTTCCACTTTTCCTACTTCCCAACTTTTTTATTTCCCAATTTCCCAGTTTCCTAATTTCCTAATTTCCCAATTTCTTAATTTCCTAATTTTCTAATTTTCCAATTTCTTAATTTCCGAATATCCTAATTTCCCAAATTCCCAACTCCCCAATTTTCTAATTTCCTAATTCCTCAAATTTCGAACTTTTCAATTTCCTAATTTCCCAATTTCCCAATGTCCCAATTTCCTAATTTCCCACTTTTCCTACTTCTCAACTTTTTTATTTCCCAACTTCCCAGTTTCTTAATTTCCTAATTTCCCAATTTCTTAATTTCCTAATTTTCTAATTTTCTAATTTCCCAATTTCTTAATTTCCTAATTTCCTAATTTCCCAAATTCCCAAATTCCCAAATTCCTAACTCCCCAATTTCCTAATTTCCTAATTACTCAAATTCCGAACTTTCCAATCTCCCAATTTCCCAATTTCCCAATTTTCCAATATCCTAATTTTCCAATTTCCCAACTTCCCTATTTCCCACTTCGTATTTCCCAAACTTAAAAATTTTCGTTTTCCAATTTCAACAATTTCCAAATTGAAAAATTGTTAACGTTGCGCTAATATTACTGTATCACATTTCACACTGGTTTATTCGGGTTACAACAGTTAAACTGAAATAAAACGTTAAAAAATATTCATGCAGCAAAAACATAAAACAATGCAGATTATGGTAAATTAATCAGAGCAACAATTTTGACAAATCTATTTCATTCTATTTTGTAGTGATCTCTATAGCTAAGCAGTAACTAATTGTTTCGTATTTCCCTAATTTCTAGGAACAAAATGTGTTCTACCCGTTGTGACATAATTACTAAAAATTAATGTTAAAATTATCCTATTTATTCTAAAAATTTTATCTACTTCATTTACTTTAATTCGTCTGTATTGACTAACTGCAGTCTCGCTATATGGCCCTCACAAGGTTATAGAAGAGGGTGAAACTTTGTAAATTACCGTATAAGTAACACTTTTTTTAAACAGAGCTTGAAACGTCTAAATTTCCAAATTAATACAATTTTTAATTTTTACATTATTAAATTTGCAAATTTTGACAATTTTAGATTTGTTAATTGAAAATCTCTGACTTAATTAACTTGGAAACTGTAAATTTTAAACCTTGCAAATTCCTAAAAGCGAAACTTCTATCTTAAAATTCTGAATGTGAAAATTTGATGTCCTATGCGATATTCAAATTTCTCATTTTTGATCGATTGAAATTTTGAAGATTTGAAAAATTGAAAATTTGAAATTTCTAAATCCCCGTGTATACCACAACCATAATTAAATACTACGAGACACCTAGTATAAATCACCGTAAAAGAGAAACCGTTCAACAGACCATACCAAATAGTGCCATATAGCGAGACTGCATCCACTAATTCATATAAAATAAGAACATTAGTGAACTTTCCACGATTTCAGTAGCGTTCCTTGATCACCTTAATCTGTCAAGGTGCCTATTAATACGAGAAGATAAAAACGGCGATAAAAGAAGAGGTTAAACAGTAATGACTCGTTGATGAAAACGTTATTAGCGCAAACCGATTTGCCGACAAGACTTTAAGGTCCTAAACTCGTTACCAGTGACGTACCTACTTCTGAAATAGTAAGGGAGGATCCTTTATCCCTTGGACTCGTTTTCTCTCTAATTAAGCTCCGCAGTTTTTTTCAACCCGATCGTTTTTGCTGGCGAACTCGTTGTGTAATCAGACCAGCTGTACCTCCTACTGTTCTTCAAAGACAAAAATTATCCGCGTTCTTTTCTCGCTTTACTTTTGCTTTTATTCGCGGCGCGTCGTTCGAAAAAAATTAGCGAACGAATCCTACGGATACGATAACGGGTGACTCCGAAAAATACAACGAGCTTTCGTAAAAACGCGTTAATGAACGAAAGAAATAAAAGACTATGCGAAGACGGCGAAACAAATAAGACTACGTAAAAACGGCGAAATGAGAGACTATGTGAAAACAGCGAATGAAATAAAAGACTATGTGAAAACAGCAGGTGAAATAAAAGACTATGTGAAAAGGGTAAATGAAATAAAGGACTATGCGAAAAGTACAAATAAAATAGAAGTATATGTGAGAACAGTAAATGAAATAACAGACGTGAAAATGGTGGAAGAAAAGGTATGGTAGAGTTCCGAAAAACGCAGACCTCCAATCGCGCTGAAATTATAACCAAAGCTCACCCTAGATTAGAGAGGAAAGTCACTAAAAGGATTTTTGGCACCAAAGCCTTCAGCCCGTTCAAAGTTGTTTACAGTTCTTACTAATTATCTCCGAAAATATTGATTTTGGAGAAAAAAGTTTTAAATAAAAAGTGAAGCTCATAAAAAGTTCTACAAAGAAGGTTATATACATTTTTGACATAAACCTATTAGTTTGGCTGATATCACCTTAAATATCTTGGTGGGGTTCAGATTGACTTCTGCCCAGGGCCAAGATATTTAAGGTCATAACAGCCAAAGTAATAGGTTTATGTCAAAAATGTGTATAACCTTCTTTATAGAGCTTATTACGAGCTTCATTTTTTATTTAAAACTCTTTCTTCTAAAATTAATATCTTCGGAGATATTTAGTCAGAACTGTAAAAAACGTTGAAAGGGGCTGTAGAGTAAATGGGACTGTGGCTAAAAATTTTTTTAGCAACTTTCTTCTCCAGTTAAGGTTGAGCTTTGGATAAAATTTCAGCACGATCGGAGGTTTGCGTTTTCGGTAGATAAATGAATTGGTCGGAAAAAAGTCTTTGTTAGTTTATGGTTAAAGAACAGACACGAATGCAAGTTTGATTTGCAAACACGACAAGTAGGGACGGAAATGTTTAGTTATGGGCGTTTCAAAAGTAGCGTGTAACTAGAAATTGTTTTACTATGCTGTTACGCTATTTTTGAGTCGCCCTGTACAATAGAAAAATTACTTACGTAGCTGGGTTTCCGAACGTCATAACCGCACTGCTTGTTCTTAATGATTTCCTGAAAATGTTACGAGTAATGTTTTAATATTTGTGAAATCGAGGATGTTTTAATATTTATAAAATGAAGGATGATTTAATATATGTAAAATGGAGAATGTTTTAATATTTATGAAACGGAAGATACTTTACTGTTTGTAAAATGAAGGATGATTTAATATTTGTAAAATGGAGGATAGTGTTTTAATAATGGTGGTATATTTTCAATTTCCAAATTTGTGAATTTTAGAATTTCCAACTTACACAAATTTAGAAATTACAAATTTTCAAAGTAGGTCTGTATTTTCAAATTAAAAATTTTTGGTATTTTCAGTATAGAAATTTAAAAATTAAAACATTCAGAAATTTGAAAATTTCTACATTTTTTAATCTAGTATTTTAATTTTACCAAATTGTCGATTTAAATATTCTAAATTTTTACATTTAAGAAAGTTCTAAATTTTCAAATTCAAGAATGTTTTAAATTTTCAAATTCAACAATTTATACTCAAGTTCAAAAATTAAAAAATGTCAAATTTACTATTAAACAGTATATGTTTTATGCAATATAATGAAATACACCTAAATTTAATAGAATTTCAGATTCACTACTATAAAGTTTCCTATTAAGCAGTATATGTTCTATGCAATATAATAAAATACTTAGCAATGTAACAAAATTTTAATTTACGACCCCGCTATATCACTGACTATACGAATGAAAAAAAGGAAGTTAAAGAACTTTACAAAGCAAATTAAGTACTGCGATATAAAAGAGGAGAAAAATATGAAATGGAGGTATACGAAATACAAAATGGAGAAATTACATTTGGCTTTCGTTTACAACAGCTAAAAGGCACGCCACACGCTTCCCTCGAGCCAATATCGCTCGACGAACAATTGAAATAATTATTGCGATCCCAGTCTTTAGGACCCTCGATGCCGCAACACTGCAACTGTAAAATCAACAAAAACATTTTCAGCCAGTGATTATCGAAATAAAATTGAACTTCAATAATTGCAGTTAAAAGAAAAATTAATATTGCTCTGATAATTGCATGATTTTGGTCCAAAGGACTTTATAACAATTTTAATATAAAATAACAAATGTGTTGAAATTATGATTATTTCATGGTTACAGATTTTCTGATAATTTCATGGAAATTTTAATGGGACATTAAGGGAAAATTTATAATTAATATGAACTTGTTGAAATTTTAATATGAAATTAATATTAAATTTATAATCACTATGAAACCTTCATAATTTTAATACAAATATATTGTTAAACTTATGATCATTATGAAACCTATATAATTTTAATACAACATTATTATTAAATTTATGATCACAATGCTGCCTTTACAATTTTAATGCAAATCTGATAATTCTTGAAAATATGTAATTTTTAGAAATTTCAATAATTCAATTTCAAATTTTAAGAATTTAATTTTAATATTAAAAATGATTACAAATTTAAACAATACAATTTTCATAATTCTAATGCGGTTAAAAAATGATATAATATTGTTGTAAATTACAGCTATATTAAAAAATGTTATAAACCTCATAATTGTAATATAAAATTATGAAAAATCACAAGATGCAATATATTATAATATATTTCCTACACCGATCCTCGAATTATTTAAAAAATAAATATATGTATAATTATAAAATCAGTATCCATCTCATAAAATTAATATGTATAAAAATACTCGGACTTGTGAAATAATTGTAATTGTAAAATACACGGAAATTCCAGTATTTTTTCTGAGTTTACAAAATTATTGCATAATGTTGAGGTAAAAAACCACAAACCGCAATGGTACTCCAACGAGAGCGATAGATGCGTATGAATTCCAAACGCGATCATAAATAATTTCATAACCGCTGCATCGAGACAGCGCAATATTAAATATGCGATTTTATAGTGGGAAAAGGTGAAGTGGTTTGCGAGAACGGAACAAAGGGTCACTGGAGACGATGTGCAAAGACGAAGTCAAAAGGAATCTCACGATGAGAATCGAACGAGCCCGATATTAAAAATAAAAATTAAAAGAAAACAAAGGGGAAGAATAAAAGAATCAGACCTAAGATATTTCTGATCTGCAGTGAACTTCTGCGATTTTCGTCGAATATCAATATCTGTGCTTCGTACTACGTGTACAGTAGACTCTCGTTATATTGCAGCTCGTACAGGTGGAGTAATGGAAAGTTGTGAAATTGGCAATATAGCGAGAGATTTTGTTATACAATGATTGATGTAAGATAATTTGAATTTATTCATTTGGAATTTTAAAACTTTGTTAAATTTCAATATCTTCGGTTTGTACTATGTATAAAATAGACTCTCATTATATTGCCGCTGGTGGAGGTGGAGTAATGGAAAGTTATGAAATTGGCAATATAGGGAGAGATGTTGTACAATGATTGATGTATGTTAATTTAAATTTATTCATTTGGAATTTCAAAACTTTGTTAAATTTCAATATCTTTGTTTTGTACTATGTATAAAATAGACTCTCATTACATTGCCGCTGGTACAGGTAAAGTAATGGAAAGTTGTGAAATTGGCAATATAGGGAGAGTATTGTTATACAATGATTGATGTATGATAATTTGAATTTATTCATTTGGAATTTTAAAACTTTGTTAAATTTCAATATCTTCGGTTTGTACTATGTATAAAATAGACTCTCATTATATTGCCGCTGGTGGAGGTGGAGTAATGGAAAGTTGTAAAATTGGCAATATAGGGAGAGATGTTGTACAATGATTGATGTATGCTAATTTGAATTTATTCATTTGGAATTTTAAAACTTTGTTAAATTTCAATATCTTTGTTTTGTACTATGTATAAAATAGACACTCGATATATTGCCGCTGGTAGAGGTGGAGTAATGGGACGTTGTGAAATTGGCAATATAGGGAGAGATTTTGTTATAGGGTGATTGATGAGAGCTAATCTGAATTTATTCATTTGGAATTTTAGAAATCTGAAAGTTTTTGAACATACAAGACCAGGAAATTGAAATATGAGAGTTTTTGAATTTCCGAATAAGGAAATTTCCATGGTTCTACATTTGAGAATCTTTTGGTTTACAAATTTGATAATATGACAGAGTTAAAAATTATAAATCTGAAAATATAAGATTATGAACATTTGAAAACTTGAAAATTTGCCAATTTTAAGATTGGTAGATCTGAAAATCAGAAGTTTGCATAATTGGAAAATTGGAAGTTTGAACATTTGGAAAGTCAGAGAATTGGTAAATCGAAAAATCGAAAAATTGGAACAAGAGAAGAATTGAAAAATTGAAAAATTGAAGAATTGAAGAATTGAAGAATTGAGGAATTGAAGAATTGAAGAATTGAAGAATTGAAGAATTGAAGAATTGAAGAATTGAAGAATTGAAGAATTGAAAAATTGAAAAGTTATAGAATTGAAAGACGAAAAAATAATGGAATCTTAAATTCTCCAAATTCGAAAATTAACAAATCTATAATTTTTCCGCACTTCCATTACAAATTCCATGAATATAAAATTCCCCACTAAAACAGCAATATAACAAGAGTCTACATCCCCCATACCCAATTCGTCTTCACTATAATTAATACATAACAGACAGACACCTCGATACAATCCAACTTGACAGAAACTTGCAACAGGAATATATACAGTAATCTCCCAATGTTGTAGAAAATGACTATCATTGAAGCGTCAGCTGTGCGACATTCCTCGCAAGCTACAGATTCCTAAAATAACTAACAATTCCCATGAACTCTGATTGCGTATCCCGGCAAGTACACAGAACTGTTTGGAGAAAGGCATCGTGTACCAAACAAAGCAGTAATCGATACGTTGTTCCCTCTCGTAGCACAAAGTCGAAGTACTAAGCATTTCATTAACCATCTATAAATGAAAGCAAGCGGTTCCCGAGGGTTTGGCCAATGTACAGCGCAGAGAGATACTGGTGCAACTGCACTGATAGGATTGCCGGAATTGCGGCTGCATACCGGCGTTTCCATTGAAATCTCGTAAACCACAATTGATTGGCAAACCATCGATTAACGATTTCTACGGAGGCACCGTTAGTTGAGTACAGTAGAAAGCTATTCAACGTTTGTCACTGCTCGGCGAATAATGAAATCCCGATGAACTTTTAAAACGTTAACGGTTAAATCTCGTTGGAAATCGTAACGACGCGACGCTCGAAACGTTGGAGAACAATATCGGTTTAGATTCAATTTTGATAACTGATATGGATAATAATTCTGTACGTACCCAATCTTCTTGGATCCAATCGATCAGGTTTTGTTGATCGGGATCCTCTCTGTAGTGGATGATGAACGCTTGGAAACCACCAGTGGCTTGTGACTTTATCTGTGTCGTGCAGGATTAAAATATCATTTCGATTTCTTTATATTGCAGTTATTAAGTTATACTCGATGGTCCACTTGACTGGATCAAAATTGAAATGTAGAAGGTAATGTGATGAAAACGGCGATATAGTGCGAGGTTTCTTGGCAAACGCGTGGACACTTTCCCAAAAACGGTAATATGTGGAAAATGGCGATATAGCGCGAGGTAACTTAACTGATGAAATAGTTGAACTTTCTAGGATAAATGGTGATTATGAAAAATGGCGATATAGAGGAAGATGACGTAAAAGAACTGATGAAATGGATATTGTTTTAGAGCAAATGGCGATATAGCGAAAAGTAACCTAGGACAACTAGTGAAATGGACGATTCTCCTAGGGCAAACGGTAATATGTGGAAAATGGCGATATAGTGCGCGGTAACTTAACTGATGAAATAGTTGATTTTCCTAGGACAAATGGTGATTACGAGAAATGGCGATATAGCAGAAGGTAACCAAAGAGAATTGCTGGAATGGACAATTTTTCTGAGGCACACGATAATATTGAAGAAATGGCGATATAACAGAGGGTTTCCAAGAAAAAATAGTGATATGGCAGATTTTCTTGGAGCAACTAGAGATATAGGAATGTGATATAATGGAAGGTTCTCAATGGATAACAGTGATGTAGATGTACGAAAAGGGTATCCTAGGGAAAAGGCACGTTGGAAGTCCATCTAGGGAAAATGTCAACTTGGAGAAATTCCTTACAGAAAATAATAACGTGGGTTAAAACTTCCCTAGGGAAAATGATATGAGAGACCTTCCAACGGAAAATGGCAATATAAAAAGAGACTCTCCCAAGAATAATGGCAATATGGACGAAGACTTTCTATGGTAGAATAGTAATATTACAGAAGATTTCCCTAGGGAAAATGGCAATATGAGAAGACATCCTTAATAAAAATGGCAATATAAGAAGAGAATTTCCTAGAAATAATGGCAATGTGAACAGAATATTTCTATGGTAAAATAGTAATATTAGAGAAGATTTCCCTAGGGAAAATGGCAATATGAGAAGACCTCCTTAGCAAAAATGGCAATATAAGAAGAAAATTTCCTAGAAATAATGGCAATGTGAACAGAATATTTCTATGATAAAATAGTAATATTAGAGAAGATTTCCCTAGGGAAAATGGCAATATGAGAAGACCTCCTTAGCAAAAATGGCAATATGAGAGGAGAATTTCCTAATAGTAACGGCAATGTCAGCGGAAACTTTCAATTATAAAATAGTGATACTGCAGAAAACTCCTTTAGCGAGAATGGCAATATACCAAGAGATTCGCCTAAAAAAAACGACAGTATGTAATAAAGTTTACGTAGGAAAAGTAGAAATATAGAAGAATTGTTCTTCAAGAAAATTGCGATATAGAGAAATGTTTCCCTAAAAAATACTCGAATCGTACGCATCCCCTTATATCGCCATTTAAGAAACAAAAGCCGAACGTGAAAAAGTGTCCGTTGATTAATACGCGTAACGCGTTATTCCTGTACTACGCAATAATAAAAGCGTTTAGGGGACATAATGGGTCCGACAGCGAGGTACTGTATTTTCTAAGTGGAAACGTTTTCTTCCCAATGGCTGACAAAACGAGGGAAATTTATAACAATACCGAAGGACCGTCGCGGCATAAATATAAAGCTTGTTTGCACTGGTAACTCGGTGGCGGGCGCTTGTCGTTGCTGCGGAGCTATTAAACTTGCTAACCCGGAGCCATTTCAAACTGAGAACAAGAAATTATTCTCATATCCAGAGTCTCCAACTCTGGCAGACATTTTCATTTCGAGAGTGATGCGACGTGCTTTACGCACGGCAAATAAGGGAACGAATTAAACGCTTCCTGTACCTCCTGTTTGTCCTTTAATTTATTCCCGAGGTCTGAGAGCTCATTAAATTTATTCTTTACGAATGGACGATGCGGGACAAAGGGACACTGCCATTCCACGTAAATGCCTCCTCTTTGCATTCGAACAAATTGCAATTGAAACCCGCTACTGTTTCCTACCAGCCTTAGCCAAATTAATTACGAAATTTATTCTGTACGCTGCCACCAAAATGATCATCGCGAATATTGCATACTTATTAACCCTTCGCACTCGGAGATATTTTTACCGACGGCTGTGAAACTTTATAATTGGAAAAATTCGACGAATTCTTTCGGAGTTATTTTTCTGTTAGTAGTCGCCATATTGGCCGCTTCGCTATGTTTACTGCAGATTTAGTTGAGAAGTTTTTATTTCAATTTGTTCAACCGATGGGTGAATATTACATTTCGAGAGCAAAGGGTTAAAAAGTTTGAAAAATTTTGGTACTTTCGGTGGGAACTGTAACACTATGATGTGTACGTCTTATAATTCAGGAGGAAATTTTTTGACTGCTTTATAAAAATAAAATTATTTATAATTGTCTAATAGACAATGGATCTCTCATTTTTATTTTTACTGTCGTTATTTTCTTAATACTCGTTATTTATTGTTGAATGTCTTCTTGTGTGCCGTATGACTGTGGTGATAAAAATAATTCAGCAATTTAAAAGAGATTTTAGTGATTTTTATAATTTTGTGGTAAAAGGGACAATTAAAAGTAGAAATTGTAGTGGACCATCCAGTATATCAACAATTTACATGAATTTGTTTAAATTATATTTAAGAGAGCTTACCCAATCCTTGAAGACAAAGCCTAACACACCGGCCGCCATTTCCATTAATAGCAGTAGCGCCAGGAATATCGCATACTGTAATGATTTTGTGCAAAAGAACATTTTAATTCATTTATATATAACAAAAATATGTAATAAACGATTAATTTGTGTAATTTAAAACCTTGTGTAAAATTATATAAAATGAAATGAAAAATTATCATAATGAAACAGAATAACAGCTGTACAGTAGACTCTCGTTATATAGCCAAAATATGTATTCACCGTTAACCAAGCAAATTTTCGAATTTACGATCTTAGAAATTTTTTAATTTCCAAAGTTTGAGATTGTGGAAACTAGAAATTTTCACGTTCATAAGTTCCAGATTTTCAATTTTTAATTTAGAATTTAGGATTTAGACTAATTTAAGATAAATTAGGATAATTTAGGATTTCAAATTTACAAATTCTTAAATTCTGAAATTTACAAATCCTCAAATTCTCTATATTGCCGATTTCCAAAATCCTCCATCCCTGTCACTTCATATATTGCAATATAACGAGCTGTTGGATTTACAGTAAAATTTGCAATAATTTAATCTCATAATCGTCCGAAAACAATTCGAATGAATTACTCACGAAGTCGAGTGTCAAAAAAGTTGAACATTTCGGTGAAGTAATTGGATTATTAAGGATATCTATGAAAATTTGATGTGTTAAGTACTTACCGCAGCTAGGAGGCACGTATTTTCCCTGAGTGCACCGACACACCCGGTAAATCCGATGATAAATGTCACTGTACCTGCAATAAAACAAGGAGAAACGTGATTCGAACGGAAGTACTCCATTTTCTCGATCGAAAACAGAAGGTGTAAGATGTTACAGAAGATGTATTGCGCCATCTGTCCGAGAACCGATACGACAAGATTAATTAGAAATGAAACGAGCAACAATTTCCCTCATTTTTCACTCTTATATACGAAATAAATCCCTTCATAATTGATACAAAAATTGTAACTAATAAACTGTTACATAATTTATATATTTAAACAAATGATTAAAATGTTTAACAAATAAACTTAAAATATTAGCAATGAATTATTATCAAAATTAACATGATTTACAAATGTTTTTAAATCTTTTACTATCTTAAACCAAACTTATTATAAAAAATTATTAGAAAGCTTGAACAAAGTATAAAATTGTTTAACAAATTATTTAAAAATTTTTATGTAATATAAATATTAAATTGAGTGCTTTTTAAGTTCAATTCAAATCAGAGAAAGAGAATTATATTCTAATTGAGTGAAAGTGTCTTGGTACAAAGGACTCTCGTTATATTGCCATAATGTGCAAGGTAGTTTAACATGAACTTACACTTCATACCAGTAGCTTCAAATTATTAATAGGTGGTAATATTTCATAAATGAATATTAAGGTAAACAGTTGCTGTGCTGCTTCAAAGAAGAACGATGAAATATAGTTCTCTTACAATTAGTGGTGTAACAATTTGATATATGGCGTATGCATCTACAACGAATCGAATTCGTGACAAAAACTTTGCTACGGTGAAATTACTTCACGGTTAGGGTAATAAAACTGCATAAAAATGCAGAGAGATCGTTTGATCTCGATATGCGATGTGAGAATATGAAGGCAACTCAAACACCAATATTCTGTGAGTTTGATCGACTAGGTAAAGCGAGAGGCCAAAGGGGATGACGTATAAGGGGATAATCTGAACTTGGGTTTCAACTGGGAATTACTACATCGTTGTAAAAATTGTAATATGGGTTATTTTGAAGAATTGGGAATTTAGAAATGAAGGAATTAGAAAATTAGGAAATTATGGGAACAGGAAAACAGGAAATTAGCAAATTAGAAAAGTAAGAAGTTAGGGAATTGAGAGATTAAGAAATGAGGGAAATAGGAAATTATGGAACTCGGGAATTAGGTAACAAGGAAATTAAGAAATTATGAAATGAAGGAATTTGAGGATTTGGGAATTGCGGAATTAGGGAATTAGGGAATTAGGAAATTAGGGAGTTGGGGAATTAGGAAATTAGGGAATTAGGGAATTAGGGAATTAGAGAATTAGTGGAGTAGGGAATTAGTGGAGTAGGGAATTATGGAATTCGGATATTAGAAAGTTAGGAAATTTGGACACTAGGAAAATAGAAAAGAAGAAATTACCAAGTTAGTAAATTGGCAAAATAGGAAGTTAAGAGGTTAAGAGATTAAGCAATTTGGGAAATTGGAAACAATGGAATTAAGAAAATAGGAAATTGGGAAATTAGAAAATAAGGAAATTGGAAAATTGGGAAATTAGGTAATTAGGAAATTGGGAAATTGGGAAGTTGGGGAATTGAGAAATTGGGAAATTAGGAGATGAGGAAATTGGGAAATTGGGGAATTTAGAAATTGGGGAATTGAGAAATTGGGAAATTGGGAAATTGGGAAATTAGGAGATTAGGATATGAGGAAATTGGGAAATTGGGGAATTGAGAAATTGGGAAATTAGGAGATGTGGAAATTGGGAAATTGGGGAATTGAGAAATTGGAAAATTAGGATATGAGGAAATTGGGAAATTGGGATATTGGGAAATAAGAAAATTAGGAAATTAGGATGTTGGGAATTTGGGAAATTAGGAAATTGGGAAATTGGGAAATTGAGAAATTGGGGAAATGAGAAATTGGGGAATTGAGAAATTGGGAAATTAGGAGATGAGGAAATTTGGAAATTGGGGAATTTAGAAATTGGGGAATTGAGAAATTGCGAAATTGGGAAATTAGGAGATTAGGATATGAGGAAATTGGGAAATTGGGATATTGGGAAATAAGAAAATTAGGAAATTGGAAAATTAGGAAATTAGGATGTTGAGAATTAGGGAAATTAGGAAATTGGGAAATTGGGAAATTGAGAAATTGGGGAAATGAGAAATTGGGAAATTAGGAAATTGGGAAATTGGAAAATTAGGAAATTAGGAAATTAGAATGTTGGGAATTTGGGTACTTGGAAAATTAGGAAATTAAGAAATTGGGAAATCGAGAAATTGGAAAATTAGAAGATTAGGAGATGAGGAAATTGGGAAATTAGGAAATTAGGAAATTAGGAAAACAGGAAAATATGAAAATCGAAAAATTACAAATTCAAGAATTTCAATTTGTAATTTTACAACTCTACATTTTTATTTTCATACATCTCTACGACTACCATGTCCAATAAGTTGGCAGACACAGCAAAAGCAATTGCATAATCATCACCGAACGTGCACAGTACATAGTACAAAATGCCTCTAACAAAATATAAATAAAAATTACGAAGAAAATATGTTTAATCGACGAATTCGAAATGTTTGTATTTCGCAAACACGAGAAGAACAAACGTACATCTCGTGGTACCAGTGAAAATCTGGTTTTCTCTAGGGTCAAAGGTCCGAAACAAACATCGCGTGAAATGAATTGCCTTCCTGTCGGTAAGACGAGTCAAACGAAAACGTGGTTATCCGCAGATCGAACCTCGAAAAGCCGACCCTTTCCGGCACCGAGTCGTTCTTTTGGCAGCTAAGGGTCGGATCACGTGCAAATTCGATTTGATCGCAGTACGCTTTCATGCGAACGGCACCCTGTGGCTGAATGTTTGAATTGGTCTCAGGACATTCCTGAGTTTCCACCCTTACGTTCAACCAAACCGTGGTTGACCGCTCGCTAGAGCGGCTTTCTGTGGTATAGTCCTTGTAATCCCTCTGTACATCTCCCCTAATCCAACTTACGGCGTGCTTTGCACAGTTTCGAACCGCCATCTTGTCAGTTATACTTAACAGCTGTACCGTGAATGGATCGAGCGTGAGGGAACGCGATAGGAAATGCGTTAAAATGGGACACGAATGGTTCGCCATTTTATATTACACGGACGAAGGTATTGAACCATAAAAATAATATTAATTCACGGGATTTATTTGATTATTTATTTATTTAGTTGTTCTTTTATTTACATTAATTGTTTATTCACTTATTTATTTACTTTGTTCTTTACTTACCTTTCTTTTTATTTAGTTCTTTATTTAATTCTTTACTTATTTATTTATTTAGTTATTGATGGGTAAGCAAGTCTTTCCTTAGCGCTAAATATATGTTTGGTGTTTTGATTTTTATTTGAAAATGTTTTATTTGTTTTAACGATTTTCACTAAAAAAAGCCTTTAAATTATTCAGTTTTAATAACAATTTGATCCTCATTTGTAAGAGTGATATTTTTGAAGTTTAGTTGTATGTTGATTTAAAAGAATATTTGAGAATAATATTTAATTGATGAGTATATTTATTATGACAAGTCGTAGCATATTTTGAATTTTGCCGCCATTTGTCGTGACGCTCGGTTTGGACTATAATGGCGGAGTATTTTACGATCAGTTGAATTTAATATTGATAATCTGTGTCAATATTATTTAATAATTAGACTGATATTAAGATCACATAATTACAAAAATATTAAAATCACACTAAATAGTTACATTAATACTAGTATCATGTTAAATAATTGCACTAATATTAATATCTGTACAGATTTGAATTTTACCGCCATCTGAGATCTCATCCGACTTAGGTCAAAATGGCGGAGTATTCTACAATTAATTAAATTCAGTACTAACATTCCGTATTAACGTTACTTAATAATCACATTGATATCAATATTATTCTAAATAATTATATCAACACTAATACCACCCTAAATTGTTACAATAATTCTAGTATTATACTAAATAATCACATTAATATTAATATCTGTACAAGCAGATTTGATTTTTACCGCCATTTCAAGTCCGATTTAAATCAATGACGGAATTCTTCGATTTCGTATCTTTAATTTTTTCCTTAAGTATTATTAATTGAATTCACTGCTAATAATACATAAATATTAATGTTAGTATCGATATGGTGCACCCTGTATATCTTTGAACACGTGGCGAAAGATTTCTTTATGACGTAAAATGAAAAAAGGGCTAACACGAGTTGTTACTTACCGACTAGAATGAGAATAAATGCTGGGTCGAGGGCGACGTTTGTGAGGCGGGATAAATTATTAAACGTATCCTTTTCGGTCCATGCCCAGACACCCACCGCCATGATGCCCAAACCCAGCCACTGAAACAAAAACAGTAGAAGATGAGCCTAGAATTGAACTAAAACAAACGTACTTAACATAATATTTTCAGATAACTATGTTATAAAACATATTGTTTACAGAATATTTTCGTTAGACTTTGGTGACACTGTTATGGAAATATCAGAGATGACTCGTTAACTGCAAGGACAAATATTATTGTAAAAATTGTTTTCAAGATTATATTTTTTGAGATTTCAATATTGTACGAGAGTGAGAAATTGAAAAATAAGAGTGGAACGTTTACAAATATTGACAAATTGGTAATTTCAAATGTGTAGCTTGTTTGTATTTCGTATACATTGAAGGAGAATAAATATATTTTAGAGGACATTTTAAAATATTGACAAATTGTCAATTTCAAATATGTATGTTACTGTTTGCATTTAGACATGTGTTCAACAAATAAAAGAACAATATTGTAAAATATTACAAAATTATTATCTCCAAATTTGTAGGTTATAATTTTTTTATAAAACTTGATTAATGAAAATTTAATAGAACTTAAACTTATTCGACTAGTTTTAATAAATATTCCTATTTTCATATTATAATTTGTTATAAAAATTAACAAATTAGTTCTCATAAAATAAATACGTCAATATTTAATAATATTTATTATCATCGATTATCAAATATTTTTGTCAACAATCAATTTTGACTTATAAAAATATTAAAAATTGCTCAATAATTTCTACACATAGAATTTCCAATTATTGTAAAAACAAATTAAGTTATAACTTGATCAATAATAATTTATAACAATGAATAATAATACAATAACCTATAATAATAAATAATAATAATAAATTATAATATAATAACTTATAACTGATTAATAATTAACTTGATAACCCGATTGATTGATTAATAATCGATTAACCAACTCAACCTACATGAACATTTAGTTATTAAAAAAAATATCTCTACAATAACTGCGTCTAATAATAAAATATACCATAAATATAATTCTAGGGATTTTTATCAAATCAAATTTGATATAATATTATACATGTATTATAAATATAATTTTCTTGATTCTCAAAATAGATTCTTCTAGCTGCGTTTATTTAATTGTTAAACAAAATTTTTTTATATCGTATGATTTGTTCAATGCCCCCTCTATTGATAGTAACTTATGTTTAAGCATTTTTGGTTTTTGCACTCTTACTTCGGTTAGTAATCAATACACCGTCCGCATGCGTCTAGACGTGTTTACTCTATTCGGCGCTGTTACGATGCACCGAGAGTTTCATTCTGCTCGATTGATGCAAAAAACGTTTGCATTAGCTCAATTAGTATGCACTTAGTATGAGGGACACTGGTGTGAAAGTGAAGAGGGTATGGAATATTGAAAGTGATTGCCTTTGCGTTTCGTTTCAATTACTAATTTCACGCAGTGCCGTATGGTCAACAGCGAATTTTATTTCCGTTGGGAAATGTCGAACTTCGATGTTTTTCGAATTTTCAGAAAGTTTACGGATTTTAGAGAGGGACATTTGAGAATTTGAGGATTTGAGCATATAACTTGGGAGTTTAGGGATTTGGGAAGTTGGGAATTGGAAAATTTAGAGACTTTAGGATTTAAAAGTTTTAGAAATTTTAGGGATTTTAGAAGTTTTGGAAATTTTAGAAATTTTAGAAGTTTTAGAAATTTGGAAATTTAGGGACTTGGAAAGTTGGGAATTTGAGAATTTGGAAATTAGGAAATTGGGAAAATGGGAAATTCAGAAATTAGGAAATTGGGAAATTGGGAAATTAGGAAATTGAGAAATTAGGAAATGGGGAAATTAGGAAATTGGGAAAATGGGAAATTCAGAAATTGAAGAACTGGAAAATTAGGAAATTGGGAAATTGGGAAATTGGGAAATTAGGAAATGGGAAAATTAGAAAATTAGGAAATTAGGAACCCAGGAAACTCGAAACTTGGAAATTTAAGAAGTTGCGAAATTCGAAATTTAGGAATTTAAGAAATATGAAAATTAGAAAATTTGCAAACTACAAATTTAAAAATACTGATACCTAGAAATTAGGAAGATTGATCGCACGTTTATTCTGAACATAGCCCATAAACTATACGACCTACAATCTTCAATTTTGCAATTTAAATAAATCATGATAGTCTATATGCAATCAGAGTCATTATCTATGATTTCTGTATTATCATACAGAATATCTCATTAATGTTGACATATCAATTAGGTGGTATCCATTATTGGTTCTGATTTTCAATAATAAACAAGATACCATTAGCTCAACATCATTTAATAACTAAAAACATTGAATTAAACTAATGTGGTTAAATATGTACAATCATTTTGCAGTATACACTAATTATACTGCGTATTAACATATTAATTACTGTGCAATTAGCGATAACCTACACCGCTAATTAAATTTAATAAAAGTATACTTAAACAGATAATATATTTATAGGTTACTATATTACTATTTATTCTATACTTAAAGAAGTTATTTAAATATATTTTTTATTAAAATTAATTATACCAATATAATAACTTAAAATTGATATTTCAATTCTATAAATTGATGTCATATACTTGAGTCGAATAAACCAACTCACATCACCATCATATATTTTCATAATAAAAAACATAATTGTATTTGTACTCGTCTATTACAAAGTTCAACATATCTCTATTCGGGACTGCATAAAAAAATATCAATATTTGAACGAACCATAGCAATTATCGCGAAACGTGTATGCGCATGTACAGGTTATGTTGTACACGATTCTCCCATTTTGTTTTCCATAAAGCTGAAAAGCAACTTTTTACATATTATCACCTCTTTCACACCTTCTACCACTTAAGGGTCAACTGTGGTAACTTTCAGTATAATTTTTAACGATTCTGAAAAATTAATAAGCTACTACGATCTTTGTTTATCTTATTTTGTTTCGCTCAGGAGAGACAAGGATAGTAAATATGTGCAAAAATGCGACTTCGTTTTGCCAGGATTTCGAAGAAATCTTGTCATGATCTCTTTTCCAAAATATTCTTCGTATAATTCTCCGATGCGGAAAAGAACCCGATTTTGCAATTTTCCTCTCAAAACTTCGCCAGAAGGAAACATGCAAGTTTTACAGAAGAAATTTTGTCGCGTCCCATTTTCTAAAGAAGCGCTCTTCACCGCAGCGAAGAATTATACGAAGAATACTTTGGAAAAGAAATCATGACAAAATATTCTTGGCTTCAAAATCCTGATAAAACGAAGTCGCATTTTTGCACATTTTTGGAAACCAAGTATCTACTGTCCTTGTCTCTCCTGACCGATACACTGTAAGATGAACAAGGATCGCCGGAGCTTATCAATTTTCCTCTCCAAAAATAATGCTGGGAGTATTCGGTCATCAGACTGGACCCTTAATTATATCAGACATTGCCTACTCAGAGATCCTACAGTAATATTCGCAACGAGTAATTCGAATTCCATGTTATTCGAGGGTCGTCGCAGTTTTTAACCTTGCTATTCGCGACCTCGTGCAGTTCAAGTACCGTGTTATTCGAGGGATGTACGTCCTTCATGGGCAGTGGCGGCTCGTAGCTAAAATTAGAGGGGGTCCTCCAAAAAATGTTTAACCTCTCTTTTAAAATCTTTTAAAAGAAAACATAAAACCGGAAAGTAATGTCTTTTCACATTAAATTCAAACAAGCTTTTAACGAGTTTTCCAATCAATGATGAACCGTTTTATAAGGTAATAACCATCGTTACCAACCTTTTGCCATTTTTGTTGGATCGATAAAAATCAAGTGGTTTTTGAGCAATATAACTGGAGATGGCATTTTGAATCAATGATGAAGAATTAGTGGAGGTTTTCGATTTTCTGCTGGAGGCATAAAAAATGATGTCAGTTGTCACTAGACTTGACCCTTAGCGTCGCTAGTAATAATTTTCGCGCAGTAGCAACGTCGTCCCGCAAAGAATTATAATAATTCATGGGAATATCGCGTTTACGAGTGTTGAAGTAGGTCAGATGTTCCCGCGATTGCTCGTTATGAAACTTTTGCTTTCACAGTGAACGAATGCCAAGTTTTTTTTAATTCGAACGCGAAATCCATAAGATAGGGCCGTGTAACGAGCGAGTGGAGAAGAAAGATGTCCGTATTGAATGAAACAAGTCCAGATGGAAGGAGTTTATTCATTTAGCCGGTGGTACTTCTATTTTATCTCTCATTTACAGTTGTTTTTGCTGAATGAATTGAATGACGGGGTTGAAACATTCCGTACTTGTATTAATTCTACGAGAATTCTTTGGATTATTATATGGACATTGTTTCGTTTACATTATCGATAAGAGGATTTGAAAGAACATTTTCAGAATAATTAAGTTTACTTCGCTTTCAGATAAATCTACAATTACGCCACTATTTATTGATTAACGCTTCAGTTTCAAACGGGATAATTAATTCTGTACCTAATTATGAACGAAATGTAAATATGCTGGCAGAAACTCGAAATGTTTCATTTGGTAAATGAAAATATGAGGATGCAACGATATAGTAATATAGGGATATAGGGATCTGGGGTCTAGGGATTTATGTATTTAGGGATTTAGGGATGTAGAAATATAGGAATCGGTGGATCTAGGGATCTAAGGATTTAGGGATCTAGGGATCTAGTGATTTGGGATACACGGATACAGGAATATAGGGATATATAGATATAAGGATATAGGGATATAGGGATATAGGGACATAGGGATATAGGGATACAGGGATTTAGGGATATAGGGATACAGGGATATAGGCATCTTGCGGTCTAGGGATCTAGGGATATAGGGATATAGGGATATAGGGATATAGGGGTATAGGGGTATAGGAATATGTAGATATAGGGATTTAGGGATATAGTTATCTGGGGATGTAGTAATCTAGGAACCTAGTAATCCAGTAATTTAGGAACCTATTAATCTAGAAACCTAAAGATCTAAAAATGTAGAAATATAGAAATCTAAAAATCTAGGAATGTGGGAATTTAGTGAATAAACGAATATAGGGATCTAGAGATATAGTGATATAGAATAATACGGATGTATAGAAGTAGGACATAAATAAACGTGAAACAATGATCGACCGAATAGAATTCAGGACAATAACATCCGACAGCCGTGAATTGATCGCAGGCTAAGATTGAAACGTGTGAAACTGAAAAAGCAACGCGTTTGAATAATATTTACAACTGATTGAGCACAAAAATCAGTCTACGAGAGCAGCAAACTGTTTGCTCACATACCGATCAATCTGTTCCCGGTGCGTGCCCCTTCCATTTTAATTGATTTCAAATTAATTTATTCCAACGCCGACCGAACCGATTGGACCCGTTCATCCGTGACATTTCAGGATGAATTATTCAGGCGTTTTCCCGTGATTTTAATACGTTTTAATTAATACACTATAACAGATCCGTGGAACGATAGAATGGCACGCGCTGATGAACCTTCCACAGCGAATTTCGTGCCGATCTCGAACATTCGATGTCAAAAGTGTAGCACAATGCAGAAACGCTGATAGAATTCGCTGAAACCGCGGCAAAAATTAATATTGATGAAAATTTCTCTGGTGAGCACTCATGTCGCCGTCATTTACATTTTAAAGTTGTTAAAATTAAAAAAAAAAAGAGCAGTGCCTTGTCTGCTAGATATATGTCTGTTATGTAATTGCCTGCTATATAATTGCCTACTAGATAACGGTAATTATGTCCAAAATTGATATTGACGAAAGTAAATGCTCATTATGTTACAAATTTTCAAAATTTGAAAGAAAAGTAGGTAACAGTGCCTTGTCAGTTAGATATATGACTGCTAGATAACTGTCTGCTGTACAATTGCCTTCTAGATAACGATAGTTACATCAAAAATTATTTTAGCGACAGTAATATGTTCATTACATTACAAACTTTAAAGATTTGAAGGAAAAACAAATAGTACTGCCTTGTCTGTTAGATATGTGCCTGCTAGATAACTGTCTGCTATATAGTTACTTAGTAGATAATGGTAATTATAAAAACAATTAATATTGATAGCAGACATATATTTACATTATACATTTATACGATTTGAAGGGGAAACAAATAGTACTGCTTTGTCTGTTAGATATGTACCTACTAGATAACTGTCTGCTATATAGTTACTTAGTAGATAATGGTAATTATAAAAACAATTAATATTGATAGCAGACACATATTTACATTATACATTTATAAGATTTGAAGGGAAAACAAATAGTACTGCCTTGTCTGTTAGATATGTGCCTGCTAGATAACTGTCTGCTATATAATTACTTACTAGATAATGGTAACTATAAAAAAAATTAATATTGATAGCAGACACATATTTACATTATACATTTATAAGATTTGAAGGGAAAACAAATAGTACTGCCTTGTCTGTTAGATATGTGCCTGCTAGATAACTGTCTGTTACACAATTACCTACTGAACAACAGTAACTATATCAGAAAATCGATGTCGATGAGAGTAGACACTCATACTACAAATTTTCAGGATCTGAAGGAAATACAAATAGTAATATCTTAGATATGTACCTGTTAGATATATATCTGCTATATAATTACCTACTAAATAACGGTAATTATATGATAAATTAATGTCAATAAAAGTAGTTACTCATTATGTTACAAAGTTTTATGATTTGTATTTTAAAAAACTTTTTGCTAGATGTCTAGATACTCGCCAACGTAACTGCCTGCCAAATAATTATCGGTCAGGTAACAGCTTATTAGATAATTACCCGCTATAAAACTACCTAACCTTATTCACGGGTGAAAATTTGCGAACGAAGGTTTCGTAAAAGGACAAAATCGGGCGTATAAAGTTCGTAGTGTTAACGTGGACATCGAAATCGTTTTCATGGGAGACGACTTTGTCGGCTATATAAGTGAATGGAGGTAAGGATGCCGAGTGAACAGGGGCGAATTCAGACAACAAGTCGGAAACTTTCAAGCTCAATTAAACTCAAACAAACTTGGAAACGCCTCGCGGCAATAAGAGTGGATGAAGTGCCCTTTCAGTTGGCTGTCCGGTTCATTCGGTGCCAGTTCTTCGATAAAAACATGGTGGAACGTTAGACGTTGAACGATCGCTAAGAGAAGTCATTGTTCGACCAAGAAGACCTTCGATTTATACCGCAATCATTGTTCTAGAACCAAATTCGCGAGACGAAAATGAAAACTGCTCCCGGTAAAATATTTTATTTCCGCGGCGCCGAGCTCGCGATTGAAATTTGCGTTTATTAGTTGTTTGCCCCAGTTACGAGATTCAAGTAATTTAGATTAAGTGCATGCAATATGCATACTGGGTCTCGATAAATGTGTGCATTCTGTATATTGCCTGCGGGATTTCCCTGGACACCAATCAGCACGTGCTTCTCGCAAATTCTTAAATTTTTCACCTGCAGCTTGTGAAAGAAGTTATAATAAATATTTCGCTCGTGGAAAATTAGAAGGACTTCGTGAAAATTTCTTGTTTCACAAAATGGTAGCGATCGCGCGATAACGATGACGGCCATTTTAATTCCGCCATATTGGAACACGGAGATAACCTGCAATTTCGCGAATTCCCTATCTTAACCGGATATTACGTTTCTCGAACTTTTTCATTTAAATTTTGGTGCTCTAGTCCTTGTTAGTTTTCATACTTAAGTTATGTAGCGCTAGTTAAGTTATAATTATAATTATTATTCTAAATTGTAGTTAGTCAAAGAAGGTATAACACTTCAAAATGTAATTCAGAATTCAGTAAAACTGTTAGCAAAATCGTATTTATTAATTTGACTCATGAATCAATTATATGTCTAGTTATGAAGAGTAGGGTGTTCCTAGAACTTCCCGACTTCCCTAGATTCTATCTAGCACTTTGACGTTTTCAAATTTTCCAACTTCCAAATCACTAGATTCCTACAAAATTTATATACTCAACGTGTGTACAATTGCCTATAAATTATTAGGGATCACTCAACTTGCCCATCACTGCCACGCAGCCATTTTGAAGTACTTCATACAAAATGGTTGAACATCAAAGTGAATTTGATAGGAAATGTGTTCACTACAAAAAGGGTATTGAAAACGTTTTTAATGAATAAAATATTATATAAAATATTGAATAACGTTAAATTATTAATGAGTGAAATTTTGAATAAAATTTTGAATAGCATTAAATTATTGATAAATAAAATTTCGAGTAACGTTAAATTATTAATGAATAAAATTTCGAGTGACATTAAATTGTTAATAAATACAATGTTGGATAACGTTAAATTATTAACGAGTAAAATTTTGAATAAAATTATATTATTATTGAATAAAATTTTGAATAGCATTAAATTATTGATAAATAAAATTTCGAGTAACGTTAAATTATTAATGAATAAAATTTCGAGTGACATTAAATTGTTAATAAATAAAATGTTGGATAACGTTAAATTATTAACGAGTAAATTTTTGAATAAAATTATATTATTATTGAATAAAATTTTGAATAGCATTAAATTATTGATAAATAAAATTTCGAGTAACGTTAAATTATTAATGAATAAAATTTCGAGTGACATTAAATTGTTAATAAATAAAATGTTGAATAACGTTAAATTATTAACGAATAAAATGTTGAATAAAATAAAACTATAAACAAATTCGTTCATTGAACAATAAAAATGTAAAAATTTCGAACAAGATGATAAATTGTTAAGACAAAATGTAAAAACTGGCCGAAGTGAGGACGGCAGTAGCGTATTTCACGGGTACGCGGCCCGTTAACTATTCATTTCTTTAATTCAATCCGGTATCATCGCGACCTTTCGTGAAAAAGATTTTTCTTTAGATAGCCGGGTGCCTTTTGCTACTACACCGTGTTATCCCACGGGTCCATCCCATTTGAATAATTGAAAAAGTAGCCCACCCTGACGGATATGCTGCAGGGTGAAAGTTTAAGCACGAATGGTAGCTGGCCAGAAGAGAGAGTAATTACACAACAGACACTGGCCTGTTCCTGAATTCATGGAATATGAATGGGTTTACTGAAACGTGTAGACTTCCATTTTCTATCAAATAAATTTCTTATCTAATAATTAGATGATGTCCGCAGTTCTGTTCAACGATTAATGCGCTGCGTGTGTTGTCTTGTACAAAGTATAGTTTAATCGTTTGATGTTGACGCGTTTGTGGCAAGTATAGTTAAATCTGATGTGGGGAAGTGTACAGGGTGCTTCATTAATTCTGATAGGAGTAACTTTCGTTTTGGTTAAACATTTTGATATTTTTGTACTTATTTTGGGGTAGAATTGGTTTGGGGGATGTAGGGATGAGAGTTTGGGAATTTTTAAGGGTGGGAGTTCGGGGGTTGGTTGGAGAATTATGAAATTTGGGAATTTTCGAATTGGGGGATTTTGAAATTCGAGAATGTTGGAAATACAGATATGAAAATTTAGGAATTTGGAAGGGTGGGATTTAGGGGTTTAGGAATTGGGGAATTATGAAATTTGGAAATTCAGATATGAAAATTTAGAAATTAGAGATAGGAAATTTGGAAATTTGAAAGGGTGGGATTTGGGGGTTTAGGAATTGGGGAATTATGAAATTTGGAAATTCAGATATGAAAATTTAGGAATTAGAGATAGGAAATTTGGAAATTTGGAAGGGTGGGATTTGAGGGTTTAGGAATTGGGGAATTATGAAATTTGGAAGTTTTGGAATTGGGAAATTTGGAAATACAGATATAAAAATTTAGGAATTTGAGGTAAGAAATTTGGAAATTTGTAAGGGTGGAATTTGGAGGTTTAGGAATTGGGGAATTATGGAATTTAGAAGTTTTGGAATTGGGAAATTTGGAAATTCAGATATGAAAATTTAGGAATTTGAGGTAGGAAATTTGGAAATTTGGAAGGGTGGAATTTGGGGGTTTAGGAATTGGGGAATTATGGAATTTGGAAATTCAGATATGAAAATTTAGGAATTTGAGGTACGAAATTTAGAAGGGTGGGATTTGGGGGTTTAGGAATTGGGGAATTATGGAATTTAGAAATTTTGGAATTGGGTCATTTGGAAATTCAGATATGAAAATTTAGGAATTTGAGGTAGGAAATTTGGAAATTTGGAAGGGTGGAATTTGGGGGTTTAGGAATTGGGGAATTATGGAATTTGGAAGTTGTGGAATTGGGAAATTTGGAAATTCAGATATGAAAATTTAGGAATTAGAGGTAGGAAATTTGGAAATTTGGAAGGGTGGAATTTGGGGGTTTAGGAATTGGGGAATTATGGAATTTGGAAGTTGTGGAATTGGGAAATTTGGAAATTCAGATATGAAAATTTAGGAATTTGAGGTAGGAAATTTGGAAATTTGGAAGGGTGGAATTTAGGGGTTTAGGAATTGGGGAATTATGGAATTTTAAAGTTTTGGAATTGGGAAATTTGGAAATTCAGATATGGAAATTTGGAAATTCAGATATGAAAATTTAGGAATTTGTGGTAATATAAAAATGAAGGTATAAATCGACAAATGAAAAATATTTCTAAAAGCAATAATTTACCAATAAATTTGATGTTGTATCATATTAGCTGGATAAACTAAACAGTTCAAGCGATTTTGATCACGAGTGGAGCATACGTTTGCCGATTATACGATTGTACAATAATTGTCGCCATATCCCTATGATGTTTTACGGCAAACGTGCGAAATAGAGGTAATACTTTATTTTACTATCACGTACTGCGTACGCGAGGTGGCTTACAATTCGGGACATTCACCAATAACCGCATATTTATCGATAATGGTTGATAATCGCTATTTCTCTTGCCATAAACTGTGCGACATTATTTATGTACGATGCGGGGCAAAACTGGAATATTTGATTCGTGCTTTATTCGTCTGTGGTTAGAAATCGATGAAAAGAAAAGAATACTTGCAGTTATAATAATGGAACCATGATACAAAAAATTAGTGACTTTTATCTAGGGAATTTTGTATAATGCACCATTCTCTGAAAATTGCAAAGTATCCAATGCGTTGTGGGTGCCATTTTGTTGTGGCTGTATCAAAATGCAAATGAAAGATTCATGTAATTCAAATAATAATGATTTATGTATGTTCAGTTTATGAATACATGAAAATATGAATATTTGTTTGGTCTCAACGATGCAGTTATCCTTGATGCATTTCCTTCCTGTTTTGAGGTTAGAGATTATTTCAAGAACACGTGTTGCGATACTGAAAAATATCTTGTGAGTGTTTGAAGTGGATTATATTATGGTTGATTGTCTGCAATATTGTAGGCAAAGAAGTGTATACAATTAAAGTGTTATGAAGTTAAACATGTGGAGAATTTGTGAAATGCTTCAAACTTTAGTTGCGAGATGGCGTTGCAGTGTTGTAGTATAGCATTTTAATGAAGTATAGTGTAGCATAGTATAGAAGTACATAGAATTATTACATTTAGTATAATGTATAACATTATTATTGTATGTAGTGTAACGTACAGTATGATATATTATTGTATGTAATATGTTTATAGTACAGTATAGCACAATTGTAGTGTAATGTAGTATAATATATAGCAAAGTAAAATATATTATAACATAGTATTAAGTACAACATGTAGAATGGTACAACAGGATGTATAGTGCAGTATAATATCATTGCATGTAGTGTAACATATAGCATAGTTAGTATGTGGTAAAACATATAATATAGTATAACATAGTACAATATGTAGAATGGTACAACATGATATGTAGTATAATATGTAAGATAGTATATAATTGTAAATAGTGCAGCATATGGAATATTATATTATTATATGTAATGTAACATATAGCATGTGGTTATATGTAGCGTAGCATTTTATGTAGTGTAATATGTATGATAATATATCATTGTAAGTAGTGTAACATTTGGAATATTATATTATCATATGGAATGTAACATATAGTATGTGGTTATATGTAACATAGCATGTTATGTAGTATAATATGTATGATAGTATACTATCGTATTTAGTGTAACATTTGGAATATTATATTATTATTTGGAATGTAACATATAGTATATGGTTATATGTAGCGTAGCATGTTATGTAGTATAATATGTATGATAATATATCATTGTAAGTAGTGTAACGTTTGGAATATTATATTATTATAGATAATGTAACATAGGTATAGAGTAGCATATAGTATAGTATGTCATATGTAATGCAACATATAGTGTATCATTGTACGTAGTACAGTAGATAATACAATGTAGGAAAATATGTAGTATAATAACAATATGTACTTATATGTAACATATAGCACAGTATATCATTGAATGTAGTAAAACATATGGGTTAGCACAGCACAGTATGTAACACAGTATAATACAATATAAAAATAAAAAGATAAAAAATCGATATAACAAAATATATTTAAACGAATCCTCGCCACAAATTGATTCCGTCGAATCCGTAATTCTAAAAGAAAGCACGCGCAACAGGCAAAATAAACTTATTCCAACAACTGTCGTGAATCTTATGCTAATTGTAAGTCCTCCAATTCTCATCCATTTACGTAATTCCGCCATTATTAAATAGACTTTAAAAACACAATAGAGCTTACCCGAGGAAATGGTTGCGTTAAATGCATACTTACTTACTCAGCAAGAAGTAATCGTCGCTAAAAACTAATTACGAGACTTCATTTATCTTATGAAATATGGCGCGACATCTTAAAACATCATTTATGCGATGTATAAGGTAGACGTCAGTGTTGTCAAGTATTATTACCCTTTATGATAATTGTAATTAAGGACTGAAACATTAGAGATGCTACCTAATTAATTTCATTACTGAAAGAAATATTTAAGTGAATCACCCTGTATGCTGCAATGCAACATATCTGCTCTTTTCAGACTAAAATATCTGAAACCGATATGCAAATAATTGTTAATCTACTGTAAGAAATATTTGAAGAGAACCTAACCTAACCAAATCACCGAAGGCACTATTTAAATGAATCACCCTGTATAATAAACGTAATGTAGTATCTCTCTCTTCAAACTGAAATAACTGTGAGAGATAACGATATGCAAACAATTGTTAATATATTGTAAAAAATATTTGAAAAGAACCTAACCTAACCAAATCACCGAAGACACTATATAATTGAATCACCCTATAGAAACATAATAATCTACTCTTTTAAAATAAACTCTCGACAAAAAATACAGCCACAGCAATAACCTATAATCTGCTGGAAATAACATTACAAGAAGCAGAATTTCGCCATAATGGTGCGCCTTTGAACCGGTGGTATTGAACGGAATCGGACCGGACCAAAACAAAGATGCAATAATAACCGTTGGCAGATATCTGATGCCGATACTGTTTTTTTTCCCCTACCCACTTTAATCCAACGGTAACGAACGAATCGATCGAACGGTTCATTTATTTTAATACTGCCACGCGTACACAGGAAATTGTTTAAAAAGCAATAAACTCGCTTTATGGTTTGCAGCGAGCGTATAAAGGCAAACGAGTGTAGTCCGGCGATAAATGATTCTCGAACGGGTGCTACGAAGAGTAATATAAAGGGAATGCACCGGAGGCGTTCGTTCGTCCGTTTTATTCCCCTCGTCGATTTGATCGTGCCACTGTTCGAACATCGTTGCAACTTCTTTCCGAATCAATGTGCTATAAAACTTAACTGTAGATTGCGTAATGCACTCAGCTCCGACTTAAACTTCTTTCAGCCGTCGCATGTCATCGATTTTTCGCGAAAAAATGCGGTTGCATCTTCGGAGAACTGTAGGGGAATCTAAGAAATTTGTACGATGACCTCAGGAAATTTTATAGGGATCTAGGGATATGCTAGTGGAGACCAGGAAGAATCTAGGGAAATACAGGGAGACTATAAGGAGGTCAAGATAAAATCTAGGGGAATTCAGGGATATTCCAGGAGATACCAGACAGATTTCACTGGAATCTAGGGAGATTTGAGGGAACGTACGTAGAATCTAGAGGAATCTAGGGAAATTGTATGATAATATAAGACTTTATAGGAATGTAGAAATATCTCAGAGGAACCTATATGAAATCCAGGGAAATATAGGGGAATTCTGTGGTAATATAACATATTAATAGAATCTAGGGAAATATAGCGAGACTCTAAGGGAGTCAAGATTGAATCTGGGGGAATTCAGGAATGTTCCATGGGATCCCAGACAGATTTCACGGGAATCTAGGGAGATTTGGGGGAACGTACGCAGAATCTAGAGGAATCTAGGGAAATTTTATGATAATATAAGATTTTATAGGAATATAGAAATATCCCAAGAGAACCTATATGAAATCCAGGGAAATTTAGGGGAATTCTGTGGTAATATAGCATATTAATAGAATCTAGGGAAATATAGCGAGACTCTAAGGGAGTCAAGATTGAATCTGGGGGAATTCAAGGATGTTCCAGGGAATCCCAGACAGATTTCACGGGAATCTAGGGAGATTTGGGGGAACGTACGTAGAATCTAGAGGAATCTAGGGAAATTTTATGATAATATAAGATTTTATAGGAATATAGAAATATCTCAGAGGAACCTATATGAAATCCAGGGAAATATAGGGGAATTCTACCGTAATATAACATATTAATAGAATCTAGGGAAATACTAGGAGAGTCTAGTGAAAATCTGAGGGAACCCGGAGATTGTAGGGACATTTAAGTCGAATTTAGAATATTTCAGAAGATTTCAAGATTTAAAATCTAGGGAGATTCTTTGGAAACCAATGCAAAATCTGGGGGAATCTAAGGAGATTTAATGGTGATTTAAGAGTTTACAAGAATATATTCTACAAGAATTTCCCTAGAATCTAGAAGAATCTAAGGAGGAACGATAATATAAGATTTTAGAAAAATCTAAGAAGAATCTAGGGAAATCGAAACAGAATCTAAGGAAAGCCTAGGGAAATTCTAAGATGGTTCAAGATTTCGCAAGAATCTACGGAAAATCTAGGGGAACCCAGAATCTAGGAGAATCTAAAGAACTTCTATGATAATATTTTAAAAGAACTTAAAGAGATTCTAAGGTGAGCCAGGAACAATTTAGGGGAATCTTGACTATTTCTAAAGAAAATACTATGCATCTAGTAAGATTCCACCGTAAGAATATAACAAATATTTTTCTCAACAATAACTCGACAACAACTATGAATTACTACATGTTAACACGTTCAGTCGCAGAACATCAAGTGCGAAGCTTACCACGCCTCTGAAATGTGTAATAATACACAGTCGGTTCCGAACTCGTCAATTTCAATATTATACTTGAATTCAATCAAACGAACTCGCATACTTCATAATATTTTATCTTGAAGTCTAAAAATAGTCCTCCTCTACCACACGGAATCTAAATAACATGTTCTCCATCATCCGAAAATTAAAAACTGCGCGTCACTTTCCTCTCCATCTTGCACAGTTCCGCGAGTCACGATACGTAATAGTGTGTATAAAAAGAAGTTCAAAATTCATAGACGTCGGGCAGAGAAAAAAAGGAAGGAGGAGAACAGGAAGGGAAACGAGATATCCACAGAGATGTCGTCGTACGCGGTATAATAGAGAGCGGTCACCGCGGAAACGTGGAGTCCCATGAAATCTAAGTACACAGAAAATGGCGGTGTTACGAGTCCGCCGCAGAAACAACGGGACGCGACTCTTTCCTCGAGTTTGCTCATCAAGTGCAAATTGGTATCAACACTCGAATCGCGGTTCTTAATTTCCCTGGGGCGGCCACTAAAACGTTGAATTTATCCTTCCGTTTACATTGTCAGCTTGTGCGTTCGTTAACCGTCCACTTCCTTTTTCTCCGCTCGAATTTCCTGTTGGCAACTCCGCGGAACACCAGAAACAGCTTCAACCATTTATGCGCTGGATGCAAACCAGTCACTGCTAATTCTGCTCGGTCGTAAAAGGAAACGAAACACAACGCGAAACTTCTTCGAGAAGAAGAGAAAATACTCCGTTTTACGTCCCATTGCGATTACAGCTGTCTTTCGTTTGTCATGGTAACTGTTCGATAATTGCATGTCATATAATTCACCGTTAGAAACATGTAACCCTATCGTTTAAACAATATCATATAACATTTTTTGGGAGGAAAGAAAATATTCCTTCGTTTTACGTCTCATTGCGATTACAGCTGTCTTTCGTTTGTCATGGTAACTGTTCGATAATTGCATGTCATATAATTCACCGTTAGAAACATCTAACCTTATCGTTTAAACAATATCATATAACATTTTTTGGGAGGAAAGAATATACTCCTTCGTTTTACGTTCTTTTGTGACTACAGCCGTCATTCGTTTGTCATGGTAACTGTTCGATAATTGCATGTCATATAATTCACCGTTAGAAACATCTAACCTTATCGTTTAAACAATATCGTATAAAATTTTTTGGGAGGAAAGAAAATACTCCTTCGTTTTACGTTCCATTACGATTACAACTATCTTTCGTTATGTCATGGCAACTGCTCGATAATTATATGTTATGTAATTCACTATTAGAAACATCTAAACTTATCATTTAAACAATATCATGTAATATTTGTTGGAAGAAGAGAAGATGCTCTTCCGTCTCATAACCCATTGCAATTACAGTTGTCTTTCGTTGTATCGTCCACGGTACCTGTTCGATAATTACATGCCATATAATTCACTATTAGAAACATGTAACCTTATCATTTAAACAATATCATGCAACAGTTTTTGGAAGAAGTGAAAATGTTCCTCCGTTTCAGGATCCACTGCAATTATAGTTGTCTTTCATTGTATCATCATCAAGGTATCTGTTCGATAATTACATGCCATGTAATTCACTATTAGAAACACGTAATCCTATTGTTCAAACAATATCATAGTTTATAATGTTTTCTCGGAAGGCAAGAAAAAACTACACCGTTTCATGAATCACTGCAATTACAGCTATCTTTCGTCGTATCATCATAGTTCACGATAACGTTCGATAATTACATGCCATATAATTCACTATTAGAAACATATAACCCTCTTATTCTAACAGTATCATTGTTTACAGCGATACATTGTATATTTCTGTAACTACTGTGATTGAAGAGGATTAGAAATATGTTCCTAATATCCCTAGAGTCGCTAGGGTCCCTAGGTGCTTATGGTCTATGGGATATTATGGAAGAATAGAAACATTGGGAATTGTACAAATTCTATATTATATGTTATATTCTTGTTACTGAATATTAGGTTGGGAAACGTTATACAAGATCAGATTAGGTTATGTTAAATTAGGTAATGTTAAAAATAGCACATCAATACAGAATTCTAAGTATCAAATGTATATGATATAAAGATTATTAAGAAATACCCATAAACTTTTAGATTTCTCAATCATGAGCGATCTTCTTTCAATGGAATTTCTTTTTTAATACATTAAAAGTTTGGAATGACGCATTACAAGTTGGCGGTAATAATTCGACTCGCGTGGAAAATTAATCGCATTAGAAGTCCTGAAGAACAAGCCCGTGGCATCGTTAAAACTTGATAAAAGTTGGCTCTTATTAAAGTCTCGAAACTTTTCTTACCTTGAACTTCGAAAGCATTGACAGTAACAGAATAATTTTCAAGATGCTTTAAGCAGCGGAAAATTATAATTGCATTCTCGACTCAGCGGATGCGACAGTTTCATAATTAATTTGATAATCTCTACCCTAATATTTTTATAGAACTATCGCCATTTGCTATTTAGCCTTTTTAAATCTTGATAGCTTTAGAATGTTACATTCATCCTTTGGGACATTTTTTACGATTTTATTTTCTTCGGTTGCTCGATTGTAGAGTGGACTCTCGTTATATTGCCGGTTTCGTGTGGAAACTCTTGTTTAATCGTGACGCTTTTCTAAGATGGAGATTCAGATAATTGAATCGTGGAATTTTGGAAATTTAGACATTTTCAAAATCTCAAATTTTCGCATTTTTGAGTTTTTCAAGTTTTGAATTATTGAGTTTATACATTTTCAAGATTTCTAATTCTTCACTTCATGAACTCAGGTTTTCAATTTCCCAAATTTTCAAATTCCAAATGTCCGAATTTCAAATTTCCAAATTTCAAATTTTCAAATTTTCAAATTTTCAAATTTATAACTTTCCAAATTCCAAAATTCCAAAATTCCCAGATTCCCAGATTATCACACTTCCAAATTCTCAAATCATTAAATTATCACGTTACCAAATTCCCAAATTTCTACATTCAAAAATTTCAAAATTCAAAAATTCCAAATTGCCAAATTCCTAAATTTCTACTTTCCTAATTTCTGAAATCCAAAATTTCAAAAGTGCATAAGTCCAAATTCCAAAATTCTCTAATTCCTAAATTCCTAAATTCCAAGATTCCCAAATTCTAAATTGCCAAATTGCCAAATTCCTAATTTCCCAAATTCCAAAATTCCAAAATTCCAAAATTCCAAAATTCCAAAATTCCAAAATTTCAAAATTGCATAATTTCAAATTCCAAATTCTCTAATTCTCAAATTCCCAAATTCCCAAATTCCCAAATTCCTAAATTCCTAATTTCCCAAATTCCAAAGTTCCAAAATTTCAAAATTCCAAAATTCCAAAATTCTAAAATTCCAAAATCTCAAAATCCCAAAATCCCAAAATCCCGAAATCTCAAAATCCCAAAATCCCAAAATCCCAAAATCCCAAAATCCCATAATCTCAAAATCCCAAAATCTCAAAATCCCATAATCCCATAATCCCAAAATCTCAAAATCCCAAAATCCCAAAACTCCATAACTCCAACTTAAAAATTCCAAACTTCCATTTCCAAAACTAATAATTAAATCGCCAAAACAAAATACTACCCGACACCAGTAAAATATTGACAATTATAAAATATCACATCGTACAATAAAATCGTTCACGACTAATACGAAACGATATCGTAGAGTGAAAAACGATATGCGCTTAATGAGCTACGTTTTATAGAACCGGCAATAAATCTCGAGGAAATTTCCTGCTGTAATTGCAATGCGTCGCGATCAAAAGTTTCTCAACGAGGATAAAGTCGTTGAAGGTAATCGCGATGTAAAATATATCAGCGCAATGGGGGAACAATTTTCCCATAGAGAATCGACTAATAACGGTCTTATAAGTCTTTTCGATTGAACTTCTCTCATATTTAACGTCTTTCCGTGGCACACCTTCGTGGCAGAGCTCGAGAGAAGGCGCTAGTTTTTCCGATACTTAAACGATAAATCACTCGGAATCGGCTGATACACGATGGGACATTAAATGATTGCTCATCTAGGGAATTCAACGATTGGTGTGAGAGTTCCCCATAGGCTATACCGAATGCCACTTGCAACGTCGTTTCATTTATTTCTGCGAATCGTGTATCATAGTACGTATGTAATTTTATTGAACTCTACATGTAAATAGATATATGCAAATAGGCTAGTAATTTTTAATGGGGAATAAGGAGATACATCTATTGCTGTATTCGAACATGTATTGTTAACTGAAAATTGAACTTTGCATGATGAAATTGTTAGAGAAGATAAAAATAGATAAACAGGAGATTAGAAACAAGATGAAAAAAAGATAAAAAGATGAAAGGCGAAAGATAAAAAGGAGATAAAAAGAAGGTGAAAAAGATAAAAAAAGATAAACAAAAGTTAAAGATAAAAAGAAGATAAAAAATAACAAGAATATAGAAGACAAAATAGATGAAAAAAGATGGGAAAAAATAAAGAAGATAAAACAAGATAAAAAATTTTTTACACGGTAAAAAAAAGATGAACTGAATATAAAAAATAGTGAAACAAAAATAAAAAAATATGAGGAAAGATAAAATTGACCATTACATTTTAAACAGGCAAAAAAAGCAACTAAAATTAAAATATTTCTGTTTTGTTGTTTAATTTTTATGAATAATTTCGAGAGAGATAAGATCGTTTTGAGCACCGTGTATGCACAATTTTACTAAACTTTATCACGACATTTCAACTGAAAATGCCATATTCTAATTTTGTAAGTCAATTTGTACTGCAGGTTAATAAATATTTATTTCGGTGAATTTTAATTAAACTAAAGAGCATTTTCGACGTTTTTCAACCGTCAATATAAGCTGAATTAAATTTTGCATAAGATCTTTTTACGTTTTCCACGTCAATAAGTGATGGACTCTCTGAGCGTCCTCCATTTTCAGATTAAAAATGTCCATTAGGGAATTTGCCGAGCTAATTCTACCAATTTCTCGTTTATTCATATTTTTTATTTGCATCTGAGAGGTACTAGTGCAATATTATCATGCGATTAAAGTCATCGAAAGGGTAATTGAAATTGTGATTAAAAATTAACGTCGACAATTTAATTTATGTGTTGTTAATATTGCGATTTTAAATCATTTAATAACAGACAAACTTGACTAATATAATTCTGATTAAAAAGACAGTTAATGTCACAAATATAGAAGTCATAAAAATTTAATATACGATTAAAATTGTAATTAAAAAATGATTTAATGTAACAACTATAGAAGTCATGAAATTAACTGCATATGTGAGCAAAATTGTAATTAAAAAATGATTTAATGTAACTATAGAAGTCATGAAATGAATTGAATACGTGATTAAAATTTTAATTAAAAAGTCATTTAATGCAGCAAATATAAAGGTGAATTTAATTTAACTAGTGCCCGATTAAAATTGTAATTAAAAAGTAATTTAAAATCAGGAATATAAAAGAGGTAAATTTAATTTAACTGACGTACGATTAAAATTATAATTAGCAAGTAATTTAATGTCAGAAAAGTCATACAATTAATTTAATTAATACCAATCATATTATTGTCACAATTGTAATTAATTACTAATGATAATTTAATAGTAATTGATTACTGTTTCAATAGTAATTTATTTGAAGTAATTAAAATTGTGATTAAAAAATCATTTAACATCACAAATACAAAAGTTACAAATTTAATTACGAGACGACTAAAATAGTGACGAATAATTCAAATTCATTAAAAGCTCGTTTAATATGCAAACGTAAAAATAACTAGGCGACTAAAATTGTCACGATTCCCCAAATACAAAAATCAGCTAAGTGATTAAGAATTGAAAATCCATTTAATCAAACTTCTAATTCGACAAATACGTCTGAAGCATTCAAGATTACCATAACCTATTTTCTCGACGCTTCAGATTGAACGTAGAACAATTCCCACAAAGAACATAACCCATCTTCAAAGTTTGCACGGAAATCGAATCAAAAGGGAGGAAGAGCAGGGGCCATTTTGAATTCAATGACCGCACATCCGCCGGCTTAACGCGATTGCATCGTTCCTGTTATTTTTATAGGTACAATTACGTACGTGCATCTGTTGTCCCCTTCGGAAAGGGGGCCACTTTGCTAGGGACAAGCAAACGCGTTCAATGCGGCTCATTTTGTGCCAGGAAAAAGCTTGTATACATACGGCACGACGCTTAACACGTTGGAAGTTGTCGATTGATAATAATCCCGCGATTATAAATTCCTAATTTTCTAAATTCCAAAATTCCTACAATTCCCAATTCTCTAAATCCTCAATTCCCACCATTTCAATTCTCTAAATCCTCAATTCCTACAATTAAAATTCCCTAAACCCCCAATTCCTTAAACCCCCAATTCCCTACATCCCCAATTCCTATAATTCCAATTCCCTAAATCCCCAATTCCAACAATCCCTATTCTCTAAATTCCCAATTTCTACCATTCTAATTCGCTACACCCCCAATTCCCTACATACCCAATTCCCCACATCCCCAATTCCTTACATCCCCAATTCCTACAATTCCAATTCCCTACATTTCCAATTCCCTAAATCGCCAATTCCTACAATTCCAATTCCCTAAATCCCCAATTCCAACAATCCCAATTCTCTAAATTCCCAATTTCTACCATTCTAATTCCCTAAACCCCCAATTCCCTAAACCCCCAATTCCCTAAACCCCCAATTCCCTATATCCCCAATTCCTACAATTCCAATTCCCTACATTTCCAATTCCCTAAATCCCCAATTCAGAAAATCCCCAACTCCCTAAATCCCCAATTCCAACAATTCCAATTCCCTAAATCCCCAATTCCAACAATCCCAATTCTCTAAATTCCCAATTTCTACCATTCTAATTCCCTAAACCCCCAATTCTCTACATCCCCAATTCCCTTCATACCCAATTCCCTACATCCCCAATTCCCTACATCCCCAATTCCTACAATTCCAATTCCCTACATTTCCAATTCCCTAAATTTCCAATTCACAAAATGCCCAACTCCCTAAATCCCCAATTCCAACAATTCCAATTCAATAAATTCCCAATTCGCCAAAATTCCAAAATCCCTAAGTTCTCATATCATTCTAGGGGAATTTAAATACATCAATCATTTATCATATTCTCTTGCTATATTGCCACGTACTGTTTCAATCTGAAAATTTTCTCAAAATTTTAGCGAAATTACACCTATAAATTCAGAAAACTACTTATGGCGGATCCCAGCCGCCATATTGCAAGGATAACCTATAAAACTGAATGTACGAAATATGAAAGAATAAAGTTGAACCGCAACCAACCATAACTCTTTTCTATCATTTTTTTTTCTTCACAATTTTTCATCGGTGGTCGTCCTCAACTCAAATCACGTGATATATGATATAAATAACCATCTCGAGAGAAGGTAATTTAAATAACGTCGAGATCCCAGTAACATCTGTCCACGTCAGAAACGTACGAAAATGTAGTACAAACAGTCGCATGTCCGTGCAATTTTCTTCGGATCAGATCGAAACATTATACGCGATTCGTATTGCAATTCCTCGAGCTGTCCGTGTAAACGTGCCCAGAAAGTCTATACGGTATACTTTCTGTAGACAGTTGCACGACGAGGGAAAAGAAACGCTAAACATGCAGGAATTCGTGTCACGAAAATACAGCAACAGTAGAATCGTACAGATTCTGCTAGAAAATTCGAGGAACTTTACGTAGACTGACGTAGCCAGGGCTGGACACGAATGGGGCGCCACAGAGTCCGTGTACTGGCACCATGGGGTGGAATAAATATTTTTACATTACTACATATTTCGATTATTTCGTAAATATTGGATTATTCAATTCAGAAATATTTAAAATCATAAATCGTAAATCTTGGAATTCTTGAATCCTGGAATCCTAAAATTCATAAATCTATTTATAAACCTTAAATTTCTTAAATGACGAAAATTGTTCAACATTTTAGAATTTCTGGAATTTTAAGAATTTCTAGAATTCCTTGAATTCCCAGAATTCCTAGAATTCCTTCAATTCCTTGAGTTCCTTGAATTCTTTGAATTCCTTGAATTCCTTGAATTCCCTAAATTCCTTGAATTCCCTGAATTCCTTAAATTCCTTGAATTCCTTGAAATGCTTGAATTCCTTAAAATGCTTGAATTCCAAGAATTCCTAAAATTCCTAAAATTCCTAAAATTCCTAAAATTCTTATATCCTTAAATCTACTAGACTCTAATAAAAAATCCCAATTTTCAAAATTCCCTTAATATCCAATTCCCAATTCCCTACATTCCTAGTATTCTAAATTTCTAATTCCCCTTTCTAAGGTGCTCAATATTAAAATTTCTAAAACCCTTAATATTTCTAGCACTCATAATAATACGTCCTAGTCTCTTATTTATAATCCTAATTTTCTAAAATTCCCTAAGTTCCCAATTCCCAATTCTCTAAAATTCCAATTCACTAAATTCACAATTCCATACATTCCTAAATACCCGAATTCCCAATCTTCCAATTTTCCCATCTGCTAATTTCTCAAATTCCCAATTTCCTAAATTCCAATATTCGCAATTCCCAAATTCCCAAATTCCCAAATTTCCCAATTCCCAATTTTCCCAATTCCATAATTTCCCAATTCCCTAGTTTCCCAATTCCCTAATTTCCCAATTCCTAAATTCCTAATTCCTAAATTCCCAATTCCTAAATTCCCAATTCCTAGATTCCCAATTCCCTAATTTCCCAATTCCTAAATTCCCAATTCCTAAATACCCAATTCCTAAATTCCTAATTCCTAAATTCCCAATTCCTAAATTCCCAATTCCTAAATTCCCAATTCCTAAATTCCTAATTCCCTAATTTCCCAATTCCTAAATTCCCAATTCCCTAATTTTCGAATTCCTAAATTCCCAATTCCTAAATTCCCAATTCCTAAATTCCCAATTCCTAAATTCCCAATTCCTAAATTCCCAATTCCTAAATTCCCAATTCCTAAATTCCCAATTCCTAAATTCCCAATTCCTAAATTCCCAATTCCTAAATTCCCAATTCCCTAATTTCCCAATTCCCTAATTTTCGAATTCCTACATTCCCAATTCCTGAATTCCCAATTCCAAAATTCCTAATTCCTAAATTCCCAATTCCTTAATTTCCCAATTCCTTAATTTTCCAATTTCTAAATTCCCAAATCCCAAAATTCCTAAACTCCCAAATTCCTCAATTCCTAAAACCCTAAATCTTTAAATCCTAAAATCCACAAATCACCAATTGTAATAAAGTGTGAATAAATCTCAGCTGCCTTCTTGTCAGCCGCACACGGTATCTTCACAGAACTTCGAGATTCTTCCTCAACTTCACGATTCGAACGAAATCAATCACTTTTACTTGCGCAATTCTTTTCATCGCCGTTTTTCCTTTTCTTTCTCCGTGTCCCTTTATACTTCATTCTTCCCAATAAAACTCTCTCTCAATCCACGGTCTACCCTTCCGCGTTTCCATCACGTCAAATTGGGGAGTCGAAATTTAATAAACTCGACGTCGCGACGCTGAAATCAAACTATGATTTCAGCACGCTTCTTCTCGACGCCGTCGGGGGCGGCGGCGTTTTGTAGCTGTTGTTCTCGACTTTCGAGGATTAGTAAGATTCGCGAAAGACGACGTCGACGAAAACAATAGACGCAGGATTAACGGGCTTCGATGCAGGGCATCTTCAGGCAGGGTGAAGGCGCTGTCGAGTAATTAACGCGACATCGTTGCGACCTCCCCTAATTCTCGCCCCACGTCTTTTGAAACATTTTCAAACGTCTGGGTACTCCTACCATTTATTTATTTTACCCTTCCAACACTATACTTATCATTTAATTCTATGCAATCTTATATTTTTTATTCAGCATCTCAGAAAATCGGTTTATTTTGTGTATTGTGATGTAAGTGGTTTATTTTATGTTATTATGATAAAAATGATTTATTTGATGTATTATCATGATACAAGGGATTTATTTGATATAAGCGGTTTATTTTATGTAACGATAGAAATGATTTATTTTATTATTACAATACAAGCGGTTTGTTTTGTTATTATGGTACAAGCAGTTTATTCATTTTATAAAAATGGATTACTTTGTTCATTGTTTTATTCAAGCTTTGTTTACTTCTTTTATTAGCCATTAGTTTGTAAATTGTTCATAAATGTATTTCACCTATATTTTTACCTTGCGAGAACCTTTTCGAAAAAAGAAATATAAAGATGACCACAGTTAAAAACAGCATGTTAGAATCTTTTTATCGCCATTTGCAAAAACTGCAACCAAAGAGGCAATATAAGAAGATCGTGGCAGTATATCGATACCATCGTATTAAGCAATATCGATTTATACAATAATTTGCAAAAACTGTAATAACCATAAGAACCTTGAATTGCTAAATGGACTTTTTCAGGTTAAGTAACGACCCAATATGTAGAACGAGAAATTTAGATCAACGAAAGATACCGCTCGGAATGCACGGTTTGTGTAATCCTGGAAATGTATACACGACCGATACTGCATAATGAAGCATAAGCGGCTGTAATAGTTTAGGTTGGGTTAGGTGCAATTTTGTATATATAATGGGTAGGTATTTCACAAATAACTTAGGTTAGGTTAGATTAAGGTTCAGGTAATAGTGTAGGTATAGTTAAGGTTATAGTAATAGTTTAGGTTAGGTTAGGTGCAATTTTGTGTATATAATGGGTAGGTATTTCACAAATAATTTAGGTTAGGTTAGGTTAAGGTTAAGGTAATAGTTCAGGTTAAGCCAAGTTAAGGTTAAGGTAATAGTTCAGGTATAGTTAAGGCTAAGGTAACAGTTTAGGTTAGGTTAAATTAACCCAACATCTTTGGTTTAACCCGAAAGGAGGTCTATAATTGTTCATAGACTTTCAACATTCACGTAGCTTTCCACATCTTCCAAGTATACAGAGTCTCTCTAAAGTCCTCCCCCACCCTCATATTTCGGAAACGGCGTTAAATATGGAAAAATGTTTCAGACAAAAGTTGTAGATTATCAAGGGGAACATAAGATGGTGGCAACAATTTGACCTTGGATCACTCGAAGGACAGGTGAACTTCAGCTTCTTAAATAGAACCCCTTTTATTGCACATTCTCCCTCGAGACGTTTTCAAAACACTACCTATGATTTTTGTGCAAGTTCCCAAGATATGAAGCTTCAAGGTTGACACATGAGTGGCGTGAATCTGATCGTGCAACCTTCGTACACCTTGGGTAATGCCGACGATATGTCAACTTTGAAGCTTCATATTTTGGGAATGACAAAAAATAAACATAGGTAGTGTTTTGGAAACTCGAGGGAGAAAAGGTGGGTTCTATTTAAGAAACTGTTCACGTGACCTTCAAACGATTCAAGGTCAAATTGTTGCCACCATGTTTCCCTTGATATTCTACAACTTTTGTCTGAAACATTTTTCCGTATTTAAAGCCGTTTCCGAAATGGTAGGGTAAGATTTTAGAGAGTAATATTGCATTGTCATTCAGTTTTGATCTATGTTTAAAGTCTCTACCTCATCGGGAAGTTTAAAATCGATTGCAAGGTACCAGAGAAGAGGACGAGTTAATAAAAACGTTTTAAAATAATTAGCACTTCTTGTTAGGCTATTTCAGATGGAATTTATGAACGATAACCTGAACGCCGATGAAGTTGGTATTGGAAAAGAATCTTAAACGATAGATTGCTCTTCTATTTGTATCTTTTTATTCTCGGGAAATCGATCAATTAACCTTGTACCGCTTCGCTGTTTTATAAATATACGAGGAAATAATGTGCGAGGCATAATAACTTAACGTGACACATAATAACGAGATGGAAATGAATTTTATGAAATTAGTACGAACGATAAATATTAATTGCAATTTGTCGAGATATAAGCAGATATTTTTTATAAATCAATGTAGGTCAATTGAACCTTTTATTGGTGGATTGATAGATAGTATTATAAATAGGATAATGAGGTATAAAATGCAGAATACGGTATATTAAAATGCCAAAATGTGAAAAGTATCAAAGTACCAATATACTAAAATATACTAATACACCCAAATACCAAAACATAAAAATAAAGTACAAAGTGCGAAAATTTTTAAACACCAAATATCAAAGTACCAAAATACCAATATACCAACGTACCAAAGTACCAGAATATCAAAATATTCATGGTATCAAAGTACCAAATTACAAATTTACTAATGTACCTAAAATATCAAATAACAAAACACAAAAATAATAAATTACCAATAAACTTAAAATAGCAAATGTCAAAGTACCAAAATAGTAATACACCAATATACCAATATAGAAATCTACTAAAGTACCCAAATACTAAAATGTTAAAATACCAAAATACCAAAATACAAAAACACCAAAGTACCAAAATACCAAAGTAACAAATACCAAAGTACCAAAGTACTAAAGTACCAAAACATCAAAATACCAAAATACCAAAATACCAAAATACTAAAATATCTAAATACCAAAATACCAAAATACTAAATTACTAAAATACTAAAATATCCAAATACCAAAGTACCAAAGTACCAAAATATCAATGTACCAGAATACCAAAATACTAAAAAACCTAAATACCAAAGTACCAGAATACCAAAATACCAAAATACCAAAATACCAAAATACCAAAATACCAAAATACTAAAATACCCAAATACCCAAATACCAAAATACCCAAATACCAAAATACCAAAATACTAAAATACCCAAATACCCAAATACCCAAATACCAAAGTACCAAAGTACCAAAATACCAAAATACTAAATACCAAAGTACTAAAATAATAAATTTACCAATACACTTAAAATAGCAAATGCCAAAGTACCAAGGTACCAATACACCCATATGCCAATGTACCAATGTACCAATGTATCCAAATACCAAAATATCAAAATACTAAAATACCAAAGTACTAAAATAATAAATTTACCAATACACTTAAAATAGCAAATGCCAAAGTACCAAGGTGCCAATACACCCATATGCCAATGTACCAATGTACCAATGTATCCAAATACCAAAATACCAAAATACCAAAATACCAAAATACCAAAGTACCAAAATACCAAAATTCTAAAATTTCAAAATTCCATGATTCGAAATTCCAAATTGCAAAATTCTCAAATTCCCAGATTCCAAATTCCAAAATTCCAAAATTTCTAGATTCCAAAATTCCAAAATTCCAAAATTCCAAAATTCCAAAATTCCAAAGTTCCAAAATTCCCATAAATCCCATAAATCCCATAATTTTATACCAACATATAAAATTACCAAAATTTCCAAACTCCAATACATAAAATTGCCAAAGTGCCAAAATACTAAAATAATGAAACTACTGCGCCATAAAAATACCAAAATTGCAAATCCCAGTCGCCAATCACGAAAATATAAATTACAGGACTAATTCGTTAACAAAGTTAGAATATTACAGTTTATTAAAAAAGTCAAAATACAACATATCATCAGCAAAGTTCGAATATTACATTTTATTACCAAGTCAGAATATTATACTTCATTAACAAAGTTAGAATATACTTTATTAACAAAGACAGAATATTACAGTTTATTAACAAAGTTAGTATATTATTTACCGTGAACTTAGAACGAAGTTCGGGTTAAGTATTTTCGTAGACGTTTCAAATTCATGTTCGATGGATACAGGTATACTGACACAGTGATTTGACTGTTTGATGTTGTTACTATGCTAAAACGTGGTGGAGTTAGGTGCGGCAACAGAGATTTACATCGTGTTGTCGAGTGTTGTACAGATCGAGCGGGTGTAACAGCCGTGTCGTGCTAATTAGAAGACGTTACTTCCTCTCTGCTAAACACGGCTGGTCCGTGGTTAATTTACACTCGCGTTGTTTATTAAAATCCAGTATTCCAGGGAAATGAAACTGTTGCATGTAATTGGGATTCATGGAGCGATAGTATGTTTCACATGTAGTTAGATAGAAATATACGTCACGGAAAATATCGAATAAAATTACTGAATTTCATTTTCTGCGCAGGGAAATGTTCCGTGGCTATCCATTTAAATTTTATTTTATTTTACGTTTAATCAAGTATAATATTTTGACATTGTTAATAAAGTATAATATACAAACTTTATTCATAATCTATAATATTATAACCTTGTTAATAAAGTATAATATTCTAACCTTGTTAGTAAGCTATAATATTTTAAATTTGATAAGAAATCACAATATTTTAAATTTGTTAGTAAAATATTCTAACCTTGTTAATAAACTATAATATTCTAACTATAGTGAACATTTACAAAAATTATATGTAAACATTATTTTTTAATTGCATATTTATTAACACAGTGACGATTGTCTTCTTAAGGAAACATATTTTATAAAATAAAATTATTTTATTTAAAAAAAATTTCGTATCAATTTTCTGAAATAATTGAAGAATATAAATTGTTTATTTTGTTATTTGTATAAAAGTACGTGAGCAAATTGTTACAGTACAGACCGCCATTTGCAATTTACTATGATATATCAAATCGTGGATTATCCTCCGCTGACCACACTGAAATTTACAGTTGTACGCGATAAGGGAAAAGCATTCAAAGCTCGGACTACGCTTCGTCTCGAAACTTTGCGAAAGATCCCATGGCGCACCGCGAAACTTTAGACTTCTGCTCGAAAATACGCGAGCAGCTCGATTAGTTGCTCGATAAATTTAAAAAGTTATCCGACACGTCACGACCCATGCAGCGACTGTTGTGTTTGCAGCTGCAGATTCGGGGAAATTGTAAAATGCCATATATAGAGAGAATCTGGTAACTGGGACGCAATATTTTGTACACCTGTGAATTTGCAAATTTCGTACTTGAGAATTTCTACGCTCTTATCTTTGGAAGTTTGAAAATTTCTTAGTTCTTACATTTGAAAATTTCGGTATTTTCAGATGGGGAATTTGAAAAGTTTTAAATTTGGAAATTCCTACATTTTTACTTTTGGAAGTTCGAAAATTTCTGCGCTCTTAAGTTTAAAGTATTTGGAAATTTTAACGTTCTTAAATTTTTCACAAAAATCTTGAAGAATTCCAAATAAATTAAAAATTGCTATATCTTTAAATTTCTATATTCAAAATTTGAAAAATCTAGCATACATAAATTTCACTCTTCTCAAATTTCGAAATTTTTGCATACATTTCAATCTTCTTAGATTTCTTTTTGCATAAAAAAATTTGAAAGTTTGCAATATACATAAATGGCGATAGAAGTAACGGCAATATAACGATAGTCTACTGTAGCAGCTATCACATGGAAATATTTCTCTGTCGTTGTTCGATAACGTGCACGTCGTTATGGAGTCTGTTCGTGAGAATTAGATTTGCAGTTTCTGGATGAGTGTACATGCACCACAGGTCTCTGGTATTATGTCAAAGGCAAACCGGCGAACATCCATTAGACACGAATCACAACATAAGTGGCCACTTGTGAGCGGATTCGAAATTATCAAAGACTGTCTATAATATCTCATTATTCTATTAAAATTGTAATTTACATTATTTATTAACTTACTCGTCGATACTGGATGATTCAAAGGGCTCTGCACAGCTTAACCGGACGTTACGTAACAGGAAATTACTTAATGGGACATTATATAGCAGGAAATTACATAACAGGATATTACACAGCAGGATGTTACATAATGGGATATTACATAGCAGGTAATTACATGACAGGACATTATATACTTATATTACATAACAGGAAGTTACATAATGAGATATTACATAACAGGAAATTACGTAATGGGACATTACATAGCAGGAAATTATATGACAGAATATTACATAGCTATATTATATAGCAGGAAGTTACATAATGGGACATTACACAGTTAGAAATTACATAACTTGATATTACATAGCAGGAGGTTACATAATGGGATATTACATAGCAGGTAATTACATGACAGGACATTACATACTTATATTACATAACAGGAAGTTGCATAATGAGATATTACATAACAGGAAATTACGTAATGGGACATTACATAGCAGGAAATTATATGACAGAATATTACATAGCTATATTATATAGCAGGAAGTTACATAATGGGACATTACACAGCTAGAAATTACATAACTTGATATTACATAGCAGGATGTTACATAATGGGATATTACATAGCAGGTAATTACATGACAGGACATTACATACTTAAATTACATAACAGGAAGTTACATAACGAGATATTACATAACAGGAAATTAAATAACAGGTTACTAGATAGCAGGAAATTAATTGGTGACTACTATTTACTCCACAATTATTTTATATTCGTTTTACGAAATTTAATGACATGTGAATTTTGTTTTAAAAACATTCTTTTTAACAAAAAATATTTGATTATTATATTTCTTATTAGTATTATTAGACTTGTCCTTCTATAAAATTAGAATTTTGTTTAAACAAATTCTTAAAATAGAAAAGATTTGTTAATAACTTTCTTGTTGCTGTAATATGATCAGTGATTCTTTAGAAGTATTGTAATCAATTAAAAGAAGCGAAGGATTTTGGATGAGGGTGTCTGTCAACCAGCTTGTTATATTGCAGTATTTCTGTCCGCGTTCGCTCGTGAAATTTAATGAAACGTCACCTCGTCTATGTTGTTTTAATTTAAATTGGATTTGTTTCTACAGAAAATACATTCGAATACGTAGACACACGATTCGTTTGTCCCATCGTGCGGTGTTGGCGCGAAATTTCGTTACGATTTTCTCCGGACAGTTCTATTTTTCCTCGCCAGCTGTCTCGTAAATAAATAATGAATCGTCGCGATTGCAAATATCTGTTCGGTTGTCGAACGTGATGCATTGACGGAATTGGCATCCTGTAGCACATACCGCTTCGAATCCGTTTCGAAACAGAGCTGAATTGCAAACAGAAATAAGGAAAAACAACGCCGGTGTGAGAGTTTCTCGTTTTCGAGTAAATATTACGCGCTTCGTCGTATAATTCTTTTTCGCGCAGCTGTCATTTCTCCGGGAAATTTGCCTTAGTCAGAAATTTATCTTTTAACTTGCCTTCGCGATCATCGTTTCTCCACATTTTAGTTTTAATTGAATTTATAAATTTATGCTTTCTACTTTAAAATTTATGCACTTTTTGGGTTTCAAAAGTGAGACACTTTTGAAATTAAAAATTTAAACACTTTCGGTTTTACTAATTCAGACACTTTCAGGTTTCAAAATTTCGACATTTTGGGGTTCAAAAATTTGGATATTTACAGGTATAAAAATTTCGACATTTCAGGTTTAAAAATTTATGTCTTGAAGTTTTGAAATGTATAGACTTTTAAGCTCATAGTTATATTTCAAGTTTAAAAAATTCTAAATTTTCGAGTTGAAAAATTGATCAAATTCAAATTTAAACATTTAGAAGTTCAAAGATTGTCAAATTTGTACACTTTTAAGTTGAAAAATTTAGAACTAATTTATAAATGACAATAATTATAAATGTTAAGATCTGGATAATTTACTCTCGCTATATCGCCAGTTACAGAGCCGTTTCGCTCATCGCGACGGCCATATAACGAGTACATCCACTTTCCTAAAAAACTGCACAGCTTGAGTAAAAATTGTCTCATCTTAAAAATATTTGAATAATTCACCTCCGTCATAACCTATAAAATGTAAATAAAGGTGTGATAAAAAGGAGATACGAGAGTCGAGACAGGAGATTTCAGTTTGGTGTCAAAATTTATGCAGACATATCCGTTTAAGATAGATTGCGAAATGGTCGATGTTTCAACGGATATCAAGGATTTATACGTCGACTTCCTTTGCTAGAATAGTTTCGAGAGCGCAACCTGTACGACACTTAACTCACGTCCTCTTTCCACCTTCTCAGCATGAGTCATAATAAAGCAATTTAAGCAGTTATAACTACCGAATCTATAACGTGAACCGCCATAGTTATTCCGAAAGCTGCCGGGACGAAATTCTGCACGTGGCGAGAATCTAAGTTCCGAGAAACATTATTGCTGATTTCAAAGCAGTAAAATGCAGATTAAATTACGCGTTAATTAATGGGTGCTATCGTCTAATTGAAATTAAATCGCTCGATGATCTAAATGCAGAATGAAAAATGAATGAATATGAGAAATGAACTGCTGAATAATGGAGTTAGGTTAAATTAAGATTCCACGGGGTGTGGCTCTAATAAGACGATATTTCCGTTGTCTTGCGTAAACGTCAAGGGGTGAATTGTCTAGTGGAAGTTTTGAGGACTTGGACAATTTTATTGGTCGGAAAAACGACTGCAAATTGTGTTTAGTTGCATTTCGTGAGGTAAATTGTGCAATTTTGCAGTACCTCAGATTTTGAGTAACAATGTCAACCCAATAGTTGACGCATGAACCAGTGTTTAGAGCTACGACTCCAATTGGTCAGAATAGCAAAATGGACGTCTCGCGCGTATTTTCGGCGGTATATTGGCTCGAGCGGTTTCTAGATATCCACCTATGTAGGTATCCACGTATGTAGATATACACATGTCTAGGTATCTGCGTATCTAGGTATCCACCTATGTAGGTATCCACCTATGTAGGTATCCACGTATGTAGATATCCACATATCTAGGTATCCACCTATGTAGGTATCCACCTATGTAGGTCTCCACGTATGTAGATATCCACATATCTAGGTATCCACCTATGTAGGTATCCACGTATGTAGATATCCACATATCTAGGTATCCACCTATGTAGGTATCCACCTATGTAGGTATCCACATATCTAGGTATCCACCTATGTAGGTATCCACGTATGTAGATATCCACATATCTAGGTATCCACCTATGTAGGTATCCACCTATGTAGGTATCCACGTATGTAGATATCCACATATTTAGGTATTCACGTACTTAGATATCCACCTATGTAGATATCCACGTATGTAGATATCCACATATCTAGGTATACACGTATTTAGGTATCCAGGTATCCAGGTATCCAGGTATCCAAATATCCATGTATCCAGGTGTCCACATATCTAGGTATCCACATACCAATGTCAACTCACAAGTTGAAGCGTGAAGAAGCTGACTCAGGTGTTTGGAAGAGCTACGACCATAATTTATGAGAATAGCAAAATGGACGCCTCGCCACTTCAGCATTAGGCCAAAAACGACAGTCGGCAAACGTCTAAAGAGTGAGATAGTGCGAATTGCGTGATGCAGTTGTTATGTATGTATAATATGAACAATGATATTTTTGTTATTATGCATGTATATGGATATGTATTGCATAATATGTATAATAATATGCGTGTATGTGTAGATATTATATACACTTAAATTGTGTTTACACATTATAGATATAATTATATGTCATACCTCTACAGAAATGGAAAGTTAAGCAAACGATTGGAAAATAATGCAATATATGAAGCAGTTGTACAAAAGTATGGTAATAGGACTGAAATAGAGAATGAAAGATTGTAATGAAGCTAGAGGGGGAGAAACAGAAGGTAGAGCGGTACGTTATTTCCATTTTAAGTTAGCTTTACAAACTAGGTTGGAATAAACATAGCTCGTCGGTTACTCCTATCACGGTGCAAACATATGCACCCCCTTGCTTACTCCTCTTCCCTTCTATGTTAGTATCCTCGCATGCGATTCCCTATAGGCCATAGCTTTAATGCTAGCAGCAGTTGCAAAAGTATTCATGCGAAACTACGCATTTGTGTTTGTAAGTGTACCACAGTGTACACAGCCCAAGGTACTTCGTGCCATATAGCGCGAGCGAACGTAACTAACGGTGTTAACTTTGGTGCGAGGAAAAAAGTTTATTGTAAATTAGGTTATGTTAGTTTTAGATTATTATAAATTAATTTAGATTATTTTAAGGAAGCTGAGGTTAGGTGATGTTAGATTAACATATGTTAGATTAGGTTAGATTACATTAGACAATGGTCGATTAGGTTAGATCAAACTAAATTAGATTTGACAAAGTTAGATTAGATTAAGCTATGTTAAATTAGGTTATATTTGATTAGGTTATTATTAATTAGGTTAGGTTATATTAAGAAAGCTGAGGTTAGGTGAAGTTAGAGTAACATATGTTAGATTAGGTTAGATTAAACTAGATTAGATTTGATAAGGTTAGGTTAGATTAAGTTATGCAAAATTAGGATATGTTAGGTTCGGCTAGGTGGGATTAGGTTTCGTTAGGTTAGGTAAGATTACATTAAATTATATCATGTTAGATTAGATTAGGTCTCTCCAAGTTTCTACAAATTTCATTACAATTTTTAAAGTAAACTAAAATCTTCAGATATTAAACTAATTAGAGTTTTTCTCACAATGTTAGGTTATGTTAGTTCCACGAAAATATTTATTTAACCCAACTTGGTTCACCAAATATTCACAATGATTCTCTTCAATAAATTCTCCCAATATGAAGCTGTAGACCATGACGTGGTAACTACGTCAAAAAACGTCCTCTATAAAAACACGTATTTTTATCCGTGGAATATATAAAAACGTAAAATGATACCAGTGAAATATGGTACGTATTAAATCTAGCACGATGTTAATACAGTAACTCGGAAAAATAAGGGTAGATTTTTCGAGAACATTCGCTAGGTATGAATTGTTCACGGTAATTAGACGGCGAATGTAATTTCAAAAGAGAAACAATAAACGTACTCTATTCATTCTACTTAATTCACGCTCACAGTGTATGTTTCATCCGTACTACTCGGATTGCGGAAGTTTCTTTAGCAAAGCATGAATAGTTTCATTATTTGCGAACTCTGCAGGTAGCAGAGGGAAGCGATGGAAAAATATGGGCCAGCCCCTTAGAAGGGAGGAAACTCATTTATATCCTTCCTGTTTGGTAAAAGCGACTTTTCCCTTTTCGCAAATCGATACACGTAAACTGGAAAAATTCAACCGAGATCGCTGTTCACAATTTGGAAACCGAACGGGTCAACTTCTTTCATTTAATTTATTTCAACGTCCGACGATTATAACATTTCATATTTTTACAAACTTTTCACTGCTTTCTACGTCTGAAAGGTATAAAGAATAATCTTCGAGAAACAATCAGAACACAGTTTTTGTTCGACTGAAAAATTGAAAAATCGTGGAACGGTGATTATTAAGAATTCAAATTTCGCGCCATCCGCCATTTTAACGCGGTACTACGTTCACTGCGATTGCCCGCCATTTGCAAACTTGCAAATCTTTCTCCTAAAAATTGCATCATCCCGAAAGAGATTTATGAGAATCATTGAAGATTCGAGTGTCATCCAAAGTAGAAAACCCTCGAGTCGGACGCAAACTGTATGCGACAAAGCAAAACTTCCGCCAATCGAACGACTCGTAGAAACTCTCGATACCAGGGAAGAATAGACGGTCCCGTTCAGTTTTTCTTTCGTTGTTTTTTCGTTTAGCTACAGAGGACGAGAAAGTTTCGCACTCGACGAAACGAGGATTCGTGACATTTTCGTTGCGCGGAAAATGGGAAGAAGTCGTTTGATTACCTTCTTCGAGAATAGTCTTCGGAAGAAAACAGAGTTTTTTTGTATTGGCTTGGATAAATGGAAAATTTTATCCACGAAATAGAAACTTGGAAATGTAGTAAAAATAACGTGACAGAAATATTTTAATGGCACATGCTTAAATATAAACAGCAAACTTTAATATAAACAAATTATATAACTGATTGGTTATTTTTTATAAAAGTAGTCTTAAACGAGGTCTAATACCTTCCTATATCATCAAATATAAGTATATGTTGAAGTTAGAGCGCGAATTTTAAATACGTCGATCAAAAGGCGGGAAATTCAAACGCGAAAACCGGAGGGCGGGAATTTCAAATACAGAAATCATCCCGTTGAATCTCTGTGCATACAAAATAATGTTTTTTATTAAAATTTGAATATTCGTATATATTATTTCTGTTGTACTTTTATTTTTGTACAGTTGCTCATAAATAAACTTGTAAGTAACATATGTTGGATTTGTCGTAAATATTTATTCTGCATTTTTGAATAATGAAGATGATGGATTATATAGTCCAAAATGGCTGATTTTGCGAGTAATATCTTGATAAGGATAGAACGAAGGTCGACAGGGAAGGAAATGATTTAATTAAAAGAGCGCAAGACTATTAATATTAAATGCCTGGGAAAACTTACTTGATGGAAATTTCCTTAATAAGACCGTAGAGAAAATGTTCATCAACTGTATTCATTCGGTGCAAGTAATAATTTCCGAACAATTGTTAAGAAATTTGCATTTTAATTTCAGTTTCGTTCAATTACGAATATTCATCTTTACAGGATAGATTTTATGTACTTATAAGGGAACATCCGGTGGATTCTATGTACGGGGTGTCTCAATATTTCTATTAGACCCGTTACAAATTTACAAACTCCCAATTTTCAAACATCAAAATCAACAACTATTTTTAAGAAGAATTTAATTTTACGTCGTTCCAAGTGTAATAATATGATCAAACCCGCATGAAGAAGATTGTATCTTCTTGTTTCTTTAAGAACAACATAAGAGTTGTTGCTGAGCAGAGAAATTTCCGAGAAATGAAATTTGCGAGGAGCAGCAAGGAAAAGGGGGGGAAAGGAGAGTAGACATCGATGAAACGGAAGGCTGCAGGGTGGATAAAATAATTTCCGGAACGTCGGAACACGCGGACGAAGGATTCTGATGGAAAGAGCCGTCCAAGCGTTCCTGATCGAAATCCGGAACGAGAGAGGACAATTATTGACGCAGACTAATTTCGCAAGCCGTGCAGCAAAAGTGACGAAAATAAAAGTTACCTAAAAATCTCCTCGATGAAAAAGATACGGATTCCGGTGCCTTATTCGTCGGTTGAAATTTTATCAATGCTTCATCGCTTACTACGTTTTACCTGTCAAACTACCCTCAGCAAATTCATGAAATTATTGTAAAGAATACTGAATTTGATCTAGGAGTTTACATTTGTGGCTACGGTGTACAATTACCGAGTTGATAGATGGGGTTAACAAGTTCGGTACCAACTGTGTGTTAAAACAGATTTCTTGAAGACGGTGATTTTTGAGGGGTACAAATGTGTCGAACATAAAATTGCACCAAACTGAGAAACATATGGGTAATAATATTATATGCAAATTTAGAGAAGTACAGAAACCTATATGTTGATAGATGAGGTTAACAAGTTTGGTACCAACTGTGTGTTAAAACAGATTTCTTGAAGAGGGTGATTTTTGAGGGGCACAAATGTGTCGAACATAAAATTGCACCAAACTGAGAAACATATGGGTAATAATATTATATGCAAATTTAGAGAAGTACAGAAACTTATATGTTGATAGATGAGGTTAACAAGTTTGGTACCAACTGTGTGTTAAAACAGATTTCTTGAAGAGGGTGATTTTTGAGAGGTTCAAGTGTGTCGAACATGAAATTGCATCAAACTGAGAAACATGTGGGTAATAATATTATATGCAAATTTAGAGAAGTACAGAAACTTATATGTTGATAGATGAGGTTAACAAGTTTGGTACCAACTGTGTGTTAAAACAGATTTCTTGAAGAGGGTGATTTTTGAGAGGTTCAAGTGTGTCGAACATAAAATTGCACCAAACTGAGAAACATATGGGTAATAATATTATAAGCAAATTTAGAGAAGTACAGAAACTTATATGTTGATAGATGAGGTTAACAAGTTTGGTACCAACTGTGTGTTAAAACACATTTTTTGAAAAAGATGATTTTTGAGAGGTACAAATGTGTCGAACATAAAATTGCACCAACTGAGAAAATCACGATTGAGAATTTTAAGGAATATATTTTCTGATTAATCTCTAGTTTTGAACAATTAGAAATCCTTTTCTAACTTAGAAATGATTTTGAAAAATTAAGAATAGAATGTAGAAGTTATAGTAATGGAATAAAAAGCTTGACTGAACAAATTGAAATTCTGATTTAGCAAATATAAATAGTAAAATAGAAACGATAAGTTAATTTACACGACTTGCCGTCTGAAAGGGTTCAAATAATTGGAGGAACGAAATTTTCGCTCGGAACGATCTTACATTATATCATAGTTCAATATTTGCCTCTTTAGATACAATAGGAAACCGAATAACGTACAAATTGAGTCGGAGCTATTCACGGTACATACAATTACGTGTGGTTGTTAAATATTCATGAGCCATGGAGTGAAATGAATGTCATACAATGTCCAGGAGAAGTTTGAACTGTTCGCATAATCACTGGTACGATTTTAGTTCGTTTAAAAATGCATTTATCATAATTACATTTAACAAGTCTGAACGCATGTTTCGTTAAATGGTGTACTAAGTAGCAATATGGGAACAAATGTTCGCTTAAAAGAAATAGTCAGATACTATCATACTAATAGTAAGATGGCAGTATAGTATAGTCGCATTGTACAATTAAGAAAATAATAGTATAATAGTATAATAGAATAGTAATAGTATTAATCTAATAGTAATACAGGGATATAGTGAAACAATAAAATAGTAACATTATGGTATGGTTCTTTAGTGAAATGCTAGAACAGCAGTATAGTAGAAGAATGGTTGTGCATTAATATAGTAACAAAGATGTATAATGAAATAATTGTATACTCATGTAGTTGCATCGCTGTACATATGTATAGTTCCATGGTTTTATAGTTATACAGTTGTATAATTGAATAGTTGCATAGTTGTACATGTGTATAGTTGCACAGTTTTATAGTTATACAGTTGTATAATTGCATAGTTGCAATTGTATAGTTGCATAGTTGTATAGTTGTATGGTTGTATAGTTGTATAGTTGTATAGTTGTGCAGTTACATTGTTTTATAGTTATATAGTAGTACAATTATATAGTTGAATACTAACGTAGTAGAGTAACAGTATAGTAGAATGGTAATAGAACTGTAAAGTAATATAGTAGCATAGTAGCATGGTAGAATAGTAATATATCAGTATAGTCGTATAGTACTATAATAGTGTAGTAGCACAGTAGTATAGTGGTATAGTAGTACAGTAGTATGGTAATACGTATAGTGGTATGGTAGTATAGTAGTACAGTAGTACAGCAATGTAGTAGTATAGTTGTATGGTAGTATTGTAGTATAGTAGTATAGTAGCTCAGTAGTATTGTAATACATATAGTGGTATGGTAGTATAGTAATATAGTAGTACAGTAGTATAGTTGTATGGTAGTATAGTAGTATAGTAGTATAGTCTTATAGTAGTATAATAGTGTAGTACTATATTAGAATAGTAGTGCAGTAGTATTGTAAAACATACAGTGATATGGTAGTATAGTAGTATAGTAGTATAGTAGTATAGTAGTATAATAGAATAATAATACAGCAGTATTATAGTACAATAGTATAGTAGTACATTTATTATAATAAAGACAATAAAATAGTGGTATAGTGATATAATGAAACATAGAATAGTAGTACTATAGTAGTAGAATAACCGAACAGTAAAGTAATAAAACAATAATACCAATGAAATATCTGAAATGCACAGAATGTACAATAAACTCGTTAAAAATTGCAATAAATTTTAAAAATATGAAAAATTGTAACAAAATCTTGTTTCATTAAAATAAACATCATAAACACATATGTTCGTAATGATTTATTCGGATTAGAGTATGTTAAAGAGACACGAGCCTTTTCCTGAAGATTCATGTGGCAACTCATAAGGCGTAGGTTAACGCTCCTGGGAAATCATACAGGCCAGTCGATACCGATTTATGCCACAACCAATGACCAACGCTCCGAGCTATCGTGTTTCAACCATAATCCCAAACTTGCCGGACACACTTGATATTCCCACACGCTGTGAGGCCGAGCACAACGCGGTGCTTTCTTCCCACGAAGATGCTCATCCAACTATTCGACGCGACGCACAAACAAGAACCCTCCAGGGGCGGTTCAAACCGATGCGATCAGCACGCTTTTTATGCAGCTAGAACACTTCCATCGTACGCTTTTCTTCGACCAGGATAAACATTTAAACTTGCAAGTTTTTCACTTTTAAGTTTGGATATTCTCGAGTTCTCAAATTTTCTAATTCACGAATTTTCACTTTCTGAAATTCTCAGGGGTGCAAATTCACGAATCTTCAAGTTTGATCATTTCCAAATCTTCAAATTTGAATGCATCAAAGTAAACAAATTTTAAAGTTGAATATTTCAGAATTTTTAAAATTGAAAATAAAAACTAGCAGATTTCAAAAATGTCAAATTTGAAAATTTGTTAAAGTTGGAAATTTGAAAATGTTTAGGCTCGAGAACTTCAAGAACATAAAAATGTAAAAATTATTTTTTGTTTGTTTCAGACAACCTCTGCAGCAGCAACCCTATCTTACAAAAGTATGCACCAGGACTTGCAAATGAATTTCATCGCATTCGGCCCGAATTAATTAATCATCCAAACGATACTACCAAAAGTCCTAATTACTGCTCCTCGAGCAGAAGAAATTCCGTAGAAAAAGAAATAATTAACATAGAAGATAAGAGCGGTGGCATGTTTTCGGAGATAGTTAACCGTGCTACACGATGTCGCGAGTAACTTGCTAGAGAAAAAGGGTGCACATGAATGCATACCTTGGAGCTTACCTCTCTCTTGTATACGATAACAGGGAGAGAGAGAGAAAAACAGAAAGAGAGAGAGAGCGAGGGAGAGAAACAAAGAGACGAACATGGTTCGTCGCTTCTGCACTGTGGCGGAAGTTGGAACAGGCCCAATGGGAATTTAACGAGGCTCGCTGATGTAGAAAACCGAGCCAAGAAACGGAGCATCTCGAGTGTTAGTCACCTTATACATCTGTCCGATACCTCTTCCAAAATGCCTTCTTCATGGCTATAATTTTCGCGTTGGCTCGTGTGAAAACGCCGTGCGTCCTTTGTAAAAATCCGATCTAACTTTCTTCTTAGGAAACTTTGTTAGAAATGGGAAAATTATAGCGTTTATGAAAGATGTACCTAACTAATATTACCGCGGTTAAATCTGACGTCAGTGAATTATCAAGTTAGGTCGTTTGAAGTTAAATATATGATCTTGTATGTATAACTCGGTGAACGTGTATCAAAGATGGAGACAGAATTATTTTGGTTGAAAAGGTATATGAGACGTTGAAATGTTTATTTAAACAAAAAACATATTGTGTTTCTATTTGTAGCAAACTTGTATATGTAACATTTCTTCGGATTGTTATAATAGAGATGTTCAAGGTGAACTAGGATGGGATAATAAACATAATTGTAATTTTAGTCATAAACATATAATCATGCTTACTGTAATTATGAAAAAAATACGTTTGAATTTTGGAGAAACCCAGTAAATTTGACATAGGGAATTAATATATCATTAAAATACTGTTTCAGTATAGTCGGTTCGGTCTTTTAGAAGTTTCAGTATAGTCGGTTCGGTGCTTTATTAATTTCAGTATAGTCAGATCGAATGTTTAGTAGTTTCAGTATAGTCGGTTCGGTACTTTATTAATTTCAGTATAGTCACTTCGAATGTATAGTAGTTTCCGTATAGTCGGTTCGGTCTTCTAGAAATTTCATTATAGACGGTTCGGTCTTTTAGAAGTTTCGGTATAGTCAGTTCGGTGCTTTATTAAACTCAGTATAATCACTTCGGATGTTTAGTAGTTTCAGTATAGTCGGTTCGGTCTTCTAGAAATTTCAGTATAGTCGGTTCGGTCTTTTAGAAGTTTCAGTATAGTCGGTTCGGTGCTTTATTAATTTCAGCATAGTTACTTCGTATGTTTAGTAGTTTCAGTATAGTCAGTTCGAATATTTAGTAGTGTCAGTATAGTCAGTTCGAATGTTTAGTAGTTTCAGTATAGTCAGTTCGAATGTTTAGTAGTTTCAGTATAGTCAGTTAGAATGTTTAGCAGTTTCAGTATAGTCGGTTCGAATGTTTAGCAGTTTCAGTATAGTCAGTTCGAATGATTAGTAATTTTAGTGTAGTCTGTTCAGTGCTTTATTAATTTCAGCATAGTTACTTCGTGTGTTTAGTAGTTTCAGTATAGTCAGTTCGAATATTTAGTAGTGCCAGTATAGTCAGTTCGAATGTTTAGTAGTTTCAGTATAGTCAGTTCGAATGTTTAGTAGTGTCAGTATAGTCAGTTCGAATGTTTAGCAGTTTCAGTATAGTCAGTTCGAATGTTTAGTAGTTTCAGTATAGTCAGTTCGAATGTTTAGTAGTGTCAGTATAGTCAGTTCGAATGTTTAGTAGTTTCAGTATAGTCAGTTCAATGCTCTATTAATTTCAGTATAGTCAGTCTGATCGTTTAGTAGTCTGAGTATAGTCACTTCACTGGTTTAGTATATTCAGTATAGTCATTCCAGTGGTTAAGTATGTCGAGCATAGTCAGTCTCGTGATTTAGTAATTTCAGTACAGTCGGTTCTCAATCAGATTTCATCAATTCAATCCTCAATATCAGCCTCCACTCAAAATTTACAAAACATTTCCCTCAACTAACCACTTCCAACAAAAATCTATTTTCTATCGTACAACAAAATCGCAGATGCAATTTGTTCATACAATCATAAATAACAAAATCATTAATAACCCACAATGTTAATATCTAGTAAAGGAAATAAAATTGTACAAGTTTAAAGTTAAAAATGAACGCAGACTTAAATTTCAATTCTAAATCACAGGCTGGATGACGGGAAACCCCAGATCTGTGGTTGACGGGTGAAAAGGAGCATGCAGGCGGTTTTTCAGGAACTGGTGTTTTTTGCTGGCATCATTTTTACGGATTCACCAGATTCCATATTTCTGGCGTAACGAACAGCCGACAAGTTCGTCTATACGAAAAGAATAGTAACGAGCTAAGGGAGGCCACGTGGCTGTCACACGAGGAAGAATGACGACCGAACGCCCTCCCGTCGCGTCGCGTCAGGTAAACCAGGTCGTGCAAATCCCCCTTTATGACTCCCAGCGACAGAATCTCCGTGTTGCTCCGCACTTACGTCCGCTGCCGTTAAATTCGGTCGGATGCTAACTTTTATGCGGTGCAAAATTGCGAAATTTCGAAACGCATTATCATCTGCTGCGCGTTGAATAAATTTCGTTTCATAACGAAGCATTTTTCTACTATACGGCGATAAAACGAGAGATATATTGTGCGGAAAAGTAATGACGGAGATATGGGTTCTTCGTGGGTTAGGCGAAGAGTGGCTGTTGAATCGGTGCAAGGTTGAAAATTGATTTTCGGTGAGCTGTTATGGAGATTTGGGACTTTCGAGTTTTGGAATTTTGGGACTTAGATATTTTACGTTTTTGTAAGTTGGAGAATACAGGAGTTTGGGGATTTTAGGACTGGGAAGTTTGGGACTGTGCAATTTTAGGATTTTGGGACTCGGAGATTTGGGACTTATGCAATTTTTAGACTTATGCAGTTTGGGACTTACAAAGTTTGGGATTTGTGGAATTTGGGACATAGAGATTGGGACTTACGAAATATGGGATGTACAGAGTTCAGGACTTGTAAAATTCGGGACTTACAGATTCGAGACATACAGAGCTTGAGATTTACGGAATTTTGGACATGTAGAGTTTGGGACTTACAGAATTCGAGACATACACAGCTTGAGATTTACTGAATTTGGGATGTACAGAATTTGGGACTTACAGAGTTTGGGATTTATAGAATTTGGGTCTTATAGAGTTTGGGACTTACAAATTTTGGGACTTAGAAGCTTACAGCTGTGAAATTTTGGGACTTACAAACTTTAGTACTGTGGAATTTTGGGACTTACAAAGTTTGGTACTGTGGAATTTTGGGACTTACAAAGTTTGGTACTGTGGAATTTTGGGACTTACAAACTTTAGTACTCTGGAATTTTGGGACTTACAAACTTTAGTACTGTGGAATTTTGGGACTTACAAAGTTTGGCACTGTGGAATTTTGGGACTTACAAACTTTAGTACTCTGGAATTTTGTGACTTACAAAGTTTAGTACTGTGGATTTTGAGACTTACAAAGTCTGGTACTGTGGAATTTTGGGACCTGCAAACTTTAGTACTGTGGAATTTTGGGACTTGCTAGTTTGTATCTGTAGAGGTTCAAATTATGAAATCTTAAGACTAAGCATCTGTGAATTTTTCAATTTTTGATCTTTTGATTATTTCCAGTGGTTATGTGTCGATGTGTCTAAGTTATTATTCTCGAAAATGGCGTCCTGACCATTAAAATGTAAGCCATTGATCAGTTCTCTCTAGATTATTCTAGTTTCCTAAGTTTTCCCTAGATCCTTAATATACACCTTTCTTCTATACACGTTTCTTTTGAAAACTGACTAGGCTCTGTTTAAACTCTCTAAAAATTCATTTTAAATTTCCCCTAAATTGTCCCTAGGATCAATTTCTTCATCAAATTTTCATCTCTTCTACAGTTTTCTTTCCAGTTACTAGACTCTTCTATGTTCTCTCTAAATTATGTCTAAATTTTCCCTAGAATCTCCTCACAGTTTCTTTAGGTTTCCTCCAGATTCTTTCATCGAATTTCCCTAGGTTTCCTTTAGAATCTCCCTAGATAAACTTCTGTACATATTACAAACTAGTTTCACAAATAAATGAATTATTTGCAAATAAATAAATCAATCAATTTACAAATTAATTAATTACAAATAATCCAGATTCTTTCGTCGAATTTCCCTAGGTTCCTCTAGAATCTCCCTAGATAAACTTCTGTACATATTACAAACTAGTTTCACAAATAAATGAATTATTTGCAAATAAATAAATCAATCAATTCACAAATTAATGAATTACAAATAATCCAGATTCTTTCATCGAATTTCCCTAGGTTTCCTCTAGAATCTCCCTAGATAAACTTCTGTACATATCACAAACTAGTTTTACAAATAAATGAATTATTTGCAAATAAATAAATCAATCAATTTACAAATAAATAGATATAAAACCAAATATACAAGTCTTTTTTAAAATGCAGTTAGATAATGTAACTAAACTTCAAATATATTATCAAACATTATTTGTATCAAACTGTATTTAAATTAGTGCGAGGAGTGAATGTTGGATTATCAATCGGTCTATCAATTTCATCGATATTTGTATAACAACGATTATATGAAAATTATTCGACGCTCGATCAGAGCACTCGAAAACGGCCGGCCACAGGAAGGACAAAAGTGGATAATGCCATTACAACATGCAAGTGGGCGAGCTTTATTAGGACAAGGGTACATTTCGCACAGGCTACCACAATCTTTTTCTGCTCGCACGAAATGGTGATTAAACTGATTGACTCCGTCTTCGAGGTAGGCGTATATCTCGACGGTGTAACACCCGTTTATAAATCATCATTGTCATTCCACGGAACAGACAGGCCGGTCACGAAAGACAACGAACGTCAATTAACACTTCTACGATTATTACTTCCATCTGAATCTCTTGATTTCTCGTTTTACGACTCGGCGCGATCGCGTGACTGCGCTCCTCGAACGGACGAAGAAAATTGAATCTCAATTGAAAATATCCGACGAAGTCACTCTTTTCATTCGTCAGTTTTTAGCGTTCAAATGGACGAACCATGAATATTCATTCGGACATTTGTATCCTTAGTTTATCACCGTAACTGACATTATTAACCCACTATTATGGACCTGACGTTTTGATGCATCGACTCTTATGAAACGCGTTGTGGTCCTCCATTTTTTTTTAGTTTTCGTGCTGTCTAAAATTCTGTTCATTTAATACTGTCTACAATTCATTTAATATTGCCTGAAATTCTGTTTATTTAATATTTTTTTAAATTCTATTTCATATTTTTTTAAATTCTGTTTATTTAATATTTTTTAAAATTCTGTTTATTTAATGTTTTTTAAAATTCTGTTTATTTAATATTTTTTTAAAATTCTATTTATTTAAAGTTTTTTAAAATTCTTTAGAAAACTTCATTTAAAGCAATGACAAATTATAGTAGCAATGACAAGATAAATTGTACTTAACGTTCATAGTTATTGCAATAATAAATTAAATATTGCTTAGCATTGTTCAAAATTGTACCTAATGTTGTCTAAAATTCTACTTACTTATTATTGAAAAATATCGTACTTAAGAAAATAACAAATTATAGTAGCAATGACGAAATAAATTGTATTTAACGTTCATAGTTATTACAATGATAAATTAAATATTGCTTAGCATTGTCCAAAATTGTACCTAATGTTGTCTAAAATTCTACTTACTTATTATTGAAAAATATCGTAGTTAACAAAGTAACAAATTATAGTACCAATGACAAAATAAATTGTACGTAACCTTCATAGTTATTGCAATGATAAATTAAATATTGCTTAGGTTTGTGCAAAATTGTACCTAAAGTTGTCTAAAATTCTACTTACTTCTTATTGAAAAATATCAAAGTTAACAAAGTAACAAATTATAGTACCAATGACAAAATAAATTGTACGTAACCTTCATAGTTATTGCAATGATAAATTAAATATTGCATAACATTGTCCAAAATTGTACCTAAAGTTGTCTAAAATTCTACTTACTTATTATTGAAAAATATCAAAGTTAACAAAGTAACAAATTATAATACCAATGACAAAATAAATTGTACGTAACCATCATAGTTATTGCAATGATAAATTAAATATTGCTTAAGATTGTCCAAAATTGTATCTAAAGTTGTCTAAAATTCTACTTACTTATTATTGAAAAATATCGTACTTAACAAAATAACAAATTATAGTAGCAATGACAAAATAAATTGTATTTAACGTTCATAGTTACTGCAATGATAAATTAAATATTGCATAACATTGTCCAAAATTGTACCTAAAATTGTCTAAAATTCTACTTACTTCTTATTGAAAAATATCAAAGTTAACAAAGTAACAAATTATAGTACCAATGACAAAATAAATTGTACGTAACCTTCATAGTTATTGCAATGATAAATTAAATATTGCTTAGGATTGTCCAAAATTGTACCTAATGTTGTCTAAAATTCTACTTACTTCTTATTGAAAAATATCAAAGTTAACAAAATAACAAATTATAGTAGCAATGACAAAATAAATTGTACGTAACCTTCATAGTTATTGCAATGATAAATTAAATATTGCTTAGCATTGTCTAAAACTGTACCTAAAGTTGTCTAAAGTACCTAAAGTTGTCTAAAGTACCCAAAGTTGTCTAAAGTACCTGAAGTTGTCTAAAGGACCTAAAGTTGTCTAAAGTACCTGAAGTTGTCTAAAGTACCCAAAGTTGTCTAAAGTACCTAAAGTTGTCTAAAGTACCTGAAGTTGTCTAAAGTACCTGAAGTTGTCTAAAGTACCCAAAGTTGTCTAAAGTACCTAAAGTTGTCTAAAGTACCTGAAGTTGTCTAAAGTACCTGAAGTTGTCTAAAGTACCTGAAGTTGTCTAAAGGGCCTGAAGTTGTCTAAAGTACCTGAAGTTGTCTAAAGTACCCAAAGTTGTCTAAAGTACCTGAAGTTGTCTAAAGTACCTGAAGTTGTCTAAAGTACCTGAAGTTGTCTAAAATACCTGAAGTTGTCTAAAATACTTCAAGTTGTCTAAAGTACCTGAAGTTGTCTAAAGTACCTGAAGTTGTCTAAAGTACCCAAAGTTGTCCAAAGTACCTAAAGTTGTCTAAAATTGTACCCAACATTGTGTAAAATTGTGGTAACCTATTAAAAAAGATAGCAATGACAAATTATCGGGGACACCCTGTGTATCGATATCGGTAACCGAAGCCGAATATCGATAGATTCACCGCTGCCCCAGTTGGGATGCAATTAGGCCAAGGATGAAACCTAACGGACCGCGCTAACGAAGCTTTGCAAAGTACAGGAATCTCGACTCTCCGTGATTTACATTTATCGCCTCGAATTAGGGCAGCTTTCTGGATCTTCTGTCACGACATCTTACCAAATCCTACGCAATGTAGATCCACGAAGTGTGTACATGAACGCTGCTGAACAGAATAACTAACTTCATCCTTAACAAGTTAACTACGCTGATACAGACGCTCGTGTACACTTTATGACACACTTTATGATCTTACAATTTCATAATTTTAGATTCTGTTTGGATTTAGTGTTAGGTTAGGTTCTCGCGTTAAAATGTCCAATATCAAATATGTAAGTTTTATACAGTATAATAAATTATATTATCCTTATATTGCCACGATAGCAGCTTACAATTATTATCAGGTTTTCTTGCAAATTTCTGTCCGAAAATAACAGAGAACACCATAACCTCAAAGTTTCGTATTTTGAAAATCAGAATCTTTCAGGTTAGGAAGGTTATAAAAAATGCTTAAATAAATATAAAATTAACGTTGTAAAATATACTCCCATTAAATAAAAGTGTTTCGTTACAAAAAATTGGTTATGTACAAAATAGTTTCGTTGTAAAAAATACTTTCATTATGTACGTAGCGATTTTATTATAGATGAAAGCATTTTGTTGGAAAAAATGCTTTCAGTGTTATAAACGAAAGTATTTCGTTATATCGCCGTATGTGCTGAAGTGCTTATTCATTCTGAGACTGTACATAATATTCTCCTGAAAGTTATGATCGTTATTAATGTACCGTTTCATTGTGCATTTCAAGCGCACTTGTCGTATTTTTAACCGCGTGAAACGCACCGTAATCGCGTTCAAGTTCAGCCATTCGTTAGAAATTTCAAAGTGCCAGCTCGCTGCCGGCTTACGTACGCGAGAACGTATTGTGTTGCACACATTGTGTTTGATCGACCGTATTGTTCACGAGTACGTCACGTTAGCCTCGCCCTTTTACGCAGATTTCGCTCCCCCCTACGTTTATCACCGCCAGGTTTTCACCCTACGCTCATTACGACCCCCGGTGAAAGCAAAGTCATTCCTGTTGGGGTAAAATTTTCAAGTACATTGAACACAAGAGCCACTGTTGTGTCAACAGAGCTCTCGCCCTTACGGCTGTAAAAGTTTCCTTTGCTGAAACGCTGTTTTATTTTAATCGTGCACCGCCTGCCCGATAAATTTCGTACACCTGACGAAAAACGTTTGCTCTGTTTGTTTTTCGTACGTATTTTTACTGCTTATTGCATTCTTTTTTAATGACAGGTTCATTACACGTATGGTAGTCGCGTGTGTCATATGACTTTATTCTTTTGAATTTGAAAATTAAGAAATGAAGGTTTCTTGGTGATTAACATAGTATATTACTTTAATCTTATTTATAAATGACACGTGTGTGAATTATATCTTCAGATTCGACAGCTTCTACGGCAATATAACGAGAGTATATTGAAAAATTTGTATTCTATTCTGAAGCATGATACAAGGGTTAATTTCTAAAGAACAATGCTTGTACTTCTATTTATTTATATATAACATTTGATGTGTATTTATTTACATATTATATATAGCTTACGACATATATTTATTTACATAATACATATAATATAAAAATTGTGTTGTGCTGTTTCTGCAGTCGTAGCGAAAGCTTCGTACTCCATTTTGTTCAAATCGAGTTTTAAAATCTCCAAGATTTTTGATAAGGTAATAAGTTCCATAATTTGATCATTTCCTTTGTACTATTTGATGTAAAATTTACACGGCATGTGTTACACTGCTCTTTACACAAATTACGACTTCTTAGTGTGAATAAGTTATTTAATCCGTTCATAATCTTAATCCGCCGAGTTTTAGTGGCGCTGCTGATACAGAGGTGGCGCCGCCATCCTGAGCTTTTTCTAATCATAACCCTAATAATGAACTCGTTCGCAGCATTTTATAGTTCATATTTCTACAAATACAGAGATAGTCTATACCTCATATAAAGAGCAACCTCAATACTTAACGAGCCATATTTTACGTTTTTTCACTCTGACTCTCTAAGACGAATTACGTTGATTTATGTTTTCGCTCGAATTTTTATTAAGCGGCGTGAGCTTTTCATTTTTCATGTAAATAAATAACTCTGTAAAATTTTATCAAAACTAGTATTGATTTAATAAAACTGTAACGGTTACATAACATACATGTCTATTTAACTCCATAATAAATCTGTCTGTTTAGTATTAAGTTGACCTAACCTTAGTGCCAAAAGCATAAATTGGAATAATCCTACTTATGAAACCTTAAGTCGATCTAACCTTTCTATTAGAAGCTTAAATTATTCTAACCTTACTTACTAAACCCTAAATTGACCTAACCTTGGTGTTGTAAGCTTAATTTGGACTAACCCTACTTACAAAACTTTAAATTGACCTAACTTTAGTGTCATAAGCTTAATTTCGACTAACCCTACTTACAAAACCTAAAATTAGCTGAACCTAACTCTTAATTAAGCTTGTAATACTAAAGTTAGGTCAACTTAGGGTTTCGTAAATAGTGTTAGTTCAATTTAAGCGCTAGATGTTAAGGTTAGGTACACTTTAGGTTTTGTAAATAGGGTTAGTCTGAATTAAGCTTTTCGTATTAAGGTTAGATCCATTTTAGGTTTTGTAAATAGGGTTAGTCTGAATTAAGCTTTTCATATTAAGGTTAGATGTATTTTTGGTTTTGTGAACAGGGTTAGTCTGAATTAAGCTTTTCATATTAAGGTTAGATCCATTTTTGGTTTTGTGAACAGGGTTAGTCTGAATTAAGCTTTTCATATTCAGGTTAGATCCATTTTAGGTTTTGTAAACAGGGTTAGTCTGAATTAAGCTTTTCATATTAAGGTTAGATGTATTTTTGGTTTTGTGAACAGGGTTAGTCTGAATTAAGCTTTTCATATTAAGGTTAGGTCAACTTCAGGTTTTGTAAGTAGGACTATTCTAAATTCAGCTTTTATAAAGTTACTCCAACATTCCCAAACCTAACCTAGCCACGCGTATGTATATTATGCTATGTCAGGTTATCTTGATTAATCTACTTAATCTAGTGCATTATTAATAAAGATAGAGTATAATCTATTATTAACCTATCAGAAATTAAGAAATGAACAAATTTACAAAACTGACAAATTTACAAAATTGCCAAATTTACAAAATTGACAAACGTACATAAACAAATTAGGAAATTATCAAATTTACAAATAAGCAAATTAGCATATCAACAAAATGAACTAATAAATTATCATATTAATAAACCATCTTCATCGAACAAGAATAGCAGGAGATAAAGAATATGCAAGGCCACATTTGCATATGACGTTACAGCAGAGATAAATTGTCCGATATTGCACGAGGGCTAATAAATATCACTTGTTAGTAATAAATATGAGTTGTTACTAATAAATATCACTTTTGAACTCTCGCTACTGTGCGATATACCATCCGACCGACCTTTTATTACACAAGCACCGTTCGCGTAAGTAGGTCAGGTATGGAGGGCTGGATGATGCGCTCGGACGCATAAGGAGGGTAAGTGCACTTATGCTGTTCTTGCATCCGTGTCCTCAATTGTTGATGTTCCAAGTCGCCGGTTGAGTATTGGATGAGATTCGCGAACGCAGTTGGAAGATTGTTATTATGCATCAATGTGTCGACCATGCAGGATGTGCCAAAATGAATAGGATTATATGACATTAGATAATGCCGCTATTATTTGATTATTCATTATTACCGTAAAAAACTCCTTTTAAGTCCATGTATTTTTTTAATTTTTAGATTTATACAAGGTTCAGAATATTAAATACTTTCTAAAATGTTTCGAGTAAAGGTTGATATAAATTCGGTTATCAACGTGAAACGGCCATATAACCAATCTAAGGTCTTCAGAATCCTTCAGATCTTTGTGGGAAGAAAATCGAAGTTTGCAAAGTAAAAATAAACGCAAGAACGGGTGCCCTAAAAGAAAGATGGCGAAGAGCTGCTAAGAGTGTTAGGATTTTTGAACAATTCGAACCGTTGTACATCATTTAAGTATTCAAATTCAAGTCACTTTTCCTCGATTTTGCCTTTTAATAACGTCTGTAACGTTGACAATCGATCACACGTTCGTGTAAAAATTTTGGCTCCAAACAAACCGTTTTTACCAAAGCACTTCGCAAGCTCGTTACGTGTCACTTTTATTACAATGTGTAAATTTACGAATGATAAATGGTGACCATTTGCTAGCCAGATGTGTATCAATAAGTACCCCATCCGGAAGTGATCCTATCTAAACAATTTTAAGAGAACACAATACTCAGATTATGTTTCTGATTTATGAAGATGTGGAGTTTAATATGTTTATACGAGAATTTTTATTCGAAATAGTACATACTACAATTTTGTTAGTGCCTTTGTTAATACTATGTATTGCTAATTTTAAGGATAACATTAATTTGTGGAAATTGTGAAAAATTCATTTAACGTAATAGAGTGTTGTAGAATCTCTTGAAATTGAGAGTTCTGTAACGTAGACAAACGAAATGAGTAATGAGGATAACTATAGTGTAAACGATACTCCCACGCATTCTGAATGATTCATAGCTTGAGGAACAGTTATAAGACGGTACTGAAAAGTGATATCAATGCTTTAGCAAAAAACGTAGTATTTGCAAATTTGTGGAATTCGGGAAGTTAGAAATTTGACAATTTAGGAATTTGGGAATTGAAAGTTTGCAAGTTTGAATTTTTGTAAATTTGTAAATTCTGACATTTGGTAATGTGAAAATTTCAGAATTTTTGAATTTAGAAATTTATAGGATTTCAGGAATCTAGGGAATTTTGGAGACTGTTTGAACGTATAGAATTTAAGGAACTTTTAAATTTGGGGAACTAAGGTTTTACTAGGAAATTAAACAATTTTTAAATTCGGTAATTCGAGAGTTTTAAAATTACAAATTTGGAAATTTGAGGATTCTGGAAGATCCAGAGAATTTCAGGAATTTTGTCAATTTTGGGAGTAGAAGGAATCTAGAAAAATTTCTGAAATTTCTTTAAAAAACTCCTGAGGTTTATGAAATGTAGGGAATTGTAATTTGACGAAAGTCTGTATAATCACTAAACTACCAATCCAAATAATGGCAATATATCAAGAGTAAATGAAAAATACATCAATTAGCGTTCATAGAAGTCACAAAGTGTACTACCAAACTGCAGCTAATAACTTTTCCGTTAACCCATACATTAATAACGAGATAATATCGATAGACTCCGTTGAAACATCAAAGGACCGCGTTGGGCTAATCAGAACAAAAGGACTACTTGGTCGGAAACGCGTTTAGAATGCAGCTGTGCGAGAAGGGTACTGTAATAACGTTCTCCATAACATTTTCCGGTGGCCGGAAGATAGGGTTTCACGCACGCATACTGCACTTATTCGTCCATGTGACTCATGACAAAGGGTCACCGAACCCTCTCTTTTGTCCGGCAACTGTTGTGACAACGCTCGTTCGCATCGACTGAGCAGCCGGATGTATAAAAATGAAATTATTCATTGATTCTCCGAACTATCGTTCCTTGAATTCACATGAAAATTATATACAGTCAACCCATCAGTTGACGAGCGTAAAAAAAGTCCCACCCTGACTTCCAGCGTTACATTTCGGCGAATAAGAATAATGACAACTGCTGATTCGCTATCTCACTCTCGAATTCTCTGGGAACTATAGGTTAAGTTTCCATAGTCCCTCATGGTTCCTAAGACTCCTAGATTCCCTATATATCCATAGTTTCAGTCTCCAGTGCCTCTAAGTTCGCTAGGATCTCCACAGTCCAGTCCCTTGGATCCCTAGGTCCCACATCCCCACATTCTCTACAGTTCCTGAATTCCCTAGACTCTCACAGTCCTCGGAATCGCCATATTTCCTAGCTTCCCAGAATCCCTACGTTCCCTTGGATCATCACAGTCTCTGTAGACAAGCCAGGAATTGGCGCGTAGGTCGAGCCAGAGTAAAAGAAGCCACTCGCTCCACCTATCCACCGTGAACACTTCCGGCTACATTTCGGCAAATAAGAATAATGACAATAACTGGTGAACGCAATTCGCACTATCTCGAGACGTTTGCCGACTGTTTTTGGTCTAATTGGTGTGCGAGCCAATATACCGAAAATGTGAGGCGTCCATTTTTCTATTCTGACCAATAGTAGCTCTAAACATCCGGGTCACGCGCCAACTCGTGGGTTGACATCGGTAGGTCTAATGGTAACTGTCCTAAGGTCAATCCTAGCGTTAATAATCCTAGTGTCCTGGTGTCAATAATCCTAGTACCTATGTCATGGTGTCCATAACCCTAGTGCTAATAATCCTAGTACCAATAACTCTAATATTAACTATCCCAGCGCTAATTATCCTAGTGACAATAATTCTAGTGCCAATTGTAGTGCCAATAATCCTAGTATCAATGGTCCTAGTGTTAATAGTTCTAGTGCTAGTAGTCCTAGGCGTCCATTTTCCTAGTCTGAACTGTAGTAGCTCTTCTAAACATCAACCATAACTAACTAAACGCCTCTTGACGCGCCAACTCGTGGGTTGACATCGGTACATGAACAGGGTAGACGCATTTACATATGTATACCGAAGTTACCGACGGCCATTTTGTCAATGCTAATTGATTCTCCCAATCATCATTCGTTGAATTCGCATAAAAGTTGATTATCTGGCTTTGGATATGGTACATATTTTCTTTAATGAAAACAGTTGTACGTATACATGGTTCGTTAGTTTCGTGATCAGGGTAGACGCATTCACAAATGTAGATTGAAGTTATGGGCGGCCATTTTGTCAATGCTGTTTTCATCGACACTGCATTATTAAGAGAGAGTTCGATCGGTACCATTGTTCAGTTATAGTAAACTGGGGACAATTACGGTACCGTATTTGGCCACGACAAATACTACAAATAGAATAATGGACCTTTATTTGATATAAACGGTGTAGTCAACGGTCTACCATTGGCAAACATTGCAGGGGCGTAGTCGGAGCTTGAGGAACCCCGTCGGGTCTGTAGATTTTTATATTTTTTGAAGTTTTAAATTAGGTTTGCAAATTTTCATGGTTTTCATATTTGAAATATGTAAATTGTTAAATGATCAAATTTCTCAATTTTAGTACTCCTAAATTTCCAATTCTAAATCTTCCAATTTCTAAGTTTTCAAATTTCTAACTCCCTTCATTCGTAAATATCCAAATCTCTAAATCCCCCAATTTCTAAATCTCACTTTCTCAATTTCAATATTTACACATTCTGAAATTGTTAAATTTCCAAAATTTCTAAATTCTCAAGCTTCTAAACTTTATAATCTCTAAATCTAAAATTTCAGTGCTACATAACCTACACATTCACATTATAACCTAACCTCAAGAAAAATGTGATATTCCATTTAACAACCACTATGAAATTATTATTATTACGAAATTAACCTCAACAGTTAATTTCACCAACTCACAATACTAAATAATTTACGAAAACAATAAAGCCTGTTTCATCTACACAATTTCACCCAAATGAAACTTTCATAATAATAATTGAAAATTGTCATAACCTCAAAGTACTTAAATTGTACAATATTAACTTTGGTTTAAATAATGGTTGACTTAATAATTTTTATTATTTTTGGTCAAAATAATTGTTCATCAAATATACATTGAAATTTGTTTGTATTAACAATTTTTAATAAAAATTAAATTTACATGTATTTACCTAACCTAACCAATACTCTTCCATTTACCATTTGGCTATACAACCACAAAATTATTTTGCAATTGAATCGATTTCATAAATCAAATCCGCAATATCAATAACTTCGTGTTGACCTCAACATAGTTAAATCACGCAATAGACACTTTTTAATGAAAAATAATTATTCATCGAAAATGTACTGAAATTTTTCACCGACAATTTTCACCATCCTTCACAGAAGAGATATTTCGACGAAAATTTCAAATGAGAAACAACAAAAAGGAAAGATTAAACGTGAAAGTTGAAGTTTGAAACGTTCTTCAAAGTTTCCGGCGCTCTAAAAAAATTTGCTCTCGACGGTTTCCTCTCTGCTCGTAAATCCGCTCGCGGTTAGACGCTTTGTAAAGCTAAAGCGGGACGAAGCTTTATGGAAATCGTGGATTTCGTACAACCTCCTTACTGCCATGATCAAAACATACATTTTTTGTCGTATTCTTTCCACCGCCATCTAATTTTGCATTCAATTTATCCTTAATAAGAAACACGTTGAAATGAAACGGGAATAAGAGAGAATTACGGTTTAATATCAGTGTACGGGCAAAAATAATGACCGCCATGTTCAGGCTGGTATTACGACTTTGTGTTGCAAGTGTTTTTGTTCGCCGTTTTTTTGTTAGTGGCGTGGTTTGAACGCCGCTCAAAGCTATACTCCTGATCAATGTTACGAATTCATCGCCGTTTTGGCGGCCATTTTGTCGTGGTTTTAGTTGCGAAAATGGCGCACTATTTGTACGTAACACTTTTGCGATGTTACGTAAATTTCATCATTTTCTAGTTCTTCAAATTTTGCGAATTTCTCGAATTTTTGCTTTTATAGATTTAATAATTTACGGAACAACAAATTTTCACAGTTTCTCAAGATTGAAATACAATTTTTTTTTAATTTCAAAATTTTCACAATTTGGAATTTCTAGTACTCGGATTTCTAAATTTCCGAAATTCAGAAATTCCCAAATCCTCAGCTTCTGATTTGTAAATCCTAAATTTACAAATTCACAAATTTTGATGATTTGCAAGTTTTCAACTTTCCCAAAATTTTCAAATTTCTTAATTGCCAAATTACTCAAATTTTCCAGATTCTTAAATTTTTCAAATTTACAAATTATCAAATTTTTCAAATTTACAAATTATCAAATTTTTCAAATTCCTTAATTCCCTAAATTGACAATTTGACAAATTTTCAACAGATTTCCAAACTCTTCAATTTTTAATATTAAACAATTCTCACTTCTCAAATTTCGCAAATTAAACAATTTTCAGATTGTCAAATTACTCAAATTAAAAAATTCCCACCTTCACAAATTTCCAAAATTAAAAAATTCCCAGCTTCACAAATTTCCAAAATTAAAAAATTCTCAACCTTCTAAAATTAAAAAATTCCAAAGTTTCCAAATTAAAAAACCAGAAATTCTCAAAAATGACTTAAAAATGACCCCTTTCATAAATTAAATAAAATACAGTAAAAGTATAAATGAAACGTTTTTTATTTGCAGACAGTTATTTATAAGAACAGGAGTTATTTAATAACTGTACATATCTGACAGAGAATAAAATTGATTAGCTTTTGATAGAGCACGCGTGAGTGTCGGATGACCGTTAGATCGTTACAACACTTGTGACATCGGTTACGCAATGATTAGAAAGCGAATCGACAACGCGGTTTGTTCTAATGCGGCACTCGAGGGATTCATATTTCATTTTAACCCTTTCAATGATCGTTAGTCCACGTGTGAATTTCAACGAAATATTCATCGTGGATTAAGAACCGTTCTCAATTATTTAGGATGCTCTTTAGGTCTTTGATATCATGGATGACTGGAACCTTGATATTTACTGCGTTCGCAAATCTGGAATTTTTGGAATTTTAGGATTTCATAACTTTGGGATTTTACAATTATGGAATTTTGGAATTTTGGGATGATGGAATTTTAGAATTTCTGGACTTCAGTACTTTGGTCTTATAGGATAACAGAATTTTGGAAATTTTTAATTGTGAAGTGGTAGAATAGTGGAATATGGAATTGTGGAATTGTAGAATTGTAGAATTGTGGAATTGTGGAAGTGTGGAATTTTGGAATTGTGGAATTGTAGAATTGTAGAATTGTAGAATTGTGGAATTATGGAATTGTAGAATTGTGGAATTGTGGAATTGTGGAACTGTGGAATTTTGGAATTGTGGAATTGTAGAATTGTGGAATTATGGAATTGTGGAATTGTGGAATTTTGGAATTTTGGAATTTTGGAATTTTGGAATTGTGGAATTATGGAATTGTGGAATTTTGGAATTTTGGAATTGTGGAATTATGGAATTGTGGAATTGCGGACTTGTGGAATTTTGGAATTGTGGAATTGTGGAATTGTGGAATTGCGGAATTGTAAAACCGTGAAATTTTGAATTGTGGAATTTTAGAAATTTTTAATCGTAGAATTGTGGAATCTTCGAAACTATGAATTGTAGAAATGTGAAGAGGTAGAATAGTGGAATTGTGGAATTTTCTGAATTTATATTGCAGAATTTTGGAATTGTGGAATTGTAAAACCATGAAATTTTGAATTGTGCAATTGTGGAATTTTGGAAATTTTTAATTCCATAATTGTGGAATCTTCGAATCTTGGAATTGTAAAAATGTGAAGAAGTAGAATAGTAGAATAGTAGAATTGTGGAATTGCGGAATTGTAACCGTGAGATTGTCCAATCGTAGAAGTGTAGAAGTTTAGAAATTTAGAACTGTGGAATTGTAGAAGTGTAGAAGTTTAGAAATTCAGAACTGTGGAATTGTAGAATTGTCAAATCGTGGAATTGCAGAATGTTTAAATAATGAATGTTGAAGTTTTTGAATTATGGAACTTTGGGACTTGCGACAATAGGATCTTTAGGACTTTAGAATTTTTTAATTTTGGGACTACGGAATTTCTTAAATTTATAAACGTGGAATTTTGAAATTTTAGAATTTAGGAATCTAGGAATTTTTGCGTTTCGAAACTTTGACACCTCAAAACATAAGAACTTCAAAATTGTTCAGTGTTCCAATTTTGCAATCTTGGATTTTTCTCCGTCGAAATTTCCAATCTTGTCATTATTGAAACTCGAATTTTTCACATTTCAAACTCCGAAATATTTGAAAATTTTGCAATTTTTTAACACTTGTAAATGTTAAACATCAAGACATTCAAATTTTTGTATTTTAAATGTAGATTTAAAATAAAACGTATATATCCTCTACGACTAAAAAGCAAAAGAATATTTTGAATGTTTACGATATCAAAACGGAATATGTGCACTATTTCTTGGTCCAAGTTGCTTTGCGTGGAATAAAACGAGTCGTTATGCTTGTTTGAAGGCTTCTTCAAGATTTCATGCGGTTGTTCGTGCAGTACCGGTTGCATATTCTAGGAGACCTAAATTTCCTTCAGGCTTTTTAGATAACTACATTCCTTTTCGTACAGTTATCTACAAATAAACTTTCCATAATACTCGATGTCTAATATTTCGTCAAAAATTCATTGAAAAATATTTCACAAAAATGCACTCATTATTTACTTAACTTCGGTGTTAAAACTGCAAATATTGATAACAATTTTAAACCGCAAACGAATTAATTTTAATAGCTCCGAGATTATAAAATATATTTTAATTCTTTCTGTGCGATACAAGTTGATAACCACTGGTGCAAATATCGTTAACAAATCTTTAAGGAAATTAATTGCCTGTTTATTCCCTCAAGGTATTGAGTTTCTCTTCATGAACAAGGAATATTGATCCATTGGTCACCGCAGTGTACCGGGTGAGTTCAGAATTCTAACAAAAGTTAGGTTAGGTACACTTCCAAATAAATGGGAAAATTGTCGATGAACGTGAATTTTTAGCGAATTATTTTAGTTTAGTTTATCAACTTTAACGTCAATTATTTTTAGTATATTTAAATCAAATTAATCTCTTATTTTTGTTTAATATTATGCTTGCATATGTCGTTTTCTGTTTAACAATTCTATTAATTTATTTATTTAAAGAAATATAGAATTTGCATTATATGTTTAAGTTGAAGGTTAACTAATTGTACAATTGAGATTTGTATGAATTACTGTATATTTGTATTACTTTACTGTATATTGACAATAACTATTCAATGTTATTAATTAATTTAATCCTTCATTTAATATTAATTCTCAATTTATCTTAATATTACTGCATAAATTAATTTGATACTAATTATTTTAATTTAATACTAATACTTGTTATAATTGATTTTATTTCAATACTACCGCATAGTTCAATTTAACATAAACATTTAATTTAATACATAATATAATTTTATATTAATTGTTAATTTAATTTAATTTGAAATAATACTGATACCTAATTTAACTTAATGTTGTTACATAATTTAATTTGATTTAATTTAATGTGACTATTTAATTTATAATTATAATATAATATAACTATTTTAATTTACTCAAGTTAATTTAACATTAATACTTAATTAAATTTAATGAATGTTAAATGTGAACAATCTATAATTAATAATTCAATTATTTTTCATTTAATTTCAACGAGTAATATGAATATTTATTTTGATTTAACACTGGTACTCAATTTAACCTAATATTAATACCTAACGTAATTCAGTATGGGTACCTAATTTGCTTTAATACGAATACTTAATTTAATATAATTGCTTAATTGAATTTAATTTAATATGAATATTTATTTTGCTTTGTCTCCAAAGCTTAATATAATTTAACATTAATACATCATTTAATAGACCAACAACCGAATTGAATAAAACAAAATAATGCATAATTCAAAGCATACATAATTAAACCACAACGAAAGAACGAAAAATCGATAACGGTGTCCAAAAGCGAAGCCCGTATTACAGGGCAGACGAAAAGAAGTCACACCTACATGGAGTAAAGTGAACCTATGCGATGGTGGCCGGTTGCACTGGTTAGAAACCGGTTTTACAGGCAACTTTTGTAATGAGATTCCTCAAACAGTGCCAGGATCGAGTGGGAGAGCGAGAACGAAGAAGAACAACGGGCCACACCAGAGGAAATGACGAGGACGGACTTATGGCCGACGTTTTCATGAAGAACAGTATCGACACCGGGTTCGTGACCACATGCTGAATACGCACGAATAATATCGCGTACATGCGTACACGTAATGCAACGGACGTAACGTGGGCCCCGCTAGTAAAAGCGTGTCAACCATAGAGAGTGTACAACGATCGCTATTGGTAACACGTGTTCTTCTACAAACAGTAGGAAGTGGAATGTTCGCTCGATGTCTGCTCGCTGCCTTATCTACTTTCTCCGTTATCCTTCTCTGATCGACGTACTCTCCTAAAGGATTGTGCAATAGAACGATTGTTCAAGATATTACGCTTGCTTTTACCGACTTAATCAATTTCTCGCACGTTTTGCGAGGACACTTGGCAGAATTAGTTTATTTCCAAAATTACATGAAAAATAAGTGTATCGTGTCATATAATTATTGTATCATATATGTATACAATTTCCACATTTACCAATGACGAACAATTGGCATGAATTTGGTAGACTCTCGTTATATTGCCGCGAGAGATATATTGGAGATCAGTGGATTAGTCGTTGAATGCAAATTTTGTAATCTTCTTAATTTGCTGGTTTCTTAGGCATTTCCCAAAATTATTTTAGTTTCTGAGATAGGAAAATTGGCATGAATTTGGTAGACTCTCGTTATAATGCCATGAGAGATATATTGGAGATCAGTGGATGAGTTGTTGAATGCAAATTTTGTAATCTTCTTAATTTGTTGGTTTCTTAGGCATTTCTCAAAATTATTTTAGTTTCTGAGAAAGGAAAATTGCGATGAATTTGGTAGACTCTCGTTATATTGCCACGAGAGATATATTGGAAATCAGTAGATTAATCGTTGAATGCAAATTTTGTAATCTTCTTCAAAATTATTTTAGTATCTGAGAAGGGAAAAATTGGTATGAATATGGTACTCTCGTTATATTGCCACGGTCCTTTGAATATTTACGTAATAAGAGAGATATTGGAAATGAATAAAGCAATTGTTAAATGCAAACTTTTGAATTTTTTGGTTTTTATGTTGCGTATATTTTAAATACAAAATTATGACGTTTAGAAATATTCCTAGATTTCTGAATTTACAAATTCCACAATTATCAAGTTTCTACATTCTGAAATTCCCTATATTCTACAATTCTCAAATCTCCAAATTAAGTTAAAAAATCCCATAATTCCCAAATCCCATAATTCTCAAATCCCATAATTCGTAAAATCCCTAAAATTGTAACATTCGTAATATCGTAAAATTCCCTAAATCTTTAAATCCCTAATTCTCAAATCTCTCGAATTCCCTAAATCTTTAATTTATCCATTCTCAAATCTCCTAAACTCCCTAGATCCCTAAATCTCGAATTTCCGAAATCCCTAAATCCCTAAATCCCTAAATCTCTAAATTCCCTAAATCCTTAAATCCCTAATTATCAAATCCTTAATTCCTCCCTTCTCGAATCTCTTAAATTCCCTAGATTCCTAAATCTCCAATTTCCTAAATCCCTAAATCCCTAAATCTCTAAATTCCCTAAATCCTTAAATCCCTAATTCTCAAATCTCCTAAATTCCCTAGATTCCTAAATCTCGAATTTCCCAAATCCCCAAATCCCTAAATCTCTAAATTCCCTAAATCCTTAAATCCCTAATTCTCAAATCTCCCAAATTCCCTAGATTCCTAAATCTCGAATTTCCCAAATCCCTAAATCCCAAATCTCCCAAATTCCCTAAATCGCTAAATCCGAAACCTCGCAACGTCCAAATCGCAGAACCCCAAAATCTGAAAATCCCCAATTCCCCAAATCCCAAATTTAAATAATTCCTCGTCAACAAATTTATTAATACTCACCATCTCTTACTCTTTTAGCATTTCATAACCTTATCTTGAAACACTTTTCCATTTACCAATTCAAAAAATATCAAGTCATCACGCGACTCGGTATAACACTGTTCACCGATTTCGCAATTTTTGAAAGGATATAATTTTCCAATCACGGAAAGAACACGATCGGTTTCACTTTTATTCAGATGTTTTCCTCGACCCACTTTTATACTCCTTTTCCGCCATATTTATTTACCGTAATACCTGAAATTACTTCCAGGTGTTACCTAAAATTACTTCAACAATTATCACTAATTGCTCCCATCCTGTTGCCAACATAATTGAACGAAAAACATACTGTACAAATCTACCGGATCAATTTATTCTATTCACTCTGTATTATTCATATATCTTTGCATGTAAATATATCTTTATCGCTGTGGCGCGAAATTTGAATCGTTTAGTAGAAATACATAAAACTGTCACATAAAATTAGCCGTTCACTCGATTAAAAACAAATAATGCTTGATAGATTCAATAAGAGACTAAAATATTCATGAAATTCGCGATTCTTGTTTTTGAAGATGTCAGTAATCAGATCTTCGTAAGGATTGGAATTAAAAAAGAACGTCGTCGAAATTAGAATATTAGAAGCTGTGTTTCACGGTATTCTTGAAATCTGGAATAATTTGTAATTATCGCAGAGCTTTTTCATTAACTATATTTTGTTTATTGTAACAGAGAATGTGTGACGTCATAGTGACGAAATACGATGACATCTTTTGCCGCCAAAATGGCCGTAGAATTGAGGTTAGGGTGACTTTGGTTCTTCTTCAGAGTATCTCTGCGCAAAATTTCGTGAAAAGATATGCAGTATCGCGTGATGAAATACAATTGAACTCAGATTTAAATAGAATTTGTGTGTATGAGTTGGAGACATTTTAAATTTTGTATGAAATTTTCAGAATATATTTTGTTAACCTACATCCTCGTTCGTAGTCTAAATAAGGAGCATGATTCATTATCGAACGTTCGTTCGGCAAGGTGAAGGACATTCAACTGTTTCCGAGAAAGCAACGAGTGCAGTGTCCCCACTGTATCCTTGACGAGTCATTAAAATATCCTTCTCTAGCTTCAGAACGTTGTGTATATGTACAAGTGTGATTGTATCTATACATGTATATGTACAAGTTTTTAACACGTTGCTTACCGACCTTCGAACATTCTGAAGGAACAGAACGTCACACTCCGATGAATATAAAATAAGGCTGTAACATGACGTGAGATCTCTCGGGAAGCGTGTAAACATTAATACGAAATACAAGGTGAGTCACTGATAATTTAATAACTTGAAAGTGTTCCACTCGAACGTGGAAGGATGGCGTGTCTCGAATTTTTTATTTTCTTTTTCAACGCGGTCTGGGCGTCGGTGGGCGCTGGACCACTGTTGTTGAGAGAGATTTAAATATTTTTAAGCTTTCGATCAATTTTTCGTTAAATATTTTTTATTTTGCCGTAATTGTACTTTTGTAATTTTTGGGGTTTCGTAGTGTTGGATTTTTGTAGATTTGTAGTTTTGTATTTTTGAATTTTTCGGTTTGAAGATTTCCATTTTTTTGTTTCTCTGATTTTCTATTCTTCTATTTTACTATTTGTCTATGTTTCTACTTTTCTAGCTCTTTATTCTTGCATTTTTGTGGTTATCTGTTGTTCAATTTTTCAATTTCTCAATTTAGCAATTTTTCAATTTTTCAATTTGTCAATTTTTCAATATTTCAATTTTTCAATTTCTCAATTTCTCAATTTCTCAATTTCTCAATTTCTCAATTGTTCAATTTTTCAATTTTTCAATTTTTCAATTCTTAAATTCTTCAATTTCTCAATTGCTCAATGTCTCAATTCTTCAATTCTTGAAATCGTCAAATCTTCAATTCCTCAATTCTTAAATTCTTCAATTCCTCAACTCCTCAATTCCTCAATTCCTCAATTCCTCAATTCCTCAATTCCTCAATTCTGAAACTGACGCTTCAATGATAATCATTTTCTACAACATTGGGGAATTACTGTATGTATGTATTCCTGTTGCAAGTTTCTGTCAAGTTGGATTGTATCGAGGTGTCTGTCTGTTATGTATTAATTATAGTGAAGACGAATTGGGTATGGGGGAGACTCTTGTTATATTGCCATTTTAATGGGGAATTTTATATTCATGGAATTTGTAATGGAAGTGCAGAAAAATGATAGATTTTTTAATTTTCGAATTTGGAGAACTTAAGATTCCATAATTTTTTCGTCCTTCAATTCTATAACTTTTCAATTTTTCAATTCTTCAATTCTTCAATTCTTCAATTCTTCAATTCTTCAATTCTTCAATTCTTCAATTCTTCAATTCTTCAATTCTTCAATTCTTCAATTCTTCAATCCTTCAATCCTTCAATTCTTCAATTCTTCAATTCTTCAATTCTTCAATTCTTCAATTCTTCAATTCTTCAATTCTTCAATTCTTCAATTCGTCAACTCGACAATTCGTCAATTATTCAATTATCGAGTCCTTCAATACCTTAGTTCTTCAATTCTTCAATTCTTGAACTTCCCAAATTTTTAATTTGATATATTCGCACACAATAAGACGAATATTAATATCGTGTAACAACATACGTTTTTAATGAAATATAAACAAACAGCAATTAACATAGTCCTTATAAACTATGACCACATATATTCTAAATAAATAAATTATTTTAAAAGGAAGATATCGTCAACAGCTTTTAAAATTGATTACTCATTGTTCAGCAGTAACGAGAACTTTTATCGCCTCATCCTGATAAATTAAAATGATTAAAATAATCTATTGATATATTCAGAATGCACGTATGTTCTCCAATTATTTGGCGCACGTTTTGATTAATGAATATTATTTTTAATAAAGTTATAGCTGCTGAAAATGTTCGTAATTAAACGGACCATTGTATCGAAATATATTATCGTTCAAACTTTCAGTTATGTACGCTGAAATATTCGCTTAATTTACTTCGCCATTACAAGCAAAATGTTCCCCTAATTTCCCGAAATTCTAGCAAGCAAAATTTGCTGTTGTTTGTTCATATATTGTTATTGCTAATAACAGAATGCGTTATTGCTTACAGGAGATATTTGTTTATATTTATTTACATTTTCATTCAGTTATTTTTCATAGAATATATTTAATTTATATTCTTTATTTACATTTACTTATTTATTTCTTTCAGAAAATTTTTAATCAAAATTGTTCTTTTATATTTTAATTGAACACATTTACTGATTGCTTAAGGGTGAATATTTAGTTCAAATTATTTATTTATATTTTAGTTTTGCACATTTATTTATTACATAAGGGAATTATTTAGTAAAAATTATTTTTGAATATTTTACTTAAACATTTTTATTACTCGAGGAAAATATTTAGTAAAAATCATTTTTTAATATTTTACCTAGACCTATTTATTTATTACTTAGAAAAAATATTTAGTTAAAATTATTTTTGTATACTTTACTTAAACATTTTTATTTATTACTTAAGAGAAATATTTAATTAAAATTATTTTTGAATATTTTACTTACACATTTTTATTTATTACTTAAGGGAAATATTTTCACTTTTATTAAACGTATTTATTTTCTCATAAGAGTATGTTTAAAAGTATGTCATAAGAGTATCTTGTTCACTAAAAATTATTGAACAAAGCCGTTCAGAATAGCATCGAAGATAAAAATGGAAGTATAACGAATTGTATGGGACTCTGTATAGGACACCGATTGTTAAAAGCAACATTCATTGGAAAAAAAAAAAAATGTGAAAAACACGGATTTTGCGACTCGCAGAACGAAGAGTTTAACGATTTGCATGCTTTTTGACTCTGTATTCCCTGTGTGTATCGTCATGGGGTACACAGACCATGACGCACATGCACGGTCCGCATCGTGGTTATAGCAATTGAAACACTTGCCGGCATACACGAGCTGCATACGGGTCATTCGTGGTGTTTCTCACAAAAGTATACTGCAGTCACACGGAATCACAAATTGAATTAATTGCGTCGTGTTCCCTCGCTCGAACAACGTCAAACGAATTATAAATATTGGCAAAAATTTTCGAGGCGAATATTTTAATATGGCAGCGCTGGTGAATCGCAAAATTTGTATATTTTTAATTAACGCGTTCGCTCGTGAAGGAAAACGGGGGGTGCAAGAAAACACTACTAAAATAACAATTTTAAAACGTACGACTCACTTTCTGATTTAGAACTTCAGGCGGAAAATCTGTGGTTGCAAATTTAGAAAATTTATTAATTTGAATTTGTAAAATTATGAATTTATAAATTTAGAAAATTTATTCATTTAAATTTGTGAAATTGTAAATTTGTAAATTTGTAAATTTGTAAAATTTATTCATTTAAATTTGTAAAATTGTAGAATTGTATAATTTATTCATTTAAATTTGTAAAATTGTAGAATTATATAATTTATTCATTTAAATTTGTAAAATTGTAAAATTGTAGAATTGTAAATTTGTAAATTTGTAAAATTTATTAATATAAATATTTAAATTTGTAAAATTATAAATTTGTACAATTGTAAATTTGTAAATTTGCAAAATTTATTAATTTAAATTTGTAAAATTGTAAAATTGTAGAATTGTATAATTTATTCATTTAAATTTGTAAAATTGTAGAATTATGTAATTTATTCATTTAAATTTGTAAAATTGTAAAATTGTAGAATTGTAAAATTGTAGAATTGTAAAATTGTAGAATTGTAAATTTGTAAATTTGTAAAATTTATTAATATAAATATTTAAATTTGTAAAATTATAAATTTGTAAAATTGTAAATTTGTAAATTTGCAAAATTTATTAATTTAAATTTGTAGAATTGTAAAATTGTAAAATTATAAAATTTATTAATTTAAATACTTCAATTTCTATATTTGACAATTACTAAATTTTGAAATTTTTGTATCTGACAATTATTAAATTTTTAAACCACTATATTTAACAATAAAAATTTGTAAGCCTATATACTTGACAATTATTAAATTTCCAAATTTCTATATTTAACAATTACTAAATTTCTAAATCTCTATATGTATTTGATAATTATTAAATTTTTAAACCTTTTTAAATTGTATTTAACAAATACTAAAAATCTCTAACCTCTACATTTAACAATGACTAAATTACTAAATGATAAAATGACTAAATTACTAAATGACTAAATGACTAAATTACTAAAAATGACAAAATTGAAAAACTGAAAAGTTTATCAACAAAATTGCGGTGTCCGAATTTTAATCCACCATAAATTGATAACCTAAAACCATAGAAGCGTCCAGCACGTATTTGCATAGTTGAGGAATATAAATGCTGAAATTTTATTCTAATACAAGTTTGTAGATTTCATTCTGGAGCATGAAATTCTATTTACATATTTAGGGAATTTAAATGCAAAGCTTGTATTTAGTAATTAAAGAATTTAAATGCTAAGCTAGGAATTTGAGCTCTGAACTTTGTTCTAATAAAAATTGTTGAATTAAAATTATAAAAACGTCGAAAGGATGAGATTTGTACTTGTACTTTTACAACTCGGTTTCCAAAAATTTATTTTAATATAGACATACAAATTAATATTACATAAATGAAAAAAGAAAAATTTGCATTTAAATGATTAACAAATTTGACTACTCAAGTTTCATTTAATAAATTATTTACAGTATATAATATTAAATTTGAAACTATTCCACGTTTTAATTTTGTGCCAGTTTACTTTTTATTTTTAAAAAAATTATTTAAAAAAAATGGTAGACTATAAAAAACAGTAGTAAACCATTTTATCAAACTTTTAATCTCAGTTATCAAAGAAAAGAGCTCGATATAAAAATTTCCATCGAAAAAAATTGCAGTAACTAAAATTTCGAAAATTTTTGAATAACATTCGGTACATCGATTAAATTTCATGCAGAAATAATACTGTACCTTAAATAAAACTGTACATTCTGTTACATTCGGATTTAATTATTTCAACAACATCCTGCTGTATAATCCTTTGATTGCAGGATTAAATTTTAAGCGAATTTTTATTTATCACAGTAAATAATAGAGGAATTATTAAAAACACGAATTTCTGTATGCGAGATTATTGAAGCAATGTATGTTCTGCGAAAAAAATATTATTCGTCGAATTTGTTGACACTAAAAAATATTGCGAAACTGTATTGTATTCGGTCGATTGTTCACGAGAAAGTTTTATTTTAAATGTTTAACAAAAATGAAAAGAACAATTGAAGAATTGCAAAAATAATAAACTGTACACGTTTTCGCGGCAATAAAGAAGCAATCGTGTACGAACTAATTTCAAAATGGAGTTACATCCATTTTTTGTTGAATTTTAGTAAGTTCAATGTTATGGTTATCCCTAGATTCTTAAATTTCCAGGTCCCTAGATTTCCACAATTTTTAATTTATACATTTTTAGAACCCTAGATTTATAGATGTATAGATTTCGAGATTTATAGATACCTAAATCCCTAGGACCTTTTTTAGTAGGTTAACTGTTAACATCCCTAGATTTTTAGATTTCCAGGACCCTAGACTTCCACAATTTTTAATTTATACATTTCTAGATCCCTAGATTTATAGATGTATAGATTTCGAGATTTATAGATACCTAAATCCCTAGGACCTTTTTTAGTAGGTTAACTGTTAACATCCCTAGATTTTTAGATATCTGAGTCCCTAGATTTCTACAATTTTTAATTTATACATTTTTAGATCCCTAGATTTATAGATGTATAGATTTCGAGATTTATAGATACCTTACCTAAATCCCTAGGACCTTTTTTAGTAGGTTAACTGTTAACATCCCTAGATTTTTAGATTTCCAGGTCCCTAGATTTCTACAATTTTTAATTTATACATTTTTAGATCCCTAGATTTATAGATGTATAGATTTCGAGATTTATAGATACCTAAATCCCTAGGACCTTTTTTAGTAGGTTAACTGTTAACATCCCTAGATTTTTAGATTTCCAGGTCCCTAGGTTTCCACAATTTTTAATTAATACATTTTTAGATTCCCAGATTTATAGATGTATAGATTTCGAGATTTATAGATACCTAAATATCTAGGACCTTTTTAATAGGTTAACTGTTAACATCCCTAGATTTTTAGATATCTAAGTCCCTAGATTTCTACAATTTTTAATTTATACATTTTTAGATCTTCAGATTTACAGATGTATAGATTTCGAGATTTATAGATACCTAAATCCCTAGGACTCTGTATCCCTAGATATGTAAATCCCTAGATTCTTAAATTTTTAAATAACTAGATTCCTACATTCCTAGATCTACAGATTTTTAGATTTGTAGATTTGGAGATTTATAGAACTAAGTCTCTATATCCCGAGAACCTTAAATCCCTAGATTTCTAGGTTTTGTAATGTTTGAGCTCATAAATCCCTATATTCCTTAATTTCAAGATTCCTAGACATCTAAATTCCTAGATTTTTTAGTCTTGAGATTCGTAGACTTCTAAATCCCTAGATTTATCCCTAGACTTCTACATTCCTAGATATCTAGGTTCCTAAATTTCTAGGTTCTTAAATTTTTATATTTCTAAATACTTTCATTTCTTGATTTCTATACTTTCTCAATTTTTTGTTTTTTTGATTTCTAAATTTTTGGATGGCTAGAATAATAGATTACTAGATTACTACATTTGCAGGTCATTAGATTACCAGATGTGTAAATTCTGAGTTCCTAAATTTTTAGATTCATTAAATATCTAAACTTCAATATTCTTAAATCCATGTATCTACTAGATCTCCAGGTTCATAGCTTCATAGATTCCTAGATTCCTAAGTCCCTATAAATTTAAATACTTAGATCCAAGATTCCTAGGTTTCCACATCCCTTGACATATCTATCTCCCTAGATCCCTATATCTCTAAATCCTCATGTCTTCTCGATCTCAGCGATCTTAACTCGCTATTCCCCTTGATCCTTGTGTCACTCTATCTCTATGACCTTAAATTGCCATTTCCGTAGATACCCATATCTCCAAATGGCTGTGTTCCCGAATCCCTACATCCTCGTATCAGATATCACCAAATCCTCACAGCCCTATACTCCCACATCCCAAACTTCCTATATCTCTAGATCCCTAGATTCGTATCCCAATATCAAACCACATCCAAAACTTATAAAAATTCATATTCACATCAAACTTATATCAAGATACAGATCGCAAAAATAAACATTGCTACTCACATGTTTCTTTTTGCAACCTTTATATGCTCCCATAAACTTTCACAAATTTAAAACGAATTATAAACAGCGTTATAATTAAAGATTAACTATATTAAACCCTTGGACTATTTTGACGAGTCTCAAAACGCACTCGCACTTCAATCGTGACAAATCTTACTCGAATTTTGAATACACTTCAATCCGGCGTCCAGTTATAATTTGCATAGTCAAGAATTGCTGAATAACTGACATAACATTTCAACTTTCTTCGTCTGTTTTAATATTACAGCTGCGATTAGTTTGTTCTGACTGACGCACTGTACAAATAAACAGTGCAAGGGGTTAATCTTGTCCTACACTGTACATTGTGCAATCCTCCGGTTAGTCCGAAAGTTTCACCAGTGTTTATCCTTAATATTTACATCCAATTAACCCTCCACGACTCTCCCGTATTTCGAATCGCGACAATAGTCGAGAAGAGGATAAAATTTCGAATTTACCGCACTTGGCCACACCGTTTCAAGGTTACACGAGTGCGTGGAGGGTTAAATGAAGTGTGACCGCGTCGACAGGATCGGCGAGTTGTAAATTGTACAAGAAGCGTGTGACCACTCACCCAAAACATGACATTAAATCCAAAGATCACATACTTGAGACAGCAGCTCACTTCACTGGTATCCCTTCTGTATTTCCGCACGGCGGGCATGGCTAACACACATTTAATCTGTCGCCCGTGCGAATCCCACGCATACGTGCACACAACACAGCCGCGATAATGGCAAACACTATAATTCACACAGAACGTGATAGCACCGACGCCTTGCGGGAGGATCACGCGTTCGAGGACATTTTTGGAAAAACGCGGACAAAAATTTCCCTATTTTTGCAAATCGGGACGAGCCCTTATTCCCGCGACGAGACTCTCCCCTCGGCTATTTTGACCGCGCGGCCTTATAACAGGACCACCCTCCGCACCCTCTCGTTCTGTCGAGCTCGGTCGATCAGCTGATCACAATAACGCACCGTTCCGCAATTACAAGTACCGCCATTGTCACGTCACGGTGCATACTACCCGTGGCTGGATCAACGAGACTGCCAGCGGGTCAGACTTTCCATTTGCCCTCCGATTCTCCCCACCAGCGAGCGCGCTTGCCCCTCCGTCGCTCGATGGCTCTCCCTTCCAGCCCGCCGCCCCCCGCCGCCCTTTTCCTTTCATCCCGCGCCAACAATCCGAGCCCGCGATTGTTCCGACGTAAACGTCCATTTTTGAATGCCTTATTACCCTCGAACCTACCCTCGCATAATGCTTACTTCCAAATTAAAAATCGAATAAACCTTGCTCTGTCTACCTCGGTTTACGGCCGTTTCTCTACTGAATTAATGGTAATTGCCCTATATCTACCACTCGTGACGCACCTATATGTCACAGACTCGGATTTTCACTGCAAATGGTTTTGTTTCGGAATTAAAAATCGAATGAACCGCTTTTCCCTTGATTTCCGGGAATTTTTCAATAGAATTGCCCGGGAATTGTCCTATGGTCCCACTCGTGACGCACCTTCACTGTGACGCACTGCACCTTCAATGTATTTTCACTGCAACTGGTTTTAATGCTTATTTCGGAATTAAAAATCGAATGAACTGCTTTTCCCTTGATTTCCGGGCATTTTTCAATAGAATTGCCCGGGAATTGCCCGGGAATTGCCCTATGGTTCCACTTGTGACGCACACTTCCACTCGTGACGCACACTTCCACTGTGACGCACATTTCCACTGTGACGCACACTGCATCTCCAATGTATTTTCACTGCAACTGGTTTTGATGTTTATTATAGAATTAAAAATCGAATGAACCGCTTTTTCCTTGATTCCCGGGCATTTTTCAATAGAATTGCCCGGGAATTGTCCTACGGAATTGTCTCCCACTCGTGACGCACCTTCACTGTGACGCACACTGCATCTTCAATGTATTTTCACTACAACTGGTTTTGATGTTTATTTTAGAATTAAAAATCGAATGAACCGCTTTTTCCTTGATTCCCGGGCATTTTTCAATAGAATTGCCCGGGAATTGTCCTACGGAATTGTCTCCCACTCGTGACGCACCTTCACTGTGACGCACACTGCATCTCCAATGTATTTTCACTACAACTGGTTTTGATGCTTATTTCAGAATTAAAAATCGAATGAACAGCTTTTCCCTCGATTTCCGGGCATTTTTCAGTAGAATTGCCCGGGAATTGTCCTATGGTGTCCTGTCATCCTCGTGACGCACCTCCACTGTGACGCACACTGCACCTACAATGTATTGTCCCTGCTAGTTTTTGTTTCAATGCTTACTTCAAAATTAAAAATCCAGTGGACAGGTTGCTTTTCCTGTCTCCCTTCGGGCATTTTTTAATATAATTGCCCAGGAATTGTCCGATGGTCCCACTCGTGACGCACCACCACTGTGACGCACGCTGCATCTTCAATGTATTGTCCCTGCTAGTTTTTGTTTCAATGCTTACTTCAAAATTAAAAATCGAGTGGACAGGTTGCTTTTCCTGTCTCCCCCCGGGCATTTTTCAATATAATTGCCCGGGAATTGTCCTATGGTCCCACTCGTGACGCACATCTCCACTGTGACGCACGCTGCACCTCCAATGTATTTCCTCTGCAACTGGTTTTAATGCTGGCTTCAGAATTAAAAATGGAATGGACAGGTTGATTTTCCTCTGTCCCCCGATTTCCGGGCATTTTTCAAATAGAATTAACAATAATTGTCTGCGAATTGCCCCGCGACGTTCGTGACGCACGCTGCAGCTCGGTTGTGGCAAACTAGACTCGTATTTTCAATACAATTGTATATTGGTTTTTGTACTAATTGTGACAAACGTTATCAAGGATCGCTAGATGTATGCCCAACATTTTCACGTTCTTTAATTATTGTAATTTTGTAGCAATGATTAGCTGCGAGTGACGCGCTGCCTAGAAAGAGGTTAAGTGAACATGTACATAAATGAATATATTCATTGTATGTTGCATGTTAAATAAACTTTAAACGTTGTATGTTAAATGAACATGTATTTAAAGTTTTATCAAATTTTACGGAGTTATTTATTTACGTGTCTAGTATTTCGTAAGAGGGTTCGTGGAATGTTCACCCTTGTGCAGCAACGTTCGCCCTTGTGACATGATCGACATCTTGTAAACGTTGTCGCCTGCCATTTTGCGAACATTGCGAATTCCCTGAAAAATATAACCTAAAAAGCAAAACTGTAGGTTCGACAGTACACAAGAAATGCGCATAAAAATGATAAAAACAGTTTAATGAAAATTTGGGCAAAGATCTACGAGGTCCATCTTAGGATTTCGAGAATACAACCTTGACAAACGTTGTAACTTAAAATAAGAAACTTGTTAAACGATCATTCTGACCGGTTTGGTAGGTTTAGTGTTAAGGTACTTGTATCTCGATAAGCAAGTTCGAAAAGTTACGATGCCGATAAGTCTGCACTTGAGAGCAGGATTTGAGTGAGTGCATTGTTTTTTTAATAATTTTTCTGGTGTAGGAAATATACAAGTACCATTGCCTTTATGCAGTTTTTGAAAAGTAGTGAAATTGTATTGTAAGCATGACGAAGTATAGTGAATCTGGTAATTCTAGGGAAAATATGGGGACTGCCAAAGGGAAGATAAACAGAAACTTGATTTTTGGGAAATTTTGTGAATTTGGTAAATATTAGGGTCGTTTGGATTTGATGATGGATAGGGGAGTCTAGGGATTTTTTAGAGTTTTAGAGTTTGATGGTCTATGGTTAAAAAAATCTAGGGATTCGTGACGGTGTAGGAATTTGGAGACCTTAGAATTTTGAGGATAAAATAGAAAGTCTAGGGATTTTTGAGAGTGTACGAATTTGAGAGTATTAGAGTTTGATGGTCTATGGTTAAGAAAATCTAGGGATACGTGACGGTGTAGGAATTTGGAGACCTTAGAATTTTTAGAATAGATTTGAAAGTCTAGGGACATTCGATGGTGTAGGAATTTGAGGGTCTAGGGATATCAGAATGTGGGGATTTTGAGGTTGGGGATCTAGGGATTTATTGAATGAGAAATTTGAAAAGGTGAATACTTAAAAATCTAGCAATTTAGGGATTTTGAAATTTTGGTGCTTAGAAATCTTGGAATTTGGGGATTTTAATATTTAAAAATCTAGGAATTTGGGATTTTTAAGTTTAAGTATTTAGAAATCTAGGAATTTGGGGATTTTTAAGTTTAAGTATTTAGAAATCTAAGGTTTTGGGGATTTTTGAGTTTAAGTATTTAGAAATCTAGGAATTTGGGGATTTTTAAGTTTAAGTATTTTGAAATCTAAGGATTTGGGGTTTTTGAAGTTTAAGTATTTAGAAATCTAGTATTTAGAAATCTCATGAAATGAAATTTTAGAAATTGTGAATCTCGAAATTTGGAAACAGGAATTTATAAAAAAAATTAAGAATGTACATTCAAAAATTTGCAGAGAATTCAGAAATTAAGAAATTTGAAAATGTTAAGATTCGAAAGTGAAAAATTGATTTTCCAATTTCAAGAACTTGAACATTCAATAATTTATAAATATAAAAATCTGAAGATTTAAAAATTGTCAAATTTACGTGTCCTCGTTCGAATAAAGCCTACATTGCGTATCTTCGTCCAACAATATTGATCAATACATTTTCGATATAAAACAAGTAACTAACTCCGCCAACATATAATAAACAGGAAATAAATATTTTGTACATCATCGAAACTACCAGCATTACTAAGTACACTTGCTCCCCCTACAGGAAGTTAAGTGCACTTTAATCCACCCTAAATGAAAGAAAATTACATCCCGCTAAACTTTTAAATAAACTTCATATTAACGCGTGTTTGTGATAACAACCATCTTAACTACTACGCAGATTATCTATTATAAACTGTTATTACTTTCAAGAAGTATGGATTTTCAAGAACTTTTAAATATTGTTAACTTATCAATCAAATAGTAGACCACTATAATATAAATAATAATGTATACAACATATATGTTTATATTATAACACAATAAACATTACAGAGATTATAAACATAATGTAGCTACGCAACTTTTTATCTGCATATAACATTTATAGTGTTAAGGGTCACCGCCATTTTGGGTGCCATTACGCGTACACCTGAGAGAGTCCTCCATTTTAAACGCTCTCACCTCATAAATAATTCTATCAAATGAACGTATGTACTAAATATTCTCAAAATAATTTGAAAATATAATTACTATTCGTTAAAATTTTTGAACCGATTTAAGGACACGTGTTTCATACGTTATACAATTAATTACAAAGCAGTGAAACTTTCAGTTTTCACGTTAAAGTCACTGGCTACGAAAGTGAAACTATAACTCCACTGGCCACTACATAATAGTACACCTCTAATTGCTTTGAATTAGAAATACAAGCCTATTAACGTAACATCGACTTTCAGTTGTTCAACCGTTATAACAGTAAATGTAACAGCTGTAACCATAAGCACAGCTGTCTATTTGGCGAAACATATGCATTGTGCATCTGTGCTTTGATTTATTTTAGTAACAGGATAATATTGATCACAATTAATTTACCACCAGTTTGAACAAACCAGTTTTTTATTTAAAAAGTTAAGAATGATTGCTGCAGAATATAAAATTGGTTGGTTATTAAATTTGCACTCACTCATTCTTCTATACAGGATTTATTAAAACTTGCAAATAAAAGTTTCAACAACTTTTCTTTATGATGGATTTTGAAATAAAATAGGTGAACAATGGTAAACTTAGTAGTAAATTTGATGTTATTGTGTATTGTAGTGAATTCAATCTGAGAAATAAATTTTTTAGTCTTATCGATGTACCTCGTAAGTAGATTACATTAAATTTCGCGCCATGAATATCGTTCATGACGTCATCGGTGACGTTTTTGGATCAATGGAATAACCATCAGTCGGTAATATCTTGAAATTACCACGGTCGGTAAATAAACTGCAGAGAAACTTCGGAATACCATCATGTTCCGATTATGGCCAAATGCAAACAAGATTCTTTCACAAGGAAACATCTGTGATTTTTGGCGACTCGACCGAAAAATTTTTACCATTCCAATGTCATTTTCTATATTGCCAACAAGACGGGTCCTCGCAATATATTGCAAACAGCATTTTCATGTTGATAGTATATACAGTAATTTCGTATTTAGTTCAATTGTAAGCCTTGAATTGAATTAGTATCAAAATGGTACGAGTTATGCCGTACGGTGAGCAGCGAAATTAGGAAAATACAAAATTGCGTTTTTCTGCAGAATTAGCGCATTTTACGCATATTTCAGTATCACATATTACTCAGTGATCTCTTTATAACTGAAATAATTCCACAAGAACTTCCTCAAAGCGCTAGAAATGAAAATAAAAAAATAGTGCGATTCATGGACTAAAAAATTGCGGTCCATCTAGCGGTGAAAGGTGCAACTACAAAAATATAAAATTGCGATTTTTGACAAAATTAGCGAATTTTAAGTATTTCTGAGACTTGTAAATTGTTATATGATCAAATTGAAAGTGAAAGAATGTCATAAAAGCTTGCTAAAAGCTCTGGAAACGGAAATAAAAAAAAAGTCATTTTATGGACAAAAAATGCAGCGCCATCTAGCGGCGAAACAGGTGAACTAATCGAAAAAAATGCATGTCCGAATACGCATATTGGAAAAAAATAAAAAGACATATTTCATGACTTTCTGGACATATTATGTTTCCTGAGACATTCCAGAGTAAACTATTATTAATACTTGATGCATATTATTGCCGATTAAGCCCAGAAAATCAATATTTCCGAAAGGATATTATTTCAAATTTGACTCCATTAGTTCCTACCTTTCACCGCTAGATGGATGGTAATTTTTTAGTCCATGGAATGTATTATTTTTTTATTTTCGAAAAATTGAGGTCATTTGATTCTAATGCATTATTTTTTAAAGTTCGGCAATTTTAAAGTTTTAAAAATTGCATACTTCCACATTCTAGTAACCCCTAGTATAAAGTTACCTGCATTCCAATAGTTTGGTGCCTCTGCCATGTAGTTAGCGCTTGCTTAACTTTGTTGATCAACACGTTAACAATTTATTATTAATAATACAGTTTAGGTCTATTTATTGTATAAAATACTACAGAAATGAGTTTAATTTCCTGTATACGCCCTATAAATGTAGGTACTAAAAAACTACTCAGAACCTAACCTCATTTATAAATAAAAATTTTAATTCATTTTCAGATACTAATTAATCAAAATGCCATTACAAAAAGATGTTTACATGTTAGTACGGTACTTAGTAAAACACAAGCTGGACATTATAGACCTAAACCAAGGCAGAAACAGCCGTTAACATATGAAATGGCAAATCCTCCGTATCAGATTGCTGCTAGAAAATCTTGGAATACTTGGAATACTTGTATGAATGTTATACAATAACTTTAACTTAAAATTTTGTTAATGAAGGCACTACATATTTGCTTCGATATTAATATCCATTAAAATATCTAAGTGTAAATAAATCCTTATTATTTTAATAATTCTCTTTTGTAGCAAACTTAAAAGATGGTAATAGACCAGCTGAAACAGTGATAGAAGATATATTTATTCGAAATTTTATGCAAGGAACTTGGCATGGTTTATTCGCCAGTGAAATAATTATTAAACGACAGCATAATATAATTAGAATAGCCGGTATTATGTTGCGTAGGATAAATCCTATGAAGGTATACTTTTTAACAGGTTATACTGAACAGCTTTTAAGTTACTGGTTACATTGCCCAGTGAAACTAGAAATAGTTACTACAGACACGAAAGATGACGTTATATACAAAGTAATATAAGTTACAAGAGATAAATATATAATTAACAATTTATTTTAACTTGTACAAATTTTTTAGTATTCAGTATAGTTTTAAAACTGCTTTACAAAGCAGTTAACTATACATTGATCCTTGAACAAAATGTATATATATGTACCTATAATAAATTGTGCAAATTATTCCTTATGGAGGCAACAAAATTTAATTGGTTTCATTTTGTACAACAATAAGTATTCACATAATTAATTTTTTCAATATTTTTAATTTATTTCACGTTAGTTAATAAACTGTTACATTCAATCATGACTCAAACGCAGCCCATATACAATCATTGCATTTTCAATAAAAACTAAATTACATGTCACTGTAAGATGAATTTCTAAATAAAAGGTGTTTAAGTGCAGACTGACAGAGCATTCAAACATTTGTTTATATTCTACTAGACACATTCTCTCCTTCATTGTCCTTACAACTCTTTTTTTTCCAATATTCAATCAGGACCGTGTTGCTACCTATTTGTACTTTCAATGAATCTTTGAGTATTTATATGGATATATGGTAATGAGGAATCATTGATAATTAATTAAATCAAAAAAATGAAATATATCCTACTTGAAATCAATTGATAATGTATAAAAATTCGAAATCGTAATAATTAATGTACAATTTTCTGTATAAATTTGTAAGATGTTCAAGAAACATTGTATATTATTACAAGTATCTTATCAATTTCAAAAGAATTTTGTTTTGTCAATTTCTTGAAAAAATTATAGTTTCCTACTTTTAATGAAATAAACCGTGATTCCAACATTTCCAATAAATCAAATAAAAGATTTCCAAAAGCATACACGAAATCTGATTGAATTTACATCATTAACACTGAGATGTAATTAATCTTATGACGGACGCAAGAATTATATTCTGATGTTTATAACTTTTTATCATGTTCTTACAAAAGTACAGGCTGAAATGTGCTGTGCTCGTCTTATTTTATTCTAGTATATAATTATATTTTTATTTATGGAAGTCAAAAATCGACACTATCACGCAATATCACATAGAACACGATTAAGATTGCTTGTGCAATGCACTTTGTTGAAGTAAATAAATCACATGTATTATGAGGCAGTAAGAGAAAACAGTTAGAGTATAATTTTCGTGAAATTATCTTTGGGTTTGTATTAAACAAACGATGTATCGTGTATTACTGTTAATTAATTATATTATTCTCTACTTAATGTAATAGTATTATTTGTAAAAAAAAAAAACAAAAAACATAATATGTAAAAATGACTATATATTGAAAACTGTGATTCTTCTATATAATTGTACTACGCATATTTTACAATCAAAATGATTAATTATTAAATACTTGGTTTATGTACCAAAATATTAATAGAAATTCTAATATCACTTGCGAGAAACTAAACAAAATAAAGTTCATATATGTATGTATATATTTGCTAAAATATTTAAAAAATTTGGTGTCACTTGTTGTCAATACACAACATAATTGCTATCTCCAAATATACTTTTAAATATGATATATATATATATTTATAAATATATATTTATATATTTATACTCTGATACATAAATTATAGCCATTAAATACTATTACAGCATAGTAATTTGAAAACTATGTGTCTCATTAAATTGTATTCCTCCATTTAAAAAACAATATTATTCTATTAACATTGCGTGTATAGTGTCCTTTTGTATTTATACATATATACGTTATACCCTTAAATTACGTGGTATGCCCAAAATTACAAAGTACAGAAAAGTAGAGGTATCAACTACATATCTCATCAACCAAGTTATTAATGTACAGAACATTTCAAACAAAACATTATACAGGACAGTTAAAATGTCTCACCACATAAAAATATCTGTCTATTATTCACTAATCTAGAACTAATATTGAATTTTCTATTGGTTGAAAGAGCTCAGAAGATTAAAAATCTGAAAGTGATCTGTAATTCCAGTTTTAGAGATACTTAAACATTCATTGGAATTTGAATTGTTCTTTAAAGAGATTTATTAACTTAATGACACAGAATTAAGTGTGTAGGCAGGACATTTTTAAATCCCCAGTTAAAATGATAATTGCATCAGTTCGATGAATTCTTATATTGTAATCATTTTATTACATTATGTTGCTCGATATTTTTGTTCGTTAATCCTAGATGTGTGCATAGTAATTTATACTTTTAATTACTTGAGATATTTTTATTTGTTCTTATTATAAAATTTGGCAAAATTCACGAAATGTTTAGAATAAGTTATTTGTGACAAAGTTTTTCGTTAAAATCATACGAAATTTGAATTAATTTATTTATATACAAATGTTTACAAAATTAAAAGAACAATATTTTTAAATAAAATTGTCAACAGATTATTTTACCTCTATAAATATGGAATGAGTCTTCATGTAACAAATATTATTATAATTAATATACAAATAAAGTAACATTTTACAATACACGTTTGTAAATTAATTTTTAATTATCTTGTTTCAAATTTATTACTACAGGAATACATTTTTACCGAAAATCTTCTACCGCATTATAAGATCAATATGAACAAAATTTGCATGAATGTACATCACATGAATGAATTAAAATGAATTGGCATTATTTATTAGGTACAAATCTCGGGGAACTAATATTTATTCGTTATAAAGTAAATGTTTATTTAAGTAGTTCTTTTATTCTATCTAAATACTTCATTTATTGTCATATTTGCATAATCATTTCATTTTCTAAGTTATTTTCATTTTTTCTGATTACATTATACAAATATAAATAGAATAAAATAATCAAGGCCTGTAATAATCTAATTTTATGATATAGCACTAGTTGACTAGAGTGGTACATTATTTTTTTTTGTTCAAAAAGAGTAACACAAAACGTCCGAAATTAATATCTCTTCCGTGATAAAATAAAATGTTGGTAAATGACGCTAAAAAATTAATTAAACTGTCTTTGTCTTTAATATTATGGATTCTTTTCTATCACATTTATTAGGTATGTTAATACTGTTGTATCTGACTAAACGATAATCAGTTAAGCTTGTAAGTTTTTTTTACAATTTCAAGAATATGTAAGATATTAGTAAATTACATAGTTTATATGATTCTTTTACCATTTAAAGTATTTAAAAAATTTGAACAATGAAGCAATATGTAAAATGATATATCTATATAACATTTAAAACAACAGTATTAATGTAATTTACAATTTATTACAATCAACTATGCAAATGAACATGAACAGTCAAATTTTTATAAGAATTCATCGAACTGTATAGAAAAATGTTTATTACAGTAGAAGATCCTTCTAAAAGTATTACTATATATATATTGTAAAAAAAAATCACGTTATCCTTAAGATAAAAAATGATTCAATTATGCTTTTTACAATGTATTTTGCATTAGCGTTTATATGAATTCATATTAGCAAAAGTAGTATTTCTACATTGAGGAACAGTGGTCCTCAAATAAAACGGCAAATATTAATTTTAATTATATAGTATTGTGACTGATAATAATTATATTGCATTCGTAGTTCAGTTAATGAGTCAATAAAAAATTTACATATGATTTCAAAATTTTTGTTGAAACGAATATCGCATATTAGACTTTTATCTCGATAAGAAAATATTTCGGTTGAGAACCACTGTACTTAAAATAGGGTACACGTGTAAAATCTAAGTTAAAGTATTATATTAATCATAAATCTTCTCGAGTTTCTATTTTTTTTTTTTCAAAGCTAACTTGAATACTATGGCATAGGCTTGTACAAGCCAAAATGCATGAAAAATGTATGCGATCTATAGCTTCCGTACTAAATTAAACAAGATGTATTAAACATTCCATGTTTGCTTCATTGACACTTTAAATAAATCGTATCGATTTAATTTAACGTGAAAATTAATCAAACAACGTTTACGGTTCATTGCCCAGTAACATTTGAAAAATGAAATACAATTGTATATATCGTGAAATTATAGTTGCCTACTTAAAATATTCGAATTATAATTAAATTTATAAGCAGTTATATTTTGCTGATGAAATATAATTAAAACGTTGTATACAAACACCATAAAAAAATACCTACGTAGTTAAATGCTATGCTTTAACAGTACTATTTTCAATACAACCCGTTTTTATGCGTCAGTGCCATTTATATCGTATGCCGAGAATATGAAAGTAGTTTTTTTTTTTTTTTCAAATAAAACGTTTAAAACGTTATCGTTATGTACAAAATTTGTTCTTGTTCAAATCCGATACCGTGATATGATAAAATAACATTAACATTTTTAAAGGGAGAAAGCATAGGTATTTTTAGGACAAAAAGTTTTAAACGGCGATTCAACATGTAATACTACTTAAATGTCAGTAGTCATTTAAAATTTTATTTGATCATAAAAAATTTCGTATTATTTGACAAATAACTGCCGTATGTATAATTGAATTTCAGTTCTATGTTAACGGATCAAAGAAAGTATACATATTTAGGAGTAGCCAACACCAATATAACCGTCGAAAAAGTTTTGTCTTATAAAACATTAGCATTTCGTAATTATATACCTTAACATAGATCGTGATAGAAAACTGAAATTTTCTAAATAATATACAAATGATGATGTTAAACTTTAATGTAGGCCTAGATTCATGAATAACTGTTTTAGTACATTGTATGTATGTATTGTTCGCTTACCACGTGTTTGTTAATGAATGCATATACAAGTAGGGATTGCCACTTCTACCTCCATTAATTAAAACTATATTGTAATTATCTACTTTATACAACATTTACTACACACATGTCTTTGATCAACTAATTGTATACTACTTGTATAATTCAGTTGTTACTTTTTGTCAAATATGAGTAGAATACAAGCCCATTTTACACTTATCACATTTATTATGTACAATGAATGTTATGCGGTGTATTGGTAGTGCCGTTTTGTTTGAAATATGTTTAGGAACACTGTTTCAGCTATTGCAAATGTTCAAGGGAAATGAGGCATGTTCAAGCATATTCTTTACAATTTATGATATTGAGACACCTTTGTTCATATACATGCTTTGCTTTGTATTTAACGAAATAAGAAATAAAAATTCTTTGTACTTAATATATGAAAGCAAGCTAATTCCAATAAAAAAAAATAAAGACATAAGAAAATTTGGAAATATACAATACATTCCTGTATTTAATTATTACACAGTGTGATAAGCAATGCAAATGTGGAAAAGCAACAACTGTAACTTTCTACAATTAAAAAAATCTAATAAAGTATTTATAAAATATTTAAATATTGTTACATGTATATTATTCTGAGATATAAAATTTCTATAGAAAACAAACAAACCCATTTATTTTCCTGAAATTTTCAGATTAAATTATATTTATTGTGCAAAGTTTTATTGCGAGTTAAACATAATAGTATAGTGGGATATTATTTTAATATGTATAATGAAGGTTTGTGAAATAGAAACCTAAAAGAAGAACGAAACAAAACACATTGACATAAATGTATATGCAATTGAAAAATAAGTACACGACGGAAATAAGGATAAACGTGAAACGAATACTGCAGCATGTACAAATTGAATTCAACTGAATTAACAAGTAGTGAATTAGTATGGTATATATTAATAAATTGGAACTGAACATTTAATGAGTGAATGTCCACTGATTTTCAGGATACTATGAATGATGAATATCATTACATTACCATACTTACAAATACACTCGCTACAATATCATCTATTTCCTTATATAACATTATCATTATCAATATACGTGGCCAATAAGAACAGATTTGTACTTGCATTGAAATTGTTAAGTCAACTCCAATCACTTCGCACAGCCCAGTATAGCGTGTATGTTTTCGTATTTTTTGTTTTTGTTTTGTTTAAAAATACAATTTTCTCGTTGGATGGCAGCATTCTTATCAAAAAGTTGGCTTGGAGAATGTTGTAATGACATTTAGGAAGAGATTAGGATTTCTCTAGTAGACACTAATTTGTTGATAAATATGTGAAGTTGTTCCAATTGTTAATGTCAATATCACAGAGGCTTGATCGGAATATCTTTTTTTGTAGGAAAATAGGTATCTACATATTACGATGGTAGTAGAGGTTAAAATACTCTTAATATGGGGAAAGTTAATTCTTAAAAATGCAATACACTATACATGGGCTAAACGCATTACAACACAGCTCCCTTCACCTGGTCATTAGAATTATTCATCGATATCTGATAGCTTTTGTTGAATGTGCGGTAATATGGAGTATTTATAACATTTGCTATTGAAATAGTTGTCGACTGCGAGTGATATTGCTAGAGCCAGAAGTAAGAGAAAATGTGATGGGGATTTCATTTTTATTATCATTTATAATTCCCTTATAGTTACTTGGGCCTAGATCGCAGCAGCTGCTACCTGCGTGAGATCAGTCCATTGCTTGTTCCTACTGTTGGTGTCATTTCAAGCTCCACTAACAGAGGAAAGTGATCTAAAACAAAAAAAATTAATTTTTTCTTCATTCTGTATAATAACTGAATATGAAGGTTCACCTATTACAGAAGAATCATTAAAATCCTTGAATATAATTTATAAAACTTGACTCACCAGATGGAACATGTGGATGTGGACAACCAACCACTTTATGTTCTCTAAACCAATCTGCACTTAGAGGACCCAGAAGCCCTAACGGTACCATACTTTGTTTCGAATAGAAAATGTAGTCTATTATACCTTTAAATTCGAATCTGTAAGAAAGAATACAATAACAGAAATTTGCCTTTCTGTCCGAAATATTAGTGAACCATTAAACAAATTTTACTCACGTATAGTTAGTATAGGGCATGATGTCTTCACTATATGCAGATGCAAGTTTAAAAGAATGAGTAAATTCATTAGGTTTATCGCAACCAGAGATCTTTTGTAAGCATGATTTATAAGCTAAGTCTTTAAAATCGCGGTGATCGGCCGCTACTCGTCCCGATGTAAGAAATTCAATTACACCTAGATATGAATAAATATACTTAATTACTTGCTTATTAAAACTATAATAAACAGACACATATAAAAGCTAAGTACTAAGTATTGTAGTAATAAAATTCATGCATAAAAATAAGAAGCAAAATGTGTATATCTTTACCAGAATCAGGCAGGGAATTGAAGTCACCACAAAGTAATAACTGAACATTGGAAGAATCAGGTTTATGGCCAGGTCTAAAAGACTGACCAGCTTGGTCCAAAATGGAACGTAATTCATTGCTGAGCATCATTGTTTGTATTAATTTTACATCGCAGAATTCTGGATCCCAATGAATGTGTGCTGTGCAAACTAAAATTGGTTGTTGAACCTGTGCTGGATCAGATGGAAGGCCTGTAAAGAATTTAAAGATTTATTTAGAAAAAAGATGCAAGTAATATCTTAAGAATATACAAATTATTAATTGTAAAATATTTCTTTCTCTTTACAATTACAAATTGTTTATTTTTTGATAAAGTGAAGAAATACATGTATTAATTTATTATATGATAAACTGCTGTTTCAAGTTGTAACTCTTGAAGTATTTTAATGGTTTCCTTTTGAATATTTAATTTTTTATTTTATGTATAAATATTATATCAAAGATTATATATCAATATAATGATTTTAAATTTTATAAAAATATGAGTGTTGAGGGTGTGTTGTCAGATTAAGTAACATGTGTTATTTATTCAAATGAAATTTATTTACAAATTATATAGAACAATGAAATAAACGATGGCGATATAATATCCTTAAAGATATATTTAAGTATCAATCGTATTACATGTTATATAAGTTTAAAATCTTACATAAATAATTCGAATAAATAGCTTTCATGTATAAATCAATATTTATGTTGATTAACATTGTACCAATATGATAATAAAAATTTTAATTAAAGATAACAATATTATATTATCATATATCACATTTTACAAGTGGTAGTATAAAATGTCTTAAATGGAAGGAAATTTTTAAAACACAAACTGTTTTGCAATGAATATAAAATTCAAGTTTTTGTATGAACACTACTTCAATGAAACTAACTCTTTTAGAATATTACTAATAAAGTGAAAACACCATAAAGAAGAATACAAGGATATGCAATAAGAAGACGTTGATTTTTTTCTCCAGACATAGTACAAAACAGTCTAGATGCAGAAAGTGTTGCCCACATAACTGCGAGAACAGCTAGAACTAGACCGCCTACACCTTGTAAAGATGAAAAGACATTAAATCCTGCTAGCGCTACTACAGGTAATAAACAATAACCTAATACAGATGCTACAGAAGACAAAGTAATATTACTGGTACTGGTCATCAGTGAAAGAAGAATGTACATTAACATACACGATGTCATAGCTAAACCATAAACATAACCAAAATGTGCTTTTGAACCCGCTAATAAAAGACACGCAGCAAGAAGTAAACAATTTGCCACTGGACCCGCTAAGTCAGAATCTTGAAGTAAATAACTTGCATCGTCAATCTGTCCACCACTATGAAACGGATTTAATACAGCTAATGTTTTACGTAATATCCTATCGGGATTTATGCCTAATTCTTCTAGCAGTGGTGGTTCCTCTTCCGTATCAAATCCAACTGGTCCTACAATTCCATATTAATAATAATAATAATCATTGTATAAGGAATGAACACTTAAACTTCATTTGATGAAATACCTTTTGGAAAATTATCTTGACTGAACATATCACCTGCATATACACTTTCATTTGGATTGAGAAAGCTTTTTTGATTATAAGAATAATTTACAGATTGTTGATCACTATAGGTTTGAAATTCAAATTGTTGGTTAGGTTGTCCAAAACCGGAGGCATCAAAATTGTAGTTAGCTGCAGGCGGTGCTTGTGCCCAATAATTTTGCTGATTTCTGTATTCAGACATTTTTGCGATAGCTATGTTTCCACAATTTGAAAAGTATGGTCCTTATGCTTGATGACAAGGTACAACATTAATTGACAACACTATTATTCTTACACAGGCCGCATAGCGGCGCAGTTAAAATAATATTTGACCATGCATGCTACACTCCGGAATAAACGTTTAGCGACATCTTCAGTCCACAAGAAGATAATACTCAAGATTTATAAACGTACTTCATAAAAGAAACAAAAGATGCGGATGAAATTTTACAGTTTTAGAAATCTCAGAATTAGGGAAATTTGTGGCAATATAATGAGACTATTGTACTAATGTTACTAATTTTTAATAATTTTCTGAGCTGTGGTCTACAAATATTTAATTTAGCTTACGCTAAAATAAACGTGGATTAATGATAACTCTTTGTGCTAGAAAGTTTGCAATCAAAACCAAATTTAACGCTGCTTGGCAAGAACAGCATACGAGAGGTTGGGTTGCAGTTTTCTAGGTGTTTTCGCATAATCTCTGAAAACCGTCGGTCAACAATACATATTCATGTTTCCCGTTCTCTTGAATTTCATGTTATTGAAATTCATTCTCTCTTTGTGCAACAAAACAATGCACAATTTTAATTATAAAATCACGCTGGTCTTTTCTTTTCGTTTGTTTAGTCTCGCAACAATGTCTGTACCGATTACAGTGCGTTGAAATACTTCCTTGTTATTTATTCAGCGTCATACGCAAAGGGCCGCTTAATTATCTTGCACGCGAATGTTGCACACAGGAGTCGCCCTTCGCTCGATCAATACTCCAAAGTTATAGTCAGTAAGGAAACGGGGAAAATAGCGAGGGTGAAAGAGGGGAAGGATAATTAATTAGTACGTTAACGGCACGGATATCATGATACATATCCCTCTCCTTAGATCTTTATACGTTCTTCCATCCACCCCTGGATTTTCAAAGCACATTTGCTCCGAGCAACGAGATTTTCAACGTCTCGCTGCACACGACCGACTAGAACTTTAAACACGCTGTAACCAAGTCACGTGTATGTTTAATAACAACCTGCATATCTTACAATTACAAAGTTTCAGAATTTCGAAACACTGCATATGAAAAGTGGAGATTTTAAATTTACTTCAAATCTACGATCCAAGTAATTTTAAATTGCTTAATACGATCATACACTCGACAAGAATTCCTTCAAAATAATCATAACCTAAAAAATTGCCGTACGAACGCTTGTTCAAATGACATGTCAGAATTCAAGAAGATACATGAATATCGATAAGTCAACTGCAGCGGGAGAGTCGCTATTGATGGACACGTGAAAAAAAAGAGAGAAACAGGAGAAACGAGAGCAGGTACGAAGCCAGAGGCTCATGTAATACATACGCGTGGCTGCATTTTGAGATGCTCTCTGCATGCGAGCTAATATGCTCATTAAAAAGAGAAAAAAAAAAGTGGATCGTGTGACACGTAGAGGGACGCTTGGTAGATGACTGTCGGAGATAGGATTGGCAGCACTGGCGTCCCAGCACCATGAATTATAAGGCTGCTCACGTATATCTGGTCTACGAACTCTCGCCACTTCATCTCCTTCAGGCACCTCGAAGCTCGCTCTTCGATTTACGCTAGGACGAGCATCGCTCGCAATTAATTAAGCAGTCGCTTCGATACCAAACACGCCAGCCAGTCCATTTCGTTGACTGGTTTAGCAATTTAAACGCGTCCACATCGCGATCGAGTGTCGCTACCCTTCTTAATATGCATATTCTACGCCACAAGATTATATTATTTTGCAACGATCTTCTTGTTACGATGCTTGAAAGGTGATCGCGGGACCGGTGTATATCGTTATTGAAATGTGAGATTCGTTCCTGCAGATTCAATTCGATATGTTAGTGCGCCGCGTAACTGATAGATGGCACCGAACCATGCCACCGTGTGATTAATGGTGGCAATTGGCTCGCGAACGAATCGATCTTGCGGAAACGAGAAAATTAATGTATCGGGCTCTGATGTGTTCCGGACAGCTTTCGAACAGCTATATTATGCATAAACTTGCCTTACGATCATACTTTTGACAAACTGGATCAGCTCAATCCGTGTAATACGTTCTTAACCTAAACCCTATTACAAACTTTTACCTTTTTATTCAGAAACAATGTACACTCTCTCTATATTGCCTATACTATACTATTGACATTCTCATATTTTCGTCGGTATATAATTGCACTTGTAAAGTAGTAGACTTACCATTGTCCCAGGCAGCCTCCTTCGTTCTGAGTAAGGCAGCCAGTCCGATATTATCCTTTGGCATAACTCTGTTCAGCATATTGTCGGAACCCTCCGCGTTCGCCATTGCCAGTTGATTGAATTCGACTAAATGCTCCTTGATCAGGGTAAACCTACGGGCAGAAGAAGAGGAAATAGATGGATCAGTGAATCGGCAGAGAGATACCGGTTATTTCAACGGATTACAAAGTCACGGGGTCCGGATCGTTTCTCCTTCCTGAATCTGTTCGCTGCACACAAGCGGTTCTCATGTAGCCGTTTGGCCAGACTCAATTTCGCCCAGCGAGAAAGAAACTTCGCGACTTGGATACGATAGCATGGATGATTTTCGTCGGGAAACTCGTACGGAGGCGTAGCACGTACGCCATGTAGAATACAGACTTCCCTTTCCGATATGTGTGGCACGTATAGTTGGGAAATATATTCTTCACCGAATCCCCATTACGAGCCATCATCCCTCTCGCGTCCCTGCCTGAACCCGTAAACAAGATTGAATCAACGTCACCCGCAGTTACTCAACAGATGTCGTGCACTGATTGCATAAATACTCGGGCGAAAATAAAAACCCGGACGGGGTAAACAAGCAAAAATAGCTCTGAACATGGTTGTATTCGTCAGACCTCCAATCAACGAATTTACCTCGGTGTAGGGACATTTTGATTATAGAGATTGTGAAGTTACCTCTATATAGGGACATTTTGATTATAGAAGTTGTGAAGTTACCTCTATATAGGGACATTCTGATTATACAGGTTGTGAAGTTACCTCTATATAGGGACATTTTGATTATAGAGGTTGTGAAGTTACCTCTATATAGGGACATTTTGATTGTGGAGACTGTGAGGTTACTTCTATATAGGGACATTTTGATTATAGAGGTTGTGAAGTTATCTCTATATAGGGACATTTTGATTATAGGGATTGTGAAGTTACCTCTATATAGGGACATTTTGATTATGGAGGTTGTGAAGTTACCTCTGTATGGGGACATTTTTATTGTAGATTGTAGGGTTGTATCTATATAGGGACATTTGGATGGTACAGTATGAGCATGACAGACTTCCTTAGAGAAAATGGTGAAATAGGAGGAAGTTTCGCTGGGCAAAATGGTGAGATAGGTAAATAATTTTCTAGAAAAAATGGCGATGTAGAGAAAGAGTTTTATTGGATAAAATGGCAATATAAGGGTAAACTCTTAAGACAAAATTGAGATGGAGATTTCTCTAAAGAAAATAGTGATATAGGGACAAGTTTCATGGGGAAATAACGAGATAGGGATAAGTTTCTTTAGGGGAATTGTTGCAAAATTTCAATGATGAAAATAGCGAAATAGGAAAATGCTCTTATAGGGAAAGTAACGACATGGGAAAATGTTTCATTGGAAAAAATGGCAATAGGTAAGTTTACCTAGGGAAAATATTGATGGAGTCAAAGACTTCCCTAGGGAAAATATTGACGGAGGCGAAGATTTCCCTAGGGAAAATCTTAATAGAGGAAAAGACTTCGCCAGGAAAATATTGATGGAGGAGATTTCCCTAGGGGAAATCTTAATAGAGGAAAAGACTTTTCTAGGGAAAATCTTAATAGAGAAAAAGACCTCCCTAGGGAAAATTTTAATAGAGGAAAATACTTCCCTAGGGAAAATCTTAACGGAGAAAAAGACTTTCCTAGGGAAAACAGCAATGGAGAAATTTCATTAAAGAAAACAGCGAAATAAGGAAAGTTCCCCGGAAAATAATATGGGAGAAAGTTTCATTGGGAAAATGGCGATACAGCTAACTTTCCAATAAAAACGGCAATATAAGGAATATCCACAATTCCAAATTTTGAAACTTCTAACCGTCCATATTTCTCAATTTCGAAGTCTTCGCATGCAAAATTAGCTACAATGCATAATACCTCTTAAGTATTATACACCTCTCGCTATATCGCTATTTTTCACACGAAACCCTCCAGCTATTTCAGAATCCATTTCACTTGTACCATCAATCTGTACCTTAACAGACCTGCACGTTGATACTCTGTATGTTAAATGAGAAATTATGTTTGTCCATGAAAGAAGGTTATTATAGATTACCAACAACCGGTACAGGAAGTAGTAATACGAACGCAACACAACGGCCATTACCTTTGCATACACGTAACAATTTATTCAAAAAGTTCGTGGAAGAGCGGATTCGTTAGGTAACGATGGTCGTTTCTCCCGGCAGAGATTAGGTTGTTAGTCCGCCATTGGCATCGCGTTCATTACGCCGGCCGAGGATTTTGCGGCGGCGAATCGAGTGGCATATAAAATGGCCGACGGTTGCGCGCTGCCGTTTAAAGAAGCCCCGCGCTCTTTATAGTCCACGCTGAATATAGTGGCTCCCGTTGCAACGTTAGCCGTTAACAGAGGCCATTTGTGCAACAGGGCCATGTCTGTCTCGTATCTTGTTATCCCGTGAGATGCGAGCGCGGATATCTAATATTTCCACGACGCTCGCTGACTTGGGTTACAAAACTCAGAATGAGCTCCGTGGAGTTAGTACGCTGACCTACGATACACTATAATACTTCTAGATGAAACCTATGGCGTTCCATACAGTTACGCCGGGGATAATTAACAAGATCGATCGATGCTCGCGTTCCACGCTTGAAGGCATGTATAGGATTTATGTTCGACTTTTTTCGTTGCACGTTCAAGGACATACGGAAGGACGTTATGAGGTCAGGTGGAGAACGTGACGATATCGGGGTACAAAGTGGACTCGGTGGACTTCTTTCGAGGTATGCACAAGTAGTGCCTCGGGTGCCGTATCGATAACCGTAGTTTTGCAGCAAATTGAGACGTAGAGGAGTCATGAATTTGACTGTACTGCTTATATATTTCATGCTAACTTAGAAACATCTACAGAAATCATGCAGAAACGCCTATTATTATAATCATCAAAATTTTCCGTAAGAACTTTGACGAATGACGTTGATTGCTCTCCGAACAATTGTCAGAGACAACCAGACAATTGCTCCGTTATAATAGCTTTATAGTTCGGAAGTTTCGTGTTCTCCCCCGGTGTAAGTTTCGCGGAAGAGGAGAAACTTTTCTGATACAAGATGCCGGAGGTGGCCGTTGCGATCTTATATACAGTGGAATCTTCAGTTTGCCGGGGATCAAAAGTATCGACACTTCCGACCACGCTCCGGCTAACTCGGATCATTTTTCGCTAAAGTTTCCACGCGTCCGCTCGCCAAACACTCGTATTACCTCGCAGCCACTTTTCTGAACTAATAGAGAAGTTCTGTGCGAGATGATGGCCTCTGCAAGAATTTCGCGATTGAAATAGAACATCTTGCTGGATGCCACTATATGTCTGAACTTTATTTATTAATCTTAGGACATTTTTATGGATTGTATTAATAATGTTTATCTTGTGTGATGTTAAATAGTGGTCCACCATTTTGATGACATTGTATCATACATTCTAACCTTACTTGTTTTTAATGATTTATTTCAGAACATTTTTATGCACTGCATTAATGTTTATCTGGTGTGATGTTAAATGGTGGTCCGCCATTTTGATGACATTGTGTCATACATTCTAAAGTTTACTTGTTTTAAATGAATTATTGCAGAACATTTTTATGTACTGTATTAATAATGTTTACCTGGTGTGATGTCAAATGGTGGTCCACCATTTTGTGGACATTGTATGACACATTCTAACCTTACTTCCTTAAACTAAGTAATTATTAAACATTTTTATGCACTGTATTAATATTCATCTAGTGTGATGTTAAATAGTGGTCTACCATTTTGATGACATTGTATCATACAATCTAACCTTACTTGTTTTTAATGATTTATTTCAGAACATTTTTATGCACTGCATTAATGTTTATCTGGTGTGATGTTAAATTGTGGTCCGCCATTTTGATGACATTGTGTCATACATTCTAAACTTACTTGTTTTAAATGAATTATTGCAGAACATTTTTATGTACTGTATTAATAATGTTTACCTGGTGTGATGTCAAATGGTGGTCCACCATTTTGTGGACATTGTATGACACATTCTAACCTTACTTCTTTTAATTCGGTAATTACTGAACATTTTTGTGTACTGTATTAATAATGTTTATCTAGTGTGACGTTAAATAGTGGTCCACCATTTTGTTGATGTTAAATGACACATTTATGTATTGACAACAATTTTATAAATTGTACATTTATGTATTGTGTATTTATGTATTGACAGCAATTTTATGTATTGTATTAAAAGTGTTGATCTATTGTGATATTAAACAGTGGTCCGCCATTTTGATGATGTATTCCAGCTAATTTTAACCTTCCTTACTTTAAATAAGTAATTCTTGCAAATTTATATGCTTCATACTAATAATATTGATTTCATGTTAGGTAAATGTCCGCCATTTTAATGGCGTTATACTACAAATTCTAACCTTACTTATCTTTGCATATAAACATCTATATAACGATCTAATAAAGCTAACTTCATATGATTGTAAACATTATTTTAATAATAATAACTGTTGCATAATGTATCACTATTACTTATGAATGAAATAAGTAAAATTATTTTAAAATTCTGACTTGAGGTCACCACTGTAATATGAAACAATTTAAAAATAAACAGTAAATAAATAATAAATAAATCTATGTCGTTGTAAACAAAACAAACTAAATTCCCATCGTGTATAAATTCATAGCAAACGTATGTATTAAAGGGAAGAGATATTCATGAAGATTATTAAGTGCACACACGATGTTGAGGTTAGGATTGTTCACTGCGCGAAGGTATAATGTGTTCCCCAAACAACATGGCTATCAGGAACGAACGGATTACGAGCGAACGATAATTCTTGAAATGACCAGCAAACGTGGACAAACTGATTACACAGAGACAGCAAACGGAGCTATCAATTGGCCTATCTTAATATTGTCATTTGTTCGCCTGGGTATTTATGGTGTCGGTCATAAAGGACCCGTTATGTATCTACGACCTATGCATACGGTACATTAATCGCCCTCGCCCGTTCGATAATTTCATGCATCGCGGCAGGGTAATGTCGTTCAGCTGCCATTATGTCGTGATAGACTGAAAATAAGCATTGCTCCGTTGAGATATCACTCGAAAACGATAAAGTACACGATGATCAATGTGACGTACACGCGGATGTAATAACTTCATTCGGACGAAGACAAGTTTAATCGAAAATTTGATCATTTCGAAATTATTCAATTTTTATACTTTGAGGATTATGTTTGAGTCTCTAAATTTTGACATTTTTAAGTTTTTTAAGTTTCTGAACTTTTCAAGTTTCTAAATCTCTTGATTTTCTAATTTTTCAAAATTCAAATTTCCCAATTTCCTAATTTCCTAATTTCCCAACTTCCTAATTTCCCAACTTCCTAATTTCCCAAATTCCTAATTTCCCAATTTCCTAATTTCCCAACTTCCTAATTTCCCAACTTCCTAATTTCCCGACTTCCTAATTTCCCAACATCCTAATTTCCCAACTTCCTAATTTCCCAACTTTCTAATTTCCCGACTTCCTAATTTCTCAATTTTCCAATTTTCTAAATTCCAATTTCCCATCTTCCAAATTCCCAAATTTTCGAAATTCTCAATTGTTCAAATTTCCGTAATTCACGAACTCCTAAATTTTGAAATCACTAACTTCCTAGATCTCAAATTATTTAAATCCCCAAATCCCTAGACATTCACACATCTAAGTTCCCATGTCCCTAGATTTCCAAGTCTCAAAATCCCCTATATCTTTTAGACTAAATTTCAAAAGCCCAAATTCCCTAGATTCCTAACTTTCTGTGCTCCAAAATTGCTACATCCCTAAATTTCCATATTCATAAATTCTAAAATCCCTAGATTCCCAAATTCCCATTTCCCAAAATTCTTAACTAATCCCAAAATTATTATGGCACTTAGTTACCATTTTTTGTAGGGAAGTAAAATTTGTGCTTGACTGTACACCAGACTTCATCTGCACGCTCGGGTGTTTCCGATGAAAGGCAATAAACTGAGGTAATGAAAACATTTCGTTCGTAACTTCGGCAATGCGTGTACCTCGTTGTGTAAACCACAAATTTCAAATTCTTTTTACGTCGAACGGTCATAAAACACGATAAGTTCCTGTCACGTTCTGAACCCCATTAATAAAATTAAAATATGCAATTTGAAGCTTGAAATTTATTATTATTTCGAAATGGGTTAGTTATTATGCAAAAGTTTAGTAACAATATATTTGTTTAATTTAAAAGTAGTATCCGACGGATTAAGAGAGCGTGAGTGCTCATTTTTTCATAGGGGATACCAATATGGCGTCTTGTAGTTATTTTGAATTTCCCGCCATATTTATGACTTAAATTACCCAAAACTTTCAAAATATAGATTATAAACGAGCAACTTGTAAAAGGTAACCAATTTACAGAAAGGGACAATGAAATTTCTAAACCTTGTGGTATGTAGTTGTTGGTAGTATTTTAATTTCAAATTTCCCGCCATATTTGTTACCCAACCTACCCCAAACTTTCAAAACACACATTACAAGAAAAATGAGTTGCAAAACATAACCTATTTTGAAAAAGAAACAACTGGATTAAAAAATTTTGTGATATCCATTGGAACAGAAATTAATTTTGAATTTCTCGCCATATAATCCTATTAATATAAATTATTTAGGATTATTTAATATGTCTAACCTAACCTACCCAAAGGTTTTAAAACACAAATTATAAGCTAGCAACCTCCACAAAATGACTTCGAAAAAGGAAGAACAAGGTTTCCAAACTTCGTGACACGTAACTGTTGGTCTAATTTCAAATTTCCCGCCACATTTAAAAACCTTTCACCAAAGCTTAAAACATGAATGTTTGAAAAATAATTGACCGATACTCTCGAATCGATACGTAACAATGGAATGTACGTATCCGAATGTTATATAAAGAGGTGTATGTACTCACTTCGCAGTCCTATAAAAAATGGCGCAGCCATCCACATATTTCCGATCGTTCTCGGCCATTGTCTTCGCGCGGGACTTTGGCGAAAAGATTCCATCGTAGCCGTCCTGCTTGAGCTCCGGCAGGAAGAAATTGTAGAATTGGTCCGTCTCGACCTCCTGCAGGCTGATGATGTCCGCGGCGTAATGCCGTATCTCATCGAGGATTCCCTTTTTCCGATATTCCCAATCGAGCGCCCAGCTCGGACAATAACCGTACATTTGCCGCGTCGCGTACTTGTCGCACAGCACGTTGTAACACATTACCGTGAATATACCTGTAACAGCAGAGAAACGTTCCTTGTACATGGCGCAACAGTCTTGAAAGGAAGATCGGTGAAAGCGAGCAGCAGCTTTACGAGCTCTTTTGTTCGTATCAGCCTTCAGTCTTTCCTTTATGCCGTTCGATTCGTTCATTCTCTTTTTGTGCGGTAGGCAATCTTTGGTATGTTCACTATCGCGTACAGTAGACTCGCGTTATATCGCCGCTACAGCGGCGGAAAGTTATTCAAAATCGGCGATATAGCGAGAGGACGTTGCGAGGTTGCGTCTTGGAGACTGCAGTTATCGATTCGCAAATTTGGAAGTTTGGAAATTAACACATTTCTGAGGTCTGGTGATTTTGTCAAGTGGGAATTTAGGCTTTTGGATGCTTTCGAATTTGGGAATTTAGGAGTCTAGGGGTCTAGTGATTTGATGATGTGGTGAACCAGGGACCTGGGGATCTATCCCTTTGATCTCTAAAGGATAGAGAGATATGCGAGGATCTAGGGACTTGGGAATATGTGAAGTTGATTATTAGGTAATTTGGGAATTTAGGAATTTGGGGATCTAGGGATTTAGGGATCTAGGAATCTATAGGTTTAGAGAACTAGGAATCTATAATTCTGGGGATTTATAGGAATCTGTAGATCTAGGGATTTACGAGATCTGGGAATCTGTAGACTTAGGGACTTATAGGTATAAGGACTCTAGGTCTAGGGATATAGAGACTTAGAAATCCATAGGTCTGGGGATCTGGAGACCTAGGAATCTATAAGTTCAGGGATATATTGATCCAGAGATCTAGGGAATTAGAAATCTAGGAAATTAAGTATCTAGGGATGTAGAGATTTAGGGATGTAGAGGTCTAGGGATTTAGACATCTAGGGATGTACAGATCTAGGGATGTAGACATCTAGTGATGTAGAGATCTAGGGATGTGGAGATCTAGGGATGTAGACATCTAGTGATGTAGAGATCTAGGGATCTAGGGCTCTAAGAATCTAGGAATTAATGGATTTGGTGATCTAGAGATTTGAGGACTAGTGGAATTGTAGATTTGGAGATTCTGGAATTTAGAGACGTGGAAATCTGCGAATCTAGGGAATTGGAAATGAAAGGGAACAAATCTCAATTACGTAAAGATCATCCTGATTTTTTTCAACAAATTTTAATACATTTCCCAGAAACCTTACCTTTGCACTCAATTTCAAGTTTGCGTCGCGTCGGTAAAGTAGAGAATGTCACAAAATCGACAAAAAATTTGTCAACATTTCCAAAAGTACTTAAAACAAATATTAAAGATCAACGCGATCCGATTCTCGCGAATCCGAGCAAAGTTCAGTTAATATTTCCCGTGTACGAGTACCCCGACGGACGTTTATTTCATCACATACTTGAGAAACTATCTCAGCCGTCCATTAAACTTTCAAGCTATTTTCCTCGAGTCTTCGCCGAGAATGAGTGTTACTCTAATTTTAGTTTCTCGGGCGTAAATAGGAGCAGACTTCGGTAGGAAGCATAGACACATTCACGAACGACATTACGGGACACGTCAGGATAAGAAGATCAACATTAAAAGCGAGCTGCCTTTCCGACGTCGCGCTTCTGTCTGAATAAATCCCACGACAAAATGGAGGCGCATCTTAGCCGAAGCGCGACATCGAATTACTGGCTGCTTCCTGTAAACTCGCATGATTCGAGCTTGCATGCAAATCAGATTTGTTATTTCGCTTCTGAAGCACGGTGGGTAATTTTATATGTCCTAGGGGAAACGTTCGATGATGCGACGATGCGGTTGGATTCATTTGTATTACTTTTTGGATTTGTCGGAATTTGGGATTTGGGAGTCTGGGGATTTAGGGATTTAGGAATTTGAGGACTTTAGGGATTTGGGGATTTGAGCAATTGGGGGTTTGGGGGTTTGGGGATTTAGGGATTTGAGCAATTGGGGGTTTGGGGATTTGGGAATGTGGAGATTTAGGAATTTTTGAATTTATGGATTTGGAAATTTTGGAATTTGAGGATTTAGGTATTTGGGAATTTAGGGACTTGGAGATTTTAGGATTTGGGAATTTAGAGATTTGAAGATTTGAGGATTTGGTGATTTAGGGATTCAGGAGTTCAGAGATTTGGGAGTTTAGGGATTTGGGTATTTAAGGATTTGGAGATTTAAAGATTTGGAGATTTAAGGATTTGGAGATTTAGAGATACAGAAGTTCAGAGATTTGGGTATTTAAGGATTTGGAGATTTAAAGATTTTGAGATTTAAGGATTTGGAGATTTAAGGATTTGGTGATTTAGGGATTCAGGAATTCAGAGATTTGGGAGTTTAGGGATTTGGGTATTTAAGGTTTTGGAGATTTAAAGATTTGGAGATTTAAGGATTTGGAGATTTAGAGATACAGAAGTTCAGAGATTTGGGTATTTAAGAATTTGGAGATTTAAGGATTTGCAGAGTTAAAGATTTTGAGATTTAAGGATTTGGAGATTTAAGGATTTGGAGATTTAAGGATTTGCAGATTTAAAGATTTTGAGATTTAAGGATTTGGAGATTTAAGGATTTGGAGATTTAGAGATACAGGAGTTCAGAGGTTTGGGAATTTAAGATTTTGAAATTTAGGGATTTTAGAATTTAGGAATTTGGGTATTTAGGAATTTGGAGATTTAAGAATTTGGAGATTTAGAGATTTTGGAATTTATGGATTTGGAAATTTGGACTTTGTAGAGTTAGGAACTTGTGGGTATGCGAATTTCTAAAATTTATAAGGGACACGGAAATCTAGGGATTTATAGTTTTAGGGATTTAGGGAGACTTATCTAGATATTCGGAGATTTGGGGATTTAGGAATCTAGAGATTTGTGGAAGTAGAAATTTGAGGATCTCGAAATTTAGTAATTTTGAGATACAGTAACTTGTAGATTCGACGCCTCTGGAATCTAGTGATTTTAGTATCTGTGGAATTAAAAATCTAGGGACTTCGGAATCTACGGATCTGGAGATCTTGGGATCTAGGAATTTATCTAGTATGATGATAGGATCTTACAAGGATATAAGGATCTTGGTATCTAGTGATTTGCACATTTGAAAGTCTAGGGATCACTAGATTTAGACATCAGATAATCTAACTATCTAAAGATCTCTGAATCTACAAATCTGAATCCTTAAATTTAAACTTCTCAAAAATACGAAAATTCAAAAATTCGTAAATTTACTCAGAATTTTGTAAACTTGAAAACTGGGGAATTTTCCTATTGTCTCAATCGGAGTTTACGTATTTGTCCTTGCCCGAAGAAAGTCTTCTGCTCGAGTGTACGAACGTGGTACAGAAGTGTACCAAGGAAACGTCTCGTCGATGGAATTCCAGGCACGAAGGGGAAAGGAAGGAAGCGTTTCGAGTTCCATTCAAAGTCGACCTGTCGACATGATATTTTGCTTAACAAGCATCGACGAACGACGATTCCGATGCCGCGTTTGCGAACACGGAAAACATTCTGATTTATTTCGGATTGGATAGAAGGGATATATGATAGGGAATCCGCGAAATGCCCTATTGGATATCTTCACATACTGGGTGTCCACAGACATTCTCATCTCTGTCACATTATTGAATTATATCAATTCGTGATAACTGTGTACTAATTAGTCTTTAGGCGGACATTGGAATAATTAACTAATTGCATAATTGGAGACTGATAAAGTAATTACATGAAAAGGTAGAGGAAGATGCTTTTCACAATTTTTTTGTTCGATTTTGGAAAATTCTAGGATATTCTAGGATTAACCTAGAGATAATTTGGGAATATTTTAGGGATAATCGATGGATGACCTAGATCTAGGAATATTCTACAGATAACATAAGATGATCTAGGAATATCCTACAGATAATTTAAGATGGTCCAGAAATACTCTAAAGATAACCTGGGGTCCTAGAGTTAACCTAGGGATAATCTAGGGATATTTAGGGTATGATCTATGACATGGTGTGGATCCTACGTTTCATATTTGACACTTGCAAATTTTTGAAGTTACAATTTTTCAAAATTTCAAACCTTCAAATTCCCTAAATTTCTACACTAAAAAATCACTAGATTTCGATGTCCCTTGATTTCCAAATTTCTATGAGCCCAAATTGCTATATTCCCAATTTGCTATGGTTCAAAATTCCTAGATTCACAAATTCCTACTCACAGGTTCTTCAATTTCTAAATCGCCATTTCCCTATATTCCCATATCCCTAGATTTTCACATCGCTATATGCCAAAATTCTTGGATGCAAAAATTTCTAAATTGCCAAATCCCTAAATTCTCATGTCACTAGATCTTCAAATCTTTAAATCCATAAATTCTTCCACAAAATTCCTAAGTCATCCCTAGGTATTTATAATTTGTACATCCGAAACTCCCAAAGTCTCCAAATCCTAAGATTCCAAAAATTCCTATATTTTCTATTATGCTTGATCCATCACCAAATCCCCAAATCCCTAGATTCTCACATCCATATATCCCCAACTCCCAAAGTCCCTAAAGTTTAAGCTTCCAAAAATTCCTATAGCTCCCAAGAAACGTAATCTATCACCAAATGCCAAAATCCTTAGATTCCCATAATCATATATTCCCAACTCCCAAAGTCCCTAAACCCTAAGGTTCCAAAAATTCCTATAGTCCCCATTATACTTGATCCATCACCAAATCCCAAAGTCCCTAGATTCCCATATTCATATATCCCCAAATCCCAAAGTACCCAAATCCTAAAGTTCCACAAATTTCTTTAGTTCCCAAGAAACGTGATCCATCACCAAATCCCCAAATCCCTAGATTCCCATATTCATATATCCCCAAATCCCAAAGTACCCAAATCCTAAAGTTCCACAAATTTCTATAGTTCCCAAGAAACGTGATCCATCACCAAATCCCCAAATCTCTAGATTCCCATATTCACATATCCCCAAATCCCAAAGTCCCCAAATCCTAAGATTCCAAAAATTCCTATATTTTCTATTATACTTGATCCATCACCAAATCCCCAAATCCCTAAATTTCCATATTGACGTATTCCAACTCCCAAGGTCCCCAAATCATATGATCCCCAAAATTTCCCTATCTCCCAAAATACTTGAACCATCCGCCAACACTGAAACCCCTAAAAACCCTTAAGAATGCGCTCGAGGTATATCTCTTCTCTAGTAATCCCCACATTTCCCTTAGGGAAAGGCAGATTTGTTGTCGACTGTACACACTCGTTTTCCTTACGTGGCTCGATTTGAATCGCTTACGACGCCGCGAACGCGTAGAATATTCAAGCGGCTCGAAAGAAGTCTTCCTCAAGAAAGAGAGGATCCTCCTCCTCCTCCTCCTCCCCTAAGGTTTCAGTCTCGTTGGCTGCCGTACGAAAGATAAGGCCGCTCTCTATGAAGACTGGCCGTCATTGTCTTGATCCTCGAACCGAGGATTACAAGGGGACGTTAAAGGGAAACGACGACGCGTCGCGACGCCCATTAATGCCGCGTATCTCACGCAACATCGGCGCCGAATAATACCCTCTCGACGCGATCGCGACGACGAATCTGAAGCGGTAGCTGCATTCGTGTTAACAACCAAGATGGAGACGTACGTCAGGGTTCTTTGGACGCTATGGAGAATTCTATGGAGATTTTCGTTGAAGTCGATGAAAAATGAGATGTGTCGAGGATGGATTTATGGGGCGGTTTATGGTTATGTTGGAGACGCTGGATATTTGGTAACAGTTTCGTGTTGTAGTAATATGGAGGGATATAGTGATAGAAATAATTCTGGTAACAACTATAAGTTATAGTGGTAATTATAGGATGATTATAGGAATGATTGTAGCATTATAGGAATAATAATAGTAACAACTATAGGAACAGCTCTAGTAATTATGACAGGTATGATTATAGTAATTGTTGAAAAAATTATAGTAAAAACTATACTAATAGTTATGGTAACTGTAGTAACAATTCTAGTAGTATGAGAATGATTATAATAAATATTATAGGAATAATTGTAGTAACAACTATAGTAACAGCTCTAGTAATTATTACAAGTATAGTTATAGTAATAATTGTTGAAAAATTATAGCAAAAACTATAGTGATAGTTATGGTAACTGTAGTAACAATAGTTGTAATTGTGAGAATGATTATAACAAAAATTATAGGAATAATTATAGTAACAGTTGTAGTAATTATTATATAAATTATTATAGTAATAAGTACAGGATTAATTATAGTGACAAGTATAGTAATAGTTATAGTAATTATTATGGGAATGATTATAGTAATAATTGTGGTAGTAATTGTAGTAATAACTATACTAACAGACATGGTAACAACTATAGTAACAGTTACAGTAATTATTGGAGGAATAATAGTACTAATTGCAGGAAAAGTTATAGCACTAATTATAGGAGATGTTATAGGAACAATTTTACTAAAAATTATAGCAATAACTATGAAAACAGCTATAGTAATAATAGTAATACCAATTATAGTAACTGCTATAACAAAAATTATAGTAGTACTATTACTAGAACTATAACAGTTATAGTACAACAATAAAAATTATAGATACAGAAACAATAATAATAATAATTAAATATGGTTATAATTAATTATAAAATGTATAGTAGTAATTAAATATAGTTATAGTAGTAACTATAGAAAGTATAGTAGCAGTTAAATATAGTTATAATAATAACTATAAAAGGTATAGTAGTAGTTGAATATAGTTACAGTAATACTTATAAAAGGAACAGTAATAGTTGAATATGGTTATAGTAATATACTATAAAAGGTATAGTAATTGTAAAATATAGTTATATTAATAACTATAATAGGTATAGTAATAGTTAAACATAGTTATAATAATAACTATAAAAGATATAATAATAGATGAATATAATTGATAATAATAACTATAAAAGTTATAGTAATAGTTAAATATAGTGATAATAATAACTATAAAAGTTATAGTAATAGTTAAACATAGTTATAATAATAACTATAAAAGTTATAGTAATAGTTAAACATAGTTATAATAATAACTATAAAAGATATAGTAATAGATGAATATAGTGTTGATAATGACTATAAAAGTTATAGTAATAGTTAAATACAGTTATAGTACTATCTACAAAAGTGATAATAATAGTAATAATATTATAACAGTTATAATTGTAGTAATAACCATAAAAAAAAGTTATAGTAATAATACTAACAAGAAGCGTAGCAACGGAGATAATAAAATGACTGCACTGAATACATAAGACCGTAGTAAAATGAATATATGTAGAGTATAGTAAACTAGTCAATGGTTGTTAGAGAAGTGGAAAGATTTCATTCATGTCTAGAAATGGTATTTTCGAGGTCACCGATGCTATAGCCATAGCCTGTCTCAACAGTTGCCAAACCAGTCTGAGGAAATCCAAACAGGTTACTTAATTCAGATTGGCTCGCTAGTAGCCACTTATGTTAGTCATTTAGATACTATTCAGAGCGATTATTACCTTTGATTGAATTTCTACTCTCAGGATGCGAGGCAAGTGCACTGCCTTATACTGTTCCTTTAATTGATGCCGGATTAAACGTTATTCGACATAAATTATAGTTTTGTATATTGCATGCAATTATTGAAATTTGGAATTTGTAGATTTTTAGCATTTTTGTTTCAAATTTGAGAATTTTAATATAGAGAGATTTGAAATAGAAGAATTTTAATACTGAAAAATTTTAATTGGGAAATTTGGAATTTGTGAAATTTTATACTGAAAATTTTAGTATTGAGAAATCTGAAATTTGTGAATTCTAATATAGAGAAATTTGAAATTTGAGAATTCTAGTATAGAAAAATTTGATGTTGAGATATTTGATATTTATGAAATTTAACGCTGAAAATTTTGATATTCGAAAGTTTGAAATTTGTGAAATTTAACACTGAAAATTTTGATATTGGTAAATTTGAAATTTATGAAATTTAACATTGAATAGTTTGATATTGGAAAATTTGTTAATTTATGAAATTTAACATTGAATAGTTTGATATTGGAAAATTTGAAATTTGTGAAATTTAACACTGAAAATTTTGAAATTTGTGAAATCTAACGCTGAAAATTTTGATATTGGAAAATTTGAAATTTGTGAAATTTAACACTGAAAATTTTAATATTGAGAAATCTGAAATTTGTGAATTCTAATACAGAGAAATTTGAAATTTGTAAATTTGAAACTTGAATATGTAGGTAATTGAAATTTGTAAATTTGAAACTTGAATATGTAGGAAATTGAAATTTGTAAATTTGAAACTTGAATATTGAGAAATTTGAAATTATGTGAATTTATTAAATTTATTTCCTAACAGAATACAAAGGACACATAAAACCTGACAAACTGTCCTTCAATCAACGATATAACCCATCTAATTTCCTACTTATTCAAGAAATTTCCAATAAATGTCCTTTATTTCCCCTTTCACAGAATTCAATCACCATCAAATTCGACTACCAGGCATTACAATATGTTTCCGTACAAAACGATTTCTAACTTATTAAACAGCGCTGACAGGTCGTATCGAAAATTACAGAGAAACGTCGCATCGAATAATCGATATACATCGAAATACACGACGTGGTCAGTAATTGTGATACCGATTTCAACAATGTACGGTCCGTGTCTTCCGAGCATAATTTTCATCGAATTTGTTTGAAACAGTTTAATTTCCTCGATGCGAATGTACCATCAATAAATCAGTCGTTTCAGTTAATTAACGAAATGACCCTTTCAATTTACAGTAAGTGGTTCGTTTGAATAAATGTTTTCCACTCTGTTGTTTTTCTTTCTTCTCTTTTCCGATCCTTGTTTGCTTTCGTGAACTCGTTTTATAAACTGGCTTCGATACTAAAATGCGCGTAAAAGTAACAGCTTACGCGTGACTATTTATTGTCACGATAGCGTATCACGTAGAAGATTTTTTAATGAACTCCGGGCTACGTAATGGCGATAATGACGGTTATACGCATCCTCGTTAGGTTAGGTGTTTAACGTCTTCTGGCCTGTGTTTAACGTGCACGATTTTTTTACTCTTATCAATATCCTGGTGCCCTCTTAAGAAACTCGGCTAAAAGTTAAGGAACATTCTTCATAAATTAGACCTAATACGAATATTACTGTCTTTTGTTACTGTCGCTAATGGTGCCATCTTCCAATGGGATAGTAACTTGTCATTAACCCCTTGGGAGCGACAGTGGCTCTACTCACTCACCGTTTCAATAGAACGAGCTTTATATGCAAGGATTTGGGATCATAGGAGTTTGAGGACTTTGATTTGGGGACGTAGGATTTGGGGGACATAGAGATTTGGAGACGTAGGAATTTGGGATCATAAGAGTTTGGGGGTATAGAGATTTGGGGATGTAAGGATTTGGAGGACATAGAGATTTGGAGACGTAGGGTTTGGAGGACATAGAGATTCGGAGACGTAGGAATTTGGGATCATAAGAGTTTGGGGGTATAGAGATTTGGGGATGTAAGGATTTGGGATCATAGGAGTTTGGGGACATAGATTTGGAGACGTAGGGATTGGGGGACATAGAGATTTGGAGACGTAGGGATTGGGGGACATAGAGATTTGGAGACGTAGGAATTTGGGATCATAAGAGTTTGGGGACATAGAGATTTGGAGACGTAGGGTTTGGGGGACATAGAGATTTGGAGACGTAGGAATTTGGGATCATAGGAGTTTGGGGACATAGAGATTTGGAGACGTGAGGATCTGGGATCATAGCATTTTGGGGACATAGAGATTTGGAGACGTAAGGATTTCGTATCATAGGAGTTTGGGGACATACAGATTTGGAGACGTAGGGATTGGAGGACATAGAGATTTGGAGACGTAGGAATTTGAGATCATAAGAGTTTGGGGATGTAAGGATTTGGGATCATACGAGTTTGGGGATATAGAGACTTGGAGACGTAAGCATTGGAGGACATAGAGATTTGGAGACGTGGGGATCTAGGATCATAGGAGTTTGGGGACATAGAGATTTGGAGACGTAAGGATTTGGGATCATAGCATTTTGGGGACATAGAGATTTGGAGACGTGAGGATTTCGTATCATAGGAGTTTGGGGACATAGAGATTTGGAGACGTAGGGATTGGAGGACATAGAGATTTGGAGACGTAGGGATTTGGGATCATAAGAGTTTGGAGATATAGAGATTTGGGGATGTAACGATTCGGGATCGTAGGAGTTTGGGGACATAGAGATTTGGGGACGTAGGGATTGGAAGACGTAGAGATTTGGAGACGTAGGAATTTGGGATCATAGCATTTTGGGGACATAGAGATTTGGAGACGTGAGGATTTGGGGTCATAGGAATTTGGGACATAAAGATTTGAGGACGTAGGTATTTGGGATCATAGGAGTTTGGGCACATATAGAGATTTGGAGACTTAGGGATTTGGGATCACAGCATTTTGGGGACATAGAGATTTGGAGACGTAGGAATTTGGGATCATAAGAGTTTGGGGATGTAAGGATTTGGGATCATAGGCGTTTGAGGACATAGAGATTTGGGGACGTAAGGATTTGGGACCATAGGAGTTTGGGGACTTAGAGATTTGGGGACGTGAGGATTAGGGGACGTAGAGATTTGGAGACGTAGGAATTTGAGATCATAGGGATTTGGGGACATAGAGATTTGGACATGAAGGCATTTGGGATCATAGCATTTTGGGGACATAGAGATTTGGGGACGTAGGGATTTAGAGTCATAGAAGTTTGGGGAGCTAGGAATTTGGATACGCAGGGATTTGAGATTACAGAAATTTGGGGACGTAGAAGAATTCGAGGATATCGGGATTTGGGGTCATTGCAATTTGAGGACATAGGGATTTGAAGACGTAGGTAGTTGGATATATAAGGATGTTGGAACATAGGGACCTAAGGATAAAGAAATTTGAGGATATAGAGATTTCGGAATATAAGAATTTTGAAATATAGTGACTTAGAAATGTAGATTTGCAAATTTTGAAAGAAGGAAATTCCGAAATTTGAGGTTTTGAAAATTCGACAATTTTGTAATTCTATGAGCGGCAAATTTGAAAATTGTAATTCTACGAAATACAGAAACTACAAATACCTCAAGTTTCCAAATTCACACATTCACAAATTTCCAAGATCACACACATACACAGAAACTGTTCTATAACTCCCGCAACAAAAAGGTCCAATATTCCTACACTAAAATAACTATAAATATCAGAATAACTAGTAATATCAAGATAACTATAAATATCCGTATAACTAGAAATGTCTACAGTCCACATATTACGTAAAAGAAAGCGTTACAATTTAAAAGTTGTGAAGAAAAAGCTAGCGGTGAGTCACCTTACGTAGGGTTAATAACCGAAAGTAGAGAGGAAAGACTGAATTAGTTGCAGTCCCGGCAATCGTGCGTTGAAAGATTTTTCTGAATTCCCCGACCACCACGGATACCGTCCTTCTTTTTCCCGCTTTTCGTCTCGCTGCCGAGACGCGTGGAATTATTCGGAATCCATTGGTCGTCGTAAATCGGTACGTGCAACAACGCGGAATGGTACTAACGACTGTGCCAGCAGAACCGTACAAATTACTTCTTGCACTTCTCGCGACAACCCTGACAATCATAATCATTACGGAATGGCGGCCGTGTTGCTTGAATTCTTTGACAGCCAGCAATTATGCGTCGTTGTCGTTCCGACATTTTCTAACGTCACCGTACGGACACGTATTAGAATCGTTACGTGCACGCGTTCATTACCGTTGTACCATCGCGCATTGTTAAATCTGCCACATACTTAATTTCGTCGATAATTACCGTTTGTTATTATCACGTTCTCTCTGCACGCAATCACTGCCATTCCGATAAGATTACACGGTGATTTCATGGCAATTGCGGTTTTCGTCGCGGTGTATCTGTTACGGGTGATGTGTTCAACGTGCATTTTGTAAAATTATTTGTATTTCATAAATAATTTAGTTTAGGTTAGGTCAAGGTTAAGGTAATAGTTTAGGTTAGGGTAAGTTAAGGTTTAGGTAATATTTGAGGTGTAGTTAAGGTTATAGTAATAGTTTAGGTTAGGTTGGGTGCAATTTTGTGTATATAATGGGTAGGTATTTCAAAAATAATTTAGGTTATGTTAGGTTAAGGTAATAGTTTAGGTATAGTTAAGGTTATAGTAATAGTTTAGGTTAGGTTAGGTGCAATTTTGTGTATATAATGGGTAGGTATTTCACAAATAATTTAGGTTACGTTAGATTAAGGTTAAGATAATAGTTTAGGTATAGTTAAGGTTATAGTAATAGTTTAGGTTAGGTTAGGTGCAATTTTGTGTATATAATGGGTAGGTATTTCCCAAATAATATAGGTTATGTTAGGTTAAGGTTAAGGTAATAGTTCAGGTTAAGCCAAGTTAAGGTTAAGGTAATAGTTCAGGTATAGTGAAGGTTAAGGTAACAGTTTAGGTTAGGTTAAATTAACCCAACATCTTTGGTTTAACCCGAAAGGAGGTCTATAATTGTTCATAGACTTTCAACATTCACGTAGCTTTCCACATCTTCCAAGTATACAGAGTCTCTCTAAAGTCCTCCCCCACCCTCATATTTCGGAAACGGCGTTAAATATGGAAAAATGTTTCAGACAAAAGTTGTAGATTATCAAGGGAAACATAAGATGGTGGCAACAATTTGACCTTGGATCACTCGAAGGTCACGTGAACTTCAGCTTCTTAAATAGAACCCCTTTTATTGCACATTCTACCTCGAGACGTTTTCAAAACACTACCTATGTTTTTTGTGCAAGTTCCCAAGATATGAAGCTTCAAGGTTGACACATGAGTGGCGTAAATCTGATCGTGCAACCTTCGTACACCTTGGGTAATGCCGACGATATGTCAACTTTGAAGCTTCATATTTTGGGAATGACAAAAAATAAACATAGGTAGTGTTTTGGAAACTCGAGGGAGAAAAGGTGGGTTCTATTTAAGGAACTGTTCACGTGACCTTCAAACGATCCAAGGTCAAATTGTTGCCACCATGATTCCCTTGCTAATCTACAACTTTTGTCTGAAACATTTTTCCATATTTAAAACCGTTTTCGAAATATAAGGGTGGGGTAGAGAGACCCTGTATAGTAGTCCTTAAAAATAACTGAACCAAACCTAACCTAACCACAAGCATTTAGGTATTTCACAGAATGACCGGACATTTTGTAGATTGAGTGAAACCTTGTTATAGGAATTTTGCACAATACCTTTTCGAAAGGGCATTCTACACAATGTGCGGCCATTTTACAAAATGTCCACATGGAACACATGGCACGTAACATATCTATTGAATGAGCATCGAACCAGGACCTTATGGGAGTTCACTCGATTTTTGTTTATTGGTAGACAACGAATATATGTTGTACGTTGTTCGATATATGCGGAAGCAAATATGGACGACAAATTAATTTCACTGGATGTGTACGGTGCAAACGTGGCAACACTGTTTGCACAAGTTTGCTCACGGCGGTTTGATTTGAAAGTAAATGGAATTTTATTTTGTCTGTATGTGTTGGGTGCATATTATACGCCGTTTATGTAAGCACGTACTTTGTTAGCGAAAATTGGCGTTTTGTTCTGTTTTTTTTTTTTGTATTATGAATGTATTGTTTTATGAAATACACGTGGAAAATTGGGATTACTGAAATTGTGAACTTTTTAAAAATCTGGGATTTATAAATGCTGAAATTTTTAAATTCCCATATTCTTAAATTCAAAAATCCCTAAATTTCCAAATTTTTACAATTCCAAATTCCCAAATTTCCAAATTTCTAAGTTCCCAATTTCCTAAATTTCCAAATTCCTAAAGTCACAAATCCCTAAATTCCCAAATTGCTACAATTCCATATTTCTCAGTTCCTAATTTCCTAAATTTCCAAATTTCCAAATTTCTATATTTCCAAATCCCTAAATTCCCAAGTCCCAAAATTCCCAAATCCCTAGATTCCCAAGTCCCTAAATTCCCAAATCCCTAGATTCCCAAATCCTTAGATTCCCAAGTCCCTAAATCCTTAAATCCTTAAATCCCTAAATCCCTAAATCCCTAAATCCCTAAATTCCCAAATTTCCAAATTTCCAAATTTCTAAATTTCCAAATCCCTAAATTCTCAAGTCCCAAAATTCCCAAATCCCTAGATTCCCAAGTCCCTAAATTCTCAAATCCCTAGATTCCCAAATCCTTAGAATCCCAAGTCCCTAAATCCTTAAATCCCTAAATCCCTAAATTCCCAAATTCCCAACTTCCCAAATTCCCAAATCCCTAAATCCCCAAATTCTATATTTCCGTTCTAAAATTCAAAAATTCTGTATTCCTAAAATTACAAAATCCTCGAATCCCAAATGAACTCAAATATTTCAACTCATCCTCTTCTATTGAACGTAATATTCCTTGAAAGTCCATACGAAGACTAACCTTAATCGGCAATATAAAGCGCGGATACCTACAATTCAAAGGAATATATTACTACAAATGCGCCAGTTGGTTCAATGACTTGTCTTTGTCCAGTGGTCAACACGTTAGTCATTGGGGCTATCTTACTTTTGCTTGCGGCACATTTATTAATGTTGCCGCCTTATCCTCTGTAATATGGTTTCTCCTTCGAGCACTTCCGCCTCGGCACTCTCTGATATTTCTGTAATTTCATCGCGGATTATCACGCTTTCATTAGACCGCGCTGTTAGGCTTTGTTCTATTGCTTTCTTTTCAACACGCACCTTAATATGCTTATTTCTTTCTCTTTTGCCACGTTGCTTTGATGCTCATTTACCATTAACGCGGAAACGCATTATTGTCTCTACGCGAACATTATAATTTGATTATCCTATAGGGCGATCCACAAATGGCGGTGCTTAAAAGCATATTATATCCTTTAAATGTTTTCTAATTTTCATCTTCCCCTTATTTGTAATTTTTGTAACTGTTTTTTTGGGAGAAATCTATGGTGATATGTGATTATGTCGATATGTAGACATGTAGATATGAGGATATATTAGATATGTAAGTATGAGGACGTGCAGATTTGTGGATATGTGGACATGTAGGTATGTGAGTATGTTGGCATGTAAATATGTAGACGTGGAGATATTAGGGCATGTAGATATCTGAATATATAGATATGTGAACATGTAGATATGTAGACGTGTAGACATGTGGATGTTTAGATATGTTGACGTGGAGATATGAGGACATGTAGATATGTGGACATGGAGATATGAGGACATGTAAATATCTGGATAAGTATATATGTGAACATGTAGATATGTGGACATGTAGATATGTGGACGTGTAGATATGTGAATGTGTAGATATGAGGACATGTAGATATACAGACGTGGAGATATGAGGACATGTAGATATCTGGATATGTAGATATGTGATCATGTAGATACGTAGAAATATAGATATCTGGACATGTAGATATGTGAACATGTAGATACATAGATATACGAATATGTGGATATATGGATAATGTGAATACGTGGATATGTGAGTGGACATGTGTGGATATGTGAATATGTAGATATGTGGATATGAACATATTTGGATATGTAGATATATGGATACATGGATATGTAAATTATAGATATGCAAATATATAGCCATGTAGTTGTGCAAATATGCAAATAAGTAATCAACGGCATATGTAAATATATAAACATACAGATATGTAAACACGAAAAACCATAAAAACGTAGATATGTAAATATGTAAATACCTTGACATGCAGAAATGAACATATGCAAATATATAAATATGCAATCTAACATCTTCTAGACTTCATTAAGATGATACTCGAGATCTACAATTTTATATCCAATGCTTTAGTATACATGTACTTTTTGTATACATATTTTGACACGTCCTGTACGTCAAAGGAAGTCGATAATTGCCACGTGTTTCCAGCAATTAGTTCCCGTTACTGATCATACGTTTAACGTGATAAATTAGTTTCACTAGACGATGCAAGATTCAGCAAGATTAAAAATGGTAACAAGTTTATTTCATTAGCTCGTGCCAGCTAGTGGAATGTAATAGTGCACGTTCGCCACGTATCAGGTTCAACTGGATCAGGTTTTTCAGCAAAAACATAATTATCAAGATAAATAATAGTTCGTCTTAATGATTAACTGTACAGTTGCATCGTTTTTAGATATAGTTATATCACTTACATGTTGGTCTCGTCCTGTTCGGTCTCGTCAACGGGATCCACGGTCTCTGTGGTGGATGATTTGCAGTAACTGGAAACAGACAATTAAAATAGTTACAATTATGCAAACTATAATTTTATAACTATCAATAAACTATATTTAATAAAACATAAAAATATGCAATCTCTACTAGTTCACAATTAACATAAAAATACACAAAATTTTACTAATTTATAATAAAATAAAAAAATACAAAATTGTACTCATTCATAACATAAACTTAAGGTCCGCCAAATATTGACAAAAATTTACAAAATTTACAAAACTTAAATAAAACATATCGCGTATGTGTACCAAATCTTTTCACGACAGAAATAAAAAAAACTGCAGTTTCATTTTTTTAATCTAGCACACCGAATCAAGAAAAAAATATTGCGACTGTCAGCCAGACAATAAAGCAAACAAAAGCAGCCACATAAAATGTAACACGCTGTATATCGCCGTGGCTTTGATGAAATCTTAGTCGATGACATCGCGGAACGAGAGGACAGCGTACTTTTTGTCGAAACGAAAATAAATGCCGGTGGGTGTAGAACGAAATTGCACGGTGAAATAGTCCGCTTCTTACCGGGACATTGAGACAGAAAGGACGAGAGAAGAATAGCAGGATGTATGAAGAGCTGGGTGAAACGAAGGGCGTTAACGACTCCCCGGAAATGACGGTAACAGCCCTGAAACCTCGAGACGTGACTCAACTCCGACATAAATGGCGGTACATTAGACAAGATGGAGGGGGAACGGAGAAACACCGAGGCGCGAAGGTAATCAGAATTAACAATTCAAAGTCTCCGGCATCGTCGTGGGGCTACGAGCGAGTTAAAGACTGTCAAGTGGGCTCTCGTCATTGTCTCTTTTCGCTTGCAGTCAGCCGTCGGATGAAACTCGCTGGTATTTCTTACTGACAGGATAGATTTCGTTTCCTGCATTCCAATTCTTCGTCATGCTAATTACGAGAGGTACTTTAGGGAATATGGGTTTTTGGTAATTTTCAGATTGGAACGTTTGAAATTTGGAGATATGGGGATTTTGGGATGTATAGACATTTGGGATACTGGAATTTGGGGGTTTAAGGGATTGGGGACAAAGGAATTTGGGGATGTAGAGTATTTAAGGGGATATAGGGATTTGGGGATTTGGGGATGTGGGGATTTGGGAATGTGGAGTTTTGGGGATGTGAGGATTTGGGGATGTGAGAATTTGGGGATGTGGAGTTTTGGGGATGTGACGATTTGGGGATGTGGAGTTGTGGGGATAAAGGGATGTGGGGATGTGGGGATTAGGGGATATAGGGATTTGGAGATGTGGGGATTTGGGGATGTGGAGATTTCAGGGGATATAGGGATTTGGGGATGTGGGGATGTGAGAATGTGGAGTTTTGGGGATTTGAGGATTTGGGGATGTGGGGATTTGGGGATGTGGACTTGTGGGGATAAGGGGATGTAGGGATGTAGGGATGTGGGGATGTGAGGATGTGGAGATTTGGGGATGTGGGGATTTGGGGATGTGGGGATTTGGGGATGTGGAGATTTCAGGGGATACAGGGATTTGGGGATGTGGGGATGTGAGAATGTGGAGTTTTGGGGATTTGAGGATTTGGGGATGTGAAGTTGTGGGGATAAGGGGATGTAGGGCTGTAGGGATGTGGGGATGTGAGGATGTGGAGATTTGGGGATGTGGGGATTTGGGGATGTAGGGATGTGGGGATGTGGGGATTAGGGGATATAGAGATCTGGGGATGTGGATATTTCAGGGGATATAAGGATGTGAAGGTGTAGGGTTTTGGGGATTTGGGGATGTGGGGATGTGAGCATGTGGGGATTTGGGGATGTGGGGATGTGGGGATGTGGGGATGTGGGGATGTGGGGATGTGGGGATGTGGGTGTGTGGGTGTGTGGGGATGTCAGGATGTGCTGATTTGGGGAGGTAGGTATTTGGAGATGTAAGGATTTGGGGTCATAGAAATTTGGGGACGTAGGTATTTGGAGATGTAAGGATTTGGGGTCATAGAAATTTGGGGACGTAGGTATTTGAGGTCGTAGGTATTTGGAGATGTAAGGATTTGAGGTCACAGAAATTTGAGTACGTAGGTATTTGAGGACGTAGGGATTCAGGAATATAGGGATTTGGAATCATAGGAGTTTATGGACACAGAGTCTTAAGTGTTTGGAGACATAGGAATTTGGGAACGTAGGGATTTGGGATTACAGGAATCTGGGGACGTAGAAGAATTCGTAACTACAATTTGGGGATACACAGATATGAGGTCATTGGAATTTGGGGACATAGGGATTTGGGGATATAAGGATTTGGGAACATAGGAATGTAAGGATATAGAGATAGAGGGAGGTAAAAAGATTCGGAAATGTAGATTTAAAAATTTTGCATAAAGGGAAATCCAAAATTTGGTCCAAAATCACACACATAGAAATTTACTGCTCCCTCCACCAAAGTCCACTATTCCTAAAGTAACTAGAAATACCAGAATATCCATAAAATTACAGAAATCGCCGTCCACACCATTTCACAAAACAAAGCTGCCTGCTGTAAACGGAAAGATTTCCCGCAAGATTTCCGCGCAACCGTAATATCCTTTCAAGTGGTCTCGCAAATAGCGTCAAACGATCTTCCGAACAATTCATGGTAACGTTTAAAACGTCTCGTCTAATATAATCCGACGAAAGTTAATTTCGCAGCAACCGGACGGAAAGTCAACGTCAATTTATCTCGGTGTCTCAGTAACATTATAATTTTCCAACTTCGACGCTGATCCCCATTGTTCCCGCAAAAGGAAACTGACGAAACAAACTCCTCACGGAGTTGCGACGTCAGAAGATAACGAGCTCCAGAAGCTTCTTGAATCGTTTCCCTTGCCGTTGGCATAATCAAGCATCAATGATGTCCGTCAGACAATAATCGGCCGGCTTACCGTCGGTTAGCGGCTAAATCGGAAAACTTTTCACCATCTTGGTGTCGGGTGGACAGGGTATGGGAGGCTTCAACTGCTAGAACTGTCGGCAACTCGGATTACTTTTAAAGTAAGAGTACGCTCCGTGCTCTCCTTCGTCTTCTTTCTTACTCGGGAGACGTATCCACCGATGTCTTGATAAACTTTTCACTGTCATCGAACGAAAAATGAGACGAATGCTCTTCTCGGTAAAACCGTTAACATTGCGGGCAAGAAACTTGTTAAAGATCGGGAAAAGACTGACTGAGTTGATTTGAGAATACGTAACGAGAATTTTTAAGGTATTTAGGAATATGGGGATATTGAGTAAGGATATTGAGACGTGGGGATAGTGGGATGTAGAGGTATTAGAACGTAGGGATATTGGGACATGGTGATACTAGGGCGGAGGGATATTGGGACGTAGAGGTACTGGGGACTTAGCAGTATTGGGGACGTGGGAATATTGGGATGTAAGGATAGTGGGATGTGAGGATATTGGGACATGGGGATACTAGGACGTGTGGATACTGGGACGTGTGGATACTGGGACGTGTGGATACTGGGACGTGTGGATACTGGGACGTGTGGATACTGGGACGTAGGGATATTGGAGACGTAGGGATACTGGGACGTGAGGATATTGGGACGTGGGGATACTGGGACGTGACGATACTAGGACGTGGGGATACTGCGACATAGGGATATTGGGACGTAGAGGTATTGGGGACGTAGGGATACTGGGATGTGAGGATATTGGGACGTGGGGATACTGGGACGTGGGGATATTGGGACGTGTGGATACTGGGACGTGGGGATACTGGGACGTAGGGATATTGGGGGCGTAGGAGTATTGGGGACGTAGGGATACTGGGACATGAGGATATTGGGACGTGGGGATACTACGACATAGGGATATTGGGACGTAGAGGTATTGGGGACGTAGGGATACTGGGACGTGAGGATATTGGGACGTGGGGTTACTGGGACGTGTGGATACTGGGACGTGGGGATACTGGGACGTAGGGATATTGAGGACGCAGGAGTATTGGGGACGTAGGGATACTGGGACATAGGGATATTGGGACGTAGAGGTATTGGGGACGTAGGGATACTGGGACGTGGGGATACTGGAACGTGGGGATACTGGGACGTAGGGATACTGGGACGTAAGGATATTGAGGACGCAGGAGTATTGGGGACGTAGGGATATTAGGGACGTAGGAGTATTGGGGACGTAGGAGTATTGGGGACGTAGGGATACTGGGACGTGACGATACTGGGACGTAGGGATACTGGGACGTGAGGATATTGGGGACGTGGGAATATTGGGACGTAAGGATAGTGGGACGTGAGGATATTGGGACGTGGGGATACTGGGACGTGTGGATACTGGGACGTGAGGATATTGGGATGTGGGGATACTGGGACGTGTGGATATTGGGACGTGGGGATACTAGGTGTGGGGAAGTTAGGACGTGGGGATACTAGGTCGTGGGGATACTGGGATGTAGGAATACTGGGATAGGGATACTGTAACGCACGGGTACTAGGACGTCGAGGATAGTGGGCTGCAGGGATACTTGGTCATTGGGGTATATGGGATATAGGACTACTAGGACGTAGGTGCACTGGGACGTAGGAGTCATTGGGGATGTAGGGGTCATTGGGGATGTAGGGGTCGTTGGGGATGTGGGGGTCATTGGAGACGTAGATGTCATTGGAGACATAGAGGTCATTGGTGACGTAGGGGTCATTTTGGGACGTAGGGATACTAGGAAGTAGTGACACTGGAACGTAGGTGTACTGAAACGTAGAGGCATTGGGGATGTAAGGGTATTGGTAACGTAGGGGTATCGTGACGTAGGGGTATTGTATGGAATATAGAGATACTGAGATGTAGAGATTTTGAAATACAGGGGTCTAGACATGCAGAAGTATGAGACTATAGCAATTTCAGGATAGGGTTATACAAATTTAGCATTACACTAATTTAGGACTATAGGATTTTGGAACTCTAGAAATCTAGTAATGTAGGAATTCATGTATCTTGAGATATAGAAGTTCTTGCACATAGAATATTGTATATAAATGTTCTGTACCAAAATTATTCATATATCAATGCAACTACATGTCATGACGCGACCACGTCGCGAACATTGGCGAAGAAATCGAAACACATCAGATATACGAAATTTGCATATTTAACAAGAACTTTAATGAAAGTCCCCTTCGCAACGCGCATTTATTAGAACTTTCGATCAACATGATGCAAATTGATCGATTTTTTATTCCCCGTGGTATCCCCACATTTTTCTTCCCTTTGCACTTTCCTCTTTCTCTCTAACTATCTATCTTTTTTTTCCATAAACTACTCACTAGGAGAGCGTAAAGCTCTGTATTTATGAGATTACTCTTGAAAGGGTCGATCCATTTTCAGAACACGCTCTATGGCATACCGGAGCACCTTATTATCTGAAAATCCAGCAGACCCCGGATAGATACGCTTTCCACTTTATATAGATGTGCCTTTTTATTGATCTTCCACTTCTACGTTACGGGCTGTCCCTACTTGCCACAGGAAACCATCTACGCTCGACGTGTTGGTGGCAGACAGAATTTAATTAAGTTCGAATGACAGCATTTTCAGACAAACATTTACGGATTGTACAAAAATTAATGTAAAAAACACCGTACTATGATTCTATACCTTCAGATTGGTCAAAATTTCTATATAAAAGGCGGTGTAAAAAGTGACCTTGACCATGAGATTCAAGGTCAAATTTTTTTGTCATCGTATCGTATAGTACTGATTAAGAAGATAAAAAGTCCCAAAGGAATTATATGCGAATATTCAACCGTTCTCTTGGAAAACCATGTTAAAATTCAGCATGGCGGGAAATTTAAAAACATGAATGCTTAGAATCTTGTAACCTGAAATTAGAAGTTTCGGAAGGGAGAATTTGATAATTATTACATGGTACTTGGAAGATTGACTTCTATATAGGTCTGTGCTAAGGTTAGCTTCGAGGTCAAGGTTTAAATTAAGGTTAAGGTGCAGGTTAAAGTCCTTGGAACAATAATTGGTTTTAACAAGATTATTTTGTAATTTAGTCCTAATTTACTAAAAAATTCTGAACTTTAATCGAAGGCACAGAATTTATGATAAACGATATAAATTATTTCTATAAAAAAAAGTGTAAATTTATGTGATGTAACTGCGAAGAGAAATGAATCCGAATAAATTATAAGAGTAAAACCATTCGACGGTCCACAGAGAGCTGCAAACTGCAATATACAGCGACAATACAACCCTTTCTCATTGCTCGTATTTAAACGAAATTGTTGAACAGTGATTAATCGCGCATTATCGTAAGCAATTAATTGAAAGGTTTGATACAGTAGCGGTAGAATCATCGGCCGAATAACGTTAACGCGGAGTAGGGTTAATTGCGTTCCCGTTACTCTTAATTACGAACGGTGGCTGTCCAATGGTCCAAACAGCTGCGCTCGCGCGACAACTAGATGGTCTCTAAGCAAAATTAACGATAGCAATTACGCAAAAATGTACGCGTATATGGTACCGCAGCACGGTATTGTTTTTGCTGTTTCATTTTGTGTACGTACACGTGCTACCCAGATTAATTTTCCCGCCATTCTTTTTTCCGCGGCGAATCCCACTACCGATGTCAACCCACAAGTTGGCGCTTCGACCCAAAGTAAAAGAAGCTCCCACCGTGACTTGCAGTTACATTTCGACAAATAAGAATAATGACAACTGCTGATTCGCTATCTCACTCTGGAGAGACTCTGGGAACTACAGGTTAGAGTTTCCATAGTCCCTCATGGTTCCCAAGACTCCTAGATTCCCTATATATCCATAGTTTCAGTCTCCAGTGCCTCTAAGTTCGCTAGGATCTCCACAGTCCAGTCCCTTGGATCCCTAGGTCCCATCCCCACATTCTCTACAGTTCCTGAATTCCCTAGATTCTCACAGTCCTCGGAATCGCCATATTTCCTAGCTCCCCAGAATCCCTACGTTCCCTTGGATCATCACAGTCTCTGTAGACAAGCCAGGAATTGGCGCGTAGGTCGAGCCAGAGTAAAAGAAGCCACTCGCTCCACCTATCCACCGTGAACACTTCCAGCTACATTTCGGCAAATAAGAATAATGACAATAACTGCTGAACGCAATTCGCACTATCTCGAGACGTTTGCCGACTGTTTTTGGTCAAATTGGTGTGCGAGGCAATATACCGAAAATGTGAGGCGTCCATTTTTCTATTCTGACCAATAGTAGCTCTAAACATCTGGGTCGCGCGCCAACTCGTGGGTTGACATCGGTAGGTCTAATGGTAACTGTCCTAAGGTCAATCCTAGCGTTAATAATCCTAGTGTTCTGGTGTCAATAATCCTAGTGCCTATGTCATGGTGTCCATAACCCTAGTGCTAATAATCCTAGTACCAATAACTCTAATATTAACTATCCAGCGCTAATTATCCTAGTGACAATAATTCTAGTGCCAATTGTAGTGCCAATAATCCTAGTGTCAATGGTCCTAGTGTTAATAGTCCTAGGCGTCCATTTTCCTATTCTGACCAATTGTAGTAGCTCTTCTAAACATCAACCATAACTAACTAAACGTCAGCCTCTACACGCGCCAACTTGTGGGTTGACATCGGTACTCATCGGCGGCGAACGTCAATTTATTGGTCCAACGAAGATAACAATTTTTGTCGCCGACATTGAAACGTTGCCTAATGAGAATTTGTAATGTTTATCGTTAACGCGTCGCACGCGTGTATCTCGATCACATATTGAACGGTATTTGTCGGCGATAAGAGTTACGCTAATTGTGCCCTACGGTCGTTGCGAGTCCTCCCAAGAAACAGTCTGGGCGCTTGGCAGCTATGAATTGTGAATACAACTACAATTAGCGGTGTTAATGATGTCATGTTTATGTACATCGTTTGTACATTGTAGAGTGCTCTGCTTCGCTTGATTGTTTTGTTTGGTGAGGTACGAACTGCGGAGATTATTTCTGTAGGTTAAGTAAGTATGTTTGCGAGAGGTAATTTTAGTCGAATTTTATTAGTGCTGATGTCACTTTCCGAGGTTGCTGATGTCAGAATTGCAAAATTAAAAATTTCTAAATTTCAGAATTCAAAAATTTTAAAATTCTGGTATTTTATTATTCCAAAATTCTATAATTCCTAAATTTCCTAAAATTCCTAATATTCCTAAAATACCTAAAATTTCTAGAATTCTTAAAGTTTCTAAAATTTCGAAAATTCCTAAAATACATAAAATTCCTAAAATTCCTAAAATTCCTAAAATTCCTAAAATTCCTAAAATACCTAAAATTCCTAGTTTCTAAAATTCCTAAAATTATTAAAAATCCTAGAATTTCAAAAATTCCAAAAATTCCGTAAATTTCTAAAATTCCTAAGCTTCCTAAAATTTCGAAAATTCCTAAAATTCCTAAAATTCCTAAAATACCTAAAATTCGTAGAATTCCTAAAGTTCCTAAAATTCCTAAAATACCTAAAATTCCTAAAATTGTTAAAAATCCTAGAATTTCAAAAATTCGAAAAATTCCTTAAATTTCTAAAATTCCTAAGCTTCCTAAAATTTCGAAAATTCCTAAAATTCCTAAAATACCTAAAATTCCTAAAATTCCTAAAATTCCTAAAATACCTAAAATTCTTAAAATTTCAAAAATTCCTAAAATTTCTAAATTGAATGTTTCATTATTCCAGAACATTGCGCTTCTACAATTTCCAAATCCGTATTATTACGAATTCTCGGAAAGCCATAATTTGAAATTTAGCAGAACTAGCATCAAACTCGCACGATAAACTTGCAATTTACATATTTGCAAAGGGAAACGCGTCCCCGAGGGTGAGCGACCATATCTACAGCGGAATTCACCGGAAACTGTGGGCGTTAATGACGATCCCCTCGATAATGGGACAAATTTCAGGGGTTGGAATTACCGCAAGAGGATTCCTTGGTTAGCCATGGATCGAGTTTCACTCATGGTCAACGCGTTTCTCGCTGGCGCAACTTGTGTTTACAATTAGAGGCACAATTAGCGTCGACCACATGTAACCGGTCGATATATTAACATTCTTCGTGTATTCAACGTTCGTTTATCGAACCTCCAATGGAAACCTGACGTCGATCGAATGAGAATACCATTTCGCGCTAACAGTTAATTGAATCGAGTAACCAACCGAATTCGGACTTATAATTAAACGCTCGAAGATGAGCAGCTATAATTTCAGCCGGCGGACATACTTGTACAATGGATCCTCTAAATTAAATTATTAATTGCACCGGAAGCTTCGATGAAAGCCATATTTTGGATGGGTAATTTTCGACCGCTATTATTTCATTTTGATTAAACGAATGTGCCATTCAATCCATTGTTACAGGCCTTCATTTAAACTCGGTATTTAATTGCCAGAGACAATATTATACAGCTATGAATTATTAATTCTATGATATCGAGTGCTTTTATCGTGCACGTCGATAACTTGCTAATATAAAGATGGCGATTGTTATATGAGCCTTTTATCTCGAAAGTTTTTCAAAAGAATTAAGATAATGACAACAATACTTAAAACTTAACATAATTTTTATCTGTAAATTTATAATAATAATTGAGAAGAAGAAAAACAGCGTCTCTCTAATATAAGGGTGGTAGGACTTTAGGGAGACCCTGTAGTTAAACACTATCGCATAATAAACATATATTACCTTACACACAAAATACAAGAATATTTTTATATTTATTGAACATACCCTTAAATAACTCGTTCATTTTGAACGTCTCATATTTAAAATAATTTTTGCTGGAAATAGAGAATCTCTTATCTTTTACGATTCGAAAAATAGGATCACGAAGGATATAACGATTCGTTACAGTGTGCGTATTTCATTTTCGTTTCACTTTGAACATCCTCTCTAGCTAGAGCGGTCTATAAATTACCGTCGGTCGGTAATTACAGTGGACAAGAAGATATAAGGCTCCATTTAAATCGGCCATCGAATCGGAATTTATCACGGTGCAGCGGTCACGATTAACTGTAAATCGCAATGTTGTGGACACACGTCGATTTTGTCTTTACATAATTCTTCGATCATTATCGTCAGCCGGAGGCAGCTGACTTTTCCTGTCGATTAACATTCTTGCATGGAAATTAATAACGGGCAGTTACGAAGCGGAAATGGCCGAAATGAACGATGCTAATGAATCCGACTCGTATGGTAACAAGAGCACGCTATCAATTCACCGATTTTAACGAGTCTTTATGGATTTTTTAAAGGAAGTAACCTCAAAATCAGATGGACATTTTCTCACGAATAACTTTTTAAGTATAACGATCAAAGAGAAATGTTGCAAATCGAAATTTGATAGCATTATAATTGCACTGTAACAGAATCTGCAAAATGGTTTTGATTTACAAATTTCATTTCTTTTAAAAGAAATTATTTCGTTTTTGTTAACTCATGGTTTGTTTAAATTTTTAACATTTTCATGTGACAGATTTATTTGTTATTTTAACAGTACTCAAGATATTCGTTTTTTTGGTGGATTAATTTATCAATTTGAATAATTTTATCTTTAATTTGTTTAACAGGATTTTCCCTTTTCATTACGATATTTTTCTGAAGATTTAATTATAGAAATTTTGAATAGCTTAAATAATTTTATATTTTTAACAATTTTTACTGTTTCATAATTAAATTTGAATAATGAAATTTTTTAATTTTTTTAAAAATGTATTAATTTATTTGAAAAAGAACCTATTAAATTTATGAAAGAATTTGGAACAAACTTCAATTGCATTCAAGTTTGTAGATATCTTATTAAACCGTTGTAGATGTTTTTGTTTATTTGCAGAATTATACATGAAAATGAGAGAGTTAATTTGCTTTCGAGGTTAAGTATATTGAAAGGTAAATGAGATACAAACTGAAGCATACCGTTATTTCAATCAGATATTACTCTACAAACCTACAAGATATTGAAAAAGATTGAGAAAAGTTATATTGTAGAACCGGCTACTATTTGTAGCAATTTCCGTTCTATTCTCGGTCTGGTATGGTTCCGGTGTTAAGTAGCTCATAATCGATAATTTATAATATCCTGTTCGCACATTACTGCAAACCAGTCTAGAATTATACATCTGGTCACACAGTTTGCGAATAAAATGTCCGATTTTTGTACTTTTCGCGTCCGCTTACTGATCGCAAGATGGCGGACTCACTATGGCGCTCCGCCATTAACCACTCGTGGACTCAATTTACTTATTTAATTCTATTTCTGCATTTATATCAAGTACTATTACAATTTCAATAAATTACACTGCTATTTAGTGCGTTTCACTAATTTGAGAATTTGTACATTTTTAATTTAAAAGTTTGAAAATATAATTGTTAGAAAGTTGAAAGAGTTCGAGTCCTGAATTTAAAAATTCTGTCTGAAAGAACGTAAAAAAAGAATTTAAACGTTCGAAGGTACATCAAAAATTTTAAAATCAGAAAATTACTGAATATTCAATCTTGTAGCTCGGAGAATTTATAAATTTGAATATCTGAATATAAGTTCGTAAACACGAAGTTTGAAAAGTCATAAATTTTCAAACATGAAACATTAAAAAATTGTAAACTCCAAATTTCTAAGTCCCTAAATTTCAAAGCTGAAATTTGCAATTTCCCTATAACTGTCCGCACACGATTGTTCCAAAACTCTGACCCGTCATCCATCTTCAGCTCTAATAGAATGGTAAAAAAACACCGGTACGAATATCGTTCTAAACCTCCCTATTTCACACATTTATTTTCCCGTCCAAAAAGATATTTACCGCCACATTTCTAGCGATGGACGACAGAAGAATGCAAATATCGCGATTACTTAACGGGCTCCGAGAAACGTTTCCTTGTTCTCTGCAGCAATCTGACGGGAATTAAAAGAGTGCGGATCATAAAAAAGCCCGGTAAAAGAAGAGGGACGAAATACGAGGCGCTTTTACCTGGTCGTTTCCTCTGTCCGCCGGTTGATCTATAATACACGAGCCGGAAAGATTTCCTCCGTTAATATTCCGACGAATATGAAAGTGGACCAAGAAACGCGTGGTGGCGTCTCTGCCTTTGGCCGTCGTCGTTTTCATGCATTTGATCGTTCTCTTTTCATTATTCAAACGCGACTTTGTCCCGTTCACGCTCCAGCTACGTCCGCGTTCGAGCTGCTCCGCCATTTTAAATCGCAATTTCATGAAATCGCGGAAGCGAACAGAGCGAGCGAGGGACTCACCGTTCGAAACGGAGGCTCCTTCATGCGTGTGTCAGCTCCATTTTCATAAAACTGGCTGGAATGCAACGGTGCTCGAAGTCTCTGTCCTGAATTAGCATCCCATCGTTGAAAACGTGCCATTTCACCTACGTAACTGTACGATGTGTTCGAAAAACCATTCAATATTTACAGGATACATAGTTTCGACTCGTGGATGTGGACATATCGAGTATGAAAGGTTTAGGAAGTCTCTGGAGATTATTAAATTTGAAATTTCTACGTTCCTCGATTCCTACATTCATGGAGCTATATATCAAGAGTTCTATATTCTTACATCTTTATATCCCTAGATTTTATTCCTGTATCTCTATATCTTTGGATTTCCATATTTTTGGATGTCTATTTCTCTAGATTCTCATGTCTCTATAATAACATATGTAGGAATCTTCATACTTCAAGGTTTAAATATCCCTAGATTGCTATATCACTAAATTTCTATATCCCTGGTTTGCCATATTTCTAGACTCCCACATAGTTATTTCTTCAAATAACTAGATAGTCATATATCTAGCTTTCCATATTCTTAGACCTCCATTAGTCCAAATCCTATAGTTCTAGATCTCTATATCCCTACATGCCAAAATCCCTATATCTCTATACTTCGCACATATTTCTACATCCCCATATCTCTAGCTTTACACATTCCTACATCCCCATATCTCTAGTTTTGCAAATATTTAGGTCCCTATATGTTCACATCCCCATACTTCTAAATCTCCACATCCTCACATGCCTATATCCCTATGTCCCCATACTCCACACATATTTCTAGATCCCTATATGTCCAAATTCCTATACTTCTAGATTTCCATACCTCTGCATACCAATATCCCTATATCTCTCTGCTTCACACATATTTCTAGATCCCCATATGTCCACATCCCCATACTTCTAAATCTCCACATCCTCACATGCCAATATCCTATGTCCCTATACTCCACACATATTTCTAGATCCATACATGTCCAAATCCCCATACTTCTAGCTCTCTATCCCTTTGCATATCAATATCCCTATGTCCCCATACTCCACACATGTTCCTAAATCTTCATATGTCCACATCCCCATACTTCTAAATCTCCACATCCTCACATATCTATTATCTCTATGTCCCTATACTCTGCACATATTCCTTGATCTCCATATGTCCAAATCCCCATACTTCTAGATCTACATACCCTTGCATGCCAATATCCCTATGTCCCTATACTCCACACATATTCCTAGATCTCCATATGTGCAAATCCCCATACCTCCAGATCTTGACACTCCTCAATCCCAAAATCCCTATACTTCCATACTCCACATATTCTCCACATATCCCAGCTCCCTATATCTCTATCCCCACACATGTTCCTGTATCACCATATGTATAGCGTTTCATGTACCTACATCCCCATATGTCCAAGCACTGACCGAGAGTAACCTAATCTCCACTCTTTAATCTGACCTCTCGAGTGGAAAAGGTTAAGGCTACAGTATGTCCTACGTGTCCTATTTATACTGAACGGTTTTTTCGAACACCGTGTACACGCAACTTATGTGCCTGGCTGTAAGCATTGTACTCCGAGAATGTTAACGGCCTAGTCGAGTATGAACGCCAGCAGGCGCTAATTGCGAATCCCAGTACTCCTAATTGTGAACGCGTGAACCACACCCTCGTCGATAAGGCAGCACCAAGTAACTCCGAGAGAATTAGCTGTTGCATCGTAATAACGTCCTCGTAAAACAATCAGGTACCGTTATCTCTTTCAGAGGAAGATTTAACTTTGATTTTATGGTGATTGCGGCGTTTAGTGGCGTACTCTTGTTTGGATTATTTTGGTACGCGTGCTGGTGTATGTACTTTGTGATTTCGAGGTCACTGCTGAATACAAATTATTCAGTTTTTCAATTTTTTATGAGTTTTGACATTTTTAAATTCTTAAGTTTGTAAATTTCTAAACTTCTAAATTTTGTCCAAGTCATTAAAATTCTTGAATTTCGTAAATTTTGAAGTACTCAAATTTCCAAATTTGGAAATTTCTAAGATCTCAAACTTTTAATTCTCTAAATATTCAAATTTGTTAAATTGCACGATTCTCAAAGTTCTGAATTCCCTAATTCTCAGAATTAAAATTGTGCTACAAGAAAAATGTGATTTTCGATTATTCGAGCTCTCCCTAGGGATCCCTGGAAAACATGCACGACAGTGAACAACGAAAGCACCTTTCACCCTTTCATCGGTCAACCTCTAACGTCGAATATGGAAGTGATCGAGCGTTTTCATTTAGCGGATAACGCGTCCGTCGATTTTTCAGTGTCCTGTGAAAAAACTTGGAATATTTTGATATCGCACAGTTTCACAGAAATATTTTTATCTATACAGCTAAAGTACAAAAATTGCAGTATCATTTTTCAAGGTTTTATCTAGGGACATTTGGACTTATTGATATTACGATGTAGGAATATGATCTATTGACATTACCAGCTAGGGGTATTTTAATATACTGACATTACTAGCTATGAATTTTTGACCATAGGTATTACTGTCTAGGGACATGAATTATTTATATTGCGATCTGGGAATATTGGGATCTAATAATACTGCTGTCTGGTGACATTAGGATGCAGAGATATTGAGGTCTAGGGTAATATTCAGCATCTCTAGATTTCTATATTCCTAGATTGTCATATTTGTAAATTTTCATATCTCTAGATGTCTACATCTTCAGTCTTCCATATTCCTAGATCTCTACATGTCCACATCCCTATACGTATAGACCTCCATACCTCTACATGCCAATATCTCTATATCTCTATAGTCGACACCTCTGTGTCTCTATATCTTCCCCTATATTTTCCCTATATCTCCATATTTCTATATCCTTTAACACCTATACCACTAAATACCCATATCTTATTGGGTAACCACATCCTCGAATCTTCACATCTTCACCGAATTAAACTCCATATTCCTACGAACCAATATCCCTAGATCTCTATATTCCACACCTATGTGTCCATACCTTCCTCTATATTTTCCCTCTATCGCCATATTTCAATATCTCCATATCCATCAACACCTATATCCCTAAGTTCCCCATATCTCATTCAGGTCCCCATATTCCCAAATTCCCACATCATCGCCAAATTAAAATTCATATCCCTACGAACCAATATCTCTATATCTCTATATTCCACACTTCTATGTCTCTATACATTATCCTATAATTTCCCTCTATCTCCATATCCCTATACCCCTATATCCCTATACCCCTATACCCCTACATCCCTATACCCCTATATCCCTATACCCCTATATCCCGATACCCCTATATCCCTATACCCCTATATCCCTATATCCCTATACCCCTATATCCCTATACCCCTATATCCCTATACCCCTATATCCCTCAACACCTATATCCCTAAATTCCTCAAATCTGTCTTAAGTCCCCACATCTTCTCCGAATTAAACTCCATATCCCTACGAATCAATATCCCTATATCTCTATATTCCACACCTCTGTGTCTCTATACCTCCCCCTATATTTTCCCTGTATCTCCTTATTCCAATATCCCCATGTCCCTCAACCCCTATATCCCCAAGTTCCCTATATCTCATTCAGATCCTCATATCCCCAAATTCCCACATCACCGCCGAATTAAACCCCATACCCCTACGAACCAATATCCCTATATCTCTATATTCCACACCTCTGTGTCTATACCTTCCCCTATCTTTTCCCTGTATCTCCATATTCCTATATCCCCATATCCCTCAACACCTATATCCCTAAATTCCTCATATCTCTCCAGGGTCCTCAAATTTCCACATCTCCGTCAAATTAAACTTCGTCAAACTTTCGAACCGCCACTCCGCCATATCGATTTTTCCCGAACGCAGCGCCATCTGCGACGCGTCACCGGCAAAGCGTTAATAACACGGCGAACAAACGAGATTAAAGAAAATTACCAATGAGTCCGCGGCAAATCAGATTATACGAGCACAAAGAATAAATTCGCGCGACTAATTGCGAGGCATCTGTATAATTCCTCGATTGTGTCCTACGGTCATTGTTTCGCCGTAACAATTCATCTCGGCCAAACGGAGTCGAATACAAACGCGCGTGCCGCGATCGCGACGACAGAGGAGTCGTCGTCGTCGTTTGTCCGTTAATGTTTCGCCGTTGCACAAGAACGGCGTTAAAGCGTCGCTAAATTTCGACGTGTAAAGAAAACCGTGTCGTGAAGCTCGCTTTGCAACGGTGATATATCGACTGGCAACATACTTTCAACAATGCCACCGTTTCTTCAACTAGCTAGACGCGTGCACCGACGAGGATTGAATGTACGCGCGCTTTTTTTTTCCCCTGGGGAGGAGAGGGGGGAATATGCGAAAAAGAGAACGCCGGTCGTGGATGGTTTTTAGCCGTACTTTGAACGAGAAAAGTAGAAAGAACAAGGAAATGGAATGTTGGTGCCCGGCAAAAAATAAAGAGGGGGAAAAAAACGGCGAACAGAGAATATAGAGTTTGAGAACGGAAGTGTGTCAGCTACCGCGACAAAAAAGGAAGCGCTAAGTAGTAGGAAACAATTTATCTTGTTGGACCGAGCTTTTTTAGCTAAACTCTTGTTAACGGAGTGGAATCAGATAAGCGTCGTGCAAGACATTAAAAGGGATCGAATAATGGCTGTTCGAGGTAATAGCCGCCATGTTTCCTTTGACACTTCCGGCCAGTTGGCGGGAAATGTTTGCAATTAAGATTAATTAGTTTCTGGGCGGGGGGAAACAGTCGTTTGGTTGCAGGCTCTTTATTTTGGGATTTTTATGTTTTGGGTTTTGTGAAATATTGTGAAATTATTTTACGTGTGGGGAATTAGGAAATTAGGAAATTAGGAAACTACGAAATTAGGAATTTAGGAAATTAAGAAATGAGGAAATTAGGAAACTACGAAACTAGGAAATTAAGAAATGAGGAAATTAAGAAATTAGGAAATTAGGTAATTAGGAAATTAGGAAATTAGGAAATTTGGAAATTTGGAAATTAAGAAATCAGGAAATTAGGAAATTAGGAAATTAGGAAATTAGAAAATGAGAAAATTAGAAAATTAAGAAATCAGGAAATTAGGAAATTTAGAAACTATGAAATTAAGAAATCAGAAAATTAGGAAATTAGGAAATTAGGAAATTAGAAAATAAGAAAATGAGAAAATTAGGAAATTAGGAAATTAGGAAATTAGAAAATGAGAAAATTAGGAAATTAAGAAATCAGGAAATTAGGAAATTTAGAAACTATGAAATTAAGAAATCAGGAAATTAGGAACTTAGAAAATTAGGAAATCAGAAAATTAGGAAATTAGGGAGTTAGGAAATTAGGGAGTTAGGAAATTAGGAAATTAGGAAATTAGCAAGTTAGGAAATTAGGAAATTATATTCGAGAATAAGAAAATGAGAAAACGTAGAAATTAGAAAATTACAAAGCTACAAAATTAGAAACTAATAAATTCGTAAACTTAAAATTTCCAAACCTCTCTATATATTGCAATAAGAAGTAGTGTCTTTCAACTTGCATAACATTCTGTGTAGTGCCATATAGCGAGAGTGCACTATATACACCAATCAAAGATGATTTCTTTCCAAACTACACAAACAATAAATAGTAACTAAATAAAATAACCCTAGACCACTTAATATTACACAAAAAATAAGCAAATTCAACCTATATCAAAATATACATATAACATCAATAACTCCTTATAAAATAATCGAAAGATGTTTGTCGTACAAAATTCGCCCGGTATTTTAAGTTACATATATTCCCATAAAAATAAATAGCTGACGTCGAAATTCAAGCTGTACTCTGTATACAAGAATGTCTCTGGTTAAGCATAAACGTCTGCTTCGCAAAGGCAAACATCCGTTTGATGTTTGCGAATGCGCCACGTAGTTGTCGCATATCTGTAGAATGTTTGATGGATATTCAAATGCTGCAGTATTGTTTATGCGACATGCGAGACGCGAAAGAATTTGATGCTCATGAATACAATGGCAGCATACGTTTCTCATCAAGCTTTTTTACCCTGCACCCTCTTCGAAGGTATGCATATATTGCAAACGCAGAACAAAGAGTATCGCATCATTTTAAACGACGCATTTTATAGCGCGTGTCGATTTACACTCACGTCACGTTTGTTCGATATCATTATTGCAAACTATCTCTCCGTTAAAATCATTTTACACTTCGCTCCCTTGGAATCTAGGGACATTTCGATTTTCAGTTACAGTCTACTATTTTGGATTTTTCTGAGTATCTTCAAGCTTTATTTTGGAGTCTTTATGGGGTTTTCTAGGTTTGAGATCCATTTTACATTTTTTTCTGGGATATTCTAGATTTATTTTGTATTGTCCCTAGGATAATCAAGGTTCACTTTAAATTTACCTAGGATCTTGTGGGTTTATGGTTACTTTTGGAATTTTCGTAGGATCTGCGAGGTTCATCTTGGATTTTCCCTAGGAACTTCTAGGTTTATCTTACAATTTCTCCTAGGGTTTTCTAGGGTTAATGTAGGCCTCAAATTTTCCCTAGGAGTTTCTAGGTGTATTTTTGATTTTTCATTGCATATTTTAAGTTAAGTTGAATTTTTACTAGAATCTTCTAGGTTTATTTTGGATTTTCCCTAGGAATTTCGAGGTTTATCTTGAATTTTCCCTAGGATCTCCTAGGTTCAAGCCAGGTTTTAAATTTTCTCTAAGAATTCCTAGGTCTATTTTTGATTTTTAATTGCATATTTTAAGTTAAGTTGAATTTTTACTAGAATCATCTAGGTTTATTTTGGATTTTCCCTAGGAACTTCAAGGTTTATCTTGAATATTTCCTAAGATCTCTCAGGTTTGAGCCAGGTTTTAAATTTTCCCTAAAACTTCCTAGGTCTATTTTCGATTTTTCATAAAAATCTAATTTAACTTGAATTTTTACTAGAATCATCTAGGTTTATTTTGGATTTTCCCTAGGGACTTCAAGGTTTATCTTGAATTTTTTCTAGGGTCTTCTGGGATTAATGTAGGCCTCATATTTTCCCTAGGAGTTTCTAGGTCTATTTTCTATTTTTCATTGCATATTTTAAGTTAAGTTGAATTTTTACTAGAATCTTCTAGGTGTATTTTGGATTCCCCCTAGGAATTTCAAGGTTTATTTTAAATTTCCCCTAGGATCTCCTAGGTTCAAGCCAGGTTTTAAATTTTTTCTAAGACTTCCTAGGTCTTTTTTTGATTTTTCATTGCATATTTTAAGTTAAGTTGAATTTTTACTAGAATCATCTAGGTTTATTTTGGATTTTCCCTAGGATCTTTTCAAGGTTTACTTTGAATTTTTCGTAACGTCTCCTAGTTTTAAGCCAGGTTTTAATTTTTGCCTAAGACTTCCCACGTCTATTTTGGATTTTATATTGCATTTTTTAAGTTAACTAGAATTTTTCCTAGAATCTCCTAGGTGATTTGATCTAAAATTTTCTCTAGGATAGGTTCATTACCAAAACTGACAACACCCAAATAAGACAAACGAAATATGAAATTAAAACAGCAAAAGATCTAAATTAACTACCCTCTAATTCGCCTAAAAATTTATTCCCTCCATCCACAATTCCCCAAAATCTTGCAACTGTCAACAAGCAACAAATCACGCCGTTCATACCCTTTCCTTGGTCAGTGTTTTTAGAAAAGCAAAAAGACCTGTCCGGACAATGCCACAACAAAGCACGGCAATTCAGCGGCGGGGGTAGTGCACACGGCATATTTGGTGTCGTGTGGTTCGTTCAGTGCTTGAAGTATAGCACTCGTATGATTTTCAGCGGGCATTGTTGGTGAAATGGGCCGGCCCACGGGCGTGTGCGTGTGTGCGCGCATTTTCACACGTACATCACACGCGCAGGTGTGCGAAACCGTGAAAGGCTGGTACCGGCGCGAAACACTTGGGGCTCGATGTCAAGGGGTCCCAGGAACAATATAACGGCACTGCATAAAGGCAACCCCTCACTCCACCATCTTCCTCCAATACTTCAATGCAAATGGTTCGCTCCGGTCCCACCTTCCGGCGGCATGTGCTTCTTCTCAACCCCCTCCGGTGCTTTTCGATTTATCGTGTCGGCGGATTCTTCAAAGTGGAGAAAAAAAACTCCCTGGCCGAAAATAAAACCTCCAACTTATACGCCAGCCAGCCTGGCAACCCATCGATCATGCACGTCTCACGAACAGGTCCGGAATTTACTCGAAAGCGGACAATGTTCCACCCACATTTCGGAGAAACAGTTTTCTGGATAGTCGACCCAGGAGTTGCCGCGTGGTCGAATACGAACATTTCACTTTTATGGATACAACATTATATCATACTAGCTTACCTATGACACCTTGTTGTTCAGGTCATACCAATCAGAAAAATTTAAAAGGCTATCTCGGCGAGTTCTATATGTGTGCAAAATGTCAAGTTTATACCTTTTACCCTTATCGAGATTGAAAGTAACAACGGACAGACATAGCGTATTATTAGAGATATGGAACATTGGGTAAAAATACTAAATACGTTGATAACGATATATACGAAGTAATTTGAAAACGTGAACAATTCTGAAACTTTGTAGAGGTGATTCGATCGGTCGCACCCCATCGACTTTCAGCGTGACATAGGTTTTCTCGCCAACTCCTGGGTTGACAACGGTATTTAACACACGGACTGCCACACTGAGCAGCTAAAAATTGCATTAGGCATTTTTAACAAGCCTTACCTAAGGCTTTAAGGTTAATTTAGGTTAATTTTTGCAGTCTTGTTATATTTATTTTTCATAGTTGCAAGCAGTAAATTCAAGTATTTAGGAAGAGGACAAATTGACAATATACATGGTCTGTCCGGAAAGTAATGCAATTAGGTACGTAAAAAAAAATGTATTTATGTTATTGATATAAATCTTTAAAATTCTTCAAAGTACTTCCCTTGGGCTTCAACACACTTTTGCCAGCGACTTTTCCATGCACGGTACGCATCCTGGAAGGCGTTAATGGGGACCTCGTTTAATGCCTTCGTCACGGCGGTTTGAATCGCTTCTATGGTTCCAAAATGGAATGCTTTGAGGGCAGACTTGATCTTCGGGAACAGGAAAAAATCTGCTGGAGCCGTGTCAGGACTGTAAGGGAACTGTGGTAACGTTGTGCCAAGCTGTGCTTGGCTAGAAATTCTTGAACGCGCAGAGCGGTATTGCTGGGAGCGTTGTCGTGGTGCAGCTGCCACGTAATGGCGATCTCTTTTGGAGTACAATGTTGTGCACAGTTGTTTTCGATATGTTGAGAGTCTCTGCGATCATTCGAACACTCAGTCGTCGATCACTCTTAAGAAGTTCATGGACACGGGAAACATTTTCGTCAATAGTGGTGCTTGTCGGCCGTCCAGAGCAGAAGTCATCCTCCACGTTTTCCCGACCGTTTTTGAACAAATTTAACCATCTGGAAACTTGAGAATAGGAAAGAGCAGAGTCCCCGTATGCCGCCTTAATCATTTGGTTGGTTTCGGCGAGGCTTTTATTCAGCTTAGCGCAGAATTTAATCGCATAACGTTGTTCGATATTTTTCTCCATTACGCGTCGTGACACGGGCACAAATAATAGGTTTACTACGATTCTTACGATTTCGGAGCGCGGATCAGATTGAGGTTGCAAATATATGAAGATAAGAGTCCCCTCCACATATTCCAACAAGTCCGAACATGTTCGGACCAGGAAAAATGGCAAAAATGAACAAATTGCATTACTTTCCGGACAGACCATGTATATCTTGTAAGTGAAATGCCACATATTGACATGGCAGTCAAAGTGTTGAGTGCTTACTGGTTCCAAAAACGCGTCCCATTTTGCGAAACATCTGTCGAACCTTGAATATAAGTCTGAAATATGGCGGTAAACGATGTTCGCCTCCTGTTACAAGGTGCTAGAATTACGATTTCATATATTCCTACAGTGAGTCCGTGCGAGAGGGGTTAAATAAAAAACGAGGATAACAGGGGTGGGTGCGTTGCAGGGAGAATGAAAAATTATTTGAGGTATCGTCCCTCCCGCTCCCGTTGAGTCGCCACCAAACGCCATTGCTTCGCCGTGATTTTCACCTAACCGTGAAATTTTTATGCTTCTGTCCGAGATTTTCTGTCTTTAAATTTTATATTTCGACGGGTTGCGTCGATTTGATCCGAACGATTGAGGCTTGAAAGATGCAAGCAGTTTTTTAAAAGTGTTCGTTTTCTTTTTGAATAAAATTTGGTGGTTTTATCATTTTAGCTTAATTTATTACTGATTCTATTCATTTTCTACGATCGTTGATTTCTTGCTGATTTGATTAATTTTCTCTAATTTTATTGGTTTGATTCATTTTTTTTTTATTTCTTCTTATTTAATTTATTAATTTCATTTATTTTTTTTATTTTTAGCGATTTAATTAATTTTCTATATTTTAATTTAATTTATCGCTGATTTAATTGATTCTTTTTATATGGAGATATAATTTATAGCCGATTTATTTCATTTTCTACATTTTGACTATTTTGATTGTCTACTGATGTAATTTTCTTCATTTTTTTTTTATATCAAATTTATTACTGAATCAAGTGATTCTTTTCATGTTTATTTAATGTATTGTTGATTTCGTTCGTTTTCTTTATTTTTAGCGATTTAATTAATTTTCTATATTCTAATTTAATTCATCACTGATTTAATTTATTCTTTTTATATAGTGATATAATTTATTGCTGATTTATTTCATTATCTACAGTTTGACTAACTTGATTATCTACTAATTTAATTTTCTTAATTTTTTTATATTAAATCTATTACTGAATCAAGTGATCTTTTTCATGTTTATTGATTTTATTTATTTTCATTATTTTGATTAGTTTGATTTACTGATATAATTTTTATTCAATCTATTAGTGATTTTAATTATTCTATCGATTTAAATTATTGCTAATTTAATTCATTTCGTTTAGTTCTGTTGACCTGATTTCTTATCGAATAATTAATTCCACTTTCATTGATTTAATTTATTACACATTTAACCAATTTTCTGTATTCGTTTATGCGTTCAATTATATTCCTTTACAATTAAATCAAAGTTTATAAATGCTGTCCTGGTTGTTAAATGCAAGTTAACCTGAATAACATAATTGGAATATTTTCATCCAACGAAAATACACGAAACTATTTCCTGCGGTCCATATATCCCTGCGTGAGGATCACTGTACACAGAATGCAACAACGGGAGACACTTTTTACTTTGATTTGCGAACAAATGCGGTCAGAAACGCTAGAAGATAGGCTTTGTGCCGGTGTCGACAGGCTAAGAATGATTTGTGGAAGGAAGACGATGGTAATCCGTATAAATTGTGGACGTAATCTGCGGCGAACAGTTTTAATGCGTGGGTTTTAAAAGTACGATGCAGTATACTTTGCGGTCTATTTTTTCAATGAGTGCAACGGGTTATTATAAATCACGTCAATTTATGGCGGTTGGTAACGCGTCGGTTTTTCGCATCATCGAGTGTTTTTATACTGTACCGTAGTTATTTTATTAATTTCAGTGCTCTAATATATTTATTCCTGTTCGAAATTCATGTAGAACATCATTTGATTTATGATTTTATCGTTCAAGTCTGGTTATTCTTTTTTTTTATTCAGTTCTTATATAAAATAATTTATTTGCGTCTGGAGTTTAAGTCCAGTTCAGTTTATTTTAGTTTCGAATTTATTATGCATCTCTGGTATTTAAGTCTATTTGAGTTTGTTTAAAGTTCAAGTTTGATATAACCTAACTTATGATGCACCTTTAGCAATGAAGTCTAGTTGACTTTGTTTAAAGTGTAAATTTAATATAACATAGCTTATGATACACCTTTAGCACTTAAGTCTAGTTGAGTTTGTTTAAAGTTCAAGTTTAATATGACCAAGCTTATGATACACCTTTAGCAATGAAGTCTAGTTGACTTTGTTTAAAGTGTAAATTTAATATAACATTGCTTATGATACACCTTTAGCACTTAAGTCTAGTTGAGTTTGTTTAAAGTTCAAGTTTAATATAACCAAACTTATGATACACCTTTAGCAATGAAGTCTAGTTGACTTTGTTTAAAGTGCAAATTTAATATAACCTAGCTTATGATACACCTTTAGCACTTAAGTCTAGTTGAGTTTGTTTAAAGTTCAAGTTTAATATAACCTAGCTTATGATGCACCTCTAGGACTTAAGTCTAGTTGACTTTGTTTAAAGTTCAAATTTAATATAACCAAGCTTATGATACACCTTTAGCACATATGTCTGTTTGAGTTTGTCTAAAGTTCAAATTCAATATAACCTAACTTACTGTACACCTCTAGCAATGAAGTCTATTTACTTTGTTTGAAGTTGTTTGTTTGAAGTTCAAGTTTAATATAACCTAACTTATGATACACCTTTAGCACATATGTCTACTTGAGTTTGTTTAAAGTTCAACTTTAATATAACCTAGCTTATGATGCACCTCTAGGACTTAAGTCTACTTGAGTTTATTTAAAGCTCAAGTTTAATATAACCTAACTTATGATGCACCTCTAGAAGTTAAGTCTAGTTGACTTTGTGTAAAGTTCAAATTTAATATAACCTAACTGACTGCATACCTCTAGCACTTCAGTTTACTTGATTCTGTTCAAGTTTCAGATCTAACCTAACCTAACCTATTACATACTTCTGACACTTAAGCTTATGAGGTTTTGTTTAAGCTTCAGATCCAACATAACCTAACTTATGAGATACTTTCACTATGTAAAATTTGATTTTGTTCAAACTTCAAGTTTAATAGAATACTTACTTTACACTTCTAGTACTGTTGTCTAGTTGATTTTGTTTAAGTTCTAGGTTCAATATAACCTAACTTATTACCTACTTCTAACATCTAAGTGTAATTGAGTTTGTTTAAGTTTTAGATATAACATAACCTAACTTATTAGCTACTTCTAACATCTAAGTGTAATTGATTTTGTTTAAGTATTAGATCCAATATAACCTAACTTATTACCTACTTCTAACATATAAGTCTAATTGACTTTGTTTAAGTTTTAGATCCAACATAACCTAATTTATTACCTACTTCTAACACCCAAGTCTAATTGATTTTATTTAACTTTTAGATCCAACATAACCTAACTTATTATCTTTATTTGATTTTGTTGAAACTTCAAGTCTGACATAACCTATCACTGCATTACTCAATTCTACTTATTTAAACTTCAAATATAACCTAACCTAATTCCACCCAAAACTAATTAACCTCAAATAGCAAAATTATATACTAAATCACGTGTATCTATATTTCAAGTTCAAACAAGAACATCCCATCCAATAATCTAAAAAATTAAATTCCAAAACGCGAAAGTTCCCCAAATTTCCTAAAATAGAATCAATGCTGTAACAAACTCAGTGGTATAAAATTAACCCCATAAAAATGAACCAAAATTATATCGCCGCGCAGTATCTCATGCATTTCGGAATTGCTCACACATCCACGAGCAGATGTCACTAGATACGTGATTAAAAAAAGGCCCAAGCTCGGAATCCCGGTTGTTATCGCGCAATAAGTTGGTTTACCCTCGTCGAAGCGAAACGTCAATGAAAGTGTCAGCGAATCGCGGCACGGCTCATTACAAGTCGTCGCTCGATGCTTGTTTTTCCGCTCGTTCATTTTCTCTCTTGATATCGCCGATTGATAAACCCCGGCCGTCCCCCCTGGCCTCCACCTCCCTCCACCTTTCCGCTACCATATAATTAGCCGGTTCCACGTTGGAAGCAATTACCAGCCGGCATACATTGTAGACCCGTTCCCTGCACGCACACGGAACATCTTTTTCACCTGCGTATGATGAATTGTTTTGTTGGCTCCCCGTGATTACATCGCGTAGGTTACAGACACCGTAGAAAATTGTGCTCATTGAGGTATGAGTATCGATCTTTCATTACGGACAGCTCTTACGTATGGCGAACGTTTACGTGTGGTCCGCGTGGATGGAATCCCGCTAAAACATCGACGAGTGTCAGCTGCTTGCGAATGCCGTGATTGTCGCGGAGTCTGGTGATTTTATTTTTCGCCGCAGCAAAAACGGGACGCGACGTCCGACGAGACTTCGGATCGATCTTTAGCGTGACTACGCGTTTGATGGAAGGATGTGGTTCATCGTTTCGGATTCAATTTGTCGGGTGGTCGATGGACGTCTAGGGATATTTTTTTTTGCGAAATGCAAGTGGTGGGAGTGAAGTGAAATATTTGTATGTTATATCGAGATGTTTTGTTTCATTACTGTGTGACTAGGGTTATAGTTGGACTTCCATGTTGTATTTCGAGTTTCTAAATATCCCTAGAAAGCCAATATATGTGGGAACTGAGAAATATTAGTGGACGTGTATATCTTTCTAAGTCATCTGTAAATATTCCTAGAAACAAATTAAATAGGTTCAGATCGAATGTTCCTAGATTTTAAATAAATATTCTTAGATTCTAAGAAATTCTCCCTAGCAACGAAATAGATATTCCTAGATCACAAGTGGATATTACTAGATCTGGAATAAATGTCTCTAGATTCCAATTGTTTTTAGAGGTGAACTTTCATCACAAGTAAATATCCCTAGATCCTCAATAAATAGCCCTAGATTCTAAGTAATTTTTTCCTAGAGATAAAGCAGATATTCCTAGATCACAACTGGATATCACTAGATCTGGAATAAATGTCTCTACATTCCAATTGTTTTTAGAGGTGAACCTTGATCACAAGCAAATATCCCTATTTCCTAAATAAATATCCCTAGATTCTAAATAATTTTTTCCTAGAGATAAAGTAGATATTCCTAGATCACAATTGGATATCACTAGATCTGGAATAAATGTCTCTAGATTCCAATTGATTTTAGAGGTGAATCTTCATCACAAGTAAATATCCCTAGATCCTAAATAAATAGCCCTAGATTCCAAGTAATTTTTTCCTACAGATGAAGTAGATATTCCTAGACGACAAGAATATATCACTAGATTCAGAATAAATATTATTAGACTTCAAGTAATTTTTCCTAGAATTTCCTAGACTTCAAATAAATTTCCCTACATATAAAAAACACCCACAGGTTTGAAATAAATATTAGATACCAAACAAATATCCCTAGATGTGAGATAAGTATCCTTTGAATTGAATATCCCTAGATACAGAATATTCCTCTCTGTCAAATACCTTTAGATGCAGGTCTAAAATATCCCTAGACAACAAATGTCTCAAAATCCAAAATATCTTCGTACCTTCGGTATCCCTAGATATCTGATAGTACCATATATAAAAATCCCTAGATAACGAATTTCTATAGCCTAGATATATTGGTACGCGTGAAATATCCCTAGATAAAAAATTTCGCTGAATTCCAACCAGCATCGAATTTCAAATATCCCTAGACAAGGAATATTCTGACGTACCGAATATCGATTATCCTCAAATATTACAAGATCCCGAATATCCCTAGATTCGTACAATTTTACGGAAGAGAAGATCAGAAAAGGGAATCGTTGCGCTATTCCGAGTGAAATTGGCTGAGAAGGCTTTTCAGCAAAACGGTGAATATTTATAAAACGAGCAGAATGGTTAATAGCAGGCAATAAATAGCGCGGAGTCGTCGTTAATATCTGGTAGTTAAAATTAAGAAAAGAAAAATGATAGAAACGGTTTTAGTTCCGCGATAAGAACCTGGCCAACTATTATCCGAGTTGGCAAGGGTATTAAAACGCGAGAAACTTCATTTCCCCGTGTTATTACAGTTTCGTGGTTTTATTTTCGGTCGGTTCAGCGAAAGAACAGCCGGAGAACGAAGTTTCAGCCGCGCGTTTATAAATTGTGTACGTGTTAAACATACTGCGTGCCACGCGGTCATTAAGCATTATCTTGCTGATAATTGCGCGTGAGAAACGAGTTGCCTCTGCGAAGGATCATTCTCTTGATCGCGCATAAATCGCGGCCGGCGTTACCACTTGTCCAATGACTCTGCCCTTCATTCAGACTTATAATATAGGAATATCGATGTTATAACGATATTGCAATTACAAGGATATTACAAAGGTACTGTTTTAAGCATACCAGTAACTTCTAATAATAGCGGCACCTAGATATATTGGCATCTAGGGAGTTTGGTAGGGTACGTGGGAATCTGAGTCTGGTATAGTGATTATAGGAATTTAGGGAATGTAGGTGTACTGGAATCGAAATATTGGGATTCTATGGATGTTGGAGTTACAGGGATATTCGGATTATAGGGATATTAGAAGTATATTGGAATGATGATATTCGGATTATAAGAATAATAGGGTTATAGGGTTATTGAAGTTACAAGGATATTACAAGGGTAGTACTATAGGAATACTAGAACTGTAATAATAGTAGAACCTATCAATATCGGGATTTAGGGATCTAGGGACCTAGGAGTCTATAAGGTGGCCAAGGATATGAGTATCTGGAGATATACAAATTGAGGGATACAGGAATCTAGCAGTAGGGATTTGTAAATATAGAGATCGAGGAATATGAAGATGTGGAAATTTAGGAATCTGGCAGTATAGCGATTTAGGGATGTTGAGATCTAGGTATATTATTTCGGTATCTTACGTATCTTGATATCCACATATCAAGGTTTCTAGGTATCCACCTATCTAGGTATCCAAGTATCTACGTATCCATTTATCCACTTATCTAGGTATCCACATCTCCAAATACCCATGTACATAGGTGTCCACATATCTAAGTATCCACATACCGATATCAACCCACAAATTGGTGCGTGAAGCTGACTCAGGTGTTTAGAAGAGCTACTACAGTTGGTCAGAATAGAAAAATGGACGCCTCACATTTTCGGTATATTGGCTCGCACACCAATTAGACCAAAAACAGTCGGCAAACGTCTCGAGATAGTGCGAATTGCGTTCAGCAGTTATTGTCATTATTCTTATTTGCCGAAATGTAGCTGGAAGTGTTCACGGTGGATAGGTGGAGCGAGTGGCTTCTTTTACTCTGGCTCGACCTACGCGCCAATTCCTGGCTTGTCTACAGAGACTGTGATGATCCAAGGGAACGTAGGGATTCTGGGAAGCTAGGAAATATGGCGATTCCGAGGACTGTGAGAATCTAGGGAATTCAGGAACTGTAGAGAATGTGGGGATGTGACCTAGGGATCCAAGGGACTGGACTGTGGAGATCCTAGCGAACTTAGAGGCACTGGAGACTGAAACTATGGATATATAGGGAATCTAGGAGTCTTAGGGACTGTGGAGACTCTAAGGACTATGGGTACCCAATAACTATGCGCCGAATACCCACGCGCCGAATTGTTACGCGTCGAATCACCACATATCGAATTACCACGCCGAGTATCTACGCGTCGAATTACCACTCGTCGAATCACCACGCGTCGAATTATCACGCATCGAATTACCACATATCGAATTACCACACGCCGAATTACCACGCGTCGAATTACCACGCGTCGAATTACCACGCATCAAATTACCACGCGTCGAAATACCACGCGTCGAATTACCACTCATCGAATCATCACGCGTCGAATTACCACATATCGAATTACCACACGCCGAATTACCACGCGTCGAATTACCACGCATCAAATTACCACGCGTCGAATTATCACACGCCGAATACCTACGCGTCGAATTACCACGCGTCGAATTATCACGCATCGAATTACCACGCGTCGAATTATCACACGCCGAGTACCTACGCGTCGAATTACCACGCGTCGAATTATCACGCATCGAATTACCACATATCGAATTACCACACGCCGAATTACCACGCATCAAATTACCACACGTCGAATTACCACGCACCGAGTACCTACGCCTGGGAATATAGATATTGAATGTGGGGATGTGGGGACTTAGGGATCCAAGGGACTGGACTGTGGAGATCCTAGCGAACTTAGAGGCACTGGAGACTGAAACTATGGATATATAGGGAATCTAGGAGTCTTAGGAACCATGAGGGACTATGGAAACTCTAACCTATAGTTCCCAGAGTCTCTCCAGAGTGAGATAGCGAATCAGCAGATTATTCTTATTTGTCGAAATGTAACTGCAAGTCACGGTGGGAGCTTCTTTTACTTTGAGTCGATCTAACAAGCCTCATCTCAATGCTCTTACACTTCATTCAGACTTACGCTTGCACGCGAAAAATGCAACTTGGTCACGTACGCGAAGATTGTACGGAATAAATCAATAGCTAAGTAATTATTTTTTCCACCATGTATTCATTCAGACTTACGGTTGCACGCGAAAAAACAACTCAGTCACGTACGCGAAGATTGTATGGAATTAATCAATTCCTAAGTAATTATTTTTCCCGTGCTCATTCACCTGCGTACGAAGTAATTGATCGATGATTTCAATATGAAATAACATATGAAATATTCAGTATGGCGGGGTGATACAGCAGATTACATATTGTGCGAATACTGTGATTAATCTTGCCATCTTATCTTACATGTGGACTGTACATTTTTAGTGATTTGGTATTTGGTTTCTATTTTTTGTTCATTATTTTTGTAATAACGATCTTCAAATTGTTTTTGATTTAATCGAGAGTGTAACTGTTGTAGACTTTTGTATTCTTTAATTATTTGCAATTATTTTACAAAGTAGATTTCTAATTATAGATTTTTGTATTTTCTAGCTTTAGATATTTGAATTTTTTAATTGTAAACTTCTAATATTTCTTAACGTTAGATTTTTAGATTGTAATGATTTTTCATTTCTTTCTTTCTATTTAAGTTTTCTAGTTTAAATAAAATATGGAATATTCAATAGATATTTGATATTTCGGGATATTTCGTACCACAGAACATTCTAGAGAAACACCATGTTGTACATAGAAACTAGAGTAACCTAGAATATAATTGAAAGAAATCCCGTTACATAATTTGCATAACAAACGTATTAAAATGCACGATCGCAGTTTCAGAAATGCTGTTAACGCTGAAAAATAAACAAAAAGCTTTTTTCAATGCGTGTCGTTTAACCGGCAACAAATTGGCGTGCAACAACTTGTTTGTGAAGTCAATGAATAATTCCTACCTTACCATTTCCGTGACCCTATCTTGTTTGCGGCGAGTGCACGTTCTGTTTCTCTTTTTCTCTCCTCTCTCTCCACCCAATCGTATGTAACATTCCTCGTGACTCTCTCTCTTTACTTTGAACATGATGTCCATTACAGTCAGTTAATGTCCGATGCATGCTATCGAACGATTTCATCTAGGCTTCACGATCGAACAATACTCTTTTGGACTTCGTTATAAGCCTTTTTCTTTTCTCTTATTTATTTATTTCTATGTTGTTCAATTCTTAGTTTGTCATTCATTATTACTGTAAAAGACTCTTAAGTCCATGTATTATTAAACTTTTGAATTTTTAAAATTTTTAGATTTATACAAGGTTCAGAATATTATTTTAACCTATAATTTTTTAGTCAGTTGCGTCATTCATAGCTAAGTATTGCTACAACGTGAAGACAGCTGTAGAATGTTAAAATGTTAGATACATTATACATTCAGAGATCCTTGATTGAGCAGATTACAACCAGAATTGAACCAAAAAATTGCAGTGAAAATACGAATTTTATCACATAGGAACTGTGTGCGTCATGTGGTTACTGTAGGACAAGGGGTTACATCCTAAAATGGCAGTTAGTATAAATTTTAAATCAACGAAGCGGCCATGTAACCAATCCAAGGTCTCCAGAATCCTTCAGATTTTTGTGCGAAGAAAATCGAAGTCTGCAAAGTAAAAATAAACGCAAGAACGGCTGCCCTAAAAGAAAGATGGCGAAGAGCTGCTAAGAGTGTTAGGATTTTTGAACAATTCGAACCGTTGTACATCATTTAAGTATTCAAATTCAAGTCACTTTTCCTCGATTTTGCCTTTTAATAACGTCTGTAACGTTGACAATCGATCACACGTTCGTGTAAAAATTTTGGCTCCAAACAAACCGTTTTTACCAAAGCACTTCGCAAGCTTACGTGTCACTTTTATTACAATGAGTAAATTTACGAATGATAAACGGTGACCATTTGCTATCCAGATGTGTATCAATAAGTACCCCATCCGGAAGTGATCCTATCTAAACAATTTTAAGAGAACACAATACCCAGATTACGTTTCTGATTTATGAAGATGTGGAGTTTAATATGTTTATACGAGAATTTCTATTCAGAATAATCCATACTACAATTTTGTTAGTGCCTTTGTTAATACTATGTATCGCTAATTTTAAGGACAAAGTACATTAATTTGTGGAAATCGTAAAAAATTCATTGAACGTAATAGAGTTGTAGAATTTCATGAAATTGAGAGTAATGTAGATAAACGATATGAGTAACGAGGATAAATTTGTATAAAAATTTTTACGAATTTCCCAAAGTACGTGTCACTTTTAGAGCAATTTACGAACGATAAATGGTAACTTAAAGATATGTATCAATAAGTACCCGCTCCGGAAGTTTTGATCCCATTAAAACCCTTTTAAGAGACCATAATCCGCCGATTATATTTCTGATTCATGAAGATGTGGATAAATCGGTTAATCTTTTCTGCAAACGATGATCGTGGCGCTTAGCTCTCATCGGGTTGGCATAAGGACGACAGATTTTTTAGCGACAAGTAGCCACTCCTCCTCCGGTAGAATCATTAGCAATTTAATGGAAAGTGGCTAGAGTCCGCGTCACGTTCCAGTTTCGCAGGATCTGCCGGTGGAAACCGGCTGCAGCTACGTTGGAAACAGAGCAAAAGAAATGGCAGCCTCGTAATAAGGGGTTACGCAGCCACCGATCTGCTCTTGATCGAAAGAAACAAGATCGTTTTGCTAAAAAGAGTCGCATGGCATCTAACGTAGCTAAGCCCGATAACGAAACGAGCTGGGTACGATGGATTGATGTTGCTTACACGGCACTGTTTCAATGAAAACTGGGCTTCCCCCTCCTCTATTACCACCCTTCTTTAGCTTGCTCTCCTTTAACTGGCATCTACGTAATTAGCAATAATTCGTTTCAAGATCTTCGGGTAACGTTGAAATAATGCGCGATTGCAACGTTATTAACTACGTAATTATGTGCGAAGTTGTGGACACGCAACGTTAATACCTAGGTATTTAACACTTTTACTCGTCAAAATGGCGGATTTCAGATTCTTTAGTTTTGAATGTTATTAAGAAATATATATTAAACTTCAAGATTAAAAATTGTTATTTGAGCAAGTTTACGTATTATTCATTATTTATAACCAAACTTGTACTTTGGTTGTGTGTATGTGTCTATATTATTTTATTGTTTAATGCATATTTACATAGTTAAATGTACTAAGGATGAAAGACAAATTTGTATAATTATTTTTTATCTCGATAAAGGTTGATTTATCTATCTATAATGCATAATTACAAAAATACATATATGTTTAGTATATGGCATAAATAAATATATCTTATTAACAATTTACTGTATTGCATAATTGTATATCTTCCTACACATCTAAAATATTGTCAATATTTCATGGTTCTTATTAGTTATTGATAACAGTGGAATATTTAAAATAGTAAGGTGTTGAGAACCCCTGAGAAACTGTTAGTATGTATTGATGATTTCAGATCTTTTTTCGGCATTGACTTATGTGAAATTGATTATAGTGGTAAAAAGTAGAAGATTCAAACTTTAATGAACATCTTGTTGCAATAATTTTGGATTAATTTTGATGGAGTTATGAAATTTTGAAGTTTGGTAAGTTTTCAGTAGTATACAAGCTTGTAGTAACTTTCTCTAGTAGTAGATGTCCATGCTTAGAGCGACATTAGGTGCTGGATGCATAATTTGATTTCAGTACTAAATCTATTAACTTCTAGTGTAAAGAAGATTTGGTGAGTTAGTTATTTTTTCAATTTGGAGATCCTGAACTTAAAATCCTGAAAACTTGAAACTTCTAAACCTGTAAATTTGAAAACTTGAAAAACCTTAAACTTAAAAGATTGAATACTTGAAAATCCAAAAACTTCAAAATTGAACAAAATGAAGAATTGAATTGAAGAATTGAATTGAAAAATTGAATTGAAAAATTGAATTGAAAAATTGAATTGAAGAATTAAAGAATTGAATTGAAAAATTGAATTGAAGAATTGAAGAATTGAATTGAAGAATTGAATAATTGAATTGAAAAATTGAATTGAAGAATTGAATTGAAAAATTGAATTGAAGAATTGAAGAATTGAAGAATTGAATTGAAAAATTGAATTGAAGAATTGAAGAATTGAAGAATTGAATTGAAGAATTGAAGAATTGAAGAATTGAAAACCTGGAAATTTAAAAACTTGTGGAACAGAAAATCTGAAATCTGGAGAAATTGAGAAAATGAGGACTTGAAAACTGGAGAACTTGAGAACTTGAAAACTTTAGAACTTTGAGAACTTGAAAACTTGAAAACTTGAAAACTTGAAAACCTGAAAACTTGAAATCGTGAAAATTTGAAAACCTGAAAACTTGAAAACTTGAAAACCTGAAAACTTGAAAATTTGAAAACCTGAAAACTTGAAAACTTGAAAACTGGAAAGTTAAAAAACTCGAAAACTTGAAAACTCGAAAACCCAAAAACCCAAAAACACTCGAAAACTCGAAAATTCGAGAACCCGAAAATCCGAAAACCCAAAAGCCCAAAAACCCAAAAATTTCCCGATTAAAATACGAACTCGCAAAAGCTTAAAGATCGCCATATGCACATATGCTCATCGAAAGCAAAGCTACAATTCACACGAGTGTACAGTGTACACGTCCACATTCCGAGTGACTCACGATCGAGCGAGGTGTCCGGTAAGTATGCCAGACAGTAAGACGTGGACTGAACTGGAAGATCCAGATGAAAGAATAAGAATAAAGGGAGTGAAGGAGGTGCGTCAGGTGTTATATCCTGGCTTGACGTAATCTAATGGATAGAGGTTAGTTGGGGTGAAGCCGAAACAAGTCCGCAACCGCGGGTGGTACGCATACGGAACGCGGAAACGTTGGTCAACTTCCTCGTTCGGGTGAAAGAACAACTCTGTTCGCACCGGGTTCGAGAAGTTTGCGTACATTTGCATGCTGTGTTACAAATGGGATCGCATCTGTTTGTCGTGTATAACCGTGAAACATCACAAAACAGTGATCGTTTTAAAAATTTCCCTCATTTGCGTCTGATGGATGCTATTAATTAATCAATCTGATTATTACATTAACCCTTTGCACCCGAAATGTGACTCATTCTGTACGATTGATCTGACCTTTCCGCGGACAACCTGTGTCCTATTAATCACTAAGGTTTCATTATTCATCTGAAATTATCGGACGGGTCGAAAAACCGGTTCACGTGTTCTCTCCTTTATTTTTAATGAAATCTGTCGAGATGATTTGCTCGGAAATTGTGTCGATTTTTATCCGGATAAACAACGGATGTGCATATCAATTTTTTGTATAGGTGCGAGATGTATGTATTCATTAAATTCTTACCTAGATTATTAATGTGCATAGTCTTTTATCTAGATAAACACTTCAGGTGTGTCATCATTTTTTATCAAGATGGAGAAAGGCTGAGTGTATTAATTTTTTTGGCTGGGTACAAGATTAATGTGTATGGTAAATTCTTGTCTAGATAAACAATTAATATGTGTCATAACTTCTTGTCTAGCTTAAGAATTCACGTGTATATTAACTTGTTCACGTAAAAAGTTGATGAGTAAGTTAAATTATCTAGATAAAAAATTAATATGTTCCACAAATTTTTAATCGGTTAAGAAATTAATGTGTATATTATCTTATCCCAATGAACATTTAATGTTTATATTATTTAATATAGAAATACTGATTATTCTTTGTTTATATTATTTAATTAAATTTTGCTCTAGACAAAGAAAAATTGTGTATATTACATTTAGAATTAATAATTTTTCATCAAAATAAAAAATTAATGTGTGCATTAAATTTTGATCTAGATGAAAAAGTCGTGTGTATTGCATTTTTATATAGATAAAGAATGTTAATGTTTGTATTAATCTTTTATCAACATGAACAATTGATGTGTACAATTTTTTATTTAGATAAAAAATTAACTAGAAACAAATTATCTAGATTATCTATTAAATTATCTAGATAATAATTAACTACTAAAATTATCTAGATAAAAATTAATTACTAAAAATTATCTAGATAAAGAATTACTCTGTACAATAATTTCTCATCTAGATAAATAATTACTGTGTATAATAATTTTTTATCTAGACAACTGATCACTCAGTAGATTAAATTTTTATCTAGATAAATAATTACCGAGCAGACTAATTTTGTATATATGTAAATTATCTCTTGTCAAACATAAAATAATATTATGAACAATTAAACATAAAATAATATTATCAACAATTAAACATAGAATAATATTATCTACCATCAAATACAAGATAACATCATCTATATCCCAGAATAATACTAGCCGTTATTAGCCATAAAATAATGTTATCGGTTACAAAATATAAAAGACCGATATCCATTATTAAACGCAAAATGATTTTACATTGAATATGAGATAATGTTATCTATTATTTTCAGGGGATTACCAAGCGGAAATACGAGAGTCTTCGTTTTGCAAAACGTGTTCACGAAGTAAAAACCAAAGTTCATTAATATCAAGTTAAACCGTGTCGTCGGTGGAACATTAGCGTTCCTCGCTCGAAACTTTTCCATCCCTCGTCTGATTCTCTTTCATTTAAAAACACTTACCGCGTAATTAATTATAGCCGGGAAGGCAATTAAAAGATTCGTATTAAATTTCGTCCCATATGTATAATTCCGTGGAATACAACGTTCCGCCCTGTAATTTCAATCGGAAAAATATTTTCTTATTAGCTCGATAATTGTTATAAATACCTTATGAATTAGGTACACTTCATCGATTGCTACATGGCGATACACGTATCTGGGGATTATGAGTATATTTCTGTCGTAAGGTTGTTGAGTTTATAGGGATTTAGAGGCTATATGTGTATCGCAGTTGTACAAATATTGGGATTATAATTAGGATGATAGGGATATGGGATGATAAGGATATTGAGATGATAGGGACAATTCAAATTATAAGGACATTAAGATTACGGGGATGTTGGGATTACAGGGGTATCGGGACTATAGGGATATTGAGATGTAGAAATCTATAGATCATTGTAGGTGTTTAGCTACCTGGGTATTTAGGTATAGAGGTACCTGCGTATCTAGGTAGCTACATATCTAAATATCTGGGTATGTAGCAATTTAATGATATAGGTATCGTAATATTTAGGTATCTAAGTATCTAGGTGTCAAGGTATCTAGTTATCAAGGTATTAAGGAATCTAGGTATCTAGACATCTAGGTGTCTAGGTATCAAGGTATCAAGGTATCAAAGTATCAAGGTATCAAGGTATCAAGGTATCAAGGTATCAAGGTATCAAGGTATCAAGGTATCTAGGTATTTAGGTATTTAGGTATTTAGGTATTTAGATATTTAGGTATTTAGGTATAAAGGTGTCTACACATTTAGGTACTCAGGTATTTAGGTATCTACCTACCTAGATATCTAAGTACCTAGGTGTCTAGGTATCTAGGTATCTAGGTATCTAGATATCAAGGTATTAAGGTATCTAGGTATCTAGGTATCACGGTTCTAGGTATCCAGGTATCTAGGTATCCAGGTATCTAGGTATCTAGGTATCTAGGTATCTAGGTATGTAGGTGTCTAGGTATCTAGGTATCTAGGTATCTAGGTATCAAGGTATCTACATAGCTAAGTACTCAGGTATTTAGCTATCTACCAATCTAGATATCTAAGTATCTAGGTATTTAGGTGTTTAGGTATCTAGGTATCTAGGTATCTATGTATCTAGATATCTAGGTATGTAGGTATCTAGGTATCTAGGTATCACGGTTTCTAGGTATCCAGATATCTAGGTATCCAGGTATCTAGGTATCCAGGTATCCAGGTATCTAGGTATCCAGGATATAGATATCAAGGTTTCTAGGTATCTAGGTATCTAGGTGTCTAGGTATCTAGGTGTCTAGGTATCTACGTATCTAGGTGTCTAGGTATCTAGGTATCTAGGTATCTAGGTATCAAGGTATCTACATAGCTAAGTACTCAGGTATTTAGGTATCTACCAATCTAGATATCTAAGTATCTAGGTATTTAGGTGTTTAGGTATCTAGGTATCTAGGTATCTATGTATCTAGATATCTAGGTATGTAGGTATCTAGGTATCTAGGTATCACGGTTTCTAGGTATCCAGGTATCTAGGTATCCATGTATCCAGGTATCTAGGTATCCAGGATATAGATATCAAGGTTTCTAGGTATCTAGGTATCTAGGTGTCTAGGTATCTACGTATCTAGGTGTCTAGGTATCTAGGTATCTAGTGTATCTAGGTATCAAGGTATCTACATAGCTAAGTACTCAGGTATTTAGGTATCTACCAATCGAGATATCTAAGTATCTAGGTATTTAGGTGTTTAGGTATCTAGGTATCTATGTATCTAGATATCTAGGTATGTAGGTATCTAGGTATTCAGGTATCTAGGTATCCAGGTATCTAGGTATCTAGGCATCTGGGGATATAGGGGTTCAGGGATCTAGGAATTTAGAGTCCCAGGAGTACAAAGATACAGAAATATAGAGATTTGGTAATATAGTAATACAGAAATCCAGAGATAGGTGTATCTAGGGATCTAGGGATCTAGAGATCGAAAGTTCTAGATATCGTGAAATCGAGGAATTGTGGAATCGTAGGTTCTAGAGATATACGGATCTAGGGATCTTGGAATTCAGAGATCCATAAATACAGAAATGCAAGAATACAGAACTATGAAGATTAAGAAATACAAGGATTTATGAATATAGAGAACATAGAATCTAGGGATCTGGGGATGAAGAAATATTGGTATCTAGGGAAATACTATAGAAATATAGGATCTAGGGACTGATATAATTGCAGACCTCGACATCTAGATATCTAGGAATCTAAATATCTGAGGAGATGAAGGTCTGAGGATATAGCGAATTAGGAATATCTAGTAACTCAGTAAGCTCTTTGACGTCATGAATATTATCGACGTTCGTAAACCTCTCAGTGTCTGACGGTAAACTAGCAAGCAGCGAGCAGGAAAGTTCATTTTTCCAGAAGGCATCCTCACCTTTAACCATCAAGGGTTGACTCGAAATGGCCCGAGGCTGTCATGTTCCTCTTTGAATAAAATTCTCGTCTTTTACATGTTTCTTCCCTGGATTGCCACGTGCTTGGCTGCATTCCGGCACGTTCGTGCTTGTCACGAACATTTTTCTTTTTATTTCCATCCGAATTCGTGGAACGAGGGTAGACGTATCATCGACCCTCCTCTTATCTGAAAACCGTGCCCCCGGGGCAACTCTAATCGCCCGTACCTAGCAGCGCCCGGGATTTTATCTAACCTTCCTTGAATTTTAAAGGCTTTCGTTTAACAGAGATATTTTTCCAGGATGTAACAGAGTTCGCGGAAATCTGGAAGGTGTTGACAAAAGGAGCTCCGGCTCCGATTATCTTGACATCTTGTCAAGCTTAATCTCTGCACATTAGTTAACTTTCAATTGTTACAAAGTTGCAGAGAAATGATTTATGGTTATGAATTTATGATACTGATATCCGCAAAGAATAAATCATGGTGTAGTGTGTAAATTATGTAAGCTACTTGTGAATTCTATTGTGCAAACTTTGCAGACTTCGATATGTGATAAATGTATCGTTCACAGTGTTTTCCAGGAGGACGGTTGAATTAACACATATGGTTCATTTGAGATATTTTATGCTCTCAATGGGTATTATACGATAGGACAATAAACTGATTTGACCTTGAATGTCATGTTCAAGGTCAAAGTCAATTTTGTGCTAAACTTCTTTGATAGATCTTCAACGTCATGTCTATGTATTCAATAAATTTTTATTAAGTTTGCAAATCTTTGAATTCCCAAAATTCCGAATTTACAAATTTCTTCATTCTAATGTCGTTAGATTCGAAAATCCCTATGCTAATATCATGAAGTCTCTAGATTTCCATATTAGTCGATCCCTAAATCTCAATGTCCCCAAAGTTTTCTTAAATAGCTAGATCAAGTCCCTAGATTTTCGTACTCAAAATTTTTCTAATTCCCTAGCTCTAAATCCTAGTCTCCAAATACTAAAATCTCGGAGATCTCCAAATTTTAAACTTCTCCTACAGTTCCTAAATCCTAGAGTTTTTAAATTTGAAAGTTTCCAAATTTCCATATTTTCAAATCCTTTGATTCCAATGTCCCTAGATTCCAAAATCACTATGATAATATCATGAAATCCCTAGATTTCCATGTCAGTCGATCCCTAAATCTCAATGTCCCCAAAGTTTTCTTAAATACCTAGATCAAGTCCCCAGATTTTCATACTTAAAATTCTTCCAAATCCCTAGCTCTAAATCCTAAAATCCCCAAATCTCAGAAGTTTTCAAATCATAAACTTCCTAGATTCCAGAGTCCCTAAATCCTAAAGTTCTGAAATTTGAAAGTTTCCAAATGTTAAATTTCTCAAATTCCAAAGTTTCCAAAATCCAAGGTCTCCAAATTCCAAAGTTTGCAAATCCTAAAATTCTCAAATTCTAAAGTTTGCAAATCCTAAAATTTCCAAATTCCAAAGTTTCCGAATTCTGAAATTCCCAAATTTCAAAGTCCCCAAATTTCAAAGTTTACAAATCCTAAAATTCCCAAATTCTGAAGTTTACAAATCCTGAAATTCCCAAATTCTGAAGTTTCCAAATCCTGAAATTCTCAAATTCTAAAGTTTCCAAATCCTGAAATTCCCAAATTGCACAGCTTGCAAATCCTGAAATTCCCAAATTCTGAAGTTTCCAAATCCTGAAATTCCTAAATTCCAAAGTCCCCAAATTCTAAAGTTTGCAAATCCTAAAATTCCCAAATTCTCAAGTTTCCAAATCCTGAAATTCCCAAATTTCAGAGTTTGCAATTCCTGAAATTCCCAAATTCCAAAGTTTCCAACTCCTGAAATTCCCAAATTCCAAAGCTTGCAAATCCTGAAATTCCCAAATTCTGAAGTTTCCAAATCCTGAAATTCCCAAAATCCAGCGTTTGCAAATTCTGAAATTCCCAAATTCCAAAGTTTAAAAATCCTGAAATTCCCAAATTTCAAAGCTTGCAAATCCTGAAATTCCCAAATTCCAAAGTTTCCAAATCCTGAAATTCTCAAATTCCAAAGTTGGCAAATCCTAAAATTCCCAAATTCTCAAGTTTCCAAATCCTGAAATTCCCAAATTTCAGAGTTCGCAATTCCTGAAGTTCCCAAATTCCAAAGTTTCCAACTCCTGAAATTCCCAAATTCCAAAGCTTGCAAATCCTGAAATTCCCAAATTTTGAAGTTTCCAAATCCTGAAATTCCCAAATTCCAGCGTTTGCAAATTCTGAAATTCCCAAATTCCAAAGTTTCCAAATCCAAAAATTCCCAAATTCCAAAGTTTTCAAATCCTGAAATTCCCAAATTCCAAAGTTTCCAAATCCTGAAATTCCCAAATACCAAAGTCCCCAAATCTCAGTCTTCCCAGATCTATCCCCCAAAATTCCACGCCCATCCAAAAATTCCCAGATCCTGAAAAGTCCCTAGAAACAACAAGTATAGCCACACGTTCTCCAGGGAAATAAGACTTGCTCCCGACTGTACACAAGATATAATAACAAGAACAAATGCCGGCTTCATCCCGGTCGATCAATCGTTCGTTAAACGTATCGACGTATCGATCGTACCACGGGCATTTACGTAACGAACAAACGGGATACAAAGCGATCAACGTTAGTCTCTTTTCCTCGATACACCCCCTCGTCCCGCTGTCGTGTCGCGAATTGACAACGGGACGTTAATGGCACCACGCCAGGGTGGACTCTCTCGACCATAGATAATCGATACCTACATATCATGTCGGGGTTCTTGGCGAGCTGGTCGCAGAGAAAAAGAGGAATCTATGAAAAATCGAAGAAGGGAAACGCTTCAAAGCACGGACTGCACCAATTCTTCTCAAGCAACAACGTTTGCAACCTACGTATCCAATAATTCACGTGCCCCAGCCACTTTGTCGTTTGATGCTCGATTTATTGTTGTTGCGACCCTTTGCCAGAATAAACTTCGCGTTTGTTTTTTTATACAAGTACGTCCTTGTATGCCGCTAGAAAGGGTCCGGGAGTTCTTTGAAACTGTACCCTGTGGGGAATCACGGTTTTTAGATATACAGGATGATTCATGTACCGATGTCAACCCAGTTGGCGAATGATCGACTCAAAGTAAAAAATACTCTCCCCACCCTGAACACACATTCAGGGTACATTTTTAAGGGTATTGTGTTGATTTTATACAGGAGGATTCAGTGTAAAAATATAAAATTTTTATACTTAAAAGTGTATGCAGTATGGTGTGCAATTAAACGGATATATGTGAAATTTGCAATGGATCTATTGTGTTAGCGATAAAAGTGTGAGTGTGGATCTGTACTTTACTTTCACATGGTCATTTTTTTCTTATAACATTTTCTTATAACTTCAACCATAGAGAAGATATGGGTTGATGTGTGTAAATGAATCACCCTGTACAAATGGTGGTCCATATGTTCGTTCGAACTTGGTCATATAGCGAATATAATATTTTATATGCAAATGATATGGAACAACTGGTACATTGTAAAAAATTATTGTCATTGTCATCAAGGTCATTTTAGGTTATTTTCTTAGGGGATTCTCTTGAAAATTTTCAAGTTTTCAAAGCTGCTGATTTGGCATTTAAATGTATGATTTTTACTTTGCATATAGTACTTCACATTAAATAACATTCAGAAATGCATTATGTAACCTTGAAACGACCTCTAACTTTAAATTAAATATAAATTAACCCTGGTAACCTTGAAAACAATGATCTTGGTATACAAATATTGCATACGTTTTTTGATATTGCATATATGTAAAATTACAAATAGGGAATTTGAAATATTATTGTCGAAGAAAATACAATACTCAAGTGTCAACTTATGAATCACCCTGTATATATTTTTCATTGACTCTCGTTAATTTCCATTTACAACAGACGATTTCGTAACCATATTCTAAAATGTAGTAATAAATATTTAACAATAAACATAACCTATAGAAATATAAACCTTGCAAACATAACCTATAAAAATATCTTATAAACATAACCCATATCATAAACTATAGCTCAGACTAAATCCACTGTTGTTATTTTTAGTAAAGCAGAGAAACAATGTTAATAAAAATTGATAAAAATTATTGTCCTAGATAAAATAATTTATTTCATTAAAAAATTGTCTCTCCAATTAATAAAAATTAACATTCTGTCTAGTTATGAACATATAGTCACAAAAAAGTAAAATAGTTACAAGATAACACAATTTTTCGAACTACTCTTTTTAAGGTTATGTCTGAAACCAAAATGGCGTCCACTCCGCTAACGAAAATGATTACATGTTCACAAAGTTTAAAATAAGATCAAAAAGATTGTTAATTAGAGTACAGTAACTTTCAAAATCAGCTGTGTAACATGAATTTTAACAAAATGGCGAGCAGTCAAAGTTTGATTATCCCGGTTTTTCATACCCCTTTCATACGAGTTTCGTAACGAAAAAAATGTATGAAATTTTTAACGCACATATGTAAATCTGGTACCTGTGGGAACCGGTTCGTAGGATACCGTGTTCAAATTTTACATCGATCGAGGTAGATTTTTATTTTATTTCTACAGCTGAAAAAGTGATTTCGAGAAAAAAAACAGGAATCACAGCCACTCACTGTGAAAACCTGAAATATTTCGAATTTTCCTGTAAAAATTTGATAGTGAATCCTCGTCAAAGCCAGAGCATAAAATTTGCAAAACAAGTATAAAAAAATTGTCGAAAAAATATATTTTATAATTCCCATTTTTATGCAAGCAAATTCAAAATGGCCGATGAGGTTACAAATAAACTTAAACAATATGGAAAATAGAGTTTTGAAATTTAGGAATTTTAAAATTACATTAATTGAAAATGTAAGTTATGTTTGTCAAGGTTATGTTCGCGGAAAGTCGTATCAGGTAATGCTTTCAGGAAGTTTTTGATTACTCTGCGAAACAAGGTTATGTTTGCAGAAAATTATATTAGGTTACGTTCACAGAAAGTTTTTGATTATGCTGAACGAGGTTACGCTTCTTGAAACTTAGGTTATGTTTCCACGAAGTTATGTTTCAAGGAATTTGCACATATATCCCGATTTCTGTTTATGACGTACAACAAATCAGTTTCGCGTATCGTTATCGTTTATTTGGGCAAAGATTCTCTTATAGAAACTCGGTAGGTATTTGCTCGGTTAAAAATAGTAGAAAAATGGCGGAATATCAGCTTGGTACGTAACGAAGCTGCGGTGATAAACGGCCCGCATAGAACGAAGTTGCTGCATCGAACGTATTAAAAGCTAGTAATAAATCTTAATAAAGTGTACAGAGGGCGTCATCGTGGAATAACCTTCGGGTGACCACCTATGTCCTTTTTTTAACCCTTGGGGATCTGCCATTTCGAAAACATGCGGATTACCTTGTAGCCTATCGGTCTCGACGATCTTTTGTTACCTGCGATTTATCAAAATTCTAGTTGACTACATTTTATATATTTGCAAATTTTTATGATTACAAAATTCTACTTTTCCAAATTTCTAAATATACAACTTTGAATATTACATCTAAAATTTTTGCAAATAACTAATTTTTCAGGTTTAAACATTTTTTAAGTTCTGTGGTTTACAAAATTCATTTTCAAATTTTTAAATATTACATCTAAAATTTATTCATATAACTAATTTTTCAGGTTTAAACATTTTTTAAGTTGTGTGGTTTACAAAATTCAACACTTTCAAATTTTTAAATATTACATCTAAAATTTATTCATATAACAAAATTTTTCAGATTTAAAAATTTTTTAAGTTGTGTGGTTTACAAAATTCATTTTCAAATTTTTAAATATTACATCTAAATTTTTTGCAAATAACTAATTTTTCAGGTTTAAACATTTTTTAAGTTTTGTGGTTTACAAAATTCATTTTCAAATTTTTAAATATTATATTTAAATTTTTGCAAATAACTAATTTTAAGATTTAAAAATTTGTTAAGTTTTGTGGTTTAAAAATTAATTTCTAAATTTTTAAATAAAAATATCTTCTATTTAAGTACAAAAATAATTTGTGACGCGTTTCGAACTTTTGTTAATAAATAATACAAACGGCAATATAACGAGAGCCTACAGTAAAACTTTTCTTTACCCACACTGTTTATATTTTGTAATCAACCTGAATTTCGCAAAAACAATTTAAATTTGAATAGTGAGCCCAACTGCATCGTAGAGAAACTAACCTAACATTCTGGATCAATAAACCTAATCTCCAATTAAACTAGATATATTACCGAAACTGCTAAATCCATCCAATTAAAAGAACTTTGCTAAAGGAACGTCAAATGCAATGAAACGATACATTAGTATAACAAAATCGTGTGTTTGAAATCGTCAATTCAGTGTCTCTCGAAGTTCGCCTAACCTTACGAACTCATTTAAAGAACTCTCCGTTAACTCTCAAGTTCAATGAAGCTTTAAATTAGTTTCGGAACAAAATCTCCCGGTGTAATTACACTTTGGATGAAAAGGCGCGCAGAATATCCGAAAAACACCTTTCGACGCTTTCAGTACCGTAAAAATAATGATAAAAACAAGACTTAAATATAACAATTATTAACTATTAATTATATTATAGTACAATTATTTAGGGACTATTTACAGCAAAATTTAGATTAATTTATATTTGAAGTAAATGCTGGTTTAAATAGGAATATAGGGATTTTGGGGTGTAGGAATTAAGGGATATAGGGATTTCGGGACATAGGAATTTGGCGCATAGGGATTTTGGGGCGTAGGAATTTTGGGATATAGGGATTTTGGGGACATAGAGATTTTGGGACATAGGGATTTTAGGATGTAGGGATTTGGGGGTATAGGGATTTGGGGATATAGGGATTTTGGGACGTAGGAATTTGGAGACATAGAGATTTTGGGACATAGGGATTTTAGGATGTAGGGATTTGGGGGTATAGGGATTTGGGGATATAGGGATTTTGGGACGTAGGAATTTGGGGACATAGAGATTTTGGGACATAGGGATTTTAGGATGTAGGGATTTGGGGGTATAGGGATTTGGGGATATAGGGATTTTGGGACGTAGGAATTTGGGGACATAGAGATTTTGGGACATAGGGATTTTAGGATGTAGGGATTTGGGGGTATAGGGATTTGGGGATATAGGGATTTTGGGACGTAGGAATTTGGGGACATAGAGATTTTGGGACATAGGGATTTTAGGATGTAGGGATTTGGGGGTATAGGGATTTGGGGATATAGGGATTTTGGGACGTAGGAATTTGGGGACATAGAGATTTTGGGACATAGGGATTTTAGGATGTAGGGATTTGGGGGTATAGGGATTTTGGGATATAGGGATTTTGGGACGTAGGAATTTGTGGACATAGAGATTTTGGGACATAGGGATTTTAGGATGTAGGGATTTGGGGGTATAGGGATTTGGGGATATAGGGATTTGGGGACGTAGGAATTTGGGGACATAGAGATTTGAGAGTGTAGGGATTTGGGAATGTAAGGATTTGGAGATATAGAGATTTAGAAATGTAGGGATTTGGTAACGTAGAGATTTGAGGATATCCCGATATCTCCACATCCCCAAAATCCCTATATTCCCAAATCCCTATAGTTTCAAATTCTTATGTCTCCAAATACTTCTATCCCAAAATCCATATATCCCCAAATCTGTATACCCCGAAATCCCTATACCCCCAAATTCCTGCACCCCTAAATTCCTATATCTCCAAATCCCTATATCCTCAAATCCCTATATCCCCAAATCCCTATATCCCCAAATTCCTGCACCCCTAAATTCCTATATCTCCAAATCCCTATATCCTCAAATCCCTATATCCCCAAATCCCTATATCCCCAAATTCCTATGTTCCAAAATCTCTTCAAGTCCCCAAATCCCAAAATCCCCAAATCCCAATATCCCCAAATCCCAATATCCCCAAATCCCCAAATCCCCTAATCTCAATATCCCCAAATCCCAAAATCCTCGAATTCCAAAAGTCCCACAAATCCCGAAAAATCCCTAAAATCCCAAAGTGACAACTAGAGCATTTTTCAGCTAGAAATCTCTGCGCTTGTAAATTTTTGATTTACCGGACGAGGAAACCGGAAGATTTCGAAATGTCTGAATTGTTAAGGTCCTTAGTCGGAGGAAGTTCGTGGGGGAACAGAGAGATTGACACGATTGGGGGTATAACAAAGCAGGGTAAGTGCATAGCATTGTCCGTGGCTACGAGAACTCGAGCAATCAGGAAAATGGGGGTTGCTGCATTCTACTCGCAGGTCCAAACCTGCTTCGCATTACGTCCGTGTACAGACAACATAATACACAAACATTCCCCACGTGTTACCATTTCAAGCCAACCTATACTGATGAGGTTAGCAACCCGCTGTACCAGGTCATTCGGAAATCCTGCCGGCAATTTCGTGTCGATCACACAACGTTTACATTAATCGTGGCTGGAATTTTGTATAATTATGCAGAATTTTGGAATATGTACTCTGTATTAATATTCTGTTTAATATAACATAAATATCGGAGAAATTAAATCTGTTTTATGCAGAGCATATGGAATTACGTTAAAGAGGATGGTTGTTATGAAATTTTGGAAAATTTCGCATTAAAATTAATAGAAGATTGTGCATTTGCAAAATAATTCTGTAAATTCCCTGACACGTGAAATCTTTATATTCGAAAGTCACCATATTGTGATATTTTTAGATTACAAGCTCCCTAGATAACATATTTTCTATATATATAAATCTCTATACATTTTTATTTCTATATCACAAGAAACCCTAAATATACCAAGTTTCCTATGTCCCAAAATCCCTATATTCTTATTTGAAATAAAATTCAAACCCTATGTCCTCAAATTCCTACGTCCCAAAATCCCTATGTCCCCAAATTCCTACGTCTTAAAATCCCTATATTCTTATTGGAACTAAAACTTAAACCCTATGTCCCAAAATCCCTATATTCTTATTTGAACTAAAATTAAAACACTATGTCCCAAAATCCCTATATTCTTATTTGAACTGAAATTCAAACCCTATGTCCTCAAATTCCCACGTCCCAAAATCCCTATGTCCCCAAATTCCTACGTCTCAAAATCCCTATATTCTTATTGGAACTAAAATTTAAACCCTATGTCCTCAAATTCCCACGTCCCAAAATCCCTATGTCCCCAAATTCCTACGTCTCAAAATCCCTATATTCTTATTGCAACTAAAATGTAAACCCTATGTATCAAAATCTCTATGTCCCAACATCTCTATGTCCCAAAATCCCTATATCCCAAAATCCCTATATTCCTATTTGAACTAAAATTCAAACCCTATGTTCCAAAATCTCCACGTCCCAAAATCCCCATGTCCCCAAATTCCTATGTCCCAGAATCCCTATATTCTTATTGCAACTAAAATGTAAACCCTATGTCCCAAAATCTCTATGTCCCAAAATCCCTATATTCCTATTTGAGCTAAAATTCAAACCCTATGATCCAAAATCTCCACGTTCCAAAATCCCTATATCCCCAAATTCCTACGTCCCAAAACCCCTATATTCCAAAATCCCTACATCCCAAAATCCACGTATCCCTATATCCCTTCACCCAAACATCCCCATATTCCTAAACTTTTCCACCTAACAAATGTCCCAAATTTAATCCAGTTACAAGCATAGTAAAGTAATGGCGAAAGTTTTAATGACGGTACTGTGCGACCCCCGACACATTCTCCTTTTGCAATAACAATACAAGGACAAATGAGAAACCGTCAGGAACGACACGATGTTCCCCGACGTGACGCAACGACCGGCAGCGAGGCAAAGGGAATGAGTTGTCGAGGAAACAGGAAAAATGGAACGTTGGAACACACATCCAGCAAGCCGCGAACGAGAGATTCCAGGCGCTGATTCGTCTACACGCGCCGGACCACCTTTCCATCGTAATAAAAGCGTCGGTGGGTGTGCACACTGTACACTCGGTTGCAACGTTGCCTCCTGTTCAATTACCAGACATGTGTGAATTTCTGTAATTCTTTATTAACGTTTTTTTGAACTTTTTGCTTTTGCGTTTTCGGATCTTTTTAGTTTCTACTTTTTACGTTTCTCAAGTTCAAAATCATTCAAATTTCGAGATCGCAAAAATCCCTATACATTTATATCCATAGATCACCTATGATCTTCAAATTTCTAGGTTCCTAAGTTCCTAGATCACCAACTCCATATATTGCAAAATCACTCCCTAAATACCTCTATCCCCAAATACGTACATCCCCAAATCCCTACTTTTCCAAATTCCCATATGCTCAAATTCCTATAACCACAAAAATATTCCCAAATTTCCATACTCGCAAATAGCACCAAATCCCTACATCTTCACATCCCTAAATCCCCAAATTCGTGGCGTCCCAAATTCCTAGTCCTCAAATCTCTACATCCTAAAATACCTATATCCCAAAATCACTATATCCCCAAATCTCTATAACCCCATATTTCAAAATCCCCAAATCGCTGGATCCCCAATTCCCTATATCCTGAAATACCTATCTCCCAAAATCACTATATCCTCAAATCTCTATAACGCCAAATCACTATATCCCCAAATTTCTATAACGCCAAATCCCTAAATCCAAATCTCTGTATCCCCAAATCCCTATAGATCCAAGTGCTTCCATCCCAAATTTCTATAACCCCATATCCCTAAATTCCCAACTCACTGGATCCCCAATTCCCTATATCCTGAAATACCTATCTCCCGAAATCACTATATCCCCAAATCTCTATAATGCCAAATCACTATATCCCCAAATCCCTGTAAGTCCAAATCCCTATAAATCTAAGTGCCTTCATCCCAAATTTCTATAACCCCATATCCCTAAATTCCCAAATCGCTAGATCCCCAATTCCCTATATCCTGAAATACCTATCTCCCAAAATCACTATATCCCCAAATCTCTATAATGCCAAATCACTATATCCCCAAATCCCTGTAAGTCCAAATCCCTATAAATCTAAGTGCCTTCATCCCAAATTTCTATAACCCCATATCCCTAAATTCCCAAATCGCTAGATCCCCAATTCCCTATATCCTGAAATACCTATCTCCCAAAATCACTATATCCCCAAATCTCTATAACGCCAAATCACAATATCCCCAAATCCCTATAAATCTAAGTGCCTTCATCCCAAATTTCTATAACTCCATATCCCTAAATTCCCAAATCGTTAGATCCCCAATTCCCTATATCCTGAAATACCTATCTCCCAAAATCACTATATCTCCAAATTTCTATAACGCCAAATCCCTAAACTCCAAATCTCTGAAACCCCAAATCCCAATAAATCTAAGTGCCTCCATCCCAAATTTCTACAACTCCATATTCCTAGATCCCCAACTCCCTAAATTCCCATACCTCTAAATCCCCATATTTCCAGACCCCCAAGTACCCAAACTCGCAACACATCCCCAAATCCTCAAAAACTCCCAAAGCTCTGGCTACAGAACTCTAGCATCACGGGTCCTCACATTTTCCCTAGGTTAAGTAGATTTGCTATCGACTGTACGCATAAAGCCGTGAACAGTGAGAGAGAGGAAGAATAACGCCGGGACGCAGCTGCAACGTCCGACTGTCCAGCAAAATCATAAATTCTCGGTCAGCTCGAAGCTCGGCGTCCATGACGATCGCGAGCGGCCCCGACCGCCCGCTCTTGATGCTCCACGTGCGGTCCTCAACGTGCTACGCGACTTCTCTCCATTAATAATTAGAGACATCCGTGCGCGGTTGGACCCTTGGACATCTGGGCTATTTATTGCCGCTTAATGATTATTTATTAATCTCGCCTCCTCGTCGCTGGCTGTTACGCTCGGTTACGTTTGTCCCAGCGCCCTTATCGTCGCCCACCATTTGTCTGTCGACACAACCCCCATCATGTTTCAAACAGTACCATGTTGCTTCCACCTTTGCGTCCTAGGGAGTTTATAGACCTTTTGCGAATTTCGAATGGGGTTTTTGAGTTCTGCGATTTAATTAAGGGGACGAGGGACACGCTGAGGGATTCCTTGATGTTTTATTAAAAGGGTTGGCTGTATATTGCGAGGGGGATGTATGTGATATGTGTGAGGGACACTGTGATTGACGATGTAATTCAATGGCGATGTAATACGTGATTAATTTTGGTAGCTATGTAGTGATTCTGTAATTCGGTGGCGATATAACGAGAGGGTTTGTAATTCAGAGGCAATATGACGAATGGTTATGTCATTCGTGGACTATTAGTGCCGTAGGGGATGTAAGAATAGGACGTGTTCTCTTTAGACGTTTCATTGAACCTACGAGCAATATAACAAATGGCGATATAACGTGAGCGTAGTGTATTGTTCAGCAATATGATACGAGAATGATATAACTGCTGATATAATTCGAAGGTCATATCGGTGAGGGATAGGACCGACACTGTACACGACGTTACTAAACGAGAAGTTACAGAATAGGTCATTACGAAACGTAACATTATGGAACGTGACACACGTAACATAACGACATTTAGTGTTACAACACGTAACAACGTAACGAAGGAAGTTTCAATACATGGAATTACGGTCCATGAAATTACAACGCGTGCAATTATATTGCGTGAAATTATGCGTGGAATTACAGTCCGTGTGCAGTTAAAACACATAAAATGATAGCAGGTGAGGTTACGATGCGTGGAATTACCAAATATAAGATTACAGCGAGTAAAATTACGATCTTGATGTAAGTAGAATGCGCAAAATTATTACGTGTGGAATTCCAACGCGTGGAATTCCAACGTCCAGGATTATAGCACGTTACAATTCGTGAAATTATTACGTGTGAGGATAGAACGCATGAAACTACAAAGTGTGACGATAAAACGTGTGAAATTACAAAGCGTGGAATTGTAATGAGTCATTATAGAACGCAAGAAATTATATGGAGTGGATTTATAACATGTGATGATAAACCGCATGAAATTATAACGCGTGACGATAGAATGTGTGAAATTACAAAGTATGAAATTTTAACGAGTTACTATAGCACGCATGTATGTATAGAGTGGATTTATAACGTGTGACGATAGAATGCGTGAAATTATAAAGCGTGGAACTATACCACCTGAAGACAGAATGCGTGAAATTACAAAATATGGAATCACAATACGGCAATATAACACATAGGCGATATAACCGGAATTTTAACAAATCTTCATAAAAGAAACGTACTTCAAAAGGTTCAAAAATTTGAAAACTGCAAAAAAATACATTTTTCGTTCAGGTCGTAAATGGAAACCTTCCCATAAGCACTGAGCGTGTAAAATAGCGTATCACCATAACATGACTGATGCACATAATTTTTTGTCACGCATAGGGAAGTGATGGCTGTCATTGCGAGTTCAAAACAAACTGTTCTGACCGTTCCATCGATATATTTATGTCCACGTGGTAGTTGACAGCCTGCAAATCAAGCATACGATCGACAGTTGTGAATGTTCAATTGTCGGACCAGGGCAAATGGCGTCGATCGTGTCGGGACATATGTGCAACCGTGAATTCAACAGGCAAGATCGTTGTTGACATTGAAAACATATTGATGGAATATGCATTCACGCCTGAGATAATTGTTCACCAGTTTTTATCTATTGAACGCGATTTACACTGCTCGTCACAAGTTGGGAACTACTGCAGTGATAAAGCAGATATAGATGATAATGACTGAAAGTGAAAAAAGCTCCCACTGTGAACACTTCTAGTTACATTTCGGCAAATAAGAATGACAACAACTGCTGAACGCAATTCACTATCTCATCCTCGAATTCTCTGGGAACTATTAGGCTAGAGTTTCCATAGTCCCTCATGGTTCCTAAGATTCCTAGATTCCCTATATATCCATAGTTTCAGTCTCCAGTGCCTCTAAGTTCGCTAGGATCTCCACAGTCCACAATCCCTTGGATCCCTAAGTCTCCACATCCCCACATTCAATATCTATATTCCCAGGCATAGGTACTCGGTGCGTGGTAATTCGACGTGTGGTAATTTGATGCGTGGTAATTCGACGCGTGGTAATTCGGCGTATGGTAATTCGATATGTGGTAATTCGATGCGTGATAATTCGACGCGTTCTAATTCGACGCGTAGGTACTCGGCGTGTGACAATTCGACGCGTGGTAATTTGATGCGTGGTAATTCGACGCGTGGTAATTCGGCGTGTGGTAATTCGACGCGTGGTAATTCGACGCGTAGGTACTCGGCGTGTGATAATTCGACGCGTGGTAATTTGATGCGTGGTAATTCGACGCGTGGTAATTCGGCGTGTGGTAATTCGATGCGTGATAATTGGACGCGTGGTAATTCGATGCGTGATAATTCGACGCGTGGTAATTCGACGCGTAGGTACTCGGCGTGTGATAATTCGACGCGTGGTAATTTGATGCGTGGTAATTCGACGCGTAGTAATTCGGCGTGTGGTAATTCGATATGTGGTAATTCGATGCGTGATAATTCGACGCGTGGTAATTCGACGCGTAGGTACTCGGCGTGTGATAATTCGACGCGTGGTAATTTGATGCGTGGTAATTCGACTCGTGGTAATTCGCCGAGTGGTAATTCGACGCGTGGTAATTCGATATGTGGTGATTCGACGCGTAACAATTCGGCGCGTGGGTATTCGGCGCATAGTTGTTGGGTACCCGTAGTCCCTAGAGTCTCCACAGTCCCTAAGACCCCTAGATGCCCTATATATCCATAGTTTCAGTCTCCAGTGCCTCTAAGTTCGCTAGGATCTCCACAGTCCAGTCCCTTGGATCCCTAGGTCCACATCCCCACATTCTCTACAGTTCCTGAATTCCCTAGATTCTCAGTCCTCGGAATCGCCATATTTCTTAGCTTCCCAGAATCCCTACGTTCCCTTGGATCATCAGAGTCTCTGTAGACAAGCCAGGAATTGGCGCGTAGGTCGAGCCAGAGTAAAAGAAGCCACTCGCTCCACCTATCCACCGTGAACACTTCCAGCTACATTTCGGCAAATAAGAATAGTGACAATAACTGGTGAACGCAATTCGCACTATCTCGAGACGTTTGCCGACTGTTTTTGGCCTAATTGTGAGCCAATATACCGAAAATACATGCGAGGCGTTTTTCTATTTTGACCAATCAGAGCTCTTCTAGACACGTCAGTCTCACACGCCTACTCGTGTGACATGGGTATTTACCCCGGATAGTGTCAGTAACATGTTTTAGAATGCTTACAAGAAATTACTAGATTTATTTTATTTTTAAAAAGCATGCGGCTGCTTATGAACCTTTCATCTTCAAACGTCGATCCTCAAATTTTTGAAGTGAGCATATCATTCTGTGGAGCACTGTATCATTAAATTTGAATTTAATTACCTCGAATGCAGCCTGTCCTCCCGAATTTCCACCAGACTTTTATTCCCGAAACGAACGAATCGACAGGGCTCGGAATTTATTTAATCAAAGCTCCATGTTCGAATCTGACCCGCATTTACTGCGCTATACTGTGCTTTTCTACCGAGTTCTTTAGCGAGCAGCCGGTTTAAAATTCGTTTTACAACAAATTTGCGAAGAGTTTATCGTACAGAAGAGAATATTTCTCATCCAATCATGCTGAAAAGTTTCATTAAAAATACCAGTGTGCAGGGGCGAAGCTAGCATCTGGTGGCCCGGGGCAAAAGATCGCGTTACTGTAAATTTGTAGGATGAAGCTAAGCTGGTGGAGTTCGGAAGCTATTATTTGCTGTGTTACATCAAGAAAGTTAGACATAAACTACGTGTAATCCTAAACCTGATCCATATTTATTCTGAATCTACATCAAATCAAACATAATTTTACCTATATCTAACGTATACCTTGTCCAAATCTGGCTCAAATTTAATAAAAACTTAATTTAAATTTAACATAAATCCAGCTTAAATTTAACACAAATTAACTTTAAATTTAAAGCAAGCCAAGCTTAAATTTAACAGGAGTCTAGTTTGAATTTAGCACAAATTCTAAATCCGATTGACCTAAACTCAATTTAGATCTAATCCAAATTTTACCTAAACTGAACTTAAATTTAAATATAGTCCAAATCCAATCTATATCTTCCCAAAGTTCAACTTAGATCTTATCCAAATCCAGTTTAGATCTAACGTAAATCTCATCTAGACCTTACCCAAATTGCCGTAACTCAAATTGAACCTACCTCTAACCCCAACAATTTCGCTTGAAAAGCACATCTAACGTAAGTCTAACCTAGCTCTTACCCAACTCCTAGACCTACATCTAACCCTAATCCATATCCACTCACAAATAGCCCTAACTCAAATCTTACTCAAACTGAACCTACCTCTAACCCTAACAATTTCGCTTGAAAAACACATCTAACTTAAGTCTAACCTAGCTCTTCTCCAACTCCTAGACCTACATCTAACCCTAATCCATATCCACTTACAAATAGCCCTAACTCAAATCTAACCCAAACCTTACTCAAATTGAACCTTAACTAACCCTAACAATTTCGCTTGAAAAACACATCTAACTTAAGTCTAACCGACTCTTCCCCAACTCCTAGACCTACATCTAACCCTAATCCATATCCACTCACAAATAGCCCTACCTCAAATCTTACTCAAATTGAACCTACCTCTAACCCTAACAACTTCGCTTGAAAAACACATCTAACTGAAGTCTAACTTAGCTCTTCCCCAACTCCTAGACCTACACCTAACCCTAATCCACTAACATCCTCCACCTGCAAAGCACCCAAGCCCCAGTCATTAATTTCTGAAATACAAATTAATTTATCTAATTCCAAGAGAATACAAAAGTCCTTAAACGCAGTGTCCCGTTCAAGTGTCCCGTATATCCTGCACTAATGGCAACATGAACAACACGTATGGTAGCCACGGAATGTGGACAAATACGGCCATAGAATCGTACTCAAACAGGATTCACCCATATACGTGCATGGTGGTAGCATAAACCCAGAGATGTTTACACGTATCGTTGCATACTGGTTGCAGTTGGACTGGTTGATCAGCTAATTGCTTTATGTGATAGTGCGATCACAACACGCTGTTTCGTTGATGTTCCCGTCTAATTAATACACGTATGCATAACTGTATCCGTGCGGACTTAATGCTCGCGGCTGAGGTTGATACATTACTTTCATTAAAATTAGATATTTTGTATCGACGCTTTCAATTCACTTTTATGAGGCAGAAACTTACACGGTCCTGAAGAAAATTCAATGTACATCGTAATAGGACTTTTATGGTTATTTTATGGTGCCAGTGATTTTCAAGGTATAGCAAGAAGAGTAGTTACTATATTTATAGTATAATTAAACGGCGGGATTTAGTGATGTTTAAAATTTTATCTCCTTATGAATATATAGGTGATCTATTTATAACCGAGTAATACTGAATGAAAATGAGCGGAAGATTCGAATTTTTATGAGCTTGCCCTTGCAGTTGGAAGAGCTTTTTTTATATTATTGATTATAATATTCGGATAATATACTTGCTGAGATAGTGTTGGTTTAAATGATAATTTATTTCGGAATTTTTTGGGGGTTTTTATTATCGTTTTGGGGAGGTGTCTTCGTATGTGAGCGGCAACGGGAGGAAGGAATCTCCTACCTCCCGCGTTAACTGTCAACGTTACTTATGTCAAAAAATAGGTCAAACTTGCACAAATTCGGACCTTTAAAATTCCAAGATCTGATTGCCCCAAAGTCCCAAAATTAAAAAATCTTCAGTCTCAGAAGTTTCAAAACTTGTCAAGTCCCAAACTCCTAAAATTTCAAATGTCCCAAAACCTTGAAATCTCAAAAGTCTCAAAATCTAAGAAATTAGAGGTCTGAAGATTTTAAAATCCCAATAGACTCAGAATGTAGAAAATCTAAAAATTCCCAGACGTCCCAAAATTCAGAAAATTCTAAATGTCCCAAAATCTAGAAAATCCAAAATGTCCCAAAATCTAAAAAATCCCAAACGTCTGAAAGTCAATGGACCCAATAGATCCCAATAGATCCAAAATCTAAATAATCTAAAAATTCCCAAAATCCAAAAAATCTCAGAGGTCCTAAAATTTAAAAATTCCAATATTCCCAAAATCTTGAAAATCCTGAAGGTCCCAAAATCTAAAAAATCCCAGACGTCTGAAGGTCAATGGACCCACTAGATCCCAATAGATCCAAAATTTAAATAATCTAAAAATTCCTAAAATCCAAAAAATCTCAGAGGTCCTAAAATTTAAAAATCCCAATATTCCCAAAATCCCAAAAATCTCAGAGGTCCTAAAATTTAAAAATCCCAATATTCCCAAAATCTTGAAAATCCTGAAGGTCCCAAAATCTAAAAAATCCTAGAGGTCCTAAAATTTAATAATCCCAATACTCTCAAAATCTAGAAAATCCCAATACTCCCAAAATTCATAAAATCCCAATACTTCAAAATCCAGAAAATCCTAAAAGTCCCAAACTCTAAGAACTCCCTAAAAGCCCAAAAATCCAAAAAATCCAAAAAGTGCTAAAATGAAAAAATGTCAAAACCCCGCAGCCAGACTGCTGCCTGCACCACAAACACCCTAACCCCGTCCCCGGTGAAACAATACGTCGTACCGACGTGTACATCGACTCAGCACATAAACAGCCGTTCGAACTGCGCAGTTACGATTCAGCAACTGGCGACGCGTTAAAAACAATTGAACGGCTAACGAACAAAGATCAATCGGCTTTCGCTGAGGACTGATTAAAGACCGTGAAAAAGGGCTGAATCACTTGGAACACACATCGGTGTACGCGCGCATGGAGAGTAGGCGCATAGGTGTTTGTGTGTCCACACACGAAGTGACGGCGATGTAACCGGTCGATCCGGTCGTCGGCTCGTCCGATTGAAACGCCCGTTGAGTGGCAGCTCGTGGACATTGTAAACGCTTGGAAGCGGCTTAATCAGCCATTGTATGCTGGTGCGGTTGCGATCGAAGGGTGGAGTTCAGCCGACTGTGGACACGTATTTGCCACGCACAGTCTGATTCAGCTCGATACTACCCCCGGTCGACATACTTCCTTCATTCTATCCTGTAATCCCGGTCATATAACGAGCACCATTTTTAATGATACCTCCCCAACAGATTCATTTACCTTTTGTCCCTTATGCGAGGTATAATCCCTTTTATCATACGGATGAATATTAATTCAAAGAGAAAAAGCATGTTCTACGTTTGAAAAGACTTTTGTGCTTCAAAGTGAAATGGACTTTTTTTTTGGGTAGAATGAGGGATTTATGGTTGACTTCTGTCAATTTGGAGATTAAATGGCTGACTTTGAAACTGTAATTTTAGGTGAAATTACAAATGACGGATTGAGGTAAAATGGTTATTTTATGCAACATGGCTGACTTCGACAAGGTTGTCTAATGTAATATGGCTGTTCAGTACAAAATGGTTGCCTCACATGAAATGGTGGTCCAATACAAAATGGTGGATTTGGGTAAACGAGTTGACTTCCATCAAACAGATTTAGGTAAATTAGTTATTTTATGCAACATGGCTGGCTTAGACAAGGTTGTCTAATGTAATATGGCTGTCCAGTACAAAATGGTTGCCTTACATGAAATGGTGGTCGAAAACAAAATGGTGGATTTGGGTAAACTAGTTGACTTCCATCAAATAGATTTAGGTAAATTAATTATTTTATGCAACATGGCTGACTTAGACAAGGTTGTCTAACGTAATATGGCTGTCCAGTACAAAATGGTTGCCTCACATGAAATGGTGGTCCAATACAAAATGGTGGATTTGGGTAAACTAGTTGACTTCCATCAAATAGATTTAGGTAAATTAGTTATTTTATGCAACAAGGCTGGCTTGGACAAGGTTGTCTAATGTAATATGGCTGTCCAGTACAAAATGGTTGCCTCGCATGAAATGGTGGTCCAATACAAAATGGTGGATTTGGGTAAACTAGTTGACTTCCATCAAATAGATTTAGGTAAATTAGTTATTTTATGCAACATGGCTGACTTAGGTAAAATGGTCGCCTGATATAAAATGGTTGTTCAATACAAAATGACTGCCTTGCACTAGTTGTCTAATGCAAAATGGTTTTATGTAAAATAATCGAATTTTGTAAATTACCTTTCGTAAAATGGTTGTCTTTTACAAAATGCCTGCGCATATAACTACCAGTGTATTGATATTAGCCCAAAAATTATTATTCTAAACACCTCAACACCTAAACTACAAAAATAAACTTTTGACATATGAATAATTATAATAAATCACGAATAATCGCCGCAATCACCAGATATAACCACAAGCAATTAAACCGATGAAAATTGATGAAAATTGATCGATTGATCTTCACTGAATGCCATAACAAGAACAAGGCAGGAGAGTTATAAAAAGTGCTTAAAAATATTTTATGACGGTCATAAACTCCATATCGAGTACGAAGTTGATTTTTTTATAATATCATCAGTCGTATCGGAACGTAAACAGACTATACGTATTTAAAGTGAACTAGGTTTACGAGTGTACATGTACCATTTTAATGTCTTTGGTACTGTTGGGTCGTATACTAGAATTAAGGTTGATAGCATCGTAAACAATATGCAACTACGAAAGATTTCAATCATTTTGGAAATAAACGGTAACTCTGATTAACGCCTTCGTATCTTAAGATCATGGAAAATCCTATCGAATAGTAATTTTATTTTCAATCAATTGTACAATTATATTTGATATACGATCGTTGTTTATGGGACATGCATTCACAGTAAAATTTTACTTCTTAGGATTTTTTTACATGGAGAAGCCTTGGGCTCCACGAAATCCCCATGACTGTAATGCAGTTTATTTCTAATTTTTGATAAATAATTGTGTAGAAAGTAGAGGAAGATGAATTCAGGTTTGTTTCAGATAAAATTTTATCTCGATAAATGGTTTTATCTGAATATTTATCTAGATAATTAACTAGATATTTATCTAGATAATTAACTAGATATTTATCTAGATAAATAGTCAAAAGCTGTTTCAAGTTTTTGTAAAGTGAATTTTATGAGAACAAAATGTGCAAAATATAATTGAGAATAAATTCATTTTTGTTTCAGATAAAATTTTATCTAGATATTTATCTAGATAAATAGTCAAAAGCTGTTTCAAGATTTGTAAAGTGAATTTTATGAGAACAAAATGTGCAAAATATAATTGAGAATAAATTCATTTTTGTTTCAGATAAAATTTTATCTAGATATTTATCTAGATAAATAGTCAAAAGCTGTTTCAAGATTTGTAAAGTGAATTTTATGACAACAAAATGTGCAAAATATAATTGAGAATAAATTCAAGCTTGTTTGAGATAAAATTTTATCTAGATAAATGGTGTTACGTTATTTCTACAAACGATGTTATCAATTTGCTTTACAACGAATTTCTTGACAAATAAACAAAAATATAAATGTAAACAGAAAGATAAATTTAACGGTGTCGGACATAAAATTTAATGTACATACATGATGTTACGTTGTATCAGACAAAAAAATATGAAAATTAAATGAAAATTTGCCTAAGATGAGTATAATACATGAAGATTAAAGAGTAACTATTGTGCCAGTACAATTTCCCGTGTAATTTATCTGCTTAACTAAGCTAAAGAGATAAAAGTCTCAGAGAGATGTTACATCTTTCTTTTTGTATAACAAGCGAATAAATACAGTCGAGCATCAGGTTTATCTTAAACTGTATCTTTATACGTACGCGGGAAATAAGGAAGAAGCAAAGGCGTGGCGGACACAGTATTCCACATCATCCGACGTGATTTACATTGCTGAGATGACTATCATCGGATATCTGGTCGTTATCATGGAACTAGACTCACGCATATGGTCTCAAGAGTGAATCTATTTACGTCATGGACAATTTTTCTTTCTTACTTGCTTATCTGCGATCTTGTGTAAATAATAAGCAAATCCTGGACTAAGCGGAAGCACGATACATACTTACCGTTTCAATTCTTAGATTTTCCTATTTTTTCATCTTCAAATTTATAAAATTTACGATTTGAAAATTTGAAAATTTTTATATTGTCCAATTTGCAGATTTTTGGATATTGATATTTACAAATTTGCAGATTTTTAGATTTGGAAATTTGCAAATTTTTGGATTTTTAATCTTGCACATTTTTAGGTATTAAAATTTGTAAATTTGCAGATTTTTAGATTTGAAAATTTGCAAATATTTATATTCTCAAATTTGGAGATTTTTAGATATTAAAATTTACAATTTTCAGATTTTTAGATTTGAAAATTTACAAATTTTTAGATTTCTAAATTTCTAAATTTTTAGATATTAAAATTCACAAATTTTCACGTTTCTAAATTTTCCTTCAGATTTTCGAAACTAGAAAGTATAGACACTTTTCAATTAAATGTTCATATTTTTCAATTTTCGAACTTCATAATTTAACAAATTCATAACTTTCCATATTCTCGATTATACAATTCACAATTTTCCACATTCCACAACACAGTAATTGAACAAATCAATTAAAAATTATAAATTAAACTGAAAATATTAATATTAAATTTAGGTACTCTTAATTCTCATCATCTCATTTTTAACTTATTATGTAGATAATATTATAATAATACATCTAAAATATTATCTATATTATCTATATTATCTATATTATCTACATTATCTATATTATCTATATTATCTACATTATCTGTATTATCTAAAATATTATCTACATTATCTATATAGATAATATTTTCGTTAATATTACTTAGACAATAATTTCGTTGAACAATATATTTACAAAAACAACGTTGAAAAATGAACGTGTTATTAGAAAATTCTCTTAGGAACATAATTTACACAATGTTTCCCCTGTTTTATACCTTGCATCGCATTCCAACCTTTTTCTTCATTTTCTATCGCTTTAAGAAGAAGAAAAATAATTCCTACAGGCTGCACACCAATAAGCATAATCTAATAACATCGAAAAACTTTCATGGAATTCTCCCTACAATATTCCATACGAGCTAATTAAACTCAGGCGAGATGAAATATCGAGATACGTCTACTGTAACCCTCTATCGCAGAAACAAAAGGAACGAGTATTCGTTTCGCTTCACTTTTACTTATTTTCATCATATTCTTAATTTATATTATGGCAATTTATAATATCCATAATTTACTGGACTTTTCTTTGTTTATTGCACGATTTATGATACAATTTTGCACGATGTATGCAATATAGCGTGAGTTATCTGTTCTGTGATCTGCAGCTTAAGTTAAGAGTTATTTTCGAACGACTAAATTTATTTCCTGAGATTATTGAACACCTGGGAAAATTTAGTATTATTAATTAAAATAAATTAATTTTCGAAATTAATAAAATTAATTATTATTTAAATTTTGAATAATTTATTATACTATGCTATACTTTTTTTATACTAAATTTGATTTATTTTCATTTATATTGTTTATATTATTTATTTGTATATTACGTTTCAGTATATAATTTTTATTAAGTAAAATTTGTTATATAGTGGTGGAAATTATGTGAACTAATATACAATTGTCATATAATAACTTTATATTAATTTGACATTACATATAAGCATTTTCTATGTTGCAGGTCAGTTTAAAATACCAAAATTGATGAACTATAAAGTAACCTGTCTTGATTATTAACCAAACTACAGTAGCTCTCATTTTTATATTTGCACATTCAATAACAAACATTTCGTAAGAAGAACACCGTTTAAGACATCAATTTATTTGTCCATAACAATAATTTCGAAATTCTATAAAGCATGAGGAATAGTGTATCTATTTCTGTAATTGACGTCTTATTTCTGTAATGTTGCAATAATTGATGATAATAAGTACTGCAATATTTCACATATGATCCAGTTTTCATGATTCAACAGTTCTTCCAAACCTTTATCCCCGAGTACCGATGTCAACCCAGGAGTTGGCGCGTGAAGTGCTGACCCAGGTGGTGGGCTGGGCCCAAGTGGTGGGCTGGGCCCAGGTGATGGGCGGAGCTACTTTGGGTCAACCTCCTGCGCCAACTCGTGAGTTGACAACACTAGTAAGTGTCCTCCGTAAAACCAAAAATGACTATATCTACATAAACATCTAGCAATAAATAATGTGTAATCTCAGTGGATACAGATAATCATAGATAAAAAGATACTATTAATTAACTTATAACGTCCGATAAATTGAATAAAAGTAAAATTACAGTACGGGATCCACCCGATATGAATTAATAAACGAAAGTAACGAAAGTTAACCCTTAAGAGTAGTTTCATGATTGATAATCAAGCAATAGATAGAACGAAAAAGGAGCATAAAAAAAAGATATTCATCAAAGTCCGCCTGTTAGAGATGTCCAAGCGCAAGGATTTAATTATATAGCAAAATACCAGTTTTTCGCATCAACGTTGAATCTCCTCGCGTTATTAAATCCTTTTTTCTCCGCATCGAAGAAGAGCGCTGTTATCGATCGAATTTATCTTCTTCCCATTTCGCTTGCATGGGAAACGGCAACTCGTTAGGAGAGGAGTGACCTAAGAGGCCGACACACGCAGGAGATGCGCCATTCAACCTTCGGAGCACGTTCTGTAATGAGAACGTATTACGAGCCGCAATAAAATCTATCGTTATCGCGCGAGTCCAACGATACGGATACACGCGGGCGAAAGAGAGAGAGGACGAAATATTGGACAAACGATAGAGAGGAGAGGATGTTCGGAGAACGAAAAGAATTCAAAGAGGCGCGCGGTCTGCTTTAGCGGAATCTGAAACGCCGACTGGATCGTTCTCAGCCGGATATCCGATGCACTGGAATCTATTCGTGTAATCTATTGCCCGCGTTGCAAAAAGTAATATGGCAGACTCGAGTTATATTGCCACGCTGCGAACTGCTACGGCAGTTCTTGGAATCGGTGATGTACAAGCAACGGTTATATGACCACGCATGGAGTTGTGGCCACGGAAAATTCTTGGCATTCGGTTATATGTTGTACACTCGTGTTATATTGCCACGCAGGGATGTAATACAGGGGAGTGGTCTTAAAGTCGGTGGTGTATAGGAAGCAATAGTTATATGACCACGCATGGAGTTGTGGCAACAGGAAATTCTTGGCATTCGGTTATATGTTGTACACTCGTGTTATATTGCCACGCAGGGATGTAATACAGGGAAGTGGTCTTAAAATCGGTGGTGTACAAGAAGCAATGGTTATATGACTACGCATGGAATTGTGGCAACAGAAAATTCTTGGCATTCGGTTATATATTGTACACTCGTGTTATATTGCCACGCAGGGATGTAATACAGGGGAGAGGTCTTAAAATTGGTGGTGTACAGGAAGCAATGGTTATAGGACTATGCATGGAGTTGTGGGCATGGGAAATTCTTGACATTTGGCGGTATGTCTTAGACTCGTGTTATATTGCCACATTTGGGGCAACAGGAGTATAACATTTTTGGGACTGGTAATAGATAAGGAGTTTAGGAATTTGGGGAAATTGAGAACTTGGGAATTTAGGAATTTGAAAACATGGAAATTTTAGATTTTAGATATTTGGGAATTTGAGTATTGAGGAACTAGGGAATTGGGGAATTTGGGAATTGGGAACTGTGGAATAGGGAAATTGGAGAATAGGGAATTTAGAGAATAGGGAATTTAGAGAATAGGGAATTTAGGGAATAGGAAAATTGGAAATTGTGGAAATTAGGGAATTTGAGAATTGAGGAATGGGGAATTTAGGACTTGGGAATTGGGGAATAGGGAAATTGGGGAATATGGAAATTGGGGAATAGGGAAATTGGGGAATAGGGAAATTGGGGAATAGGGAAATTGGGGAATAGGGAAATTGGGGAATAGGGAAATTGGGGAATAGGGAAATTGGGGAATAGGGAAATTGGGGAATAAGGCAATTGGGGAATAGAGGAATTAGGGAATAGGGAAATTGGGGAATAGAGAAATTGGGGAATAGGGAAACTAGGGAATTTGAGAATTGCAGAATGGGGAATTGGGGAATTAAGGAATAGAGAAATTGGGGAATAGGGAAATTAGGGAATAGGGAAATTAGGGAATAGGGAAATCGGGGAATAGGGAATTAGGGAATTCGGTAATTGGGGAATGAGGAAATCTGTGAAATTGGGAAATCTGGGAATTTGGGAATTCGAAAATTTTTGAGTGATTTAAACATTTTCGGTGATTCAGAAATCCTCGATATATCACTAGAACATCGGAATAAACAAAATCTCAGCGAAATGCATTAAAGAATATTACCATTTTCAGAAATATGTATCGCTACCCACAAAATATTACCCTGTCCCGCAGCGTTAAATACAAAATACGATTCTCCTTTGGACATTAAATTCATTGTCGAAAGACCCTAGGTAGTTCTGTTCGTTCGTTTCTCACTTTCTCTGCTTAGACGAACCGTAAGTATCGTCCGAATAGAACAATGTGCCATAATTCATGCCGTGAAATGTATAGAAGGTTCTCGTGGTTGGAAGCTGCAGTAGTTCTCCCATGGAGGACATAGTCTATGGGGCAAAGGATGAAGGGAATCATTGAATCGTACCGTGTACTTCCCTCAGTTTACCGACATATTGCCATTCTCTGAACACTTTGGCTCATTCAGATACATTGCTTAAGTATTGATTTAATGGCAACGCCATTTTAATGTAAATCAAAGATGGCTGTCGAGACACGTGGTTCACAATGTATGGTTTAAGTTACCTTTAGGTTTTTTATCGATTTAGTTATATTTGCCTTAACATTCACCGAATAATTCGAAATAAAAACACATATCAATAATTTCATTATATTGCATCATTCATAATTTGAATAGTAATATTTATAATACATTGGCATGTTTTTACATTTTTGTTAATTTTTGTAACATAATTGTACCAAAATCTGTTTATCATTCAATACAATCATTTTAAACGTTAAATAAATATGTTAAAACGTGTGCTTAAATCTTATGTGGACGTTAATTAGGACATTTACCCTAATTCAAGACTGTATTCAGCTTCCGGGCTTAAATAGGGCAAACCTATTTAACCCATCAGTCGCGTGAAACGTTAGGTCGAAAGGGTTAATCAATGAACTTGAGTTGTTATGTCTATCGTACTGCACCTTGACACGGTACAGAGGTTGTAAGAATTTACGAAGGATCAAAAAGAACACCACATACGTTGCTATTAATTGATTATGGTGCGTCATCGTGACTTATTAGCAGTGCGCTGGTTATACTCCTTGCTCATGAATTGCTTTTTGCACATATAAATGAGTTGTCTCGGAGTTTAGTAAGTCATGTCACACCTTTTCATTTCAATTCCCTTTTAGTATCCATTTTGTACCTTTTTGAGACGCCATTTTGTTTCCTCTCTGCCAACCATTTTGATATTTCACCGTTTTTGTTATTTGTTGTTCGTCTGAAAAGTGTGATGCACCATTTTGTTTTTTCTTGGGCATCTATTTTGTTCCCTTTCTTCACAATTCTGTTTTCTTGTTGGCAGCCATTTTGTTTCTTCTCTGGCAGTCATTTTGTTTTCTGTCTGCTTTTGTTGCTTTTTGTCCATTTGAACAGTGTGATGCACCATTTTGTTTTTTCTTGAACATCCATTTTGTTCTGTTCCTTCACAATTCTGTTTTCTTGTTGGCAGCCATTTTGTTTCTTCTCTGGCAGTCATATTGTTTTCTGTCTGCTTTTGTTGCTTGTTGTCCATTTGAACAGTGTGATGCACCATTTTGTTTTTTTTCTAGCATCCATTTTGTTCTCTTTCATGTAACAGTTTTGTTTCCTTGTTGGCAACCATTTTGTTTCTTCTCTGGCAGTCATTTTGTTTTCTGTCTGCTTTTGTTGCTTGTTGTCCATTTGCAACGTGTGATGCACCATTTTGGTTTTTCTCTAGCATCTATTTTGTTCTCTTTCATGTAACAATTTTGCTTCCTTGTTGGCAGCCATTTTGTTTCTTCTCTGGCAGTCATTTTGTTTTCTGTCCGCTTTCGTTGCTTGCTGTTCATTTGAATAGTGTAATGCACTAGATAATTGTTTATATTAATATGTAATTATTATAGTTAGAATAAATTGACTATAAAGACACCCTGTATATAGCACGGAATATATTTATGCGAATATCTGGAAAACCAAGAGCGAGCAACAATTAGACATATAAAGAGAAGTTGTCCGGAATGTCTTCCTTGACAACATATTTCAAGATCAATCTGATTGGATCACCTGCAGCTCGTATTTCCTTATTTTATCGGCTTATTATCAAATGTCCGTGTAGATCGTCATTACAGAGCAGATGACCCGTTAGAATCGTTGAAAGTGGTATCCGGGCGAGAGCAACCGGTTCCGGGCACGCGGTGCCCGGCATCCGGTCGTTCAGCTCGGTCAGGTGTGTTCGACGAACGCACTAAATCTACGGAGAGTTACGTGGCCGACACACGAATAAACGCTCGTGCGGAGATTCATGGGGCAATTCACGGTGACTTGATATTGTTAGGGGCAAGGAATTATCCCCGGGCCGTGAATACAGAATCGGCGTGCCGTTCATCTGGTGAATCCGCGGTTGGCCAACAACAACAACGGACACGAACCGCGTGCGTACACGATAACGCCAACACGATGTTACCGAGCGTTGTAATGGTATTCGAGACGCTTGTAAAGCTGTCCGCCGCTGGTGGAGTTGCTGTCCACGAACGACGCTCAAAGAGCTATCGTGCACGGGGCAACGAGTGCAGGGCTCGATCGATGAATTACATCGAGGGCCTCTCGGTTAGGGATTTAGTCGTAGTATATACTTTCTCGCGTCGTTACCTATCAATACAACTTTCTCGCTCGAACGTTCGATCGCGTTTATACCGACGATCATTGTCGCTCAAGGAATACAGGACCGCTCAAAATAGGCGGACACCGTCTACGAACTTCGAGATGACCGGCAAATTCAAGATAACCTTCGTACGTCCTCTATATGACCCGTAGACGTATATAGCCGGAGTAGAGTCTTTGGGTAGTAAGATTCGCAGTGAGGACGAGTAGTGGCAAATCGGTTAACTTCGTTTCTCCTCGGTGCTGTTCGGAGAACACGTGACACCTGACGGAAATCATAGACCCATTCGGACGAAATGTCAGAGTGCGAAAAAGATGATGGGTGTTTTTATGTAAGGTATGCTGATTAAAAGTTAACATGTTAAATTATAAATGACTGAATGATCTTTTCTAACATACCTTTGTTCTTTCTATGATTTACATAAACGATGAGAAACTCAATTTTATTTGTTTTTCATAAAATATACTTTTCAACTTGTCTCTAATATATTTACAGCGCAAGAACGCCCACAATGCTCGTCGACGCTACTGTCGCCAATCACAGAGCAGTATTCAGCCGACAGGAACCGAACGCACCCGAACCCACCCGATTTACCACTACTGCCTTTTCAATCTTAAAAATTTCTTCACTTAAATTAGTATCTTATGTTTTGTCTTATATTTATATCGTGTATATAATTATAGTTTGTATATACACTATTATTAATATGTAATTGTTTGTATTCAAATAGATTTGTTTAAATTTGAGTTTGAACTTATTCATAATTAAGCGAAACCCTAACAATCGAAAGAAATCTGTCATTTGACGTCTTGCTCCCGTGCTCTCTTAAGTCCGCCCCATTTTAACGATCCAACGACGACAGAATAATAACCTTCTGTCCGTGAATGCATGATAAACGCGGTATTAAAAAAGAGGGAAAAGAGGAAAGAAGGATCTACCCTGGGAGAAGTGGACTCTCTCCCTTTTCCTCTGTACAGCAGATTTTCTGCGACTCGAGTGGCGTATTACTGAAGAATCTTAACGAGGACCTTCCGACGGAATTGTCCATCGGTTCCAATTATACTTTCCAGTGGAACTGCGGTTCTCAGGAGGGCGCCACGGTACGTTTGATTCGGAAAACTCCTGTAACGGGTGCAGTTTTAATATTACCCGACAGAATTACAAGAATTTTGTTCAGAAGGTGGAAGCATTGCGAGAGGAAATACAGAAGGACATTTTTATTTAATGTACACACAGATGCGACGTGCATGAGTAACTGTAAGTAATAAATATGAATGTAGGGAAGCTTTTTGAGCTGCTCTTTGGCGGCCATTTTGAAAGATCAAAAAGGGAAACTGGGACATGTGTAATTCACAAAATTGGAAGTCCGATAATTAGAAAATTAATTGTATGGTTGCATACCTAGAATTGGGGAAAATGATATACAGGAATTTCTTTTGGTTTATTGCAATTTAGAAATTTAGGGATATCACATTCCAATCTAGGAAATTGGAAATTTAGAGGTATGAAGATTAAAGAATTTGGAAATTTGTGTATTGAAAGTTTAGGAATTTATAAATCTAGGGACTTGGGTATCAGGAGATCTGGAAATTTGGAGATTTCGAAATCTAGGGACTTGGGAATCTAGAATTAAGTACTTTCATATATAGGGAATTAGAAGTTTGATGTTTCAGAAATTTTAGGATTTCGAAATTCTCGAAATGTAATCTGTGAGCTTAAAATTTTAAGAATCTAGGAATTTAGAAATCTAGTAATTTGACAAATTTCAGTCAAAGAAATCTAGGAATTTTTAAATATATACTAGGAAATTTAAAATCTTCAGAATTTAAGAACGTGGAAATCTTGGGATTTGAAAATACAGTAATTTGCAAGCTTAGGATTTTGGGAATCTAGGGATTTATAAATCTAGTAATTTGGCAGTTGTTGGCTTAGAAAATCTAGGGATTTTTAAATGTGGGGACTAGAAAATCTAGTAATTTATAAATATACAGACGTGCACATTTTGGAATGCAAGGATATAACAATTTGCAAACCTAGGGATTATGAAATCTAGGGATTTAGAAATTGAGTAAGTTGATAATTTTGATTCTAGAAAATTTAGGAACTTATACTTTAGGAAAATAAGAATTATGAAATTTAAAAATTTGATAATTTTTTATACAGGAAATCCTGAATTTGGAAATCTAGTAATCTGCAAATTTAGGAATTTGGGAATCCAGGGATTTCAAAATCTAGTTATTTGGTAATTGGAAACTTAGGGAATCTAAGAATTTGGTAATGTATCGACTAGGAAATATTAGTAATCTGCAATCTTAGGGATTTGAGAATCTAGTAATTTGCAAACTTAGAAATTTGGGAATCTAGGGATTTCAAGATCTAGTTATTTGGTAATTGGAAACCTAGGGAATCTAAGAACTTGGAAATGTAGAAACTAGGAAATATTAAAAATTTGCAAACTTAGGGATTTGCGAATATAGAAATCTAGTAATTTTACAATTTTACGCGTAGGAAATCTAGGAACTTGGAAATTAAACAATTCTGAGATATAACAATCTGAAATTCAAAATTTATCGATTCGAAGATCCGAAAATCAGAAAACTGAAAGTGTATAAATAAGTAAACTTGAAAATTCCCCACATAATTTTCCTGAACGTCGCCATTTTCCCCAGAGGCACTCTATGCAGAATATCCACGGCAGTCTCCGAGGAACGAAAGTTTACCCCGAAGCGTTGGCGTAGTCGTCCGCTTTAAATGAAGGGTGGCGGAAGAAAGATGACGAGGGATAGATGTAAAGAGAAACAAAAGGGAGCAAGGCAGAAAAATATAAGGTCTGGCTGTCATCCACCAACGAGGGCTCTCCTTTTCTTTTAATTATATATCGAGCTGTATTCAAATGCAACGTTCACTGGTAATTGGAGTGGCATAACGAGTGGTCGGTAAAAGAAAATACGAGGACAGAGGAAACGTATCCCGCAAATGCTCGTAATGAGAGTACGCAGCATAATCAAACGTTGGATCGTTGTGTATTACCATAAGAGATAACTCTGTTAATGCCATTGCACTCGGTTTATCGTTCTCGTTATCGATACGTGTTATTGATAATGATCATCTCCGTACGATGTTGCTCGATTATTCGATGCTCTTAGATGAAATTAAGTTACGGCGGAAAAACTCGCGAGATCGTTCGATATTCCACTTTTAAACCTTTTAACGATCCGATTACCTTCATATGCTTGTACTGTTTCATCTTGATTTTTTGGACACTTTAGATTATAGCATTATCAAATCGGTAGCGGAGAAACATCTATAAACAACTTCACATGGTTAATGTGCTATCGTGTGCAGGAATGTCGCTGTAAGAATCTTGCGTAGTTTACTGCGCGAGTTAAATGGACTCGAACCGCCATTTGCATGCGGCTGCACAAGATGGACGCGGATACAAAATGGCGGCCACCATGGCGGTCCATGTCGCGCAACATGGCGGATTTTCGAGAACCGATTCGTATTTTTAAAAAGTTTTTGTGGTGGACCGAAAGATATGCATTTCCCACATTTCTTTATTCTCCATTTCCTAAATCTCCGTGTCTTTAGTTCTCCAAATTTGCAGTTTGCATATAAATCTTGAACATTAATTTTATTTAATATGTAATTTATATTGAAGGTAATACAAACATATGTATATGTATATATGTTTTTCTCATTGTCTTTAATATTAATTATATTTTATTTAATAAATTTATCTGGATATATTTGCTTCCGACCACACGTTTTCAGAATGTAAAGTTCGAAAACAGGCAGTTTTCCTGGATATAAAGAACTTTTATCGTCATGGCAAAGTGTTGCCTGCAAAATGGCGGACACTAGTGAATTCAAAAGGCAAATGCATCGATTGTAATCATAGTGTATATTGTTTCCTTTATATTCGGGAATGTTTGGAAAAATACCAAAGGGATTTATTCATAGTTCCCATTTATTTTAGAAGTACGCAATTCACCGCCGCAAGTCTACTCCGCCGTCCTCCATGTTTGAAAAGGGAAAAGCGCGGGGCCCTTGAAATTTCAGATGCAATTTTTCCGTTCCATGCATCGATTCAAGAGCTTCAATCAAGCCCAAACTTTCGTACGCTAGAAAGAACTAAGAAAAAAACGACAGAGACGAAGAAATTGGCTATTCATCTTCTGTCCATGCTGCCTCGCAATAGCCCCATAGAATTTTACTTGCTATACAAGCCGAATATTTTCTAAAGTACATAAAAGAGCGGGAGCGGGTTGGAAAGAATAATTGAAAGGCTGAGAAAAGGGAAGAAAGAGAGAATGGAGGACGAGAGGCAAGCAAAGAAATGAAAGGACAAGCATCAAGGAAGCGAAAGATGCGGCTGCGCGACCGGCGATAAATGGAGGGGGTGAAATTAAAAATAAAAAAAAAAAAAGGTTGACAAAGAACGACGCGAACACGTGTAAGAAAAGAAGCCACGAAAAGTTGCGTGATAAAAACGGGATTCTTGCGGAACGACGGCCAATATCTTTCGTTATATCGCCCTTTTCGAAATGTGCAACCATTCATCTTCTCGACTGTCAGATCAATCATGATTTGAATCTGCAAAATTACTGTTGAGGCGCAAAACGGTGATGTACATTCAAATTTCAAGTTTTAATTGGAGAGGTATTTGGGGGGAGTATTTATGCGTTGTGTCCGTGCGCGATATATCGCCGCTGGTTGATTCACTGTATGAGATAATAGCATACGTGGAACTGTTACGAGTTGTTACTCGATGCATTATATTATCACGTATTGTTATAGTTTGAATTACTCTGTAAGGTGAGGGTCTGTATGTTGTAATTCCATACACCGTAACTTTACTCTTTGTAATTCCCCGCACTGTAATTTCATGTGTTGTGATTCGACGAGTTTTAATTCCACTCGTCATAATTCTACGCTCGTTAATTCTATGCGCTACAACTCCACGCATTGTAAATCCACGCATTGTAACTCGACCCTCCGTAATCTCACGTGTTGTAATTCCACGCGCTGTAATTTCACGCGTCGCAATTCTATGCGTTATAATTCCACATGTTGTAACACTACTCATGGTGACTTCACTCGTTATGATTCTGTACTTTCTAATTCTATGCGCTACAACTCCACGTGTTGTAAACTCACGCGTCGTAATTCGACGGTCCGTAATCTCACGCGTTGTAATTCCACGCGCTCTAATTTCACGTGTCGCAATTCTATGCGTTATAATTCCACATGTTGTAACACTACTCATGGTAACTTCACTCGTTATGATTCTATACTTTCTAATTCCATGCGCTGCAACTCCACGCGTTGTAAATCCACGTGTCGTAATCTCACACGTCGTAAAACCATGCATTGTAATTTCACGCTCCATAACTCCACGCGTTATAATTCAATGTGCTGTAATTTTTCTTATCATAATTGCACGCGTGATAATTCAACGTATTGTGACTCCATACGCTGTAACTTCAACGTTAATAATTCCACGCGTTGTATCGCCAAATCACAACGTGTTATATAGCCATACGAACACTAAAATCTCCAGAATCTCTCATTCACTTCCAAATGTGAAATTTCACACGCTAAAAATTCGTATTGTTTCCACAATCAGAAATCAATCGCAAATCCCCCTGATGCAAGTATTTGCGGCGAACAAAATGGAGGTCCGTTCGCACCGATGCAGGCAAAATAATGATAGTTTTATGACATTGAAGGAACGAGATTTGCCGGTGTTCCGGAATCAAGATACAAGGTATACTTGAACGAAGCGTTACATTTTACGCTTTACAATGCTGATGGGCATGTTCAGTGAAATACCAATATCACTCTTCGCCGTATCGTCGTTTATATTTTGCGTTATCGCATTCAACGTGCAACGTTGTAATAGCACTCGAACATTGCACTCCGTGCACGATAGGATTCATATTAGTATAACATTACGGTGTACTATTCCATATATTGCATTCACTTATCGTTTGTCGATAAGGCACGGTGCTTGTGATACGTTTATCTCGCGTTTCGCTCTATTATTATTTGTCCTGGAATTGCTGGTAGCTGTCCGGGACTTAGACTTTAAGTGATAGTTCGAAACCGGGTGTTCCTTCAGAATGAGAGCCTGAAGAACGGTGTAAAAGGTTCCACGGTTATTTATAAGCAGTACTTATATTGATCGAATCGCTGTTGTACTATAATTTCAATATCTCAAACACAACTAACCATTAGATACATTATATGTATTACTTGTTGTAATTGCAACACTAAGAAACTGTGGAGAAGCGCTAAAGTTTGGTTATTTTTGTCGTTGGAAACTTAGGGAGAATCTATGCTGAAACCTAAGCTCTTTCAATTATGGTCAGTGAAATTTAATTGAATAGTCCCTGGTTGAATTAGCAAAGTTATAATTTTGGGATTCGAAGGATATTGCGCGAGACTATTTCTATGTAGGTCGTTATGAGGTGTGAAAATATAATGCGTGGAGTTACGGCACGTGTAATTACAGCGAGCGAAATTGTGGCGCGTGGAATTTCAAGGCGTGGAGATACGGCGCATGGAGATCCAATGGGTGGAATTACGGCGCGTGGAATTCAAACGCGTGAAATTACAGCGCGTGGAGTTATGGCGCGTTGAGTTACGGCGCGTGGAGTAATGGTGCATGGAGTTATGGCGCGTGGAATTCCAACGCGAGAAGTTACAGCGCGTGGAGTTACAGAGCGTGGAGTTACAGAGCGTGGAGTTACGGCGCGTGGAGTTATGGCGCATGGAGTTATGGCGCGTGGAATTCCAACGCGAGAAGTTACAGCGCGTGGAGTTACAGAGCGTGGAGTTCTAATTGGGTAGAATTACGACGCGTGGAATTCCAACGCGTGAAGTTACAGCGCGTGGAGTTATGGCGCGTAGAGTTACGGCGTGTGGAGTTATGGCGCGTGGAGTTACAGAGCGTGGATTTATGGCGCGTGGAGTTACATCGCGTGGAATTCCAATGCTTGGAGTTCTAATTCGGTGGAATTACGGCGCGTGGAATTCCAACGCGTGAAGTTACAGCGCGTGGAGTTACGGTGCAAGAAATACCAGCACGTGGAATTTTAACTGAAGTTACAGCGCGTGGAGTTATGGCGCGTTGAGTTACGGCGCGTGGAGTTATGGCGCATGGAGCTATGGCGCGTGGAATTCCAACGCGAGAAGTTACAGCGCGTGGAGTTACAGAGCGTGGAGTTCTAATTGGGTAGAATTACGGCGCGTGGAATTCCAACGCGTGAAGTTACAGCGCGTGGAGTTACGGCGCAAGAAATACCAGCACGTGGAATTCTAACTGAAGTTATAGCATGTGGAGTTCCAAAACGTGAAAATACTTCTCTCTGAAGTTATAGTGTGTGGAGTTCCAAAACACGAAACTACAGCGCGTGGAATTACAGTCCGTGGAGTTATAGTGCGTGGAGTTGCAAAGCGTGAAAGTACAGCGCGTAGGATTACAATACATGAAATTACGTGTAATGGGCAATTATCCATTTTAAATAAACAATATTATTAAAAAATATCCACATGATGGATGAATATTAGTGTATGATCCTTTGTGACACCATCTAATTTCTGTGACCCTCTATCTTGCAATTCTGCACAAAATTAAAATACTCTTCCACAGCTTCTTACATTCGTCCGCTGCGTTACTACACTATTTAAAGGAAGCGTACATTTAATCGAGTTTATGTCGTTGATTAATCGTTTTGATTTGGTCGTGCAGCAGCCAATGCTCTATTAAGTATGTCTGATGAACCAGCTCCAACGAGTCCTATTTAATAAAATCGTTCTAGCGCGTTGCACCTTTAATCTTTGCGCAATTACCACCGGCTGACCTTTTCATGAATCACCACGGTTCCACGATGTTCTTCCTCCTCGATCGGTGTGCGGATGATGCACATGTGCATCTGCATATCGGATTACGCGAGTGCAAGAAGAGGAAAAGCGGAACGGGGAGCCGAGTGTATGGAAGGCAATCGCTTCGCATAAATATGTAACGCCGAAGAATGTTTTGCGTTCGCGCGTAATTGGCCGCTTGAGTCAGCGCTAGTTTCCTATCGCACAGGAGCGGCCATTTTGTGTTGCCGTGTCCTTTTGTAGCTGCACCGCGCGAAACTTTCCACCATCTTCCGCGAATCGATTACGCGTGGCTGTTTGAAAGATGGCGCAATTGCAACACGCTTGTTGCGAATAATTTAGATTCTGTTTACCTTCGAACCTTTACTGTTTGTCGGCTAATCTTGGTTATCGATTAATAGGTTCTTAGGGGGTGTCGTTTGGAAATTTATACGCTGCTACTTTTACGAGTATTATGCTTTTAATTCTGAATAGTTTCAGGAAGTTTATGGCGTTGTTACTGTTGTTTTAGATTAGGTTAGATTAGGTGAATTTTTGGATTTGTCAGTAGATTGATGTTTTTATATCTTTGAATCTAAAAATTTGTAAACTTTTCCAAATTTTCCAATTATCAGTTATATTAATATTCAGAAGTTCACAATTTTTCAAATTCCAGTTCCAAATACACAAATTCACAAATTGTCAAATTTTTAAATTACCAATTACCTTTTTCATATCTCAAAATTACCAAATTCCTCAATTTTACCAGTACAAAATTCTTAAAGTTCTAAATTTCCATACCTCAAAATCCCCAAATTCCTAAGTTTCCATATCTCAAAATCCCCAAGTTCTTAAGCTCCCAATCTAAAAATCCTTAAATTCCAAAATGAAAAAATCTAAAAGCACTTGTTCCGTCCACAACTATCATAAGCGACAAAACAAAGTGCATCTCAAATCATAACCTCAAATTCCGGAATATCATCAACCACGTGCACGAAACATCTCAGAAACTCTTGCCCTTCGTATTCTTCCTCGTTTCATCCCATAATTCTATAAAATCACGCGAATCACGATGCACGTACGTCGTGTTATCCCAACGCGTCACCCAGGACACATCAGGATCAGCTCACGCGACGCAAATTGTTACTCTGATGCGGATTTATCGGATAAGCGTCGCATAATGAAGACGAGTGGAAGAAAGAAACCGATCGTTCTCGCTGCGAATCGGCTCGCCGTCGATCTGCCTTTGCAACTGTGAATAGAGATTGAATTACGATAACAAACGAACGATTCGCTTTTCCTGCCCGAGAAGGTGTCGCGCCATGCGTGCTGCGATCACGTGACTTGACAAATGGCGGACGATACGAATTCGAATTATTTCTACTGCTTATAACGCAGTTCCGACTTCGATCTGATTATTCAATAGTCTAAATAGCTTCAGATTATTTGTAGTTCTATTTTGATACACGGTACTCTATTTGAAATTGATGGGTGCGGCGGTATATGATAATATAGTGTGGTCGTAAAATTGAACAGTACTGATAGGTATGTAGAAAGGGACACGTCTTATCGATTTCGATGACCTTGAAATATATTGTCAAGGACATCATTCTGTACAACTTTTCTCTCTATATGAAATTACCAATCGGCCTTAATTACAAAGATATTTAAAAAAATATTTTTAATAGGATTGTTATTTACAGAAGGCCACACACTTCACCGATTTCGATGACCTTGAAATATACTGTCAAGGACATCATTCTGAACAACTTTTGTCTCTATATATATTTATCATTCGGCTCTAATTACAGAGATATTTAAAAAAATATTTTTAATATAGTTGTTATTTATAGAAGATCACATACTTCACCGATTTCGATGACCTTGAAATATATTGTCAAGGACATCATTCTGAACAACTTTTCTCTCTATATGAAATTACCAATCGGTTTTAATCACAGAGATATTTAAAAAAATATTTTTAATCGGGTTGTTATTTACAGAAGGCCACATACTTCACCGATTTCGACGACCTTGAAATATATTGTCAAGGACATCATTCCGAACAACTTTTCTCTCTATATGTAATTATCAATCGGCCTTAATTACAGAGATATTTAAAAAAATATTTTTAAAAGGGTTGTTTACAAAAGAGGGCACTTTCACGATTTCGATGACCTTGAAATATTTTCGAGGTCAACACACGAAATAGCATCGATTTGGAATTTTAAAATATAGAAATCTGCAAATGTCAAAGTACAAAAAATTAAAATCTAAAAATAAATTTGTAAACTCACAAAGATGAAACTGCCTAAAGTTCGAAAACAGAAAAACTCAAATTGATTAAATCTTAAAGTCCAAAAATACGAACAGCAGAATTTTCCACCCAGACTTAGCAGTATCTTTGCAAACGATAAAATATCCGAAATGTGCTGTATCAGTAACTCTACCGCGTAAACACGATTGCGCAAAAAGTGTCAGTTGTTAGCAGTCCATTTATTCGAATGCACGTCCCTCTTCACCTTTATGGCTTTGCATCTTCCTATATTTCTCAGCACCTTTATGGCTTTGCACGTTCGCATTGAATTCGTTCTAAATGTACCGTATAAATTCCGCCGGTATCCGATTAAGATCCATCGGCGCAAAGACATCGTGTCGCTACTCGCGGAGATACGATCGGAATATATCTCAGCGTGTAAGTACAGGGAATCCGTGGAAAAATATTTTCCGCTTTTCACGAGTCGTCGGAAGACGGAGACGAATCTGGGATACGCTTCGATAATAGAATCGTTTGTTATGCTCGAGCATGCTCTGCCGCAATTCGCGCGAGAACTTTGTCAACATCACAGGGCAAATACTATGAATGAATCTCGCAGTTCCATTCTGTAAATTCACCAAACTATAACCTGCTGTGGCCATGTGTCATTGTTTTTTCTTCCACTTAACGATTTACCGACTTTAATCAAATAAAAGTTCTTTGGACTATTTACTGGGACATGACAAATACTCCCGTGTATTATTGGTAGAATTCTGAGGGAAACTACGGTAGACTCTCGTTATATTGCCGTGTAGAGTACTGGGGGAGATGGAGTGAACAGTTTTTGTAAGTGGTTTTGCTCGGAGTAATGTGGTTGGATCTGGGAACTTGTGAAGCTGTTAATTTCAGAATAGTCGAATTCCGACATTTTGGTGTGTTTGAATTCATCATAAATTTAAAATAGGTAGGCATGAAAAAGGGAATATGATTTAGGTATTTTTGAATACATAAGTCTCCGAATCGATATACTTATGAATCTCTAAATTTATTAAGAGATAAGCATAAAAATTAGGTTAATGAAACTTCTAAACCTTGAAATCCCTAAATCCCTAAATATCTGAAACTTCAAATCTCTATATACATAAATCACTAAATTTCTAAATTACTGAAGTTGTAATGTAGGGAAGCATAAAAATTAATAAAACAGATTTAGGAATTTTTAAATCTTGAAATCCCTAGATTTCTAAGTTCCTAAATCTCTAAACCTCGTAATTTTTAAATATCTAAAACCCTAAATCTATAAGACTCTAAATTTCCAAGTTCTTAAGTCTCTGAATTTTTAAAATAGATATGATTAAAAATTGTTTTGAACCTCCTAAATCTGTAAGTCCCTAGATCCCTAAATCATCACATTTCTAAATCCCCAGATCTATAAATATCCACATCTCTAAAAATTCCCAGATCCTTAAATCTCCACATCCCTGAATCCTCAGATCATTAAATCTTCACGACCTTAAATTCCCAAATACCCAAATCCCCAACTACCTAAATACCTAAATATCTTAAAACCTAAATACCTTAATACCTAAATACCTAAATACCTAAATACCTAAATACCTAAATCCCCAATTACCTAAATACCTAAATACCTAAATACCTAAATACCTAAATCCCCAATTACCTAAATACCTAAATACCTTAGTACCTAAATCCCCAATTCCCCAAATCCCCAAATCCCCAAATCCCAAAATCTCCAAATCCCTAAATACCTAAATTCTCAAATCTCTAAATACCTGAATCCCCAAATTTCCAAATCCCCAATTCCCTAAACACCTAAATCCTCAAATCCCTAAATACCTGACTCCCCAAATTTCCAAATCCCCTAATCCCCAAATCCCCAATTCCCTAAATACCTAAATCCTCAAATCCCTAAATGTCTGAATCCCCAAATCTCCAAATCTCCAAATCCCCAAATCTCAAAATCCCCAATTCCCCAAATCCCCAAATCTCCAAATCCCCAAATCCCCAAATCCCCAAATCACCAAATCCCTAAATACCTGAATCCTCAAATCCCCAAATCCCTAAATCCCCATATCCGCAAATCTCCAAATCCCCAAATCCCCAAATCCCTAAATACCTGAATCCCCAAATCCCTAAATATTTAAATCCCAAGACCCCTAACCACATTTCAGAGTTCCCTATTTCGCAAACTTGAAGACCCGAAAATTTATAAACGAAGACCTACTAAATTTCTCAACACCGTACAATGATGGAGAACTGTCGTCAGCGAAAATCCACCTAAAACGGAACACTGTCAGCGATATAAATGTTGACAATATAACGGGAGAGTACCGTAACTACTATTCCAAGCACGACCAGCCAAACTGCAAAACGTTAAAGGACTCTACCACCACCTTTGCCACGGACAATTCCGAATTCCAACCGTGTAGCAACTTTTTGAAGCACCCTATAGAAAGAACAAGAGGATTCAGTGTCTGGTCTGCGTCCAAATTGCTTTGCAAGACACGCGAGTTGCGCGAAGGCCGGATACAACCCAGAGGACGAATTACACAGGTCTGCAGTTCTCGACTGCACAGCTTGAACCTCGCCTTTATCAGCATGGTAGAATTGAATTTCGGCCTGAAATTCCCATATAACAGGCAGATTTATCTTCGCCTTGGGCTTACACAAATAGGCCTGTTTGCGGAGAAACATCGTTATTACTTTCGACCTGCAACTGTCTCCAAAACTTTATCTTAATTCTTAAATTAATCTTTCATTCCAGATTAAATTCGAATATGGCTTCAGGTAGTCTACTGATAATACACAATTTCTTGTGTATTACAAGTTTTGTAAATATTAACACGATGTCACTTTATGTCCCTCAATCAACCCACGAGTTGGCGCGTCGACCCAAAGTAAAAGAAGCTCCCCACCGTGAACACTTTCAGGTACATTTCGACCCATGTTTCCTGGGAATATTTCGAATAAATACTAGCGAAAAATATGTAGAGAACTTAACGAGTTGCACTCTCCATGGTTAACTATAGTCGATGCGGCTAAGTATGAGAAACACTGCTAGAGTGTTCGATCCCCTTAAGCACAATCTATCGGCATAATTGATCAACTGCATCTCATATGAATCGAAAACCGCAACAGCCGCGGAGCAAAGTGGATCGATAATGAACCCAGTTCGATTTTTAACCGAGCTGTATCGCCACGCCGTCTTTCTGGCCGCACAACGCTGATCATATCGGTATAGGGTGTTTGAAAATTATATTCTACGCCTTTGCTATTGAAAGTCGTGTAGTACTGATCGAGAGGATAAAAAGTCTCAAAGGAAAGATTGGTTCCGCAATCGTTTTCTTGAAAAATGATATTCAAGTTTCATCATCGATAACTCAGGAATGGAGGTGCATCCTTCGAGGAGGTGGTTTTACATGTAAAAATAAGTAAAAAACGTGCTATCAAGTTTTTTCGTACGACGTATCGTTTTCGAGAAAATCGACTTTGAAGTTTCATCAGGTATGCACACGACGCCATTTTGTTTCCCGTTGATCCTGTAATGGCGGTCATTCGCTCGTACGCGTATCCGACGAATCTTCGAAACCGGTTTTCTCAAAAACGAAGCGTCGTACGAGAAAACTTCATAGCAAATTTTTTACTTACTTTTTCGCGTAGAATCACCTCCCTTAAGGACGTGCTTCCATTATCACTCCCTGATTTATCAGTAACTTCAACATGATTTTTCAAGCGTAGTTGCGTTCCCACCAGTTCGAGACTTCTCACCAGTTCGACCACTTCGAAGAAGGTGCAGAATAACATTGAGGTAGTGACACGCAATTCTCGAACACCCTGTACACATTACAAGAGTGCTCACGCGATCTGGCGAGATAATTATTGCGATGCAGCATGCAGTATGTCAAGCGATACGCGAGAAATTGCATGCAATCGTGAGCCAAGCCATCTCGGCGGGGGTTCGAACCCCTTTGGACAGAAAGAGACCGAACGTTGTTTGAACGTGGTCGTCCCCAGATGTTATTATTCTCTGGTGATTATTATTCTTGCGGCGGTACGTATATAAAGTCGATCGGGTACCTTCCCTTCCGAGAAGTGATATTTAATTAATGGGCGGTGGGCAACGGACCAACAGCAAATACACGGCATGGCGGTCCACTCACGAACACGTTGTTCAAACATTCACCTGTCCCTTTTACATGCGGATGCTTCGCTGTTTATTGTTTATGAGATGGACCCCGATTATAGAGTTATTATGTGGTTCACTGGTGGGCTACTTTAACTTTCAGCCACTGACGTCGCTAGGGAGATGGGCTACGGTACTGGGATAGTGCTAATTGTATGCAACAGATTACATTAATCAAATTTACAAACTTGAAAATGTTCAGTATTGTAAAATTCTAAGTAAATCTGGAAATTTTTTAGAAAATTTTTGGAAGTTTTGCTGCTTGAAAAATTGTAAGAAACGTTGCGAGGCTTTAAACTTGTGATTAAAATATGACGTTCGAGGATTCTTATTTACCGAAATGATAAAAATTTTGCATTCTGAAGGTCTGAAACATATAAATTCTAACATTTCTCAATGTTAAAATTCTAAAATACCGAAATTACAGAATGCTTAAATTCCTACATTCCCTAAGTTTCTACATTCCCAAACTTCTACATTCCCCAATTCCTTCATTCCTCAAGTTTCTACATTCCCAAATTTCTACATTCCCCAATTCCTTCATTCCCAAATTTCTACATTCCCCAATTCCTACATTCCCCAATTCCAACATTCCCCAATTCCTACATTCCCCAATTCCTACATTCCCCAATTCCTACATTCCCCAATTCCTACATTCCCAAATTTCTACATTCCCCAATTCCTACATGCCCAAATTTCTACATTCCCAAATTTCTACATTCCCCAATTCCTACATTCCCCAATTCCAACATTCCCCAATTCCTACATTCCCCAATTCCTACATTCCAAAATTTCTACATTCCCCAATTCCTACATGCCCAAATTTCTACATTCCCCAATTCCCACACTTCCCAATTCCTACATGTCCAAATTTCTATATTCCGCAATTCCTACATTCCCCAATTCCAACATTCCCCAATTCCTACATTCCCCAATTCCTACATTCCCCAATTCCAACATTCCCCAATTCCTACATTCCCCAATTCCTACATTCCCAAATTTCTACATTCCCCAATTCCTACATGCCCTAATTTCTACATTCCCCAATTCCTACATTCCCCAATTCCAACATTACCCAATTCCTACATTCCCCAATTCCTACATTCCCCAATTCCTACATTCCCCAATTCCTACATTCCCAAATTTCTACATTCCCCAATTCCTACATGCCCTAATTTCTACATTCCCCAATTCCTACATTCCCCAATTCCAACATTACCCAATTCCTACATTCCCCAATTCCTACATTCCCCAATTCCTACATTCTCCAATTCCTACATTCTCCAATTCCTACATTCCCAAATTCCAACATGCCTATATTCTAAAATTCCGAAATTCCGAAATTCCGAAATTCCAAAATTCTAAAATACCAAAATTCCAAAATTCCAAAATTCCAAAGATCCCCATATTCCAAATTTTAAGAATTTCTGAATTTCTAAATTCGAATGAATTTCAACTAAAAAAAACAATATAAAAACCTGCCTTCCATTAGGTGTTCGATTACGTTGCAGAATCCTGTTCGTGGATTAATCAGTATCGTATTTCCTGTAAATAATTACGCGAACCGGTAACGTTGATATAACAAATTGATTTAGAGCATATTAATTTCTGTTTCAATTAACTGCTATCTCATGCATTAACGGGACGAGCATAAAGCTTAACGGTGTGGTGAAATATTTTCCTCCTGGAGAACCGTTTATAATAGCGAGATCTCGTATCTTTTGCGAGATACAATCGCTGCTTTAAAATTATATCAAAATACGCATATAAATTTCATGCGTCTGTATAACTTCCACTGTCGTTCGAAACATTAACTCCATTTCAATTTTCTTTTAATTTTGACTTCATAAAAATTTAGGCTAGTTTTGTAAATATGCAAACTAACAAATTTTCCTATATTCCCACAATTGATGTTCGTAAATTTCCAAATACCAACGTTCATAAATTTTCAATCCATCTCCAAGTGCACTTCGATTCATCCTCCGATCTCCAAAAATCTATATAAATCCCTATAAAGAGATAGGAAGGTAAGCTTGGCATACTTTCCCCAGGGAGATCGTATTTGCTCTAGTCCGTATCGAAATTCGCCATTGGCAACGACTTAATAAATTATCGCCGTATAGGGTCAACCCAGCAGAGGTTCCCAATTACGCGATGTTACGCGTAGACTCTGGTTCATTCTTGGACCATGTTCTACTCCGAGCAGATATGGGCTTTCGACCAACAAGGAAGTAAACGCGAGAAGGAGCAGCGCACATTGTTTCATAGCGGTTCGAAGAAACAACGTGGGTGCTATTGAACACCCTAACGAACGCCTACCTAACATCATCCCATTGTACGTGAACGCACCGTGGTGCTCCAGACGATGCATAAGTCGCCATTACCGTACCACGTACCCGGTGCCTGTTTTGCATACAAAAAGTGTGGGCGCATTGTCACGTAAATTAAGATATAAATACAGAGTGCGCGGTAATGATAGGCCATTCGCGAAGTATGACCGTGAAACCCTTGTAACATCATCAAGGCCGATTTTACATCGGATCAAGCTAGGAATTGGGAGGTTGACCAAGGTGTTTGAGAAAGCTACTATAGGTGCAATTTAGGAAGGAGCTACTATTTAGGAATTTAGAGATGTAGGTATTTAGGGAGTTAAGGAAATAGGGAAGTAGGGATTTAGGGGTTTAGGGATTTTGAAATTTAGGAATTTCAGAATTTAGGAAATTTGGGGTATTGGATTTAGGGATTTTGGAAACTGAAAAATTAGAAATTTAGGACTGTAGAAATTTGGGGATGAGGGAATTGGGGAATGTACGAATTGGGAAATGTAGGAATTGGGGAATGTAGGAATTGGGGTATGTAGGAATTGGGGAATGTAGAAATTGGGAAATGTAGGAATCGGGGAATGTAGGAATTGGGGAATGTAGGAATTGGGGAATGTAGAAATTGGGGAATGTTGGAATTGGGGAATGTAGGAATTGGGGAATGTAGGAATTGGGGAATGTAGGAATTGGTGAATGTAGGAATTGGTGAATGCAGAAATTTGGGAATGTAGGAATTGAGGAATGCAGAAATTTGGGAATGTAGGAATTGAGGAATGTAGAAATTGGGGAATGTAGAAATTGGGGAATGTAGGAATTGGGGAATGCAGAAATTTGGGAATGTAGGAATTGGGGAATGTAAGAATTGGGGAATGTTGGAATTGGGGAATGTAGGAATTGGGGAATGTAAAAATTGGGGAATGTAGGAATTGGGGAATGTAGGAATTGAGGAATGTAGGAATTGGGGAATGTAGGAATTGGTGAATGTAGGAATTGGTGAATGCAGAAATTTGGGAATGTAGGAATTGAGGAATGCAGAAATTTGGGAATGTAGGAATTGGGGAATGTAAGAATTGGGGAATGTTGGAATTGGGGAATGTTGGAATTGGGGAATGTAGAAATTTGGGAATGTAGGAATTGGGGAATGTTGGAATTGGGGAATGTTGGAATTGGGGAATGTAAGAATTGGGGAATGTCGGAATTGAGGAATGTAGAAATTGGGGAATGTAGAAATTGGGGAATGTAGAAATTTGGAAGTTGGGAAATTTAGAAATGTAGAAATTTGCAAATTTTGAATTTGGGAAATTGGGTAATTGGGAAATTTGGAAGTTGGGAAATTTAGAAATGTAGAAATGTGGAAGTTGGGAAATTTAGAGGTGTTGGAATTTGGAAGTTAGGAAATTTGGAAATTTGAAAGTTGGGGAATTAAAGATTTTAGAAATGCAAAAATTTGAAAATAGGTAAATCTCCAATCACATAAATTAAAAAAGATATAAATTTGGAAACTTAGATTCAAAAAAGTGCAAATTTAAAAATATATAGAAAACAAATTCATATAAAAATCCAAAAATATCTAAATACACAAATACAGTGATTTGCATAAAAAGTAAATTTATTCAATTCCACACCACATAAATTCATGCACAACCCGATTAGAATCCATCCGAATCACCAAAACTCCCAAAATCTCCAACCGCATTTTCAGCTTCCCAAATATTTCCACACAAGACCCTCCCGGAACCTTTCTCTCCCATAAAAATGCAAACCAAATGTTTCACATATTTCGTAAATGTTCCCCGACGTTAAAGAACGCTGTAACGCGCGAAGAGAACGCTCCGCATATATTCGGTTTATCGATCCGTTAGACGACTGTAAATACGTTGATGTGTCTTGCCGCCACTTCTGTCGCAAGAAAATCCCTAGAAAGCAGAGAGTTTTCGCGGACACTAAACGACCGGAGGGACATTGAATACCGGCTGTTACGAGTACGTGTCGCGATACGACGTATCCAACGGTGAAACGCGTCGATGTGTGCTCCTCGCCAAGAAGGTTCACATTTGCGAAATGTTCCTTCGGTCTTGTTTTATCCCAGCGTTTCATAAAACACGCGAATCTTTCGAACAGCTGCCGGTTTCCTTTCTTCTACCTTCTTGTTTGCGTTTCTTTCCTCTTTTCATGAAAATTATTCAGATTTACCTGCATTTAAATGTTAATCTCTTAGACACGAGCCATTATGGTGGCTTTCGAACCATCTCTCTCTACGACCACTAAATTCTGTTCCTTATTCATGACGAATAAGTGAACATTATTTGTAACGACTGTGTTCATTATTTAACTGAGTTTTAGGCTTCTTGTTAAACGTTTAGACTGTCCGGCGCATAGGCACTTGATCATGATCGCGCAACGCTCGAAGCTATCGCTACGGGCGCGCGGTAATCCTCGCGCTCTGATTGGTCCGTGTTTTTCCTTAATAACTCAAAAACGAAGCTTCAAACCCAATTTTTGCAAAGGAGAATCTTGTTCAGAATGACATCCCCTACCACCTCCTTCATAGAGCTACACTAGTTACGAGACACCACAGGTTGTCATATGTATCTTATATACAGATATAAACATATATAAAGGAATTTATAAAATTTTATAGAGGTGATTTTAAGGTTATGGACCTCACTATTTTCCTACATAGTCTTTTATATTTTAAACTATTCTTAATCTGCCTTGTACAGAGCAAAATATCAACAATGAAGATGTGAAATTTTCACTCTAACTTGATAAAGTTTTGACAAAGATTAAACACACGGTTCAAAATGTGTTTTATTAAACACAGTTTAAAATGCATTTGATTAAAGACAGTTAAAAATTTTATCAAATGCAATTTAATTTTAAATTTAATAATGTTTACGAAGTTTGGTATAATTATTAACGGAGAAAGCATTTCGCAATCGCAGTATTCGAAATATTTCCGTCTCCAATTACTCCTCTCCGGGAAATGCTACCACATTACTAAGCATTTCTCATAACTAGCTGAACATAGTTGAAAAGCTTCTACAATCGTGTTGTAAAATTATTGCTACAAGAAATTCCAGGACCTGTTTCCCACGGGACGAGGAAAATCCTCTCCAGTCTATGTTTATCCAGTTAAAATCCTTAGCGTTCCGCCATGCTGCTCGATCTAACCTCGACAGTCTGCAAATAATGCCTGCAGAAATTGCTGACGCTCCAATTATATTGCATTCGTCAGCTAAAAAACAGTGCAGTTATTTTGAACGAATAATATTAATGGAAATTTAACTTTCAACCTAACAGTACATAACCCTTAATTAATATCTCCGTGTTTGTCTAATATTTTCGTGCAGTATTGAATAATTAATTAACGTTGTATAATTTCGCATCGATGTAATTAGATATCGTTCGTATCGCTAACGTTCCAGTATTAATTTCATCTGGAGCTTTCCGTAATTTCAAATAAATACGCTCGGTATAATGAGCAATGGAAAAAGGTTAACATACGATATAATAATTTTATCGAAAACGAAGCGTTTAATTATTTCTGAAATGGTCACTCGACGTACGGTTAATTTATTATAAATTCTCAATATATGCCGTCGTATATCTCATTAAATTTCAACAATGTTTATTAATTGTTCATGAAACACGCGCTGCTCCTAATATTCAAACATCGGCATAATAGAAACGGTCTTTCGTTCGATAGTCGATAATATGAATTTTCGAAAATATTCTACTACTTTCATATAACAGTAATTTTCCATAATATAATATTGGTATAATAATTTTTTATTAATCAATGATATTCTATACTTCCTTAGTTAGGAGTCATACTTTTATACTTTTCAATATTTATTAATGTTTATTTACTTGTCACAATATTTATTAATATTTATTAATGTCACACAAATTCTTTAATTACTTACAAAATTTCTTTTTAGTAAAAGTGTTTAAATGTGTAGTAGACTCTTATTATATTGCCATGGAGAGTTATGTATTTTTCTGTGTCTATTTGGATTTGGCAATATAATGAGAGTAAGTAAGAATATGTGATTCTGGAATATGATATAAGTACATTTGAATTTGGGAGCGTAATGAAAATAGACAAGTGTAGTAGAATTTGGCAATATAATGAGAGAAGATAAATAATTAGATTTGCGATATTAGTGACACCTTTCAAAATAGTAAACTTGTGAACAAATAATTTGAAATAAGTTTCAAATAGAAAATTTGAGAATTTGAAGAAATAATTAAAAATAATTTCCAAAAAGAGAAATCTTGCGAACTTGAACAAATAATCCCAAATAAGTTAAAAAAGAAATTTTGTGAACTCGAACAAATAATTTAAAATAACTTTAATTTTTTTAAGTTATTTCACAAGTTTTTACTTGTGAATAAACTTCTCGAATAATTTTAGTGTTAAAGATTTATATCTAACAAATAATAATCGCAAAAAGCATTAGATTCCTAATGTTCATCCCGTTAACGTTCATGGGTGTGCAAAGAGTGGAACTGCTGTATGAATTTGTCGGCCATGCATGGCTAACAAATACCGAGACTGTGTTTCTGGGTCTCAAACGTCCCGTAGATCAGAATCGAGGTAGAAGGCGTTGAATAAACAGAAGCGGTGGCCGCAAATTCCAAAGACGTCCTGTATTAGTTTGCTGTTGCGCATTGTTTGAAGTTGCTTCTGCAATGATGCACTTTAACTTGCATCGCGATGTTCGAAATACAGCCATCTCTCGAGTAACACGGTACTTGAATTACACGAGATGGCGGATAGCATGGTTAAAAATTGCAATAACTCTACATTGAAATGATTAAATTTTTCTTGAGTTGACTTTCTCATAATTAAATTATTCTTCCCAAAAATATGATACATGTACTTTGATAATTTACTTCTTTCGAAAATTCACAAAATATGTTATTTCCAAATGTTTCCAATGATCTTAACCCACGAGTTGGCGCATGAGGCTGGGATAGATAATATTAGAGTTATCGGTACTAGGATTATTAGCACCAGGGTTATGGACACCATGACATAGGCACTAGGATTATTGACACCAGAACACTAGGATTATTAACGCTAGGATTGACCTTAGGACAGTTACCATTAAACCTACCGATGTCAACCCACGAGTTGGCGCGTGACCCGGATGTTTAGAGCTACTATTGGTCAGAATAGAAAAATGGACGCCTCACATTTTCGGTATATTGGCTCGCACACCAATTAGACCAAAAACAGTCGGCAAACGTCTCGAGATAGTGCGAATTGCGTTCAGCAGTTATTGTCATTATTCTTATTTGCCGAAATGTAGCTGGAAGTGTTCACGGTGGATAGGTGGAGCGAGTGGCTTCTTTTACTCTGGCTCGACCTACGCGCCAATTCCTGGCTTGTCTACAGAGACTGTGATGATGCAAGGGAACGTAGGGATTTTGGGAAGCTAGGAAATGTGGCGATTCCGAGGACTGTGAGAATCTAGGGAATTCAGGAACTGTAGAGAATGTGGGGATGTGGGACCTAGGGATCCAAGGGACTGGACTGTGGAGATCCTAGCGAACTTAGAGGCACTGGAGACTGAAACTATGGATATGTAGGGAATCTAGGAGTCTTAGGAACCATGAGGGACTATGGAAACTCTAACCTATAGTTCCCAGAGAATACTGCAATATATAATCAACTACTTCGTCATAATATATTTAAAACAAATTACTGCTCCTATTAATGAACAACTCAGTCATGATACAGTTAATACAAATTACAGTAGATTATAATTACAGTTAATGAATAATAACAGTTAGAACTGATAAATAATTACAGTTACAACTGATAAATAATGACAATCGGAATGAATGAAATAATTACAGTAACAGTTAATATTATGATACGAGGTTATAAGTGATTGAAAATGATGTTCTTAAGAGGTGTACAAAGAGCTTTATAAATGGCTGTTTATATGCATGTCTAAACAAGCTTGTAACCGACGTTCTTGTCGCTTAATTTATCGGAAAGATGTATCGATATCAACAGTCTCACTTTAGAAATGACGGATTGACATTCGATCGGGAAACGCGATTACCCTAACCGAGGTATAATCATTCTTCCCTGATACTGCAAACGATCAATCTCGTGTGCAAGACTACTGGATCGGTTCCAGTTCAACTTTGTTTTAAACTACGAACACGTTTTTAGATTGTCGTTTTAGTGTTTTCATGCGAGACGGAGAGACCTGTACAGCGAACTGTACATACAACGTAATTTAGTGTCGTTTATTGGAGATAGAGATGGGGAGTTGAAGAGATAGCAAATTTTTAAGTTGCAGATTTTGAGGATTATAGTGATTTTAGGGAACTGGGGTTTTGCAGATGGTGGTTTGCAAATTTCGAAATTTGTAGATTTTGGGATATTGAGATGTTTAGGTTTACTTTGGGGATTTTAGGGATTTCTGCGAATTTGGAGAATTTGAGATATGGGGTTTGAAGGTTTGGAAAATTTAGAGATTTGAGAAGTTTGGTAATTTGAGATTTAGGAATTTAGGGATGTAGCGATTTGGAGATGTAGGAATTTGGGAAATTTGGAAATTGGGAAACTTGGGAATTGGGAAATTTGGGAATTGGGAAATTTGGGAATTGGGGAAAGTAGGAATTGGGGAAATTGGGAATTGGGAAATTTGGGAATTGGGAAATTTAGGAATTGGGAAATTTGGGAATTGGGGAAAGTAGGAATTGGGGAAAGTAGGAATTGGGGAAAGTAGGAATTGGGGAAAGTAGGAATTGGGGAAATTGGGAATTGGGAAGTTTGGGAATTGGGAAATTTGGGAATTGGGAAATTTGGGAATTGGGAAATTTGGGAATTGGGAAATTTGGGAATTGGGGAAAGTAGGAATTGGGGAAATTGGGAATTGGGAAATTTGGGAATTGGGAAATTTAGGAATTGGGAAATTTGGGAATTGGGGAAAGTAGGAATTGGGGAAAGTAGGAATTGGGGAAATTGGGAATTGGGAAGTTTGGGAATTGGGAAATTTGGGAATTGGGAAATTTTAGAATTGGGAAATTTGGGAATTGGGAAATTTAGGAATTGGGAAATTTGGGAATTGGGGAAAGTAGGAATTGGGGAAAGTAGGAATTGGGGAAATTGGGAATTGGGAAGTTTGGGAATTGGGAAATTTGGGATTTGGAAAATTTGATAATTGGGAAATGGAGAAATGGAAACTTTGAGACTTAGAACATTTTGGAAATTTAGTGTATTAGAAATAATCTCTAAGCAATTTGCAAAATTAAAAAATTCGAAGCCTAGGAATTAAAAAATGAACAAACCAGTACCTTCAAAAATGTCTAAATCGCTAACAGAATTTAAACAAGTACCATACCTCTCCATTTTTCGTAGAATTTCTGTAAAACGCTCTGAACTATACAAATCAATCCATAACCCAACAGATTGCAATAAAATTAAAGCACCGAAATTCAGACAGAGATTACCCAGGGGGATTTTCATCGAAGCGTTAAAAGCGTTAAAAGCTTTCCAATTTTTCGTTCAATATTTCACCACCATACGAATCGATATCCCATTACAGAGCGATGTTAATTTCCCGTCACACGTTGTTATTTATTTCAACAATTACATTCATCGCACGCGAAACGGTAAACTGTAAAATTCACGTTTCCCTCGAAACTCATTCCCTAATAGCCGTTTTTGATGGAGCCGCTGCACCGAGAGGTACAAATGATTAAAATATAACGTAAAAATTTCTTGCTTTCAATTCACGCTGAAATCAGCTCCATTAAAAGCTCGTTAAAATTTCCTTTCATTCGCACTCCCTCTCTGTAATATATTTTCGTTCAAAGATTGATCAAGGTAAAATTTATAAAGGTTTCTACTTAGAAACTTTTACTCGGGAATTTCTTTAGAAATTTTTCAATTATACTGTGTTTTATATATGGCCGTTTTCTATTTTTTTAACGTTCGTTTAGTTGTTTAGGAAATTTGGAAGTTTATTGCTTGGTGAATTTTGAGAAATGTAAAATTTGATAAAAATTTTGCAAATTTCGTGAATTTGAAATTTAATGAGAATTTTGAATATTCTGTGAATTGGAAGTTTAATGAAAATTTTGTAAATTTTGTGAATTTGAAATGTAACAAAAATTTTAATGGAAATTTTGAAATTCAAGAATGGTAATAAAATAAAAATAAGCAACAAAATATGTTTATTTTCGTTATTTATATTATACACATTGTTATTTATACAAGTTTTTATCAACAATTAAATGTATCCCAATATACAATAATACCTACATCAATAATATTATTGATTTATTGTTATTATTGTTGCTTTTGTTATCATTGATTTATTGATGTTATATTATTATTATTATTATTAATACAAAATTTTACTGTTATAAATGACTAAATATTTTTAGTTAAAAACATAAATTGATAAAAAGAATTTTTGCATTTTATTTTATGAACCACGAAGAAATTTATTTACAAAAGCTTTAAAACTGTATAAATAAAGTTTATTTAAAAATGAAGCCGTATATGAAAAAATTTAATTTTATTTCACTGTTAAATTTACTTTATTTCATTATTAAATTCATTTTATTTTATTGTATTATTAATTTTATTACATTTTATTATTATATTTGATTGAATTGTTGATTTTATTTTATTTTATTGTTCACTTTATTGTATTATTAATTTTATTACATTTTATTATTGTATTTGATTGAATTGTTGATGTTATTGATTTTTATTATTAATTTTATTGCATTATTAATTTTACTTCATTTTATTATTACTTTAATTGAATTGTTGATTTTATTTTATTTTATTGTTCACTTTATTGTATTATTAATTTTATTTCATTTTATTATTATATTTGATTGAATTGTTGATTTTATTTTATTTTATTGTTCACTTTATTGTATTATTAATTTTATTACATTTTATTATTGTATTTGATTGAATTGTTGATGTTATTGATTTTTATTATTAATTTTATTGCATTATTAATTTTACTTCATTTTATTATTAATGTTTGTTAATTTTATTTTATTCATTTCTGACATATTTGTTCATATGAATCCTCCGTTTTTCACTTATACCAAATCAAAAGCACTCCCTAGGTAAAGCTGCAAGAACAACTCGGTAAAAAAGTGCGTTTAAAAAGTTTCCAAAAACTAAACACTGTAACCGGAATCACAAGTCAGCAGACAAGTTATGGTTCCGTCGTTAAAGGTTAGAATTGCTTTGGAAAATTCATGAAATTCAATTTAGCGGTGCATGCGGGAAAGAGAAGTTGTAGAACTTTCCTCGAAGACTGCTCCCTCTATCGGGAAGCATAAACTTTTTTCGATTACTCTACGTCACGTGCGAATTCGTTTCCGATGTTTCAAGGAAACAAGTTTTCCCGGAATTTTCCCTGCCGATCGTAGACTATAAGATAAACGTTTTCAATGAACGGCTATAAATTATTTACGAGAAGAATAGACCAATTAGGAGTTGCAAATTCTTTTTTTTAACTCGCCCGTTCGCGTGCACGGGAGTCGTTCGAACGTTAACAGAATCATGATGGCGGATTAAAGTTAGGTTAGGTAGGTTCATTACGTTGATGCAGTTTCAGCTAATTTTAAAGACTTTTGTCACGTGCCATGCTCTTATTATTAAACGAGAGAATTATGGAAATTATGCAATTTAGGAAATTGTGGACGTCGGTTTTTAAATTTATGATTTTTCTGTCTTTTAGTTATTGTATTACTACGCTTTTTGTGACGGTAATTTCTGAATTTCTGAATTTCTGAATTTCTGAATTTCTGAATTTCTGAATTTTCAAATATCTACATTTCCCAATTTCCAAATCCCAAATCTTCAAATTCCCAAATACCTATATTTCAAAATTTTTTAATTTCCAAATACCTATATTACCAAATTTTCAAATTTCCAAATTTCCAAATTTTCAATTTCTTAAATTTCCAAATATCTATAATTCAAAATTCCCAAATTTCCAAATACCCTACATTACCAAATTCTCAAATTTCCAAATTTTCAAATCAACAAATTGAAAAATTTTTAATTTCACAAATTTCCAAATACCTACATTTCAAAATTCCGAAATTTCCAAATACTTATATTACCAAATTCTCACATTTCCAAATTTTCAAGTCAACAGATTGGAAATTTTCAATTACTCAAATTTCCAAATTTTCAGATCTCCAATTTCTTAAATTTTCTAGTGCTTATATTACAAACTCAGACTTTCAAGTCCCTAGATTTTGAAATTTTCAAATCATCAAGTTTTCAAATTTATAAATCACTAAATTCCCAAATTCTCAAATTTCCAAATTTATAAATCTTTAAATTCACAAATTTTAAAACTCCAAACATCTATTTCCCAATATTTTTGAATCCTTAAATTTTACTAATACGTAATCAAATTTTCAAATTTCCACAATTGCAGATTGTCATATTTCAAATATTTCTATATCTCCAGATTTTCAAACTCTAAATTTAATTAAATTTAAAAAAAATTATCAATTTCCAAGTTGCTATAAATTCTCAAATTTCCAGTATTTTGTAATTTCTAAATTTCCAAATTCTTAAGTGTTTAAATTTTCAACTTTATCTCCAAATTTCCAAATTCTTAAATTTTCAAATTGTCAGTATTTATTATTTCAAAATCTCACATTCTCAAATTTTCATATTCTCAAATTCTCAAATTTCCAACATTGTCTCCAAATTTGCAAATTCTCAATTTTCCAAATTTCCTTCATTTCCACGAATCTCCAAATATTCACCCCAACCAATTTTCCCCAAAATATCCCCCTAATCGCCCCACAACAATTCACACAATCCCAGAATCCTCCAATTCCGCGATAAAACTTACGTATAAAAGTCACACATAACCTCAACACGCACCGTTTCCCAAGTACGTTATCATACGGAAGGATAATCCTAAAAGAAAAGTGAACCGTATAAAAATTTGAAACTTCATTTGAAAGTTCGTTTCAACCCTACAGTTTCCGTGGCTCTATTTTAAATTTCGCCGGCCGAAATTCGTGTTTTTACAGGAAGAATCATCCCTTTCATGAGCGTACCAGACCCTTTATGTCTGGGATGAATGCATCAGACGTATCAGGTTTTCGCATGAGAGGCTTTTAAAGAGGCTCAACCCCGTTTAATGCAATCTGCCAGAGCATTGACGCGAAACTTTCGGTATTTAGGGTTATTCGCATGTTTCCCATTACGATCATATCTGTCGGGGTACTGTCGGCAATTGTATTCATAGTATTCCTATCTGTCGAATTAATTAATGGAAATATTTCAACGGGCGGAATGTTAGCCACGATTTGTTATGCAGGAGCAACAATATCGTTCCAAATTTCATGAAGACATACCGACGCAATTTATAGCGATTATCTAATTGAGCGGATACGGTTTCGGTTAATTAGCGCGTTTCTGTTTCATTTCATTTATTATCGTGTTCTACGTTAATTAATTTGTGTCTTTATATGGTATCGTTCTTGCAAATTTTCATATGTGGCGAGATGGATATGTAATTTGCACATCTCGAATTATTGGACTTTTGGATACATGTATGAAATTATTCAATTTTACAATTATTTAGTTATTCAATTTTTCAATTATTCAGTTCTTCGGTCTTTTAATTTTCAGAGGTTGTATTATTACAGAAATTCAATAATCAGTTATACTATTATTCAATTAGTCAATTATGCAATTACTCAATTATTCAATTACTCAATTTTTCAATTATTCAGTTCTACGGTTTTTCAATTTTTAGTGGTTGCATTATTGAAAAAATTCAAAGATCAATTATACAATTATTCAATTATTCAATCATTCAATTTTTCAATTATTCAGTTCTTCGATCTTTTAATTTTCTGAGGTTGTATTATTACAGAAATTCAATGATCAGTTATACAATTTTTCAATTAGTCAATTATACAATTACTCAATTATTCAATTATTCAATTACTCAATTTTTCAATTACTCAATTTTTCAATTATTCTGTTCTAGAGTTTTTCAATTTTTAGTGGTTGTATTATTGAAAAAATGCAAAGATCAATTATACAATTATTCAATTATTCAATTACGCTATTATACAATTATTGAATCATTCAGTTATTAAATAATGTAATCATTGAATATAATTACACAATCATTTAACTATTTAATTATTTATTTATTCAATATAATTATTCAATGCAATTAATCAATACAATTGTTTGATACAATTATTCGACAAAATTATTTGAAAGAGTTATTGAAAACAATTGTTCAATATAATTATTCAATGCAATGATTCAGTATAATTGTTCAATACAGCTCATTAATATTAGAATTGTTCAATATAATTAATTCATACAAATGTTCAAAGCAATTATTCATTAAAATTATTCAATTGTTCAATTATTCAATTATTCAATTATTCAATTATTCAATTATTCAATTATTCAATTATTCAATTATTCAATTATTCAATTATTCAATTATTCAATTATTCAAATTTAAAAACAACTATGAACTTCTCTGTTTATCCAGAATACAACTCCTCAAATTTATAAACATTCCACTTTTTCAATTATGCACCTAACAAATTTTCTAACCGCGACTAAGCTAAAACTTTCTATTTCACCACTGTAAGAATTTATTACCCGAACCCGGACCACAGCCATATAAAGAGAGTTTGTATCCCATAAACACGAAAAGACGCACACGGTCCAATACTTCCCCACAGTGCCGTACCTAAGAACGGTATCGCACTCGTCATGGTTCACGTGCCCTTTGGCTGAAAAAGTGCAGCGATCCCTTTTAAAACGAGCAAACAGAGAGGGGTGGAAATAAAGAAAAAAGAGAGCAAAACAAAAAGAGGAACGGGAACAATGGCGGTGCATCGAGCGAGGTTAAACTCGTACCGGCATAAAATACTGGATGCATACGCGTGCTCGAGAAAAACAGAGACGGAATCATTCAAAGTTTCCCTGGCAAGTACGATTGCGGCAGATGGTTTGACTTGGAGAAACATCCAGGTCGGAAATAGACGACGTTTCGTATTTCGCTTCGAAACGCGAGTTCCTGAGAGGGTGGACTACCTCGGCTAAATGGGGCTGGCACCTCGATATACGCATCGTCGGAAAACCGGCGGCGGGGCTTGATATTTTTCCTCTATCTTGCCCGGGAATCGACAGCTTCGACTCACAGATCGATTATTACTTTCTCGAGTCGTTACCTTTCAATAAAACTTTCTCGCTCGAACGTTCGATCGCATTTACGTCCAAGAATATTCATTGTCGCCCTAGGAATTATACAGGACCGCTCAAAATAGCTGGACACCGTCTAGGAGATGGAACAATTCACGTTAGCGGCAAAGAATACCCGGGTGAATCGGAGTTCATCTGGTGAATCCGCTGTTGGCCAACAACAACAACGAACCACGTACACGATAACGCCAACACGATGTTACCGAGTTGTAATGGTATTCGAGATTTGTAAAGCTGTCCGCCGGTGGAGTTGCTGTCCACGCACGACGCTCAAAGAGCTATCGTGCACGGGGCAACGAGTGCAGGGCTCGATCGATGAATTACATCGAGGGCCTCTCTGTTAGGGATTTAGTCGTAGTATATACTTTCTCGAGTCGTTACCTATCAATACAACTTTCTCGCTCGAACGTTCGATCGCGTTTATACCGACGATCATTGTCGCTCAAGGAATACAGGACCGCTCAAAATAGGCGGATACCGTCTACGAACTTCGAGATGACCGGCAAATTCAAGATAACCTTCGTACGTCCTCTATATGACCCGTAGACGTATATAGCCGGAGTAGAGTCTTTGGGTAGAAAGATTCGCAGTGAGGACGAGTAGTGGCAAATCGGTTAACTTCGTTTCTCCTCGGTGCTGTTCGGAGAACACGTGACACCTGACGGAAATCATAGAACCATTCGGGCGAAATGTCAGAGTGCGAAAAAGATGATGGGTGTTTTTATGTAAGGTATGTTGATTAAAAGTTAACATGTTAAATTATAAATGATTGAATGATCTTTTCTAACATACCTTTGTTCTTTCTATGATGTACATAAACGATGAGAAACTCAATTTTATTTGTTTTTCATGAAATATACTTTTCAACTTGTCTCTAATATATTTACAGTGCAAGAACGCCCACAATGCTCGTCGACGCTGCTGTCGCCAATCACAGAGCAGTATTCAGCCGACAGGAACCGAACGCATCCGAACCCACCCGATTTACCACTACTGCCTTTTCAATCTTAAAGGTTCCTTCATTTAAACTTATGTTTTGTCTACACGAATCTATGATCGCGAAATTGCATACCTAAACCGTTTCAACTTATACATTAATAATGTAAATAATGTTTCATTTAAATTATTTTTGAATATACTGTACACAGAAAAATGTGTTAGACAAAAGTTATTTATTATATTTATCACATTTCTAGAATTATAAAAATGAGTAAAGTGTGTCGTTTTTTAAATTTTTACCCGACAAGCACTCACAGAACAAACGCAATGCACGTTTTGACGTCGATAATTAATAAGTCATAAAAGTCGGAGTAAATAATAAAAACTGTTACATCTCCATTCCGTCGTGAGTTCGTTTGAAATATCGTATAATGGACTATCATGTTTAACAAAGGACACATCTGCAGTGCATAACGTGGTAGTAAAGTGAACTACTAATGAGCTGTGTGTTTGTGAAACGAGCATAACCTCGTCCTTTTCTCTCGCGCAGTCATCTTGTTTTGTCCGTCTTTTTCTCTGCTCTTCCGACGCTGCAAACGTTGAAGACGGAGAAAGTGGCTTTAAAGTGCACTCAACGACAAGACACTGCAAAATATATACATCAAACGAGGGACACTGTTTTCTTACCATTATGACACTCGAAGGAAACATTGACGCGATTCGACAAAGTGTTTTCGGAACAGATTCTCATCGACTTATTTGATTTACACTCCTCGATGCTACAGAAACAAGTTTTACTGTTGGAGAATGTTCCTGAAATATGAACACATAAGCACTGTTTGGGATATAAATTATAGATAAATTGAAAATTGAGTAATTCTTATTAAATTCAAATTGTACTTAGGTACACATGCTTGTTTGATTTAATTTTAATAATTTCATATTTATCGCAATTTTATTTTATTTCTCTTATAATTATTCTATAAATTTTTATTGTTTAATCGCTTTGAATGAAATAAATTTGATAAATTTATTAAATAATATTATCTGAAGGGAACCACAGTTTGAGGTTAGGTTGATTGAATGTTTGTACTAGTTAAATCAAAATTGTAAGGTTAGGTTAATTGTATATCTATTTTAACGAAATTAAAATTGTGACTAGGTAAGGTTAGATTAATTTTGTATTTTACATGAATTAAATTAAAATTGTAATGTAAGGCTAGGTTAGGTTAATTGCATATTTATTGTGAACGAATTAAAACTGTGTTATGCTGAATTGAGTGAACTAAATGAAACAACCAAAGTCAGTTTGTAACTAAAAGAACCTTATTGCCACATTAAAGAAATTTAATATGCACTTAATACAGGATTATGCAACATCGTCATCATAGTTACTTCATTCGCTTACTGTTGCCCTTTTATGCATACAGTTTATAGAAGACATTTTCTTTTAGACTACAGCCATAAAGAATTTACGAGACGCTATTCATCTGCCACATAAAACTACCGTCCGTTCGTCGTATTTTTTCCACTTTTCCCTTTTTCTTCTTCAAAGTTCTGTTGTGAGCCAACGATTCTATTACCTGGATCCTGTTATACATCGAATCATGGATTATCGTTGAAAACTTTGCACTGATTGCTTTTCTGATTTTATGTGCACGTATTATCGAATGTAAAAATGCACCGCTGAGGAGTGAAGTAGAACGATTTATAGAAGGAAGTGAGAAATTTTTATAGATATTTTAAACTTTAAAATTTTCGTATTTAAAAGTTTCATTAGGCATTCGAGTTTTAAAGTTTTCAAATTTTTATTTATTCGAGGATTCAGGTGTTAAGGAATTAATAATTCAATAATTCAATAATTCAATAATTCAATAATTCAATAATTCAATAATTCAATAATTCAATAATTCAATAATTCAATAATTCAATAATTCAATAATTCAATAATTCAATAATTCAATCATTCAATCATTCAATAATTCAATAATTCAATAATTCAATAATTCAATAATTCAATAATTCAATAATTCAATGATTCAATGATTCAACGATTCAATAATTCAATGATTCAATAATTCAAAAATTCAAAAATTCAATGATTCAATAATTCAACAATTCAACAATTCAATAACTGAATAACTCAGTAACTTAATAACTCAATAACTCAATAACTCAATAACTCAATAATTCAATGACTCAATGAGACTCAATAACTAAGTAATTCTAGAACTCGACAACTCAATAACTCGACAGCTCAAGAATCTAATAATTCAAAAAGATGAGATTTCAGAAATTTACAAATTCATCTACGAATTCAAAAATACATCGATTAAAAAATTTGTAGAGCAAAAATTCTAAATTGAGGAAACGGTTTGAATCTAAACATGTACAAAGCACTCTCCATACATCACCAACTGCCTAAATACTCCACACCTACTCTCCAGCCATGTTCCATTAAACCCTCGTTATATCGCCGCTTAATCGAGCACCATTTCGCAGTGACTCCCACGCGCGCCATTCTCCCACATTGTATTTCTCTCGGAAACAAATTATAATGACAGCATCAGTGAAAATCCTTCAGCGAAGTCGTTATTGCCGTATACCTTTCGAGCGACGAGTTAACTCGTTTTCTCCGGTTGAAAGATTAAAACCCGTAGACTATGTAACCCGTCCCGTGGGTTACACCGGCGATACATATTCGCCCGATGCTGGTCACCGGAAGAATAATCACGTACGCGGGCTGCATCGAAGAAAACGAAGGGCACCGGTGTCGGTTGGTATTACCGTCGACCGTTGTCGGTTGGTATTACTGGTCAGCGTACCGTCGCTTGTTCCATTTGTCGCGCTGCCGCGTCATCATGAAGTCATATTTCACGACTTATGGTAATTACGATCCACCACCCAGAAGTCACATTCAGCGTTGCAACATGTGAGACTCTTTGTCAAGGGTCGTGTATATTTATACGTGGCCGCGTACAGTCAACGACAAATATGGTCGCCCTAGGGAAAATATACCAATGGGAGGGAAACAGAAATTTTCTACGTACCGATTTTTAGGGATTTTTGAAAATTTCATCATTTTGAGATGGCTTAAGAATTCAATGATATTGTTACTCGGGAATCTAGGGACATTTCAATCTAGGGAGATGGGATTCTGGGAATATGGAAATCGAGGCATATGTCAATAGACAGATATAGAAATGTAAGGATATGGAACTTTAGGGGTACGGGAATCTATGGGTGTGGGAATCTAGGGATATTTCAATCTAGGGAGATGGGATTCTCCGAATATGGAAATAGAGGCATATGTCAATTGACAGATATAGAAATGTAAGGATATGGAACTTTAGGGGTACAGGAATCTATGGGTGTGGGAATCTAGGGACATTTGAATCTAGGGAGATGGCATTCTAGGAATATGGAAACAGAGACATATGTCAATTGACAGATGTAGAAATGCAAGGATATGGAATTCTAGGGGTACGGGAATCTATGGATGTGGAAATCTAGGGACATTTCAATTTAGGGAGATGACATTCTGGGAATATGGAAATAGAAGCATATGTCAATTGACAGATTTAGAAATCTAGGGATATGGAATTTCAGGAGTACGGGAATCTAGGGATATGGCAATCTAGGGATTTGTGCATTTAGGAATTTGGGGATATAGGGATATAAAGGCATAGAGACCTACGAATACAAGAATATAGATAATTGAGAATTGTGGGATTAAGGGACATTAGGTGGGAACTTTGGAATTTAGGGACTTTAAAATTTTGCGATTTATGGATACGAATCTAGGGATTTTGTAGTCTTGGATCTTCGAGACATTGGAATTTACTACCATAGTAATTTGTGAACCTAGGAATTTGGAGATATATGAAATTAGGGACATTTGGGGAGTTTAGGATTTTGGGGATTTACTGGAATGAAATGTAGGTTTTCGGAGACTTTGGTGTCATAATAAGTAAATCTAGGGTTTTGACAATTTTTGTGTTTGGGGATCTAGGCATATGACAGTCTATGGACATCTAGAAATTTGGGGACGATTTGGTGATATATTCACACAAATATGTATGGATTTGGGGACTTTGGTGTTGGAGGATCTAGGGATATGAATTTCTAGAAACTTATCGCTATAGAAATTTAGGAACCTAGAAATTTGGGACGAAATATTGAAACACAGGTATTTGAACTTTTAGAAGTTTAGGAATATAGAAATTTTGACATAGGTATATGGGGACATTCAGATTTAGCGATCTGCTTATGTGACAATCTAGGGATTTAGGGAATTTTGTGTTAGAACATCTAGATGTACAGAAATCTTGAGATCCAGACACGAGAAACTTTGAGAATTTAAATATTCAAAAATCTGAGAATTCAACCATTTCTGAAACTTGATGAATCAAGAATGAAAAAATTTTGAAATAAGAAATTTGGAAACTAGAAAACTGAGAAATGCAAAAGTAAAAATTTTGAAAATTTACGTGTTTAATAATTCGTAAATTAAAAGAAGTTAGAATTTGAAACTTGAAATGTTTAATACCCGAAAATGAAAAAATCGGCAACTTTGTGTAGGTGTGGTAATTTGCAACTTTATGCACATATGCATGCTTACTCATGTTGCAACCAAGTGTATGCATCGATCGTGTGCGTGAACACGCGAGGAACACACCGAACGGGTATTACGGTTTTTAAGGGACGCATCGTAGCCATTTGTCGTTACGTTCATGGTATCAATCTACAGTCTACGGCCCTGACCGCAAAGCAAAATGGCCGCTTCGGGTAGTAATTATTATTCGCCCCAGGCGGAGCCAGGGGTTAAAACTCGCAGAAGTGTCTTCATGAATTTTTATTCTCCCTGAAACGTACTAAATCAATTGAAGATTGCCCATTAAGGATCATGAATGTTTCTCATTTTCTCTTCGTAAACGTGTTTATAATTGCATTGCTAAATTCCGCCTGTTACGAGTTAAAGAAACGATTATGGTGTTTTTGATGATCATAGATGGAGCTAGGATCTGTTCAGCCTTTAGGGTACCATGGACACTTGGGTGTCATAAGACTCATGATTTATGGTTCTATAATTGATACTTTTGTTCTGTGTTATTAATATGAGCGGTGAAGTCTCGTAGTGTTCTCTTGTTATATTGCCGAATTGTATGTTGCTAGATAAGTCTATATTCAGGAGTGGAAACTTGATAATTTGGGCACTTCAGAGCTGGAATTTTGGTAATTTGTTAATTTGGGGATGTCAGAGCTGCAATTTTGGTAAGTTGTTAATTTGGAAATTTAAAAACCAAGTACTTCGAATTTTAGGATTTCGGTAACATGATTTGGAAATTTTTTAATATTTCAAATTCAAAGATTATTCATTTTGAAACCGTAGAGTTTAGAAAACTTAAAAATCTGCTAAATTTCCAAAGTCTTAAAAAAGCTTCCCAAATAACCAAACCACAAAATTTTCAATTTCCTAAATTTCCCACAATTCATAAAAATATGCACAAAACGAAACTGTGCCATAAATGGTGGCAATAGAACGGTCATATGCTCAGTGCTAATCTACCGGTTCCAGTTATCACAATGTAAATCGATGTCCGTTAAAACGAACGACACTTCAAAGAAAATACGATCTCCGCGGTTTCTCGGCGGTCGTTTGACATCCGAACACCCGGAGGAAAGCAGAACTTTTATTTCCCACCGAGTGATAAACTCGGTTTCCGGTGACCACAAAAGTACTTATTCGTGTCTGAGTAGCCGAAAACAAAAGAAAAACTTTCTATAACCGTACCTCGTCTTCGTCATTCCTCAACATCATCAATTTATGAGGACTAGTGAAAAAGTTCTGTAGAAACGTTTTTCATCAAGCAATTTTCGGCGCACGACAAAATGGCGTCCTGGAGAACAAAATGGCGGAGCAACGTCGAGATATAGGATGTCAGTTGTTATTGCCATTATTATTCTAGAGATACAGTGCGGTTATAAACAAATGTACCGGGTCAACCCACGAGTTGGCGCGTGACCCGGATGTTTAGAGCTACTATTGGTCAGAATAGAAAAATGGACGCCTCACATTTTCGGTATATTGGCTCGCACACCAATTAGACCAAAAACAGTCGGTAAACGTCTCGAGATAGTGCGAATTGCGTTCAGCAGTTATTGTCATTATTCTTATTTGCCGAAACGTAACTGGAAGTGTTCACGGTGGATAGGTGGAGCGAGTGGCTTCTTTTACTCTGGCTCGACCTACGCGCCAATTCCTGGCTTGTCTACAGAGACTGTGATGATCCAAGGGAACGTAGGGATTCTGGGAAGCTAGGAAATATGGCGATTCCGAGGACTGTGAGAATCTAGGGAATTCAGGAACTGTAGAGAATGTGGGTATGTGACCTAGGGATCCAAGGGACAGGACTGTGGAGATCCTAGCGAACTTAGAGGCACTGGAGACTGAAACTATGGATATATAGGGAATCTAGGAGTCTTAGGAACCATGAGGGACTATGGAAACTCTAACCTATAGTTCCCAGAGAATTCGAGAGTGAGATCAGCAGTTGATATTATTATTCTTATTTGCCGAATTGCTGGAAGTGTTCATAGTGGGAACTTCTTTTACTTTGGGTCGACCTACGCACCAACTTCTGGGTTGAAAACACGTGTTCTGTGAAGATGAATACGTCAGACGAATTTTGTGTATGTTTTAAGACATTCTATTTTATGCGGGGAAATTCAGAGTGCAATCTGATGTATGAGGCTCTCTGATGCACGCTGCTATATACAAACGTATGAAATATTCCTGATGGCACGATTGTGCGCGATGAGTTGCGTGTCTAGCATTTTCGAGTAATGGCGGCGTTAAAGTAACGCGTCGGAGATAGCAGACTTGCGGCGTGCTTGCAAGATTGCTTAAGTAATTGTTAAATTCTTTTGAAAATTAACGATAACTGTTCTGGTGAAACGTGTTATGGTTGCAAACTTTCAAACTTGTAAAATTAATATAATAATTTAATTTTCGAGCATATTTCTGAAATTTCTAGTTTCTCAAATTTTTGTATTTTTCAAGTAGCGTAATTCTAAATTGACTGTTATTGAAATTCCGACTTTAGAAATCTTCAAATTCCTAAATTTGAATATTCGTCAATTTTCAAATTTTCAAATTTTCAATTTTCCAATTTTCCAAGTTTACAAATTTCCAAATTTCCATATTACCAAATTTACAAATTACCAAATTACAAAATTTACAAATTCCCAAATTTGCAAATTCCCAAATTCCCAAATCTCTAACTCGACAAATCCCTAAGTCCACAAATCCCCAAATCCGCAAATCACCAAATTTCCAAATCCCCAAATCCCCATATCCCCAAATCCCCAAATCCACAAATCCCCAAATTTCCCAATAAAAATTCCCCAAATCTCCAAATCCCCAAATTTCCCAATAAAAATTCCCCACACTCCAAATTGCAAAAATCCCAAATCCCTAAATTCCTAAACATCCAAATACCCAAATATGCAAATATGGAACACAACTTGTGAGTCAACCTGTACACAGGAACTATGTACCCTCGTTCCAAAGCACTTTTACCGTCTTTAATTTCCTGGATCTTTACAAGCGACAGAGAAACAGGTGCTTTGGCTGCGGCGAGTGGAATATTTTTTAATGAAACTGTCTCGTTGAAAGCACATCTAAAGAGAATTAACCAGAAGAGAGGGTACATAAAGCGAGTTATGTTCGTGCATTAGCTAACTGGTTAAACCAGACGTGAAAATAGCATGAAACTCGGACTTGTCTTTCGTAGACCAGTCTCTATTGTGAAGTTCGAGTACACGATGATGCTGGGTAATCGTGTTAGGTCTGGGAACTGTGTTTGCGACCCATCTCGTAGTTCGCAGTCTGTGCAATTCATGAAAATCCATGTGCCATAAATGCAAATAACATTTGTCTTACTAACATCTTAATAGGTACTATACACAGCGTGTTGCGTCGCAGTATGCTGTCTTTGTTTTAAACCAATTTCTCAAATTAATTCGAGGTTATATTTGCGTGTGCAATATATCGGAAGTCTTAGTGTCAATTCGTAAATTTTCAAATTTCCAATTTCCTAATTTTCCAATTTCTTAATTTTCCAATTTCCTAATTTTCCAATTTCATAATTTTCCAATTTCCCAATTTTTCAATTTCCTAAGTTTCCAATTTCCCAATTTTTCAATTTCCTAAGTTTCCAATTTCCCAATTTTCTAATTTTCCAATTTTCTAATTTTCCCATTTTCTAATTTTCCAATTTCCTAATTTTCCAATTTCCTAATTTTCCAATTTCCTAATTTACCAATTTCCTACTTTTCCCATTTCCTAATTTTCCACTTTCCTAATTTTTCAATTTCCTAATTTTCCAATTTCCTAATTTATCAATTTCCTAATTTTCCAATTTCCTAATTTTCCAATTTCCCACTTTTCCCATTTCCTAATTTTCCAATTTCATAATTTTCCCATTTTCCAAATTTCCGAAGTTTCGAATTTCCAATTTTCTAAATTTCCAAATCTCCAAATCTCCAAATTTCCAAATTCAATTTCTGAACTCCCAAATACTTAAATTTGTAAATTCCAGAAATTCAAGAACCACAAATACAAAAATGTCAAAATTCCCCAAATGTCCAAATCTTTCCTACGAATCCTCAATTTCTTTTAAATCCCAAACTCGTACATTACAACGACAAACGAAATATTTCTAAACAAACCGTAACACAAAAAACCCTGTTTTACAAGTTAAACACAATATGTACGTATGAAGGCTCGTTGAAGACGTCGTACGTACGTGAGGATCCCCTTTTATCATCGTCAAGAGGGCAGAAAAAGGAAAGCGATGTAGCTGTAACAGTCAAGGGTTCGTTCTCTCCGCTTCCTTGCTCTCGCCACTTTCCACAGAAATCTTTGCTCTCTTTGCTTTCTTTCCGCTAGAAAATTTTCCACTCGCGGTAAAAGAAATAACGTCTTCAAGACACTTCTCTCCGCTGTGTTCGATGTCCTTTTTCCTCTTTTTTCTTTTTTATCCTTTTCCCAGTAAATTGCACCGGTTACGGTTGATTAACGTTTGATCAACCGACGCGTGCTTCGAAACCATTATAAAACAAATATTACTTATAGATTTACCGTCGTTAAACATAAAAAGCATTTATGGACTTTAATCGTACTGCGGATAAAGATGATCGTCAATAAATATGGTAACTAAAATTCTATACAAGAGCATAAAATTTGAAAAATGACTACAGTCAGTTGTAAAATGAAAATAATTTAAAGTCAACAGATTTTCAATTTTAAAACAAACTTAGTATACTTAATAGTCTTAGTGAGACTATTGAGTTCGAAGTCTTTCCCGGAAAAAAGGTGTTAAAAGTTTCATTACCGATAACTCCGGAAGGGTTGATAATGGAGATACATCCTACAAGGAGGTGATTCCGCGTGAAAAAATAAGTAGAAAATCTCCTATCAAGTTTTATCGTCCGACGCTTCGTTTTCGAGAAAATCAACTTTGAAGTTTCATCAGGTATGCACACGACGCCATTTTGTTCACCGTTGATCCTGTAATGGCGGCCATTCGCTCGTACGCGTATCCGACGAATCTTCGAAACCGGTTATCTCAAAAACGAAGCGTCGTACGAGAAAACTTCATAGCAAATTTTTTACTTACTTTTTCGCGTAGAATCGCCTCCCTTAAGGACGTGCTTCCATTATCACTCCCTGAGTTATCAGTAACTTCAACATAATTTTTCAAGTGTCGTTGCGTTGCCACCAGTTCGAGACTTTTTCGAGTACCACTCGATGCAATAAAAAGATATGACCTTGAAGTTCAAGGCAGAGGACAATTTCTCGACAACTTTATTCCACGTAGGAGGTAGAATAACGATGAAGGAGTCGTGACATTTTCAAACACTTTGTACCGTCCCTGTATCTGTTTTCCAATACAGAGGTCTCTTCATTGTTCGTAATCATCAGTCATCTCGGTCGGCCTCAGGGTTCCGTCCCCGAAGAGATCTTGAAGAGTCACGTGACGAGGTTGGCTATTGTGCGTGCAGTTTTATCGGGGGAAGTGTTCCATCCACGCCTCCAGCAACATCGTCTTCGTCTTCGTCAGGGAGCATTCATTTTTACGAAACGGTAACGAGTTCACCACCGGTGGAATCTCGTTTCGCACGAACGACTCGTTCGCAGACGATCCGACCAACTGATACCGGCTGACATATCGCCGAGGTAACATGCAATGTCATTTGTTCCGCGGACGAAGCGATCGCCACGGACCGTGTCGGATAACAATGAATTCACTCAAATTGCCTGGAAGGCTTTAGCGTTACGAGCCTCTTTACGAGAGGGGCACCCGCCCGACTTTACTTGATGGGTCTACGCCCCTGAACGTCCGACATCGCCAAGCTCCACCGACACGGTGATATGACACTTACCTCGTATAACGCGGATAACTAGCTCGCCTTGAGATTTCCGACTCACCTGAAACAAAAAGGGACGATTGTGAATCACCGGCGATGATTATGCGTGATGAGGTATTAAGTTGAACGAATAAATGGGCTGAATGCGATAGGTGGGAATGTGGGAGGCGAAACTGATGCTGTGGACTGTAATCATGGTATATTGCATGGGGTCATGTAGGAGGGTCCTTGAAATTCCTTGCACTTTTGGAACTCTCGAGGTTGGAAGCCGGAGATATAGTACTTTGGGATCTTTTTAATCCTTTTGGAACCTTGGGAGTTTAAGACTTGGAGACTTTGGGATTTGTAGCGTTTGGGACTTGGGGAATTTGGGACCTGGAGACTTTGGGACTTAGAGACCTTGGAATTTGTAGAGTTTGGGACTTGGAGACCTTGGGATTTGTAGGGTTTGGGACTTGGAGACCTTGGGATTTGTAGGGTTTGGGACTTGGAGACTTTGGGACATAGAGATTTTGGAATTTGCATAGTTTGGGACTTGGAGACCTTGGGATTTGTAGAGTTTGGGACTTGGGGAATTTAGGACTTGGAGACGTTGGGATTTGTAGGGTTTGGGACTTTGGGAATTTGGGACCTGGAGACCTTAGAATTTGTAGAGTTTGGGACTTTGGGAATTTGGGACTTGGAGACTTTGGGACTTAGAAACCTTGGAATTTGTAGAGTTTGGGACTTGGAGACGTTGAGATTTGTAGGGTTTGGGACTTTGGGAATTTGGGACCTGGAGACCTTAGAATTTGTAGAGTTTGGGATTTTGGGAATTTGGGACTTGGAGACTTTGGGACTTAGAGACCTTGGAATTTGTAGAGTTTGGGACTTGGAGACGTTGAGATTTGTAGGGTTTGGGACTTTGGGAATTTGGGACCTGGAGACCTTAGAATTTGTAGAGTTTGGGATTTTGGGAATTTGGGACTTGGAGACTTTGGGACTTAGAGACCTTGGAATTTGTAGAGTTTGGGACTTGGAAACCTTTTGATTTGCAGGGTTTGGGACTTGGTGACCTTGGGATTTGTAGAGTTTGGGACTTGAGGAATTTCGTACTAGGAGACTTTGGGACTATGGAACTTCAGCACTTAGCACATGTGGGATTACTTAGAATTTGGCAAGGTTTAGAATTCTGGGGCCCTGAAATTTTTTAACATTGGGATTCTGGAACATTTTGAGACCGATTAATATTTGAACTTTCAGAGCTTGGAAATTTTTTAATTTTACGATTTTAGAGATTTAGAAGTTTTGGAAGTTTGTGACTTTTGTGAGCTTTGTGGTTTATTTAACTTTTATGATTTTCATTACTTTTATAACTGTTGTGACTTTTGTGACTGCTGTGACTTATGTGACTGTTGTGACTTTTGTGACTGTTGTGACTATTGTGACTTTTGTGTCTTTTGTGACTATTGTGACTGTAATGACTTTTGCAATTTTTGTGACTTTTGTGACTTTTATGACGTTTGTGACTTTTGTGACTTTTGTGATTTTTGTGACTTTTGTGACTGTAATGACTTTTGCAATTTTTGTGACTTTTGTAACTTTGTGACTTTTGTGACTTTTATGACGTTTGTGACTTTTGTGATTTTTGTGACTTTTGTGATTTTTGTGACTTTTGTGACTTTTGTAACTTTTGTGCTATTGTGGCTATTGTGACTTTTGTGACCTTTGTGACTGTAATGACTTTTGTGACTGTAATGAGTTTTGTGACTTTTTAAATTTTTGTGACTGCTATGACTTCTGTGACTTGTAACTTTTGGATGCTGAAGCTTTGTGACTTTAGGACCTCACAATTTATGACCTTGGGACCTTGCTATATAATAATTTTAAGATTCTGATATCATAGAACCTTGATATTGTGTGATTTCAAGGCTCTGATGAATCACTTTAGTAGTTCCTCCATCATGATACACTACCCAAGATAAATTTACACAACTCCACTACAAAAAGTAATCACTGCACCTCTTTAAAATACCTCAGAGCATTACCGTACATAAACCTGAATGATAAATTCTTACTGCAATATATCCTAATCATTTCCCCCCGGCTTAACGACATTATCAATATTCTTTAAAGTGGCTAATAAGATCTCGATAATTTATCTACGGTAATAACGAATATCACTTCCACATTCCGGCGCATAACGTTCCACTGATAATGCGTTTCCCAAAGATAGGTAAATACCTATCAACGAAAATTTTCTAATTAATTATCCCCCGCAATTTAAACTCCGCCTTCTATTAACTCCATTTTGTCCCGCCCATCCAAACCCGTTTCGGCTATTAATTCTGCAATAAGGAATAAAGTAGACGAAAAAAGAAAATGGTCGGTATCCAAAGGGGAGATAAAACGTGGCAGTCGTTGAAACGCATGACCAAGTCTGGAACGATAAGCGACGCTTATTAACACGCGTATCGAGATGGAATTCCATTGGGAACAGGGCTCGCTTAGATCGGAAACTTAATTTAATTTCAAACGGATCAACAGTCAGCTTTTCCTCGCCATAAATCTGCCCTGTAAGGAGAATCGTACCGTCTCTCTTTTCTACGACTCAATTCTATTCGCTATGGTCATCTGCGAGATCTACAGGGTGTCCCACAAAACTGCAACAACTTGATCGCTTAAATTATTTTCTTAGTTTAACCAATTTTCTTGCATCAATCATTTCTTCAGTTATTAAGTCTTTCAACGAAAAGTGAATCAGTGTTAATTTGTCGTATGACGCAACAGGTGTGCCATTCCCGCCTGACGCACCTGGTGTGTCACACGTTTTGTCGTATGACACACCAGGTGCGTCAGACAGAAATAGCTATTTATGGCTGTAGTATTGATCCTTGATTATAAATATTATGATTAGACTTGAAATTCAGATTGAACGTGGTGAAAATTTCAATGAGGTGTGTCATGTTTGAAATGTGAGTGCGTCATGAGTGCGTCACGTGTCACATCCGGGATAGTATGCCACAAAGTATGATTCAATAATTTGAAGTAATTTTCAACTAAATCTAGTGTTATGAGAGAGATAATAGTGACATAGACAGTAGTTGCAATGATAGAAAAATAATATTTTCAAAAGAGTTTATCAAACTTGTTAATTAAAAAATTGTAGAGTTTTGACAACAGTGAAAATACTCTTAGAATACTGTTTGAGTTGTAATTGTGGCTCTATAATTCTTTTAGCGTACATTTACACCCTAGTTTAAAGTTAGACCACTTCCTCTATCTATATGGCATTAAATTTCATGGTTATAACACCATATATTTCAACAATTATTGCATGGAGTATTTTTGAAATTTGTAAAAGTTGAACTTGATGTAAAAGGACGAAAAAAAATATCCAGTGATTAATGTGACAAAATATTTAATTTCAAATGCCTCTAGTTATATTGCATGTTAACATCTTCTGTCACTGTAACCTTGTAACACTCTTTGAATTGTAAAACATGTCTCTACAGTTCTTTTAGCCTATATTCAAAAATATTTTCTTCAAAAATATAATTCTATTTTATACAAAAATAACAAAATGTACAAAAATTCATACAATTGTCTATATATTATATCACGCATATAATGTGCATATAATATCAGTTACTCTCGATGTTTTAATAGTTTTTTCCATTTTTGTTTGTTTGGTAATATACAGTGTGTTTCAGTTTAACGGAACACCGTGTATACGCGCGACTTTAATTACAACGCAGTATCGTGCACGATTCATCGGAATCGGTCGATCCCGATAACAGAGCCACCGATGCAATGTGCAAATGAGAATCGTTTGTGCTTCCTTACCGGTCCAATTAAATTTCAAAAACCGCTCGCCGGATAAAGGCATTCGGTTGTTCCAGACGGTGCACGCCGCAATCGGGTCTTTGATAGATTTCGAAACGATTAATCGGGTTAATTTCCAATGAATCTCTTGTGCAAAATTCTCTGCGGGCGGTATAATATGCTCGCGTATGCAAAAATTTTATGGTATCGCGTTGCGATATGGACCGAGCGAGAAATCGTATAAAATTTCATTTGCTATACAGTTTTACACCGCACGGGAGCAGTGAAAGGTATAATGATTCATAAATTCCCGCACCCATGAATTCTTCAATTTTCTCGTCTATAAATTTCTCAATTACTTTTATAGGAAATTTCAACATTTGCAAATTTGTGAAGTAGACATATTCATGAATTTTTTAATTTTTTAATTTTTCAACTCTTCTACTGCAAAAAAAAATTGTATTCCAGAAGTATAAAATTATAAAATTACTAGATTATTAGATTAGAAAATTACTAGATTATTAAATCACTAGATTACGAGATTACTAGATCACTAGATTATTAGATCACTAGATTACTAGATCACTAGATTACTAGATTACTAGATCACTAGATTACTAGATTATTAGATTACTAGATCACTAGATCACTAGATTACTAGATTACCAGATCACTACATTACTAGATCACTGGATGACTAAATCACTAGATTACTAGATCACTGGATTACTAAATCACGAGATTACTAGATCACTAGATTATTAGACCACTAGATTACTAGATCACTAGATTACTAGATCACTAGATTACTAGATTACTAGATTACTAGATTACTAGATCACTAGATCACTATATTACTAAACTACTAGATTACTAGATCATTATATTATTAAACTACTAGATTACTAGATCACTAGATCACTAGATTACTAAATTACTAGATCATTAGACTACTAGGTTCTTGAATTACTAGATTACTAGATTACTAGGATACTAGAATACTAGAATACTAGAACACTAAATTAACAGATTACTAAATTATTAAATTAAAATGTGCCTACATTTCTAAATTTCAAAATTTGAAAGTACCAGCACTCTAAAATTCCAAAATTCCACAATTCCACAATTCCACAATTTCACAATTCCACGATTCCATTATTCCAAAATTCCACAATTACAAAATTCCAAAATTCCACAATTCCACAATTCCATTATTCCAAAATTCCGAAATTCCGAAATTCCGAAATTCCAAAATTCCAAAATTCCACAATTCCAAAATTCCAAAATTCCAAAGTTTAAAAATTCTCAAATTCCAAACATTTGAAAATTCCTAAATTTCAAAGAATCCAAAATTCGAAAACACAGAAATGCGAAAATTCCAAAGTACCAAAATACCAGAATACTAAAATAAAATTTAAGAGCTTCATAATTAAAAAATATAAAAATGCGAAAATACCGAAGCACCTAAATTCCGACGTTCCTAAATTAACCAAAATTTTTCACGTGCACGATACGACAGATTTCCCGGCGATCAATTAATTTAACTTCAACCGAATCGCCGATATGAAATCCTTGAGGGTGATCCAATATCTGTTCGCGTATAAAAATTCTGCGGTATCGCATTTCGATACAGTCCAATAGCGAAATCATACGAAATTTCATTTCCCCTGCGATTTTAAACCGCGCAAGGAGAGCCAGTAAATGGTAGAACGATCGTACCGTACGATTTAACAACAGGAGAACGATTCACAAAGAACCGTCGATTTAAAATCTATCTGTGCAACCACGAAACGTCATCGGGTATTATTAAACGATATTTCTCAGGCCGATATAAGCCTCTTATATGATAATCTAATGAGACACTCAGTGTGATGCGCTTTATTGCGAGAAGGGGATTAGCCTGTACCGGGATTATGATCAAAGTTTCCGGGAATAATAAAACCTAGTGAGAAAAAGTGTCTTAACCCTATTTCTACTCAATTCACATGGAGGATATTTATGGAATTTTTCAAGATTAATTGACAATTCCTTGTCTAACAACAATTTCGTGATATATGAGAGATTTATGACAGCATTAGGAATATAGGGATTTTAGGATCTGGGGATGGGGGATCTAGGGGGACGAAAATTTGACGATTATTGATCATCTAGAAATGCAGAGATCTGTATATATAGGGATCTGGAGCTGAAGGCATCTGGAGTTTTAGAGATCTGAAGTTAAAGGGATCTGGAGCTACATATAGGGATTTTGGACTATAGGCATCTGGAGATATACAGATTTGGAGCTATACGGATCTGGGAATATGTGAAACTAGAATTATAAGGATTTAGACACATAGGATTTTGGGAATATAGGGATCTGGAAATGTAGACATCTGGTCATATAGGGAACTGAGGATGTAGGGATTTGGGGGTGTAGGGATTTGGAGATGTAGGGATTTGGGGATGTAGGGATTTGGGGATGTAGGGATTTGGGTGTGGAGGTATCTGGGAATACTGATATTGTGAAGATATAACTATCTGGGGATATAGGTATCTGGGTGTATAGGAATCTGGGGATGTAGGTACCTGGAGATATAGAAATCTGGAGATGTAGGTATCTAGGGATATACGAATCTGGAAATGTAGGTACCTGGAGATATAGGAATCTGGGGATGTTGGTATCTAGGGATATAGGAATCTGGGAATGTAGGTACCTGGAAATATAGGAATCTAGAAATGTAGGTATCTAGGGATATAGGAATCTGGGAATGTAGGTACCTGGAGAGATAGGAATCTAGAAATGTAGGTATCTAGGGATATATGAACCTGGAAATGTAGGTATATGGAGACATAGGAATCTAGAAATGTAGGTATCTAGGGATATAGGAATCTGGGAATGTAGGTACCTGGAGAGATAGGAATCTAGAAATGTAGGTATTTAGGGATATACGAATCTGAGAATGTAGGTACCTAGAAATACAGAAATCTGGGGATGTTGGTATCTGGTGATATAGGAATCTGGGAATGTAGGTATTTGGAGACATAGAAGTCTAGAAATGTATCTGGAGATATAGGGAACTTAGAATATAGAGATTTAATAAAATAAAGAACTGAAGATATAAAAATTTGGAAATGTAGACATCTGGGTATCTAGATATCTGCAAAGAAATTTGAGGATGCCTATATCTAGGGACATGGAAATTGGAAAATGACAAAAGTTGAAACTCTAGATGTCTAGTCTCCTAGAACACCAATAACCTAGAGAACGGTGAATAACCTACAAAACCTGAACAAGAAATCACAATCAGCAACCTAGTAAACCTGAATTTATCTCCTAGTTTAGAAATTGTCACACAGCGAACATATAATCGTGAATTTTTGCGAATAATTCGTACGATTCACAGAATGAAAAATAGCGAAGATATCATTTATAGCGTGGTCTAACTGTACGTTATAGCAGAGTGGCTTCCCTAATTGCTACAAGCCGAGGCAATGTTCGACGTGTGTCCTGTAACTGTTAGAAATCTTGCTGTCACGTTACTCGAGAAAGCTGCTTCCTCGTGGACGGCCAGATACGATATCGTAGAAAATCATTTTCGAGACCGTACACGAGATAAATCATGGCCAGACCATTGCTTGGCCACGCCTTTCGTAGACGTGCTGGCATTCATTCGGTTAGATATCTTGTTCGACGAACAACTCGATGAAGTTCAAAAGGTCGTTCAGTGATGCACGCGTCCGAGTATACTGTCGGACACGATGACAAGACACCTTCACTGAACAATTAAAAACTGACAACAACGTAACTGTGTATGAAGAATGTAGGGATCTAGACATAGACATGTAGAGGTATAATATATGATGATAAGATGTGGAGATAATGGAGGTATACACATGTGGGGATGTAGGGTTCTGGGATGTAGAAATATGGGATATATCTGGAGACATAGAAACGTGGGGATATAGGGAGATATGGGGATGTGGAGATGTAGAGGTATGGGGGATCTGGACGTATGTGAGAATATAGGGGACTAACGATATACGTATGTGGAGATAATGGACGTATACAAATGTTCGGATGTAGGGTTCTGGGATGTAGAAATATGGAATATAGGTACCTGGAGACATAGAAACGTGGGAATATATTGAGACGACGATATCGGGATGTGGAGATGCAGAAGTATGAGGGATCTGGACGTATAGAGATGTGAGAATGTAGGAGACTAACGATATAGGCATGTGGGGATAGCATTTGGACACATAGAGATGTGGAGACATAGGGATCTGACATAAAAACGTAGAAATGTAGAAATCTGACGAAATAGAGACATACATATATAGAGACCTGGGAATGTAGGGATATGGACATATAGAGATGTGGGGACTAGGGATTAGGGGGTGAAGAAACGTGGGAATATAGAGATGTGGCGAAATAGGGACATGGACATGTAGAAATATGGGGACATACAGATCTGGACATAGAGAGATGTGGGACATATGGACCTACAGACATAGAAACGTAAGAATATAGGGATCTGATAACATAGAGATATGGACATGTAGGAATATGTGGATATACGGACTTACACATATTGAAATGTGGAGACATAGGGAGATATGAGCATGAAGAGGTGTGGAGACAGAAATGTGTACATTAGTACATAAAAATATGGGAATCTAAGGACCTGGTCACACATGTGAAGATATAAAGATCTAGGGATATAGAAATACATTAACATAAAACTAGACATTAAAATCTTCCGCCGTATTCATAGTTCATGCAAAGCAGTAAAAAGTTCAGCAAAGACCAGAAGCCACGTGGAATTTATCCCTAAAGATAACCATTCAGTTGTTAGCACTTGATTCCCAACCTCGCGGCACGTCACAAAGCTAAACTTTCGAACTGCTTATCAGGGTACATCGTAACATTCCCTTTGCCTTTAGTTTTCGAAAGTCCGCAACAGATAGGGCGGCCTTTCAATTAGTAGGGTCTCCTTGGGAAGCGGCCGGGTCGTCTCAGAGGAAGTCTCGAATAGAATCGCGTCTTCGTGGTATGTGGCGGAGCGCACAGTAGACGGTTCAGTAATGATACTGGGCGGCGTGACGAGATTGCCGATGGTATCAGGTGTATCTTCGTTGATGAAGGTTGTAACCTCGGCTGGACCCCATTTATTAAAGCGCGTCTGCTTCGGGCAGCGTGTAGCAGCTTGCCAGCAAGCAACGCCGAGAGTCAACAGCCATGCAACACCGACTTCAGGTCCTGTGGACCTGCCGAGATTGGCAGACACGTTTTAACAGTAGGCAGCCCACCGGAGATGCTCCACGGACGGCCCTTTCATACGAATCCTGTCGCATGTTTCGCCGACGATCTTCGTTCACTCATCTTTCATTTTCCCGCCCTTTTTGATCAACCCAGACCAGGTGCCTTCATTTAGCACGATGACCCCAAATTACTTCATCTATTTAACACGACTTCGTAACCTGCAATCTTCTTATGCTACCACTTTTATTTATTTTTAAATCGGGTCAGAAACATCTTCCACATCGTGACGCACTCGTGAGGCACACCTCAAATGTGACATACTGGATTTATATTCATTTAACACGATGATGAAATGACTTCATTAATAACCTACAACCTTCTTATGTTACCACTTTTGTTTATTTTTTATTCGGTTTAAAAATGTACACCTTGCACATCGTGACGCACTCGTGACGCACACCTCAAATGTGACAAACTAGACTTATATTCATTTAGCACGATGATCAAATGACTTCATCAATAATCTATGATCTTCTTATGTTATCATTTTTGCTGATTTTCAGATCAGATTAGAAATGTACACCTTACATCTCGTGACGCACTCGTGACGCACACATAAAATGCGACATACTAAACTTATATTTAGTACGATGATCAAATGACTTCATCAATAACCTACGATCTTCTCATAATACCGTTTTTACTTATTTTCAAATCAATTTATGAATGTACACTTTACATCTCGTGACGCACTCGTGACGCACACCTAAAATGTGATGAACTAGACCTATATTTTCGCCCCAATTAAACTTTGATTGTAATTTTGAGTATATTCGAATGAGTTTTGACTATCTGCACGATTAAGGATCCGAACGAATGCAGTGTTAGCAGAATGAGCGCAAAATGCGTAACAGTTTAATTTGTCTCAAGATTGTACCAATTATCCGTGAACCTGGCTAGAAAATCCTGTCTCAACATTCGACCGGACAAATGACCCAGAATTTTAAGTTAAGTTAAACCGTCGAAGTAGATCCTGCCGATACATCAAATCGTTTGGCGTTTAATTTGCATAGACAAATACCATGTTTCACTCGTCAGCGCAATATCGTGCAACCTATCATCCTTCGATCACCGTGCACGAACGAAGGTTTCACCGCGTACAGTGTCCGTTCGGGAATAACAACGGGAACAGTTAACCGGGATACAACGTGGTACTCGACGTTTCGAATGTCATCTAACGAGGCATCTACGGTTGGACAGCGAAAAATGCCGGGCATTCAGGCGATAGAATGCCAGCACGTCTAAGAAGGTGTGGTCGATCGTCTGGCACCTGGGTCACGGCGATATATCTCGCTCTCGAAAATGATTTTCCGCGATATCGTGTGTCTGAAAGAGGGGCAAAGAGAGGGGGAGGGGGGGGGGTGCTGTCCGTCTCTCTCTAGGTGGTAGACAGTGCTGAGCATACCGGTGATTACGTCAGGCAACCGTTACCTCTGCCGCAACCCTGCACACTATGGATAGTTACGTGCCAGATGGCCTCACATATTCGAGGTGTGTCCGGCTAATATGACTGATTGCAATCTCCTCGTGCGTGATGTAAAAGCCTTTTCACACCGGAAGAATCAATTTTCGCGGATAGGACTGCATCTGCACCGATGAACGCGCGAGTGGTTTTTTAACAACAATTTTATTCAATTTCCAAACTTTTATTTTTCTGGCCATTAAATATATTCGGACTCTTTCCACTCATTGACAGATATTCCATTTCACGCTTTGCCACCGTGTAACTCTATCGATAGGTCATTCGAAATGACGTTGTAACTTCATGTCATAGATCGACTCGATAAATTTAATTTGGGATATCGTGTGATGGAGGGACTTCAGTGTATAGTCAACAGCAAATCTGATTTTGATGGAGGTAATATGGCAGCGAAGGGAGCATTTGGGAATTTTTAAGAATTTTTGAGAGCTGAAAATTTGTGGATGTAGCAATTTGGGAATCTAGATTTTTGGAATTTTGGGAAATTGGGAATTTGTGGATCTAGGGATTTGAGAACGTAGGAATTTGGGGGTATAAGCATATAGGAATCTAGGGATATTGGCATTGACATTTACGGAGGTCGACGGATACTGTGATCTAGGGATACTGGGATCTGGGAATACTGGAATCTAGGGATACTGAGACCTAGAATACTGGGATCTAGGGATAGTGGGATCAAGGATACTAAGATCTAGGGATATTGAGACCGAGGAATACTGGGATCTAGGGATATTGGGATACTGGGATCTAGGATACTAAGATCTAGGGATATTGGGATCTAGGGAAACTGGAATCTAGGATATTGGGATCCGAGGATACTGGGATCTAGGGATACTGGGACCTAGAATACTGGGATCTAGGGAAACTGGAATCTACGATATTGGGATCTAAGGATACTGGGATCTAGGGATACTGGGACCTAAAATACTGGGATCTAGGGATATTGGGATCTACCATACTAAGATCTAGGGATACTGGGACCTAAAATGCTGGGATCTAGGGATATTTGGATCTACCATACTAAGATCTAGGGATACTGGGACCTAAAATACTCGGATCTAGGGATATTGGGATTTAGGATGCTAAGATCTAGGGATACTGGGATCTAGAATATTGGTATCTAGGGATATTAGGATCTAGGGACACTGGTATCTAATAATGCCGGAATCTAGGGACACTGTGCCCTAGGGACATTGAAATTTGGCGACATTGGAATTCCTAAGATTTAGGGATACTGAGATCTAGAGATTTTGAGATCTACGGATACTGGGACATGGGGATCTAGGGATTTTGGTATAGGGAAATTTGGAAATTTGAATACTTAAAAACCTAGAAATTAAAAATTTCAGAAATAGAAAAGTTTAACAATATACAAATTTTTGGATTTAAAAATAAAGAAAATTGAATTTCGAAAATTTTTAAATGCGAAAGTGTACAACAGTATATCTTTAACGGACATCAACCATAAATGAGAAGTAGCACTCGATCAAGAGAAGGTAGGATTTTTAATAGTGGCTCTGGGGATCACATTGCAGTCTCTACAATTTAGATCGCATCGAACCGTGCGATGGACGTCGGGTTTCCTCGATCACGAAGTTGTCGCGGCTCGGAAAACCAGCCGCACAGAAAAAAATAGGCGAAATTGCGGTTTGCTCTCGTTCTCCGTGGTCGATCATCTCAACCCCGTTCATTTTTCACCGCCGTTTGATTACACGTTGTTGCATCGTTATCTGGTAGCTTCTCGCGAGCATTATCCTGGCTTATGATGTGTAAATGCAGGTTATTGCCGGGGAATCTCGTCACGATTGAATTTTACAGCCCGATCCAATGAAAATATTCTGTCTCCCCTGAGGGGATGAAAATGGGGATGCAATTCGAACGAGACCACGCATCGATTTTTCTTTTACACCCTAACGATTTCGTTGGGAATTACCGAGGTGCACGTCCGTTCTGGCCTCAGAAACAGAGGTATTACCCTCGGGGAACGAGGACATCTTACTCGCGACCGATTTTATGACAGCCCGACGATGGTCGTCCCGGAAAATGGATCGTAAAGTGAAGTACAATTTCTGTTTGCAAAAACACGGATGAACGTAATAGTTACAAGCTTCCATCGTTTACTTCGACTCTATTTATTAAAGGGATTAAAAGGAAACACTCCGTTGCTATTCCTGTTTCCGTGTGTCATTCGTTTTGTACAGGGCGGTTCACAAAAACGGTTCTCAACGCGTTAACTGCAGTACTGCAACTACTCAATATTTCAATTATGTAGTAGTTGTGAGTTTAAGAGCTTAAAATGAATATTTTATATCAAATAAGTAATTTGTGCAGTCAGTTTTGTTGTTCGGCGGTTACTGCATAGTCGGTTAGAAGGTTTGGTAGGTTTAACATTGTGTATTTAGTGCTTTAGTAGTTTTGGCATAGTCGGTTCGGTGCTTTATTAGTTTTGGCATAGTCGGTTCGGTGCTTTAGTAGTTTTGGCATATTCTGTTCGGTGCTTTAGTAGTTTTGGCATAGTCGGTTCGGTGCTTTAGTAGTTTTGGCACAGTGTATTTAGTGCTTTAATAGTTTTGGTATAGTCGATTCGGTGCTTTAGTAATTTTGGCACAGTGTATTTAGTGCTTTATTAGTTCTGGCATAGTCGGCTCGGTGGTCTAGTAGTTTCAGCATAGTCGGTTCGGTGGTTTAATAGTTTCACTGCAGTCGGATTGGTCGTTTAGTAGTTTTAGCATAATCGGTTTGATGATTTAGTAGTTTCAGTACACTCGGTTAGGCGGAATGATAGTTTCAGTATAGTCAGTTCGGTCATTTATTAGGTTCAATATAGTCACTTTGGTCACTTAGTAGTTTCAGCATTGTCGGTTTTGGGATTTAGTAGTTTCAGTATAGTCGGTTTGGTGAGTTAGTAATTTCAGCATAGTCGGTTCGGTGAGTTAGTAGTTTCAGTATAGTCGGTTTAGTCAATTAGTAAGTTCAGTATAGTCGATTCAGTAGTTTGGTAGTTTCAATATAGTCAGTTCCATGGTACGATATTTTCAGTATAGTCACTTCAGTAGTTTAGTAGTTTTAGTATAGTCGGTTCAGTATAGTCCATTCAATAGATTAGTAGTTTCAATATAGTCGGTTCGATAATGTGATATTTTCAGTACAGTCACTATGGTCGTTTAGTAGTTTCACTATAGTTGATTCGATAGTATGGTATTTTCAATATAGTCACTTCAGTGCTTAAGTAGGTTCAATGTGATCAGTTCAGTGGTCAAGTAAGTTCAATATAGTCACTTCAGTGGTTCACTAGGTTTAATATAGTCAGCCCAATTGTTCAGTAAATTCAGCATAATCGGTTCAGTCCTTCAGTAATTTCAGTATAGTCGGTTCGGTGGTCTGATATTTTCAGTATAGTCACTTCAGTGCTTAAGTAGGTTCAATGTGATCAGTTCAGTGGTCAAGTAAGTTCAATAAAGTCACTTCAGTGGTTCACTAGGTTTAATATAGTCATATAGTCATTAATATAGTCATTTTCGTACAATCAGTTCAACTGTTTTCTTAACCATATTGGTTTTGATTATGATACCCAGTACTAAAATTCAGAAATAATTTATTTATTACTAACTTTACCATCATCCAACACAATCTATTTCTTATTTCACCACATTTCCAATTACTATCTGTCTTACCAGAACCATTGAAATAATACAATCTTTGTAATTCACCATCTTAAATCTAAGAAATAAATATCTAAACTGGTGATTCTTTATTCTCCTCTGACATTTCCACGGTTATTTTTCCAAGGGTCCTCAGTAAATCCTAAACAGGAAAGATATCCTTGGTAAAAAGAATTAAAAATAAGATATGGGTCATCTTACATAACAGTACGCATAAAGTATTGATAAAAGAGATAAAATTTTCACAATATATTTTTTTATGCGTATTAAGAATATAAAATTGTACTAGATAAAGGTAATTTTTTTATTCGACTAATACTGAAATATTTTTGAATTAAAACAGGAAGAATGAATTATAGCACAGAAGTATTCATTGTTTCTCTACAGTTATTTTGGAGGGTCACCGGGAATAAGACAGACAAAGGTCGCACGTGAAAAGTGAACGTCCTTCGTGACCCTTGACAATGCGCAACTTGAAACGCACTTTTAGAAACTTTTGAATTATTCAGTCTGCTCTTCTGACTTGATCCCGTGATTGTTTATGAAACGAAACTGGTCTCGTGCGTAACGAGAAGGTCATTCTGTCCGACGCGAATGTACAGGGCGTTTCAAAAAATGTGGTAATAGTTTGCCTTTCATTTCTATATTGTTGTATACAGTTACACTTAAGTAATATTTAGTTACTTTGAAATTATATTAGTTATATTTTCAAGATTGCTCTGATCATTTGCAAAATGGCACATATACAGGAAGTCTTCAAATTTCATTATTTCATTTACAAAATGGAATTGTGTATATAGCTTTCATTTACATTTGGTTATTCTTAGGTATAAGGATTCATAGGTAATTTTAGAAAATGGTGGATCATAAAGACTTTTGTCGTCATAATATCAGAAAAGAAGTCGAATAGCGGTGAAGAATTTATTATTTTACAACTTAGACAGTTGCAAACTAACTTTTGTAATATTTTTACTGTCTTGTCACTGATAGGTGATATGTCACTTGTAGGTGATATGTGGTCTTTCAATTTTCATAAAGGTCCATTAGTTGTATTATTATGAATCTATCGAACCACCGAACCGACTATGCGGGATTTATATAACCACCGAACCGACTATACTGAAACTATTAAATTATTGAACTGACTGTATTAAAATTAGTGAACTACCGAACCGACTATACTGAAACTACTATACTGTGGAGTCGACTATATCGAAATTATGAAACCACCGAACTGACTGTACTGCAATTAATAAGCGACCGAAATGACTATACTGAGACTATTGAGTGACCAAATTGACTATACTGGAGCTTCTAGACCAACGAATTGACTATAAGCATGACTACTAAGCAACCGAACCGAGTATACTGAAACTATAAAATTATTGAACTGACTATACTGAAATTAGTGAACTACCGAACCGACTATACTGAAACTACTGTACTGTCGAGTCGACTATATCGAAATTATGAAACCACCGAACTGACTGTACTGCAATTAATAAGCGACCGAATTGACTATACTGAGACTATTGAGTGACCAAGTTGACTATACTGGAGCTTCTAGACCAACGAATTGACTATACTGAAACTACTAAGCAACCGAACCGACTATACTGAAGATACTAAGCGACCGAACCGAGTATAATGAAACTATAAAATTATTGAACTGACTATACTGAAATTAGTGAACTACCGAACCGACGATACTGAAACTACTGTACTGTCGAGTCGACTATATCGAAATTATGAAACCACCGAACTGACTGTAGTGAAATTAATAAGCAACTGAATTGACTATACTGAGACTACTAAATGACCCAACTGACTATACTGGAGCTTCTGAACTATCGAAATGACTGTGCTGAAACTACTAAGCAACCGAACCGACTATACTGAAATTACTAAGCGCCCGAACCGACTATACTGAAAGTACTAAACCACCGAACCGACTATGCGGGAACAATGCACTGACTGAGCGATGCGGAAATTATGGAACAACTAAACCGACTATACGAAACACTTGCATCCACAAAACTGTATCTCAAGAATATGCTAATATATTCTAAAATCCACCTGATTTTGCAGTATATCAAATTTGAATTGTACTTTTCTTCAAATCAACCACCTAAAATCACATACTACAGATATGCATGAACACCTATTACAAATATACACCTTTGACTTCAAATCCATAAAAATCGTCGGAGTATCTGACCCCTCGTTAATACAAGATTCATACATCACAAACACCAATAAGTCGCATGCCAAAGATTGTTTACAAAAAATAAACCGCTATATAAGATCGGAACAAGCATTGTACGAGATTCATGTAGGTCAAACACGCAAGCAACTGGGTTCAGCTACCTCGGTGATTCCCGATGCATGCTGTTTGCCAAGCCCGCAGACAAAACCCGCGGGGCATCTTCGTCGTCGGCGCATATTGCATCGCCCGTCGAATTCTGGCTTCGCCGGTTTCATGCTACGAGCTACATGCTTTGCAGATTCGTACATGCCGCCGCTCCGTATGCAAGCGCCCGTAAAAACACCAAGTGCCGTGTTCATCGCGCGACGGAAGTGCTCGGCCGTATCGCATACAACCACTTAGAAATTCCATAAATTTTTAAGGACCTCGTGAAGCAGACTTTTTTCTGCCCAGGGGAGAAACACAAGGGGGACGGTATGACCCGGCGAAAGAATAATTCCTTTGCGCATACCAAGATGGTCCTCTCACTTCCTGCGTTCCTCGGACTTTTTTGATACATTCTCAGAATAACTCCCCTTCAACCACGTTCACTTGCAACGCGAGATTTTGTGGACAATAGCTCGATAATTCCCTGCGTTCGGGGCTCTAGGGGCGGGGCTTCGTACAAAATGATCGATTTTTCAGCGTTTTCAAGGTGTTTGCTTGTGGGACTCGAGGATTTTGGTAGTTTGAACCTTTGGGATGATGGAATTTTCAGATTTTAACACTTTGGGATGTTAGAATGTTCGATTTCGGGCTGATAGAGATTTAGAGGGTTGAAATTCAGGGGCATTGGACTTTGGCTGTGATGACGTTAAGAGAGAGTGATTTTGTAATAGAAATCTAGTGAATTAAATTGTGTGAAGAGTATTGTAGCAGTACAATCGAAGCAGACGTGTGGACAAGCCTGTACATCGATCGTGTGCGGTCCCGTTACGTCATGAAAGCATATCACGTTTGCTACATCTAAAATTCCGTCACTTAACGTGGAAGAAGGTAATAAAAATCGATTTGTGTCAGCTATCGAGTTCTTATCAGTCAATCGACCGGGCCGACGATCTCTCGAGTTATTCTGGCACTTGAACCGCCCCGGAAATATCAGTTTCCATTCGAACGGCCGTAACGCTCGGTGGCAAGTTTCTACTCGACGCGTGTTCCAGCTTCTTTTCAGCATCGTACAGGTTCGCCATCGTGCCAAGGGTTTTCAATGCGGCGAAAAATTCGCGTAGCTACGCGGTTGTCTGCCGGCACAAGTACGATGCACACATCGTTCCGTGTTTTCTGGTTGGCGTGACATTTCCACTCGACGGCAGATTCCTCGACGTCTCGTTCACAAGACCGTGTAACCCACTCGCCCAATTCACGCGCCCGCGTGCACCGATCTGTTCAGCTCGTGCCGAAGCTGCGGGCAGAATCGAGAAAACGGGGACTCGGGGCAAAATCGTCGGAGCGTGGGAACAATTTTTAAATGATATTTTATACAAATTTTTTAATTGTGCAACGAAGTCCAGTGCATTTTTTTACGAATCTCTTAATCGCAAGGGAAAAATTTAATACGACATACTTTATGAATTTTTTAATCACAAGGAGGGAACGATTTAATACATTTTTTATGAATTTTTTAATCACGAGGGAGGGAAACATTTCATATGATATTTTTTATGAATTCCTTTAATGAAAGTGAAGGAAGGAAAAATTTAATATGACACCTGTTAGGAATTTTTCAATCGTGAATATTAAAGTTGAGTATGTTTTCCTATGAAGTTTGTAATGATAAAATGAAGGAAAAAAATTGAGTATGTTTTTTTTTGTAATTGTAAAACGCGAGGGGCAAAATTTAATATGTAATTTTTCAGAAATTCTACGACGATGAAAAGCAAAGGGAAAATTTAATGGCATTTTTTAAAATGTGGAGATACTGGAAAAATGTAGCGCGGTACTTTTCTCAAATTTTGCAACGATAAAAATTGAGAGGAAAATTAAAATGTAATTCTTGTACAAATTTTACAATTGTAAAACATTTACTGTATTAAAGTTGATAGTTAAAAATTTACAAAATTGAACATTATTCAAAATGTAAACTTCAAATACATAACTAAATTAAAAAAAAAATATCTATATAACAAAATTAAAAAAAATATATACATCTAAATTGAAAAAGTATATATATCTAAATATAAAAAATATATAATACATGTAACTAAATCTAAAAAAATGTATCTAATTGCAAAATCAAAAGAATAATATATATTATGAACTGTAAAATACTGGAGAAGAAAAGAAATTCCCAATTAAAATTAAAAACAAATCTTAAAAATTGTTCCAACAAAGTCATACAAAATATTACAGGCAAATTTGCAAAAATAATCGTGCAAAAAAAATCTGCATCATTTAAAATATAGTCATATTATCTACGAGTTATGAAAACGAAATTACACTTCATCTTACTCATAAATTTACCATTAAAATACTGGCAAGGTGAAAAAGGTACGTTATCGACATTTTTTTAATATCTCGTCCAGAAAGCGTGGGAAATTCTACGGACAGCTGTCTTTAACGTTACGGAGGTAGAATTTTTCTAGCAGCTTGATACCGCGGATACAAGAGGCTCGTCACGTGCCAGCTCTCCGTCATAGAGTTCGTAGTTCTATCTCGGGAAGAAAGTTTGCGTCAACGATGGATTCAGGAGCGCCTTAACTTCTTTCACGACCGACGCCCCTAGCAACGTATTGCTGCACGCGACGAATTTATACCGATAGTTGCGCAAATTTACAGCGAACTATGAAATGCTCGGAACACGGATGATTTCTGGAATATCTTGGAACTTATGTACCGTATTCATGTATACTTTTTTACTAGATGCATAGAAAACGACTAATAATCAAAATAACACGACAAATTTTCTATACGAGAATATAGGGATCTGGGGATATAGGGATTTCGAGATCTGGGGAATTAGGGATATAACAGTTGGTGAATATGAGGATCTAGGGACATATGTTGAACTCTGGCAGCTTGGGGACATGGAGATAGAGAAATGTGAAGATCTAGGGATATAGGGATTTTGAAATTTAGGGATTTAGAGATTTGACAGTTGGAGAATATGTGGATATAGGAATATATTTATTGGGGTCTGACGATTTAGGGACATGGAGATAGAGAAATGAGAGGATATAGGGATATAGGGATTTTGAAATTTAGGGATTTAGGAATTTGACAGTTGGAGAATATAAGGATCTAGGGACATATATGTTGGGATCTGGTGACTTGGGGACTTGGAGATAGAGAAATGTGAAGATCTAGGGATATAGGGATTTTGAAATTTAGAAATTTAGAGATTTGACAGTTGGAGAATCTAGGGACATAGGGATTTCGAAATTTAGTAGAAATTTATATATTTTTAGAGATATAAAAATTTGGGGATATAGGATTTCAATGTATAAGAATGTGAAGATATAGGGACTTAGGAATAGGGAAATATGGAGATATAGGGATTTAGATGTATACATCTGTGATTATCTAGGGATCTAGTAATATAGGAATATGGAGATATAGGACCTGGTCACTAGGGACTATAGGGACCTTTACATACCTACATCTAGGTATGTAAAACTGTGGTCATATAGGGACTTAGGAATATTGAAATATGGGGATATAGAAATCTCAGGATATAAAAATGTGGTTATGTAGATAGCTAGTGATGTGAGAACATGGAGATATAGTAACAGAAATGTAGAGACCTAGGAATATTCAAAAAAGTGAATACAATGTGACAGTACACACATGTTGGAATCTAAAATTCTAGGGACATATAAATCTAGAAGTACCATTCTAGGGATATAAAAATATGAAAATACTAAGATTCATATATCTGGTAATATACAGATTTGGAAGTACAAGAATGTGGTGATATCATCTCTCAAATATAAAAACAAAAATCCCTAGAATATTCCTATATTCTATATTCGTCACTAAATATTACTCATCCCCCCACACATCATACCACCACATACCCCACATTTTAAAAATCTTTCCTCAATTTTCCATGATTTTAAAATGATTTATTAATACCGTTACTACCGACCGGCCATATACAGGGTGTCCCGCGACAGGTGTAAGTCCCTGAAAGGGGTTGTAGAGGACGTCATTCTGAACAAGATTTTCCTTTGCAAAAATGGGGTTTGAAGCTTCGTTTTTGAATTATTAAGGAAAAACACGGACCAATCAGAGGGCAGGAATTACGCGCGCCGAGAAGCGGGAGCGACAGCTTCGAGCCTTGCAGCTGAGCGCGAGCGCGATCAAGTGCTTACGCGCCGGGACAGTCTAAACGTTTAATAAGAAGCCCTTACAATAAAACGCAGTTAAATAATGAACAGAACAGTGACAACTAATGTTCACTTATCCATTTTTCGTGAATACGCGATAAGCAAATTTGAATCAGACTCACCTATTGTTTAAAAATAATCCTGTTCCAGTAAAATTGTGTTTCTATCACTTCATCGATCCTAATTTTTTGTAAAAATACACACTGCACAATATCTAATGTCACAACCTAGTCAGTGAAGTCATTTCACTTCACTGTCACTTCTAATTGGTATTTTTAACTGTAATATTCTGCTACCACTGTTCACTAATTTCCTAATCAAATAATCACAGATAAAGAACGCGAATGAAAACGCCTGAATGATAATTCATAAATAATTTTAGCGACTTTTTATTTTCTCTTTGATGTTGAACACCCGACGATCTGTCCTAAACTGCCGAGCGCAACGCGATGAACATCTTCGACTGGAAATTTAGACAACAGTCCCTTGCAAGAAGGACGTTTGACATTCGAACGAAAGTGAGAGTATGCCTTTCTTTATAAAAAGGCGAAAACCGTTTTTGCCTTTTAGAAAGGGAAAGGGACAAGGTTTTTCGCGGACGCCTATGAAGCGACTGTCGAGCGAGCAAAACGGAACCGTTTAATTGTTTTATGATTCCTTACCTGGACGGTCCGAACGGCCGAAAACGATGTCCAGAATTCTCACTTTCTTCAAACTCGGCACATTTGGAGTCACGATCGGCAGTTTAGGACAGAACGTTCGAAGCGAAACGTTAAAGAGAAAAAATCACTGAAGTTATTTTCGGATAATCGTTCACGCGCCTTCGCTTGTTCATCCATTGTTATTACATTAGGAAATTAGTGAAAAGTGACAACAAAATATTGCAGTGAACAGTGATAATAAAAAATAATAGTGAAGTGAACCGGCTGTGATATCAGCTATTGTGTGTTGCATATTATTTATACGAATAGTTAGGATAAATGGAACGATCTAGTTACGAGGATCCATTTTCAATCAAGCAAGATTATTTTCAAACAGTTGGTGAGTCTTATCTTAATGGTTAATAAGTTTTGTGTAAATTTAAAATTACAGAAATTTAATTTTCTCAGTTTCTACTAATTACACATAACTAATTCCGTTCCTTCTTCATAAGGAATGAGTAAATGAACACTACTTTCAATAATTCTGTTGATTATTTAACTGAGTTTCGGTGTAAAGACTTCTCGTTAGACGATAGACTATTCCGAGGCAAAGGCACTTGATCGCGCTCGCGCTCAGCTGCAAGGCTCGAAGCTGTCGCTCCCGCTTCTCGGCGCGCGTAATTCCTGCGCTCTGATTGGTCCGTGTTTTTCCTTAATAATTCAAAAACGAAGCTTCAAACCCCATTTTTGCAAAGGAAAATCTTGTTCAGAATGACGTCCTCTACAACCCCTTTCAGGGACTTACACCTGTCGCGGGACACCCTGTATAGCGACAACAGAGAATTATTTTCCGGTTAAAGTCACTTTTATCCAACTGTACGTGGTTTCTTTAAATTCCACGTGCAGCTCGACCAACAGAAGGGAAACTGTTGCACACTAGCTGACGCACGTTGTTTCGAATTAGGTCTAGATATATGTTTTATCGTGGTACGTGTTTCCTGGACGGCCCAATATCTGTAATATCCGGCATCGGGAAAGGATTCCGCTCGTACGTTTTGGTCCACACTGGGATGAGGTTATTCGAAAGTTCGTTTATCCCGAGGAAATAACACGTATCGGGTACGTGTGTGCGATCGTATGATGTTCCCTTTGTGCAGTTTCTCGGCCGGCTGACTTCCCTATGGCGGTTTTTTTTTAACGAATTTTTGCCGAACCGGGGCTTAATGGAATTTTCAAAAACAACTCCGACGAACGTTACATGCGCACAGATGAATACTTCATCAAATAGCTGTCTCTCCTAAATTCGACGTAAAAAGTCCAAAAATGTTCCAACATCTTTGCGGTTATTAAACCATAAACTTGATATACTACCAATTAAAATTTCTCGTCCTTTTATACACTCTCGTTTAAAATCCCTTTTCTGTTCCGAAAATATGGAAATCGAATGAATTGAGATTTTAGAGATTTAAAGTAGGACGGTACGTTTATTTACAGACAGGTATTTTTATGAAACAAACTAATTCCCGTAGAAATAAAATATTTCTTTGGAGCGAGATAACAAAAACCACGCAAAAAATAAACGCGGAAAAAGCAAAATGCGGAAACTACACAATGTATACGCATGTAGAAAGCGTAACTGAGTGCGCTGAATAAATTGGGCGAATTTATCTGCAAACTGAGCTGTATCAAGAAAAAAGAATTAACACGTAGCAAAACATAGAGAAAAACGTATTCGAATTTTCCCGCCAAATGGTTGCCACCCACGTGACGCTGCCTACGGCGTTATTGGACGGGTCACAAAATGGCGTCAAACTCAGCTGTGAAATATGCTAAAACTTATCGATACTTTTTAAACCGTTGCATTTTTAAACTTCCTCCGGATTTTGCTCGAATATTATACAAAAAGCTAACAGTTTCCTCCATAAAGCCCGCAGATATCTCGGAAACCAATGGAATTACAGAAAAAAGTTCAAAATGTTGATTCCTATAACATATTCAAAAACCATCGAAATCAGAGATGTGCTTTCTAAATAACCACCAAAACTTGTGAAATTCGATTGGAGTGAAATTATGCAGATAGTCTCATTATAAAAACAATATTGGTAGTTTTTAGCGACCCGGAAACAAATTTTTTACCATTCCCTACCTTACCGACCCATCACGCAAAAGTAAAAATCGACTAAAATTAAACACTCAACATTCTACACGAGACTGTACTACAAACTGCTATCAGAATGATTTAAAATTTGGAAAAATGTGAAATTGAGACTGTCTCATCCGCAGGTTAAGACGCGTGATCAGAAATCTCGAGATCTTAAGGCTTGTAAAACATTGCCTATAATGGACCACCGACTTGGACTGCAGGTTATAAGATAAAATTGCCGTGCAGACTTATCACCGGGGGTATGTTTGACATTATGGTTATCAGTATTTAGGTTATGAGTCGGACACGAGTAGTGCATGAATTTCTCGTTTGAAATGGAATAACATGAAGGAGCGACTGTCGGTTAAGTCCTGTCCCTGGCAAGTACATACGTCTCGGGGTAGTCAGCATTCGAATGGTTAATAGAATGAATCGTTGAATCTACTGGAATTCCATTAGCAATACATAAAAGATCGACTCCCATTTCATCGCGATAACGTACGAGGCTGGAGGGCACTCTTTTCTCAAATGTAACTCGCAGTCAGACGAGCTAAAGTGGCTTGCTATCGCACGACAGGAAACGGGAGAGGAAGCGATCGAACGGAGATGGGAACAACCGGCGATAGAGTGAGAGGGAGCCATCGAATCGATTTCGTTTCTTCCCGCTGCGCCCTGAATCTCCTAGCTACAAGCTCGCTCCGTTTGAGCTTTTAATGGCCAGATACGGCAGCCAGCTTACGCAATTAAACCGAGACCCGTAACGAGTTTCCACCAACCTGCGTATCTCTGGTTAAGTGAATTAAATCCACCGTGCTGCGGTCAACTACATGGACTGCGCGGAGTCCGCCACTCGACAAAAGATGCTGTTCCAAAGCTACGCTGGACTGATTTGATTTATTATGCGATTTCATTATAATATCTGTCCTCGACGTTTTGGACCTTGTGGATCTCTAGGGTTTTCTACAATTAGTTGCCATTATGGTACACTTTGTACTTTCTGCTAATTTGGACTTGCTTCAAGAGAAATTCTGTTCCACATATTCATGTGCAGTTCCTCGGACTTAACAGTTATCAGAATTCTTAAGAGCCTAGTATAGGACATACATGACCCTGTATACATCTTCCTGGGATATTGTTTGCAAGGAACTACTTGATGATAAAATTGTATAGAACCTGTATACAAATGGGGTCTATTCTGATCGAGGTCCAGAGGTCCAGATTACGATTTTCCTTAAATAGAATGTGGACATTTTGTACTCATAGTCGTGTCCTATGTGTACTTGGTCCTCAAACGCAACGGTTATCAGACTCCTTAAGAGCCTAGTATCCCCCTAGGACATACTCGACCCTGGGTATACATCTTTCTAGGACACTGTTTGCAAGGAACTACTGGGGAATGAGATTATATAGAACATGTATACTAGTGACTGAGGACTATTATAAGATTGATGAGGACTATATAAGATTGTAGAACATGTTCACATCATGATTTCTCCCAAATAAAATGTGGACACGTTGTACTCAGAGTCGTGTCCTATGTGCAGTTGGACCTCAGACTTAAGAGTCATCAGACACCTTAAGAGTCTAGTATCTTCCTAGGACATACACGACCTGTATGGGTATATATCTTCCTAGGACATTGTTTGCAAGGAACTACTGGAGGATAAGATTGTATAGAACACGTATTAGTGACTGAGGATTATCTAGCTCCAGAGGTCCACATGAGAGATCCAGATCAGAATTTCCCTTATGTGTAGTTGGACCTCAAACTCAAGAGTCATTAGACTCCTGAAGAGTCTAGTATCTTCCTAGGACATATACGACCTGTATGGGTATATATCTTCCTAGGACATTCTTTGCAAGGAACTACTGGAGGATGAGATTGTATAGAACATGTACTAGTGACTGAGGACTATCTAGCTCCAGATGTCCACATGAGAGATCCAGATCACAATTTCCCTTATGTGTAGTTGGACCTCAAACTCAAGAGTCATCAGACACCTTAAGAGTCTAGTATCTTCCTGGGACATATACAACCTGTATGGGTATATATCTTCCTAGGACATTGTTTGCAAGGAACTACTGGAGGATACGATTGTATAGAACATGTACTAGTGACTGAGGACTATCTAGCTCCAGAGGTCCACATGAGAGATCCAGATCACAATTTCCCTTATGTGTAGTTGGACCTCAAACTCAAGAGTCATCAGACACCTTAAGAGTCTAGTATCTCCCTGGGACATATACAACCTGTATGGGTATATATCTTCCTAGGACATTGTTTGCAAGGAACTACTGGAGGATGAGATTGTATAGAACATGTACTAGTGACTGAGGACTATCTAGCTCCAGAGGTCCACATGAGAGATCCAGATCACAATTTCCCTTATGTGTAGTTGGACCTCAAACTCAAGAGTCATCAGACACCTTAAGAGTCTAGTATCTCCCTGGGACATATACAACCTGTATGGGTATATATCTTCCTAGGACATTGTTTGCAAGGAACTACTGGAGGATAAGATTGTATAGAACATGTATTAGTGACTGAGGATTATCTAGCTCCAGAGGTCCACATGAGAGATCCAGATCAGAATTTCCCTTATGTGTAGTTGGTCCTCAGACTTAAGAGTCATCAGACACCTTAAGAGTCTAGTATCTTCCTAGGACATACACAACCTGTATGGGTATATATCTTCCTAGGACATTGTTTGCAAGGAACTACTGGAGGATGAGATTGTATAGAACATGTATACTAGTGACTGAGGACTATCTAGGTCCAGAGGTCCACATGAGAGATCCAGATCACAATTTCCCTTATGTGTAGTTGTTCCTCAGACTTAAGAGTCTAGTATCTTCCTAGGACATACATGGCCCTGGGTATACATCTTCCTAGGACATTATTTGCAAGGAACTACTCGATGCTAAAATTATATAGAATCTGTATAATAGTCTTCGGGGTCTATTCCTATCTAGATCCAGAGGTCCACATGAAAGATCCAGATGACGATTCCTCCCAAATAAAATGTGGATATTTTGTACTCGGAGTCGAGTCAGTTATTTTATAAGTGGGGTTAGGTAATATCCATGAAGGTTACACATGAAGGTTACAGGACTTAGGTACACACACGCAAAGGCAGAAGCTCGAGTAATCCTAGCGCAGCGATTATGTGCGCGAATTAAATCATCAAGAAATTAGCGGTAGAATTTAAACAAGATTTCGATGCAAAGTGTTTGAAATCCAAAACCAATTTGTGGTTAGTCAAACCGCAGCGTGTAAAGAGCTACCCAAGCAGAACGAAGAGCAGCGAGTTAAATAAATTAAGACCACTCGGCGTAGAAGGAAGACTTCCTGGTTAAGAGACGACGCGATTACGTTGCGAGGACGAACCAACACTTTCAACGCAACAAACAGATTTAAGAGACTTAGGTCCGGAACCTTCGTGCAAATTTTACGTCCGATATCACGTTTCATTTTATACGCTTGCGGATCCATCGGTTTCCGCATTCTGCCGGGACTCGTTCTGGAAACAACGGGTCGCAATTGAATCAGACCATCTGCGATTTGTTTTGAAATTCATTCCTTGTTAGATTCTACCTTCTGCAAACGTTAGCTTATCTACCTTATGTGTAAATCATCCACCAAGGTGCAGCTGCATCTACAGTCTACGTTCTAACAGAAATTTCAGTTCTTCAATTTACTCCGCCATTTTGTAATATTTCTACCGTGAAACGTAGGCCTCAGGTTAGGATATCTCGTGCGAAAATTTATCTACTAGGTTGCAGTCTCGGTACCAGCAGTCTGTGTTCTGATAGAAGTTTCAGTGTTTTTCAACTTCGCCATTTTGTAATATTCTCACTTGAAAAGTAGGTCTCTTGGAAGGATAGGTTATCTATATTATCGCCTACAAAGTTGCAACCTCAAGTTTCTGATAGCAATTTGTGTTCAGTCACAAGTTTCAGTGTTTTTCAACTTCCTCCATTTTGTAATATTTCAACTTCAATATAAAATGGAACATAAGATCGATAGACGGAATTTGACTACCTGATGGCACTTAAATTATCTAGAAAAAATTCCTAAACATTGCATGTTTGAAAATTGTTTACGGTGAAATTTTTTTATATTTGCAAATTGTTCATTTTTGAATATTTGAAAATTGTTCGTATTTCCTAAGTAAGGTTATGTTCGGGATGCGTTTGGTACACGAAGTACTGTTAAATTCTGGTTAGTTACGACGCAAACATCTTGCATACAGAAAATGGTCCTTCAGCATAGAAAATTGATATTCAGACACACAAAAACCATGTTCAGAATGATTCATAAAGCAGTGGAAAAAACAAAGTCGTTACTCAGCCGCGGTGACGTTCCGATCCTCCATGTTCTACGCTGATTTAAACGAGTATTATACATTTACGTAAAGAGAAGACGCGACGCGAGTAGTGGCACACAATCTTCTGCAAGTACACTCGGGTGCAATACAACCTTACATCGAATAAGGACATTTAATTTTCAAATTTTTCTATTTCGAGTTTTCGAGTTTAAAAATTTTAAAGTCCTCAAATTTTCAAATTTCCAAATCTCCAAATCGTAAATCCGTCAAATTTCCAAATCCCAATATTCCAATGTCCCCAAATTCCTATATTTCAACGTCCCCAAATCCCCAAGTCCCTAAATCCTCAAATCCCTATATTCCAACGTCCCCAAATCCCCAAGTCCCTAAATCCACAAATCCCTATATTCCAACGTCCCCAAATCCCCAAGTACGTAAATACCAAAATCCCAAAATTCCAAAGTTTCCAAATCCCAAATACCAAAAGTCCCTAAATTCTCTAAATCTCAAATACCAAATGTCCCTAAATTCTCCAGATCTCAAATACCAAAAGTCCCTAATTCTCCAAATCTCAAATACAAAAATCCCCAAGTCCCAAACCTCCAAAGCTCCTAAATCCCAAAATCCCCAATTTACGTCACTAAATCCCAAAATCCCCAAATTACGTCTCTAAATCCAAAAATCCCCAAACTCCAAATCCCAAAATTCCAAAATCTCCAAACTCCATAATCCCAAAATCCCCAAAAATCTCCAAAATCCAAAATTCCAAAATCCCCAAATTACATTTCCAAATCCAAAAATCCCCAAAAATCTCCAAAATCCAAAATTCAAAAATCCCCAAATTACATTTCCAAATCCAAAAATCCCCAAAAATCTCCAAAATCCAAAATTAAAAAATCCCCAAATTACATTTCCAAATCCAAAAATCCCCAAACTCCAAAATCCAAAATTCCAAAATCCCCAAATTACGTTTGCAAATCTAAAAATCCCCAAACTCCAAAATCCAAAATTCCAAAATCTCCAACCTCCAAAATCCCAACATCCCAAAATCTCAAAATCCCCAAAATCCAAAAATCTCTAAAATCTCCAAAATCCCAAAACCCGAAATCTAAAAATGCCTAATTTATTCCCAACTCTCTAAATCACTAATATCCCGTAAAAAATCGACGAGTGTTATACGATGTTCCCTCTCGGTTGTCATATATTCCCCAGGGAAAGCGAGATTTACCGTCGACTGTACTTGCATCTGGTAGAAACGCAAAATCCGCTCGACGCAACGCGCCGCGGCGACTCGTCTCGACGTCGCTCCGCGCAGATGACATTGTCGCGAAGAGCTGTTTAATCTGGCTTAATGGCGAGCGCAGCGAATACTTAGCGCCTCATCCTTCTTAAATGAGCGACAGCCGCCAAGCTAGTCTGTTTCGTCGACGCTGACAGAGCAATGGTTAGCAGTGAAATGTAAACGAAACGCGAGAATCCTAATGCGTTGCGGTTTCCTGTTATTTCGTTTGCCTTCCAGTTCTTCGTTAACCAATCCTAGATCATTTTTTGCGAGCTGGCAATCTCTTGATATTAACATCTAGGGATTTTGGGAGTTAAAGGTGTTGGGATTTAAGATTTGGGGATTTTAGGAATTGATCATTTAGATATCTGGGGATTTGTGAATTTGGATATCTGAGGATTTTGGGAATCTAGGGTTTTTTGGGTTTAGGGATTTTGGAGATTTAGAAGATTAAGATTTGGGGATTTGGAGATTTAAGATTTGGGCATTTTGGGATATGACGATTCTGGAATTTGGAAATTTGGGATTTGAAGATTTGGGGATATAGGGATTTTCAAATATCCATATTCTCATATTCCCAAATTCCCAAATCCCAAAATTCTCATTATCCCCAAATTTCCACATCCCCAAATTCCCATATCCCCAAATTTCCATAACTCCAAATTCCCATATCTCCAAATTCCCATATCTCCAAATTTCCATATCTCCAAATTCCCATATCTCCAAATTCCCATATCCCCAAATTCCCATAACCCCAAATTCCCATATCTCCAAATTTCCATATCCCCCAATTCCCATATCCCCAAATTCCCATAAGCCCAAATTCCCATATCTCCAAATACCCATATCCCCAAATTTCTATATCCCCAAATTCCTATATCCCCAAATTCCCATATCCCCAAATTTCCATATCCCCCAATTCCCATATCCCCAAATTCCCATAAGCCCAAATTCCCATATCTCCAAATTTCCATATCCCCAAATTTCTATATCCCCAAATTCCCATATCCCCAAATTCCCATAACCCCAAATTCCCATATCTCCAAATACCCATATCCCCAAATTTCTATATCCCCAAATTCATATATCTCCAAATACCCATATCCCCAAATTTCTATATCCCCAAATTCCTATATCCCCAAATTCCCATATCCCCAAATTCCCATGTCCCCAAGTTCCCATATTCCCAATTTCCCAAATCCGAAAATCCCTAAATCTCCAAATGTCCACATTTTCAGATCCCACAATGCACAAATCTCGAAATTCCCAAATTTGCCAATCTCCAAATCTCGAAATCTCCACGTTCCCAGATTCCTAAGTTTCTTTATCCCTAAAAATCTAAATCCCTAAATTAACAAAATACCTAACCATTGAAGCGTACGAAATTATCTGTCCCTCCATCGCCGTTCCCCCCAAGTGAAGCCTCCCATGACTAATACTAAACAGTCCTAACGGCGCACTTCCCTAGGGAGAAAGGCACTTCTCTCACATTGCAGCAATCCTACTTCCTTTTCCACATCAGTCTTCCCCCTAGAGAAGTCTATCGTGTTCAACGGCGTGTATCCAACTATCCAGTTAACTAAAGACTCGGTAGACAAACAGACACGCCCCTATCCGCAAGAAAGAAATCTCCTCTCCTGTGAAATATCGAAGTCATCGACGAGGGATATTCGCGTCGACTTCCTCGATTCCGTCGGACTTTTCCGTTCAGCATGAGTCCGCCGTTTCAAGTAAACCGCAACGATCACACGGCGCGTCTGCTCGGGCTCGTTCATCCGGCACAAAGGGGCGGCAAACGAGTGGAAACAATACGAAAAGCCCGGCTTATCTCGTCCGATATCCCACGCGGCGAAACTAAAGCGTGCGTGCCGCTGGCCCTTTTACGTTTGTCGTGCGCCGGCCAATGGCTAGTCACTTTCCAAAGAGAGATCGCAGCCGATAGGTCCGGGCCATTGCATCGGGTACGCTCGGCCGGCTGAATGCCAATTATCTGATCGTGCGTATTGGCCGATGTACGCGGCATTCGAATGCAACGTACGCAGGAGCAATATCCAGATGATTATCGTTCAACCTTCGTGGTGCAATCTTCCGAACGGATCACGGACACGGAGCGTGCCATTATGCGCATGCCCCTTTGCGCAGCCACCCGTTCGCGCATAACCATTTGCGCAGCTACCCGTTTGCGCATGCGCCGACCGATTTCGGGGAACACGATCCCTCTTGCTGGATCGATACGGATCGTTAGATCGCGGCGTATCGAGTGACTTAGGACTGATCTGATCCGGTTACGCACAGTTTAGAAACTGAATTGAGCGTTTAGGATACGAGGAGACGTGTGTATATGTTTCACCAGATTATTTTATAGATATACTCCATATCATTAGATTTCTATACTCCCAGATCTTCGTGTCTGTAATTTTCTCGGTACTTACATCTCCATATTCTTAACGCCATATGTCCCTAGATCTTTAGACTCCTAGATTCTTATATTTCTATGTCACTAAATTCCTAAATGTTTAGGTCCCTAGATCCCTGTATCTCTGTACCCTTAAATAAATATATTCTGATATCTACATATCTCTACATGTCTACGTCACTATAACGTCACACTATGGGGATATACTAAATATGAGAATATAGTGAATATGGTGATATAGTAAATATGGTGGTACTAGTAAACTACATTCATCGAATGGCGAGTAAATACAGTACCAACTGTTGATGACAAGTAAATGGGAAGTTACGAAATTTTGTTTAAGCTCACGTATCAACCATAAATTACGCGGAACTACTCACGGCTACATAACTTCAGAGAACGCAGTAGCAGAGCAAATTATTTGCGGCACATCTTCTCTTTGATTTAACGCCATAGCAACTGGCGAACACATTGTCAACGCGACGATTTAATGCCAACTGTTGAAACACTAATTATCGCGAGCTAACCGTAACAACAAGTAATTCCCCGTCTGTAATGATCTATGGAATGATATACGTGATGGGATTTAGCTGCTGCCGTTATGTTATGGAAAATTACGGTTCTGCTGTATTACGTTCCTAATGTTTTACAATTAAGTGTATCGTAAATTTCAAGTCCATTCGGATCTGTCATCAAGATTTGTTTTTCATGTAACTTAATATGGATTTGTCTTTTATGTACAGTCTCATTTTATTTGAATCCTCGATGCAAAATATAATAATCGATGAAGCTGTGTTGAGATGAAGGATAGCTCGATATTTTCCTGTGCTAGGGGCTACAAAGACGATAATAATCGATGAGGCTGTGTAGTATAATTGAGATGAAGGGTAGCTCAATATTGTCCTGCGCCAGGGGCTGTAAAGGCGATAATAATCGATGAGGCTGTGTATTATAGGTGAGATAAAAGGTAGCTCGATATTTTCCTGCGCCAGGGGCAGTAAAGACGATAATAATCGATGAGACTGTGTAGTATAGTTGTGATGAAGGGTAGCTCGATATTTTCCTGCGCCAGGGGCTGTAAAGGCGATAATAATCGATGAGACTGTGTAGTATAGTTGTGATGAAGGGTAGCTCGATATTTTCCTGCGTCAGGGGCTGTAAAGGTGATAATAATCGATGAGGCTGTGTAGTATAATTGAGATGAAGAGTAGCTCGATATTTTCCTGCGCCAGGGGCTGTAAAGGCGATTAGGAATTAAAAACAACCTATAATGTTAGTGTTCTTTGAAAATCGTTTTTTGACGATAATGCGAACATAATACAGAATTAAAACTTTAGATGTTTTCAAGTTTACAAAATTTCAAAACCTCAAAGCTGCTAAGCGTTCTCTCGACTAAAAATAAAGTACAGCAATAAAGAAGAGATGGAACAAATAACTCTTCATCCCGGCAGAAGCATCTCAATAACTTCCGTAATTTAAAACAATGAGTCCGAGATGCGTCACTTTGACGCGTGTCGTATCCTCGATTGTTAGAGCACCCGAAACGCCCTTAATATAACCCGTCGGGGTATTAAGCCGCGACGGGGGCACAGTTGTAAAGCTCTCGGTGTGATGGTTCTGCGGAGGAGCAGAGGGGAGCGCAAGGTCCGCTCGTCACGGGCAACTGTCTCTCTCATGGAAGGGTCCCGGCTTCCTCTTAGCCGGCTCCTCGGTGTGCAGGCTGGCTGGCACCGGAATTAAGTTGTCGGGGGAGATGGAAAGCGAGCTGGGCACGTTATCGCGACACGCGCATCGTGGCATGCGCCCACCTGCACCAGCAACGGCCTTGCATTAGCTGTGCCATCCGCCATTGGGCTGCCATCGAGGTATACGCGCCGTGACCGGGACGTGTTCCCTGGAAATCGGACGGGTATCTACCGATACTCCGCCAGAGATTCTTTGCCGTGGCTCGAATAAACGATCTGCCCGCATATGCCGCGAGAAACTTCGCCGAAAGGAATGGCGGCGTGGGACGCGACATCTGCGCACTTTATTTAGCCGTGAGACCAATACGACACTTCACACTACTTCGCCAGTACGACTTCACACGGTCGGACGCTTTATGGCTGTGACGCGTGATGGTATCGATGATAGGATTTGCCTAGGGAATTCCAGGATACTGATCGATACTGTAGATTGTTCTCGGTGTGATTGTTCTCGGGTACGTAATGGTGAACCCTGGATATTTTGGGAAGCATTTGATTGAATGTGGACTTTACTAATTATACGAACCTTAGAACTTATCCTTTACCAGGTATTTTAGTGGCGGTTCTCTTTTTGAGAAATTGTGACTTACGAATTTTTGGTAGTTATGACGGTCATATATCAAGAGGAAGGTATGGTGTTTCGAGATTTTGGGTCCTTTGAGATTTTGGGTCCGTAGGACGTTGGGGAGTTAGGAGATTTGGAACTTTGATACTTTGTAATTTTGGAGCCTTGACGATTTTGGGACCTTCAGAATTTTGGGACTTACGAATGTTGGAACTTCGGAATTAAGTAACTTTGGGACTTTGAAACTTCGGGAGTTAGGGAATTTAGGTATTGTAGAACTTTGGTGCTTTGTAACTTTGAAATCTTGAGAATTTGGGACCTTTAAAATTTTGGGACTTACAGATTGTGGAATTTTGGGACTTTAAAATCTTGGAATTTATAAACTTTAAGGTTCTGAAATTGAAGAAGTTCACGACATTTAGGATCTAGGAACTGTGGAACTTTAGGTCCCTCAATTTTTGGGACCTATGGCATATTGGGAGTTTGGAATTTTTAAATTCCAGATGTTTGGGACCTATGAACTCTGGAACCTGGAAATTATAGAACTAAGAGTATTTTCATAGACATTTGGGACCCAGGAACTGTGGGACTTTAGGGTCTTATGATTTTGGGACTTATGGAATTTCTGAACTTTATGTCCTTAAAATCTAAGAACTTTGTGATTTCAAAATTATAGAATACATAGACTATTAGGACTCTCGGGGCCTAGTAACTACACAACTTTTTGTCTCATAACTTTGGGACCGAAGAAATATTGGGCCTCCACAATTTTTAACCTTAAAATTTTTGAGACCTCGGAAGTTTTGAACTTATAAACTACAAGATTTTTGAAACAAAGAACTTAACAATGTTTTGGGACTTTTGGGACTTGAGAATTTTGCAATTTTCGGTCCTCGACACTTTGGGACCGATGCAATGTTGAAAGCTTATTCAAGAGTACTATTCTGTTCTTTACCACCGATCTTATTAAGAATAAAAACATACAAATAGCGCTATGTGCGTCTAGTATGTTGGCACACGAATCAATATGATTCGCATGGTTTCCAGCTGCCATCTTTCCAGACGCGTAGTGCAATATATCTCCACTATACACACTTCTGATGTGAACTTTAATTGATTTTGTTAGGGCCTCGATTGAACCTTTTTTATTAAATATATTTTTCTCAAATTCGTAATACAACGTTGGCTTGTTATAATCCTCGTTTTTTTATGAAATCGAAACGGAAGGATGTCTCAATTTAATTGTCCAATGCCATCCACGTTATCTCCGGACATTTTATTCATCCTTCTTTACATTGTGATATCAGTTTGTGTCTTCGTTCACACGCCTCTTATCTGCCTCCATTATTTCAATTAATTTAATTCCCTGAACTATTATCCTTAATTGCTGGATAAACGTTTTATGATTCAACACGTTTCCCTCGTAAGAGGGGATTGCTGGTCGCCAATGGACTTCTCTGTTTTATATTCATTGCCTCTATCTGTATTTTACTACATTACAGCGATTCTCAACCTCTTCACAGACCGGGTACCAAAATTGAAATACTACAAAATTGAAATATTATTAAATCACTGGAGAATTATTTCGATTTGAATATAAGTTAGCACTGTATTTAAATAATTTTTCTTATAATTACTCAGAATTGGTTAACATAGAAAATAAATTTTTGGACGATGAAATTATTTGTGTACCAATTAACTGACTTTTGTGTATTGTGAGGGGTTGAGAACCACTGATGTATTATAATAAATTAGTCTCGCATAATCACATCCTAACGTGTCGTTTAGTTTGCTCTTGCTTCTTGATTATCTTTAGTGCGTTCAGGGACATTAATCTGAAAACAGATATTAATCTGCAAATGAGACGTTTATTTATTCACATGAGACACAGTAAATCATACTCCGTAATTGATGAGATAGTTTTATAAAAACCAGTCTGACTGGTCAGTTAATTATACACGTATATCCTTAATTCACAGATTTCTAAATTTCTACATTATTTGTTTTGACACTACTAAATTGTGTAATTAAACAATGTTTACAGTTTGTAAATTTATAAAGTTCTATGATTTCAAGATTATAAGTTTTTAAATTTCTGAGTTTCTAAGTTTCTGGATTATTAGATTACTAGATTATTAGATTACTAGATTACTAGATTACTAGATTACTAGATTACTAGATCACTAGATCACTAGATTACTAGATTATTAGATTACTAGATTACTAGATCACTAGATTACTAGATCACTAGATTACTAGATCACTAGATCACTAGATCACTAAATTATTAGATTATTAGATTACTAGATTACTAGATTACTAGATTACTAGATTATTAGATTACTAGATTACTAGATCACTAGATTACTAGATCACTAGATTACTAGATCACTAGATCACTAGATCACTAAATTATTAGATTATTAGATTACTAGATTACTAGATTACTAGATTACTCGGTACTAAATAAATATTTTACTAGATTCCTAGATTCCTAGACTCCTAGATTTCTATATTTCTAGATTTCTAGATATCAAAATTTTCTAACTTCTGAATTTCTAGATTTCTAGATTTCTAAATTTCTAAATTTCTTAATATTTAATTCATAAATTATCTAAATTGTCAAGGATAAAATACTAAGAATACTGGAAGTAATACTAGAACAAATTAATCACCCTAACAAAATATTCTAGCCGCTACAATAAACTCTAGATTAAAATATTTGTCGTTAATATTATTAATATAAACAGAACTTAACAATTACTTAATATTCAAATGAAAGCATTAATAATCAACCAATTCAACACGAAACTGTAATAAAAAATAAAAAATTTGTATCGTTTATTTCACAAATACGTAAACTCCATATATCTCCTTTGAATTTCCCGCGCATCGATCACGACGCCATATTGTTTTTCCCAATCAACGCTGCATACCTATATTGTATCAAAACAACTCTGTTTAAATCGAGAATAATAGTCTAACTCTTTCCACTTCTTCCTGAACAATTAATATACCAAAATGACTTCCTAAACAATTAATATACCACAAAAAAAAACAAAATAATTTCCGAAACAACTAATACCCTCCAAGCAAAACAAAATGTCCACCCAGCTAACTTAACATTGAACCTAGACGTATACGCACGTATAAATATCCTCAAACAAATACAACCAACAACGAGTGCGCAATAAATAAACGTTCTAAATCTTGACACTGTAAAAGTTCATTACCGACAATTTTATAGCAAACAAATAATATCTAGTACGTTCCGCAAGTGTACCGTTAATGAGACAGGAATCCATGCAAATTGCGTGCATGTATGAAATTAATCTCGACAGGACACATGTAGTTAAAGCAAATACGAATGGAAATGCCAAAGGCGCTCGAGGAAGTTGGCAATTAATTAGTATAGTGTGGTGGAAGGGCGAAGAGGGGGTGGGGGGAGAAAGTAAGAGGGCAGAATCGCACTGTGAGTGGCAATCGAATCGACGCGTTAATATACGTAGTACAACCACCGAACAGATGCGAGAACACGGCTTATCCGCAGCTTAATATTCATAGAACAATCAGAATGTAATCGAGCGTAACGTAATTATTGAAGATGGCTCGAATGAATCTCTGGCGAAAGGCGACGACGCGAGTCCCATTCGACGCCGAGTGGATTTCGCCGAAGGCGTTCACTAGGTTATCAACACGTACCGGTGTACACCTTCTCAACCATTATAGTTCGATAAGTATGCCGCAAAGTATTCAATGTGTTTGAGATGTACGGGCTGTTTCAGTGGGAGCGGTAGATACTTCAGTAAATGGCAGAATAGAGTGTTCGTAGGAGGGATTTTTATTTAAAATAGTTAGTAAGTTGTTAAATTATCGCATTAGCGAGTAACCAGGTTATCAAGTTAGCAGGATATCAAATTACTAGGTTATCAAGTTATTAGGTTACCAAGTTACAAGATTACAAATTTATCAGGGTATCAAGTTACCAGGTTATCAAGTTAGCAGAGTATCAAGTTACCAGGGTATCAAATTACCAGGTTATCAAAGTACCAGGGTATTAAATTACCATGGTATCAAATTACCAGGGTATCAAATTACCAGGTTATCAGGTTACCAGGGTATAAAATTAGCAGAGTATCAAATTACTAGGTTATCAAGTTATTAGGTTACCAAGTTACAAGATTACAAATTTATTAGGGTATCAAGTTACCAGAGTATTAAATTACCAGGTTATCAGTTACCAGGGTATCAAGTTACCAGGGTATCAAGTTACCAGGGTATAAAATTACCAGGTTATCAAAGTACCAGGGTATTAAATTACCATGGTATCAAATTACCAGGGTATTAAATTACCAGGTTATCAGGTTACCAGGGTATCAAATTAGCAGAGTATCAAATTACTAGGTTATCAAGTTATTAGGTTACCAAGTTACAAGATTACAAATTTATCAGGGTATCAAGTTACTAGGTTATCAAGTTACCAGAGTATCAAGTTACCAGGGTATCAAATTACCAGGTTATCAAGTTACCAAGGTATCAAGTTACCAGGGTATCAAATTACTAGGTTATCAAGTTATTAGGTTACCCAGTTACAAGATTACAAATTTATCAGGGTATCAAGTTACTAGAGTATCAAATTACCAGGTTATCAAGTTACCAGGGTACTAAGTTACCAGGGTATCAAATTACTAGGTTATCAAGTTATTAGGTTACCCAGTTACAAGATCATAAATTTATCAGGTTATCAAGTTATCAAGGTATTAAGCTACTAAGTTATCAAGATACCAAACTACCAAGGTATCAAATTACCAAGTTATTGAGCTGTCAAACTACCAAGTTACAAAATTAAAGTCTAAGTAGAAATGTTTTCAAATCCCAAACCTTCAAACCCCTAAATTTTGAAACATATAATGTCCTAAATTTCAAAATTTCAAAATATTTAATCCAAAAATTTCAAAAACTGTACAAGTTGAAAAAGCTTGCTAATTTTGGAGCTTGAAAATCAGAGTACAGAAATTGAATTTCTGAAATGTGGAAATTTATAAATTTTCGACTCTGAAGATTAAGGAATACATAAATTTCAGCAAATCAGTGCTCTCGAAATTTAGAAACCAGGAAACGTGTAGATGCAAGTACTCACGGATTTATTTACACCTATATCGTACGCTTTATAGAAAATACTCGGAAGGCATGTACGTATAAACCGCGCAGTATATTTCGCGATATATCCCACATTCAGATATCTACATAAGATCACCATAAATTTTTCACCATGAGACGGGTAACTGTTCTTCGCGAACACCTACGCGTCCGATAATAGATGTATGCGTATATCAAGGCGTATCCGGCCAAGAGACGTCTCTGTCAGTAATCGATCACTCGCTGTGTTATATCGAAATTTGCAAGTGAAACTCGGCCTGGAACACGGAACGTTGTTTGATCTTGGCGTTTGTCCGCTTTGGCAATGAATACCAGATAGGTACACACAGTTCCTGTTCTGGAATATCGTATTGTTCTGTACGCTGCAGTTGGGTTTTGTTATTGAGATGCTGAATTTCCTTTTAAATCAGTGAGACGGAATCCTTCTTTCTGCGCATGCGCGGATCGTCGACGTCAACATGTAAATAAAATCGATGTACCTCGATCGTTCGTACACAATTTTAAAATAAACACAATTTTGTAAAATTATTTGTGTAACTTATATTTGTAATCAAGGTGTATCTTTCTTTATTCATATATCTACTTCATTGTTGCTCTGTTGCGCATCCGCGGTAAATATCGTCCATGTCAGCATGTAAATAAAATCGATGTATTTCGATGGTAGATACACAATTTTAAACGAAATACAATTTTGCAAAATTATATGCGTAAATTGTATATGTAATCAAGGTAAGTCTTGTATTCATATATTCACTGACGTTCTACTACGCATGCGCAGTACATATATTATTGTCGATATTAATATATAAATAAAGTAGATATACTTTCATTGTAGATAAACAATTTTAAACAAATCACAATAATTTTGCAAAATTATATGTGTAAATTATATATGTAATCAAAGTGTGTTTTATATTTATATATTTACTGATGCTCTACTACGCATGCGCAGTACACATTCCATCGTCGATGATCTACTGCGCATGCGCGAAGAGCGGATCTGCACGCTGTCTTATATTAAAGTGTACACGATGCACAATTAGGTTCAAATTTTCCATAAATAAACTATTTAAACGTGTTCCTGATAAAAAATTATCAACATAAATCTACCATGAAATATAATACTGCAATTTAAGAAGATAGAAATATCAAAAACCTCTAAAATAGTATTTTTGTACTAAGCATCAACAGAATAATGTATACTCTATAATTTATAGAGTATTTATAAATACTAAATTATTTTCCTGTGAGAATTTTATTCCAAACAAATTGCACCGAGTCCGTACAAAAAAGAACGTACTTAAGGCGGCAAATTTGAACTGTCCAAACGTATCCTGTGTTCAAATGCGCCTCCATGCACGCTGCATTACGCGCGGCTCTCATAAAGACACATATCCGTACACGTGTCCTTATACAAATCTCGTGCCGTTTCCGGCGAGGAAAGAGTGGCCGGATATTACTTCCATCTTGTCACGAGAACAACTTTTGTTTCTGTCGGGACCAGTCTCCGTTATCGAGCTTGGCTCTACTCCATCAACCTTTTCTTCTGGATGGCAAGACAGTTCCTGCGGGAAAATTTCTTCGTTGAAAACGAGGCGTACACACGTGAGAGTCGAACCGTCGTCGAAACTGCTGGTTAAAACATTCGATCGATACCTAACCTCTCGTCGTACAGATAAAATACAAACGGGGAGTTGAATTTTGAATTCTGTCACAAAATGGCGGACATGTGGTCTTTAGGAAAACTGTCAAATATTTAACCTCAAAATTTAATTTCTATTTTATGAACAGTTATTTCTGTAATTCTGTATATTTCAGTAAATTATAAAGGCTCGGTTTCGTAAATTTAATTTGACGCGTTTACCGACCCTTCGAAAATAGTCAAGTATTTAACTTCAAAATTTAATTATCATTTTCTGAACCATAGACTGGGATTATTTCCGTAAATTCTATTTTGCCCGGTGAATTCAAAATGAGCTCGCGCAATAATTTCTGACGTGCATTACTGATCCACCGAAAATTAATTATTGAATTCGAAGGTTTTGTCTTCTATTATTTACAAGGAATGTTTAATTAACAGTAATTACTGTCTCCAGGGAGGTGATGTTTGTGCGTTACTTTGTACATGATATTGGCTCGCAAATATTTTGAGGCATTATTGAAGCTTACTGCCGCATATTAACTCTGTGATTAAACCGGGGATGGAAATACTGGGCGTGTATTAACTGTTTGAGACGTATCGGGGAGAATTCATAGAATTCCCAATGGAGCTTTTCGAATAATACACGTACCGTTTATAGCGGCATGCCGGGGATATTGTGTAAAGGACATTCAACGTGAATAACAGACAGAGCTGTACGTGTAATGGGAATTGTTACAATCGATGCGTTCCTCGTAATCGTACATTATCGAACGTACATATTAACAATGAATACACTCGTTTAGAGTACTTTGCATGCACGGTGTTACGAAAATAATTAGTTCGACGCTGCCCGCCAGATGGCGCCACAGAAAAAGTTTACTTTAACTGAAAAGATTTATCATGCATACGAGTGCCTGAAAATTGTTAATGTTTCCTGCGACTTTATGTTATAGTGATTAAATAGCATTGTGGAACAAATACTATAACGGGAAACTTGTTGAGCTAGAAAGTTGAGACAATGAGTTACTGTATATTGTCAAACATACTGTGTAATATAAAATTGTAGCAACAACTGTAATAAAACTATATTTGAATAAAATTGAAAATAAAACTATATTTGTATAAAATTCACTATAAAATTATAAGTCATATTTATCCCTCAAATGATGAAACTATAACCTAACCAGTAACCTAACCTATAACCTAACCTCTAACCTACAACCTAACCCAGAACGTAACCTAGAACCTAACCTATAATCTAACCTATAATCTAACCTATAATCTAACCTATAATCTAACCTATAATCTAACCTATAATCTAACCTATAATCTAACCTATAACCTAACCTATAATCTAACCTATAATCTAACCTATAACTTAACCTATCACCTATCCTATAACTAACCTATAATCTAACCTATAACCTAATCTATAACCTAATCTATAACCTAACCTATAACCTAACCAATAATCTAGCTTATAATCTAACCTATAATCTAACCTATAATCTAACCCATAATCTAACCTATAATCTAACCCATAATCTAACCCATAATCTAACCCATAAACTAACCTAAAATCTAACCTATAACCTAACCAATTTTATGAAATAAGACAAGTATACAACAGTAACATACGTCTTCATAAAACAATGATACAAATAAATGAATATTTGCACTTAATATTTGATTGTACGAGCAAGCTCTAGTGTGTACACACACACAGTTATCAAGCGATCGATTTTCCAACAGCACACTCGAGGCAGCAAAGTTTTATTGGAAAGACCAGCTCTCGGAAAAAGTATTTCTACGAATATCGTTTGCTTCTCTATTCCTCGAATCCCCTTTTCCCTTAAATCGCTTTATCTCCTTGTTTCTTTTGACTTTCTTCCTTTTATCCCTGATTTCGCCCCGTTGTACGTATTTTCTGCCCGTACAGCCTGTTATTCGGTGAATTTGTCTCGAGTACCGTGAAGATCGCGGAAAGAGGATAAGAAAATCGCGTAAATCGAATTTAAGAAGACGTACGGCGGATGGAACAGTGGCCATGCGGTTACGTGCAACATTTACCTAACCCGAGCAGGCAGCTGGAATCAAATTGTGAAAGCACATTCTTTTGAAAGTCACTTTTATGAAATTGTAAAAAGAAATCTTTTTAAATCGGTACAATTTTAAGGTTATACTGAATACGTTTGGATAGACTATGGAACATTTTATGAAATTTCTTCGGACATTTTTTAAAATGAGTAGCGCTTTGAGGGTTTTAATGGTGGGTTAATTTAGGTTAGGACACGTTTAATGTTTTCTGAATGTTTTGTGAAGCTTTGTTGTGGAGATTTTAACAGTATGGTTAAATTAGGTTATGTTATAGTTACTTTAAGATTATAATTTATTAAAATAATATTTTATTAAAGTTAATACTTGGAGTTAACCTAACCTAAATTAAATAAATCTAACCATCCATGATAACCAATGTAATACTGATCAGTGTAAAAATTATCAACCTAACCTAATCTAACTCAAATGAACTCACAGTTAAATTAATATTAGATTTGTGAGATTATTGTATCGAAAGCAAATTGTGTCCGAATAACTATGTATTTCTACATAAATTTCAAAATGGCGTACTTTCTATAAATATTTATTGAACCTTGTATTAAAATTGTTAAAAAGTAAGATGTGTACAAAGCTACTATTTTTCGTCAGCAAGTTTCCTTAAATATAAACGTTTGCGAAATAGAGGCGAAAGAATGCATTAATAGTTTAAATTAAAATAAATCGCTGACAACATTTAACTCTCGCATAAATTGAGTGGTAAATCTTCATTTCCTATCGGGACGGTTCACTGCAGGGTGTAAAGCTTGAGACCTAGTTTTACTGCTACTTCAGAAACGTTTTCCTTTATTTTGTTAAAGTACAGTTGGAAACGATGTTAACAACTTTTTTGATAAACACAAACTTTTAACTTTGATCATTTTTAAATTCACACAATCGTTTAACGTTTTAAATGCAGTAAAGATTTTTTGATTTTAAGGTATTCGGTCTATGAACTATTTAAATTCTGAATTTCTGGATTTTTAGATCTCTGATAATGGTAATAACAAATGCTTCACGCAATTCGCTATCTCACTCACTCTCGAATTCTCTGGGAACTATTAGGCTAGAGTTTGCGTAGTCCGTCGTGGTTCCTAAGACTCCTAGATTCCCTATATATCCATAGTTTCAGTCTCCAGTGCCTCTAAGTTCGCTAGGATCTCCACAGTCCAGTCCCTTGGATCCCTAAGTCCCCACATCCCCACATTCAATATCTATATTCCCAGGCGTAGGTACTCGGTGCGTGGTAATTCGACGCGTGGTAATTTGATGCGTGGTAATTCGATGCGTGGTAATTCGGCGTGTGGTAATTCGATATGTGGTAGTTCGATGCGTGATAATTCGACGCGTGGTGATTCGACGAGTGGTAATTCGATATGTGGTGATTCGACGCGTAACAATTCGGCGCGTAGTAATTCGACGCGTGGTAATTCGGCGTGTGGTAATTCGATATGTGGTAATTCGATGCGTGATAATTCGAGGCGTGGTGATTCGACGAGTGGTAATTCGACGCGAGGTAATTTGATGCGTTGTAATTCGATGCGTGGTAATTCGGCGTGTGGTAATTCGATATGTGGTAGTTCGATGCGTGATAATTCGACGCGTGATGATTCGACGAGTGGTAATTCGACGCGTGGTAATTTGATGCGTTGTAATTCGATGCGTGGTAATTCGGCGTGTGGTAATTCGATATGCGGTAATTCGATGCGTGATAATTCGACGCGTGGTGATCCGACGAGTGGTAATTCGATGCGTAGGTACTCAGCGTGGTAATTCGATACGTGGTGTTTCGACGCGTAACAATTCGGCGCGTGATAATTCGACGCGTGGGTATTCGGCGCATAGTTGTTGGGTACCCATAGTCCCTAGAGTCTCCACAGTCCCTAAGACCCCTATATTCCCTATATATCCATAGCTTCAGTCTCCAGTGCCTCTAAGTTCGCTAGGATCTCCACAGTCCAGTCCCTTGGATCCCTAGGTCCCATCCCCACATTCTCTACAGTTCCTGAATTCCCTAGATTCTCACAGTCCTCGGAATCGCCATATTTCCTAGCTTCCCAGAATCCCTACGTTCCCTTGGATCATCACAGTCTCTGTAGACAAGCCAGGAATTGGCGCGTAGGTCGAGCCAGAGTAAAAGAAGCCACTCGCTCCACCTATTCACCGTGAACACTTCCAGCTACATTTCGGCAAATGAGAATAATGACAATAACTGGTGAACGCAATCCGCACTATCTCGAGACGTTTGCCGACTGTTTTTGGTCTAATTGGTGTGCGAGCCAATATACCGAAAATGTGAGGCGTCCATTTTCCTATTGTGACCCGTATTAATCGCGTCAACCTCATACGCCAACTCGTGGGTTGACATCGGTACGTTTGTTTACAACCGCGCTGTATCTCGCAAGTTCACATTTACGTGCGTGGCCACGTGTGTAGGGTTCGTTGAAAGTGGAAACGGATGTGTGTCAGTGGGTCAATGGACCTCTCTTCTTCCCTTTTCCTTCTTCCACCCACGTTTAACGCTGCTTCTCCGTTCCGTTCCACGGATGCATTAGCTCCGGACACGAACCGCTACCTTTTTGTCCGGTCTTTCACCTCGGCGACCTCTCTTGCTCGCGTTCGTTTTCATTTTCCTTTTCTTCCTCTCTCTTTCCTGCCTCGATGGCCAAGAAAGGATTCCCTCGCCGACGAACATGTTGAATTTCTTTGCGATCAGGGATGACGGGTCAGCGTGGATTGGTTAGAAAGCTCTGCATCCGGAATTTCCTGTGGCTCGGTCTGTTGCTCTTCACAGAGCAACGCGGTCCAATTGCTTCAAGATGTCGTCGGATGAAAGAATGTCTGATATGATGGACATGCAGTCCGTATATTCCGTGTAAACCCGCACTTCAACCGTTCACGCTTCGTTTATTCGCGTATGGAATTCTTCCTATGGATTCGATCTTTTTTTCCTGCTTTTGCGCGTGTATGAATGACACAGGTTTTCAATGCTGGATAATGCTTTTACGATGTTAAACGTTTTGTATTGTATAAATATGAAGTATAAACATGAAGTACAAACATGAATTGTAAACATGAAGTATAAACATGAAGTACAAACATGAATTGTAAACATGAAGTATAAACATGAAGTTTAAACATAAAGTATAAACATGAAATATAAACATGAAGTATAAACATTAAGTGCAAACATGAAATATAAACATGAAGTATAAACATGAAGTATAAACATTAAGTGTAAACATGAAATATAAACATGAAGTATAAACATGAAGTATAAACCTAAAGTATGAACATGAAGTGTAAACATGAAGTATAAACATTAAGTGTAAACATGAAATATAAACATGAAGTATAAACATGAAGTATAAACATTAAGTGTAAACATGAAGTATAAACCTAAGGTATGAACATGAAGTGTAAACATGAAGTATAAACCTAAAGCATGAACATGAAGTGTAAACATGAAGTATAAACATTAAGTGTAAACATGAAATATAAACATGAAGTGTAAACATGAAGTATAAACATTAAGTGTAAACATGAGATATAAACATGAAGTTTAATCATGAAGTATTAACATGAAGAATCAATATGAAATAAAAACATGAAGTGTACACACGAAGTATAAACACGAAGTACAAATATAATAGGACAAAGATAAAGAACAAATGTAAAGTACGAACATAAAGTATAAATACAAAGTGTAAATATAAAATACAGATATAAAGTACAAATTTAAAGTACAAATATAAAGCACAAATATAGAGTACAAATATAAAGAACGAAATTACCAGTTAACGGCCGGAACACGTAAATTTACGTTTTTGCGTAGCGACTTCCTGGGACGAGCCACGTAGATTTACGTTTTTGCTTGAATTTTTAAGCCGCGTTTTTCATTTTTATGAGTATTGGGTTTCTTCTTGTTACCATTAGTTGTAATACTATCTTTCGAACCTGGTGCACAGTTTTTAGGTAGTATTTTTTAATAATTTCGTAACCGTGATTATGATAGGTATATTTGTTAATTTTAGTATTATTGTCGCAATCATTGTTAGGTTAGGTTAGGTATTATTCTTATAGTTTCGGTTAATGTTATTACGACTGTATTATTATGGCTATTGCTGTATTGTTATATTAATATTTTGTAGCTATTGTTATTGTTATTGTTATTAATATTAGTATTAATATTACAGCAATACTAAAAATTGACTTTTATTATCACCTTGGTAATATAATAAAAAATTGAATGAATAATTTTTTATTTTATTTTAATATTAACATCCACAAAAGTTGTGACTATGGTAGATACACAGCGTAACGCGAGTCTCCGTTACATCACCCTACACCGCCGAAATCTTACGCAACTGGTAATACAAACATTTCGAACATTTCCATTAAGTAGAATGACCAACATAACACCGTTCATTTTCATCGCGAACGTTAGTACAAAACGTGAATTTGCAGAACGCTCGTCCCTGGAATTATAGCGACTTAAGGGTGCGCGCACAACGGTTTGTACGTCCGTTTCATCCATTTCGTGGCAAATTTATCTAACAGTTAAGACCACAGCTGCAGACCAAACACAATGTATTTCGGTCGAGTACATTCCCTCTGTTTGCCCCGAGCACGTTCTTAACTGCCAGGTAAATTTACCGCAAAGTGGATCAACCGGTCTTAAAACACACAATTACATGTCTGCACCGTGTTTAGCACCGGCTAAATATGTCTAAACAATCCCTACTTTTGATATTACGGCTACTGTTATGTTTGCTCTTTTTCGTCTCAACAATTCGGCACGGAATTGTTTTTCTGTTAAATAAACATAACGGTGTCAGCTAGCGATGGTCAGCCATTCTTTTCGACGAGCATTGAATATGTAGGCTCGCGAAGTTGTGGCCTGAAAAGCAACCAGATAAAACCTCCTATTATTCTCATCCTAAGGGATTGCTGGTTCAAAACCACTGACCCAGACGCTAGGAATTACTTCAATCTATTCTCATATCGATTTAACGTTCCCCCGAGTGTTCGACGACAGACTAACATATTTCTGGTATAAAGCTCGGCCACTATTTTCAATCTTCTATATGACTGCTCAGTGAATCAGACTGTGATTCATCGCCACGCGGTGATACATAAAAATCCGTAATATCTAACTAGCTCCTCGTTATTCCCTACCCAAACGCATTTGAGACTTTAGGGATTCAAACTTTAAAATTTTCATATTTTATCATATCGAGACTTTTGGGATTCATGTGAGACTTTTGGAATATTTTAGGACTTTTGAAACTTTGATATATAAGACTCTTGGGACTTTTAAGACTTGTAAGACTTTTTGGGACTTACAGTATTTATGGGACTTCTAAGACTTTTAGAACGTTTAGTCACTCGATATTTTGAAACTTTTGAGAACCTTGGAAACCTCTAAACATTGAAACGTTGAGAATTAAAAAATCTTAAGGACCTCGGTACTTTGGTGACTGCAATTTTTGTCCTTTGAAATTTGAGAACGTTGAGGTTCAAAACGATAAAGGAAAGCGATTTCCGTTGTGCTCTACAAACGAAACGGTTTTAAAGAAACGTTAACGAGAATGCCACAGTTCCAGCCGTGGCTGGATCGCATCACAAACCTCGATCGTCCATTTGTTCTTTGATTACGTTTCCATTTGTGACGGAACACGAGTAGATGAGAGAGCGGTGAACCAGCTCAGCTGTATAGTTGCACGGTGATAAACGATACGACCGACAGGACGAAAAGAGGCAAGGAAAAGGAAATTCCTTCCATGGGAATGCACCCTTGTTTTCTGTTATTCTGGATGCTGTTCTCTTTGTTAAGCAACAGCCACGCGATGTAATATGGCATTCTTTTCACCGCGTACAATCCTCGAAAGAATGTGGACATATAGGAATTAGAGTTATACGAATGTGGAAATATAGTGATTTAGGAGTATGAGAATATGGAAGTGTAGGAATCTATTATAAGTCTTTGGGAGCATGAGGTGAATCTGATATAAGGTTGTGGGAGTAGAATTTAGGGTTATAGGCATGTGGGGCTATAGGGACCTAAGGTTACAAGAATGTGGACATATAAGGACTTAGAGTTATAAGAATGTAGGAGTATAGGATTTAGAGTTATAAGGATGTGGAAGTATGAATAACTAGGGATATAAAGTTGTGAGAGGGTGGGAATCTAGGGATATAAGCTTGTGAGAGTGTAGGAATCTAGGATTATAAGCTAGTGGGGCTATAGGGTATGATATTACAAGAATGTGGACATATAAGGACTTAGAGTTATAAGAATGTAGGAGTATAGGATTTAGAGTTATAAGGATGTGGAAGTATGAATATCTAGGGATATAAAGTTGTGAGAGGGTGGGAATCTAGGGATATAAGCTTGTGAGAGTGCAGGAATCTAGGATTATAAGCTAGTGGGGCTATAGGGTATGATATTACAAGAATGTGGACATATAAGGACTTAGGGTTATAAGAATGTGGAAGTATAGGATTTAGAGTTATGAGGATGTGGAAGTATAGACATCTAGGGATATAAAGTTGTGAGAGGGTGGGAATCTAGGGATATAAGCTTGTGAGAGTATAGGAATCTAGAATCATAAGCTAGTGGGGCTATGGGGACCTAAGATTACAAGAATGTGGACATATAAGGACTTAGGGTTATAAGAATGTGAGAATATAGGGACTTGGAGTTATAAGGATGTGGAATTATAGATATCTAGGGATATAAAGTTGTGAGAGAGTATTGAATCTAGGGTTGTAGGCTTGTGGTAATATAGGGACCTAAGATTACAAGAATGTGGACATATAAGGACTTAGAGTTATAAGAATGTGAGAATATAGGGACTTGGAGCAATAACGATGTGGAAGTATAGATATCTAGGGATATAAAGTTGTGAGAGAGTATAGAATCTAGGGTTGTAGGCTTGTGGTAATATAGGGACCTAAGATTACAAGAATGTGGACACATAAGGACTTAGGGTTATAAGAATGTGGGAGTATAGGATTTAGAGTTATAAGGGTGTGGAAGTATAGGTATCTAGGGATATCAGCTTGAGGGAGTATAGGAATCTAGGGATATAAACTTGTGAGAGTATAGGAATTTAGAGTTATAAGCTTGTGGGAGTATAGGAATCTAGGGTTATATGCTAGTGGGGCTATAAGGACCTAAGATTATGATAATGTGAAGCTATGAAGACCTAAGATTGTATGTGGTGATATATGGATCTAAAGTTATAAGCATGTGGTAAGAAATCTGGGAATCAATTACCTTCTAGTAGCACACTTTCCATCATATATGTGTATGTATGTGTATGCGTATATGTATGTATATGCGTATGTGTGCGCGTAGATGTATGTATATGCGTATGTGTGCGCGTAGATGTATGTATGTGTACCTGTACGTGTATGTGTATGTGTATGGCTAAGCGTATGTGTAAGTGCATATATGTATGTGTACATTAATTCAAAACCTAACCGTCACTATAAATACATGATTTAACTATTTATACCGGTTTCACGAAAACCGTACAACATATCCATATATAAATTATATACTAACTATCATTTCGAATAACACATACGGTTTATATTAGCCACCTCATACGACCTAACATCTGCCTGCCTCGTTCTTATTTAACATGCACGCGTTTGAAATTCCCTTTGCGACCTACATAAATATATTACTTCAGCTCTGAAGTTCTCCATCTATAATTTACATGTACGTAGCCCATCCCTTAATGAAAATTTCAGTTGGCGGGTTAAACACGGACGAAAAAATTCATATTATGGTGTTTAAATGAAGTGCGGTGTATAGAAGAGGCGAGGTTCACCGAGAGCAAACCAATTTGCTCGTATTTCCACGTGCATACTTTGTTCGTCGCTTTTGAAAGGATCCCCTTCGAGCTTAATTCGATATCACAGGACGACGATCAAAGCTCTGTGCCAAAGTAATGGCCGATTGTTCAAGAAGTCATGGCCGTACACCGGAAACTCGGCGCCGCGCAAACTCCATGAATTTCGGCTTTGTTCGTTGCTTCTCGCCGGGAACATTTGTGTCCACAGCGGACAAAAGCATATCGAAGGAATTCTCGCTAATTAAAAGTTTGAATTCGCGCCACGAGTGGCTGCGGAATTTTCGTCAAGAACGCACGAGTTTCTCACGCCATAAGAACAAATATTTTCTTACGCGACTTCGCGGAAAGTTCACCTACGGTGTACGATACGTACACGTTCTTTTATTTGTAACAGTATTTTTATGCACTTCGTAAAATATATTGTTTTTTGTTCTTCCATTTTGTTTTAGAATGGTACATTTTGTGCAATGACAACTTTGGGCATGGGGAGTTTTTGAACTTCTGAACTTCCAGATTTTGGGGTTTTTGAATTTTTGAATTTTGGGTCTTTAGAAATTCTTTAATTTCATTTGGATCTTTAGGATTTTGGAACTTTAGAAGACGAAATTTTCGAATTTTAAGGCCACAGCTTCGGATTTTACAATTTTAGGATTTTTGAATTTGCAGTTTAACTAATTCAGAACTTTGAAATTTTGGGATTTTGGGACTCTGAGATCTTTGAGTTTTGGAGCTTCAAACCAAATCAATGAAACTTAGAATTATAGCGTTAACGGTTCGCTGAAAGAAAGACTGCGTTCAGTTACGGAGGGATCGCAACGATCAGTTAACGCAATCTCGCTATTTATTGAAAACTATTTCTACTTAAACGGCACGATCCAAAATGCAGGGAAAAGAGTGACCTGGATTAATCCAAGTAGGAAACGTGTAGGCTAGTCAGGACATGGGATCTAAATTGTCCACTAGGGAGCTATATATACATATCAATGGTGAACTGATCCTAAACTTGCTCAAATCAAACAAATGGAAATTTAGATCAAATTACTGTCAACCGCACGTGGAAATGATGGGCGCTCACTTGCGGAGGGACCGTAACGATCGGTTATCGCAAACCTTATAAACTTGAACTTTGACTCGGATCAACAGCACATACGAATCAAAATGCAGAAAAAGGGTGACCTGGATCGATCCAAATAGGAAACCTGTAGGCTAGTCAGGACATGGGATCTAAATTGTCCACTAGGGAGCTATATACACATATCAATGGTGAGCTGATCCTAAACTTGCTCAAATCAAACAAATGGAAATTTAGATCAAATTACTGTCAACCGTACGTGGAAACGATGGGCGCTCACTTACGGAGGGACCGTAACGATCGGTTATCGCGAACCTTATAAACTTGAACTTTGACTCGGATCAACAGCACATACGAATCAAAATGCAGAAAAAGGGTGACCTGGATCGATCCAAATAGGAAACCTGTAGGCTAGTCAGGACATGGGATCTAAATTGTCCACAAGGGAGCTGTATATACATATCAATGGTGAGCTGATCCTAAACTTGCTCAAATCAAACAAATGGAAATTTAGATCAAATTACTGTCAACCGCACGTGGAAACGATGGGCGCTCACTTACGGAGGGACCGTAACGATCGGTTATCGCAAACCTTATAAACTTGAACTTTGACTCGGATCAGCAGCACATACGAATCAAAATGCAGAAAAAGGGTGACCTGGATCGATCCAAATAGGAAACCTGTAGGCTAGTCAGGACATGGGATCTAAATTGTCCACTAGGGAGCTGTATATACATATCAATGGTAAGCTGATCGTAGATTAGATGAAATCAATCAAATGGAAATTTGGATCAAATTACTGTCCACCGTTGATGGAAACGATGGGCGCTCACTTGCGGAGGGACCGTAACGATCGGTTATCGCGAACCTTATAAAGTTGAACTTTGACTCGGATCAGCAGCACATATGAATCAAAATGCAGAAAAAGGGTATCGGGTGAACGACCCGGAGAGAATTGATCCAGGGAGGAAATAACGTGTAGGCTAGTCAGGAGCGAATCGACACGGGATCGCTCACGACTCTAAATTGTCCACGTCTCTAGGGAGCTGGTCCACGTGTATACGTGGCAATGGTAAGCTGACCCTAGATGTCCATCGCGTCGAGATGAAAAGGCCACGACGGATCTACTTTGCCCACCGAGTCGGTCCCGTTAGACACAGCGCAACTATCAGAATCTAATCACCGGGTAGCATCAGACACTCGGGTTCGTTCGACTGCGTCCCCCGGTACAAATTGTCGGGTAGATAGGCATCGGTTGCCCCCTACGGGTCAGCAGATGTAGATATTCGGATGGTTCGCCGGTGTTATCTTCTTCGCAAGATTAACCCTTTGACTGCGGTACACTCGGAAGCTGAATGTTCAGTGGGCGCATCACACTGCCGCGTCACGATGTATGGAGTACAAACCGGCGTTACGGTGTTTCTTTATACCATTTTATTACCTACGGGATGTAATAATCCCGGGATTCTGGAAGGAGAGATGACAGCTGACTGTGTGGCCACATAATAAGCTCGAGGATCTTGATTCCTACCGTTCCTGATCACCGGCTTGCATATCCTTAACGCTGGAGCTCGTCAAAGCCATCTCGTATTTCAAATTATGGAAATTACTAGGGTATTTTTGTAGTGTTCACGTTTGTCCAGATCATAGAATAAGCTAATTTACGTATCGTCTCTTATTTATCTTATTTTGGTTTCGATTTATTTAGGGATACAGGTATAGACATGTGGATCTAGGGATATTGAGGGACGTAAATCTGGAGATATAATTATAGATGATGTAAGAATCTAGGGATATTGAGGGACGTAAATCTAGAGATATAATTATAGATAATGTAAGAATGTAGGGATATTGAGGGACGTAAATCTAGAGATATAATTATAGATGATGTAAGAATCTAGGGATATTTCGGGGGATGTAGGAATGTCAGGGTACTAGGATTTAGAGGAATAAAAATTTAGGGATATGGAAATCTAAGGTTAATGGGATTTTGGTGTCACAAGGGTTTAGGAGTATAGGAACCTAGGGATTTTAGGATCTAGGGATATGAGTTTATAGGACTGTGAGACTCTAAGGATACTAGGTTTTAGAGGAATAGAAATTTAGAGATATAGAAATCTTGAGGCACTGGTATTTAGTGTCACAAGAATTTAGGAATATAGGAATCTAGGGATATCAGGATCTAGGGATATGAGTTTAGAGGTATGTAATAGTCTAAGAATATTAGGATTCAGAGGAATAGAAATTTAAGGAAGCATAGAAATCTAGAGGTACTGGAATTTTGTGTCACAGGGATCTAGGAGTACAGGAACCTAGGGATTTTAGGATCTAGGGATATGAGTTTCGGGTTATGTAGGAATCTACCGATATTAGAATTTAGAGGAATAGAAATCTAGGGGTACTGGGATTTGATGTCACAAGGATGTAGGAATATAGGAATCTAGGGATATTAGTATCTAGGGTTATACGAACCTATAAGTATCGATGATTATAAAAGTTTAAAACTATAGTTCTAAAGGAATACGAAGATCTAGGGATATAAGTATAGGGAACTAGATATAAAGGAACCTGGGGTGAGTCTAGGGAGAAATAAAAAAATACCTAGAACGTTCCTAGCGACATACCGACTACATTTTAAGCAGATACAAAACCTGAATGCAAGACTGAATCTAGGAATTCTACCTAGATTCTTACAAGTGTTACCTACTCCAAAAAATTCCCTAGATGAACTTCATCCCTACACTTCTCACGGTGTCTACAGTACCAGATATAAAATAAATCGTATTTAAACCACCCTACACATATTTCAAAATCGGATGGATTATAAATTTGTAGAACCCTATAATTTCCCCAGAAATAAATTCAGGCGGTCGATTTAGCAGGTTAAATCATGATTCATGGGAAAATATATTTTCGCCCGTAAGATAATTATGACAAATGGCGGAACGGTAATCTCGGGAACACGTTCTCGAATTATCATCGTCTCGGTGAATAAAAGATTCTCGGGAAAAGAAAAAAAAAAAAAGAACGAAGAATGTTTATCGATGATGCCCGATCACGGAGATTACAGAGGCGTGAAATTAATTATTTCACGAGCCAGCGTTATCGCTCAGGCTCGCAGACATCTTAAAATGGATGTGTATCCGCGGGCGTGCATTCTTATTCGCGCAAGATTCGATCGTTCGACGCGATACAGCCGCCACAATCGAAGCAGTAGAATCACTGGTTCTAAACAGGCTGAAACTGCAGCAACAGCAGACGGATACAACATCAGGGAGATCACGTTGCAATACCTCTATACCTGTCTATACAGACCGCTTCAAAAGAGATGTACCTTGTAAAAATTTATGGACGATTAATTATTTGTTTTGTAGTATGGGAAGTTTTATTGATTATTTTTCAATGATGAGGGGAGGGGAATTTTTAAAGGGTCTCAACTTGCAATTTTGATACACTGAAATTGTCAAATTGTCAAATTTTTAAGTTTTCAAATTGTCAGATTTTCAAATTGTTAAAATGTCTTAATTTTTAAATTAACAAATTGTCAAACTGACAAATTGTAAAATTTCCTAGGCTTTAATTTCTAGTTTTCTCACTTCTTATAATTCTAAATTTTCCAGCTATAACAATTCTCAAATTTCCAAACTTCAAAATTCCCAATTTTGTAAATTCGCAAGTTCAAAAAATTTTTTATTTCTATTATTCTAAATCCCTCAATTGTAAATTCCCAAATTTCTTAATGCTCCTAATTTTCAAATTCTAAAATTCTTAAATTCCTGAATTCCTATATTTCTCAAATTCTCAATATTTAAATTTCTGACTTCCCAAATTCCAAAATTCCAAACGTTCAAAATCCCAAATTCCCACAATTCTTAAATTTCTAAATTCTCCAATTCCCCAATTCCCCAATTCCCAAATTTCCAAATTTCCAAATTCCCAAATTTCCAAATTCCCAAACTCCCAAATTCCCAAATTTCCAAATTCCCAAATTCCAAAGCTCCAAAATTCCAAAATCCCAAATTCTCAAAATCCCAAAACTCCAAAATCCGAAAATCCCAAATTCTCAATATCCTAAAATCCCAAAATTTCCAAATTTTCAAATTCCCAAATTCCCAAATTTCCAAATTTCCAAATTCCCAAATTTCCAAATTCCCAAATTCCAAAGCTCCAAAATTCCAAAATCCCAAATTCTCAAAATCCCAAAACTCCAAAATCCGAAAATCCCAAATTCCCAAATTCCCAAATTCCAAAGCTCCAAAATTCCAAAATCCAAAATTCTCAAAATCACAAATTCTCAAAATCCCAAAACTCCAAAATCCGAAAATCCCAAATTCCCAATATCCTAAAATCCCAAAATTTCCAAATTTTCAAATTCCCAAATTTCCAAATTTCCAAATTCCCAAATTCCAAAGCTCCAAAATTCCAAAATCTCAAAACTCCAAAATCCCAAAACTCCAAAATCCGAAAGTCTCAAATTCCCAATATCCTAAAATCCCAAAATTCCTAAATACCTAAATCCGAAAATCTCAAAATTCCTAAACTCCTAAACTCCTAAATTCCTAAATTCCAAAATTCCAAAATTCCAAAATTCCAAAATTCCAAAAATTAAAAATACCTAAATCCCAAAATGTATCATTTGAAAATTCATAGCTCCAAAATTTGAAATAACTACATTTCCAATTTCGAAAATATAAAACTCCAACCAACATCAAAAGATGGCGCCTCTAAGATAGGTTAGCATCCCCATTAAATCATGCAATATAACAGTTCACTACCCACACAAAATACCCAACAGAACCAAAAGTTCTGAACCTAAGTAGAACCCAAACACTCAATAAATATCATGAAATAACAAGAATTGTAAAACTTCTTCAAACAGCCCTGTCAACATTTATTATTCATATCTCAAAACTATCATACATATCGATAAATACAGGTTCTTCTTCCATATCATTATTCAATCAACGTTTGAACGCGCCGATTAGTTTAAGCTCAGATAATCAAAGCACTACTGTATCTTGGATCAACATAGTTACATAATAACTCGGCTTGTATATATCTTGTTTGCAGTGAATGTAAAACAGGTCTTCGGCGTAGTTTCATGCCAAGTGATTGCGAAAGTCGTATTGCACGCCCCTATCGCGATTTACAATCACAGCGCAGCCATACAACTTGAAAGCACTCCTCGTAAAAACTAAGCAAGAGAAAAGTACCTCAAATGGAGAATCATTATTATAGATACGTCGGATGGTTTTTCGTAGCGAGAAACACGCCGGCAATAAATTTCACCGCGCTTACCCGTATTTTTCTTGTTGCTCATCCTGCCCGACGATGAAAGCGCGTTGAAAGTACAAAGTACCAACTTATAAAACGTACAGATTTATCATTCTTAACTTTCTTATCCAATTCAAACTTCTCGTTATACCATCATTTTTTATTATATTCCATTCTTGATCGGAGCTAATTAATTAGTTGCAGTTAATTAGGTAATTGTTCGTGAAATTTGATCGAATTTGGTGGGGTTAATTAATATTTCGTGGATTCTGCAAATTCGACATAAATTGCTGACGTGTGTTAATATTTCATTCATTTTGATAATTAGTATTTTATAATTGATCGTAGGTGTTAATTGTGTACTAGTTAACGATTTATAAATTGTACACATGTGTTACTTAACACTTTACACATTGTTCACATGTGTCAATTAACGCGTTATTAATTGCACACATGAGTCAATCAACCTTTTATGAATTGTACATATGTGTTAATTTACATTGTATAAATTGCACACATGTGTCATTAACGTTTTACAAATTGTACACATGTGTTAATTAACACACTTTTCAAATTGTTCACATGTGTCAATTAACACTTTATTAATTACACACATGTGTCAATCAACCCTTTACAAATTGTACATATACGTTAATTTACAGTTTACAAATTGCACACATGTGTCAATCAACTCTTTACAAATTATGCATATATGTTAATTTACATTGTATACATTGCACACATGTGTCAATTAACATTTTACAAATTGTACATATGTGCTAATTAACACACTTATCAAATTGTTCATATGTGTCAATTAACACTTTACAAATTGTACATACGTGTTAATTAACACACTTCCCAAATTGTTCATATGTGTCCATTAACACTTTACAAATTGTACACATATGTTAATTAATACTTTCTAAATTGTTCGTATGTGTTAGACACCATTTTATCAATTTTTGCATGATGGTTAATACTTCATACTCTTTTCATATGTGGTAACTAACATTTCATATATTTTGCACATGACTTAGTCATTTATTAAATTTTTGTATATATAAAATAAATTTAAAAAAAATGTATAATAAATATAATTTTATTTTAAACCTTTGTAAAACATTCATTATATCACAGTAAAATTAACTATTACGTCTAATCAGAACCTTGGAATTTGAAATGTTAATTATTTTTATGCAAACTAATTAATGACTCAACACGTCATATACATAAACCTACATTTTCCACCGTAGTTGTAAACATGCAAAAAGTAGAGATAGTAACGCGGGCCATCACGATTTTGAGTTCTACAGAGTTGTGACAGCTACGCAAACTTTCGTGAAGTACTTGTTATGATGCTTACAACATTTCATAACAACTGCCGGCCATTTTCGTTAAAGTTCTGTCGCGTAATTAATGTCTGTTGTTAGCGCTACAATGAAAAGTTTGTACAAGCTTTTGTTCGACGGTAATTTACAACGATTTTCGAAGAAACAAAAAATTCGACACAAAATGTTCGAGCGAGGTAACTACATTGTACTTTCATCATACATGCAACACTGAGAATAGATCAACTGTGTCTAGTAAACAATGGATACATGTTGAACATTCTGATTAGGTCAATTTTACCTAATGAATAGTAGATACACACGTGTGGAACATTGAGATTAGGTCAATTTTATGTAATAAATACTAGACCATATGTGGAACAGTGAGGTTAGATCAATTTTATCTAATAAGGAGTAGGTACACATATGTGGAAGACTGAGATTAGGTGAATTTCATCTAATAAACACTGGATGATCATATGTGTAACATTAAGGGTAGATCAATTTTATCTAATAAGCAGTAGGTACACATATGTGGAAAACTGAGATTAGGTGAATTTTATCTAATAAACACTAGGTACCCACATGTGGAACACTGAGACTAGGTGAATTCTACCTAATAAACACTAGGTACCCACATGTGGAACACAGAGGTTAGATCAATTTAACCTAATGAACACTAGGTACCCACATATGAAACACTGAGATTATGTGAATTTTACCCAATAAACACTAGATAACCATATGTGGAACACAGAGGTTAGGTCGATTTAACCTAATGAACACTAGGTACCCACATGTGGAACACAGAGGTTAGATCAATTTAGCCTAATGAGCACTAAGTACCCATATGTGGAACACTGAGATTATGTGAATTTTACCCAATAAACACTAGATAGATAACCATATGTGGAACACAGAGGTTAGGTCAATTTAACCTAATGAACACTAGGTACCCACATGTGGAACATTAAGACTAGGTGCATTCTATCTAATAAACAGTACCCAAACATAGAACAATGAAAGTAAAAAATACATCCAGAGAATATAAAATAATTTTCATAGAAAACGATCAAAAAATAATGTTGTACCACTCCGATCGAAACAGTTGCATTACGAACACCTGAAATAGAACATGTCCAAAAATCAGCGGTTCAGTCCCATTCAGTCCACATATCGAACACGCGATTCATATATTCCCACCGGAGATTTTTGTAATTAAAACCACCATCCTTAAACCAAACACGCATGTACACAAAGGAGCCCAAACACACGAGCTCCGGGTCATATTTGTTATCTGCCTAGAGTCCACACGATCCACATCTCTCCGGCAGAGAGTTTTATAATTAAAACCACCATCTTTGAATCGGGCATACATGCACACATGTCAGCGAAGAAGCTTTCAATATTTTATTCGAGGTGCCCGCCATTTGCGTGATTTCGCTAGCTTTTTCATCGGGTCGAAATTCAGCAGGCCTGTGCCGTTGAATTTCGCATAAAGAGCCAGGAAGAAAATCCGAGGTAACGCGCGTGGGTTTCAATGCATCCTCGCCCACATCGGCAACGATTTGTTCCCTTTTTTTTTTTTCTTTCACTCGTGTTCCTCGACGCGAAAGAAGCTCCAGGTGCGAAGACGCCAGACGAGCATAACGGTACACGGCCCCCACCATTTTCCTTTCTTCGCCGCCTCTTCCACGTGACCTGATTTTCTGACCCACTGCCAACGGCATGGCACGATCCGCTTCTTCCACCCGACACGCGCGTCTTCGTCCTCTAATTGAATTATCTCTTTTTCTGCCGAACCCGTGTCCCACTCCTCCCTGAAACGGGACTGTACTTCCCAAAAGCTGTCACATCCGAGTTCCACGAAATTTCGAAGGTACCTTCTTTTTAGGCAACGATGGTGGATTTTGGATTCGAAAGAAATTGTTTACTGGTTACCTTACCGACGTAATTACAATTTGAAATATTTTTGACGTTACAATTGTGCAATATAACATCCTATGAACACTTCTGTACCTATATGTACCATATTAAGGTAGATGGTTAAAAAAAACTATAAAACAGAGACATATAGAACTTTGGCTACTAAAATACTCTCAACTTCTATCTCTATTTGAAAATAGAATTTGCAAAGAAAAAATTGATTTCGTGGAGTTTTTTCCAAAAAGATCTCATCTCTATGGAAATCGTTCTTTTATAAAAATACCCAGAAAAATTTTCTTTCTTTTATGAAAAATAATGTAGACTAGAATTCTGCACCACTATATACCTGCGAATATTTTTATTCAAAAAAGGAAACAAGAAATTTTCTCTGGGGTCCGATAGCTCGGAAGAATCGTAAAAAGCAGAAACGGTACACAAAAAGTAAAACGTGAAAAAAAAGTATAAAACAAAATATGTACACATGTAGAAAGCGTAACTGAATGCGTTGGATACACCGGGCGAATTTATCTGCAAGCTGAATCAAGAAAAAAGAATTAACACGCAGCAAAATATAGAGAAAAACGTATTTGAATTTTCCCGCCAAATGGTTGCCACCCACGTGACGCTGCCTACGTCGTTATTGGACGGGTTACAAAATGGCGTCAAACTCAGCTGTGAAATATGCTAAAACTTATCGATACTTTTTAAATCGTTGCATTTTTAAACTTTCTCCGGATTTTGCTCGAATATTATACAAAAAGCTAACAGTTTGCTCCACAAAGCCTGCGGATATCTCGGAAACCAATCGAATTACAGAAAAAAGTTCAAAATGTTGATTCCCATAAGATATTCAAAAACCATCGAAATCAGAGATGTGCTTTCTAAATAACCACCGAAAGTTGTGAAATTCGATTAGACTGAAATTATGCAGATAGTTTCATTTTGCACAGAAATAATATTAGTAGAGGTTTTAACGACCCGGAATTTTTTATCATTCCCTACTTTACATTACGCAAAAGTAAAAATCGACTAAAATTAAACATTCAACGTTCTACACGAGACTGTACTAAAAATGCTATTAGAATGATTTAAAATTTTGAAAAAGGATAATGTGAAATTGTGGCTGACATATGACTCATCAGGTTGAAGACACGAACCGGAAATCTCGTGCTCTTATACGGCTATCTAAAGCATTATCTAAGATTTGATAGGCTACTGAGGAAATTCCGGAAACTCAGAACCAGCGAACTTGGGCTGCATTTTGCGCGAGCCTTTGTCTGAAACTTTTGACTCCGGTATGAACTTCTCATACCGCATTCAGGAAAAGCTCCTGCCCCTCAGAACCCCTTCCGTTCACCGAAGATTGCTTCCTTCGAGCGCCACTTCTGGACTCGGTGACTAACTTCTGAAACGTGACAAAGCTCTTTCCGTCTCGCGACCATTTTGTTAGATTTTTTTACTTCATTGTCTGATCTTATTATTGTCGACGGATCATTTTTATACGAGTGAAAACTGTTATTCATGGCTAAATTGTGAAGTAAGAAAAAGTAATTTAATGGTGTAGTAAGATAGGTAGTAGTTGTAACGAGGTGGAAGTATAGTAGTATGGTTGAGTAGTATAATATAGTAGTACTATAGTAGTAGCACTATAGTAATGGTACTGCAGTAGTAGTACTATAGTAGTAGCACTATAGTAGTAGTACTATAGTAGTAGCACTATAGTAGTAGTACTATAGTAGTAGCAATATAACAATACATAAGTAGTAATATAATTCTATAGTAGTACTGTAAGATAGCAAAATAGTGGTATAATAATATAGTTATACAGTAATAATATAATAGTGTAGTAGTATAGTAATGTGGTTGTATAGTAGTATATTAATATAATAATATGTTCGTATAGTGGTAGAGTGAATGTAATATTCTGTCATGAAATAGTGAATCAATAGAATAATGAGTTAAACTATCTGTCGAATAGTATAGTAGTAGTAATAGTATGGTAGTATAGTAGCATTGGTGCATACTACAATCACTGAAAGTGATACTATATGATTAATGATGGTAGTATAGTTGTATAGTAGAGTCAGTAAAATAGTAGTTTAGTGAGACTGTGGGACAGTAGTATAGTGGGGCTGTTAAATAGTAACTCTATTATTATAGTATTAGTAGTATAATAGTATCATGAAATATATAAGATATAATGTATAATATAATAGTATAGTGAAATAGTAGAATGGTAAAGTAATCGAAGAGTAGACTAATAGAATAATAGTATCGTATGAAAGAAGTATAGTAGTATAGTAAAATAGTAGAATAGTAAAATAGTAGAATAGTAGAATAGTTGAATAGATAAGCAATTGAACAGTGAAACAGTGAAATAATGAAATAGTGAAATATTGAAATAGTGAAATAGTGAAATAGTGAAATAGTGAAATAGTGAAATACTGATATAGTGATATAGTGTAATAATGAACTAGTGAAATAATGAAATAGTGAAATAGTAGAATTTTGGAATAGTGAAATAGTAATGTAATGAGATTACGAAATAACAAAATAATTAAACGAATCAAATAGTAGTATAGTAGAATAGTAGATCTATAGTACAATGATACCATCACAAAACTTGCTCTTCCACTTCAATCTCATCGACATCTAAGATCATGATAAAAGATAAAGAAAATTTATGTCAAATTAATAAAATTTAAATATTCTATAGTCAAAAATATCAAAATATTAATACACCGACATCAGTCACAGTCCAATCGAGACACCAGAAAATAAACCAAATTCACTGCAGATCCGCTTTCCGGTACGCGAACAAGTTCAGACTCCATCGTCGCAATTCCGTCATTTAAAGTTTGCGCAACGAACATTTATCCCTATCATGCTCGGCAAACCGACGACGAAATAAGGATTCGCGTTTACAAAAGGAAGAAGCATGATATGTGGAGCACAGGTTGTTTTCTTTGGCTGGTTTTATTACGCTCAGCGGAAACGGGGACTCGCGAAGAATCATGGAGGTTAGAAAATCAATGATATCATACGTTACGTTATTTTCCCGGTGTTCGTTACAGCCGTACGTGGCTACATGGTGTCCCGTGTGTGACAAACGAGTGAGCGATAGAGGAAGGGACACGTACGGGCTGCTCAACCATATTCGTGAATTTCATCCAAAACGTTCCAACCAATTCTTCATTCAGGTACGATATATCGCCATTACGGTCTTATATGAAAACACAATTTTAACAACATTCACGATTCACCTATACATCTATCGAGTTCAAGACTTTCCTCAGAAATTGTTTTCTGACTGTATTTTCAGAACTTTTTCTATATTGCATATATTGTATATATTGCATAATAGGGAAGTTAGATTTCCTTAGGGAAAATTATATTGTGTGTTTAAGGAATTGTTTGTCAAGGTTTTTCTGACAAATTGTTTATTGACAATATTCTCAAAACTTTCTTTATATTGCATATACTGTATATATTGCATAATAGGGAAGTTAGATTTCCTTAGGGAAAATTATAATGTATGTTTAATGAATTGTTTGTCAAGGTTTATCTGAGAAATTGTTTATTGACAATATTCTCAAAACTTTTTTTATATTGCATATATTGCATATATTTCATAATAGTAAAGTTGGTAGATTTCCCTAAGGAGAATCATAATGTGTGTTTAATGAAATATTTTTCATCTTCCAACACTGCATAATTTGCAACTATATATTATGGAAAAATGATGAAATTCCCTAGGGAAAAATGATGAGGATTGCAATGAATGTACAGGAATTTTCCCTAGAGAAATCTACATTGCTACTTTCCTTACAGAAGCTTTTTCCTGTTTCACTATTTTTCCTATGATGGATTACTATTACATTATAATTTTTCTTGGAGAAGATTATTCTCTACATCATCATTTTTCCTAGGGAAAGCTTTCTCTATATCACCATTTCCTCAACAGGGGTCGTATTTAAAATCATCATCCCTGGCAAATTTAACTATTACTTTATCATTTTTTCTAGAGAGGAATTATATATTGCCATTTTTCATACAAGAAACTTCTGTTATATTGCCATTTATCGTAGAGGAAACTTCTGTTATATCACCATTTTTTCAGCACGAACCTTCTTTCTTATTGCCACCTTATTGTAGTAAAGTTTAGTAGCACATCACTATTCTCCAGTGAAACATTCTTTTCGTACTGCCATTTTGTCTAAGAAAACCTTTTCCTATATTGCAGCTTTCTCTAAGTGAACTTTCTCCTATGTCACATTTTTCTCTAAGAAAATCTTCTTCTATATTACACCTTTCTCTTAGAAAACTTTCTTCTATATCACATCTTTCTCTAAGAAAATCTCGTATGTCACATTTTTCTCTAAGTAAACTTTCTCATATATCACCTCTTTCTCTAAGAAATTCTTGTATATCACATCTTCCTCTAAGGAAATTTCCTGTATCATATCTGTCTTTAAGAAACCATTCTCTTGTATCGCATCTTTTTCTAACAAAATCTTCTCTTATATCACATCTTTTTCTAAGAAAACCTCCTATATTGCATCTGTTTCTAAGAATACCTTCTCCTGTATCACATCTTTCTCTAATAAAACCTTCTCCTTTATCTTTCTCTAAAAAAATCTTTTCCCATATCATAACTTCCACCGCAGTAACATCTTCCTATATCGCCATTTTCCCTAAACAACATTTCCTCCGATTTTTCACGTCAATTTAAGAGATTCAGTAGAAATCGAACATCGTTTGCAAAATATCAGGAGAAAGAGTCGAGAGCAGCGTCGAAACAACTAACTTCAAAGGGATCCGTAAGGACAGGCTGCAACAGCAGGAAAAGCGAGCCGAGAAAAGTGTACGCGACCCGCGGTACGGTTCTTCGCGACGATAATTCTTTGTATCGCGTTGAAAAATGTTACGTCATTTGTTGTTTTGCGACAGTGGACACGTGGAAGTCGCACAGCGAGAAAAAGCTTTGTCCAAGATGTAAAAAGGAAGCGGTGCCCACGTTACACGCTCGGGGAGACAAATTAACAACATCCCATATCGGAGCTCTCTGTCTTTTAGGGTACGTGCAAATTTTACAAACATTTCATATAATATTCATACGATTTATTTATTCATGTTTGTTTCTGACGCAAAACGAATACTTGTCCGATTATTTTTAACGCGTTTAATTGCCAGTCTGCGTAACAAGATGAGTTTTCAGAAGAATTACCAACGAATATTTAATTACTCGACATAATTTCTTTTTTCTGCTTGTCATTTTACATCGGCAAATTAGCTTTGGGGCTTCACTCTTTTTTTAATAAAAAGGTACTTCGCATACATAATTTTACTTTTAATTAGTCGTACTTTATTCGCTGAAATTGTTTGAAATATTTTTGTACAGTTTTAATTTTATGATAAAATATAAGCATTATTTCTTTATCTGCTGCGACCCGATTGTGTTTCAAATATGACCATTTTTGGACGATGCGTTTTAAAACACCGTCGGGATCGAAGATGTTCGAATAAGACCGGGTTTGTACTCATTTTCCTTGGCAGAATCTCCTCTGCTCATTTTCAATATACTTATCACTGTATTATACAGAATAAAATTTATTTTCATTATAAAGTAAGTCTCTCGGTACATTTAACGTTCATAAATTTTACAACAATCCAGGTTTATTAGGCACAGTTTATTTGTTAGGCACAATTAAATGCTAACGGAAGCAACTTATGAAGTATACGTATTTACTATATAATTATCTAATTATTATAGAAGTTATTCCCTACCTAATGCTATTCCATTGCTAATTAGCTAATAATAATATTATTAATAATTCTTAGCTATCAACTAATAGTTAATATCAGTAATTCCTTAGCAAAATGGAAATTTCCGGCGGGAGATTAAAAAATTGCCGACTGCCATCTAAATTGGAGGTTAGGTTAACCCGGCACGCATCAATGACGATGATTCAGAATACAGAGCCGGTTTCGGTTGGCGCACAGGTAGCCAACAATTAATTTCACGCTGCCTGTCCGTCCGTTCAGCTCTTCGCGTCAGTATAAAAGATTAATGAGCGGTCTCAGAACTTAAACCACCACTCGTTTAACTTGTCCGTGAATACGCTGCGTTCGCATTGCAACCGCCTGAACTTTGTCAAAACACGCCATTTTGGACACCATTACTCCTCCCAAACATTCACTATAGCTATTTTTTTATTTGTATCTTTTAATTTGCTTTTTTTATCAATGCATTGTGAACTGTTACAGTTTACAATTTCCATCTTTTCGATCCTTGGACACTGACACGGTTAAAACTAATTATCTGTCGGTCATTTATCTAGCTGTTTGTTATCTAGCCTAACACTCTATTCAAGACCGAAGCTAGTTGCGATATGAGTATGATTCGCTTTCAACAGGTGCTGGCCTCTCTGTTTCGTGCCTCTGATGATGAAACGCGCGAAGAAGGTTCGAATGATCTGCCCTTTATGTGGATACACGTACGGCAGCTATCAGTATAAAAATACTGGATTAGCTCCGTGCAATACTGAATCGGAGGATTCGCAAGCTCGACTGTCATCTCCTCCGAGAAGCTTTCGACCGGAACATAGCAGAGGATAGAAAAATTGCATTAGTATTATTGTTACACGGAGTTAGTTTGTAAAAATTGATAGAGTGTTGTATATGTATATGTAACCGTATGACGGTGTCAATAAAAATTCATGCAATTACGTTACATCCATTTAATTAACTGTTATAAACGGGAAAATTTCATGCAAACATAGTTAAACTAGATAAGATGTTATTGGCTGCTATATTAGTGACTGCTATAGTAGTAGCTGTCATATTAGTAACTGCTATATTACTAGCTGCTGCATTTCTGGCTGCTATATTAGTAGCTGTTATATTAGTAACTGCTATATTACTAGCTGCTGCATTTCTGGCTGCTACATTAGTACCTGTTATATTAGTAACTGCTATATTACCAGCTGCTGCATTTCTGACTGCTACATTAGTACCTGTTATATTAGTAACTGCTATATTACTAGCTGCTGTATTTCTGCCTGCTACATTAGTACCTGTTATATTAGTAACTGCTATATTACCAGCTGCTGCATTTCTGGCTGCTACATTAGTACCTGTTATATTAGTAACTGCTATATTACCAGCTGCTGCATTTCTGGCTGCTACATTAGTACCTGTTATATTAGTAACTGCTATATTACCAGCTGCTGCATTTCTGACTGCTACATTAGTAGCTGTTATATTAGTAACTGCTATATTACCAGCCACTGCATTTCTGGCTGCTACGTTAATAGCAGTTACGTTACTAGCTACTACATTAGTAATTGTTATATTAGAAGCTACTATATTAGTGACTATTACATTAAAAACTGATGCATAGAATTAGCTACTATATGAACTTTATTATCAGCTACTAAATTTTTAGTGGTTACTGTACCAGCTGCTGTACTAGTAGGCGTTACATAAGTAGCTGCTACATATTCACCTACTATGTTATTGACTGCTGTATAGTTGATGTATAAAACTTGCTACTACATTAACTTTATATTATTAGCTGCTAAATTAACTACGCAAACTATATTATCACCTACTATGTTATTAGTTGTTGATTTACTAGCTGCTATATAAGTAGCTGCCTGGTATCTAACTACCACATAAGTAGCTGCTAGATTCCTAACTACCATATAAGTAGCTGCTCGATTCCTAAGTACTACATTAGCGGCTGCTGTATTAACAGCTGATGTATAAAACTAGATATAAGCAGGATTAACCACAATAATTTCAATATTAATAGCCACTAAAAATTATTTATTGCTGTATTACTACCCGCTACATTAGAAACTGTTACCAGCTACAATATTATTACACAATTTACTAGGATCTTCATTCTATGTCCACTTAAATTGAAACATTAAAAAACTTTCTTATCTATCTCAAGCTATACAATGTTGCTAACCATAAAAACGATAATAACATACATTTATTATGTCCGCAGCAAAAAATGTGTAATCTTGATTACCAGCCATGTGTACACACAATTATTGTTACCTTATCTCGGCACAAAATTGCAGCAGGTACATAGAAGTCTATTTATACCTAACCCGAAGAGCAACTTCAAGGAAGTATCGTAGACCAGGATAGTATTCGAAGTAGAAAGGGTTAATTTCTTCCTTGCTATGGATCCCTGTAAAGGTACCGTCATATTGTTGCAACTTCCGGTTGTATACCCGGTCTCTTCGTCGAACGATCGACAGCCGGAGGTATCACAACCCGGTATGTGCCACGAGGAAACCATACCCATAATTTCCACGAAACAACGCAAGTTCACGACCCCTCGCCTCGTCTGGCCGTCTATTTGCCTCGCGGCGCAGGCTTTATCCCATGGAACTTCACACACAGCTTGCACCATCGATTTCTCCTAGGATTACGACCGGTTACTTATTACAGCTTGTCCGCCATGCTTCCGCGAGGCTGAGCTTTAAGGACTTAACTTTGATGTCTGCGTTCTGGGGGACAGTGGACCGATTTTACAGGTGTCATTAATTGTATTTCGATCGCTACACAACTGTTTAGTATGCAACAATCTCTGACCATTTATAGTACAAGCTCATCAACTTTTATGAATGTTTATCGAACGTAACGAGAATCTTATTCCGTTTGATCCAAAAATACAAACTTAATACACTATTTTTCCACGTTAATGAACCACGATGTATGTACGTTACGTTAAAAAATATAATAGGTATTTATGCAAACTATTATGACGTTCTTTTTCGACACAAAAGCTTAAGATTTTCTTTCCAGCAGCGTTAGCAAGAAATCAGCTCGTGATTGTATGGCCACGCAGCACAATGAGCGGAATCCCGGCGCTTTTTACTTGGCCAGTAATAATTCTCCGGATTATTATGATATACGGATCGGTGGAAAATGTGCGTTTTTCCCTAGCGATCCTCGCTCCTGCGTTGCTCTAATGACGTCCATAGTTGTTTAAATGGCTGCATTCCCGTGGCGAGGCGAAAGCAATTTGAAACGGTGACAAAGTAATTTCTAAGTAATTAGAAACATTAAGGGTGCGTTTGTTGTAACCAGAGTTACACGCTCCATTTGGTGAAAAAATTTCAAACTTGATTTCCTAGAAAATGGGTTGGGTCTGTACAATATTTTCGCTTGATGTACTGTTAGTTCGTTGAAATAATTTTATACAGAAAAGCTAATGCAATTCAAAATAGAAATATTGTAAGGCCAGTTATGTAGAGAAAATGCGAACACGAAATAACTATGGAGGATTTTTCAACTCTAGTTTTAAATTTTGTCTGACTTTGTAAAAAAGGGGATTATGTTTTATATGAGATTATATATTAGTTGTATGTGTATAATAGAATGTTGTAATAAAATATATACACACTTTAAATGTAAATACAGATATATTGATGGCAACTGCGCTGACGACGGCCATTTTGAGCACTTGTGACGTCAAGATGGCCGACAGCTTAAAAACATCTCAATTATGAATGTAACCTTTCAAGCATTATTTGTCAATCTAACTTTAAAAACACATCAGTTAAATCAACCTTAAAAATACCTCAGTTCACCTAAAATCTCAGTTGTCAACCTAACCTTAAAAATACAGCTATCGAATTAACCTTAAAAACATCTCAATTACGATAAACCGTGTAACATGGATCCGAACGTTCCATAAACGATAATATCTGACCGCATATAAAATGAAGTTCTAAATAAAAGGAAAGAAGTTTATTTCACAACATCGAGCAAGTTTCGCAGCATGCAACGTTGTTTGCTCGATCGTATCGTGAATTTTGTAATATACACCGCATTACCGAACCTTAATCGTCGAAGCAATGGCGATCACCAGCGAACTCGGTCGCTATTAAGACATTATTAATGGCACAAGAATTAATTAGCGTGAGAATCCGTGAACAGGCTTTCTCGTCGAATCTTTAATCTTTCAAACTATCTACCGAGTGATTATAACTTAGTTTACTTTCGTCCGCGATACATAAATCTGAAGAAAGCTAGCGCCGTCTGAAGTTTTCCGCTTTCGATTTAATCGCTCCTCAGAGTCTCTTTCAGCCGCCTTCCACGGTTCTTCGAAATGCGACCAGCAATATTCGTAATGAAGTCTTTACGCTTAGGAATGCATTCTCTGAGAGTTTTATGACGATTGCTCCATCGTTTCAGCGGTGTTTACGAGAAACATCTGTTTCTTAATGTATTTTAATAATAATTTGTATTCTGGACGTACATATGTACAGCCATTTTGAAACAGCTAACAGAAATAGCGGGAAATGTGTTTACGTTTTTTTGACGAAATCCATAAACTATAATATATTTTGAACGAAGAGTAATTTTATATTATTTTTGGAAATATCAGAAATTATTTATAGAAAATTATCTCAATATTTTAGTAGTAATTTATGTCACGAGTACGCATCTTTCGGCCATTTTGAAACAGCTTCCAGAAATGGCGGGAAATTTATTTACTGTCTTTTGACGAAATCTATAAGTTATAAACTCAGTGTACATATAAAATTTTGTACGAAGACTAATTTTATATTATTTTTGGAAATATCAGGAATTATTTACAGAAATTCATCTTAATATTTCAATAGTAATTTAAGTCTCGAACGCATCCAGCCATTTTGTTTGTTGGCGGCCATTTTGAAATAGCTCTCAGAAATGGCGGGAAATGTATTTACTTTCTTTTGACGAAATCCATAAATTACAATATTAAATTTCATACAAAGACTGATTTTATTTTATTTTTTGAGGTAACAGGAATTATTTATCGAAATCTATCTTAATTTAAATCTCAAACGCGTCTAGCCATCTTGTTTCTTGGCGGCCATTTTGAGCCAGCTCCCAGAAATGGCGGGAAATGTATTATTACTCAATTTGGACGAAATCCATAAGTTATAATATTAAATTTCATACAAAGACTAATTTTATACTATTTTTCGAAATACCAGTAATAATTACCGAAGTTTATCTTAATATTTTAATAGTAATTTAAATTTCTAACACATCCAGCCATCTTGTTTGTTGGCCATTTTGGACCAGCTTCCAGAAATGGCGGGAAAAGTATTATTACTCAATTCGGACGAACTCCACAAGTTATAGTATTAAATTTCATACGAAGAATAATTTTATTTCTCGAAATACCAAGAATTTACCGAAGTTTATCTTAACAATCTAACCCTCTCACTAAATCGACCGTAGACTCGTGGAAACAGAATCTCGTATCGAAACCAGTCCCATTTTATGTTCACTACCAAAGATGAAGATAACGTAGCCTAACTCCTTAACAAGTAGACTTCAACAGCAAACATTGTAGCCCCAGTCGGCGTTATCTGCAAGAAAATGTTGAAACTCGAGGGATTCCTTTAAAGGTTCGCCTTAACAGCGATTGTCCCATTTCGCCGATGTATTTTCTTGCATTTAAATGAAAATCAGAGGGGACTGCGAATGTACAAAATCCCTTGGCTCGTACTTATTAAACCACGCTACAAAGTACGCACGATACGTGTACTTGACTGCAATTTGTGGATCACTGTCAAGGATTTCTGCACACAGCTGAAGTTTAACTCGGTTCTAAATGGGTGCGCATAATCCGTCTGGTACACTTAATGGAGCTAGTCGTGTTCTGGTTATGGCAGAGCATTATGAATAAGCTTCCACGTAATACCGTACTTGCTGTTACTTTATAGAGATCTGCTCTGAGTATAAAAGGAATTAAACTCGGGAATTTTATAAAATGTATAACTTGTAAGTTGCAACTTTGTTCTACGGTCTTGGACGCCATGGGGTAAGATCCTAAGGTGCATATTTATGAAAATATTTTTATGAAAATAGTGGTTATTACCGAGTAGTAGAAGTTATGGTAGATGCATAATCATAGTTGGTTAGGAATATGCATATGTTGGCGGAAAAATGCTATGTGCTCGTAGCACGCCATCTTGCTGGACGCGCTAGAACTTCAGTGTGGTGTACAGTTAATTGTTCCAAAGAAATAAATGTAGAAAATAATATGAAGATTTGGGAAATTGAGAATGTGTAAGGTCTGAAATTTGAAAATTTGGAAACTGGGAAAATGAAAATTGAAAAATTCTAAAATTTGAAAACTTGAGAACTTGAAAATTTCAAAACAAGAAAACTTGAAAACTTGAAAAAATGAAAACCCTAAAATTTGCAATTTCAAAAATTAGATGACTTAAAAATTTAGACCTTGAAAATTTAAAAATCTTAAAATTTGAAAATTCAAAAATTCGAAAACCTAAAAATTAAAAGCTTAACAACTTAAAAACCTGAAAATCTAAAAATCCAAAAATCCAAAGATCTAAAAATCTAAAAATCTAAAAAAGATAAAATAATTTGAAACGAAACGTGTCGTTACAGCACGAATTTAACAAATCGATTAAATTAACAATTTCGAAATATCGTCGTTGGATGCACGCCACACAATTTGCAAATGGTGGCTGACGATAGCCTTATCATTAGGAAATGGTGGCAAGCAAAATCCACGTTAAATTCCTCCCTTTCTAGCTTGTTAGCTCGATCTCACTGACGGTAATGAGTCAACCAGGTTTAATTAGGCACAGAACAGGCGCCTAGATACACAGACTGTGTTTCAGTTGGTCACCGTCTGCCGCTTCTCTTTCGTAATCCCTTTACACTCCACTTTGATCGTTTATCGAATCGCTATTAATTAATCACTTTCGTTATTCGAACGAGAATGAAAGTTCATAAACAATCGCTGATACTGTAGAAGATGTCTCAAATTATATACATAAATTTATTTAAACAATTTGCAAAAATAAGTAAGAGAAGTTTAGCTGGCGATCATATAACGGACGTTCATATATCTAGCGGTCATACAGAAATTCGATCATTACAAGTTTCATTGCAGTCTTTTCGTAATTTTATCGTGAAGATAACTTACTTTCAAACTTTAATGATATTTCAAGATTATTGTATAAATATTTATATATTTACATATTTAATTTAACTTTTCACCAATGTGGTTCATAGATGAAATGTACATAATGTATTTTATATACAATAATAATTATATCTATATATTTAGTTCAACTTTTGACCGATGTGATTAATAAATGAAATATGCATAATGTATTTTATACGTAATATTAATAATATTTACATTTTATATAAAATTAAATAGTATTTTATACAAAATGACGTTTTTCTTTTTTCGTATGTATTTATTTAACTCATTTGCATTTATGTATTTATTTAACTCATTTGCATATTAAGACAGTAAAAAATAGTTTTCTTAATATTAATAATTGTGCATTCAGTTGCAATTGTGTTTTCAGGAAAGAAAATATATTTAACAGGCTCAAATCTGACCCCCTTTATAGTATTTTATTATTTAAATACTATATACTAATTAGTTACTAAATACGCCCTATAAATGAACAACTGAAATAATATTATATGACTATTACATTGAAACTTAACAAATGCAGTCTCTTCAACCTGTAAATTCAATCTGGAAATACAAATAAAATTTGCAAAGGAATAACGAGCGGAATAATAATAACAATAATTTCAAACGAACATGTCGAAATAATTCCGAGGAACCACGAACTACAAGGATGTTAAAATATGAGATAGATTTAAAAACCGAATCCAGGAAACGAGAAATGCATCCTGACCCATCCCTAATGTAACCGAGAGGAAGAACGAGGTCATTTATTTGGAAACCACATTCTCGACCCAGCTCATTGTCCACGTGTTTTGCGATACACCGCAACAACACCAGAGAAAACCATCATATATTCGAACGAATACTCTCGGTAGTAGATGTACATATAGTATGATAAAGAACGAAGGATAAATCGAATGGAACTCGCTATTCGAATTACCTTGGACTTCATTTTGGTATCAATTACATAGGACTTATTCTACAGTAACATTATTTCTTTTGATTTAATTGGAGAATTTTTGAATTTTTAAATATGGAATTTTAAGACTGTTTGCAAATTACCAAGATCTCAAATTCTCAAATCATCACATTCTATAATTCTAAAATTCCCCAATTCTCCAATTCTCAAATTGTCCAATTCTCAAATTCTCAAATTGTCCAATTCTCTAATTTTACAATTCTCAAATTCTCCAATTGTCCAATTCTCCAATTGTCTAATTCTCCAATTGTCCAATTCTCAAAGTCTCCAATTGTCCAATTCTCTAATTTTACAATTCTCAAATTCTCCAATTGTCCAATTGTCCAATTGTCCAATTCTCCAATTCTCAAATTCTCCAATTCTCCAATTGTCCAATTCTCTAATTTTACAATTCTCAAATTCTCCAATTGTCCAATTCTCCAATTCTCAAATTGTCTAATTCTCTAATTTTACAATTCTCAAATTGTCTAATTCTCTAATTTTACAATTCTCAAATTGTCTAATTCTCTAATTTTACAATTCTCAAATTCTCCAATTGTCCAATTCTCAAATTGTCCAATTCTCTAATTTTACAATTCTCAAATTCTCCAATTGTCCAATTCTCAAATTGTCTAATTCTCTAATTTTACAATTCTCAAATCTCCAATTTTACAATTCTCAAACTCTCCAATTGCCCAATTCTCCAATTGTCCAATTCTCAAATTGTCTAATTCTCTAATTTTACAATTGTCAAATTCTCCAATTGTCCAATTCTCAAATTGTCCAATTCTCAAATTCTCCAATTCTCCAATTGTCCAATTCTCTAATTTTACAATTCTCAAATTCTCCAATTCTCCAATTCTCCAATTCTCCAATTCTCCAATTGTCCAATTCTCCAATTGTCTAATTCTCCAATTGTCCAATTCTTCAATTGTCCAATTCTCAAATTGTTTAATTCTCCAATTGTCCAATTCTCAAATTCCCAAATGTTTCAATTCTTAAACTCTCAAATTCTCAAATTCCCCAATTCTCAAATTCTCAAATTCTCAAATCCTCAAATTCTGTAACTCTCCAATTTACAAATTCTTAAATTCTCAAATTCTGTAATTCTCCAATTTCCCAAATTCTTAAACTCCCAAATTCCCCATATCCCTAAATACATAAAATTCTGCAGTTTCAATAGTTAAAAAGCAGCATATTACCTTTCACAGCAACAGTGGAACGTCGAATCTCGCAAAATGGCGAACGGGTGCTTACCTGAAAACGATACAAAAAGCGGTTAGAATACCGTGAAGGACAATAATCGATAAAACAGCGATGAAACGGCAAAACGTAAACAAAATATCTGGAGAACACACACGGTACAATTCAAGAGCCGAATATCGTAGCGCCATTCAAAGCTTCCAATTTACCAGCAAGTGCTTGCAAAGCCGAAAAGTCAACTCAAGACTTAAGCCGACATTTGCTGGATTTAACAACTCGACGCTCAGCTGTACACGAAAGAGAAAGAGCGACGAGATACGCTTTCTTGCAATTATTTCCGAGAATGATGAAAAGCTGCACTTTATACGGATTTCATTTCAAATTTCGTTTATTAATTTTAAGGGGTGTATACTAATTTTCGCGTTTTTCATATTTTTGATTTTCGAAATTTTTTATGATATTAAATTAGGATATTATCAGATTCTTAGATTTACTAGAAGTTTATCAAATTTCAAATTTTCACATTGCTAAAGAGTACATTAAATTCCTAAATTTGCAAATATAGATCCAAAGTTTAAAAATTCAAAAATTTTCAAATTTTCAAATTTGCACATTTTTATATTGCTATATTCCTTAATTCCTAAATTTGCAAATACCTATTTCAAAGTCCAACAAATTTCAAGATTCTAAAATTCAAAAATTCAAAAACTCCAGAGTTCCAAAGTCTCATAATTGAAAAATTAAACATATTCCAGTCCCATATTGTTAAATTCTCAAGCTCTAAAAGATTAAAAATCTAATCTAACCTAAATTTCTAAGTCTCTAAATCGTCAAGTTCCTAAAATTCAAAATTCATAACTCAAAATTTAAATCCCCAAAATTTCAAAATCCAAATTTTCTCATCTCAAAAATCCCCAAAGTCAAGATTTAGACTCCAAAATTTTGAAAACCTTAATCCCCTCAGTTCCAAAACCCCAAAATTACAAAATTCTAAATCCTGAAATTCCAAATTTCGAAATATCAACTCTCAAAATTCCTAATCCTAAAATCCCAACATTCCAAATTCCCAAAATTGCAAAATTTCAAATTCACAAATTCGAAATTCCCAAAATTTGGAATCCCAAAATTCCAACTCTCAAAATTCCAAATTCCCAAAATTTCAACTTTCGAAATCTCAAATTCCCAAAATTTGGAATCCACAATTCCAACTCCTAAAATTTGGAATCCCACAATTCCAACTCCCAAAATTCCAAATTTCCAAAATTTGGAATCCCAAAATTCCAACTTTCAAAATTCCTAATTCCCAAAATTTCAACTCTCGAAATCTCAAATTCCCAAAATTTGGAATCCCATAATTCCAACTCTCAAAATTTGAAATCCCACAATTCCAACTCCCAAAATTTGGAATCCTAAAATTTTAACTCTCAAAATTTCAAACTCCCAAAATTCCAACTCTCGAAATCTCAAATTTCCAAAATTTGGAATTCTAAAATTCCCAAATTCCAAAATTCCAACTCTCAAAATTCCAAATTCCCAAAATTTCAACTCTCGAAATCTCAAATTCCCAAAATTTGGAATTCTAAAATTCCAAAATTCCAACTCTCAAAATTCCAAATCCCAAAATTAAAAATTTCTACAATCCCAAAATTGCAAAACTCCAACTACCAAAATTCAAAAATTCCAAATTCCCAAAATTTGGAATCCCAAAATTCGAAAGTTATAAATCCCACCTCCATCCAAATCCGGCAATATAACAAGAGTCCATATTCAGCTTCCCTTTACTCTATCACCCAATCTCTCATATTTCCCGAAACCCACATTTCTTTCCTAAACAGCCCGCTCACCGAATGTTAGTAAACAAATCCGCAAGATCAGCGTTCGAAGAACACGTATCGCAACGCGTCGACAAAATTTATCGGCGAAACATTTCCCGATGTATCGATTCTCCCGGAATGTTTCAGTGTACGAAGTCCAGTGAATCGCTGCGAAACAATTCCTTTGGTTAACAACGGTGTCGATAGCGAACAGTGCAATCAGCCAGAAGTGCAAAGTTACCCGACCGGAACTCGATAGTCCGTAACTGTGAAACCCGTGAGATGCACGCTTGCGTGTAGTCGTTTCAAAGTATACGTGACGAGACAGCACAGTTATCAATCGCTACAAAGTTCGGGGGCTTTGCTCGTTTCTCTACCGTTGTTATGTTTCTCTTCTTTCAAATCGTTTGCTTTCGGTTTTTAACTGTTTTTCCTCTACGTTACGCCAGGATAACTTCAGTACTCTGCACGTTTGCTTTCCTCAGTTGCCATGCGAAATAACACGAGTGTTGTATGCCAACTTAATGGACGCGTACGATATGTTTGGCTAACTTTTTAGTTTTTTATAATTTCATTCGTATATATACAAATGTGTGCGTATTCATATGTACACATAAACGTATATGTAAATACATAGATACATATGTGGATATATGATTAAATGCACACATTCACACATTTGTTGACACATAATTAAATACATATATACCTGCATATGCAGATATATAATTTGATACACACATACATATGTAGATACATAATAGATACATACATGCACATGTGGATATATTATTAAATACATACATACATCTAACAAAACGTACCTACATGTACATACATAGGTAGATCCAAAATTAAATATACATATTCACACATATGTTGACACACAATTAAATACATATATACCTGCATATGTACATATATAATTTGATACACACATACATATGTAGATACATAATAGATAGATACATGCATATGTGGATATATTATTAAATACATACATGCATCTAATGAAACGTACCTACATGTACATACATAGGTAGATCCAACATTAGATATACATATTCACACATATGTGGATACACAATTGGATGCATATAGCATATGTAGATACATAATTGCATACATATATAGGTAGATATATGAATAAAAAGATACATACATGAAACAAAAGTGTATATGTAGATTCACAATTAGATACATATGCACATACATACATATGGATACATGTAACAAAATGCAGCAAGAAGTAAAATAAAAATATAAATCTAAGAACGCCTCGTTCAATAAATTCAGAAATATTCAGCAGTAAAATACAGAAAATGCAAATTATCATGTGACACACATATTTGCACTTGAACAAAATAATTACATTCTATAGGGGATTATATACAATTGTTCGATAACTGCCATATACAAGCGACAAAGATTAATGACAAATTTATGCCCTGTTAAACGGCTCTCTGTTGGCGTTTATCCATGTTGGAAAATTGCATCACAAGGATAATTTATCTTTGGTCGAACACGCGTCGAGAAGTTGCTTTTCGCGTGTTCCGCTTTATTTATGGGGCTATCTACCTTTGCCACGGATAATTTGCAGTTATTAATTCGGTGGATCGTTCGACATTAGCAAACTGATACTTTCAATCCTCGTTTTAATGATGAGTTGAAGCTTGTTAATTCGTCGCATGAACATGTTATTAATACCGGATTCAATCGTCAAAATACTTTGAGAAATATAAAATACGCAGGAAAGTTCCGAAATTGTCATTAATTTTAATATAACATGTATCATTATTAAAATAATAAGTTGTTTAATCAATTTTTATCGGTAGGAAGCTTTTACGCTTGACAAGAAAAGGTTATGCGGTCAGTTACCGAGACAAGGTGTGTTATAAGTATTTGGTCAGTTACCGAGACAAGGGGTGTCATAAGTATTTGGTCAGTTACTGAGACAAGGTGTGTTATAAGTATTTGGTCAGATATCGAGACAAGGTGTGTTATAAGTATTTGGTCAGTTACTGAGACAAGGTGTGTTATAAGTATTTGGTCAGATACCAAGACAAGGTGTGTTATAAGTATTTGGTCAGTTACGGAGACAAGGTGTGTTATAAGTATTTGGTCAGATACCAAGACAAGGTGTGTTATAAGTATTTGGTCAGTTACTGAGACAAGGTGTGTTATAAGTATTTGGTCAGATACCAAGACAAGATGTGTTATAAGTATTTGGTCAGTTACTGAGACAAGGTGTGTTATAAGTATTTGGTCAGTTACCAAGACAAGTTGTACAATAAGTATTTCGTTAGTTACCGAAATAAGGTGTGTTATAAGTGTTTGGTCAGTTATGGTCAATTATCAAGGCACAGTTAACTATAGGTACACGGTCAGTTACCGGGACGTGATCAGGTACGAATACACAATCAATTATCGAGACTCTATCAAGTATAGATACATGGTTAGTTACTGAAACATTGTTGGCTATGAGTATACGGTCAACTCTAGGTACACTGTCAGTTATAGAGATACGGTCAGTTATCAGTACTGTCAGCTATCAGTACATGATTAACTATAGATACATGGTCATTTACCAATATACGATTAGCTATAAGTATATGGTTAGCTTCACAGTCAACTACCGGTACACGGTCAGCTAAAGATACACGGTCAGTTATCAGTACACGATTGATTTTAACTACATTGCCACTTATTAGTACAAGGTTAATTATGTGGTCAATTATTGGTGCACGGTTAACTATAAGTAGAACAGTTGTGAATACACGGTCAACTACCGGTACAAGGTCAGTTAAAAAAACATGGTCAGTTACTAATACGTGATTACTTATACATATCTTGCTAGTTATCAGTACACAGTTAACTACCAATACTACCAACTGCCTATGGCTAGTTACAAATTTATGGTCAATTAGCAATACAAGGTCAGCTATCGATACGGTCAGTTATCAGTACACGGTAACTCAAAAGAAAACGATTATTATCCCTTCATTCGAATCTTGACTGCAAATAAACGTTCAAACTCTGTCTGATTAACTGCAAATAAATTTATAATTGATATGATATTTATCTCTTGATATATTGCATAAATCCCTTCGAAACGAGAAAGTAAATTTTTTAGAACTAAATATGAAGGAATTTTTTATATGACCTGCAAATAAACGTTCAAACTCTTTTTGATTAACTGCAAATAAATTTGTAATTGACATAATATTTATCTCTTCATATATTGCATAAATCCCTTCGAAACGAGAAAGTAAATTTTTTAAAATTGAATATGAAGGAATTTTTTATATGATCTGCAAATAAACGTTCAAACTCTTTCTGATTAACTGCAAATAAATTTGTAATTGACATGATATTTATCTCTTCATATATTGCATAAATCCCTTCGATGCGAGAAAGTAAATTTTTTAGAATTGAATATGAACTCTTTAAGAAACTCTTTAAGATTAACTGCAAATAATAAATTTGTAATTGTCATAATATTTATCTCTTCATATATTGCATAAATCCCTTCGATACGAGAAAGTAAATTTGTTAGAATATGAAGGAATTTTTTTACATTAAATGTAATAAATATTTGCAGTTAATGTAAAGGTTTAAGAATTTGCAAGAAAGGCGAAAATTAAAGGTAAAACTATTTCATCGGCGCATAAAATGTATCGATTAAAAATAGCACGGTGAACGATAAATCGTGAGATTCTTTTACAGGAACCAATAACGCGGCACTTTTAAATTATGTATTTAGCTGCGGGCTACAGCTATTTCAAGGGAATGCAGTCACATTTTTTGTAGCTTCGCCTCGAATACCATCCGCGTTCAAGCTTTAGTTATTTTCTACTCTTTGAAAGCCAATCTATTTCGTTGTTTTCGTTGGATATTACATTTTTATAAAAAATTTAATCGATTGCTTAGGTTGCTTCACACTTGGGATTATACAGTGTTCGAAAATGGTTATATGAACTGTATATTAAATTACTACATTTCCCAATTTTTAAATTCCCCAATTCCCAAATTTTCAAATTTCTAAATTCCCTAATTTTGAAAATATTCTATTTCCTAAATTCGCAAATTCTTAAATTTTCAAATTTTCCTAATTCTCGAATTTTCCAATCTCTAAATCCCCAATTGTCTAGTTTTTCAATCTCTAAATTCCTCAATTCTCAAATTTCTAAATTCCCTAATTCTCAAATTTTCTAATCCCTAAATTCAAAATCCTGAAATTTCCAAATTTTCCCAATTCTCGAATTTTCCAAACTCTAAATTCCCCAATTTTCTAGTTTTTCAATCTCTAAATTCCCCAATTCTCAAATTTCTAAATTCCCTAATTCTCAAATTTTCTAATCCCTAAATTCACAAATTTTTAAATTTCAAAATTTTCCCAATTCTCGAGTTTTCCAATCTACAAATTCCCCAATTCTCAAATTTTCAATTTCTAAACTCCCCAATTCTCAAATTTCCAAATTTCAAAATCCCCAATTCTCAAATTCCTAAATTTAAAAATGTTCAAATTTGTAAACGCGAAGAAAAAATGTTAAAAATGAGAGGTGTTGCCATAACAAAATGCTGTATTATACTAAGCGAAAAGTGTTAGAGAAAGGGAGGAAAAACAGTTAATACTATAAATGAAGATGGGTTAATTTTGTTTTTGTTGCCTTTTCCCTAACAGCGTAGAGGTCCAGTTTGTATTAGGTCGCATTAGCGTTAAGGAAGCAGTATAATCCTGTTATTCCGGGCTAGTTGGCGTTCTTTATATGACTACTTAATTAACAGTGATGCATTCTAATTCCAGGCTTTACTTTTTGGACGAGGACAGGGACTATGCCAATTACGACCGGTACAATTAGCTTTCCCTCGTACAATCCACTTCCCTCGTGGCAATTACACGCGAGAGCTTAATAGTTAGGTGTTCGCTGGCAATGTTACTTAAAAATTCGTTAATTGCTCTTATACTGATTCCTGGGCGAAGAAACTTCCTCCTTGTAATTTCAAGATAAATTTCTTTCTTATCTGCGAACTTGTTTTATCGCGTACCGCATTCAGTTACACCTCGTGCTCCTTCTTTTCTCGAATCTGTTAATTGAACATTATGGAGCGGGTTAATAGGGAGCACAGAAACAGGATCAAATCGAAATATTTCGATATAAGTGGAATTCGTTGAAATTTTTGTTGGTCTCCTGATTTTTTCGAATTGCGAATTTGGAATGCTGAGAATTTTAATTTGGAAATTGCAATATAACAAAATACCAAGTAATTGCAATATAATGAAATGTGTAATTATATAACGTGATAGTAAATGAATGCAATACAGCAAAGTTATAGATTCTTGCTATATAACGAAATACTGAGTAACTGCAATATAACAAAATACGAAGTAATTGCTATATAATAAAATATTATGTAATTACTATATAACAGAATAGTAAGTAAATGTAATACAGCAAAGTTATAGATTCTTGCTATATAATAAAATACTGAGTAATTGCAATATAACAAAATACCAAATAATTGCTATATAACAAAATATTATGTAATTACTATATAGCAGAATAGTAAGTAAATGTAATACAGCAAAGTTATACATTCTTGCTATATAACAAAATACTAAGTAACTGCAATATAACAAAATACGAAGTAATTGCTATATAATAAAATATTATGTAATTACTAAATAGCAAGACCATAGATAAATGCAATGTAGCAAAATTCTAGGTTCTTAGTATATAACAAAATACTGAGTAATTGTAATATAACAAAATCCCAAGTAATTGCAATATAACAAAACACATAATTACATAACGTGATACTAAATGAATGCAATACAGCAAAGTTATAGATTCTTGCTATATAACAAAATACTGAGTAGCTGCAATATAACAAAATACTAAATAATTGCTATATAATAAAATATTAAGTAATTACTAAATAGCAAGATAATATATAAATGCAATGCAACAAACTTCCATGCAGTAGCCATATAACAAAGTAGCAAATAGTACAGAACAAAATGTTAGTCGTCAAGTAACAAAATATCAAAGAGAAACTGTATATGAAAATGGAAATACGATATTACAGATCAGATTTTGTCATGTTCGTATTTCTGTTGACCTACAAAGCTGTTGTAAATAGAAAGGGAGGGAAAAATGTTGAACGAAGAGAGCCGCGTTTGCTAAACGGCAAAGCTGAGGTTCAAAGCGCGGTTACATTCCGCTTGGAAATGCACCGGATATCCGATGCACGCGCGCACCGGATGTACACCGTTTCAATGAAGAGGGCATCTCATCGTGGATCCTCCATGCACCCTCGATTATGCTTGTATAATCTGCAAGCGTGGTTCAACGTTAACTTCACTTATGAGATATGCGCTTTGATACGTCAGCGTTCCACTCGTTGCCGTGATGCGTGAAAATGTTAGGAAGCTGATATTTGTTTTTGCCTTCAGTGGAGGATGGTAAACGGAGGATATTACTTTCGAGCATCGATTTACACGCTGTATATCGATGCCGTGCTGTACTGGGGGCGGAAGTTATTAACTGTTGCGAAATCGACTCGAGTAAAGTTACAGAATTTTTTAAATACCGAATTCGTTTCGAAGATATATTTATTTTTTACATTCTCGTCTTTTGTGGGTTTAGAAATATTTAACATATGCAATTTCAAAATTTTCAAGATTTCGCAAGTCTAACGTTCTATGTCTTCCAATTTTCAAGTACCTAGAAACTATAAATGGCCAAATTTTTTAAATTTTTATTTCCCTAGGTTACAAATTTTCAAATTCCCAAATTTCCTAGACTCCACGTTTTTCTAATTACCAAATTCCCTGGACTGCAAATTATCAAATTCACAAATTCCCCAGAATCCAAATTTTCTAATTCTCAAATTCCCTAGATTCCAAATTTCCAAATGGCCAAATTCCCTAAATCCCATTGTTCAAATTTCCAAATCCCCTAGAATATATTTTCCAAAATTTCAAATTCCCTAGACTCCAATTTCCAACATTTCAAATCACCTAAATCTCAAAATTCTAAATCCCAAACCCCCTAGATTCAAATTTCTAAAATTCCAAAACCCCTAGACCCCCAAAATTTCCATTTTAAAATTCTCAAATTCCCCAGAATACAATTTCCAAAATCCAAAATCCCCTAGATTCCAATCTCCAAAATTCCAAATCCCCCTAGTCCCCAAATTTCCGAATTCCAAATCCCCTAGATGTTAATTTCTAAAATTCCAAAGTCCCTAGAGTTCAAAATTGAAATACAGAAATCCCCTAGATTCCAATTTCCAAAATTCCAAATCCCCCAGAATACAATTTTGAAAATTCCAAATCCCCTAGATTCCAATTTCCAAAATTCCAAATCCCCCTAGGTCCCAAACTTCCGAATTCCAAATCCCCTAGATTCTAATTTATAAAATTCCAAATCCCTACCGTCCAAAATTGAAATACACAAATCCCCTAGATTCTCATTTTCAAAATTCCAAATTCCCTAGATTTCAACTTTCCAAATTCCCAAATCATCAAGTTTTCAAATTTTCAATTCTCTTAATTGCCAAATTCCCCAGATTTCAAATTTCTAATTAAAATTCTAATTCCAATACTCAAATTCTTGATTGTACAGATTTCGAAATTTCAAAATACCTAGTTTTATCAGCACAGAATTTCCAAATCATCTAATCCAGAAAAAATCCCTAGATTCTCCAATCCGGAAATTTTCAAATCTAGTCCATAAATTACGACTAATATTTTATTCTTTTGCGTCGTAAAACGTAAAATGATCGCAACTATCAATACCAATAATTGCAGTGATCAATTATTTCGAATAACAGTATCTGATCATTCACGACAATTAATTACAGTTACACTAATTAATTATCTGAAATAAAATATATTCCGTCTGAAGTTTACCGCCGTACTAAAACGTTTACCCGCTGTGTTCGCTCAAATAAAGAAAGTACACAGCAACAGTCTCGAGATAAGTAGGATAATTGTACTCAGATATGATCTTAACTCGTGTAATTCATACATGAGAACAAGAAACGTCCAATATGTTGTAAACAGATGTGTAAAAGGAGAACATCAGCTTCTTGGTTACTCGGGACAGGGTAGGGTTCAAAGGGTGACGGTAATTACTCGATTACCGTTACTGCACGCTGTATTTCGTACTCGGATTGGAGTTTATGACTCGCGCAAGATTTAGAACCGAAATTCCCGCTTCCTGGGATACATGCTAGGTTCACCTAAGGCCTTAGTCCGGAATTAATGTAGCCGTGTGTTCACTGACATACCGATACCTTTGCTCGTAATTTATCTCGGTTGCGGAACCACGTGAAGATGTTCGTAATCGAGTCGGGAGATTTCGAATTTGGTGTCGTGATCTGTTAAGCTCCATTTGGGAACGGGCATAAATAAATTTAACTGTGATTCGAAACCTCTAAATATGTTAATAATTTATTCAATCGACAACCTGGTCGTTCCCTTAAATTTCTATCTTCAGATCGATATTCTGTAACATTTTTAAGTTAAACATTATTGAACTTTTCATTTTCCATATTTGTGCATTGGTTGCTATAATTTATAGGTGCGTGTTAGAAATTTTGAAGGGGTCATTATGTGACTTTTTGTACACCAAGCTTTAATTTGATGTATAGTAAGTGTTATTTTATAGTACTTTCATGGTATCAAACATTGTCAAACTTTAATCTTTCAAATTTGTATATAGCGTTTGCTATAATTGGCCATCGATCGATTTATACTGAGAATAATTATGAAATGACTATACAGTCATTTTCTATAGTCCTCAAACTTTATTTTGATGTATAGTAAGTGCTATTTTATAGTACTTTCATGGTATCAAACCTTATCAAACTTCTAATGTTACATATTTGTATATAGCGTTTGCTATAATTGGCCATCGATCGATTTATACTGAGAATAATTATGAAATGACTATACAGTCATTTTCTATAGTCCTCAAACTTTAATTTGATGTATAGTAAGTGTTATTTTATAGTACTTTCATGGTATCAAACATTGTCAAACTTTAATGTTTCATATTTGTATATAGCGTTTGCTATAATTGGCCATCGATCGATTTATACTGAGAATAATTATGAAATGACTATACAGTCATTTTCTATAGTCCTCAAACTTTAATTTGATGTATAGTAAGTGTTACTTTATAATACTTCCATGTTATCAAACCTTATCAAACTTTAATGTTACATATTTGTATATAGCGTTTGCTATAATTGCTGATCAGTCGATTTATGTTAAGAATAATTATAGTATGACTGCATAGTCATTTTCTATAGTCTTCAAGCTTTAATTTGATGTATAGCAAGTATTACTTTATACTACTTTCATGTTATCAAACATTGTCAAACTTTAATGTTACATATTTGTATATAGGGTTTGCTATAATTGCTGATCAGTCGATTTATGCTAAGATTAATTATAGTATGACTGCATAGTCATTTTCTATAGTCTTCAAGCTTTAATTTGATGTATAATAAGTATTACTTTATACTACTTTCATGTCATCAAACCTTATCAAACTTCTAACGTTACAGATTTGATCACTCTATTTGCTATAATCGGTCATCAGTCAATTTATGTTAACAATTTTAAAGAAGTAATTATGCAGTCATTTTCTATACCTTTCAGTCTTTAATTTGATGTATAAGTGTTACTTTATTATACACTTTATGTCATCAAACTCCATCAAACCTTCGATGCTTACCAATCAAATGGTTTGCTATAATTGTCATTCAGCTAATTTATGTTAAGAATACTGATAAAATGGTTACATAGCAATTTTCAGTAAACTACTAGCTCTAAACTGACGTTGATTAAGTGTTATTTTATGGTACCTCTATATCATCAAACTATGTCAAACATGGAATGATTTGAACTTGTCAACTGTTTGCTATAATGGATAATTAGGGAGGTTACATTAAGTATATCTATCAAATGATTGTACAGTTACTTTCAGCATACTTTAAGCTTTAAAATGATATAAATTAAGTAATATTCGATGACATTTGTTTCTCATCAAACCATGTCAAACACTGAATGATTTGAACTTGTCAACTGTTTGCTATAATTTGGCAATTAGATAGGTTATATCAAGTATATCTATCAAATCATTATACAGTTACTTTTGGTATACTTCAAGCTTTAAAATGATATAAATTAAGTAATATTTGATGACATTTATTTCTCATCAAACCATGTCAAACATTGAATGATTTGAACTTGTCAACTGTTTGCTATAATTTGGCAATTAGATAGGTTATATCAAGTATGTCTATCAAATCATTATACAGTTACTTTCATTATACTTCAAACTTTGAAATGATATAAATTAAGTAATATTCGATGACATATGTTTCTCATCAAACCATGTCAAACACTGAATGATTTGAACTTGTCAACTGTTTGCTATAATTTCACAATTAGATGAGTTATATCAAGTATGTCTATCAAATCATTATATAGTTACTTTTGGTATACTTCAAGCTTTAAAATAATCCAAATTAAGTAATATTCGATGACATATGTTTCTCATCAAACCATGTCAAACACTGAATGATTTGAACTTGTCAACTGTTTGCTATAATTTCACAATTAGATGAGTTATATCAAGTATGTCTATCAAATCATTATACAGTTACTTTCATTATACTTCAAACTTTAAAATAATCCAAATTAAGTAATATTTGATGACATTTGTTTCTCATCAAACCATGTCAAACATTGAATGATTTGAATTTGTTAATTCTTTGTCATAATGGGCAATGAGATATATCAAGTATATTTATCAAATAATTGTACAGCCATTTTCACCAAAATTTAAGGTTCAATTAATGTAAAATAAATGGCTCTTTATGACACAATCAAACCACGTCAAACATTCAACTCTTTCAATTCCTCCATTGTTTGCTATAATTTTTAGTTAACTTACATTAAGTATATTCATCAGGTATACTCATCTTCTGTCAAGGTTCAAATTAATGTGACTAAGTGTCATTTTACGATCTGCATCTAAACCACGTCAAACATGTAGTTCAAATTTTCTAACCATTAGCTATAATCATCTAATTAAAGTTAAGTATGCCAACAAAAATATTAATTTTTCATAAAATCGAATTTCTAAACTGACATATATGTCAGTTAATAATAGAATAAATTTATTCACCGTATCATCAAACCTGCTCGTCCTATTTAACAATTCACACGGTCCATCAACGCGTGATAAAGCACCAGAAACCGTCGAAAGGAAAATAAGAAATTAATAAAATGAATCTATCACGTTACCGGTAATTTACGCAGGTGCGTACATAATCACCTGTTCCAGCGTTTCGGTGCCGCCACCCCTCTAATAAGACTTCGAAAGCTGAAAATCGATTTCAGGATATGATTTTGTCATGTAAATTTAATTAGCAGCGATGGAGGATGACAAGCAGCAACCGTTAATTAAGCAACGAAGGAGCCCGTGGGTCGCGTGTTTAATAAATCGACCGAGTAACATCATAATTGCAGTGGTTTCCCCACTCGTGGCGACGTCCACCATGCGTGCAATTCCAGCCGTTCGATTAAAACGTTTTCAGCCCCTTCTTTTTCGTTTTGTTCGCTGCCGTCCCGTGCACGGCTAATGGGCCAACCATCGCAAAAATATCATCCTGCGATCATATTCTGTTTCTTTTCTCTATCTCGTTGAATCGCCGACGAGAAACTAGGCGGAGCGAACATGAAGAGATTCTGGAGTACGCCCACTGATATACAACCGACGATTTGTTCGACTCACGGCGAACGAAATTGCATCCTGATAAGCTTTCCGTGTTGGGGCGTCGAAAAGAAGGCAATTGATGACCGTGCCGGCTATATACGAAATACAAAAATTTCATCCCGATTTTTAGATCCGAACGTTACACGAACACCATATGTTTCGCTGAAATGGTTGCACAAAAGATCCACGAGAGGTTGCTTCGCAATTAAATTCTTATTAATAGCCTCTTAGGTTATGTTTCATTTCGGGACTGATCAATTGAAGATGGTTGCTTTATCGGGCGAATAAAATTTATTAGAGTAAAGAAGTTGCTAACGAGTTCCCTCATGGGTAAAACTGCGGATTGTATCGGTACCACTGTTATGGTTATGGTGCCTATTACTCGTTTGCAATTGGTTTATTGCAACATCGTGCAGAACGTTATCTGTCCTTTAATGTGTAATATTTTATTGAGCTTTTTATACGTAGCTTGTAATTATGTTATCGATTAGTGTATCGATCGGTGTGTAAAATTGCAACAGTCTCTGCTTGTGCTAAGTTAATTTGTGAAGTTTTGTTTATTTCTTTGGACTTGTACGTTTTATTGTTACGTTCAAGTCTGGTTCAATTAAAGAAACTTAATTTTCACCATGGTTTGACTGTAATTTATTAAACATATTCTGACATAACCTTACTTTTTTCAAGTTGACCTAACTTAACATAATAGTAATTATAAAATTGTGTTAAGTTCATCTCATTTGACCTAACCTCAAAACTGAACGCAACTTGATGTTGCTTGACTCAATCTAACATAATTTGACGTTGTCTGATCATATTTAAATTAACCTAACCTAACTTCGAACTAAATCTAATTTAGCTGATTTAATTTAACAGAACGTGAAATTACCTGATTGAACATAACCTAACTATTAACTAGTTAACTAAGTACTAACTTACTTAACCTACTAACCTAACCTATTTTATGTTAGTTATAACCTAACCTAACCTAACTTAGAATAGATTAGGTTAGGTTAATCAACGATTAACTATGTAACTGCTAAATTACTCAAACTGCTTACCTAACCTAACACAACCTACTCTAAATTAGCTATAACCTATTCTCAATTAACCTAACTTAGAATAGGTTAGGTTAATCAACGATTAACTATTTAACTAATAACTTGCTTAAACTACTAACCTAACATAACCTATTGTAAGTTAGTGATAACCCATTCTGAATTAACTTAACTTAGAATAGGTTAGGTTAGGTTAATAAACTAACTATTTAACTAACTATAAACTTACTTCATATACTAACCTAACCTAACCTATTCTAAGTTAGTGATAACCTATTCTCAATTAACATAATTTAAAATAGGTTAGGTTAGGTTAATCAATTACTAACTTACTTGAACTACTAACCTAACATAACCTATTGTAAGTTAGTGATAACCCATTCTGAATTAACCTAACTTAGAATAGGTTAGGTTAGGTTAATAAACTATCTATTTAACTAACTATAAACTCACTTAATATACTAACCTAACCTAACCTATTCTAAGTTAGTGATAACCTATTCTCAATTAACATAATTTAAAATAGGTTAGGTTAGGTTAATCAATTACTAACTTACTTGAACTACTAACCTAACATAACCTATTCTAATTTAACCTAACTAAGAATAGGTTAGGTGTAAAAATAAATCGATTTGAACAACAAAATTATGTGTTACCTCCTTCAATCATGAGAATGATTACTGAATCAGATCATTTTAATATGTTAATGACATTACCGATAATACCTTAATATTACCAAAATGTCGAATTATGGACATTTGTCATTACTAATAAATCAAATTATCAGTAACAATTACATATTACTAATGAATCGAATGATGTCATTTTGATATTTAGAGTAATTTTAAATATTTAACGATTCACGTTAAATATGTCCATTAAATTATTAACCAAATTTCGATATCATCAATATTATTCCGATATTAATGTATTAAATTATCGATACCATTTCAATATAATCGATACAATCCCGACATTAATAACATATCAAACGATCAGGAATATTTCAGTGACGTAATCGGTACTTCCATACCTCCATAAAACCACCACGCTGGGTTCATTACCCTCATATCCTATTTGCACGGTTACTCTTTTTTGCAAATGTCCGACATATCATAGGTGCATAAATATCCGCAGTCTAATATAATTACCGCGAGTCTGCGAACGAATGGCGGGGTCACGGAGGATCGTTTCGGTTCGGCGACCAGCAATCAGCGTTGGATTCGAGGGCGATCGATAGTCCGAGGGTTCGACGTCGGGGATTTACTACAGACCTGTCATAGTTCATAACGGTACGAAAGGAAGAAACATGATGGGTTTAGAAGCGAGTCGAAGAATGCGGGGAGAACCGATCGGCTGAACGTTGACCGGAAGAGAAGCAGCAGAAAACGGGACGATAGTGTCAACGACAGATGCATCGCGATATGGATGCCTTTGCGATTCGCTCGCGTTACATTTCGTGACAGTTTATTACGCTGGACGGCGCTGCTACATTCGACAAATAAAGTTACGTCCAACCTGCAGACGGCTACTCTGATGGCGGTCACTTTTCTTCCTATCCGAGCTTCGCGATATTAATTGCGCTGCTCGATACAGCGACAGAGATACGATGGGCAAACTCGCGCGTGGTTATACATTTTCCAATGTAAATATTTCATTCGAAATGTTCGTACTGGTATTTAGTTATGCATCAACCGTTTAGCTTGCGGGTTGTTGACCCCTTGCCGGGGGATTTGGGGATTTCACGGTTTGGGAGTTTGGGAATTTAGCCATTTTGGGGGTCTGGAGATTTCTGGATGAAGTTTGGGAACTTGGAGTATTGCGAATTTAGCGATTTGGGATGTAGGGATTTGGGAACCTGGAGATTTAGGGAGGTAGGGATTTGGGGATATAGGAATTTAGGGATGTAGGGACTTGGGGGTGTAGAGATTTTGGGATGTAGGGATTTGGGGATCTAGGGATATGGGGATGTAGAAATTTGGGGATGTAGGGATTTCGGGACATAGGAATTTAGGGATGTAGGGAGTTAGGGATGTAGGGATTTGGGGATGCAGGGATTCAGGGATGTAGAGATTTGGGGATGTCGGGATTTGGGGATGTAGGAATTTGGGGATGTAGGGATTTGGGGATGTAGGGATTTGGACATGTAGAGATTTGGGAATGTGGAGATTTGAACGGGTAGGGATTTGGGCAGGTGGAAATTTGGTCATGTAGGGATTTGGGGATGTAGGGATTCGGGGATGTAGGAATTTGGGGTTCTAGGGATTTGGAGATGTAGGGATTTGGGAATGTAGGGATTTGGGGATGTAGGGATTTGGGAACGTGGAAATTTGGGCATGTAGAGATTCAGTAATGTGGAGATTTGAACGGGTAGGGATTTGGGCAGGTAGAAATTTGGTCATATAGGGATTTGGGGATGTAGGGTTTTGGGGATGTAGGGATTTGGGGATGTAGGGATTTGAGAATGTGGAGATTTGAACGGGTAGAGATTTGGGCAGGTAGAAATTTGGGAATGTAGGGATTTGGGGATGTAGGGATTTCGGGATATAGAGATTTGGGGACGTGAAGATTTGGACTTGTTGAGATTTGGGTATGTGGAGATTTGGGCATGTAGGGATTTGGTCATGTGGGGATGTGGGGATGTAGGGATTTGAGGATATAGGAATTTGGGGCTGTAAGGATTTGGGGGCATAGGAATTTGGAGATGTAGAGATTTAGGGACATGGAGATTTGGACTTGTAGAGATTTGGGAATACGGAGATTTGGGCATGTAGGGATTTGGTCATGTGGGGATTTGGGGATGTAGGGATTTGAGGATATAGGAATTTGGGGCTGTAAGGATTTGGAGGCATAGGAATTTGGAGATGTAGAGATTTAGGAACGTGGAGATTTGGATATGTAGACATTTGGGGATGTGGAGATTTGGGCATGTAGGAATCGGGGATTGCAGGGATTTGGGCATGTAGGAATTTGGTCATGTAGGTAATTGGAAATGTAGAGATTTAGGGGTGTAGGGATTTTGACATGTAGAGATTTCAGAATTGAGGAACTTGGGAACCTGGTGATTTGAGAATGTAGCGATTTGGGGGTCTAGAAATTTAAGCATGTGGGGATTTGAGGATGCAGAGATTTGGAAATGTAATAAATTTAATGCTGTAGGGATTTGGTGATGTTAGGGGTTTGGGGACGTAGGAATTTGGGTACGTGGGTGTTTGGGGATGTAGGAATTTGAGAACCTGGAGATTTGGGAAATTAGCGAGTTAGAGGTCTAAAGATTTGAGGATGTAGGTATTTAGGATTATAAGAATTTGGAGATGTACGGATTACAGGATTCAGGAATTGAAGAACTTGAGTCAGTACTTGGGTAATTTGGGAACTTGATCTGCAAATCTATAGATTTGAAGATGTAAGAATTTAAAGTTACAAGGATTTGAAATGTAGGGATTTGGACATGTACAGATTTGTGGATGTAGGGGTTTGAAGGTGAAGGATTTTGAAGATGTAGGGATTTAAGGATTTTGGAAAGAAAATCTTTTCTTCCTTCCCTTCTATTTCCTACAATGAACCTGGTACAGACAAAGCAACAAAAGTTGGACTACTAATCAATCTACCGCCACTACCCATATAATGTAGATAGTCCCTCAGAGAATCAACTTAAACATCAGTAGACTTAGTGTTAGCAGCGATTTTTTAATCTCATTAAATGTTTCTTAGTTTTTCATTCCCCTCCTACTGATGCAGCATGTAGTTGCAATATTTCAAAGGACTCAATCATTCGGAGGTCGATTTATAAACATGTAGCTCAGGTTGCACATCACGTTTGAAAAACCAACAAAGCTTATTAATGTTGCGTTTATACCTTCGGTAGAATGTAGATTAAACATCGTTGAACGATGAATTATAAACAGCGTTACTGGCACAATACGCCAGGATAAACAATACAGTTTCCATCAAAGCACGATTGGTCGGAGAATAATAGCGAAATCAATTTGCGGAGTAACGAGACTATAGCTACGTTCCGGTTAATATCCAACCGCTGTTAGACGTTCCTTAGAACTAAATAACCTCGTCCAGTCAACAGTTTCAATTTGCGTGCAGAAACGATTAACTGTCCTGATTGAAACGATGACCTGGCTCTGGTTCGCATGTGCTCGTTTACAGGGTATCCCATTCCGACCACTTCGTTTAATTTCATTCCACAATTCAAATCTCCTTTTTTATCCTTTTTTCATTGTTACTCGGCCCGAGACTCTATCACATTTTTTTACTTTTCTTACTTTTCCTTCGTTTTCAGTTCCTCTTATTTTGGTATTATCGTTCCAGCTTCCGTCCGGGTAGATGCATCAATGTCGGAAACCCATTTCTCTGGATTTTTTATCGAATCATTCTCCAGTGAAGATTAAGTGGGAAGATTTATGGATTTGTAAATTTGCAGGTGTGTAGATATGTAGATATGTAGATTTGCGGATTAGTAGACGTGTAAATTTGTATGCTTGTAGATCTACAGATTTGTACATGTGTAGATATGTAGACCTGTAGATGTGTAGATGTGTAGTCGTGTGGATGTGTAGATTTGTAGATTTGCAGATTCGCAGATGTGTAGATTCGTAGATTTGCCAATGTATAGAATGTGTAGAATTGTAGAATTATACATTTGTGGAATTATTTGTATAATTGTAGAATTGAAGAATTGGAGAATTGAAGAATTGAAGAATTGAAGAACTGAAGAATTGTAGAATTGAAGAATTGTAGAATTCCAAAATTGTAGAATTGTGGAATTGTGGAAATATAGAAACGTGCAATTGTAGAATTGTGGAATTGCTGAATTGTAGAATTGCTGAATTGTAGAATTGCTGAATTGTAGAATTGCTGAACTGTAGAATTGCTGAATTGTAGAATTGTAGAATCGCAATTTCGTAGATCTGTAGATACGTAAATGTGACAATACGTAAACTTGCAAATTCATAAAATTGAAAATTTGCTAATTCAGAAATTTAATAATTTGAAAATTTGAAAATTCACCAATTCAGAAATTAGAAAATTCCTAAATTTGATATACTGAGAACTAGGGAATGTGTCAAATTTATATATTCTTATATCCAAATAGTCAGTCTGTACCATTTGAAATGATGAAGATGCAAAAAGTCGAATACTAAAAAATTAAAAAATTCGAATATTTGAACACTTAAATCTGCCAACCTGTAAAGTGCCTTCTATGCTCCTAACATTATAAAAATCTGATGAATATCAATTATCATGTTGATAGCAACAAATTGATTACGTACGCGTTCAATTTGTTCCACATCACAGAGCTCGTATTTTTTAATTGGATAAGGAGAGCAGAGACAAGTAGGCTGAGAATCGTTACCGATTTAATTGGTAAGAAATAACTAAATTCGGATGCGAAAATGATTGAATCGAGTCGAGTATCGAAACGTTTATATTCACTATGGATTTTCAACTTCCAGTTGAAATGATACGAATATTCAAGCTCGTTACGGATTTAATTAACGCAAAATATATGAGTTATATATATACATATATACCGAACATCGAATGCCATCTTTTAATATGGCAAAAAAAAAGAGGAGTAGTCTGAATCGAGTGAAGAAGTGCATTAACCAAAATGAACTAAAACTGGAGCAAAGCGTTAAGGGGCTCTCAGATTTTTAATTAAATCCAACCGGCAATCGATGATATCTTTCTATCCATTTCCACGTGTAACATTTATTTTATTTTTAGAATTCAAATCGCCAGGAGAACACGTGCGAGCGGAAGTGCTATCTACAGTTAACTAAAAATTCAATTTTTAATATAAAATCGAAATCAAGATTAACGGCGATACAAATTACTCTTTCAAATAGCAGTGGGAACATATTCAAGCTGAATATTCAGGTTAAATCAAATTGAGAGTGAATGAGTATGGTAGAGTCTCGTTATATTGCCTACGAAGTCGAATTCGAAATTAATAGTGATACAAATTGGTGTTTAATATATTAGGAAGGTTATATGTAAGCAACATATACATTCAGGTTAAATAAAATTGAAGATGAATGAGTATTGTACCATGCAAGTACAGTAGACTCTCGTTATATTGCCTAAGTCAAATTCAGAATTAGCAGTGGTACAAATTGCTCTTTAAAATATGAATAGGAACATATTCCAGCTAAATATATATTCAGGTTAGATAAAATTTAAAATGAATGAGTACTACACCATCAAAGTACAGTAGACCCTTGTTATATTGCCTATCAAGTCAAATTCAGAATTAACTAGTGGTACAAATTGTTCTTTAAAATATGAACAGAAACATATTCAAGCTAAATATATATTCAGGATAAATAAAATTAAAAATGAATAAGTACAACACCATGTAAGCAGACTCTCGTTATATTGCCTGCAAAGTCAAATTCAAAATTAGCAATGGTATATTGTTCTTCAAACTATCAATAAGACTATGATCAAGCTAAATATATATTCCAGTTAAATATTAAAAATGAACATGAATTGCACTAGTCAAATAGACTCTCGTTATATTGCCTATCGCAATCCGAGATTACAATGGACAAAGTACTAATAAGTATCTATGAATAATTAATTTATTACCGAATCTGATGACTTCATTTCGCGTTACAGTAAAGTAAAATTCTTGCCGTCCATTTCGCGTCGCAGCAAACAAGATACAGTAAACAAAAACAATCTTCGGTTCGAAGTAAGAGTGTCGGGTGTATCGCGACCGCCATATAATTCGCATGAAAGAGTGATTGTTTCGGAGCAGGGCATCGTAAAGCACACACCGCGGGATCGCAATCAAAATGAAAGCACCCATCAAGTACACGCAGTACTACCAATCCCACCGGGCAAATGCACCGACCATTTCGTCTGTGGATTACGACGTATCGTGTCGTTCTTCGAGGAATACCTCCCACTGTTCAATTTTCTGACCCCCGCTCTACCACTTACTGATTCTTTTGTTTCGTTCTTCTCCACTTCGCGAAAATTCGTTCGTGATTTGGGTTTATGACACGATCGCGTTCGCCTGATTCGCAGATATACTCGTATGGGAGACGCGGGCGAGTAATTTATGCGAATTTGCAGTTTACGGTCTTGGAAATGCGGGAATTTATGTGTTGGGAAGTTTGCAGGCTAGGAAACTGGTGCACAAAATCTGGGAGATCTGGTTAAGTGCTTTGTTTTGCTAAAATATAGAACAGATTCGGTATTTAATCGTAATTCGATTAAATCGTGACGCACTTGTAGTTTAGCTCTGGTCAATTTTGTTCGAAATTTTAGTAGGCTTCAATTTCAAATAGCTGACGCACTCATGACGCACTCACGACACATTCGTGACGCACTCATGACGCACTCACGACCCATTCGTGACGCACTCACGACGCATTCGTGACGCACTCACAACGCACTCATGACGCACTCACGACACATTCGTGACGCACTCATGACGCACTCACGACCCATTCGTGACGCACTCACGACGCATTCGTGACGCACTCACAACGCATTCGTGACGCACTCACAACGCATTCGTGACGCATTCGCGACGCATTCGTGACGCACTCATGACGCATTCGTGACGCACTCATGACGCACTCACGACCCATTCGTGACGCACTCACGACGCATTCGTGACGCACTCACAACGCATTCGTGACGCACTCACAACGCATTCGTGACGCATTCGCGACGCATTCGCGACGCACTCATGACGCATTCGTGATGCACTCGTGACGCACACATGACGCACTCACGACGCATTCGTGACGTACTCACGACGCATTTGAGACGCACTTATGACGCATTCATGACGCACTCGTACCTCAGCTGTGATCAATTTTACTCGAATTTTTAATACGCTTCAATTTGGAGTTCAAGTCCCATCATAATTTCCATGGTCAACGATTGCATAATACCTAGTTGACATAATGCTTCAACTTTCTTTGTCCGTTTTAATATTGTAGCTTTGATTAGTTAGTTCTGACTGACGCACCTGACGCTGTCTGAAGAAAAGTTTATATGTTGAGAACCACTGACATATAAAATCTAGGGAATGTTATCTCAATAAAATATATAGTTTTGCAAAAGTAGAGCAATTTGGTCACCAAACTATCTTGACCTAACAAGGTTAGTTAATTGCCTAGCAATTAGTTTATAGATTGAGAACCACAATAATATAAAATCTGGTGAAAATTATCCGAATTAAATATTTATGCAAAATAATAATCAGTTCACCAAATAATCTCGAGCCAAAATCTGTCGAAACTTAATCTACAGCAAGTCCACCATCTTGTCCCAAGTCCAAAATGGCGGACGAAGACATAAATCTTAAAGAATTTGTCCGAACTTCGTCGTAATTTTCCCGTCAATTTGAAATAAGTTAAACTCCCTTTTATCGAGCATTCGGCAGAAGATGTGCCACGTCGAAGAAATCCCGAGCTTTAAGAGGCCGGAAGCGTTCGCGTCTGGAAGTGGCGACAGGGAAGCCGGAGGCAGGGATTCGGTGAAAGGCAGCGGAGAACAGGTACAATTTCCCCGGGAACGAAGAGACGAATCTTCTTTTCAGCGAAAGTGGCGTTTCACAGAAGTTGTAGAAGAGCAGCAGTCTTGGCATCCGTTGGACGAGCAAGGACGAGGAGAGCGCGATGCTGAAGACGTCGTCGGTCGCTACGGATCGAAGAAGAGGTTCGTTGGCTCTCGCTCTCGACTGTGACTAAGATTAAAATGTGTGCTTCTCGAATGCGTCGAGAGTCGACTAGTGGCGAGGTCGAGGCCTCCTCATGAATCATTCTTGCTTGAAAATTTCAAGTAGCGACTAGCCGAGAGAACCCTACACTGCTGCAGCTTGCAGCTTCGATCTGCGACCAGATATACACTGCCGTTCAAAACTTTCGGCTCTACTCGTTTCTTTTACGATATCATGTAGATCGAGGTTGGGTGCGGTAGTCTCTTGTTATATTGCCGGACGATGTTTGTAAATTTTTTATTTGAAATATTTTGTATATAGGAATTTGGTGCATTAGTAGTTCAGGAATGCAGGAATTTGGGAAATTGTGGATTTGGGAATATAGGGACTTTTGTAATTTTGGAGATTTTTATTAATGATCCAGGAGATAAGAAATTTGGGGATTTTTAAGTTTTATGATTTTGTAAGTTAGAAATATGAGAATTTCGGTATCGGGGAATTTTTGAGTTTTGGTAATTTAGGGATTTTTAAATTTGGAGGTTAAGAATTTGCTAATTTGGAAATTTAGGAATTTAGGAAGTTGGGAATAGGGGAATTGAGGGATTTGGAAATAGGGAAATTTATGGAAGTGGGGATTTTTCAGATGTAAGGATTTCAAAATTTGTAGATTTATATATTTAAGGATTTGCTAATTTGAAAATTCAGGAATTTAGGAATTTGAAGCTAGGGGAATTTGGGGATTTGTAAATAGGGAAATTTGGGGATACGAACATATGGAATCTAGGGATTTGAAGCTAGGGGAATTTGGAGATTTGAAAATAGGGAAATTTGGGGATATGAACATAGTGGAATTTAGGGATTTGAAGCCAGGGGAATTTGGGGATTTGTAAATAGGGAAATTTGGGGATATGAACATAGTGGAATTTAGTGATTTTAAGCTAGGGGAATTTGGGGATTTGAAAATAGGGAAATTTGGGGATATGAACATAGTGGAATTTAGGGATTTTAAGCTAGGGGAATTTGGGGATTTGTAAATAGGGAAATTTGGGGATATGAACATAGTGGAATTTAGTGATTTTAAGCTAGGGGAATTTGGGGATTTGAAAATAGGGAAATTTGGGGATATGAACATAGTGGAATTTAGGGATTTGAAGCTAGGGGAATTTGGGGATTTGACAATAGTGAAATGTAAGGATATCAACATAGAGGAATTCAGGGATTTGAAAAAAGGAGAATTCAGCGATTTGAAGCGAGGGGAATTTAGGAATAGGAAATTTTTGGGTTTTTTTAGGGATTTTGAAACTAGAGATATGAACATTTGGATATTTGCTAATCTAGAACTTTAAGAATTTAGAAATTTAAACACTAAATATCAATAAATACTTCCAAACAACGTACGCTTAATAAAAAAAATACCAACGCAAGAAAAATCTGCAATAAATCAAGAGGCAAATACAATCAGTAAGAATCGGTCGAACACAAATACATGTACGCAACGCCGAAGACTCCGCTACCGTTAGACATTAATTCCAGTCGCTGTCTTTTCATACGTTCGCCACCAACTTGATACCCTCTTTGTAGATCTGGTATTTTTGCCGATCATGTTACAAGAGACTTCTTCCGTGCCACTCATGTTAACCCGTGCTTCCGTAAATGTAAAATGACTCTAGCACGGTGTCTATCGCGTGTAGGTAGATCGACTGTACCGTTAACTAACAAGTTTAAATCTGGCCATGCCCACTCGTGGCATTCCTATTCTTTGCTTATTAATCGGCGACGTGCTTAGAGGAGAAAAATCGATTGATCGATTAAACCGTATGTAAGATCACTTACACGTACTGGATGTATGTATAGTCGAGAGAAAATCGGACCACCATGGAGAAAACCTATTTTCCATCAGTCAACTTCTAGGGACTTTTGAGGATTACAAAATTTGGGGACGGCTTAAAAATTTGAAGTTGTTTAATAATTGAACTTGGGATCACAGGAATTTGGAGACTTTCGAATTGGGGCTATAGAAATTTGGGGACAGACGTTTGGGGTTATAGGAATGTGGAGATATAGGAATTTGGGGACATAGGAATTTTGGGACATAAGAATTTGAGGACATACGAATTTGGGGGCATAGCAATTTGGAGTTATAGGTATTTTGGAACATAAGAATTTCAGGACATTGGAATTTGAGGATATAGAAATTTGGAGTCATAGGAATTTGGGGATATATAAATTTGGAGTCATAGGAATTTTTGAACATAAGAATGTGAAGACATAGGAATTTGAGGACATGGAAATTTGGAGTCGTAGGAATTTGGGGACATGGCAACTTGGGGATATAGGAATTTGGAGTCATAGGAATATGGGGATATAGGAATTTGGAGTCATAGGAATTTTGGAACATAAGAAGGTCAAGACATACGAATTTGCGAATATAGAAATTTGGAGTCATAAGGATTTAGAGACATAGGAATTTGGAGTCATAGGAATTTTGGAACATAAGAATGTAAAGACATAGGAATTTGAGAATATAGAAATTTGGAGTCATACGCATTTGGAGTCATAGGAATGTGGAGTCATACGCATTTGGAGTCATATGAATTTTGGAACATAATATTTTGGGGATATAGAAATTTGGAGTCATAAAAATTCGTTGTTTTTCGAACTTGTTCAAAATTAACTAGATTCGTAACTAGGGAATTCTCGAAATCCATAGATGAAAAAATAGGGGATTTCCAAGATTTGTGTATTTGCAAGACGTTCTTAAGGAATCTTAAAATAGGGAATTTCCAAAATTTAATAAACCACATGTCAACATTCGAAAGACTATTATTCTGAAGACTAACAAATTTCAAAATAGTAACTTCCAAAATAAACGTAATTAATTATGCGATCCATATTTGTCCGATCTCGCAAAGCGCAAGTAGGATAAATAAAATGACTTGAACCCCGTAGATGGCTATCGATGACAACAATAAGAGAGTGGACCGAAAGAATTCATGCAAATAAAATATCGGTTGAATGGAATGAAAGCTGTCGGGATCTGTGGACTTTGTGTATTCAGTGTATACAGTATTCAAAATACGGTCGAGTGTACTTTATCCGAGTTTCGCTGGCTGATCTGGGATTTCTCCTTTGGAGACAGATGTTACAAGAAGCGAAGTTCGGACTTCCGGTACTCGAGTACGTAAATCCCATTCCATAGCGAAGACGCTTTTATCGGAAAATATAAAGAGGAAACGGTGGCTGGCAGACACCGGGCAAGGTAGCGGTGTAGGGTATCGGGTCAGTTCAAAACTTTCTCTATATTTCTTCGCGAACTTTCTGATAAAAGAAACCGTACAAATGAATAGATACATTTTTATCATTTTAATCATATATTTCCGTTATTTCGTTGATTGGAATCTGCGAATTTCTAAATTTCCAAGTGTTCAAGTTTATAAGTTTAATTTTCTAAATTTTAAACATATTTTAGATTACTAAATTACTAGATTCTTAGATCCCTACATCCATAAATTCTGACATCCTTAGATACCTAGATTTCTAATCCCTAGACCCTTAAATTCTAACAGTATCATATTACTAGACTCCCAAATCCCTAGACTCCCTATATATCTATGTACTCAAATCCTAAGAACCCTAATTCCCTAGATTCCCAAATTCCCATATCTCAAAACTGCTAAATCGGACTAAAACTCCCTAGATCTCAAGATTTTTAGGTCCAACAATCTCTGGATTAAAAAATAATTACTACCAAATGTTCCAATATTTCTACATTCAAAAATACCTAGATTATTTCCAAAGATATCTTGAAAATAGATTCTAGTAAAATATCTCTGGACTAGTTAGAAAAAAATCCTAGATTAGGGAATCCCTATATCAAAAACCCCTTGGTCCCAAATCCCTGTGGATCAAAATTCTTGTCCACATATCCCTAAATCCCTAGGACTAAATACATAAAACTCTAAAACTCTACATTTCGAAATTACTAGTCCTCTAAATTCTTAATTCATCGAGTCCCTAGATTTCTACATCAATAAATCCCCACATCTCGAAGTTTTCAAATTCTTAATCCATCGAGTCCCTAGATTCCCATATCTGGAGGTCCCATATTTCACATCCCCAAATTTCTACTTCATCAAATTCCTAATGCACCAAATCCCTAGATTCCCATATTTCACATCCCCAAATTTCTACTTCTCCAAATTCCTAATCCACCAAATCCCTAGATTCCCATATTTCACATTCCCAAATTTCTACTTCTCCAAATTCCTAATTCACCAAATCCCTAGATTCCCATATTCGTAGATCTCCACTATATGTTCCCCAATTTCTAATTCGTCAAGTACCAAATCTGCTGAATCCCAAAATTACCTGATCTGTAGATCTCTACATCTCAAAATCCCTAATTCCTATTTCTCTAAATCTCCAATTCACCGAATCCCTAGATCACCATATCTCACAGTTCCGAAATCTCCAAATCCCAAACTTACCAAATCCCAATATCCCACATCTGTAGATGCCCACATCTAAAAATTTCCTATTTCCCCAAATTCTTAATCTACCAAATCCCTACATTCCCTTGTCTGCAAATCCCCATATCTGGAACTCCCAAAATCTCGAATTCACCGTCTCCCTAGAACCTCATACCTCAAACTCCCTAAATTCCTAGTAGTTCCTCAAATACCTACATCTTCAAAACCGAATCCCTACACCCCCTTATCTGTAACAACCCCATATCTCAAACTCCGTAAATCTCGAATTCACCGTTTCCCTAGAACCCCATACCTCAAACTCCCCAAATCCCTAGTAGTTCCTCAAGTACCTATATCTCCAAAACCGAATCTCTACATCTCCTTATCTGAAAATCCCCATATCTCAAACTCAGTAAATCTTGAATTCACCGTCTCCCTAGAACCCCATACCTCAAACTCCCCAAATCCCTAGTAGCTCCTCAAATACCTACATCTCCAAAACCGAATCTCTACATCTCCTTATCTGAAAATCCCCATATCTCAAGCTCCGTAAATCTCGAATTCACCGACTTCCTAACACCCCATACCTGAAACTCCCCCAAATCCCTAGTAGTTCCTCAAGCACCACCTTCCCCAAAACTCTTAATCATCCAATTCGTCATACGACTTAACTAACGAATTAAATAACGTACTTAAAAATGAACGAGTGACCTCTTCCCGTTCGATTGTCATCCGATTGTCCCTAGGGAATGCAAATTTGCCGTCGACTGTACAAGCAGCCGCGGAAAGACATCGCACAGGCGGTAGATAAGACAACTATCATCCACGTCTAACAACCCAACGTATACCACTCGCCGATGGGTGGGGAGGTAATTACGCGGAACTGATGAGATCTTCATCGTGGCTCGCATTATCTATTCTAAATCTACCTGGAACGCTAGTCGTCGCTTTGTGCCAGACTCATCTGCCCATGTAAATGTCCTCCGCGCCACGAGAGCACGTATCGTTACACAGGATGCATTAGAGAACTTAGATGTTGTTCGACGATCACGCTATACACCGGCCCGTTGTTCGACGTTGTTATTTCAGCATACAGAGTGCCTACGCGAAGATGAGGAATTTCCTAACCTAGAAATTCCAGGATCTAGGGTTTTCGGAGCACGGCAGTGTTCCGCGTCCACGAATATGGAGGCCGCGTGTTTGAAGTCTTTCGGTAAAATTTGATTTGGTAAAGATTCGGTAAATTAGTTTACTGCGTTGGTTCATTTTTGGCAGATGCAAGAATTAAGGTTGTTGTAGGACGCTAGTGACAAATCGATATAAGTGAGTAGAGAATTTGAGAATCTAGGGATGTTGTAGTACTACGGATTTAGAGGTTTAATTTTGGGAACGAAGGAATTTAGGGATTTAGAGATTGAAGGATATGGGAAAATTGCGATCTGGGGATTATGGGTTCAAGAATTTGGAGACCTAGGGATTTTATGGGTTGGTAATAAGGGATCTAGGGATTTTAAGTAATCTAGAGACATCTGGACGTATCTTGGGACGAATTTGAGGATAAAGGAATTTGGGAATCTGAGAATTTGAAGATATAGGGATTCAGCGATGTAGGAATTTACGGATCTAGGAACTTTAAGATATAGGGATATGAGAACCTAGGAATTTTCCAGTTCGAGAATTTGGAGATATACAGATTTCAAGACATAGGAACTTCGGGACTTCACGATACAGGAATCTAGGGACTTGAGAATCTACAAATTTGGGAATCTAGGAAATTGAAATCCAGTGACTTGGAAATCTAGGAATTTGGAACTCTAGGGATTTGGGAATCTGGCAATATTGGAATCTATGAATTTGGAAATCTAGGGATTTGGGAAACTAGGAATTTTGTACCCTAGGGATTTGGGAATCTGGGAATTTGGAAATCTAGGGACTTTGGAATCTAGGGATTTGGGAATGTAGAAATTTAGGAATCTAGGGATTTGGAAATCTAGGAAATTGGAAGTCTAGAGAGTTGGAACTCTAGGGATTTGGGACTCTAGTGATTTGGGAATCTAGGGATTTGGAAATCTAGAAATTTGGGAATCTAGAAATTTGGAACTCTAGGAATTTAGAAATCTAGGAGTTTGGGAATTTAGATATTTGGAAATCTAGGAATTTGGAAATCTACAGATTTGGGACTCTAGTGATTTGTGAATCTAGGGATTTGGAAATCTAGAGATTTGGAAATCTAGAGATTTGGGAATCTAGGGATTTGGAAGAGTAGGGATTTGGGAATGTAGGAATTTAAGCATCTAGAGATATAAGAACCTTGGTATTTTGGAAAATAGAGATTTTCAAATTCCCGATTTTGGAGATCTAGGGAATTGGGAATATAAAAACTTCGAGATCTAGGGATTTGAACACACATAAATTTGGAAATCTAGGGATTTTAGGACACAGAACCTTGAAGGTCTAGGGATTTTTCCGATAGCCGAAACTTAGAGATCTAGCTATACAGGTCTCTAGGGATTTGTAAGCCACAAAGTTTGCGAATATAGAAATTTATTAATCTAGAGATATGAAGGTTCAACAATTTACGAACTCAAAAATTTCACTATCCACGGATTTCAAGGCGTACAAATTCAGAAATTAAGGAATTCAATCCACAAATTTAAAAATATACAGAGTAAAAAATTCAAGAATTCAAAAACTTGAGACCTCAGAAATGTTGAAATACGGAAATCCGGTGATTAAAGGTATTATCAACGTCTCGTGTCGTCCGCGAAAAGTAAGTGTAAGTTGCACCCGAGTAGAAAGACGCCGGTATCAGTTCTTGTTACGAACACACCTGAACACACGGTCCCCGCGTAAAAACGCAAGAATGCGCGCGAGGGGGACGGCGATATACGACGAGATAGAGGAGGACACGGTGGAAAGGGGTGAATGAATGAAACCATTCAGGCAACATGTTTATGCGCTCATCGCCGGCATACCGGTCGGCACGAGCAACAATCCGGAAAGCAGATGGCACAGGGAGAGGAATGGATTACACCAGTTGTTCGTACGATAATAATAAAGTGCATAATCTTGTAGAATAAATGGGAGCGGCTGATACTGGTGCACGGCTAAGCGGCGTAATGACACCAGCCAGTTGCTGGAAGCGTGTAGGCGATTTTAAACTATATCGCGTCATTTCGAGATTAGAGCCGACTGAACGGCAGCCATTACACGCATCGAAAGCGAGCTGCGGTCGATCAACCGTGTTCCAACGAGAAACAGGATGGACAAAAAAAAAACTGATAGACGGATGAGCTTCAGGTTCCGATTTTAACCCGTTCCAGAACGGCGTGTACAACCTAATCAAAATTAATGCCATGTACCGAGAGTCGTTTTGCGTTTCACGCTCTGGAATTTCTTCGCGGAAATATGTCGATCATAACGCTCAATGAGACGACTAAAGCGAGCCTGACATCGCAGCCCAGGAAACCTGCACGTTTATCGTGTTTGATACGTTTCTTTATGGTGCCCCTTGGGCGCAGACGCGCGAATTATATGGCACGTTTTGTTCCTGCACGGAGATGACACTCCCCTTTACAGCTCGCGATGAATTTCATTTATACCGGCTTTCCGGCGCCGAAATTTAATTAATACGTTAACACTTTTCTTTGTGTATTATGCGAAATTTAAACTCGCGTTCGACGCGTAATTGAAATTTGACGAATTTTACTGGGATTTTTAATACGCTTCGATTCGAAATTTAATTACAATTCGCATAAAGGATCGCTGGATATAAAATAGTCGGAACATTTCAACTTTGTTTAGTCGTTTCGACATTGTAGCTGCGAACAGTCAGTTCTGACGCACCTGACAGAAACAAGGAATTCATTAATTAACGTTTTATATTTTATACAAGCCGAGAAATGCTTTGCTGCCAGTCAAAATTTAATTAATCCCTTAACATTTCTGGTTCTGTATCGCAGAAAAGCGGGCAGCTATTTGCATTTAATTCTTTGCTGCATTTCGACGAGCGTGACGCACCGATAGTTCCAATGAGATAAATCTTGTTTGAATTTTTAATACGCTTCCATTCAAAGTTTGAATGTAATTACAATTTGCATAAAGGATCGCTTAATGTAAAATGGATGTAACATTTTATCTTTCTTTATTCGTTTCGGTATTGCGTGCTGAGTTGCATACATATGTGGACGCTCTTTGTTTCCGTTAATTTGCGTTTTCGGCTGAAATTTATGGGTAATATTTTTTTAATCGCTCGCAGTGTGGGAACAAATTTTGTGAACAGAATTTGACGTATTAATATGAATTTTTACTTGGTTTAGGAATCTGACAATCTGAAGATTTGGAGGTTTAGAGATTTGGGGATGTAGGGATTTGGGGATATAGAGATTTGGACATGTAGGATTTTGGGGTTGTAGGGATTTGGATATGTAGGGTTTTGGGGTTGTAGAGATTTAGGATTGTAGGGATTTGGGGATATAGAGATTTGGACATGTAGGGATTTGGGTATGTGGAGATTTGGACATGTAGGGATTTGAGTATGTGGAGATTTGGGGACGTAGGGATTTGGGGATATAGAGATTTGGGCATGTGGAGATTTGGGAACGTAGGAATTTGGGAATATAGAGATTTGGGTATGTGGAGATTTGGGAACGTAGGAATTTGGGGATATAGAGATTTGGACATGTAGGGAATTGGATATGTGAAGATATGGACATGTAGGGATTTGGGTATGTGGACATTTGGGGACGTAGGGATTTGGGGATATAGAGATTTAGGTATGTGGAGATTTTGGAACGTAGGAATTTGGGGATATAGAGATTTGGGTATGTGGAGAATTGGGAACGTAGGAATTTGGAGATATAGAGATTTGGACATGTAGGGAATTGGATATGTGAAGATATGGACATGTAGGGATTTGGGTATGTGGACATTTGGGGACGTAGGGATTTGGGGATATAGAGATTTAGGTATGTGGAGATTTTGGAACGTAGGAATTTGGGGATATAGAGATTTGGGTATGTGGAGAATTGGGAACGTAGGAATTTGGAGATATAGAGATTTGGACATGTAGGGATTTGGATATGTGGACATTTGGGGACGTAGGGATTTGAGTATGTGGAGATTTGGGGACGTAGTGATTTGGGAATTTAGAGATTTGGGTATGTGGAGATTTGGGAACGTAGGAATTTGGGGATATAGAGATATGGACATGTAGGGATTTGGGTATGTGGAGATTTGGACATATACGGATTTGGGTATGTGGAGATTTGGGGACGTAGGGATTTGAGGATATAGAGATTTGGGTATGTGGAGATTTGGGGACGTAGGAATTTGGGGATATAGAGATTTGGACATGTAGGGATTTGGATATGTGGAGATATGGACATGTAGGGACTTGTGTATGTGGACATTTGGGGACGTTGGGATTTGAGTATGTGGAGATTTGGAGACGTAGGAATTTGGGGTTTTGGAGATGTAAGAATAGAGATTTGAGGATGTAAGAATTTAAAAACTTGAAATCTTGGGAATTTAGCAATTTGGAAATGCAGATATTTGGGGACCTGAGAATTAGGGAATTTAGCAATTTGGGGATGTAGGGATTTGGGGATATAGGAATTCGGAGATGTAGGGATTTGAATATGTATTGATTTGTGGATGTCAGGATTTGATCATAAGACTTGGACATGTAGGGATTTGTGGATGTCAGGATTTGGTCATGTGGGGACTTGGACATGTAGGAACTTCAGGGTTCAAGTATTTGAGAATGCCTGAATAGGTATTTCAGGACTTGTATTTGGAAATTTAGCAATTTGGTGGTCTATAGATTTGAGGATGTAGGGATATGGCAATGTAGGGATTTGTGGATGTCGAGATTTGGTCATGTAGGGACTTGAACATGTATTGATTTGTGGATGTCAGGATTTGATCATGGGACTTGGACATGTAGGGGTTTGTGGATGCCAGGATTTGGTCATGTAGGGACTTGAACATGTATTGATTTGTGGATGTCAGGATTTGATCATGGGACTTGGACATGTAGGGATTTGTGGATGTCAGGATTCGGTCATGTAGGGATTTAAACATGTAGGAACTTCAAGATTCAGGTATTTAAGAACTTGGGTACTTGGGAATATAACGATTTGAGGGTCTACAGATTTGAGGATGCAGAGTTTTGGAGATGTAGGGATTTGAAAATTTTGGAAAGAAAATGGTTTCATTCCTTTCTTGCCTTCTTCCAACGATACACCTGGTAGATGCAAATCAAGGAACGCAAAAATTCGACTACCTGGCAACCACAGCAGTTATTAGCATAATACAGACGCGTCCTAAACGAAGAGAAACAAAATTCCCCAAGGACCTAGCCACAGAGTGGCTGGCTTCTGCTAAGAGGACTAAAAGTTTGACCCCTTGGTACTCGAAGTATTAATTAGCGCTTCGTCTTCCATTTTCTGCAGAGTCAAAATGCTTGGTTGCCAGCGGGGAATGAAATAAATCCATTAATTCTTATGAAAACGAGAATGCGTCTACATATGAAAAGAAATGCGATGCAAGTGAAAGATAGCAATTATAATCTCATTTCCATTTAACAGGCTAGCATTTAGATTTAAAACGCGATAATTATAGCCACGGGTAATTACTCAACTTAATTATGTTTCCTTGGAATGAAAATTTTTTTGATAAACGCAAGTCTATAAATTACAGTATCATGCACGGAAGAAGGTACTCGCTGTCGAAACGAATGAAGACGTTCCCCCGGCATAATCACGAGAAAAACATGTCGTATTCGCATCGATAGCCGCAAAGAAAATTTTCCAACGAGCACGGAAACGGAAGGAACGAACACAAGGCCATAATTCCGGGCTTACGGTGTTGTTTTGATTTCAATATCGCCGAAGGGGATAGAACGGGGCGAGTCTCGCTTATCCGACTCGACGGGATTCGCGAATCGAAAGATTTGCATTCCGTTCTGCAACTGTGGCTCGTTTCGTTGTCTAGGATTTACGTTATTCCTGAGCTTCCTTCCGTGTGCGGCCAGCCATTTCATAAACATGAAAGTCCTGTGACACAGCCGGAATGACGAAACGGGTCAAAGTGAAAACTCCTCGGCAGCGGGGACAAACGATGGATGAGATATTGTTGTTTGTCACTAGAAACGTGTCGTCGACTTTTTCGGTGCTTTTATTTTACGTATTTTGTAGTGCAATTTGAATCGTTATATTTCCTGATTTTTATTTCGAGAGATTTGAAAAATTGCGAAATTGTGTTTGGGAATGTGTGAATTCGCAAATGTGCAAATTTCGTGGATTGTGAATTTATCGATTTGGCTATTTATCGATTTGTAAATTCATTAATTCATAGGTTCATCCATTCACCAATTCATCAATTTATGAATTCATCAATTCATCAATTCATCAATTCATCAATTCATCAATTCATCAATTCATCAATTTACCAATTCGTCAATTCATCAGTTCATCAATTCATCAATTTATCAATTCGTCAACTTCTCATTTCATGAAACTACGAATTCATGAATTCATCAATTCATAAATTCATCAATTCGTCAATTCATAAATTCCTCAATTCATGAAATTACCAATTCATCAATTCGTCAATTCGTCAATTCATAAATTCGTGAATTCGTCAACTCCTCATTTCATGAAATTACGAATTCATCAATTCATCAGTTCGTCAATTCCTCAATTCCTCAATTCATCAATTCGTCATTTCGTCAATTCCTCAATTCATGAAATTACCAATTCATAAATTCATCAATTCATCAATTTATCAATTCATCAATTCGCCAATTTCTTAATCCATCAATTCGTCAATTTACCAATCTTTCAACCTATGAATCTACCAATCTGCCAATCTATCAACTTACAAATCTTTTACTCTACCAATTTCCTGATCTACCACTGTACCAATCTCCCAATCTATCAATCTATCAATCTATCAATCTATCAATCTATCAATCTATCAATCTATCAATCTATCAATCTATCAATCTATCAATCCATCAATCTATCAATCTATCAATCTATCAATCTACCTTCATGAACTTGATTTTATGAATTTGTCAATTTGTGAATTTGTAAATTGATAAATTTGCCTATAATTTTCAAATTAATTAATCTATACTAATTTTATATATAATGTGTACGTATAAATTCTTCAGACCACCAAAAAATGTTACAAAGCAAATACCAAGAAAATGATTAAAACCCTAGACAAACAAAAATAAAGTGCAGACGCAAAAACTGAAGGAGTAATAAACTGCTGTGAACTAATCCTACCATAATCTTGAAACAAGTTATACGAAGTATCAATAAATCCGGTAAGTTGACAGCCGGAAGCGACGCGAGTGTTACTGGCCCGCATGCCATCTTACCGGACGTGCAAAGTGCATAAATATTCAAAGCGTAATTACGGCTGTACAATGAATTAATTCAGCGAGTTAGAGAGATAACGAAAACAACGGCGAAGTGATCCAAGAGGCGGAAAACGTGGAAGCCAGAACTGGAGTTTCCATCTGTCGAGATATATTTCAGATTTGACGGGGGTTGGTTTATTGACGCATTTCGTTGTCCAATTAAAAGTTAGATATATCGGGCAGGAAGCGGAGGATGTCTCTGAGATAATCTAGCCCCGGTGTAGACGATGCCAACGGTAGAACAGGTTTCGTTTTAACGAACCAACCGCACCGGCTACCATTCACAGCAAGCTTTCGACAGACCAGTGTAATAACTTCTGTTGCGTCTATGAATCCACCATGCAAAGATCCGTTTGTTAACTTGTACCAGCCACGAAGAGCATAATTTTCGTTATCGCAAATACGCGGTAATGAATCAAGACCGGCTACAGATTTACAACACAATTTCTGTCTGTAACGTGCTGTAAGAGGTGCTTCGATAGAAACGTGATTCAATTTTGAGGACCACTGTATGTCGTGGTGCAACCGGAAAACGAATCTGTGGAAGGAAATAAGGCAAAGATGTGGAATTAAATTTTTCCATATTCGTTTTTGGAAAATGGAATTTGAAATGTTTCGAAGCATTAAGTCATTTGTTTGAGGTAGAGAAGTGATTTACAAACTTTTGATTAATTCAATGGATGACGAATTATATTGGTAATTATATTAACGTAATGGATTATACTGGAGATTAATAATGATATTAATATAATGAATCACGTTACATATTAATAATTGTCTTGTGATTTATATTGAAAATTTATAATGTCATGAAATAGTAGAATAGTAAAAATAGCAACATAGTAAAATAGTAAAATAGTAAAATAGTCAAATAGGAAAGTAGTAAAATACTAAAATAGTAACATAGTAAAATAGTTAAGTAGTAAAATACTAAAATAGTAAAACAGTAAAGTAGTAAAATACTAAAATAGTAAAATAGTAGAATAACAAAATAGTAAAATAGTAAAATAGTATAATAATAAAATAGTGAGACAATAAAAGAGCAAAACATCAAAGTAGTAAAATAGTGAAATAGTAAACTAGTAAACTAGTGAACTAATAAAATACTAAAACAGCAAAATAATGAAATGTAAAAACAAACATCAAAAAAATAAACTGTGTGTATCACATCTGCTGCTATAGCGTTAACCAATGAAAAAGTAGAAACAGATGATATATCATTCATCACAAAACATATCGTATAACTTATGACGGATGAACACTAGTTACCAGTTTCATTAGAAAATCGATGTGACGGGAAACATTGCTAATTACACCCGGCATCGTTATTATTGCATCATTAAATCGCAATTGAAATAGAGGCCATGCCCACCTGGAACAAATTGTACTTGTCTAACAAGAATGATTACGCTGATAAACGGAGATATGAATAACATTTGTATACGTGTCAATGGACATATATGTATACTTCTGATATGAAGTAACGAGACAATATTTCACCATTTCAATATTTCATTATTTCGTTGGTTCACTATTCTATTATTTAACTATTCAACTAGTTTGTTGTTCCACTATTCCACTATGCTACTTCTCCTACACAATACTATTATATTACATATTCATTACACTGCAACTCTACTATACTACTATACTACTATACCACTATACTATTATATTACCATACTACCATATTACTATACTACTGTACTACTATACTATTATACTACTATACTACTATACTACTATACTACTATACTACTATACTACTATACTACTATACTACTATACTACCATATTACCATACTACCACATTACCATACTACCATATTACTATACTACTGTAATACTATACTGCTATACTACTATACTACTATATTACTATGTTACTATACTACTATACTACTATACTACTATACTACTATACTACTATACTACTATACTACTATACTACTATACTACTATACTACTATACTACTATACTACTATACTACTATACTACTATACTACTATACTACTATACGACAAAACTATGTTATTATGCTACTATACTACTACACTGCTATGCTGTCATATTACCGTACTATCATGTTACTATTTCTTTAGTCCACTATACCTCCCTATTTTTCAACTATTATACCACTATACCACTGTACTACTATAGATTGTTCATACACGCTGTGACTCCGTCAAAGCATTACTGTGCATAAAAATGCATGCGAATTTAAACTCAGTCAGCAACATAGTGAAAGTCTCTTATAATAACCGTCAGAATCTCCATCCCATATATCGCCGTTTTCCCTACACAATTTCGATTCTCAAAGGTGTATTCGAGTGATACCCTATCATTCTGATCCGATTTCGCGAGACAGTCTTGGCGTTTTCACTGTTTCGTTCAGTCGGTGTGCGCGTCGCGTCTGTATCGCAGGACGAGGGTTCAATTAAATTGACGCTCGCGTGCAGCCTGCGCAGACACACCGTTATCGATTAACGTGATTAATTAACGCGATTGCCGCGCGCCGTGCAATTTCACCAGGCCACGAAAAGCTAAAAATAAAGCGCATCGACGCGAATCGGGCCCTGGATTGCGACGGGTCGATAACCGGCGGCCGCTAATCAGTAAAACGGCCAACGAACGTCAAATCGTTCGTGCCTGATAGAGGTAACAAAAGCGCGATTCCAGAGCTGCCGGATTTACGAGTCCCGCCACGATACACGCGTTCACAATCTAAAATCATCGCGAGCGTGTGCACGTGTGTCGATGAGGCGTTTAGGCTCGTTGATTAACGGACGTTATTTCGGCCGTTTTTTTTCGGGCTCGTTTCGACGGCGATGCTCGTTGAAATTTTGCGCGGGAAAATGGGGCGAGGCATGCTTCGAAAGAGAAATCTCTTCAGTGGAGAATTGGAGTAGCGGCAAAATAGTAATTGTGGTTTGGAAGGATTTGGTCGTTTCGTGATTTTGCTGTAATCGGTGAAGTTTTGATGATATTTACTTTTCGTTTTGTTGATTATGAATTATTAGAAATAGTCTGATTTATGTTGTACATGTACTATATTTGAACAATGATAATTTATTTCGAGTCGTAGGAGCTAGTTATATGACCACGAGATTTATGGCCATTACATGTTATATTAGTGCTAGTTATATCGCCACGGGTTATATCGCCATTATCCTATCCTCGCGTTATTTCACCGCTATTATTATCGTTACGAGTTACATCGTAGCTAGTTGTATCACATCGCGTTATATCGCAACTAGATATATCTCCACTAATTATATCACCACTAGTTATATCACCGTACGTTATATTACCACTAGTTGTATCAACGCGCATTACATTGCCGCTAATTGTGTCCAACTGTGTTATATTGCCACTAGTATCAACTCGCATTATATCGCCATTATATCGCCGCGCGTTATATCGCCATTAGTAATCTTACTACATATGTCACCACTACTATTATTATTACATTTGCAGCTAGCTATATCGCATCGCGTTATATTGCCTTTTCCGTCAACGCGCGTTATATTGCCACTAGTTTTGTCAACGCGTATTATATTACCATTAGTTATGTCAGTGCGAGTTATATTCCTACTAGTTATGTTAACGCGCGTTATATTGCCATTAACTACATCGACGCGCATTATATCGCCATTAATCATCCCATCTTTGCGTTATTTCACCGCTAGTGTTATCGTTGCGTGTTATATCGCATACAATTGTATCACATCATTATATCGCAGCTAGTTCTATTTCATCGCGTTATATCGCCACTAGTAACATCACTGCGTGTTACATTGCCCTGTGTTAACGTACGGTATATTGTCACTAGTTATATCTCCACGCATTATATTGCCAGTAATAACAGAACTTCAGCAATCAAACGTTTCTGAAATATCTCTTCCTGTATCGCCAACTTCAGAATGCACTTCCATATTCCCGTCGATGACAATATAACATGAGTCTACTATATCCACGAATAAAAATCGCAAAAATTGAAGCGTTGTCACTACGCGAGTGCTTCAAACTCATATTACCGTCCTCCCGTCATAAAATTTCAAATACTCGAGAAATTTTCGAACGACTTCGATCTACGAAATCCAATACGCGAAAACCATTTCCGCGATATTATATCCGGCAATATCGTCGCGAGGTCTGTCGTAAATAGAAAATATTTGAAGATGAGTAGAATACATCGCAAAATATTACCCGAAAAACCGGCGAAGAGTCCGTTGAATAAACGGGTAGAATTTCATGAGACACAGAAAGGGAAAAAATTATCGACGATGTTGAATGCAATTTCGATGATGAAAGAGTAGAATCCCAGTGAACCGGAAACGTTGAAATTGATCGCCCGACGGCGAAAGAGCGCCAGGTATCTTTGATGCTTTGGTCGAAAAATAATTGCACAGTTAAGAAGTTAAATGAAACGTGGATGCCAAGCTGAATCCTCTTCCTTGTCGCAAATATCGGCGTCGTTTTTGCCGAACGGAGCTTCCGCATTTTCGTTCGGCTGACAGCTGCCGTCCTCGCGATTTTTGCGACCACTTTCCAACTATTACCTCGTCGCTGGATTGTCGGGCGATTTGCACTCTAACGAGTTTCTTAAACGCTCATCGGGGGTCAACGGTGGCCCCATTTGTCACTCCGCAGTGACGCGCTTCCCTTAGCCTTCGGAGAATGAATTTTCATGTTAAACCGTCTGAAATGTGACATCAATCTTGTACGTGAGTCATACGCTACTGATACTCTGCCATCTTCCTCGAAATGTTTGCGAAACTTGGCATAACACTCTCATATTTATAGTACTATTGTTCTTCTGGTATTATAGTCATACTAATTCTATAGTTATACTAGTTTTATATAGGTTGTTTTATCAAGTTGTCGTATATGAAATGTCCAGTTTAGGGACATCAATAAGAAACATCAATATGACGCATCAATATGAAACATCAATATGGTACGTCAATAAGAAACATTAATATGATGCATCAATATGATACATCAAGAAGAAACATCAATATGATGTACCAATATGATACAGCAATAAGAAACATCAGTAAGAAACATCAATAAGAAACATTAATATGATGCATCAATGTGATACAGCAATATGATACATCAATATGAAGCATCAATGTGATGTATCAATATGAAACATCAATGTGATGCATCGATATGAAACATCAATATGATGCATCAATATGAAACATCAATATGATGCATCAATAAGATACAGCAATATGATACATCAATATGAAGCATCAATATGAAACATCAATATGATACATCACTATAAAGCATCAATATGATGTATCAATATGAAACATCAATATGATGCATCAATATGAAACATCAATATGAATCATCAATATGAAAGATCAATATGAAGCACCAATATGAAACATCAATATGAAATATCAATATGAAACATCAATAAGAAAATTAAAGTTCACTGAAAATGATCATGTGAACGGTTCACAATCTCTCCTCCGAATTGGGTCGTCAGAAAGTCGACGTAACTAAACTAACCTAACTAAGGGACAGCTACCCTCTTGTCAGAAGAACGCTCTTTCAACGAAATTGCACTTTTATCTGTGTCCTCTAGTTACCCTTCGACAGAAAGAAGAATTCGTTCGTTACTTCGAAAAAGACTTGTCCTTTAACAGGGAAGATACGACTTCGCGTTCGATTGGATGATCAAACCCCTAGCGTGCCATTTCGTGGGTACGATCCTAATCTGATAACTCCTTCGAGACTTTCTTTTACATTTCCTTCCTCCTTTCTTGACTTCCATCCTTCCTCGGCAACAAACGATCGGAACCTTAAAGAACATCGATGTCGTATGATTCTCTTGGAGCTCCTATCTTGTCGATGGATCTTCAAATCAGCAGTTCAGTCCTCATATTAGCGATCTTTATTCTCGAAACTGGATTGGGCTCCATTCACATCAGGTATTATTACATGTATTTACACAATTATTACGATCAGGTATTAACACAATTGTCAGGTACAATTACCACACAAAGGTACAATGATCAAACGTCAAACGTGAAAGTTACAAATCCTCAAATGTACATCTCCACATTGGATCAAATTTATTTGTAAAAATTTGACGGGGCGAAAGTTAATTAAAGAGAATGCAAATCCGAGTCAGTCGTAGAAAGTAACGAAGTCGGTGACTCGGTAACGGTGAATAATTAGAAAAAGATGGCGGTTTATCATCGGATTCCGTTCACCGATGATGCACTTAGCCGACGAATAAATCTCGGTAGCAGTAGTCTCGATACCACGGTCAGCCACTTTTTCTCCACATGTAAAGCAGACACGGTGCAATTAAGCTCTTCGGCATTATCGGCGTTCCTTACGGGACCGGTAATTAAGTGGCAGATATCGTAACGAAGACATCGCTGGTACCGCTGTTTTTGCGCGTCCTATCTCCGCTCTCCGTGAGAGATCACCGGCTCGTGCGTTCTTGTATCACCGATACAGGATCCCGAACATGCAAGACACCACGTGAATTCGAGAATAAAGTTTCATAATTTTAATTCTCGAGAAATTTTTCAGATGCGTTCCTTTGCTGTTATGGCAATATCTCGAGGGTGAATGATGCCTACATAGCTGCGAGAGAAAAAGACGAACTTCATTGCAAAGAATTTTACTTCAGTTGCAAAATTGCGGAAATTATCTCCGTTGCAATGCAGTCGGATTAATTAAGGAAGCATGTACCCTCGAGGTGTTTCAGCATTTCCTTAAATGAGTAATTAATTACATCTGGTCTTTACTTCACGTCTTTACTGTGTTGCAGTGTATGTTTAGTGTATAATAGATCCACATTCTCAAATCCCCACATCCCCAAATACTAATATTTTCAAATCTTCACAATCTTGAATACCTACACCCCCAAATTCTCAGATTAACAAATCTTCATATTTCCAAATATTAATATGTCCAAACCTTCACATCCCCAAATACTAATATTCTCAAACCTTCACATCCCCATATCGTCACATCTCCAAATCTTCACATCCTTAAGTCCCTACATCCCCAAATTTCTAATATTTCCAAAACTTCACATCCCTAAATCCACATATTCCTAAATCTTCACATTCGTAAATCCACATATTCCCAAATCTTCACATCCCCAAATTCTCACAATCCTAAATCCACATATTCCCAAATCTTCACATCCCCAAATTCTCACAAGCCTAAATCTCCACATTCCCAAATTTTCACAATCCTAAATCCACACATCCCCAAATCGTCGCATCTCCAAATTCTCATATTTCTAAATCCACATATTGCCAAATATTCACATCCCCAAATTCTCACATTCCTAAATCTCCACATACCCAAATTCTCACATTCCCAAATCTTCACATCTCCAAATTCTCACATTCCTAAATCCACACATCCCCAAATCGTCACATCCCCAAATTCTCACATTTCTAAATCCACACATCCCCAAATCGTCACATCCCCAAATTCTCACATCCCTAAATCCACATATTGCCAAATCTTCACATCCCCAAATTCTCACAATCCTAAATCCACATATTCCCAAATTTTCACATCCCCAAATTCTCACAATCCTAAATCCACATATTCCCAAATTTTCACATCCCCAATATCTCACAATTCTAAATCTCCACATCCCCAAATTCTCACATTCCTAAATCCACATATTGCCAAATCTTCACATCCCCCAATTCTCACAATCCTAAATATCCACATCCCCAAATTCTCACAATCCTAAATCCACACATCCCCAAATTCTAATATTTCCAAATCCTCACATCCCCGAATTCTCACATTCCCTAAAGACCTAGAGTACTGTCCACAATAAGACAAAAATCAACAATCTCTGCAACGCCTTATATCGGCCTGCGGACAAGCAATAGGTTGTAACAACTCGGTAACTAGAATCGATCGATGGAGGCTCGCAGTCGCTTTCCATTTCGTGGTTCTTTTTTTACGAGCCACGACCATTTCAGAGGTCTGTGTTGCGTCGTGAAATCCAATATCGCGTGGGACAACCTATATCCAGCGAAAGGTCCTGGCGGGAGAAAGCCCAGCCAAGTCGAAGCAATTATGTAAATCCACTTCCAGGATCAAGATACATTTCAATCCTGCCTCTTCTACCTTCTTATTCGCTCTCTAAGGGCATAGTCCGGTTACATTGAGCCGTACACGCGAGGTATGAAGTCGTCGTACGGATCTGTTGATCCTTTGACTAAGATGCGTTTCAATCTCTTTCAAACGGTCATTAGTTTACGGTGAATGTATAGAGATGTAATGAAAGAAGGGAACATTTTTGTTAATGTAATTAAGGTATGCTATTAAACCTTGCGCTGTTAGAGGAGATTATGCTTGCTAGGAAATTGTTGGTAAGTACTGTGCGTGAAGAATGACTGGGGTTAGAGTGTATTGTTGGGTACTGAGATTGAGATAAGTATTGCGAGTGCTCAGGGATTTCGAAATTATAGGTTCAAATTTTTGGGATTCAAGGTCAATACATTCTCAAATCTTCACATCTACAAATTGTCTTATATCAAATCTTTACATTCCTAAATTGTAATATTTCCAAATCTTTAGATACCCATATGGTCACATCCCACATTCTAATATTTTCAAATCTTCACATACTCATATGGTCACATCCCCACATTCTAATATTTTCTAAATTTCACATCCCCAGATTCTTACATTCCCAAATCTTCACATCTACAAATTGTCTTATCTCAAATCTTCACATTCCAAAATTGTAATATTTACAAATTTTCACATCCCACATTCTAATATTTCCAAATCTTCATATCCCCATATGGTCACATTCCCAAATTCTAATATTTCCAAATCTTCATATCCCCATATGGTCACATCCCCACATTGTAAAATTTCCAAATCTTCACATACTCATATGGTCACTTCCCCACATTCTAATATTTCCAAATCTTCACATCCCCATATGGTCACTTCCCCACATTCTAATATTTCCAAATCTTCACATCCCCATATGGTCACATTCCCAAATTCTAATATTTCTAAATCTTCATATCCCCATATGGTCACATCCCCACATTCTAATATTTTCTAAATTTCACATCCCCAGATTCTCACATTCCCAAATCTTCACATCTCCAAATTGTCTTATCTCAAATCTTCACATTCCAAAATTGTAATATTTACAAATTTTCACATCCCACATTCTAATATTTCCAAATCTTCACATCCCCATATGGTCACATTCCCAAATTCTACTATTTCCAAATCTTCATATCCCCATATGGTCACATCCCCACATTGTAAAATTTCCAAATCTTCACATGCTCATATGGTCACATCCCCACATTCTAATATTTCCAAATCTTCACATCCCCATATGGTCACATTCCCAAATTCTAATATTTCCAAATCTTCACATCCCCATATGGTCACATCCTCACATTGTAAAATTTCCAAATCTTCACATCCCCATATGGTCACATCCCCACATTGTAAAATTTCCAAATCTTCACATCCCCATATGGTCACATCCCACATTCTAATATTTCCAAATCTTCACATCCCCATATGGTCACGTTCCCAAATCTTCACATCCCCATATCCTCACATTCCTAAATCCACATATTCTCAAATCTTCACATCCCCATATTCTCACATTCCTAAATCTACACATCCCCAAATTCTCACCATTCCAAATCTCCACATCCCCAAATCCTCACAATTCCAAATCACATCCCCAAATTCTAAAATTTCAAATCCACATCCATCAACTCTCCAAACTCTCCAACTTCCAAAGTTCCAACCACTCTCCAGAAGTCGTATAAGTTACCATATCAAAACCATATCTCACTTCTACCCCATTCTCCTTGCTTTGCTGCATCGAAACTTTCTACAAGATTATATCCACGAAATTTTTAGCATACAATTGTATCCATAAACATCCTTTCTATAATGCGATTAAAATAAATGTAGGTAATAGAAACGTACACCGTACGAACACACCGCACAATAGAAATTCTGTATACCAGAAAGTCGATGGTTCGCACAATCATTCACAGTTACATAAACCATCATCCAAAACGCATAGCTAATCACCGAACAGATTCCCATCAGCGGTTCAATTCTCACGGCCCGGTGAAAATCACTGCACGAAACGTGCCCCATGCGGTTTCTCTATAATTATCAAATAACTAGCCGCCTTTCCGTAGGTAATGACAGTACGTACACGCTTTAAACCGATGGAGAGATGCATATCGAACGTTGCATCTCTACCCTACGTATATTGCCGTGGATAGAACCGCCTTGGTACGAGCAAGAAACGCATTTTCTACTTTCTAGACGGCTCAAGGAGTTTAATGGGAGCAAGGCCAAGGGTTATTCTGCTCGATAATACGTACACATTGCGTTTGGTCATTAATACACCGGCTGGATCGTTTGCTCCCTTGAGAACTATGCATTAGACTACTTTATCGTGAATTATGAGCCACATGGTCACGAATTAACGACACCGGAAGTTTGTGTTCATGAGGATCATGGTCACGGTCGTGGTGACAGATTCTCGTTCCTTTCGCTTGTTCTTGACTGTATATGACTGTATATAAGTCACGTTAGTTTACTGTGACATATGTGTGTGGGACATCTCTGACACATGTGAACACCTTTTCATACAGACTGTACTATTTCAAGAGACATGTTTGAATATCGTTCAGGAGACTAGCTCATGTGTCTCTTATGGTGAAGACATGTGAACACCTTTTCATACAGACTGTACTATTTCAAGAGACATGTTTGAATATCGTTCAGGAGACTAGCTCATGTGTCTCTTATGGTGAAGACATGTGAACACCTTTTCATACAGACTGTACTATTTCAAGAGACATGTTTGAATATCGTTCAGGAGACTAGCTCATGTGTCTCTTATGGTGAAGACATGTGAACACCTTTTCATACAGACTGTACTATTTCAAGAGACATGTTTGAATATCGTTCAGGAGACTAGCTCATGTGTCTCTTATGGTGAAGACATGTGAACACCTTTTCATACAGACTGTACTATTTCAAGAGACATGTTTGAATATCGTTCAGGAGACTAGCTCATGTGTCTCTTATGGTGAAGACATGTGAACACCTTTTCATACAGACTGTACTATTTCAAGAGACATGTTTGAATATCGTTCAGGAGACTAGCTCATGTGTCTCTTATGGTGAAGACATGTGAACACCTTTTCATACAGACTGTACTATTTCAAGAGACATGTTTGAATATCGTTCACGAGATTAGCTCATGTGTCTCTGATGGTGAAGATATGGAGGCTCATAATTCGATGATGATTTAATTATGTCTAAGTTTTAAATTTGTTTAAGTTGTTAAGTTTTATGTATGTATGTTCCAAGTTAGTTTAAGTAATTCACATCAAATTTAATCCCACTTGAGTTCGAACAAAAATAATTGAATTTAAATGATAAAATAATATTTTAGTGTTGCTATGTTAAAGTGAGGTATTTATAAGTAATTTTGTAATGTACCAAATAATTTGCAAATAATTTGGGTGCAGTTAGGTGAACCACATATTAACACAGTATTGTCAATATTTCGTTAACGTTGATACATGTCAAACATCTGAGGAAGATATAGATTATCAATAAATATCGGACAAATGAAACAAACACAATTTATCAGTAAATATTGAATAAAGGAATACACACTTTGTCGACAAATATTGAATGAGGGTGGAAGATGCAATCTGTCAATTAATATTGACAATTTATATCGATCGATAAGAATAACAATTTATAGTACCAACATCTCTTTTGAATTAAAAAAATTTGTCAACATATGAAAAAATATATTTTGTTTATATTTTTTATAAAATAATATGTAAAGTCTTGATTGAATATTTAATAAACAATAGTAGAACAGTTTCTAGTAACTGTAATATATATGTAGAATAATAAAATAATGTATTTGTGGAATATATAAAATTAAATTTAATTACAAAATTATATAAAAATTTAATTAGTAATATCGCACTATATATGAATTTGCTGGAAATGAATCTGTTAATGAAGTTATCAGCAGCTAATTAGTCAGGTAATGGTCGATACTGATTAGTTCATTATCCGATTAAAGTAATGAAATTAAAACGGCGTGTTTTATATTCCGATTGTAGGATAATGAGAAAAAGTGTGCAATTTTATCATACCGTATCAGATCGTGCAAAAATATGAAAACAGTAAAAGACGGGATATAGTTCATTAAGGAAACGAAATAAATTAATTCAAATTTGTAAAACATGCACAATTTTTATACCAACAATATCAAATCGATAAATGAGAAAAATATTTGCATAAACTTAATAAAATATTTTCATTTCAACATTTTTATTCACAAATGTTTAAAGAATTGTACAAAACGAATAACACAAATCAGAATTGGCAATATAACGAACAATATAAACAGAACAACTGTATAAACTAAAATGAAGAATTTACTGAACAATAAAAAGCATAATGGGCGATATAACGAACATTACAAAATGACGACCAATAAAAACTATGATGGGCAATATAATGAACAGTATAACATGAAATGAGCAATATACTGAAATGTGCAGAATAGTCAACGTTATAAACCAAAATGAGCAATATAATGAACGGTGCAATACAAGATGGACAATATAATGAACATTACAAAATTAGGATAAGTCAAAGTGGGTAATGTAATGAACAATATAAGGTGAATAGCCTAAATCAAGCAGAGCAATATATTAAATAGAAACCAAAATATAAGTCATTGTAAAATCAAAGATGTGCAATATAATGCACAATATGATATAAATCAAAGTAGGCAATATAATCAACATAAAACTATTAATTTATCAACATAAATTAAGTATGATGTAAAATAAACAATGAATACAAAATGGAGGCTATACAAAATGAAAAGGGCAATATAATACACAATACAATGACCGTAGAAAACTATACCAAAAACTAAAACTATAACCATAATGGACGATGATCAATAAGAATATAAAGCCGAAATGAGCAATATAACGAACATAAACCCGAAATGGGTCATATAGTGAACAAAATAAGCAAAAAGTGGGTCATATAGCGAACAATACGAAGCAAATTCAACACGACCGAAATAAAGAAGAAAGGACAATGTATTAAGTACGTAACAAGTTAATTACTGTATTTGTTTCATCCTAGTCAGCGTGACCAAAAAAGTACGAAAAGTAGAATGGAGGTCGTTACGGTAGCTAACGTTTTGTGTCAGCGAATAAAAATTGTAGAACCGCATGTGTTTAGCTCCGCTGTTTCAATTTAAGCGGCGTTGTAATTAGAAGAGAATTCGTGCGTTACATTTTCTCACATTCGCAGCTATCGAGCGAAATAACGAGGTAAGGAGGCGCGCCCTTCCCAACCTCACCATTCTCTAATTATCGGGTCGTGAGACCTGCTATTTAACTCTCGAACAAGCATCGTGGGATACTCATTGTCTCTTTGATTCAACAAACATTAACCTTAATTGTACGGACTTTTTCATTCGTAACAGATTCTTTCTAAAACCATTCCACTGACTCCGTTTTCATTCTGGAGCAATCATTTTACAAACTGTCCTCAAATTTAACCACCCCAGAGATTCTTTTCAGGTTCAAAGAAACCTTATTTACTCGGATACAAAATTTTAAGCAAAAGTACTCGTGGAAAGATATCGACGAAAGAACTGTAGAAATGATACGCAAGAAAATGACAAGCTCCACATATATGGCCGTCCATAGTCCAACATATTTTACATATTTTTCTCACACTGATTCTCCTTCGTATTTCTTCACAAAAATCATACTAGCTTATGTTACAATATGACCAACTCTTTATATATGGCCAAAAAACAATATGCATGTTTATTCATGTGAGTATTATCCAACGAGTGTTCAGTGAATAATACTCATATAATATTGAAAAATGATGTGCACGTCTGACAAGATGGCACATGGATCAATGTGACTCGAATTTTCTTGACTGCTGTCTTATTGTTGTGTGTTCTCTACGTCAGCGTAAGGGTAGTCGAGGAGACTCAGGAAATTGATTAGCGACAAGAGGTGACGTATATACTCGCAGCAGCGATTCGCGAACGAGTAAAACGGTTGGACAGCTTCTCGAGAGGCCTGCCGCTCGATATCGACGTCCAGAACGGCGATCAAGACGCGAGGTGTAATTATTATAAATATAAGAAGGCGCTAGCTGAGTTATTGCGGCTGACTGCCTTTGTCGTGACTAATAATGCCGCCGCTGTGCACCGTCGACCAACCGGATAATTTATCGGGCAGCGCTCGCCCTTCGAGAGATGCACGGCCGGCGATCGTTCGTGAAAACAGGCATTTTTCATCTACAGTAGACTCTCATTATATTGCCACACTCGATTTCGGATACGTGTTTATCTTCCTGTTCGTATTCTTTGGTAGTCGTTACCTTTACTGTGTCTAGTGAGATTCATTTTTCACGAGAGTTAGGGAGGTAAATGGCAATATAACGCGAGGTGGTACAATGTGTGGGGATACAGTGACCTAGTTTAACGTGTGACTAGTATGTAACGATATCACGCGAGGTAATTCGATTTGTACTCATTCGACGCGTGGTAATATAATGCGTGGCGATATAACATGTGGCGATATAAAACGCGGTGATATAATGCGTGATTCAATGTGTGACGAGATATTGTGTAATAATGTTACGTATGTTAGCACGTAATAATGTAACGCTTCAGTATATGGCAATTTAACGAGAGGTGATATAATAGAAGGAAATACTTGGAAACTTGAGAATTCAGAAAGTTAAACTTTTGGTAATTTGAAAATTTGAAACTCTGAATATTTGGGAATTTCAGAAATGTGATTGGTTTGAGGAATTTAGGGGTATCGGAGAATTCTGGGAATCTTGATATATGACAATTTTAGAAACTTGCAAGTTATGAAATTTGAGAAACTTGTAAATTATAAAATTTGGGAATCTAGGAAGATATGAAATTTGGAAATGTAAGAACTTTGAGAAATTTATATACTTGGAATTTACTGACATAACTCCGTATGTCTTCCTCTCCTTATATCGCCATTTCCCTTCCGAAAGCCTACACCCTAATTCCTCGTGTTTTCTTTCCTTATATCACAATTTTCCCTGAAGAGAATCAAGAATGCTATCTTCCCCTCCTTATATCGCCATTTTCGTTCCGAAAGCCTACTCACTAATTTCTCACGTTTTCCTTCCTTATATCACAATTTTCCCTAAAGAGAACCAAGAATGCTATCTTTCCCTCCTTATATCGCCATTTTCGTTCCGAAAGCCTACTCACTAATTTCTCACGTTTTCCTTCCTTATATCACAATTTTCCCTAAAGAGAACCAAGAATGCTATCTTTCTCTCTCCTTATATCGCCATTTTTCTTCCGAAAGCCTACTCCCTAATTCCTCGTGTTTTCCTTCCTTATATCACAATTTTCCCTAAAGAGAACCAAGAATGCTATCGATCATACGTAAACATGACGCCTGATTGCCATTTCCAGTAACAATTCACGTCTAAAAGGAAGTAAAATGATTAAGAGGATGATCAACGCGGAAACGCCCGAGGTTGTTTGTTCGGTTACGATTGATTCGGCACGTTCCGTGGTGTGCACGAGGCCCCGCTTAAATCTTTCCGCACGATTCCACTGTTTGCTCGAGCGTGCACGATCGTTTTAGAGCGTAGAGATTGTGTTGCATCAAAGCTACCAAAAGAAACGACACAGTTTCTTCCACTACTAATATGCAATATATACAGATGTTCATTGCGCACTCCAAATTAATTGTATAATACAACGTACACGAATATAAACCCAGTTACACGAATATTCCGTTACTTCGTACGAATAACAGCAATTAGTACACGTGTCTCACGAGAAGTCCTCCGGGTTGTGACAAGTCTAAGAACATTTCTAGAAGTCTAAGAAGCTTATTTTGAATTTTAGTGATAAGAGGATGAGAATAGGAACGTGTCTATTGCATTCTAACCCATCATATTCTTATTTTATCCACGTGCCTTCTTGTGAGGCGCGCACGTTAAGTGACCCAAAATTTTTATTTAATATTTGCATGATTAATTTACAGAAGTGGTAGTAACAGTGACAGTTTCAAGGATCGATCACTTTTGATATATGGCAGATTCCCTACTATTCTCAACTGAAAAGTGCCAAGACCAAACGCAATCCCCGCGTCGATCGTGAGTAAAGCACGACGATGGGGAATATTTACCGCTGACAAATATCTAATAACATGAAACCCACGTATATATACCGAGAGCTTGCAATATCGATAGATTTCGCAGTTCACACGTACCACCTATACTCCGCCACGATAGAATATCCGAAGTTATTTGAACGTCTCCGGTTGCCTGCAGCAAAATCAATATCAAATATTTAGGTAGGTGTGTATTCGTTCTTTTCGGACTCTGGACGCGTGAGATACACGTGGTAAAATGTAATTGGTAGCATGACACGGACACCAGAAATATTTAACGAACTGTACCGAAAAGGATCGGAAAAAATGAGAAAGAAAAATGTGAACCAATAAAAAAAGAAAACGATTCGGATATCCGGAAAAATAGGACACTTGTAAATTCTGAGAAAATATGGAATATTCGAAAATTTTTGGAAAAAATTTGGAATTTAAATGGATGGTAATTGCTGAAATATGATGGTTTGAAAATTTTGGAGAATTTGGAGATGTAGGAAAAATGGTTATTTGGGAAATTAGGGAATTTAGAGAACAGGGAAATGCGGTACTTCCGGAAATTTGGAGAATTTGAAGATTTGGAAAACTTGGAAATTTTTGAAACTAATAAGTATTGGAAACTTGGGATTTTTGAAAACTAGGGAATTTTTGAAACTAGACAATATTGGAAATTAGGGATTTGTGGAAACTAGGGAATATTGGAAACTACGAAATTTTGGAAACTTGGAATTTACCAAAATTTAGAAATTTGAGATATATGGAAATTTGGAAATTTGAGAAATTTGAGAAATTTAAGAAATTTGTGAAATTTGAGAAATTTGAGAAATTTAGAAAATTTGAAAAATTTAAGAAATTTGAAAATGTTTCTGAAATGAAAGATATTGGTATTTGAAAATTACAAAGACTACTTCGTATCAAATAAAAATTTTCTCCCAAAGTTAAAAACGAATAAAAATATATTCTACCCCTTCAGTTCACTCAAATTCGGCTTACCTTGCACCGTATCCCATTACTACAACAAAAAGCTGATTAATCAGAATCGACGATCATATAACCGTCACGTGTCCACATCCCAATACATATCCACGGGTATTAACATTAATGGATTAATTACCAGGCCACAAAGCCCAGCTGTTCATCCCTCTACAACCGGTCCAACAGTAATACGGATAATTGCAACTTACACAACAGACATTATACAATTTGCAACACGGTCATAATCGATGTACCTAACAATCTAAAATCTATACCGTTACGTGGGAACATTCTGTGCAGTCGTTGTCATCAACTGCGTGGAACGAAAGGCAGCAGATCATTTGTCGCGAATTGCGGATCGACTGGAAACAGGTGCGTAACTAATGTGGGTTCCATTATTTTAAACATTCCTAGATGGCGTGTGACGCACGGAAATCGACGTCCACCGCACGTCACATCAACGAATTTAGACATTTGTTATGTCTTAGAATGCATATTACAGAGGATTAGACCTCAGTACAAATTTCCAGCGATACAATAGTTTACCGGTTTTTCCTTCATTTGTAGTTTCAAATCAATTTACCCGTAGGAGCAATAAGACCCGAGTCATTACATTCTAGCGAGTATTTATTGTTAGTCACATCTGAATCCTTAACCTTAGTAGTCTTTTGTTTGCAGTTTCCTATTCGAGGTATTGATTGGTTTTATTACTTGCTTAGGTCACTTACGGGAAAAGACTTCATACTCATTTCCATCTCCACCCGAATTTCGGCTAAACCGATAGAAAAGAAACTGTGTTCCCTCTGCAATGTCACAAAAATTGTACGCCCGAGCCTTTGTAAAACAAAAATTCTTCGAGGACACTCGAACAGTCATCGCATAGCAAAATAAACTAGTCCGAAGTCAAATTCATTTCTTGATCCACTTATATTCACTTGTTAATCCTAATGATTCCGCGTCGTTTAATTTTCACCGATTGCTGACACCGCGACACACATGAGCGATTAATTCATACCACTGCAACGCCATTCGCATCATCGATCCCTTGTAATGCCCCATAGAAATCGCCGTGAAATTATTGCTTGAAATGGAAAGTTTTGCATGATTTCATGGCAGTTCGAACATGTAATTCACATCGTATCAATTTGGACCTCGGAGATCGATAATATTATAGGGTACGAGGCAGTCTCGCTATATGGCACTGGATTTGGCGAGGAGTGCAAAAGTTGGGGAAAATGGTCACAACAGTGTTCTTGTTATTTAAAAATAAATTTCCAGCCGTGTAACACATTTTGAACTGGTCGAAGTGATCTTATCACGTTCGTGTCCGACGAGGTAATATTACACATTCGCATAATTTTCAAGATTTCACTTCATGCATTAGCATAATATTAATATGTATACTTTCTGCAGTATTAATACAATAATACTAGTATATTTACTACAAAATTAACGACATAATATTAACACACATATTTACTACAAAATTAACAACATAATATTGGTACATATATTTGCTACAAAATTAACAAAATAATACTAGTACATATATTGTACTAGTATAAAATATACTAATTGTAATAAAATTGATCATTTAACGATTTCATATTGTCATTTTCATCGCACAGATTTCAGGATTCATAGAATTTAGCAAAGTATTAAGAAATTTAATTATAGTTATTGATGTTAATTTAGAAACATACCGTATTCGTAACGCGCACGTTAAGTGACATTCTCGTCAGTTGAATCTCGATTCTCAGAAATTCATTTTGCAAGCGATGGTATTAGGCAAATTACCTTCTGTGCGAAACAAAACTGCTCGTGTGCCATGTGGTTCGTCATTTCCACGAACAGAATTTCAATTACAACCATCTTGCGCTCTATTCGCATTTCCTGTCGTACGAATTAATTCCCCACCATTCCACCAGCTTCGGAACACTTTCAAAAGCAATTAATATCATGTTCAAAAATATTCGACGACAGACACTTGTACAAATTTTCAAATTTGGAAATTGTGATATTTAACAGTTTTTTTAAATTTAGAAGTTTTCTTCAATAATTATCTTCTATCTACGGCAATATAACGAGAGTCTACTGTGTTCAGTTATCAAAATCTATTTTTGCATAAAATTATCGTACAATTATAAATGATTTAATAAACGCATAAATGATCGTATAAATATTTATGAACAATTTATTAAATATATAAACAATCCTATAATTGTAAATAATTTACAAAACGTATATGATCATAAAATAAATTATAAATAATTTAGTAAACGCATAAATGATCGTACAATTAGTCACAATCAATTGAATAAATGATACGAATAAAAATATTGGATGTAACGTGAAAAAATGATTTCTCCGATAAAGTAAATATTCAGCACGGTTATCGACTAACAGGTGCTGTTGCATTTACAATCGTTGTTGCATCGCAATGGTCCTCTGTGTATCTGATTTTAAATTCGATACCGTAGGCTGTATTTGCACGCCACTCGCCTCTGATAATTAACACGCAATGAAATTTTAAAGAGAAATGGCCAATTCGTTCGTCTCTAGTTGCTTTATTTAAATTAATTAAACATGGCAGCGATGTAACCGGATGTACAAATTTGCCAGTTTATTTTCTGAATTTACGATGCATTTTATCGCGCTACGTTCATGAAATTCTTTATTAAAAACGTTTATTACCAAAAACATGTGTTCCAAACATTTTTTACGAAACATTTATTTCCGGGAGGACTTGAAATACCTCACAAAATTCATTTTGTTTTGGAGTGCCGATTTTTTAAATTTTTTATTCCAGATAAAAAATATCTTTCAAGGATTGTACTTTTCTATTGAAAAAGAGTGATTGTTGATATTAATTTTAAGGAAGAACTCGTTTATTTTGATGACCTTGAAATATCAAGGATAATTCAATGACCTTGGAATGTTGAATAATTAATTTCCACAATTTATTTGAATAATTTAAATTTGAACAATTGATTTGAATAATTTATTCGAATAATTTAAACTGAACAATTAATTCCAACAATTTATTTGAATAATTTAAATCTGAGTAATTAATTTGAATAGTTTAATCAGAATATCAAAATCCAATGAATTATTTGAATAATTTAAATCCGATTAATAAATTTGAATAACTCATTTAATGAATCTAAAATCGAATAATTAATTCCACCAGTTTCTTTCAATAATTTAAAGCTTGATAATTAACAATTTATTTAAATAATTTAAATCTCAACTATTGATTTCATTAAATCTTTGTAATAGATAATTAAATACAACACTGTACAGAATCTCCGTATCGCTAACATTTACAACTACGATATATCTCTGAATCTACAGCACCATAACCGACTTCAAATTACATACAGTCCCTTGAGTAGATTCGACCCACATTGTTTAAACTAAATTATTCAAATTCACCCCAATCGCTTGAATCAACAGAATCTACCTATCGGTAACATTTACAACCACGATATACCTCTTCACCCACAGCGCCATAACTACCTTCAAATTACATACTGTCCCTTGAGTAGATTCAGCACACATTGTTTAAACTAAATTATTCAAATTCACCCCAATCGCTTGAATCAACAGAATCTACCTATCGGTGACATTTACAACCACGATATACCTCTTCACCCGCAGCACCGTAGCCAACATCAAATTAAATACCGCCTTCGAGTAGATTCAAACAAAACTGTTTACAGAATTATGAATTATTTACATGTTCTGAATAATTTAAATTTACCCAAATCATTTAAATCAACCTACAGATGTCAACCCACGAGTTGGCGTGTGATCGACAAAGTAAAAGAAGCTTCCACCGTGACTTCCAGCGTTACATTTTGGCAAATAAGGAATAATACTGACAACTGCTGATTCGCTATCTCGAGAGACTCTGGGAACTATAGGTTAGAGTTTCCATAGTCCCTCATCGTTCATAAGACTCCTAGATTCCCTATATATCCATAGTTTCAGTCTCCAGTGCCTCTAAGTTCGCTAGGATCTCCACAGTCCACAATCCCTTGGATCCCTAAGTCCCCACATCCCCACATTCAATATCTATATTCCCAGGCATAGGTACTCGGTGCGTGGTAATTCGACGCGTAGGTACTCGGCGTGTGATAATTCGACGCGTGGTAATTTGATGCGTGGTAATTCGACGCGTGGTAATTCAGCGTGTGGTAATTCGATACGTGGTAATTCGACGCGTGGTAATTCGACGCGTAGGTACTCGGCGTGTGATAATTCGACGCGTGGTAATTCGACGCGTGGTAATTTGATGCGTGGTAATTCGACGCGTGGTAATTCGGCGTGTGGTCATTCGATACGTGATAATTCGATGCGTGGTAATTCGACGCGTGGTAATTCGACGCGTAGGTACTCGACGCGTGGTAATTCGATGCGTGGTAATTTGATGCGTGATAATTCGACGCGTGGTAATTCGACGCGTAGGTACTCGGCGTGTGATAATTCGACGCGTGGTAATTCGATACGTGGTAATTCGATGCGTGATAATTCGACGCGTGGTGATTCGACGAGTGGTAATTCGATGCGTAGATACTCGACATGATAATTCGATATGTGGTGATTCGACGCGTAACAATTCGGCGCGTGGTAATTCGACGCGTGGGTATTCGGCGCATAGTTGTTGGGTACCCATAGTCCCTAGAGTCTCCACAGTCCCTAAGACCCCTAGATTCCCTATATATCCATAGTTTCAGTCTCCAGTGCCTCTAAGTTCGCTAGGATCTCCACAGTCCAGTCCCTTGGATCCCTAGGTCCCATCCCCACATTCTCTACAGTTCCTGAATTCCCTAGATTCTCACAGTCCTCGGAATCGCCATATTTCCTAGCTTCCCAGAATCCCTACGTTCCCTTGGATCATCACAGTCTCTGTAGACAAGCCAGGAATTGGCGCGTAGGTCGAGCCAGAGTAAAAGAAGCCACTCGCTCCACCTATCTATCGTGAACACTTCCAGCTACATTTCGGCAAATAAGAATAATGACAATAACTGCTGAACGCAATTCGCGCTATCTCGAGACGTTTGCCGACTGTTTTTGACCTAATTGTGAGCCAATATACCGAAAATACGTGTGAGGCGTTTTTCTATTCTGACCAATCAGTGCTCTTCTAAACATGTCAGCCTCAACTCGTGGGTTGTCATCGGTGAATAAATCTTTCACCAATTTCCAGAATGGAGATGATTAATGTCCGTGATGATGAAAAGGTGTCTAAAACTGGAAGAAAACACTCCATTATCTTCGCGTCCCATAGCGTGCTATCAACAAAGCACAATGGTTATTGATCAGGTCAGCATAGTACTAAGTAAGAGGGAATTATGAGAAGCAGGGATCTCTTTTTATCCCTTGAGTATGACCAAGCTCAGCTTACAGGGCAATTGACAACGAAAGGAGCCGAGTGTGCGTCACAGGCCATGAGCTTCATCCTCTTATAACCACGTCGCCATTATTCCATCAGCGACGTCAGAGGACTTGAAATCGTATTCCAGTGATAAGTGCATTGTGGAAGATCCCCAGTGTTACTTTCGAGACAAAAGGAATTAAATGGAGGGGCGTTGTAAATTTCATTATAGACGATTTTGTCGGATATTACCTTCGCGGCACATTATGCCCACCCGACGCTTACCGCCCTTTTTTCGGTGGAATATTGAGGTTGTGGAAAAATTAGCAAGTGTAAGTTCATGTGTGGAGCAGAACTTTTCAAGTTTTTGTACGCTGAAATTTACTGAGTACTTCGAAAACTTCTTGAGGTTCATAAGATTATGATTATTTTCGAGTTGAGTTCATAAGATTATGATTATTTTCTAGTTGTGTCAATTGAACAGTAGTCATGGTCTGAAATTCTATAATTACAAAGTTCGAAAGATTGAAAATTTGGAAGTTTTAATAAGAAAGTAATAGAACCTAAAATTAAAAAATTTTAAAGTTTTAAAGTCTTACAGTCCCAAAGAACTATCCAAAATTCTAAAGTCCTAAAGTATCAAACTTCCAAATTTTCAAAATTCCGCAGTTTCGAAGGTTCAAAATCCCAAAATTATGAGTTCCCAAATATTCATAATTCCACAAATCCCAATTTTCAAAATTTAAAAATCCCAAAATTATGAAGTCCTATGTCACGAAATACTAAGATTGAAATATCTCAAAATTCGTAAAACGATGTTACAAGAAATGCTGCTCAAATTATGATCTTAAGATCAAGTTATGTTCAGTCTGTAGATATGTTAAGCATTCTAGTAGTACAACTCAACGATGGATGCGACATATATGTTGCAGATCTAAATGGCACAGTGACTACATATATTACCAATATTCACAGATTCCATGATGTATAATATTATTTTAAACGACTATCCAACTGTTCACGAAAGAAATTATTTCATATTAGAATTAAAATTGTTGCTACTGCGACGCACCTGTTGCGTCAGTAATTTCATTAATACTGCGGATATAATTGTTGTGTTCTTTATATTATGGAATATTTACTGCTCTCGAACAGTTATGATTAAAAATAAATATTGTGTAACAATGATAATTGTATAATATTGTTATTAATTCACTTTTAAAAATTGGCATCGTTGAAAGAATTGAGAGGATGCACCTGTTGCGTCTTCTCAGTTATTTTAATAATATTTCAAATACGCTGTGTTCTTTATTCCATCAATTATTCATTATTCTCGATCTCTTGTACTCAAAAATAAATATCTTGTAACAGTGATAACAGTCTGAAACTATTACAAATTAATTCTTGGAAATTGGTGCTGAACGAATCAAAAGGACGCACCGTATGCGTCAATTATACAGATAATTCTACTTGCAATATACTTACATTTAATCTTAGTACGTATACCAAATCATAGAATAATCGTATTTTTCAACGAAATCAAATCTTATTTCTAATAACATTTGGATTACACCTGAAAAGTTTATCCGGCCATCTGTAATTCCGTGTTTGTCAGAGAAATACAAACGTAATCAGTTGCGCGACCCGGCAACAAACAAGTTGGTGTTCCCTGAACCAAAAAGAAGCAATTACGTAGTTCTGATAACAAGGCATATTGCGAGAAGAAACTTGACCTTCGGTCCCCGGCGTCAGTTCCACAGCGACGGAGGCGAGGACAAAGTTCCGAAAACTAAGTTAATATCGGCTCTACAAGGGACGACATCTGCTGGAAAATCCGGACGTAGTTCGTAACGAGTACGTGGATAAAGGATTACTTAACAATTCGACGTGACAAAGTTAAACTAGTTCTGTAATTGCCAGATCGCGTGCAAGCTTCACCGACACGAGAGGACGCTGAGATTCAACTTATCAGATTACGCGATTACACGTTCAATCTGTTGTATTAATGAATCTACTTTCGAACCTTCAACATTTTCATCTTATACTACTTAACAACGTCAATTCCATTAATCATTGTGGCATTTTTAAAACCATTTAGGTCAATTCTTACAGATGGAAACGCACGAGTTGAGGCTGACGTGTTTAGAATAGCTCTGATTGGACAAAAAACGCCTCACACTGTATTTTCGGTATATTGGCTCACAATTAGGTCAAAAACAGTCGGCGAACGTCTCGAGATAGCGCGAATTGCGTTCAGCAGTTATTGTCATTATTCTTATTTGCCGAAATGTAGCTGGAAGTGTTCACGGTTACCATCACCACATATCGAATTACCATGCCGAGTACCTACGCGTCGAATTACTACGCGTCGAATCACCACGCGTCGAATTATCACGCATCGAATTACCACGTATCGAATTACCACGCGTCGAATTACCACGTATCGAATTACCACACGCCGAATTACCACGCGTCGAATTACCACGCGTCGAATTACCACGCGTCGAATTACCACGCGTCGAATTACCACGCGTCGAATTATCACACGCCGAGTACCTACGCGTCGAATTACCACGCGTCGAATTACCACGTATCGAATTACCACGCATCAAATTACCACGCGTCGAATCACCACGCGTCGAATTATCACGCATCGAATTACCACGTATCGAATTACCACGCGTCGAATTACCACGTATCGAATTACCACACGCCGAATTACCACGCATCAAATTACCACGCGTCGAATTACCACGCGTCGAATTATCACACGCCGAGTACCTACGCGTCGAATTACCACGCGTCGAATTACCACGCGTCGAATTACCACGTATCGAATTACCACGCATCAAATTACCACGCGTCGAATCACCACGCGTCGAATTATCACGCATCGAATTACCACATATCAAATTACCACACGTCGAATTACCACGCGCCGAATTGTTACGCGTCGAATCACCACATATCGAATTACCACGCGTCGAATTACCATTCGTCGTATCATCACGCGTCGAATTATCACGCATCGAACTACCACATATCGAATTAGCACGCGTCGAATTACCACGCATCAAATTACCACGCGTCGACTTACCACGCACCGAGTAGCTACGCCTGGGAATATAGATATCGAATGTGGGGATGTGGGGACTTAGGGATCCAAGGGATTGTGGACTGTGGAGGTTCTAGCGAACTTAGAGGCACTGGGGACTGAAACTATGGATATATAGGGAATCCAGGAGTCTTAGGAACCATGAGGGACTATGGAAACTCTAACCTATAGTTCCCAGAGAATTCGAGAACGAGATAGCGAATTGCGTTCAGCAGTTGACCACATGCGCCAACTGGGTTGACATGTGTATGTAGTATATTAAACACAATTCTGTTTACGGATACCATCTTAACCCTAAGTATTGTACATTGTTCTTGAGACATGACTCATTTATATTATGGTTGAAATATTGTATAGTTTATATAGAATGTCACCTAACTATAAAATAATTTTCACATTTATATATGTATATATTATATACTTAATAAATCAAATAATTATCAGTATGATATAGTCAAATAATATATAAATAATTTTTATGTATAATAATATTTAAAATAATCATCCAAAAATACATAATGATATTTTTCTTCAGATTGTAATATAATGTTAGAATATAATACTATAAATAATACAATAATATTACTGTATAATACATGTATCAAAACTGTTTAATTACAGAATTCATAGTAAAAAATACTAGCTGCTGGGTACATGATTCATTTAAATCTATGTTAACATTTTCATTTTCATTTCCATTTTCATAATATTGTTGAAACAAAAAAAGGTCTAACAGCTCCCTTTCGTTAATTAAAACAGTTCAGCGTAAGTTATAATTTATGCACGCCTACATGAATATTATTCGATTCATAAAACTTCAAAAAGGCGTATCAAATTTTAATTAACACAGCGAAAGTCGTGAAAATAAAGCACTACGTCGAAACTGCGCGCATAACGAATACAATTAAAACAACAAATAACTTTCATTTTGAAGGATAGGAAGTAAATCAATATTTTTTGTAGACGAAGTTTCATTCCGAATATAATTTTCGTCTGAATAATATTTTATCAATTTTTCAGGACAGAGAGGACAAAATTTTAACAATTTTGTATTTTTAAATTCTGGAACTCTTAAATCATCAACGTTCAAAATTACCAAATTCCTAAAATTTTATTTGGACGCAAATTAAAAGTATTAACCCCTTACACTATTTTGACGAGTCTGACTCGTGACGCACTCGCACTTCAATTGTGACAAATCTTACTCGAATTTTGAATACACTTCAATCTGGTGTTCAAGTCCAGTTATAATTAGCATAGTCAAGAATTGCTGAATACAGGACTGACATAATATTTTAACTTTCTTTGTCTGTTTTAATATTGTAGCTGCGATTGGTTAGTTCTAACTGACGCACCTTACAAATAAATCATAGTGCAAGGGGTTAAATACTTAAATTTTCAAATTAGACAGCCTGAAAATCTGAGATTTCTTCTAAATTTTCAAGTCTTAAAATTGTGAGATTTGCAACTTTTTATTGAAACAAAATCCCAACACACTATTTAAACAGGAAGGACAAAAACTCTCGCACTCCTATATTAAAAAATGTCCAATTTACAAGTTTACGTATTCTCAACATGCAAAGCACAAAATTTCCTAAAATATCTAAACGAAATTAACTAGGACAACTGTAAATCAAACGACTAAACGAAAGAAAACTTCTACAAATTCGTCTAAACATTTCCCAATATCGATTACAATACATATCCAGAACTAGAAATATCAAGAATTGAAAACCAGTCTTCAAAAACCGCCGAAATCATATAAAAAATGTAACCTCCGATCGTTTTCCGGTTTCTCGCTCACTGTATGTAAAAAGGCGCTCATAATGATACATCACCCCCGGTAAAAGAAGCAAACGGTTCGATATCAGTCGACATATCAAATAGAGGAACATATCTGGTAGGCAGATACGTCGGCTGTTAATCAGCAGCGCGTGCGCGCCGATTCCGCGGATAAAGTAACGAGCACGCAAAGCTAATTAGAGAATCCCCATTGACGGCTGACAGAGCACAGACACTCTCGCCTCCCGCCTATCGCCACTCGACGTTCCCATTTCCGTTATACGCGGTGTGTACAGGAGCCTCGGTATACGCATCGGTACGGCGTAATGAACAAGCATGTCGCGAGTGCAGTAACAGCGACAACGAATGCCCAGACACCACCGACGACGCCACAGAAGAGGTGTACACGCGGTTGCTCCCCGTAGATGTGTATCGCGCCAAACCGGTACACTGACCTACACCGCTCGACAAAATGACGACACATCCCACCATAATTCTTGTTAAACGCGTTACCAACGGGCTGCACCTTCCACGAAATGTATCGTGTCCAAATAACGATCGTGATGCACAAACTGTCGCTATATTCATAGTTCTTGACAGATTGCTTTCTATCGGCATGACCGATGTTTTGCTGATTTGGTATACCATTTCGTAGTTCAGCGCTGGTTAACGCCATTTTCAGCTAGTTTTGTGTTATCGAATCATATTCCGGTTTATAGGTTTAATGTAACTCAACGCCGGCCATTTTGTAATGCAAATAGGTAATTGTTGTCAGAGATATTTTCGTTGAAGTTCAAGCTTTAATTTGATGTATCGTAAGCACCATTTTGATGGACTTTTATGTTATCAAATTATATTGAGTTTATAGGTCTCAAAATTGGTCAATGTTAGGTTTAATTCAACGTCGGCCATTTTGTAGTGCAAATATTAGTTCACTGTTGTCAGAGACATTTTTGTTGAAGTTCAAGCTTTAATTTGATATATCACAAGCACCATTTTGATGTACCTTTATGGTATCAAGTTATATTTAAGTCTATAGCTTTCAAAATATGGTCAGTGTTTGCTTTAACTGACCGTCAGCCATTTTGTAATGCAGACATTAGTTGGTTCTTATCAGTGCCATTTTCCTTGAAGTTCAAGCTTTAAATTGATGTATCATAAGCACCATTTTGATGAACTTTTACGTTATCAAATCATATTTGAGTTTACAAGATTCTAAATTGGTCAATGTTAGGCTCAATTCAACGTCGACCATTTTGTAGTGCAAATATTAGTTCACTGTTGTCAGAGACATTTTTGTTGAAGTTCAAGCTTTAATTTGATATATCACAAGCACCATTTTGATGTACCTTTATGGTATCAAGTTATATTTAAGTCTATAGCTTTCAAAATATGGTCAGTGTTTGCTTTAACTGTCCGTCAGCCATTTTGTAATGCAGACATTAGTTGGTTCTTATCAGTGCCATTTTCCTTGAAGTTCAAGCTTTAAATTGATGTATCATAAGCACCATTTTGATGAACTTTTACGTTATCAAATCATATTTGAGTTTACAAGATTCTAAATTGGTCAATGTTAGGCTCAATTCAACGTCGACCATTTTGTAGTGCAAATATTAGTTCACTGTTGTCAGAGACATTTTTGTTGAAGTTCAAGCTTTAATTTGATATATCACAAGCACCATTTTGATGTACCTTTATGGTATCAAGTTATATTTAAGTCTATAGCTTTCAAAATATGGTCAGTGTTTGCTTTAACTGACCGTCAGCCATTTTGTAATGCAGACATTAGTTGGTACTTATCAGTCCCATTTTCCTTGAAATTCAAGCTTTAAATTCATGTATCATAAGCACCATTTTGATGAACTTTTATGTTATCAAATCATATTTGAGTTTACAGGTCTCAAAATTGGTCAATGTTAGGATTAACTCGACGTCGGCCATTTTGTAATGAAAATACTAGGTAATTGCCAGTGTACACATTTTCTTTGAAGTTCAAGCTTTAAATTAATGTATCATAAGCACCATTTTGATGTACCTTTACATCATCAAAACATATTTAAGTCTATAGTGTTCAAAATATGGTCAGTGTTTGCTTTAACTGATCGTCAGCCATTTTGTAATACAGACATTAGTTTGTTGTTGTCATAGCCATTTTCCTTGAACTTCAAGCTTTAAACTGATATATCACAAGCACCATTTTGATGTACCTTTACATCATCAAACTATATTTAAGTTTATAGCTTTCAAGATATGGTTAATGTTTGCTTTAACTGACCATCGGCCATTTTGTAATACGAATATCAATGAATTTGTATCGTAGCCATTTTGGTCAAGAACTAAGTTTTAAATTGACACATTGCAAGTGCCATTTTAGAATACTTTTATACGATGAAGTAGTTGACTTTGTAGATCTCGAAACGGGTCAATGTTTCCTTTAACTGACCGTCAGCCATTTTGTAATAAAAAACAATAATGGATGACCGTAATTATCGTACTCTGTGTTTGAATATAAATACTGTTTTATGGTACATTTATGTAATCAAATGTCACACATTATATGTCTCTAAATAATTCACTGCTTTCTTTAACTGACCATCAGCCATTTTATATTGAGAATATTAATGAAATTTATACAGTCATACTTCTAGTTATTAGTATCGAACTTGTATAACATAAACATCACTTCCACGTATTTTTATCTGATTATATACATATCAAAAATATGTCACTGCTCGCTCTAACTGACCACCGGTCATTTCATATTAAGAACATCAACGAATGAGTTTAAACAGCAAATTTCTCTAACTACAAGATTCAAACTCATATACCATAAATTCTACCATGTCATACTCTCACGTCATCAAATTATGATATACTGTCTGCCGTAACTGTCCACTAATCATTTTATATCGAAAGTATATATGAATCAGTTTATATCTCCATTTCTCTCCAACTACAAGTTTTAAATTAATAAATCATAATCACTTTAGGTTACTCTTATGTTGTCAAGTCATGTTAGACTGTCTTCTGTAACTGTCCAACCATTTCATATTAAGAGTATTAACGAGATAGTTCATACAACTATCTGTACATGTAACTTTCAAATTAACATATAAACGACACTTTACGGTACTATTGTATCGTAAAATGATAGACTGTCTCCTCTAACTGTCCATAAATCCCTTAAATCAAAAATGCAAACGATCATGTTTATACAGACACCGTGCTCCACCCACAAGTTTCAAATTAACATTCCCTAAGTTCCACGTATACTGTCGTCATCAAATGTTAGACTGTCTTCTCTAACTGTCCACCAATCCACATTAAAAATACAAACCATACTTATACCAGCCATTGTTCTCCATCTACAACTTCCAAGCATCGTAAGAAACTGCGCTGAGGTCCTGACCCCATTTCCGAAATCGGCCGTTCGATATATTGCAGCTTCCCCGAGTACTTCCACACGGGGATCTAAAAAGCTCGGTCGTTCGCATAACTATTTCGATTCGTGTTAATCGACCGGTAGGTTGACGGAAGCACCGGCATCGCGGTTACACGGCCTCCTCTCTGTCAGCGGGCTGGATCTCGTCCAAGCCAGCAGGAATTGGAGAGTTTGCTTTCTCACAATGCCGTCTGTGGAGTCACATTATGCAAAGCATTCCATTCCAGGAAGGCCATAGAATCCAGGCGAACTCGACACCTAACTATTCGTATCCCTCGCGGCAACGACGCCGATGACGACGCCGTCCGACGACTTCGATCCTCCTCCGCCTGCTCGTTCAACCGGTCGTTGTTGTCCTCCTCGTCGTTTCATATTTCCATCCCTTTTACGTCCGCGCGGTATCGTGCTTCCGATTGCGACCGTCAACGTAATCACGCGGCCTTATCTTTGTCGTTTTCACGAACGTCCCCTTGCGTTGACAGTGCTCTGAAGCGTGGCTGTCGTACTCGTCACTGGCCTATCGTGCTCTCTCATCGCTTTTCGCCATCGCCGTTCCGCCTTCGTGTTCCTACTATCGCCGCCCTATCAGATACCTCAATGATTATCGTTTCCATTTAACGACGCCGTTCCACGATGTTCCGTGCTACGCGCCCGTTATTGCGCTCGAATTGAACAATTTAGAGGGCGATTCAACCCTGTCGCACGCTTAACGCCAAATCGACCAATGCATTCGCTTAATTATATGCATCTTACGAATAATGTACTGTTCGGCGCTGGAAAGAATGCACGTGTTCAGCTCCACAATGCTGCAGGAACTATCGATCGGCCTGGAGCGAGTGATAATTGTATTGTGTGGTGCTGCATTGTTTCCAACTCTGAATAGTAACTTCAATTATTAAGGAATGTAATTTACTAATGTAATTTAGTTACGTTAAATTTAATGGGAATATATTAGCTATTTAACGATATAATTTGAAGTCATACTATATATAACATTAAATTTCTCATGCTAGGTTGAGTATTGGGGCTCTGTCAGTAGACACTGTGTTTCAAGTTACTATGAAATTTATGTGGATAGCAATAAGATTTATGGAAATATATCAAGAATGTGTGTTGGCTGTCTGGAGTCATTTAGGTGCTCTGTTGTGAAATGATCGACAAACCTAGGTCCTCTAGGTTCAGCTGTGACCTGATTGCTCCCTAAACGCACTATAATTCAACTTACAAAGAAAGTCATGTAACAACCATACTAGTGTTGGTATATCAAGTGTATGCATGTGTGAATAGCTATCTGGTGTCATTTGGGTGATCTGTTGTGAAATGATCGACAGAGCTAGGTCCTCTAGGTTCAGCTGTGACCTGATTGCTCCCTAAACGCACTATAATTCAACTTACAAAGAAAATCATGTAACAACCATACTAGTGTTGGTATGTCAAGTGTGTGCATGTGTGGATAGCTGGCTGGTGTCATTTGGGTGCTCTGTTGTGAAATGATTGACAGAGCTAGCGATGGGCTCTAGGTGCAGCTATGTGACCTGATTGCTCACTGCATTATAATTCAACTTACAGCGAAAACCATGTAACTTACAACCATTATAGCGTTTATATATCAAGAATGTGAGTGTGTTGATAGTTCTCTGGTGTCACTTGGATGATCTGTTGTGAAATGATCGACAGAGCTAGCAATGTCCTCTGAGTTCAGCTATGTGACCTAATTCCTAACTACACTATAATTCAACTTACAACGAAAATCATGTAACTTACAACCATTATAGTGTTTATATATCAAGAATGAGAGTGTGCTGACAGCTCTCTGGTGTCACTTGGATGATCTGTTGTGAAATGATCGACAGAGCTAGCAATGTCCTCTGAGTTCAGCTATGTGACCTAATTCCTAACTACACTGTAATTCAACTTACAACGAAAATCATGTAACTTACAACCATTACAGTGTTGATATATCAAGAATGTAAGTGTGTTGATGGCTGTGTGGTGTCATTTAAGTGCTCTGTTATAAAATGATCCACATAGTTAGCGATGTCCTCTGGATTCAACTTTGTGACCTAATTCCTAACTGCACTAAAAACTTACAACGAAAATCATGTAACAACTAGTGTTGGTATATCAAGAATATGAATGTGTCGATGTTTGAATGAATAAAATATCAATATCCAAGTAAAAACAATGACTACACTCCGAACAGAATAATTCTTAACAACAGTATACCAAACGCAAGATCACATCCGTAATAGCGATAAGAATCAGTCCGCTTGTTTATTATGCGCAATAGTAACAATGTAAACTAATTAAGGGCATTATGCATACGCAACACGTACATATTATCTGGGCGTACATGAATAAGCTGCAACCGATAAGGCGAACACGCTTATCAGCGACGATACATTTTCTAGATCCACTATCGCGACCTGGGTATAGGACGCGAAAGAGCTTAGCGTTTAGAGAGCTGCGAAGAGAATGAAACTAACGAGCTGCATTCAAATGAATTTGTATTGGAATTAAACTTTCGAGAAAACAGAATATTACGGAGGGATATTGGGGCGTTCAATTACTCGGAATAGTTTATGTTCCATTTATGTGTATTTATGAAGTTTTGGATACGTACGATCGATTTGTAGTTGTTTTGAATTGTTTTTGACTAGGTGGCGCTACTGTAGTTCGGTACTGAGTTTCTTAATCATGAGTAGTTTAAGTTCTGGTTATAGTTGTACCATAAAAATACGTGTAACGTAGCTCTGTCTCAATAGTTACAAGAATTAGACAGGATCTTTGTTCCAAAATTTGCAAAAATGACAAAGTGTCTTTGTTCTAAAAATAACAGAAATTACACAGTGTCTATGTTCCAAAATTTGCAAAAATTACATAGTACCTCCGATCAAAAACTGTCAAACATTACACAGTACCTATGGTTCAAAAATTGCAAAAACTACACAACATATTTGTTCTAAAAATTATAAAAATCGCAGAGTACCTTGTTGCAAAGATTACAAAGTTCAGGTAATAATTAAGGAACATTATTTGCAGACCCGTGATGTAATCTGTGTGATACTGTTAGCAAGACGAGGCCATAAACGTTTAAAACACCAGCAATAATTGCACACTTTGTTTGAATATGATCAAGTGTGGCGGTAAAGAGCGTGGACGTTAAGGCAGAGGTTATGGCAACGATGGCTTGTAATTGTACGCGTTTTCAGCGATGGTGTACCGTTAATATAAGTGGACAGCGACGTTTACCCTTGAAACGTTTGCTCGATTGCGGATGCAACTGATACCTTCCACGGTACCCCGTAATTTCTCAAACGATTCGGCCGTCGAAAAATCCACAATTGAATTATTATCATTATTGGAGAAGTGGTCGGCTTAGCCCAAACCTAGCCGACCGTTACTCGTTGGGTATTCACCTTAGGAATGTAAATGGCCGCCGTGAACTCTTTACACGTTCTCTACATCGTGTCGTATCACTGTCCGCCGATTAAACAATTATAATCCGTTAGACGACAACGGACATTACCGTTTTACGATCTTCTTGATGATCGTCGACTGTTTCGTTCGTAGACAGCTAATTAAATCCACGGTTCTTTCCTAAAATCGAGGACAATGGGGTAAAGAATGATCAGTAAGATCGTGAAAAGTGACCCTACATCAACCACGCGTATCTCGCATTTTATATATTTTTATGCTCGAACGATTTTATGACTGGAATGTGTCTTAAAACACAGTTGGGTCGGAGGGCTGGAGAAAAATTATATTGTGTACATTTGTAATAAAGAAAAATATGTAAGTTTGAGAGAGAAGTATTTGCTGTCTATTAGTGTAGTGTGTGACATATACTGAATGGTCAGCAGTGAGCAGTGAATGAGTAATGCGTTGTGAGTAGTCAGTATTGAGTATTCACTAATCAGTAGTGAGAATTGACGAATCAGTGAGTACTACGCAGTGAGTAGTAAGTTGTGAATGTTGAGTATCGAGTATTGAATAGTGAGTAGTTAATAGCGAGTTGTAAGTAATGAGTACTAAGTAGCAAGTACAGAGTACTGAGCAATGAAAAGTATGCGGTGAGTAACCAGTACTGAGTAGTGACACCTGAGTAGTGAGTAGTCAAAAGTGAGTAGCAAGTACTTATAATTGAGTAGTGAGTTGTGAATGTTGAGTACTGAGTACTGAATAGTGAGTAGTTAATAGCGAGTAGTAAGTAATGAGTACTAAGTAGCAAGTACGCAGTACTGAGTAATGAATAGTGTGCTGTGAGTAATGAGTGAGTAGTGGCCCCTGAGTAGCGAGTAGTCAAAAGTGAGTAGTAAGTACTAATTATTCAGTAGTGAATCATGAGCAGCGAATAATCAGCAATGAATACTGAATGCTCAGTGATAAGTAGTCAGTAATCAACATGTAGCGGTAACTGGTCAGCAATAATCGCAATAATCAGTGAATAATGAGCAGTAAGTAGCGAATAATAGCTACTCAGCAGTGAACAACGGAATGCGTGATGTATAATAAGTCCAGATGAATCAGTAGCACCTGGTGATGAGTAATGTACAATAGTGGTTGATTAGTGCTTAATTATGAGCAATGCCGAGTAACAAATAACAATTAATAATGAGTAGTAACTGCCAGGAATAAGTAGTCTGAAGTAATAAGTATTGAGTGGTAATGAGTAACCAGCACCGAGTAATGGATAAGTAGTAACAAGTATTACTGAGTAATACTGAGTAATGAATACTACTGAGTAATGAGTAATACTGAGTAATGAATACTACTGAGTAATGACTAATACTGAGTAATGAGTAATACTGAATTTTGAGTAACACTGAGTAATGAGTAATACTGAATAATGAATAATACTGAGTAGTGAGTAATTTATGTGTAGCTGTAAAAGAATGATTACACAGCTATATTTTGTATACGACCACCGCAACCATAAACTACTCTAAATATAATTTAGAAGGGAAACTGCATTAACTGCATCTTTAGTGGCGCCATCTAGTTAATCTCGAGTACAATTAGAAGCACAACGAAGGCAAAACTTTCCTCACATAATGCCTTTATCATTGAAATAACAGAAACCTCAATTATTTTATATATTATCCTTTTACCGAATATCGTCAACACCGAATAGTTCTCAGAGAAGAAAAATCGGATTAGATGGTTTTCACCGAAGGAAGCTGAATTGTACAAAGGCATCAGATGCGACGCAGACATTACATGTGCGCTGCATCTATTTAGATCGAAAGGAAATAAAGAAGACCAAGGAATCATTTCGATTCCAATACTCGAACGGAATTCGAAGGGAACAACAGATTCCAACGGGAACGGAAATTCCTGCGACTGATCTTTCCCTCGTTTGAAAACTGCGAGCTCTGCGTCTTTTGTCTGAATTTCTCAGGTTCGGTAGCTTACCAAGAATTGAAACTACGAAAATACACCGAGAACGACTGAATTCGCAGAAATATTTTACCTCGATCATACGTTGCACGAAACATGTTTAAACGATATTATAAACAACGCTATTTGTACATCAAGACACAATCTGCAATGTTTATAAAATAGCGAAGAGAATAACACGATGAGAAGAAAAGTTATGAGAATAAAGTGAATTATGAGTACTCTCGTTATATTGCCGTTTTCGAAGATCGTTGCATCCAAACTTCGATATCTAGAATGTGATAATACTGTGGAATATTGTTAGAAATAATTGAAAACGAGTAGAAAGCACGTAGCAGGAACACAATGTTGCAAAATGATTCATGTTTCATGTTACAGTGACTGTCGATAATGTCGCGGATTCACGTAGTCACGAGAAGCGTCCTGGCATAAGTCATTAGCTGGTGACACGACACACTAGACAGGACAGCAGAAAAAGAAAATGGAGGGGAAAGACTTCTGCGGGTTTCTGACTGGTTGTAAACGTCGTGCACACCTACGATGTCGCATAATGGTGGTTGTATGTATAAAATAGCAGGCGTCATTATGAGGAAGCCTCTATGTGGAAGCGAACAGCTTGCAACTGCACTAATGATGCAGTGGACACGTGCTAGCCTCCCACGTTTCGAATGTCATGCACCCTTATTGAGAATAGAATTACAAGTCTAACTAGCGGCACTGTTCTTGATGCACGGTCAATGATTCGTAAAGGAGCTGATTCAGCCCGGTTAATGAATACCTTTTGTCAGTTACGGAATAACATACGGAATTATGAAACAATAACAATAACTGTACAGTTACTGCATTTGGTATGGCAGGACAAAACCATCAGGATAGCATACACACGATAATTAAATTAACGACTAGCATTAAATGAAAATGTATTTTAATATCTACGAAACGAGTAAATAATTTATGTAATGAGGGTACAGGGTAATCAGTAGCAATAAGCATCAAAGAAATAATAAAAATTAATACGTGATAGATACAGTAAATAAGAATTGAAAATGGTAAGCAATGGATTATAAGAAAGTGTAAGTAATAGCATATACTGAATGGTCAGCAGTGAGCAGTTAGTAGACAATGTAATGTGTAATGTGTAGTGAGTAGTCAATATTGAGTATTGACTAATCAGAAACCAGAATTGTCTAATCAGTAGTGACTAATATGTAATGAGTAATAAATTGTGAGAGTTGAGTAGAGTATTGAATAGTGAGTAGTTAATAGCGAGTAGTGAGTAATGAGTACTGAGTAGCAAGTACTGATTATTCAGTACTGAGTAGTGACACTTGAGTAGTGAGTACTGAGTAGTAACTCCTGAGTAGTGAGTAATAAGTACTTATTACTGAGTAATGAATCATGAAGAGCGAATAATGAGAAATGAATACTGAATACTCAGTGATCAGTAGTCAGTAGTCAACATGCAGCGCTAAATGGTCAGAAATAATCAGTGAATAAGTAGTGAGTAATCGCTACTCAGCAGTAAACAACAAATCCCTAATGCATAATAAGTCAAGATGAATCAGTAGTACCTGGTAATGAGTAGTGGACAATAGTGCTTAATTATGAGCAACGCCGAGTAATGAATAATCAGCAATAAAGAGTAATATGGAGTAATACATAATTAATAACAGAGAACAATAATGAATAACAAATAACTCAATGAGTATTGAGTGGTAATGAGTAACCAGCACCGAGTAATGGATAAAGAGTAACAAGTATTACTGAGTAATACGGAGTAATGAGCAATACTGAGTGATGAGTAATACTGAGTAATGAGTAATACTGAGTAATGAGTAACACTGAGCAACGAGTAATACAAAGTAATGAGTAGTACGACTAATAAATAACCCATAACACTGAATAATACTAAGTAACGAATAAACTATGCCAATAAGTAATACTGAGTAGTGAGTAACTTACACTAACCAGTAAAACTAAGTAGCAACTCCTGAAAATAATGAATGGAATTTATCCAACAATAACGAACGATACAAAGCAACGAGTAACAGGTAATAAGCGATCTTTCCAGGCAACGAATAATATCGAGTAATCAGTGGTGAGTAATAAATCTAAAGTTAAAACGACAACAATGCCAAGTAGAAAGATGTCTTTTCCAATACGTCGATACGTGGTATACATTCATTAGAAGAAATGGGTCGAGAATAGCAGCAAACACAGCAGCAATACACGATTGTTTAATGGAAGCTTTTAAGTTTCGTCGTTCCAATTGCGCGACGGATAATAACGCGGGCCTCGGTTTGTTACCGCCTCGAAGGAAGCATCAATTTACCGGATTAAAAGTTCCACGGGAATATCGATAATGTAGCGATTCAATTACAATGGCGGGCGTGGGTGAAATGAAAGCGAGCGAATCGGTAAGCAACGTTCGTACGAGTGCTCGTTAAATCTTAAGCATCACTCCATTTCAACCGATCGCTTCTTCTGCACGCTCGATGAACCCTCTGATATCACTGCACCTATTGATTCCGCCCGCGAAATGACGTATCAACCTAATTTTTCGCATCTTCATTCTCCTTTTTCGCTCTCTGAACCTTGTACTTCCTTTTTACTCCTCTGTTTGCACTGCAACGAGTATTGTTATTCTTCCAATCACAAACGCAACGCACTTCAGCGGAAGCTTAATTGGGGAATTAAGTCTGCAGCTTTCGAATCTATCGACTGAAATACCTAGTAGCTTTTAACTTCCACGTCCATAAGTCCCTACGTCCCTAAATTCTCATGTCGCAATCTTCGCACAAACATCAAATACAATATCTTAGCTTTTAAACAGACAAGGTAATGTAAACCGTGGAAAATACTGTTTACGAGAAACAGGGATAAATGAAAATTTGATTGGAGTAATATTTAGCGCCTCATCTGCAGCAGCTCGGACGGAAGCTTATGAACATTAGCGTCGCACCTACAGCGATTGCAACTTAGTTGAACCGTGTATAATATGCGAAAGTGGAAGGGGTTTAGCAAGGTAATGACGCGTGATGCGATATGAGTGACACGTGTAAAACGGGCTGCGTAACGCGTGCAAACGCTTCCTTTGTACGGAGGAAAGCGATACATAATTCAGCAAACAGCTCCAACGAGGCGAACGAATAGTTTGATTAAGTTAGTTTCCCTGTATCACCGTGTAAGAAACCTGTTAACGCGTTCTCAACCACAGCTGGGTACATTTCGAGCAAAAACTATTCCAATCATTGCGATAGTTCTGTGTGGACATAACAGCACTTGAAGATACATTTGTTTGGTGATGATAGGTGTAACTTGCAAGTCACTACTTTTCAGAATTATTGTTTACTCAGTATATTACTCACTACTAACTATCCATTACTCTTTAAATCACCAAGTGCCAAAGCTTCCACATTCGTACACCCGCAAATTTTTAGCTCTTCAAATTCACTAATCAGTACTCACTACTCACTATTTACTATTGTCTACTCACTACTCGGAGACTCACCAATATCAAGCAAATAACGAGTACTGAGTAATAAGTAGTGGATAGTGAGTGGAGAGTAGTGAGTACTAAATAGTGAGTAGTGAGTAGCGAGTAGTGAGTAGCGAGTGGTGAGTAGCGAGTAGTGAGTAGTGAATAGTGAGTAGAGAGTAATGAGTAACGAGTAACAAATATGTTCCTAACACTACTAGTATCTTTCTCCGTTCCAGTGTATCGAATCCAAAGAACGGAACGTCAATCCCTCAAATTACCCGAAGATAAGAAAAACTAGACTCTAAAATATTGTACAACTGAATTGTATGAAAACCGACAGCAAGAAGCATGGCAAGCTCCTTCCTAGATATCTTTACAAAGTATCAAGCACTCAAGAACGTGACAGGGTGCAAAGGAACGAAGGATCGTCTATCACAAAATCTCTGAGCAGACAATACCGATCACTGCGTTCCGCACAAACTGCCACGATCAAAGAGCGAGCGCGAATGATCGAGCAGAAACGTCGTTCCATCGAAGACTAAAGGTCAACGACCCCCATTGGCAGTGGCCGCTTTCCCTCGAAAGGACCCTTTTCGACGACGAAAGAAGGCGACGTTCCACGACGCGAGTCATTGTCGGCATTGTCGAGCGAGAATATCGGTGAATCCAACGACAGCGACAGGAACAGAGACGGGGAACGAACGAAAGAAGCGATGGCATAATATCTATTGAAAACGGATCATCGTTCCTCCCTTTTGTGCGGCCTCCTCTTTCACCTCCGTCACTCGTCCGCCCCTCCATTTTCCTTGCGTCGATAAGTCGCAGGAATTGGAATCACGGCAAGACTAGGAAGAGGATAATGGGCCCAGTGTATTTACCTGTTGAAGTGGGCACGTGGATCGACAGAATGAAGAGTAGGTTCATTGTCTGGACGGAGGGACCACGGCGCGTAAGGACACGCGGGTGCCACCTTGTCTGCAGCTACGACAACCGACCACTTCCTCCAACAGAAGCATCAACGATTACGTTTTTACCGATATACAGGCTCTTTCTAAAATAGTTCTCCATGATAGGTATCATATTCGTCACATACTGTTCACACACCACAAGAAGAGTTCTGAGTGTATTGGTCTTATACTGCAGTATACTGTATACAGATATCCACATACAGGAACATACAGATAGGTACATGTATCCACACATCTATGTCTACATACAGATACGTACAGATGTCCACATATAGATGTCCATATACAGATGTCCACATACAGATATCCACATACAGACATTCACATATAGATGTACATCTACAGATGTACACATACAGATATCCACATATAGATGTACATGTACAGATGTCCACATACAGATATCCACATACAGACATCCAAATATAGATGTACATCTACAGAGGTCCACATACAGATATCCACATATAAATGTTCATATACACATGTCCACATATAGATGTACATCTACAGATGTCCACATACAGATATCCACATATAGATGTACATCTACAGATGTCCACATACAGATATCCACATATAGATGTCCATATACAAATGTCCTCATGTATGATACCCATGTACAGATGTCCTCCTGTAGGAACATACAGAGACATACACATGTTCACGTAAAGACACCACATATAAACACACAGATACATATAGATATCTACAGACATCCACATACGAATGTCTACATACAAACATCCACATACAAGCATTCACCCACAGATTTTGACATCACCTTAATACAGATGTTCACGTAGTTACAACATCAAAGTAGTTATCAACACGATGATTCCACAAAGTGTTTAACAATACTCTTGCCAACCATATTCGAACCGTAAGCTATTTTCTTCGCAACATCGATAAGGCTATCAATTTTCGCTATTCCGGTAACACAAACCAAATGGGACTTAATGTCCTCGAAAGTTATCGACGATCGGTCGACAACAGAAGGCGGTTCGAGTGCTTTTAACCAAATTGGGACTGGCGCGTGCTACTTCGGCTGAAAGAGGAGGAGGAGGCGTGTAGCAGGTTCGGTAGACGGCTGTGCTCGATAACAGAAAACTCGGACGAGGGCATGTGCGTTTATACCTTACGTGATCCCAGAACGCCCTACTCTGCACGGAAGATACTGTTAAGCATGATAAAAACGATGGCCGACCGAGAGACGGGAACCGGAGTGGTCTGTATCGTCGCTGGCTGACAGCTGGAGCAAAAAATGTGGCGACAAACGTTCCAGGTGAAGCCGTGCAACCATCTCCTCGCCCACTTCTGGATTCTCTGGGTCTGCGCCGGTAATTGCCCGGCGGAAAAATAGCTCTCATTCCGGATCGTGTTTGCTGGTTACTTAATTGAAAAGAATTGAACCGGTTCTGAGCGGGAACAGGTACACTCCGATAGGCGAACATTAATTTTCATTGTTCCCATTTGATGAACATAGTGATAGAAGCTGAAATATGAAGACCCCTTGTCTGCGTTCCACATATCTTCCCCGATGAACATGTGCATCCTTGTACATGTGGAACTCGAAGGGAAGCTAACTTGTTGACTGCATAAAATGGCGGGAAACACAAACATGCAATTATTTTGTTCCGTAGCGAAAATACTTGGTCAGTGGTGTGAGTGATATTGCGATAGGTCGGCCCTGATCAAAGATACCCTTCAGATGGGTGTTGATCAAGTTTGCAAAGTGGTAGTTCGCGAACAGTTTCGTAGAAGATTCTAATAGCGGTCAGAACTACCAGAGGGCTTGCTAATCGTAGGATAATTGCATTCAGTAACCCACGACCCAGACAGTAATCTGATTCTCTGGCCAAGCTTGTCGAGTTAACCGTATCCTTCGTTGAAGCTTGCCGGGGTCGAATGTTGGTTGCGGAACTCTCGAAATTACGCGGCTCGAACGCCTTCCTTTGGCGCGAAAAGCCAGCAATGAAGCTCGTTCCTCCTGAAAAGTTTTGTAAGCTTAAAGCGATTAAAGAACGCGTAACTGCTCTCAAGCTTCTAGTTGAACGGTAGTTTCGCCGAAGGGCGCATTGAAACAAGCTGTTGTTCAGGTAATTCTAGAGCAGTTAGACCGAAGTGCACTTCAGTTTATTTTTGATGCGGCACAATTTTACTTTGGCGGAAACTTTCTCGGGATTAACCTGTTAACTTGCGCATTTTTGCGTTGAATCCGACTGAATAAAGAAACACTGTAACTGTTCACCGATATGGACTATGGTATTAAAGATAAAAGAAACAAATGATTTTTGGAATTTGCTGTCAAGGGACGGAGCTAAAAAAAGACAGTCATTCGTGAATATCTCCTTAACTATCACATTTATGACAAATATAGTTATTATAAGAATTATAGCTTGAGTAATTCTCTACAAAAAAGCTTTTATGAGTTTTCATCATAGGAGCACTTATTCTTAACGTATGATGGATTACAACTTTTCAATCCACATATCCCTGGCAAAGATGTCACTCAGATCGTTTGAATAAGTTTATGTCGAAGAAAGTCGTAAGTATAAACAGAATGTAATGTACTAGTCACAACTGACTAAATAAGACATGTCAAAACGCGAAAGTAAAAGAAGGAATTTAAGTTTGTCATCAAAGTTGTGAAAGGGATAGAGCTAAAAGAAGACAGTTATTCGCGAATATCTCGTCACCTGTCACATTTACGACAAAACTAGTTATTACAAGAATTATAGCTTGAGCAATTCCCTACAAAAAAGGTTATATAAGTTTTCGCCATGGGAATAACCATTTCCCATTTATGATGGTATCAAGTTTCAAAACTGCAGCTTCCTGATAGGGGCAGGTGGTAGCTTCACTTCACACTGTTCTAATGAGTCTACAGATAAATTGTAAGGGGCTAATATATACACAATATGAAATATTATACATAATAGTTCAAATATGACCCTACTAACATGTGTATTATTGAGATCAAAAGGTGTATGACGTCAAAGTGATATTAAGGTGTAAATTTGATATTAAACTGGTATGAGATAAACGTGGCGGATGTGGAAGAAGAAATTGGTTGTTGTACAACGTTGTTAGGCAACAACGTCAACCTAGTCTAGCTTCCTGGAACCTAGACTAATTACCTACATACTATCAGTCTGTGCAAGCCTCGATGGCGACCTGCCTCTCGTTCGACTCGATCGTTTTTCTCTCACGACGACCTAGACTAACGGGTCGGGACGGACAGATATGTGCTCCCTTACCCCCTAAGAAAAGATCCTTCGAAACGGCGTAACGAGCCTCTAATTAATTGACTGATCGATCGATCCAACCGAATGGAATTGCGTAATTAATTGACTAATTAATTAAGCCTGTATCAGCGTCCGTCGTAGAAGGGAGGGACGTCGATTATAAGCCTCGGGTCGATTGTTATGGCTGATTAATTAATTGCTTTCGTCGTTGCCTCTGAATTACCTCGTTTCGAGTGTTTTCGAAGATTTACCGATTAAGTAATCGTCAGTTGACGCGATTGCTGACACTTTAATTCAATTCTGTGTGCTGAAGTTTAAGAAAGGTAATTTTCGGGGTTAGATATTTTTAAGTTATACATTTGCTAATTTTATAAATTGATTACTTTGCAAATTTATAATTTTACAAATTTAAAACGTTGCAAATTTGTTACTTTACAAATTTATAATTTTACAAATTTATAATGTTGCAAATTTTGAAATTTACAAATTTACATATTCGCAGCTGTACGAATTAATAAGTTTACAAATTTACAGATTTATACATGAACAATTTTGTGAATTTATAAACATACAAATTTGTACTTTGCAAATGCACAGTTTGACAAATTAACTAACATATAAATTGATAAACTCACAAATTGACAATATTATGTATAAACAAGTATACAAATTGCAAATTGTAAAATTTTTTTATTTTCCCTCTGGGAAAACAGTAAGTATGAAAATGGCAATATAAGAAGAGTCTACTCAAAAGGGACCTAACTCCTTGAAACAGACACTCAACCAAATACTCATCATGTACAAACTGAAGTACTGAATAGTAAAATTTCCTTTCCATATATTGCATTTTCCAAAAGACCTACTGGGAAAACAGTAAGTATGGAAATGGCAATATAAGGAGAGTCTACTCAAAAGGGACCTAACTCCTTGAAACAGACACTCAACCAATTACTCATCACGTAAAAGCTGAAATACTGAATAGTAAAATTTCCTTTCCATATATTGCATTTTCCAAAAAACCTACTATTGCAATATTTCAAACTCTGCAACCTATCATTATACTACGTTTAACTGTTAATAATCGTCCGTAAATATATACATTTTATTCCACGCAAATAGTTCGATGTTAGATCCCACGATAAAATCAGAATGCAAAGACCGGAGATGATCCATCGATGAAAACTATTAAAATGGTTTTAATTAATCAATGCAGCACATTAAAGTGGTAGGCGAGCGTTTCGAAAGAACTCGACGTATAGTGCAACACGAGGCCAGCTACGAGCAAGGAAGTGTAATGAGCGAATACGCCAATTAAAACGGCGCGGTAATTAAATGACTGATCGATGATGGGATTAATGTAATTACGACAAAGTAACGTTGCACCGAACGGCATAATCAATAGACACTCACTAATGACATCGACGAGAGTCGATTATGTGCTCTACGCCCTTCTATTCGTTTAATCCGTCATTAAACGGCTACCATGTAAAAGGACAATGGTGGTAATCGGAAAATAATGGCGGCGGAACGTTGAACATCGCCATATTGGGCTGCGTCATCTGTTTTAGCGGTTAGGTTCTTCCATTAATAAAATTAACAGTGCTAAATAACTCACCTGACGTTTGTTCAAGAATCATGGTGGTTCAAAATTATATGAATATCAGCTTACCTGAAACAGAACAGGAAAATACAACGTTAAACATTTATGATACAAGGAGTAAGGTTTGTCAGACACTTTGACAAAGGAATTACTTTTAGAGAGAGATAAAATAATACAGACAATTTAAAAGGTCACATGAAACGTGGTTCGGTGTTCAGAAAAATGTACCGATGCCAACCCACGAGTTGGCGCGCGAAGCAGCTGACTTGAGCTACGGCTTAAATCTAAATGTATCCAATTTCAAAATTGTTGATCCAAGTACAAAGTTACTGTAAAGTAACTATTTTACAATAAACATAAACCTTTTGCAGTATTAATTATAAAATTCTTTTACCATTATTAAATCTTATAGTAATTTAAACACATTCATATTTTCTAAATAAAATATTCAAACATTAATAATTACATAATTTCTTCGTAACATTCTTCCTAAATAAATAAAACATATAGAATTGTTTATAATTCGTTCTAAAGAAAAATCCAAAAATCTAACCTAAAAGATATTGATGCATTTCAATAATTGATCCAATTTAAGTACAATTTCTGCTAAAAAATCTTTCGTCTTATTATATAATTATAAAATAACGTAGTCGTGAAATTATAGAACGGTAAATAAATGTAAGTGGAATACAGGAGCCATTTTGAAAGAGCAGACGGTGCGCCCGCATCAAATACCTAAACGTCACAATCGCATAAATAATTTTCGCGGCCTGCAGTTCAACCGTTCCCGAACACTATGAAAGCGCATCAAATAAATCGCATGAGTTATGCTTTAAAAACAAGCTAATAAATTCTAAACACGGGCTGCAAAGATTAATTAATTAATATGCGGAATAGCACGCGTACCAAACACCCACATACATTTCAGATTTTTCTCAGTCACTCGGTGCAGTAATTTCCGTTTAAACATTCTGGCTGTGTATGATCATGATCATAATTTCATTTTGCCAAATGAAATATGCATACCGACATTTATTCACCGAAGTCTCTAGACCTGTCTTCTCTGGTCGTCGTTAATTTTCCTTGTAAAAATACAAAGGGACAGTGCAACGGAAGAGGATTCAAATTTTCGTGGAAATTTTCCAAATTCAGCGGTATATTTGTCGGAGATAATTTTAATACCAGTCGTAACGAGATAATGAATTATTTTACTGTAAATATGTGCAAAATTGGGACATTTAGGGATTTTTTACGATTGCCCTAGTTAAATGTTGAATTTGTGAAGTTTGAAGAATTTGGGGAATTTTAGAACTTTGGGAAATTTGAGAATTCGGACAATTGAAGTATTTGGGGAATTTTAGAATCTAGGAAAGTTGGAAATTCGGGTATCTGGTGAATTTTACAGTTCAGGAATGTTGAGAATTTGGGAAATTCCAGTACCTGGGGAATTTTACAATTTAAGAAAGTTGAGAATTCCGGAAATTCTAGAATCTGGGGAATTTTGCAAATTAGGAAAGTTGAGAATTCGGGAAATTCCGGTATCTGGGGAATTTTGCAATTCAGGAATGTTGAGAATTTGGGAAATTCTAGTACCTGGGGAATTTTAAAATTTAAGAATGTTGATAATTCCGGAAATTCTAGAATCTGGGGAATTTTGCAAATTAGGGAAGTTGAGAATTCGGAAAATTCCGATATCTGGGGAATTTTACGATTCAGGAATGTTGAGAAATTGGGACATTCTAGTACCTGGGGAATTTTACAATTTAAGAAAGTTGAGAATTCCGGAAATTCTAGAATCTGGGGAATTTTGCAAATTAGGAAAGTTGAGAATTCGGGAAATTCCGGTATCTGGGGAATTTTGCAATTCAGGAATGTTGAGAATTTGGGAAATTCTAGTACCTGGGGAATTTTAAAATTTAAGAATGTTGATAATTCCGGAAATTCTAGAATCTGGGGAATTTTGCAAATTAGGGAAGTTGAGAATTCGGAAAATTCCGATATCTGGGGAATTTTACGATTCAGGAATGTTGAGAAATTGGGACATACTAGTACCTGGGGAATTTTACAATTTAAGAAAGTTGAGAATTCCGGAAATTCTAGAATCTGGGGAATTTTGCAAATTAGGAAAGTTGAGAATTCGGGAAATTCCGGTATCTGGGGAATTTTGCAATTCAGGAATGTTGAGAATTTGGGAAATTCTAGTACCTGGGGAATTTTAAAATTTAAGAATGTTGATAATTCCGGAAATTCTAGAATCTGGGGAATTTTGCAAATTAGGGAAGTTGAGAATTCGGAAAATTCCGATATCTGGGGAATTTTACGATTCAGGAATGTTGAGAAATTGGGACATTCTAGTACCTGGGGAATTTTACAATTTAAGAAAGTTGAGAATTCCGGAAATTCTAGAATCTGGGGAATTTTGCAAATTAGAAAAGTTGAGAATTTGGGAAGTTCCGGTATCTGGGGAATTTTACAATTCAGGAATGTTGGGAATTTGGGAAATCCTGGTATCTGGAGAATTTTACAATTTAGGGCAGCCGAGGATTTAGGAAATTCAAGAATCTGGGGAATTTTACAATTCAGGAATGTTGCGAAACTGGGAAATCCTAGTATCTGGAGAATTTTCCAATTTAGGAAAGGAGAAGATTTGTAAGATTCGAACATCTAGGGAATTTTACGACTCAGGAAACTTGAGAATTTGAAGAATTTCAGAATTTAAAGATTTCGACAATTTGCAAATTTAGAAATTTAGGAATTATATTAAAATATTTAACTATCATTTTAAAAATCTGTAAAATTGAACTGAAAATTAAAAGTTTAAGATTGTAAGTTTTACAAATAAGAAATTCATCAAGTAGTTGCTCCTCTTACATCGTCATTTCTTGTACAGATGCCTACAGTGTTAGCTACTGTACATATATTCAATATCGCAAAATCGATCGGCTTCATCAACGATTCACGAAGAATTCGATAGAACTCGAAGTGACTGAGGGCGGTGTCTAACACGACATTAAAAGGCTTATCTGCGATTCAAATTTTCCCTCTCGCTTCGCGAGCGCTGCACGGTTCACTAACTGCATCGTCGCCGCCGGCACGTGCTGCTCTTTTCCTTCGCATTAGCGAGAGGATCCGCTCGTAACACGGTTAATTTATCTCCCGAATATAACCGTTATGCTCGTTAATAACATTCTTTTCGTATTAACGTTAATTCATTTACGTCCGACGAACAGAATCATTCGTTTTTCCCGCGTGTTTGCGTTACTTGTACGCGATAAGGTTAGCTAGCGTGGTGTCGCTTTTATTCGGAACTATTCGATCGTGTTCGGTTACCTCCGTTACGCTTCGCGTACGCTCGTGCTCATTCGCCCACGTGCGTCGCTGGATATGTTTATGACGGTTTTGCATAAATTACAGATAAATCTAACAACTTTCTTCTTTATTAGACACGAGGAGGTAACTGTATAGTGACTGTTAAATTGTTTTCAAGACTTAGAGTTAAATGGAATTAGTTTTCTATGGTGTGTGATAAAAGTGGTCTATATTTAACCTTCATTTACTTTCACGACGACAGTTTGACGCTTTGAAACGAAACGTGCAATCAAAATGGCGGTGTACAAGGTTAAGTATATTATTATATTACTACTTTGATGTATTATTATAAAAAAAAAAACTGAGAGTTGCATTTCACCAATTTTGGATTTCCATATCCCTAGATTTCTAGATTCCAAATCCACAAATTAAAAGTCCCATATCATATAATCCCGAAACTTAGGGTCATCTAGATCCTAAGACAAAAAGTCCCTAGATGTCCAATCCCTCGAAGCAAACGCCTACAGTCTAAATTCTTATATTACAAATCCCTATGTCCTAAATCCCTATATTTCCAAATGCCTATATCTCTAGTCCCTACATTCCTATTCCCAAATTCCTATATGCCAAATTGCTGTGATCCCAAATCGCTATGACTCCAAATTGTTACCTTCTCAAATTGCTATGTCCTAAATCCCTACATGTCAAAATTCCTATTTCCCAAATCCCTATATTTCAAAATTCCTATGTGCCAAATCGCTATAGTTCAAATTCCTGTAACCCGAAACCCTATATCCCAAATCGTTATGTCCCAAATCCCTATATTCCCAAATTCCCATATGCCAAATTGCTATGTCCTAAATCCCTATATTACCAAATTCCTATATGCTAAATTGCTATGATTCCAAATTGCTACCATCCCAAATTGCTAGGTCCCAAATTCCTATATTCCCAAATTTCTATATGCCAAATCGCTGTGATCACAAATTGCTATGATTCCAAATTCTTACCATCCCAAATTGCTATGTCCCAAATCCCTATATGCCTATATCCCTATATCCCAAATCCCTATATGCCTATATCCCTATATCCCTATATCCCAAATCCCTATATGACTATATCCCTATATCCCAAATCCCTATATCCCAAATCCCTATATCCCAAATCCCTATATCCCAAATCCCTATATCCCAAATCCCTATATCCCAAATCCCTATATCCCAAATCCCTATATCCCAAATCCCTATATCCCAAATCCCTATATCCCAAATCCCTATATCCCAAATCCCTATATCCCAAATCCCTATATCCCAAATCCCTATATCCCAAATCCCTATATCCCAAATCCCTATATCCCAAATCCCTATATCCCAAATTCCTATGTCGAACCCCCTAAACCCCCAAGATCTATCACCTAAACTTCCAGATCACCCTAATCTCAGGTTACATAAATCCCTATATAACCTAAATTGTAACGTCCCTACCTGCCCTCATCCACGTATCTGGTTCAGAAGTACTGAACCCATTACCGAAGTGATTTCCTGCACAGGTTCAAGAAGAGCATTCAGGATCCGCGTATAAACATAAATGGTAACATCGTGCGCCATTATTCCGTTCAACACCGTATCAGAATACGCGAGCTTCTCACAGTAGAAGGTAAACCACTTCGATAGGCGATTGCGTTAAACGCGTTGTTCCTCGTTTCAACGGCCGTCGACTTAGCTAATGTGTCCTCGAGAATCCTTGGATATCTCTGACTCGTTCCTTAGCGATGCAGCGATTGCATGGGTTACAAGCTAGAGCAGAGGCTTCGACCCGTCGTTCTGACAACGAGATCAGCCGGTCATTCCCGCGAGCGCTCGTTCCGGAGACGATCCTTGCCGCGCGGCGTAACGATTATTTTAAACAACCCGCTCCGCCGGGAATACAAAGTGGATTCTTACGCGAACGTATATCCCTTTCACGAGTCGCTTACCCCGCAGTCAGCTATTTCCTTTTTCACCTTTTCCAAGGTGTCCGTCACAAGGCGATAAGGAACGCTGCAAAGCGGCGAGCGTTTCAACACATTCCATTCAGATTCGTATCAAACATGCCAACAACCTAAGTGAATTCTTTCGGATCTTTACGAACGAGGAAATCTAAGTGTGATAACAGTTGAATTATCAATGCATTCACCGTTATGATGATTAGCACGGTATCCAAAACATATGCTTACCCTAGTCTGTTTCAATTCGTAGCTGTCTTAATATGTCAGGTAGGGGTGTCAGATTTGGACAGTTATGGCTCATATTTTATATTCTGTTTATAACCCTTCGCTGCGCTTAGGCATTAACACTGAAGAAGCATGGAGTGGGTTGTGCTTCCCTGTCATATGCAGGTTGTAAACTTGTAAGCTGCTGTATATAAAAAATGGCTACTCCTATGGGAAAGACTTATATAACCTCTTTTGTAGAGAATTGCTCAAGCTACAAATTTCGTGAAAACTATTTTTGTCGTACAAGTGAGAGTTACAGAGATATTTACGAATTTATGTTTGTTTTTAGCTCTGTTCCTTATGCAGTTCTGATAACAAATGTCCAGCTTACTTTAATCTGTGTTTTACTTCAATCTGAACACTTCAGTTTGAACTACGTTCTGTTTACACTTATTGTTCTCAAAAATTTATGCTCATACACATTCAGAAGGCACTGAATGAAGCTATGACATCTGCTTGTCAATTGCATGCAGGTTATAAACTTGGAAGCAATCGTACACGAATAATGGCTGCACCTATGATAAAAACTTATTGCACCTTTTTTGTAGAGAATTGGTCAAGCTATAAATTTGTTAATAACTATTTTTGTCATATAGGTTACGGTTAACGAGATATTCACGGATAACTGTCTTTTCCTAGCTCTGTCCACATCAATGCCGGTATATAAAAATGAAGAAATAAGTGATTCATACAGATACAATGTACTGAAGATATTGCAGAAACATTCTAATTTCCTTGAGCCAGTTAACGAGATACGATGGAAACTGTGAAGTGGCTGAAAGCTCATTTAAATATCAACAAGGAATACTCGAGGAAGCGGTGCTTGTTAAACAACGATATCGATTCTCCAAAGCTTCCGAATTACACGGTGGGCGAGCGAATATAACACGGTTTATATCGAAGTGTAGCAGCGTGTCAAGTGGCGATGAGGCGCGATCAAAGGTGTGCAGCCTCTGACGAAAGGCGATCCGCATGAAAATCGATAATGCGAGAAACCGTAATCGCCGTGGTTGAGCGATCCTGCAAAATTATTCCTGTAACGGTACAGGCAGGAAAGCCTTTCGATATCCCGCCCCTCGGCTAGAAATACAGCATTAGACGATTTCAAGTGGCCAACGGAATTTACTGCTTCGCGCTTGCCCGATTTTATTTGCATAGGCGCTAGCGGGGTTCCCGTTCGTCCGCTTTGTTTTGTCACGTGGCCTCTTTTACGAGTAGCCTCCTCTTACTCGGAAACGCAATAAAATCGCACCTACCCGAAGAGCATCTGGGTTTCAATTACCCACGGGAAAGCCGGCTGTCCATTACGTGGCCTATTCGCTCGTGTAATTGCGTCCAACTGTACGTCGCAAAGCTTGCCTGTCCCCACCGATTACAGGACTTCGACTTATTGCTTCACAATGTTTTCCTGTCTCAGCCGTAAAAAGGGTATTCATTATCGTGGTCAGTATTACCACTCAATTGTAATATGTCTTATGGACCACGTGCAGTCACAAGAATCACAGTTTTTGGACTTTCTAAGCAGGTCTCTAGTTGGATCTATAAATTCAGTTGTGGTGATAGATAAATTCAATTGTGGTGATCCAACTACTGAACTACTTGTTACAGCCACATGTTACTATTTGCTGATCCACATGTGTAGATACCTGACCATACTTACAATTAGCTACTTACACATAAACATGTCCAGATACTTGCCTAGCCACATGTCAAGCTACATGTTTAGTCACGTGTCAAGCTACATGTTTAGTCACATGTCAAGATACATGTTTAGTCACATGTCAAGATACATGTTTAGTCACATGTCAAGCTGTATGTTTAGTCACATATCCAGCTACTTGTCTAGTTACATGTCAAGCTACATGTTTAGTCACATGTCAAGCTACATATTTAGTCACATGTCAAGATATATGTTTAGTCATATGTCAAGCTACATGTTTAGTCACATGTCAAGCTACATGTTTAGTCACATGTCAAGATACATATTTAGTCACATGTCAAGATACATATTTAGTCACATGTCAAGATATATGTTTAGTCATATGTCAAGCTACTTGTCTAGTTACATGTCAAGCTACATGTTTAGTCACATGTCAAGATACATGTTTAATCATATGTCAAGCTACATGTTTAGTCACATGTCAAGATACATGTTTAGTCACATGTCAAGCTACATGTTTAGTCACATATCCAGCTACTTGTCTAGTTACATGTCAAGCTACATGTTTAGTCACATGTCAAGCTATATATTTAGTCACATCTCAAGATATATGTTTAGTCATATGTCAAGCTACATGTTTAGTTACATGTCTATCTACTTGTCTAGTCACATGTCCAACTACTTCTCTAGTCACATGTCTATCTACTTGTCTAGTCACGTGTCTATCTACTTGCCTAGGCAAATGTGTAGTGACTTGTCTAGCTATATGTCTATTTGTGTAGGCACATGTCTAACTACTTGTCTAGCCACATTTCTATCTACTTGTCTAGGTACATGTCTACTTACATATCTGTCCATATGTCTAGCTACTTGTCAGACCACACCTCTACTTGCCTAGCAACAGTTGGTTACTCATAGCTTACCTGCTAGATACGTTACAACTTGCCTAACCATATATCTAACTACTTATTCAGATATATGGTCAGCTATTTGTCCAACCAATTGCTTAACTACTTCTTGAGCTATCTATCTACATACTTGTCTAAATTTTTCTTTACTTAGCAACCTACCTTACTACTTATGCATTAACTCGTCTAACTACACGTCTAGCTACTTGTCTACCCGCATATCTATTTGTTTAGCAACAAGTCTTGCAACCTGACTAAGCACAGGTCTTGCCACTTGCCTAGCAACATGTAGAGCTACTTGCACAGTTAGATGTTAGCAAAAAAGAGACGGAAGACATGTGAATATAAATAACGTGAAAGTAAAATAGATTGAAACAAAAGATGAAGTCATGATATCAATCAAACGTAAGCAGTAAATCGTCACAGTTCATAAAAATGTGTATACTGAAACCGAACACGAGCGAAAACATGAAAAATGCAGGAAATATTGAGCGGATCGTAAAAGAACAGGCTTATTCCGCGATGACCCGATCTGCACTGCCGGTGCATGTCTGAAAGCGATAAATCAGCCGTTTACGACGAAACGGCGAAAGAATGTCGAGCAGCACGGCCGGCTTCCGCTAATTCGTTTTACGCGACCAGCGTTCTCCTATAAGTTAATAAGTTTTCTTTGTGCTCGCGTGCGGTTTAATTATCGCAAAGCAGCGATACGTTTCGCCTTATCCGGTTTTAATAGCGCATCGAACAGTGCCACTCGTATCTTGTTCAACAGAACAGCTCGGCGCATCCGCGATAGACTGGTTAGCTGCACCCGAAGCAGATCTACCTGTAATTACGCAATAACACCTAGCCATTTGCACGTGGAATGATGTAAAACGCTTTTTACACGGGGGCTCTAGCAACATTGCATAACTGGCATGACTGGTCATCGAGCTGTTTCAATCGGAATTTCAAAAGTTTATTCCACCGGTACTAAAACTAATTAATTCAACAGACACTCTTCCAACTTGAAACGTATATAAGTACCGTGAAAAATAAGTCTTAGCTGTGACCTTGAACACCAAGGCCATGCGCAGTAGATAACGAAAGGCAATAAACATGCGCAGTACAGTTCACACGAATAAATGTACTCTTCTAAAGAGTAGCAATTCAACTGCGCATAATTATTGTAAACAGTAACCGACTGCGCATACGTTTTGTATTCTAGATCCCAAAAATGGCTTAACCCGTACGTAGATGTGTGGATTTCGCTGTGTCGCTAACTGTACATCTAGCCAATATTTAACGTACTTTTGGCCGGTCTTGTCATCGGCACAAATACCATTAATCCAATTGGCCGTTTTTGAAAAGACAACCGGTGCATCCTGGGAGACGAAGCGGTTAACTAGTAGGTCTCCTCACGGTTTCTGGTTTTCTTGTAACGCTGCCGCAAACAGATCCCAAGATCGCTTCCTGCTCGCTGAAGAAAAAGACAGAGCACGGTTCATGCTCGCCGTTATTTAGTCGCCGATACTGCGTGAAACGATGATTTATGCGGTTTCTTGCACAATGCAAATCGCACGCCCTACTCTTTCAACGATCCGCTGTGTTATTGTGAGAAGGAATTAATAACCCAGAACGTCGAAATGAATGATCGATATTCTACGGAGTTATTGTGTTTTCGATGCGAAACTGCTAAAAACAAGGTAGCTAACGGGTTTTAAAGCTTCGTGAATTATTAATGGCACCAGTGCAATGCGGCAAAAACGAATTTTCTTTCCATTGGTCGAGATTCTACAGATTAATGAACTGCACCTGGTTCGTGTAGAATTGTAATTAATAACCAAGATGCGTTATAAGGGAGGTGCATTTAATCCAGGAATTTAATTCTGTTATTAATTCTGCGAGGGAAATGTACCAACAACAGATTGAAAGCGATTTCTGATTTTCAAATCTTTTATATAGAAATTTAATAACTACAAACTAAATTTAGGTGCTTCGAAATTCGATCTTTAAAATTGAGAAATTCAAAATTTAAGTATTCTCAAATTTTTTAAGTTCAGAAATTGAAATTTTCAAGTCTTTAAATGTGACATGTATATCAGAATCAATATGTATTTTGAAACAACCTGTAGCAGATTCTAGAACACCCCGTATACTAATAACTTCTGAAACACCCTATACACTCTCTGAGAAGACTAATCGCTCGTCGTTCGTCACACGGAGCAAAGATGGATGGAGAAAGCAGCGGAAGAAGAGGAGTTTCCGGAAAAACTACGGAGAAAAAGTCGAATACAAAGGCACAATCAAGATTCCCATTTAGAACAAAACAACAGTTAGGTTCTCGGCGTGGCCAACGTTCCTCCATTGCTTTCTCTTCGTCGAGTCTCCTCTTTCTCTGCCAAACACTCGGATCACAACGGAGGCTAACGAGCTGTTTCTATGTAGGTGTCGTGCGTTGTGAATACTTCACCAAATTTCCCGCCTCAACACACTCCCGTTTGTATCTGATTTTCTCTCGCGTTGTTGTTCGCGTGTCTTCGTTTGATCGTTTTAAAAGCAACTTCTACCTGTTGCTGTATTGTTCGAAAATTAGTGAACCTTGTTAGTATCTGTCAGAAAGTTGCAGAAGTTTAGGTTGGGTTGTTACTCTTAGCTTTGTATTTGTACAGTAACGTTTACTATGTGAACATATAACGTTTAAACCTTCAGTGATTCATGAACGACTGAAATAATTGTGTTCAATTGTTTAAGATGTATGTTAAGAAAATTTATACTTAGTTTATGTATATATATAGTTTATCAAAGGGAGATATAAGTGGAAAGTTTGAAGAGATGCTTAAAACTTTCTGTAACTACTACCAATTTCCGTAAGTGAGCGCTCTTGGTCCAAGCAGCGATCACTTACCGAGTGAGTTCTATATTTTCCGTCTCTCCGTAAAAACGTTGTTACAAACTTTTCTTGTAGCGTTTTTATCTTCCATTCAAGCATTAAACGCACGTAATATGACTCATTTCAAGTACTTTTATAAATACGTCAAAAAAGAGATACTCTTCAAAAATTTACAGTAATTTCTTGTTTCTCTTATCTTGTCATTGATCTTTCAGGGATATATTGAAAGTGAAGTTTACAATAATCCAAGTGGCTGTCGAAGTCGCTCACAAGTGATATAAAGCGTGGCTGACTTTAATCGAAGAGAACTTCTTCGTAACCGGTAATTCTGGCAATTGATAGTGATTAATCCGAGCAAACAAACAAACGAGATCCAATCCGGTGTTTCCTACGAATCAATTATACGCCCGGGGCGATTAAAATTCAGGCCAGTGTCGGCCACGGTGGAACGACATCAATCTGATCCGCAAAGTTTTCGGTCAGAGAACGGCGAACCGGAGGAACAGGGACAAGAACAATCGAGGGAGAGAAAGGAGATTACAATCTTCAGAGTTCGACGTTAGTAGAACAGGGGTCTAGTCACGGTGACAACGGTGAGGATTCGTGTACCGCAAACTGTGTCCCGTAATTCCCACCGATAACTTCTACTTCTGGAGCAGTGTGCTTCGTTAATAAGCGTGAAATTATACCGATTGTTGCCGGATTTTGCGGAGGGACAAAATGACAGTCGGAGAATTCGCAGAAAACTTGGATGGACAATTTCTGAAGAAACATTTACAGGAGACGTGCAATAGGTTAATTTAAGCGTCAGTTATTAGAAGTGTTCTGCACTAGTTACTCGGTAATTCACTGCCTTCGGGGCTTTGGAGGCGGGGACTGGAGAGCGATGTAGAGATATAGGGACGCAAGTGTATAGAAACATGGAGATATAGGGATATAGGGATATGGAGATGCAAGTACATAGGGATATAGAGATATAGGGATATAGGGATATTGGAATTTTGATAAATGAGGAATTAGAGATATAAGGATCTGGGGTTATTAGGACTTGGGCATATGCTTCTAGGGAAATTTGGGAGGTTTCTTAGGGAAATTTTAGGGACTAGAGAGATTTTTTAGAGAAGTCTAGGGAAATTTGAATCAAGAGATATGTATAGATATCTGGGTGGAACTTTGGAGATATAGGGATCTGAAGTTTCAAGGATACGCAAATAAAGAGATCTAGGGATATTGAAATCTAGAGATATAGGAATGTGGGTACAAGAGTATACCCTATCTTACATTACCCTAACAATCACAAAAGGTTTATCGAAGTATCCATAAGTAGCCTCTTCCTCAAAGCCTAACTCCAAAAATCCTTATCAAAGATCGACATCTTTCTGATATTCCCCCAAAGAAGAAGTAGATGGTAAGACGTAAAAGAAAAAGCACTGTTGAATGGAAAAGAGGCACGGAGATCGATGAAGAGGGGGAGGTTAACTGCTAACGACACAGTTTTCATCATGCACAAGAGAACGCTTTAGCCGAGGATTTTTCTAGTTAGCCGTACGTGCTCAAGGGAGCACCGTGGCGTCATGAGTGGTGCACTCGAGGTTGCAACAGCACCGAGTGCCTAGAATATCCGAAGGATGGAGTATAGCAAAGTCCACTTCGTGTTTCCTCGGTCTACAGCAGTGAAGTGACCCGCCAGACACCCATCAACGCCTCGGATACAGACGATGCAGTTAGCTTCTTCCACTTGTTCCCTTCCACTCACCACCTGCTTTTTTCCCTCGTTATACAGCTTTCTAACCTCCCCTTTAACATTTCCCTGTCTTATCTTTTCGTGTTGCCACTTTGTACGTTAACGCGTTCGGTACCGCGAAAATGGCCATATATCGCGAGGTCCGTTTACTCTCCTGAAAATGGCGGTATCGTATTCTCACTGCTGAAGTGGTTCTGCAAACAATGACGATAGAAACTGTTATAGAAAGAACCATGAGTCATATAGGGAACGGCCATATAGAGATCACAGTACGATACTAAGCAAAAATGTAACTTTCCTATTTTTAAAAGGAAATAATATTTTAGCGAAACAGTCTCAGAAATATAAATACGTATACAAAAACTAGCCTCACTGAAATTAGAATAAAAAGCTAATTTTTGTAAATAAATTGAATCTTAAGTAATTGGGTAAAATTCACACGTTAGGTGGTTTTGTTGATTAAATCCTGATATGATGAATGAGATGCTTCAACATACAATGCATTTTAAATATTTATGGGACGACCATATAAACGTATGCGCAGTCCTTAACTATGCAAAATAATTCTGCGCAGTGAAGTTATGACACTTTAATGAAGTATATTTATTTATGTGAACTTCAGTGCGCATGTTTATCAACTTCCGTTATCGACTGCGCATGGGATCAATGTTCAAGGTCACTGTCAAGATTCTTAGACATTACAGACAATATTAGCCTCGAATAAATTATTTTAGCTTCTGACACATTATACAAACTAAATGAAATTTAAGATACTTGAATCCAATGTATAATCCATGTTACATAAAACATGTATAAAAATCATAGTTGAAAGATTGTAGTAAGACGATTTAATTTGCCCACTCGGTAAGAGAGATTAAATGCACTTGGGTGGAACATGATGTGTCACTAATACCTTGCTTGTACCTACTTCAGATCAGTGGAGAGCAGCTTTCGAGGTATTATGCTACCTTTCTTTTCTTTCTCTTGCAGTGACTAAGATCTTATTACACAGAGATTAAAGTTACAGAAAACGAAAGTAACGCGGGTAATAATCGGCCCTGCAATATAGGAATATCAATTTCCTATTAGCGAGATACAATGATGTCTAAATGTACTTTCTGTTTAAACTGCATTAGGGCTTCAATTTTGGGACTTTGGAGAATTCTGGGATTTCGGAATTTTGGGACTTCATAATTTTTCATTTTTCCAGTTTTGAAATTTTTGCAATTTAAGACCTTTTGGGACTTTTAAAATTTTTGAACTTTGGAGAATTTCGGAGTTTTGGGATTTTACGAAATCCCTGGACCCTTGGATTTCACGACTTTGGGACTTCATAATTTTTCATTTTGTTTAGTTCGAAATCTTTACAGTTTAAGACCTTACAACTTTGAAGAAATTTGGGACTTTTGGAAGTTATTTGAGTCCTCAGGATTTTAGAACCTTGGGACTTTTGAGACTTTTGAAAACTTGATATTTTGGGACTTTGGGACCACAAGAAATTTTACAAAATCGAAACCTGAAAAATTTGAAATATTGTCACTTAAGTCCACAGTGTCCAACTTAATAAATGAAGTGGCTGAAATTCAAAAATCAACCGCTTTTGCTTTCTCTGCCTTCTCAACATATTCCGACACGAAATTCTCAAGTTTCTCACGCGTCGAAGTAACACGAGACGAGTAGGCGGAAGAGAACGAGGGCAACGAGAGCGAGCAAACAGAAGACAGTGGAAAGAGAACGGGTCGTGAGAAGACAGAAAGCTGGAAAGAAGGACAGTGTAACACGTGTAACAGACACGGAGGGTGGGAATAAACACGGAAATCCATTGTGGCGATACCTGATAACAGACGAAGTGCACGAAATAAAAATTCTAGTCAGTGCTCTAACCTAACATTCACGCAATCGTACTAGAAACGTTAACTAACCAATACGTTTCGATTCCATTTCAATTTCCGTATATATTAAGTTGGCGATAATTTAAATATGCAATTTCGAAAATAAAAAATCTGAGGACACAAAATGGCACTTATGGCCAGTTTAAAACTTAGAATTTTGAAGAAAATGGCTGCGTAAACAGTTCATTAGTGTTTTTGATACAAAATGGCTGCGTAGGCGGTTCATTAATGTATTTAATACAAAATGGCTGCTTGTCAGTTTAAGTGAACAATGATCCCTTTAGGTAACTTCAAGACCAAACATGACATAAACTTAAAATAAAATGATATACAAGTTTAGAGTTTTAATATTAAAGGAAATGGCTACGTTAAGTCTCTAATGGATTCCGAGAAGTACAGACCTCCGATCGCGCTGAAATTATAACCACAGCTCACCCTTGTTTAAAGAAGAAAGTCCCTAAAAGGATTTTTGGTAACAAAGCTTTCTCTGCTGCCCAGCCCCTTTCAAAGTTTTTTACAGTTCCTACTAATTATATCCGAAAATATTGATTTCACAGAAAAAAGTTTGAAACAAAAAATGTAGCTCGTAAAAAGCTCTACAAAAAAGGTTATATACATTTTTGACATAAACCTATTATTTTGGATGTTATGACCGAAACTTGGTAGTTGCCTAACAGCAAAACTACCTTTGAGTGCAAAGGGTTATTTTGTAATATATGTGATCAGTATTTTGACCTGCTCAAACTTTACTAAACTTCTAATACAAGTTTTCCTGAATCACCTATTTCATCTAACAGGTGATCTATCTATTATATCTAACAAAGTTACAAAACTCTTCGCATAACACAAGGAACCTTTCCAATTCGCAAACCTTGAAGCCGAACTTTTTCCAGTTAACCTCCGCAAGCTATCGGCGTATCTAGTTGCAACTAATAAATCGATAACAAAACACGTGATTCATTGTCCGAGAGGTTATGGACTTCATTAGAAACAGTAGAGAGCGCAGAATCTAGACCGACGGTAGACCGCGACGCTGTTCCGAGCAGAGATCAAGGTCGGTTGATAGAATAGAACGAATACAGGTGGTATCAGCGATCTCCGGCATGTTCAAGCTATATAGATGCAAGATTGCGAAGTAATGTTAACATAACTCCCAGCGAAATGAGTGGAAAATGATAGTACCAGGCGGTTTATGGATGTCTCCTGTCCGGACGCTTCTTTAACGCAACAGCTGATGTGGACAGCTTGATTTGTGTGGAAATAACGCTTTGTTGCAGTTCACTGGATGCGGCAATGATAACCTTGTAGAGAATGGTTCGCTGCTACGAATCGTTACGAGAGGTTTTTAACCTAGGCGCGTTGTTACGCTTACGAGAGCGGCAGAGTACGCTGCTGGTCCGTGAGAAACCATTAACAATGTAGATAAGGTTGAACAACTTCCAAAAAGACGTCTCTTGATACAATCCGAGAAGTTCGGTCGATTTTGCGTGAATTACTCGTCATGTCTGATAGAGTGAACTGGCGGAACTCTTATTTTTGATCAAATCCAAATGGATGAAACTTTATGAGAAAGGGTGTACTGCAAAAAATATTATGTCGTTCATTTTGTAATAAATATATGTGCTAATAATATGTCGTTCATTTGGTTATAAATATATGAGCTAATATTATTTTGATGATTGTGTAGCAAATATATGTACTAATATTATTTTGTTAATTTTGTAATAAATATATGTGCTAATATTATGTCGTTCATTTTGTAATAAATATATGTGCTAATATTATTTTGTTGATTTTGTAGCAAATATATGTACCAATATTATGTCGTTAATTTTGCAGTAAATATACTAGTATTATTATATTAATACTGCAGAAAGTATACATATTAATATTATGCTAATGCATGAAGTGAAATCTTGAAAATTATGCGAATGTGTAATATTACCTCGTCGGACACGAACGTGATAAGATCACTTCGACCAATTCAAAATGTGTTACACGGCTGGAAATTTATTTTTAAATAACAAGAACACTGTTGTGACCATTTTCCCCAACTCTTGCACTTCTCGCCAAATCCAGTGCCATATAGCGAGACTGCCTCGTACCCTACAGTATTATCGATCTCCGAGGTCCAAATTGATACGATGTGAACTACATGTTCGAACTACCATGAAATCATGCAAAACTTTCCATTTCAAGCAATAATTTCACGGCGATTTCTATGGGGCATTAGAAGGGATCGATGATGCGAATGGCGTTGCAGTGGTATGAATTAATCGCTCATGTGTGTCGCGGTGTCAGCAATCGGTGAAAATTAAACGACGCGGAATCATTAGGATTAACAAGTGGATATAAGTGGATCAAGAAATGAATTTGACTTCGGACTAGTTTATTTTGCTATGCGATGACTGTTCGAGTGTCCTCGAAGAATTTTTGTTTTACAAAGGCTCGGGCGTACAATTTTTGTGACGTTGCAGAGGGAACACAGTTTCTTTTCTATCGGTTTAGCCGAAATTCGGGTGGAGATGGAAATAAGTATGAAGTCTTTTCCCGTAAGTGACCTAAGCAAGTAATAAAACCAATCAATACCTCGAATAGGAAACTGCAAACAAAAGACTACTGTGGTTAATGATTCAGATGCGACTAACAATAAATACTCGCTAGAATGTAATGACTCGGGTCTTATTGCTCCTACGGGTAAATTGATTTGAAACTACAAATGAAGGAAAACCCGGTAAACTATTGTATCGCTGGAAATTTGTACTGAGGTCTAATCCTCTGTAATATGCATTCCAAGACGCAACATCACAAAAATGAAAATAATGAACCTTACATCTTTCAGTGTGACGAAGAGTTTTCAATTATCCAACGCAGTTTTTGAAACAGCCTGTACGTCACAGGTAAAGATTACTATCGCCCACATAAAGCAACAAAATGCATAGTTGTTTCAACTTCGCGACACAGATTTATCGCAGCTCTGGTTATCCATTTCCGTGGCATAAATCTTCGCGTGTCTTTACAAAATCGGGACCCTCTCGTGCAGCAGATTACTACCGTTGCGTTTCTTACACTTTCGCGTGTGCTATGACGCATCATGTTATATCGTAACTTATGTCGCAGATATCGTTATTAAAAAGCTTTTTCGCGTATCAGAACGCCGTTCCTAACACGACTTATCGTAAGTACCGTGTTAGTACAACCACGAGACTTTCCGTCGCCCTGAGCTCCGCCCAGTGGCGTATGCAGCATTTTTCTTTTAGGGGTGACTAACCCCAGCTTCACTAGTAACATTTTATAACAGACGCATCAATTGAATGATTTTTGGAAATTTGGTAATTTATAAAAATTTAAGGTGACTTCTTACATAAAGTAATACGATTTTCACTTTTGGACACGAAATTGAAAAATCTGCAAATTTGTATATTTGTGAATTCAAATCATTACAAATTTACAAATTTATGAACTGTAAAAATTTTGAATGGTCTGAAATTTTTTGATTTTCGATTTTTTAAGTTATCAAATTTTGAAATTCTTAATTTTTAAACTTGGGACTTTTCAAATTTAGACACCTTCAATTTTGGAAAATTGCAAGTGGAGAAATAGAAAAGTTCCGGAAATTTACAAAACTTGAAAAATTAAAAAGTAAAAAGCTGGGAACTTTAGCAAATTAACAAGTTTAGAAATTAAAAAAAAAGAGAAACATTACAGCTTGAAAGCTTGCAAGACTGAAGGTGATCAAGCTTGCAAAGTGAAACGTGATTAAGCTTGCAAGCTCTGATCTTATCAAGCTTGTAAGCTCAAAGGTGATTAACCTAGCAAGCTCAAAGGTGGATAAGCTTGCAAGCACGAAACCTAGCAAGTTCAGCTGTTCGAAAAGGTTCGATGAAGTAAAAGAACAAAAGCTCAAGGTTCAAAATATGAAAAGATCGGAAGCTTGAAAGTCTGAAAGCTCAGAAGATGAAAAAGTAAGAGACTTTTAACCTTGAAAACTTGGTAACTAAAAAACTACAAAGCACAAAAACTTGAGAACTTGTGAAAGATCAGAACATTGAAAGCTTGATAACTTGCAAACACGTAAGCAGGGAACGTTGACAACCACAAAACTCGTAAGCTCGCAAGCATAACATGATAACTTGATAATTTAACAATGTTCTAACTTTATTACTTGAAAGCTTGAAGACTTGAAAATTTGAAAACTTGAAAGTTTAAAATATAGGAAATTTGTAAGCTTAAAATCTACAAAACTTAAAAGCTTGGAAACGTAGATGCTTGAAAGCTTCATATCTCAAAAGATTTAAAACATGGTAACCTGATAACTTGAAAGCTCACGAGATGGGAAACTTGAAAGCTCAGAAGCTAGAAAACTTAAAAGCTTAAAAGCTAGAGAAGTTGAAAGCTCAAAAGCAAGAAAACTTGCAAACTCAACCCATAGAAAACTTAAAAGCATAAAAACATGAATTCTTACAAGCTTAGAAATTTCAGAATTTGGAAATTTGAAAGCTTAAAAGCTAGAAAACTTGAACGCTGAAAATCCAGAAAACTTAAAAGCTCAAAAGCATGAAAACTTAAAAGCTCAACACACAGAAAACTTAAAAGCATGAAAACATGAAATATTGAAAGCTGAAAAACTTGAGAATTTGGAAACTTGAAAGCTTAAAAGCAAAAAAAACTTGTAAGCTCAGAAGGCAGAAAACTTAAAAGCTCAAAATCAAGAAAACTTGAAAGCTCAACACATAAAAAGCTTAAAAAGCATGAAAACTTGAAAGCTTAAAAGCTTGAAGTTTTGAGAACTTGAAAGCTCGGATGTATAATAGTGAAAATTTCTCAAGTATCAACATGAATCATAGAAAACGTCTTGTTTGATTCATAGGTTAGTTACGCCAATGGTTTCATAGAGTAAATTCACACCGTGCCGTTTTGTTTCAACGTGTTAAGCGTTTCCTGTGACAAGATGGAAAGTTTGTGCGGCTGTAGTGCGGTTTGCTGGGTTCAACTGACTTTTGAATAATAGTTGCGGAGTTAAGTTCACTGTCTGATACGAAGCATCGACTGCAAATTGTTTGTATGCTCGAATGAAGGCTCTGTATTTATTGTTTCACTCTATTTACTCCTGTTTACAGAAGATTTACTATCTGGTTGACTGATGAGAACGACTGACAAATTTTCTAACTAATATATTTGCAATACTAATAAAATATTTATATAAACATAACAAATTATAAAATATAAATCATACATAAAATTAAATATTTATATATACATACAATTGTACATGAAGTTAATAAATATATAAAAGTGGAAAGACTTTAGGAATTGTTTATTATGGTGACTTTTTTCATGAAGAACAATTTTCAAATTTGAACATTAAATTGAAAAATCTGTAAATTTGCATACTTGTGAATTCAAATTATTACAAATCTACAAATTTACAAATTCCCAAATTGTGAAAATTTTGAATTGTTTGAATCTTGAATTCTTGAATTTTCCAGTTATCGAATTTTGAAATTATTGATTTTAAAACTCGATACTTTTCAAATTTGGGCACATCCAATTTTGTAAAATTGCAAGAACAGAAATTGAAAAATTTTAAATTGAATAATTAAGTCACTGAATTGAAAATGGTAGAATTGAATAATGGAGAAGATAAATAATTGAATAATTGAAAAATGGTACAATTGTGTAATTTAAAAATTGAGTCACTGAATAATTGAAGAGTGGTACAATAGAGTAATTAAGAAATTAAATAATTGAAAAATAGAAGAACTGTAAAACAAAAAAATTGAAAACTGAAACATTCCAAAATTGAAAAATTGAATAATAGAAAAACTTGAAAAATTGAGAAATTGAAAAATCCAATTCATATTTTTGAACAACCTAACCTAACCAATCTTGACAAAACCAAACCTAACCTAATATAATTTAATCAAACCTAACCCAATACAATTTAATTAAACATAACCTAATCTAATATAATGTAACCAAACATAACCTAATCTCGTTTAACAAAACTTAACCTAACCCTACCTAACCATCACCTATCTCTACTAATAAATCCACCATTTCAAAGCAACCCGTGATTTCAAATAATTATATCACACCGTAACATTTCACCCGTATTTCATTTGATCTCAATCAAATTCTGTTTATTCGATAAAATAAACTGTCCATCCGATCCAACAATATTTATTGTTTTATTGTTTTTGTTTAATGGATTCATATATACGTATTTCGTTTAAATACGCAGTCCCGTTGATTGATAGGTTAAACCGTGTTTTATTTTCGACTCATCGTTATTTTGCGTTTCGCTCGAAATCACTTTATCTCAGTTAATTTAATTTTTTCGAAACAAATATAATTTGTTTCATTGAAAATATTGTCCGGAAATTCCGTCTACATTCGAGATCGAAAAATACTTTAAACCGCGCATGTTTGATCTGTTAATTGGACTTTATTTCACATCGGTGAACATGCGAGTTTTAACGACAATGGATTTTCAAGTGGGAAATTTTCACAATGTTGAAATTCATTTTTGTTCCCCGTTTTCAAATATACACATCGGTTTCTGAGAATTAAATATTTCAGTATTTATTTTGCAATTTCGGTTATTTATTTACTTCGACGTTTTATTATTGACAATTGTTATTTCAATTTTTCACTTTATTTTAAAGATTCAGTATTGGAAATTGTTATTTCGTTTTTTTAGCTTATTTTCAGGTAGTAATGTTGTTAATTGTACGTGTTCACTTATATCAAGGTTCTAACGTTGCGAATTGTAACTTTAATTTTTCACTTATTTTAAAATTTTAATATTGCAAATTGTAATTTCAATCTTTCACTTATTTCAAAATTTTAATATTGCAAATTGCCACTTCAATTTCTTCTTCATTTTGAAGTTTTAACAATATGAATTTAAACTTCAATTTTTTACATATTTTTAATTCCTAATAAATTGAATTTATTAGGAATAAATAAATTGAATTTATTAGAAAACATCAATATTAATAAAAATTAAATTTTTACTTTAAAGTACTAACATTTATCATGACATTTGATCAAATATTTTGAGCGAAATGTTAATTTACAATTTCAGCAGGAAAAGTTGGGATTGAATTAGGTCACATGTTAAACAAACGGAAATTAAAACGGAAATTCCGTGGATTATTCGCAAGGCTCGTAATCCGCTCGCCAAAGATTAAAAATCCTAATTTACATTAATTCCTGAGTTTACATTCTTAATTCGGTGAAAATGTTACGTTAATATTCAGAGCCTTTTAATAAGACCTCTCTGCGATATGTTACACGACTTTGTTGCAGAATTTTTCGCCTGCAATTGACAACCAAAAAATGAACGAACACATAAAATAACAAGGTAACGTACTAATTTAAACAGTTAAACATATATGTTTCAGAGTTTTTTTTTTCGGAAAAAGTGTATTTAAACTTGAAATATAAATTTATATTTTGTGTTAGGTTGTTTTCTGACAATTCTATTATATTTGAGAACGATGTAGGTACATTTACAGATGATTTAGAGGACAATTATTTAGGATTGTGGGATTATGGGATCTGGGATTGTGAGATTATGGGATTTGGTATTGTGGGATTTGGGATTTTGGGTTTTGGAATTGTGGGATTTGGGATTGTGGGATTTGGGATTGTGGGTTCTGGGATTGTGGCATCTGGGATTGTGGGATCTGGGATTGTGGCATCTGGGATTGTGGGATCTGGGATTGTGGGATCTGGGATTGTGGGATCTGGGATTGTGGGACCTGGGATTGTGGCATTGCGAATTGTGGGATTTGGGATTGTGGGATTTGGGATTGTGGGATTCGGGATTGTGGGATTCGGGATTGTGGGATCTGGGATTGTGGGATCTGGAATTGTGGGACCTGGGATTGTGGCATTGGGAATTGTGGAATTTGGGATTGTCGAACTGGGGATTGTGGGATCTGGGATTGTGGGATCTGGGATTGTGGGATCTGGGATTGTGGGACCTGGGATTGTGGCATTGCGAATTGTGGGATTTGGGATTGTGGGATTTGGGATTCGGGATTGTGGGATTCGGGATTGTGGGATCTGGGATTGTGGGATCTGGAATTGTGGGACCTGGGATTGTGGCATTGGGAATTGTGGAATTTGGGATTGTCGAACTGGGGATTGTGGGATCTGGGATTGTGGGATCTGGGATTGTGGGATCTGGGATTGTGGGATCTGGGATTGTGGGACCTGGGATTGTGGCATTGGGAATTGTGGGATTCGGGATTGTGGGATTCGGGATTGTGGGATCTGGGATTGTGGGATTGTGGGATCTGGAATTGTGGGACCTGGGATTGTGGCATTGGGAATTGTGGAATTTGGGATTGTCGAACTGGGGATTGTGGGATCTGGGATTGTGGGATCTGGGATTGTGGGATCTGGGATTGTGGGATCTGGGATTGTGGGATCTGGGATTGTGGGATCTGGGATTGTGGGATCTGGGATTGTGGGATCTGGGATTGTGGGATCTGGAATTGTGGGATTTGGGATTGTGGGATTCGGGATTGTGGGATCTGGGATTGTGGGATTTGGCATTTTGAGATTTGGAATTGTGGGATTTCAGATTATCGAATTAGGGATTGTGAGATTTGGGATTGTGGGATTCGGGATTGTGAGATCTGGGATTGTGGGATTTGGGATTGCAGCATTTAGGATTGTGCCATTTAAGGTTGTGAGATTGCAACATTTGGAATTATGTAATTTGGGATTGGGAATTTTGTGAATGTGGAATTTTTCATATATAGGATTTGGATCTATAGAATTTAAGATTATGTAATTTGTGAACTTGAGATTATGAGTTTATAGGATTTGAAATTATCAAATTTTTGAAGTTACATTTATCAAATTTGGTATTATATGACTTGAAATTAAAGTAGTCCAAAAACGTTGAAACCTCGGGCCATAAAATATCTCCGCATCTCCTAAATCCTCACATCCACATCTTTGTCCCCAAATCCCCATAACCCACCATCTCCATACACTTCGTACTAATTAAACTATTTCTAATACCTAACACAAGTTCTCGAACAAAATGAAAATTCCATTAACCGAAGATCACTCGGCTACAAGTACCGTTCCGTATTTACAAAGGTACGGACACGTCACGTGCGCAGAGCCTTAGGGCAGCATGAAACGACCAACGTATCGACAGCTGTAGGTGTTAATGCTGCATGTTCACAATTATGTCAGTTATTATACCGAATTATCCCGCACCCGTTCGCACGATTCGACACGTTTTACCGGCTACTGAAACATGGCCTGAGAACGACGTGGTACAGCGAGTACGAAAATGGCCGCCGACTCGCAGTACGATCGCGTGGGCGTAACAAATCATAAATTGGAGAGTTCGGGACTCGGTGTGTAGATTTACGCGTACGAACGGTACCGCATAGCCTTAGGAAACGGCTGTAACTACCTGCCTCTTCAACTACTGTTTCCGTAATTTGCATTAATTGAATTATGAAGGGGATTTTCGCTAGAAAGTATATACCGGGTTACGTGAAATTATACACATCGCGGATGCTGCATGACATAACCGAATACAATGTACGCAGTTCAGTACTTGGACGCATGACCCATATGAGGGTATGGCAGGGTTGCTGTAGGGAGTAGACAAAGGAATAGTATTTGTGATGATTAATTTAAATGTGTAATAGTACTGGGTCCTGTAAGTATTTTGTAGGGACGTTACTATACATTTTTAGATTTGAGAGTGTTTATATTTATCATACTTTGTAAAATTTACATTCACAAATATCATTTGTGAAAATTTTATATTTTTAAATTGAACATTAACGAATTTTCAGGTTGCTACATTTTTATATCAAGTCACATTTGGGAGTTTGTATATTTTCAAATCTCGACATTTATAAAATCTTGGAGTCCCACAATCAAAGAATTCTAGATTTTTGCATTTGTAGATTCTCACAATTCTGTGAAGCTCGTAATCATAATATTAAACACTTTAAATATTGCACTGCTTTAAATCCGACCATTCCACAATCCTTAATCCAATGCTATTCCACTGCCTCGAATTCCACTATACCATAATCCAGGATCCCACACATGCAAATCACACAATTCTGGATCACACAATCTCAAAATCCTACAATTTCATAATCCCAAACTCCACAATTCCACATCCTGTAATCTCAAATCACAACATTTTCAAACTCCTACAATACTGTATCCCTTAATTACACAATCCCAAATCCCACAAACATGAATCTCATAATCCCAAATCCCACAAACCTCCATCCCATAATCCCAAATCCCGCAATCCCAAATCCCACAATCCCAAAACCCAGAATCTCAAATCCCACATCCCACAATCACAAATCCCACAACCCCAAATCCTACAATCCAAAATCTCACAAACCCAAATACCACAATCCCGAATCTCACAATCCTAAATCTAATAATCCCAAATCCCACGATTCCACAATAAGAAATCCTACAATCCTAAGTTTCAAAAACCCACGCCGCCACTATTCCAAATTCTACAATCTTGCAATCCCGAATCCTACAATCCCAAAATCCTGCAATCCTAAATTCTACAATCCCAAATCCTACAATCCCAAAATCCTGCAATCCCATATTCTACAATCCCAAATCCTACAATACCCAATCCCACAGTCCCACATCCCATAATCCCAAATCCCACAAACCCAAATCTCACAATCCCACAATCCCACAAACCCAAATCCCACAAACCCAAATCCCACAATCCCAAATCCCACAATCCCCAATCCCACAAACCCAAATCCCACAAACCCAAATCCCACAATCCCAAATCCCCATACCTCTAATTTACCACCAATGAAACATTTTACCCTATCACTCAGTTCTGCCCAACAACATCTAACCTTGAACTTCCATATCAAACTAAATTTTGATGCAATATCCCAAATCTCCAGCAACGAAGTGGTATCCATATACCTTTGTAACACCCTGCATTATTAGCATATGTGTGTCAGGGTCATCCCAGAGTTGAGTTGTCGAAAGAAGACAAGCTCTTTTTCAAGCATTCAGGTTATACTTCACGGGCCGATCGATCAGCCCATTCACGCTCTGACTGTGTCACCGGCTATTCATTCTGAATGGAACCAGTCCACCGTGTAAATCGAAGGTTAACACGTATCAACGCGAACTTCTTGCTTCCTCTTCAACCTAAATCCGGCACCGTTCAAGAATTAATGGCGGCCCGTCGCCGCCGGAGCAGCTCCACAAAGCGCAGGGTTATTTGATAAATCGCCGCGCTGTTGTGGCGAAGTTTTAGGAGCAACCGCGCTCGCGGTCGATCGCTCGATCAAGTTGCATTAACAGTTACGAAATGCCAGACACACGCGGAATATCTGTCGTTCCGTAATAGCCGTATTAATCCAGGCGGCCGCGTTCCGTGGAATTTCGTGTTATGCGGCGAAATCCATTAACCGTGTCGGCGAATCGATAGACGCTGCGAGTTTCGTCAGATCGAGATACTCGAAAGATCCGACGAACATTCGGAACTCGGTATTTCCCTGCGCCGGGGGGTTAGAGGGCGGAGCTACGTGCAGACAACCACCTTACAAGCTATCTTCACACAATTTATACTCGTTTTGGACAAATTTTTATACTGGGACAAAAGTCTTTTAATTCTAGTACTTTTTAATTACCGAATTAGTTATTTGACGGAAGTTTTAGCTTGGAAATTTTTAATAAGTTTTGAAAGATTAGATTGGAATATTGGAGCAACTTAATACTGTTTCAGCAGTTAGGTTGTCGTCGATAAAATTAACTGTGCTAAACTCACCCGTTTGATTGAGGAGGTTCAAAATGGCGTGAATAGCTTACCTAGAACAGAGCAGAAAATACAATGTTAAACATTTGTGATACAATGTATAGACGAAGAGTTTGTCAGACTTAAATAGTCAGACATTGAGTCAGTAGATTCTTCTACTTTGGGTCGACCTCACGCGCCATCTCGTGAGTTGGCATCTATAGTTAGTAAAGTATACGTATTAAATACGAGAATATGAATAAAAGTATATAAAAATATTTTTCTATGAAATGTATAGTACCTGTACCAAGAAAATTGTTGTTATACATGTAAGTGTTGTTATAATGTTTTTTTATTTATGTTATAAGGTTCGTAACTTATCAATGGAATACCAACTCACGCACATGGTTCATTGCTTCGAGATGCAAAACGATTACCGTTAAGTTACCCCGGGTCGTTGAGTAGGAGTGAAAGCTCGCTGAAGTTCATGTGCATTACACGAACCTCAAGCTGTTATTTCATGAAAGCTGTAATACGGTGATGACAGTGGTGTGAACGGAACATGACCGAAGGGAACGGAACACGCCTTCACATAGCTACTGTGTCTAATACAGTACAACTGTATTTCACTTTTTGCATGTATTTTTTTGTGAACACCAGGAAATTTTGTGAATATTTCCTTGATATAGGATAATGCGAATTATACAAATTTGGAGATTTTTGAATACTCTAATTCTAGGATTCTCAAATTCTGGGATAAGATATAATTACTGGATTCTCAAATTTTCAAATTCTCAAATTCTCAAAATCTCAAATTGTTAAATTGTCAAATTGTCAAATTTTCGAAATTATTAAATTGTCAAATTGTCACATTGTCAAATTATTAAACTGTCAAATTGTCACATTGTCAAAGTGTCACATTGTCACATTGTCAAATTGTCAAATTATCACATTGTCAAATTATCACATTGTCACATTGTCACATTGTCAAATTGTCACATTGTCAAATTGTCACATTGTCAAATTGTCACATTGTCAAATTGTCAAATTGTCACATTGTCAAATTGTCACATTGTCACATTGTCAAATTGTCACATTGTCAAATTGTCACATTGTCAAATTGTCACATTGTCAAATTGTCACATTGTCAAATTGTCACATTGTCAAATTGTCACATTGTCAAATTGTCACATTGTCAAATTGTCACATTGTCAAATTGTCACATTGTCAAATTGTCACATTGTCAAATTGTCACATTGTCAAATTGTCACATTGTCAAATTGTCACATTGTCAAATTGTCACATTGTCAAATTGTCACATTGTCAAATTGTCACATTGTCAAATTGTCACATTGTCAAATTGTCACATTGTCAAATTGTCACATTGTCAAATTGTCACATTGTCAAATTGTCACATTGTCAAATTGTCACATTGTCAAATTGTCACATTGTCAAATTGTCACATTGTCAAATTGTCACATTGTCACATTGTCACATTGTCACATTGTCAAATTGTCCAATTGTCCAATTGTCACATTGTAAAATTGTCACACTGTCAAATTGTCACACTGTCAAATTGTCAAGTTGTTAAATTGTCAAATTGTCAAATAGTCAAATGGTAAAATTCTTCAAATTGTTCAAATTGATCAAATTGTTCAAATTGATCAAATTGTTCAAATTGATCAAATTGTTCAAATTGTTCAAATTGTTCAAATTGTTCAAATTCTCAAATTATCAAACAGTCAGACTATCAAATTGTGAAAATATCACATTTTCAAGCTTCCAAATCTTCAAATTTCTCAATTCTCAAATCCCCAAATTCTGTCATCCTCAAATTTTCAAATTCTTCAACTCACAATCTCCAAATTTCCAGATAACCAAATATTTAAACACCCAATTGCCCCGTCGAATTTGAAAATCTGAGTTTTCAAATCCTGAAATGCGGAAAGTACATACATCAAGTTGAAAGTACATGGTAACAACGGTAGTTGGAGAAGAGGGCGAGTTCTAAATAATCATCCACGTGTGCGAACGGCATAGTGACACGACCATTCGTCGTTTGTCACTGCAGTATAGCACAGGGTCCGCGAATCCGACTGCGACACTGCTCGTAATGACGTTATGACGAGCTTACAATAACGATCGTTGATGCGTGGGTTTGCACTGCAGACTGTGCAGTAACGGTAAAGAGATCCAGCGTCGTATAGGTTTCGCTTACACTGGCTTCACCGAGAATTCTGCAATTTCTTCACCGACTTCAAGCTTAATATTAAACACCCACGAACTATAAAATATCAATTCAATAAATTACATTTTCAAGTTGTCCTTTATAAACTCCGAAAACCTATAAAGAACGCAGTCAAAATTTCTACCTAAGATAAACCTATGATCTAGGGAAATTTAGGGAATATAGATGAGTACAGAATGTCAGAAAATCTGGGAAGTACCTAAGACAAACCTAGAACCAAGAGAAATCTGAGAAAAGTCTACACAATTCAGAAGAAGTATTCCATAAGACCCGTTCCCTAAATACACGCGCGTTTAATTCACGCTCCGTAAATTCTCGGCGAAAATCGTGCACAAACGTAGCGCTTGTATAATATAAAATATCGGAGAACGGCGAGAGTTAAAAACTGAAAATGTTCGTTAATTAATTTCAGTTTCAAGAGTCTCCCCGTTCCTATCTGTCTCGAAAGAGTTGCGAAGATCGATAGCGTCGGGTAAGAGAGATTCTGAAAATTGTTCATTAAACAAGACGCGGAGGATCGAGGCACTTAAGGCTGAAGAAGAAGCAGCAGCAGCATCGTCGAGCGATATCGAATTTCCTTGATACAAGAAGAAGCGAAACTGGAGCAGACGCCGGAAGGGACTGGGAACAAGCGTACTGGAACAATAGCAATTGACAACTGAAGCGAACAGCGACTCACGGCTTATAGAATCCTCTGTGTCGGTTACGATCGACGCCGCAACCGACGAGAAATTGAGATTTATGCGAAGAACGCCGCGAGAGGACTACGATACCTCTTGTTTTATGGCTGCATCCAAAACGGAATTTATAGCGAGTAGGGGGGATTGTCGTCGATAAATATGAATGGCCTCACACAGCAATTATTATTAATACGTTACTAGTCGTGCCGCGATGGGTAAATCCTGTTTATGCCCCCCCCCTGAAATATTTGCGGTTCGAATGTGTTCATAAAACGCTTCCGACTGTTTATTATACACAACACCTTCCGTCTCTCAATAACTCTTCTCGCAGACACGTTTCTCACGCAAGCTTGAATCTTTTACAAATTTACACTTCCGAATGTATTTCTGCTCTTGGCAGCTCTAACTCTCTGGTTGAACAGCTTGCTAAATTCGTTTCGCGTTATTATTTCTGTATTATTGTCTACTTCTGTGTCACACGTTTGCGGATTCAGTTAAAATATATTTATTTCTAAATGTATTTGTGTAATTAGAAGAAAAATGCATTGGAAGTTTAAGAAAATTGCAGATTACGAAATAAACGAGTATAGTGTTTGATAAATATTCACTACGTAACCGCTAGATTAGTAACCGCTAGATCGATAACCGCCAGATGGGTAACCGCTCGATTAGTAACCGCTAGATGGGTAACCGCTCAATAAAATACCCGTTGAAGAAACATCCCTTTGTACAAATTAAATAAAATAATACACAGAATAGTAAAATAATTGCAATACCCCCATGGGAGTATTAAATGATCGATTTCTATGATAATAAAACCTGTCAAATATACAATCCTCAACGTTGACACAATCGTAGTACATCGAAATAAATACTCACTCGATAAATTCCCCTTTAAGGAATATCCCTTTGTTCACATGAAAAGATGACGAGTATTACATAAAATAGTTGCAGTATATGGTGGTATTAAATTGCAAGTTTCTATGTTAATAAAGTCAGGTATACAGTCGACGTGGAACATGGAAATAGATAAACACCCGTTCGATAAATACCCCATTAAGGACTATCTCTGTAATTATGAAAAGATGACGAGGTAATAGAATAGTAAAATAGTTGCAGTATGGTGGTATTGCAGGCTTTTACGTTAATATAACCTGTCAGATCTTCAATATCGACATAATCGCGCAAGATTGAAATAGACAATCACCCGTTCGATAAATCCCCGATTAACATCCGTACGCATGAAAAGACGATGAGGTATTGCACAGAATAGGAAAATGGTTGCAGTATGTCTACTATGCTGACATTAATTTGTGGGTTTCTATGTTAATAAGAGCTGTCAGGTGTCTTCAACGTCGACGCGGTCATGAAACGTCGAAACGTCAATGATGCAGACGATGAATAGAAGACCGTGTATTAGGAACTGAACGCATTAATTTCCATTAGCATATGAATGAAGCGAACGGTATTACAGGAGTTACGTACACGCGCAACTCCACGCTTCATTCATCCCGTGAAACGCATCCTTTCATATTAAAATCTTGCTAGATCGATAATTCGAATGTACCGTGCGTTAACTGGTTTTCGCTGCTACCTCCACGAATAATTGCTACTCCTGCCGGCTCGACGCTTCCGCCGGAAGTTGCAGCGAAGCTTCATGCATACGATTGTTACGCAACATCAACTTTTGTTCTTTTTCAAATTAACACCGTTGACCCGTCACAGTTTTCAGATCATATTGCATTGTACCATCGACAAGGACTCTTTGTTCTGAGCAATCGGTGCGCGCTCATCAGAGGATGTGCATATACAGGTTTATTTAAAAGTATGTCAATAACTTGAAAAATATGGATGATACGAAAAAGTATTTCAAATAAAATTTATAGGGGACATAGGAACACATACGTTGCCTAAATTTATTTCACCTTTGAGTGACCTTGAGAGGCAAGGTGAAGGTGAGCATCTCAAGACTCAGGGCTGAACATGTTATACAGCACATGTGGTTTATTTGAAAATATGTAAGTAATTTGAAAAATATGGATGACAAGAAAAAATATTTTAAACAAAATTTGTAGGGGACATAGGAACACGTATGTTGCCTACATTTATTTCACCTTTGAGTGACCTTGAGAGGCTAGGTGAAGGTGTACATCTCAAGACTCAGGGCTGCACATGTTATACAGCACATGTGGTTTATTTGAAAATATGTAAATAACTTGAAAAATATGGATGATAAGAAGAAATATTTTAGACAAAATTTGTAGGGGACGTAGGAACACGTATGTTGCCTACATTTATTTCACCTGTGAGTGACCTTGAAAGGCTACGGGAAGGTGTACATCTTAAGTCTCAGGGCTGAACATGTTATACAGTACATGTAGTTTATTTAAAAATATGTAAATAACTTGAAAAATATAAATGATACGAAAAAATATTTCAGACGAAATTTGTAGACTACAATAGGGTACATATGAAGGTTATATTTATTTGACCCGTCAGTTACTCCGAAAAGATATTTCGTCAAGTGAGTAAATACCATAATTCACAGAATATGTACACGAATCGTATCAGTGTAGTTCCATGTGACGTCACTGTGTCCTTCAGTGCTGAGTTTGCTCACGGGTTCTTCATTTTATGATACGTGAATTGTAGCTGTACAGATGGTGCTAGTGTATCGTTTGTATTTTCCAAATGCTGTCGTTGTCTAAGAAATTAAAGCGTCTTCCTGTGTCACAGAAAAAATTATAAATTCGCTTATTTTTGCACCATTTCCTTTTATTTGCCATATCGCAACGTGCAAACGCGATGGGATTTATTGACACACGAGGGATGAAGTTGGTTATGTAACCCGGGCAAACAGACCGAAAACGTGTTTGCTTTTAATATTTCAAGATTCAATGTTTTTCACGCTCCGCTAGCTTTTCACGGGGCTATGAATAGACGTGAAAAGCTTGTCTGTAAAAAGGCATTGAAAGGGAGGAAACAAAGGGCCGATCGACGAATGCATATGCATTTAAACCGATGGTGCAACAGACACTCTGTTTTGATTGCGTAGATACTCTTTTTTACGATTTTCGTTTTTACTATCGGGTTTTCTTTGAAATTGACATCGCGGTAATAAAATTTTTGCAACTATGGACCTGGGTTCCCCGAAAACATTTTACCTGGGTTGAGGTGTTCGATGACAGGTTTGTTTAATTTTGGAAATTTGGGGATTTCATTTTGGAAGTTGCAAACTTTTCAATTCTGTTTTGCACTCCACCTTTAGAAAATTTTTAAATTCCACTACTTGAAAAGGTAGAAATTTGGGAATTTGCATATTTGCAACTTTGGAAGTTTGAGTATTTAATAATTTAGAAAGTTGGTCATTGAGAAACTTGAAATTTTCAGATGTGAAAATTTAGAAAAATGGAAATTGAGAATTTTGAAATTTTCAGATATGAACGTTTAGAGATTTCGGTACTCGATTTGAAGACTTGAAAACTGAACTATTTAAAAATTAGAAATTTTAGAAATTCGCGAATCAAATTTGAAAATATTTATAAAACTTGAAAATGTACAAATTTGCTAAATCTCCAAATTACTCTACTACAACTACGATTCTGAAATTAAAATAAACATTAATTAATTTTTTTTAATTTTTCCTTTCACATACACATACGTTATCAAACAGCGAAATGAGAAAGAACTTTCCAAAAGTTTCGTACATAAAACGAATCGGTGAAATCCCAATTTTCTTTCAATATCGCTCAAAGTTACAGGGCGCACATACAGAAAGGGAGAAAAAAGGTCGCAGAGAGAAAAAGGTTAATAGTGAACGAAGAGAACAAAACGAGCTCTGGTCCGCAATCGGTCGATGCTCATTACCGTTGGAGAAGAATGTGCCAGTAGCACACTCGAGAGTACATTGCGAAACGGCACGAGCGTTTAGTGGCCATTATGAAAGCTGTAAATCCGATTCGACGATACGGAAGTCCCGCGAAAAGCCTATGCAGTGTCGTGCATAGCTCTGGGAAAATGGGGGACATTTGTGGGACTCTGAGTTTACGGTGTTTTCACGTTCAAATTTGCAATTTTCTAATTTATAAATTGAAACGTTTATAAATTTAGGAAATTGGAATTTTTGGTGGAACTCAATTATAGATTTTTATGCATTTTAGTTTAAGAAATTTCCACATTTGGGTATTTTTAAATTTACCAATTAGCAAAAATTTATTTATTTAGAGCTTTAAACACTCTTAAATTTAAAATTTTCAAAAGTATAAATTTTTATATTTAATGATTTTAAATGTACAAATTTTTAATCACACAAATCCTCGAATTACCAAATTTCCAAAACCACAAATTCTCACAGTGTATTCTAAAAATTTTAGTATTCTGTAAATTTTTAACCTCAAATGTTCTGAAACTAACAAACATCTAAAATCTTCATAATTAACATGTTTCCCAAAATAAAAAACCTCCATAATTAACAAGTTTCCCAAACGCACCAATTTCTCAAAAAAAATTCTCAAATTTAAAAATGCTTCAATATATCAAATGCATGAAATAATTTTCCACCCCTAATTATTACCACGAACAAGTTCCACCAATGTGCAATATAACAAGAGACAACTAAATCAAGTACTCCCCGGGCGCCAGAGACAGTATAGACGGTCCTGGACTTATATGACGCATTTTATCCAAGCAACCACGAGGATCCGTCGGTTGTTTGCGTCTTTCATTGATGCACGAGCACACCTTTGCGTTGGTCCAACGATAATAAATGCCCCATGGGGTATTCGGCGCTAATTGCGCGGCGAGTTACACAACCAGAGGCAAGAAAAAGATGTACGATAATAGAAGTGCGGTTGTTGCACTGAAATTAGACTCGTTGAATGACAAACTGTTCAATTACACGGTCCGTGTACGTTGCAGTTGTATCGAAGAGCGGTATTAACTCTCTAACGAGCTATCCGACGCACAAATGTCCGGGCGCAGACAAATTTTACTACCGACCTAATACTTACGGACGGCGATATATGAAATCCTTTGGTAATGCCGCGGTGATGCGAGGTACAGTTCGTGTCAGAAATTTTTATTCGTTTGTACAGTTAGAAAAGATAGTTGAGATTTTTGAAACTGGATTATTTAAAGATTTTGAAAATGCATCTCAAAATTTGGAGATTGAGTCATGAGAGAATTTTGAAATTTGATTGTTTGAAAACGTGTCAGAAATTTTTATTCGTTTGTACAGTTAGAAAAGATGAGAATTTTGGAACTGGATTATTTAAAGATTTTGAAAATGCATCTCAAAATTTGGAGATTGAATCATAAGAGAATTTTGAAATTTGATTGTTTGAAAACATGTCAGAAATTTTTATTCGCGAGTCTGTACAGTTAGAAAGGATAGTTGACGATTTTGGAACTGGATTATTTAAAGATTTTGAAAATGCATCTCAAAATTTGGAGATTGAGTTATGAGAGAATTTTGAAATTTGATTGTTTGAAAACGTGTCAGAAATTTTCATTCGTTTGTACAGTTAGAAAAGTTGAGAATTTTGGAACTGGATTATTTAAAGATTTTGAAAATGCATCTCAAAATTTGGAGATTGAGTCATAAGAGAATTTTGAAATTTGATTGTTTGAAAACGTGTCAGAAATTTTTATTCGTGTGTCTGTACAGTTAGAAAGGATAGTTGAGGATTTTGGAACTGGATTATTCAAAGATCTTGAAAATGCATCTCAAAATTTGGAGATTGAGTTATGAGAGAATTTTGAAATTTGATTGTTTGAAAACGCGTCAGAAATTTTTATTCGCGTGACTGTACAGTTAGAAAAGATAGTTGAGGATTTTGGAACTGCATTATTTAAAGATTTTGAAAATGCATCTCAAAATTTGGAGATTGAGTCATGAGAGAATTTTGAAATTTGATTGTTTGAAAACGTGTCAGAAATTTTTATTCGCGAGTCTGTACAGTTAGAAAGAATATTGAGAATTTTGGAACTGGATTATTTAAAGATTTTGAAAATGCATCTCAAAATTTGGAGATTGAGCCATGAGAGAATTTTGAAATTTGTTTGAAAATTTATAAATCAATCAACTTCAAATTTAACAATTGGGTCACATGAAAATTCACAAATCAAATCATTTGAAAGTTTATGAAAAGGACCTAAAATTTGGTGAAGTAAATCAGAAAATTTTATAATTTTATAAATCAACAAATTTAAAGAAAATTTAAAAAATTGAATTTCTAAATTTCTCATTGTATTGTATATTATAGAAATGTCTCTGACGTATAATGAAATTTAATTAAAATTTGCGGCCATATAACGAGAGTCTGTTACCTATCAGTACTGATGGCTTTCGGTGTAATAAAAATAAAAACAAATTAATTCCCTCGATACGTGAAGCAAATATTTGAACCAAAACTATTCCAGAAGACCATTTATTTAGAACACATGTTCGAAATATCTTTGGAACATTCAGTCAGTTCCGAAAAGAGCTCTTTCTCGTAGCTCGATCGAATGCGGCAGAAAAACGCGATGCAAATTTTCAATTTTGCGCCCAATCGATCAGACTCGTGGCAAAGGAAGCTCGTCAGTTTCACAACGTTGTGGAAAACTCGAGTTCGAGAGGGGCAGGTTCGGCCAAAAGGGGTGGTGCACCGGTTTTAATGAAAGTTTCTGCATGAAGAGGGGTTGAAACGGGGTTGAGGGACGACGCTGATGAACCGTAAATGTACGAGGGTGGATCAAATATAAACGAGACATCTTTTTTCTTTTATTTTCTTTCGAATGGGTTCACTGTCTATGCTGGACAAAAAGAATACTGAGTTTATACAGGACTCTTCAAAAGTTATGAACATCTTTTTCTTTTTGGAACGTTATTTTGGGAAAGTATTTTAAAACGATGTTTTAAGGAAGCACTTTACAACAATATTCTAAGGAAATATTTTAGAACAATATTTTAAGAAAATATTTTTGAACAATTTTTGTATACAATAATTTAGAACAATATTTTAAGAAGATATTTTAAAACAATCTTTGAATACAATAATTTAGAACAATATTTTAAGAAGATATTTTAAAACAATTTTTGTATACAATAATTTAGAACAATATTTTAAGAAGATATTTTAAAACAATTTTTGTATACAATAATTTAGAACAATATCTTAAGAAGATATTTTAAAACAATTTTTGTATACAATAATTTAGAATAATATTTTAAGAAGATATTTTAAAACAATTTTGGAATACAATAATTTAGAACAATATTTTAAGAAGATATTTTAAAACAATTTTTGTATACAATAATTTAGAACAATATTTTAATAAAACATTTTAAAACAATATTTTAAGAGAATATTTTACAGCGATATTTTAATAAAATATTTTACAGTAATATTTTAATAAAATATTTTAGAACAACATTTTAATAAAACATTTTAAGACAGTATCTTAATAAAACATGTCAGAACAATATCCTAATAAAACAATAATTTCGATACATATTTTGTAACTAGATTGTGTTAGTGACACAACTGCCATAACTGAAGATGTCACTAGAATTTTACATGAAGCTTCACATGATTAGTATGTGTGAAAGTACTCCAGCGCCATCTGGCATTTACGGTCATGCATTACAAAACGAACATAACCTACTTGAAAAAATAAGCTGTACAAAGACTCTCGAATGCATCAAATGTTATTAAAAAATAGTAAAAAAAAGTCTACAATCCATATGTAGTATTAAAAGAAAAAAATCCATTACGAAACAAATGACATATGTTCATAACAGTTAATTTTTATTTATCAAATATGGATACATAAATATAGTAATAAATTTGCAAGACCCTATATGTAACACCGAACAAAGGAACGCGTAATTTTTGTCCCAACTTTTTAATAAACAGTTCAAAACCAATTTCCAAGGCTTTGTTGAAAAAAAATCCTGTTATCTCCCCGAACATAATAGGTTAACACTAGATTTACGGAACCCGTCAAAATGGCGGATCATAGATCTCTCATTTTAAATGATAAAATTTATTAAGAAATTTTTGTAAAAATCAACTTTCGTCAAGCTAAAGAATCAATGTCTTAGGCAATTCACATATCATCCCCAATTTATTTATTTTTCTACTTTAGTTCAAATTTAACCCCTTGCACTATGACCTATTTGTCAGGTGCGTCAGTCAGAACTAACTAAACACAACCAAAATATTAAAACAGACAAAGAATGTTAAAATGTTATGATAACATGATATTATGCAATCGTTGACTATGCAAATTATAATTGGACTTGACCTCCAAATTGAAGCATATTCAAAATTCGAGTAAAATTGATCCCAACTGAAGTACCAGTGCGTCACGAATCAGACTCGTCAAAATAGTGCAAGGGGTTAAATATACACTACCGCTCAAAAGTATCCGGACACCTGCGAAATATGTATTCGCGCTGCATAAAAGTTATTTAAGTATCTACAACAGTGACTACAATCGATTGTTATTTGTTGCTTATGAAATATTTAACGTTTGAAATTAGAAATTATGTATGTGGAACTTACCAACATTACACTACAATTAAATACAAGATTCATTAATGTATCCACCGCGGTTAGATATTACCGCTTGCACTAATCTCAGCAATCTTTCTACAAATTTTCTGATTGTTTCTGTGTGGTGCTCTAAGATGTTTTTTACTTTTGCTTAGTGTTTCAATACATCAGTCTTCGAATTTAGTTGTCTTCCGTCCTGTCCTTTTTTTATAAGCAACCACTGCTAGTTGCATACTTTTTAATAGTGTCATGCACTGTTGATTTCGGAATTTTTTCAATTTCCCTAACTGCATATCCTTCTTCTGCAAGAATCAAAATACTGGAACGTTTTTCTATTGATAATTCTCATTTGGAACTCATGTCTCGATGGAAAAGAAGCTACAGACAAACTAAACCGAAGCTGTCGAGTGCATAGCGTTACCTCCATTCGTATCTCCATTGAGAGAACATAAACATCTCATCAACAGTTTACAGACACTTGATACATATCGAAGAACTCTCTGAATTTGTTCTGTACCATAGAAATGAAACAAAAAGAAATTAAGACTCTTTTAAGCAACGAAACCGTTCCATTAGATTCCGTATTTTTGGGCAGGAATTTGACTTACGCACACTCATTGTATAATTTGTACTTAAAAATTAATTTTATTATGTTATGCTACCTCAAGAAAGATAATAATAATAATTACAATTGATATAATAGCCCTAAATAACTTTCGTACAAAGTTAAACTATGTTTTATTGAACAAAAGCAAGTGTCCGGATACTTTTGAGCGGTAGTGTAAGTGACCATCAAACGTCCGTAAACCTAGCGTTAATACCGTTCGGTAAGAAAGTGGGACAATATCCGCGCCGATGTTCTAAATAATAACCCGGTGATTTCTCATCGTCAAGAGGATTGGAAATCACGTGACCCCCAAATCCCGATGTAACTAGAAGAATGAACAGCTCGTTAATACGTGTCTTCGGCACTTGGTTATCTTAAACGGTGTCGGACGCGTTAAGGCCGGGAGTCGGCGATAAATCCTCCGTGGTTTTAATTTGCCAGTGAATTCTCGGTGGAGAACGAGCCGCGGGGAGAAGTTACGAAGGGAAAAGAGAATAAAAGTGGAACGAAGGAAGAAGGAGGCTGGAACACTGACGTATTAAAACGGCCAGGTATAGACGCGGTAAATTATGTCTTTCTCGAGGGTAGCGGCGCGCGTCGCTTTAAAAAGCCCGGAAAAAACTTTCGACTGGAAATGTATAGCCACTTGAGGTTACTTTTTCTTACCCTCTCGCGAACTTCTGCCGACAGAAGGGAAGAAACGTCTTTATTTGTTGATTCGATATTCCGGCGAAATTCATTTCACTTTACGATCCTGACCGAATGTTTTAACGGTTAATTAACACTCGTGCTGCTTTCACGAATTGTGTCGTTTTTGTTGGTTTATGGGCGACGGAATTTTACGTCTGGGAGGGGAGTTAAGTGCCACTTCAGAACTTTTCATTTTCGAACTCTGGATTGATCAGAGGGGATTTTACGAATTTATGTGATTTTATGTATTCGGATTTTTATTTTTAACTGTTTTCTAGTTTCGGTCTAGTTGAGCTTTGTAATTTGTACATTTTTTGGATCTCAAGGTAAATAGTTTTTAAATTTAAAAATTTCGAATTAGAAATTTCAGAATTTTTCAACTTTGCAATCCTTGAATTGACGAATTTTTAATTTTCTAATTTACAAGGTAGGAATATTCATAGATTTTACAATTTTTGAATTGCCGAAGTTCGAAATTTCCAAATATTTATATTTTCAAATTTTTAAATATATCAATATTCAAATCGCCAAATTTCAATTTTTGAATTTCTAAATTTCCCAAATTTACAGGTAAAAATCACTAAGTTTCGTAGCATTTAAATTTTCGTAATTTACACTTAAAAGTTACTAAATTTTCCAACTTTTGAATTTTCAAATTCATAAATTTCCCAATTTGTAGTTAAAAATGACTAAATTTCCCAAATTTACAGTTAAAAGTTACTAAATTTTCCAACTTCTAAATAATCAAATTTATAAATTTCCTAAATGTGCAGTTAAAAATTACTAAATTTCCCAAATCTTAAATTTCCCAAATTTACAGCTAAAAACTACTAATTTCCCAACTTTTAAATTTCCCAAATTTACAGTTTGAAGTTACTACATTTTCCAACTTTTAAATTTCCCAAATTTACAGCTAAAAATTACTAAATTTTCCAAATTTACAGTTATAGTTACTAAATTTTCTAACTTCTAAATTTTCAAATTTCTAAATTTCCCAAATTCCTAAGTTGCTAAATTTCCCAATTTCCAAATTTCCAAATTCCAATTTTCCAATTTTCCGAATTCCTAAATTCCCAAATTTCAAGGTGTCTAAATTTTCGAACCTGTAAATTCCTCCCAATTTTCAAATTAGAATCTGCAACGTCTTGTAGAAATTTAATTAAACTTGTAATTAATTAAGGTACTTCAATTAAACTTGCAAACTCGACGTTGTATTACTTGTTATCGTGAATAGAACAATTTCTGGTCTGGAAATTATAATTACGGTTGAAAACAAGAGAATATAATGCGTTCAGATTAATTAGAAGCCAAACATAAAGACAGCCATTATTACGGATACCAGATGATATCAGTTTCTACTATGTAGTATCTTCTATCTAATTAGACGATCAGATATCATAAAAGATCGCAATTATCGACCATATAGAAGTACACTATACTCAATTTTCAATCGCGGTATGTAGTAATTGATTGATATTAATTGTTGTGTTTCATTAAATTTTCTAAACATCGGAACAGTTATTTTTAGATACATTAATGTATAAAAGTTAATTAATAACGGAGAGAAGAGAATACATGTACCTTTTGCAGAAATAGAAATAAATCCATTTTCTGTAATTAGTAAAATTACAAAATTGGATAATTTATTAAATAACTTATTAATTATTGAATTTTTAAATTTCAACATTTTCTTAATTTCTCAATTATTTGATTTTACAGTTTGCACATTTTTCAAATTCTTAATTACTCCATTTTGAAATTTCTGTATTTTTTAATTTCTCAATTATTTTGTTTTTAAATGTCTGTATTTTTTTAATTTCCTAATTATTTTACTTTGAAATTTGAACATTTCTGCATTTCTTCATGATTTAATTTTTAAATTCGAACATTTTTAAATTTCTTTATTATTTCATTTTGAAATTTGAACATTTTTCAATTTCTTTATTATTTCATTTTGAAATTTGAACATCTTTCAATACCACAATTATTTAATTCTAAAATTTGACCATTATTTAATTTTTTAATCGTGTCACTTTAAAATTTGAATACTTAATTTCTCAATTAATTCATTTCGAAATTCCCAGAAGTCCAACATCCCAAATCTCCATAAAAAAAGTGGGATTACAAAAGGGTCCATCCTTAATCTCCAATGCAAATGAAACAAAATCAATATCCGTGTCATCCAAGAGCTCGACAAACGGTACGAAGGTCAGCAGTCGGGATTCAAGTAGTCCCGGAACAGTTTCGATAAGTAATTAACCGATAGGGGAAATAAAAGTTGCCTCCATAGTTAAGTGGCTACCATGGAAACAAAGAGATGGTCGTTGCGGCGTCAGAGGAAGGTCGTTGCCAGGAAGTTCTCTTTGAGGAGACGCGGTTCCCGCTTGAAGGAGCAAGGAAAGTTTCGCGGAGAGTTGCGACGTTTCCTCGAGTGCATTAGGGCGGGTTCGCAAAGCCCGGCGGTCGAGGGTTCTGTACACACCGGTGCCGTGATGTTTGTCCGCAAATAGAATTTCCTCGCGTCTTTATTTACTAATAACGTGGCCTGCGGTTAGCGAGCTCGTCGACCAACTGGCCAGCACGGTAAAGCGCTTTACCATGCCAGTTCGAATGGCGAAAAACCACAATGACGTTTCGAAAACCCCTTTGCCTTCAATCCCGTTACCATCGATCACATTTCCCATTCTGCTGCAAGCTTACGCCATTTTGCGGCGATCATATATCACGTTCAATATAATATGCTACGTTCTTCAAATTTTATGCGCCGAAAATGCATATTTTATTTACATAAAATGACAAATTCTAATATTTATTTTATAGAATTTGATATAATCTTGTTTTACAACTACCAGACAGTACGGTTGTTAGGTAAACTGAAAAAAACGCTTGGACGCGGTTCAAATTTCGCGCCGAAAACTTCGAACTACATCATACTTGGTACACCTCGAATGTTTAACGCATGCGCAGTAGATAACGGGAAGCGACACACGTGCGCAGTTATTTTCATGGAAGGAACTCCAGTGAAGAAGGGTGTAGCGTTTTACTGCGCATAATTATTGCGTACGGTTAACTACTGCGCACATGATTTATACGATCACTATAAACATTTCTTTAAGGTGTGCTCACATTTGAAATACACTTGTATAAACTGTATACACAAAGCATGAGTATCGCACACTATTTTACACATATTTGACAATATTTATTTACGAATAAATAAATGATTCATTAGTACCAGGTTCTTTTATATTAATTAAAAACGTATTAATCTGCATACAGAGATGAACAAGAATTTCCAATAAATTCTAGTGAAATTAAATTTTCGACGGTATTCGTGTTCAGTGAATATCGAACACTGATCTCGAAAACAAAGGGTCGTATTTCATTTGAGATTTTTTTATTTATTTTTAGGAGAGAAATCATCTCGTGACAGGCAGCCGTCGACGCACTTTTAAGCAGCTTTCATTTATCACGGCGTCGTAAACAATGCGCGTTGCTGATTCAATTTGAAACTCGACGCATACAGATTAGCTGGTTAATTCCGAGTGAATCGACCCCGGCGAGTAATGGCTTTGATAGCAGCGCGATGAAAGTTGAAAAATAACGAGCCCGTGTAACGCGCTTTAACCGCAACCGTTTCCTCTTTTCCCTTTTGACAAACTGATTCGTTTAATGGCGCTATTTATTTGCTGCTTATTACGGATTGTAATGCATGATTTAATATAACGCTGCATTTTTAACGAATATGTGGTTGTAATAAATTGTAGGAAATGTTCCATGTAATTCATTTTGAGTAGCTGCTTTTTTTACTTTCGAATTTTTAGGACTTTTATTAGGTAGAAAATACGGGTTTTAAATTATAAATTTTCAAATTTTCAAATTTTTGAATTTTTGTATTTTCAAATTCACAAGATTTCAATGTCATAATTCCCAAATTCAAAATATCCCAAATTTTCAATATCCTAAATTCCCAAATTCACAAGTTTTCAACTTCTCAAATTCTCAAATTCACAAACTCCCAAATTTTCAAATTCAAAATTTCCCCAAATTCCCCAAATTCCCAAATTCCCAAATCCTAGAAATCCATAATAAAAAATTCCTAAATTCCTAAATTCCCAAAATTCCAAAATTTCAAAATTTCAAAATTCCAAAATCTCAAATTCTAAAATTCCCTAAACCCTAAAAACCCATAAATCAAAATTCCAAAATCCCAAATTCCCCAAATTCTCAAAATCCCAACTTCCCACACCAGCACTACAGAAACCTCTCGCTATATCGCTGCACATGGTTCCTCTCCTCTCATCAAACTACTACCTCAACCCACCATAAAACGATATCCAAAATAAACAACAAAAATAAGAATTATAATTCCCTATCTATTCAGAGCGAAAAAAGACGCGAACAAAAGTGACAGGTAGCATATTGCAGCAAGATCGCGCGGCGTATTAAACCGACGCAACTTTCACGCGGAACGCCGGTAATCCAAGAGGCGCATTAAGACGCCGCTATCATGGTTCCCCATGATAACGAGCGCGCGTACTTTCGCGAATGAGACGGTACAATGTTGTTGCGAGCCATAAAGTCAGAGCGTGCTGTAAATTCCATAAATTTTCCACTCGTTAAGGATGGGGCCCCACGGTAGTCAGTTCCGAGGTCAGCCGACGGAGTCTACTCGGTTGGTAAAATTATAAGATATCCCGCTAAACCTTGCAGAAACCGAGTTTACGATCGTACTAGGTTGCTTGTTCAACATGAAACTGCTCATTTATTTACAAAACTTTCAACAATCGCGGTTATGAATTATAACGGCGCTCTGTTGGAACAAAAACAAAATTTATATCCTTCAAAAATATACGTACACCACATTTTACGGGGCTCTTAAATTAAATATGTAATCATAGTTCGTTTTGTTTGTAATAATTGGTTGCTCGTAACGTTTGGTTATTTTATATTAATTGTCACTAAATAAAATTTTATTTTTGTATTTTATTCATGTATAACTGAATTTTATTTGTGTATAGTATAACGCACTAGGGACTTTAGGATTTAGGGACATACAGATCTAGAGATATACAGATGTAGGTACGTATGGATCTAGGGAAATAGGGATATGAGAATGTGAAGATCTAAGAGAATACAGATATTAGGATCTGAAGATCTAGGGATATAGAGATTTAGGGATTGGTGTTTAAATATATAGACATCTAGGGATATTAGTAATCTAGGGATATAGGAATTCAGAAATCTTAAAATCTAGGAATGTATTGGTATATTGATATGTAGAAATCTAGGGATTTCGGGATGTATATATCTAGGGATATTAGTAATCTAGGGATGTAGGGATGCAGAAATCTTAAAATTTAGAAATGTAGGAACCTAGAGATATAGAAATCTAGGGATATAGAAATATAGGAATATATGAGTTCATTAATATTGAAAGTTATGTAAATACAAATTTACTCATATAAAAATCTAGGGATATACACATCTGACAATACAGGAATCTATGAATATAGAAATTTAGTGATAGAAGAATCTAGGGATATAGAAATCTAGGGACATAGAAATCTATTAATATAGAAATCTAGGGAAATACGAATCTATTAATACAGGAATCTAGGGGCATAGAAATCTATTGATACAAGAAATACCAATCTACTGATATAAAAATCTAGGGATACAGAAATCTATTAATATAGTAATCTGGGGATATAGAAATCTATTAATATAGAAATCTAGGGATATAGAAGTCTAGGGATATAGAAGTTTAGGGACATAGAAATCTATTAATATAGAAATCTAGGGATATTGAATTCTATTATTATACGAATCTAGGGATATAGAAATCTATTAATATGGAAATCTAGGGATGTAGAAATCTATTAATATAGAAATCTAGGGATATTGAATTCTATTATTATACGAATCTAGGGATATAGAAATCTATTAATATAGAAATCTAGGGATATTGAATTCTATTAATATAGGAATCCAAGAAAAGAGTAGTTCAGTGACGCAGTAAACTAGGAATATAGCAATCTAGGGATATCGGAACCTAGGGATATACCATTCCCCCGTCCCAGAACCTTGAAAAGACCATCAGCCACAAAAATTAACGAATCGCGAAGAATTGATTACCTCGGGGGCGTAACGTCTTTCTCCGCAGACTTCGCAATTCCCATCGGGATTTCACTTGGAGAAAAGTTTGTTCGTTTCATCGTGTCGGTCCCTCGGTTGACTGGTACTCGTAACTCACCGGTCCAGAACGAAAATCGTCGTTCGAAAAGCGCCAACGGCCCTGTCCGTCCTCGCTGCGATCCGCGCGATAATAAATCAGCCAGCGGCTAGCTGCGATTCCAGAGGCAAGGAACAGGAGAGCTCGAAAGGACTCGTGAATCACGGCAAAAGGGACCGTGGCTCTAATTATAATATCAATACCGTATTAGATTAATTAGCGTCACATTGCCAGCCGGCAGCCGTGCTCGACGCCAACCGGCCCAAGATTAATTGCCTTGTCCACGCTCGGACCCACTGTCCATACACCTGCTATACTTTTACCCGATCGCTGCGTGTTTTAATACACACACGATACGCTCGCCATCTGATAAGGCTGCTCGGCCACGGAATGGGAAATCGAGTTTTTAGACGACGGGGAGTACATCGATTTTACGACGATAGTATATTAAAGTTATAGGACGGTATTGTAAAAACCTTATAGGGTTTTTCAGTACAGACATTTCTTTTCGAGATATTTCGATTTTATGAAGCTTGTAAGATACTAATCTTTCGATTTAGTACATGCTTATTTTTGAACAACGCTGTAGGTGAGGTAGTAAAACGTCTGCCTGCAATTGTTGATGACTCGAGTTCAAATCCAATCGATGTACAATTTTTTTTTTTTTATTTTTATATATATAAATGTATATAAATGATATATATAAATGTACTATACTTATAATATACATAAATATATATAGATATATTATAATCATGTTACTAATATATGTAGAATGTTACGTAAATTAAAAAGAAATTATTCTACATTCGATGTAACAATTAATATGAAATGATGTGAAGATGTAATAAGTCCTAGTAAATTATACTAGAGACAAATGTGTCAGACTTGAGATCCGACATTGAAGAATTAATTCTTATAAAATAATCCCTAGAGAGAATCTCCTGAGATACATAGTACAGCTCTGAATATGCAGTTGCGCCATTTTTGAAAGTCCGATAAAATGACTATAATCGAGCGTTGAAGTATTCGAAAAAATCACAAAATCATGAAAGTATCGGGTTGAAAGAAGATCGAAACGATTTGAACCGGTATGCGGATAAGATAGTTTGATTACGGTGCAGGCGGGGTCACCAATCGCCGCGTTATTAACGGTGCACCACGGTGATTTATTACCATAACTCCTCAACCGAAATCCAAAGTATTTCATTTTCGTCTAGTCATCGTAGTTGTTATCTCTCGCATACGCTCGTATACTCGATTCTAAAGTGGTTGATTTATGTGCGCTTCGAGCTTGCTACTTCCACCCATGAATCAGAAAGAACCGGTGATTTAGTTTGAACGATTTGTCCGTCTGTTTGAATACTTTTACCGAGCTGGACAAGATGCTGAAACTCGGGGAATTCGAATACGCGTTCATTTTGTGGCGTGATTAGTGGCGTCGCAAAATGGCGCCGTTTCCCGCCTTCCCGACATAACCTCACTCTCAATAATCTAGTATAGCATCTGTACTAATAATGAACATTTACTTATTACACTTTATTATAATAGTTAATAAAATAATTTTCTAATTAATTCAATAAGTTAAATCTGCTGTAATGTTCACTACCGCGATTATTTATTACACAAAAAAATTGTTACAATTAAATAAACTTCCAGTTATTACCTGTCTAAAATATTTTAAATATCTCCTAAGAAATAGAAAAAAATGTGGCATAAAATATTTTGAATTCCTCTTCAAAAAAGCTTTAATATTCTCTCGCGAACAATTAAAGAATTTTCACGAAATTTAACTAAGACAATACGGTGAATTTTTGTGTAAAAAAACTTGCCGTTCTCGGATGTTGCGCTTGAAGAAATTATCGCGAAGGAAATTAAACCGAAAGTGAAAGAGGAATTTTTGACCCGTCGCGAACGGTATTTTTTTAGAAATTAGAATTCTTCGCGAGCGCGACCAGCAACAGAATTAAACTGGCAAGAAATTTCGTCGAGAATGTTAGTCGGAGTTTATGGGACAGTTGTTTTTGAGATTCTCGGTCTAACAGTGGCAAGTATTCAGTAATTAGTTTCCAGTATTCCGCGGGAGAGCAGCACATAAAAGCTGGAATGAATTTTCATCACGGTCCTGAAACAGTTACGATCTCTAAAACGGAGAAAAGTTTCCCGTTGCGAAAAGTTGACATTACACATCTGGAAAAGTTCATTGGTAATTCCGGTAGTATCAACAAACTTTACGGTAACAATATCCTTTTAATCAGACTTCCGTTTGGATCCCCGCTTTTTTCGCTGCCGAGAACTACATTCTTAATTAATTGTACACTTGAGTTCCTAATGAATTCAGTTTCACGATAAATCAGAGGTTCATGCGAAATTTAAAATAGGGTCTGAAACTGAGATGCCAACTGGAAGCGTATGACACAGATTTAGAAACGTAAAATTTAAAAAATATCGAATTTATAAATTTTTAAATTGTCAGATTTACTAATTTTTTAAGTTAGAAATTTTTAATTTTCAAATCTCCCGCGTAAATTTTCGCCATATTGACAAATAAGCAAACTCATATTTTGAAATATGTAATAACTTCTTAAAATACAAAAATATACAAATATTTGAATTTACAGATTTTAAAATTGTCAGAATTTTAAATTTTCTGATTTAGAAACTTTAGGTATTCAAATCTCCCGCGCAAAGTTATGTTGCTGATAAGCAAGTTTAAATCTTGACATATGAAATAAATTCTTCGCATAAAAATTTTAAAATCTCTAATTTACATACAAGAAAATTGTTAAATCCTTTAATTATCTAACGAAGAATCTTTAAATTTTTAAATTTCCCGCGCAATATTTTATATTGACAAATAATCAAGTTCAAATTTTAAAATATATATGAAATATATGTTTGGGATACAAGAATTTACAAATCTCTAATTTACAAATCATAAAATTTAAGATCCTTAAATTTTCCAGTTAAAAAAGTTCAAATTTTCAAATCTCCCGCGCAAACTCCCTGTACGACAAATGAGTAAGCTGAAGTTCTGAAATACATATACGATAAATATTTAAGATACAAAACTTTGTAAGTCTCCAATTTACAAACCATAAAATTATCAGATCCTTAAATTTTCCAGTTAAAAAAGTTCAAATTTTCAAATCTCCCGCACAAACTCCCTGTACGACACATAAGTAAGCTGAAATTCTAAAATATATATACGATAAATATTTAAGATACAAAACTTTGTAAGTTTCTAATTTACAAACCATAAAATTATCAGATCCTTAAATTTTCCAATTAAAAAAGTTCAAATTTTCAAATCTCCCGCGCAAACTCCCTGTACGACAAATAAGTAAGCTGAAATTCTAAAATATATATACGATAAATATTTAAGATACAAAACTTTGTAAGTCTCTAATTTACAAACCATAAAATTATCAGATCCTTAAATTTTCCAATTAAAAAAGTTCAAATTTTCAAATCTCCCGCGCAAACTCCCTGTACGACAAATAAGTAAGCTGAAGTTCTGAAATACATATAAGATAAATATTTAAGATAAAAAACTTTGTAAGTCTCTAATTTACAAACCATAAAACTGTGAGATCCTTAAATTTCTTAATTAAACTTCAAGTTATCAAATCTCCCGCGCAAATTTTCGTCGCGTCAAATGAACCCTGCAGCCAGCTCCGCAGAATTTACTTTTAAGCAACGCAGCAGCGTTCAGAATACAAAATTTATCCAGCAAGTTTGAAAGGATCTCTGTAAAATATCATCCTTCGGCAGAAATACCCTGTAAATGGACTTTCGATCGCGCGGCATTAATTGAAACTCGTCGGCGACGGTCGTTTAACATCGCTGCGGACGCGGCTTGAATAATTTTAATTGAAACGGAGGAAATGGCCGTGGAACCGGAAGTTTACATCGCGTCAGCAGCCACTTAAGTGTAACACGGTAGAAAGTTTCGGTGGTTATTCCGCGAGTTAACTGAAAACAAAGCCGGGCGACTTTGGAAAGACGGCCGCGCAACTTCGTAACGAAGTACGAAACTTGAATACAATCCACTTGCATACGGAATACGGCACTATATAGAAGCGTTAGTTAGGCAGACTACTTTGAAACAGTACCGCCTTCAAACGTGTCTCGAATAACTCTTGCCGAGAGCTAACTTCGGCCTCGTTTTTCCCCCACCCTTTCAAACAATCAAATTTGCGGTAAACGACCTACCGTGCCCATAAACAACCGAACAAACGAAAAACAAAGAGGTGAAAAATTTTCTTCCTACAAAACTTTTACTTCTTTTTTCCCCTTGCACTATTTTGACGAGTCTGACTCGTGACGCACTGCTACTTCAGTTGACATCAATTCTACTCGAATTTTGAATATGCTTCAATTTGGAGTTCAAGTCCAATTACAATTTGCATAGTCAACGATTGCATAATACCATGTTGTCGTAACATTTCAACATTCTTTGTCTGTTTTAATATTGTAGCTGTGTTTAGTTGGTTCTGACTGACGCACCTGACAAATAGGTCATAGTGCAAGGGGTTAAACATTGCATAACTTCTTAAATAGACACAGAATTGTCTGTGTATTTTCAGAGGTACCTGATGACTGTCTTTGGCATAAGCTTCTTGATTTTTTTCGAACGATCAAATCGTTGAAACCTTTATCACCGTCAGCTCGTAAATCGCCGCTCGCGAGGATGCACCTGCACACACGTGGTTACCGTCGATTGAAAACTTCCTGAATTCGTATTCCGCACGTCCGCATTTTAAGGGTACTGAATCCCCGATAGCAGCTCGACCCAATCAAACTTCGCCGAAGCTGCAGAAAATCTCGGCGATAAAGCACCGGTCACGAGCGACTTCCGGCGTTTTTCTCGCCTCCCTGAACAACGCGATATCGATTTTCGACCCAACCAAAGGAGCGTCCACCCTCTATTTTTTCGCTCGTTTTCGGACCGATACTTCTATCGTGCCTTTCTACCCTTGTTAAGCTTCTGTACTCTTCAGAATTAATTCGGAAATCTGTTATGGACGCTAAAACTACTGAAAACGTCAAATGACCCCTATACAATCATCTCATTCATCTCTAAATTATCTTATTCAAGTTTACAAAATTTGTCAAGGTTTTGAAATCTGTATCAACAGTAGTAAGTGATTAAACGACACGTGGAATCATTAAGTTAATGGCCGAAATAAAAGAGGCCCAGTCTGTATGTGATATTTGAATGGAGCGCTAGGGTCACGTGATGTCCACATCCTCTTTTATCTTGGGACCTCAGCATAAGACTGTATCTAAGAAATGAACGTGATTTATCGTTTATTTATTTTTTCTGTATTGTTCTAAAATGATCCCAAAATAACCTCCGAAAATTTCACGAAACTCGAATATTATCAAAGACTTCATAAATGCTTCGGTTTAACAACCGAGTTGAGTTTCGAATCTGAAGTTAACTTTTCCTCAAAAACTTCCAATCTCGTGAATAGCTTTTCTTGGCACTTCTCCTACGTTCTATTTCCTCGGATCCGAAGTCTTTCTTGTTTTCCAAGCATGGCTTTTGTGAGCAGTGCCAAGAATTGAGGCGATCGTTTGGCAGAAGTGCATAATCCTTTCAGTAAATCGCTTCGAGCTTCGGTTAAACCGACGAATCGTAAAAATCAAGAAACCAAATTTTTCAATTATTCTGTGTAGCAAACTATCGATTTTGTAGCACGTTTTGTTTCACATAAATTTTAAATATTTTCCGATTCACTATCTGAACTTTTTTTTTTTTATTTAAGCTTAAGTTCAACTCTCATAAGAGAATTATAAAGCTGTACATGAGGCTTACAATTAGTTGTACAAGGGATTCTACAGTAATTTTATGATAATTAACATTTTATATTTCTATATTGTTTTTTTTTTAAAAAGCTGTAAATTGCGAGACACGCTTCGATGTTCGGTTTATGGAGCAAGGATTTAGCATTAAGCGGTGGAAATAGACCGAGTTTACTTAATTTTTCCATCAGATCGGTTCTTTGGATATTTAACATGGGACATTGCCAGAGCACATGGTTCAGGTCTTGTGTTTCAAAACCGCAGTTACATTCTGAAGACTTCGGCACCACATTTTCTTCTAAATCACTTTCTTCGTGCCGATACGATTCACCATCGTCGATATTCTGGTATCGATGGAACACTCTGGTGTTCATATATTGTTCACTTTTTACAACAGTTCAGGGATTTTCAATCGTTTTGTCACTTTAGAGCTTGTTATTGTTATATAAAAAGAATAAGATACCATTCCAACGGCTGGTATGCAAAATCGCGTGAAAGAATAGCGATGACCATATTCCGTTACACTGCAGCCATGTTTATGTTTACGTTGTGGACAGAAAAAACGTCGAATTTCACAACAAAACATTCACAAATCTATATAAATATCAGACAAATGATTTCGGGTTCGGTAAACAGGTTATAGGATACCTTCCCATTCTGAGAAGCACCAAACAATTTTGAATCCGACTAAACAAACCAAAAATAAAATTCATAACATTTCATCTTCAGCTGCAAAAGTTTTTGAGACTAACGTAACACTACATAAAACTTTTTCAATGAAATTGTAAAACCAACTCATGGGTTGACATCGGTACCAGTTGAACATTCTTAATATATTTGACAAGTGAGTGTGATGTTACATTCTATAACTTGATTGAGCTACGATTATGAGCGGTAAAGTGATTCTATAATGTCGTTTATTAAAAAAACAACTAATATCTGTTTACAACCAGCGATCAACATGTACCATTTTAATTTTCTACCTAACCGACGGAGCCAATATGGCGTCGTAACCACTAAACATGTCAACCTCACGCGCCAACTCATGCTTTTGTTCAATAAAACATAGTTTAACTTTGTACGAAAGTTATTCAGGGCTATTATATCAATTGTAATTATTATTATTATCTTTCTTGAGGTAGCATAACATAATAGAATTAATTTTTAAGTACAAATTACACAATGAGTGTGCGTAAGTCAAATTCCTGCCCAAAAATACGGAATCTAATGGAACGGTTTCGATGCTTAAAAGAGTCTTAATTTCTTTTTGTTTCATTTCTATGGTACAGAACAAATTCAGAGAGTTCTTCGATATGTATCAAGTGTCTGTAAACTGTTGATGAGATGTTTATGTTCTCTCAATGGAGATACGAATGGAGGTAACGCTATGCACTCGACAGCTTCGGTTTAGTTTGTCTGTAGCTTCTTTTCCATCGAGACATGAGTTCCAAATGAGAATTATCAATAGAAAAACGTTCCAGTATTCTGATTCTTGCAGAAGAAGGATATGCAGTTAGGGAAATTGAAAAAATTCCGAAATCAACAGTGCATGACACTATTAAAAAGTATGCAACTAGCAGTGGTTGCTTATAAAAAAAGGACAGGACGGAAGACAACTAAATTCGAAGACTGATGTATTGAAACACTAAGCAAACGTAAAAAACATCTTAGAGCACCACACAGAAACAATCAGAAAATTTCTAGAAAGATTGCTGAGATTAGTGCAAGCGGTAATATCTAACCGCGGTGGATACATTGATGAATCTCGTTATTTGTTGCTTATGAAATATTTAACGTTTGAAATTAAAAATTATGTATGTGGAACTTACGACAATCAACATGTGTGGCAGTGCTAAGAAAGATAGGAAAGCACCTGCGTTGGTCGTGTCGAATCAATTAATAACCGCAATTGAAACACGCGTAATCCAGTCAACGTTGCTTTAAGTCGGTAAAAATTGGCAAGAAACCTGGCGTCGTTATAAGAAAGCTAGGAAAAGGATCTGTGTGCCATTAAAACGGGACCGTTGAAAGTCTTTACATTTTTGCATGAAGTATTCGCTCGAGCGTTGGATATAATCCCGGCCATTAAACGGGTAATACGAGGAAGAAAGTAGAAAGGAATCGTAAAGGAAACCGAGTGCACCGCGATCGCTGTTTCCCAAGAACAGAGAATGTTTCGTAAATTGCGAAAGTTGGCGAATCGCGAACATCGGCGCATGGAATTTTCGTCTGAAAAGAAACTGTTCTGTTCCCTGGAGCTTTCATGAGGGGAACGGCGCTGGCCGGAGAGGTATATTCCACGGTCGATGACTCGTTCTCTGGAACCGATTTCACGATAAAAAGGACCGAATTTGCATGACAAACCACGGTTAGATCGTTTGACAAGCAGACACGCTTTAATCTCGAGACTGCGCCGCAGTCGTTACACTTTATTGCGCTAGATACCGAGATCAAATGCTCTCGATGAAACGGATGAAAGTCAAAGCGTGCATGAACAGGACAACAAAGGGTGGGTCGCTTTTGGCACTGGCCACCTTTCTTCCGGTTTACCGGAAAATTTGCCCGGCGAAATGCCCGATCTTCCGCTACGATCGTTCCACGCTCTTTGAACAAATATGGAAAATAAAATGCTGAAATTTCGGGGTGGATCGTTACTTTTATTTTGAATAACTTCACCTGTCAGGTCCATGATTTAATTACGAATTTTGGGATTTTTGGGTTTCCCAATTTTTAAATTTCGTCATTTTAATGATACATGAATTCCAAACCCTAGCTCCCTCAATCATCAAATCCTGAAATCTGTAGACCAAATCCCAAACACTCCAAATTTCCCAAATTCTCAAACTTCCACCTCTGAAAATTCCCAAATCGTCCCAACTCTGCAAATCCCAAATCACCAAATTTGCAAACCAGCGATTTTCTACCGTCTCTTCTCAAACCCCCAACTCCCAAGTCACCAGATTTACAAAGCTACAAATTTCTACCTCTTTTCAAATCCTCAAATACCCAGAATTCGAACAATTCCTAGTCCCTCTCCCAAATTACCCATGTAAAAACCTACACAGCTGATTAAATAAGTCCCTGTCCCCTATGTCACTATATTCCTAGGCAAACGTACCATTTGTGCACGAAAGTACCACTCCGTCGAGAATCCGTTAAATTTGCAACGGAAAAACGAACTGGCGCTACAAGAGGGTGATGTAGTGGGCGGAGAGGGGAGGTGAGGGGAGGGGAAGGGCGCAGACAGGCACAGTGGGTGCTCCCAAACACCGGTGGTTAACCTTCCGGTGGTCGTCTGAGCGCTCTTCCGGGAATTGTCTCGCGTTCACCATTCGGTCACGGTCTATTTCCGGGGGCCGGGCGATCGCTTAACGACGCATTGTACCTATGTATTTATGGTGGAAGCGATAGGGAGACGGCAATAAATACTGTTATACCGGCATTAACGTTAGCAACGGTGCATCTCGCTCCCTTTCCCTCCCTCTTTATCCGCGTATACCTCTCTCGCAATGTCTCTCTCTCTCTCTCTCGTGCTGTTTCTCTCTCTCGTCCTCCTTATCTACGTTCTTCTCGGATAACTGGCTGCGTGTCGCGTGTGGGTAGCGCACAAGGTCCCCGACAGAATAATGAGAGGAAGACGAGAAGGCGATCCGGCCGGAAGGGGAGAGAATGGACGCAGAGGACGCACAAGAAGACCTGTCCGCGGATACACTACGAGGATGCTAATGTATTAGGTGTTTACAGAGCAGCACTCGTAATATACACCCTGGAACCTGCTATCTGAGAGCTAACGCATTTTTTGTGATCGCTGTGTCATATATGGAGAGGTAAGTGGCTGCGAACTTGGGAAGTTTGGGATCTGGTTGAGTCCTTTCAAGTTTTTTAATTTTTGAATTCTGTACTCTCGAAATCGTATTTGCTAATTTTGAAATTATTCAACTATCTGGTTTTCAAATTTTCACGAAATCTCTATAATCTTAAATTACTAAATTCTCTAGTTCCTTATTGTCATAACTTCACACTTTCTATTTTGCAAAATTCTCGAATCTGTAAATTTGTATCTGCAAAATCGAAAATTTCTAATTTAAAAATTCTCCAATACTGAAATCCAAAAGTTTCCAAATCCCCTAGTTTAAAAATCCCTAAATTTCCAAACTGTCTAATTTAAAAATCCCTAAATTCCCAAACCTCTTAACTTGGAAATCCTTGAAGTCCCAACCCTCCTGCTTTTAAAATCTCTAAATTCCTCGAATCTCATATTCCCCAACTTCAAAATATATAAATTCCCAAATTTCTAAATTCCTAAATTTCCACTTTCTCAAATCCCTAAATTACCAAATTCCACAATCCTTAAATCTATAAACTGCGAAATCCGCAAATAAGTGTTAGCATATGCACCTACATATGTCCATACATGAACTTAAATATACGTCCACATCAACATATGTATCTACATACATGTCACATGTATGTACTTACATATATGCCGTACATGAACCTAAATATATGTATGTCCACATACGTACCAGTACCAAAAAGTACGCAAACATATGTGCTCACATATGAATCTAAATATATGAATCTAAATATGTGAGCACATATGAACCTAAATATGTGTTTACATATGAATCTAAATATGTGTGCACATATGAATCTAAATATATGAATCTAAATATGTGAGTACATATGAACCTAAATATGTGTTTACATATGAATCTAAATATGTGTGCATATATAAATCTAAATACATGTCTACATATGAACCTACCTATATGTCCACATAAGTACGTACACGTATGACCACATTTGTACCTATATCCCGTAACCGTTCGGTTACCTAGCAATTCACGGAAGGACATCTACGAGTCCAAACAATCATAGAATCGAAATTGCTACTTGGTTACAAACGGCACTGTACAATCAGGCCGCAATGCATTTGATGTTTTCTGGGACACGAAAGTGTGCTCCCGTTATGCCAAACGCTCCTCAGCAATTAATGGGAGAAACAAACGTTACCCTGTTACGTACGAACATAATAGAGACGCGTTGAGTAGAATGCATCTGTGTTAGGAAAACGGCGGTATGTGTGCCGGAAAAAAAGAGGCTCGTCAAGGCGTGCAGACCGAGGTAGATGTCCTGGTTCCTTTGCAGCACTTGTTCGAATTAGATTGTTAGGATAACAAATAAAATGCGTGTACATGTCATTCTATTGCATTTCGAGGTCAACTGTGAATAGTTCTTAAATAATACGAATGGGGTAGTTTATGATGTCGTACGCGCACAAATAATTAATTAAAATTAATATCCTATTATTAGTTTGGGTACTATGTATCTCAAAGTGGGTAGTATTCTAGAGGAAGGTGTGAAGAAGAGTAAAAAAATTACTGCGCATATGTGTGACGTTTGGTTAAGGACTGCGCATACGGTTCGTGTTCAAGGTCATCCGAAAAATGTGATTCAAGAGCCGCGAAGATCAAGTAGTCTGGTGATCCGAAGGGAGTCTAAATGGCGTTGGGGCTTAATGAGTAATTAATCAGCGAGAATTCTGTTTCATGAAAGAAGTGGTAGGTATACATGACCGGTCCGGAGTAATTACAGTAAACGCATCATCGGGTCCCCTTCGGGTAACCCCGTCCTCTCTGGTTAACAGGTTAATACAACAGTTAAACGAACGAATTGTGAAGCATGATATTCTCCCCTGCGGCTGTTTGCACCGTTACTCCGCGGAGGAAAGGACGATTATTACGAGGCACGGGTTCAGAGTTCATAAACTCGTCTTCGGGTTTCGACAAGTCTCGCGTTTAACCCGGCGCGATGCGCGTTAACTTTCGAGCCGTGAATTTAATCGAACTTCCCACCGCGCTCGGCCGGATGGACATAAATGGGTAGATCCGCACCGCCATCTTCCTGGTACATAAATCCTCGGGCGATTGACCGTCAGCGTTTGCTATAACTCCGAGCCCGGCGGCGTTTCGTGCGAGATACGCTCCGCTGCCATTCGATGCAGGTGCTATTCGACAAGTGGCCATTGACGTTTTCGTATTCGGCTCTCTTGTGCCCGGCTTCCTTCCAGCTGATCCCTTTCAATACCGGCAATGCGTTTTCAGGCTGTCCCGTTTCTACCATTACCATATAACGATATTCCTATAGCACTTTCAACCACTAACAATCCTATAGTCAAACTGATATAGCAGCTTGAATCACAACCACCTAGCCACATACTGATGTTCACATAGCAGCTTGAACTACTACCTATCTTATAATGAAACTGACATAGCACTTTAAGTCACAACCACCTTCTAGTCATGTACTGATGTTGACATAGCAGCTTGAACTACTACCTAACAATCACATAGTGAAACTGACATAGCAGGTTGAATCACAACCACCTCCTAGCCATATACTGATGTTGACATAGCAGCTTGAACTGCTACCTAACAATCTTATAATAAAACTGACATAGCAGTTTGAGTTACAATCACATCCTAGCCACATACTGATGTTCACATGGCAGCTTGAACAGCTACCTAACAATTTTATAATGAAACTGACATAGCAATTTAAGTTACAACCACCTCCTAGTCATGTACTGATGTTGACATAGCAGGTTGAACTACTACCTAACAATCACATAGTGAAACTGACATAGCAGTTTAAATCACAACCACCTCCTAGCCATATACTGATGTTGACATAGCAGCTTGAACTGCTACCTAACAATCTTATAATAAAACTGACATAGCAGTTTGAGTCACAACCACCTCCTAGCCACATACTGATGTTGACATAGCAGCTTGAACTACTACCTAACAATCTTATAATGAAACTGACATAGCAGTTTGAGTCACAACCACCTCCTAGTCATGTACTGATGTTGACATAGCAGCTTGAACTACTACCTAACAATTTTATAATGAAACTGATATAGCAGTCTGAATCACAACTACCTCCTAGCCACATACTGATGTTGACATAGCAGCTTGAACTACTACCTAACAATCTTATAATGAAACTGACATAGCAGTTTGAGTCACAACCACCTCCTAGTCATGTACTGATGTTGACATAGCAGCTTGAACTACTACCTAACAATTTTATAATGAAACTGATATAACAGTCTGAATCACAACTACCTCCTAGCCACATACTGATGTTGACATAGCAGCTTGAACTACTACCTAACAATCTTATAATGAAACTGACATAGCAGTTTGAGTCACAACCACCTCCTAGTCATGTACTGATGTTGACATAGCAGCTTGAACTACTACCTAACAATTTTATAATGAAACTGATATAGCAGTCTGAATCACAACTACCTCCTAGCCACATACTGATGTTGACATAGCAGCTTGAACTACTACCTAACAATCTTATAATAAAATTGACATAGCAGGCTGAGTCACAACCACCTCCTAGCCACATACTGATATTGGTATAGAAGTTTGAACAACTACCTAACAATCACATAGTGAAACTGACATAGTAACTTGAGTCAGAACTACCTCCTAGCCATATACTGATACTGGCATGCTAGTTTGAAGAACAATCGTACAGTCAAACTGACATGGTGGATTGGATCACAATCTCCTCGGCATATGATGACAATGGCATAGCAGTTTGAATCACAACTATCACTTAGCGAAAATAATATGTTAATTTGAGTCTCCATCTCCTAGCCAGGTCCACACAAATCCCCACAGCTATAATCCCCACACCCATAATCCCGGCAGACAGCCCAAAATCCCGACAACCTATAATGCCGGCAGCGAACATCTCAACAGCTAAAATCCCGACAAGCTCCTAACCTAACCTGTTAACTGCGTTTGACCAGTATATTAAGAATTATAGTCGGAATGTTGGATACCGTTTCCAGTGGCACTAGTACCTTAAACTATCCTATAACCGTACAGTGAAATTGATTTACCGGTTTGAAGCACTTAATGTTTGCAAACGGGACATTGGAATACGTTCCCCAATTAAGCGTCCACTTCCCCACTTAATCATCCGCGGCCAAACGTTAGTCTTCGTTCCCGGCTGCAGACGTTCAAACGTTGTACAGTGATCGAACCGAGGTGACAGTCCAATTAGGACAACTCCGAGCAACGATAAACCGATACAAAGCGTACAAAAGTGTAACAAAGGTCTCGTCTAATTTCTCCGATAGCTCCGGTACAAATAAATCGACGAGTACCCGTTGAGAACAGGTATGCCGGCCTGTTCATTCTCTGTCAAGTATTTGCTATAGCAGAACGACTGCAAATACACGGACGGCAGGAAAGCTACGATATCGAACGGGCCGAAACAAGACCGGGGCTCTGCCCCGCTGGAGCCCGTACCTTTGAAGTTTTCAGTTTCACGGTCGACTGATAATAAATAGAAGTACCCAGAAATCCATTCTCCACGATCTCATAGCCAACATATTGTTACAATCTCGGCAACCAAGCTGGACGTTCGTTATCGAGCAACAATGGACACCGGCGTGCCCTCCCCCTCCGCCCCACCCCCTTACTGACTCCGCCCCCCCGCCACCAAACCCCTCGACGCTGCGCGCTCTCAAAGGATCTTTAGAGCGGAAGCATGTGATCGCGGTTAAAAAACCGTCCGCGAAAAATGGAGAGAAACACTGGGAAAAATCCGTATTACGAGGTATTGTTAAAATAAGAGGACGGAGGTATTGAAACACACGACAGAAAACGACTACGAACGAGTTTCCGCTGCTCCCGAGCTTGACTCTGAGAGCCGGTGGTACGGGGTGGGTACATTGGCCGGCAAGATTATGAGACACTCGCTGGGATTATGGGAACTGGACATGGAATTGGAATTTCAGAAATTTTCCAGGAATCGCGTTCGTGAATTATTCGACTTCTAATTTTAGGAATGTTCAATTTTTTTTTAAATTAGCGACCATATTTTTATTAATTCTAAGCTACAACATTTTGAAATTTTCGAGAAGTATGAACATTCTAAAAAAACTTCAAAATCTCAATAACTCTAGAAATACCAAAAATCACATGAATCTCAAAATTCACCACAAAATTACGAAAGTTCCAAGATTCTATATCTCTAAGTCATTAAGTCTCAATGTCCATAAACTGTTAAGTTTTCAAGTCTCTACAGCCAAAAATTACTAAATCCCCAAATCCCTAAGACCATAAGTTTATAAGTCCAGGAGTCCGTAAGTCCATAAGTGCCTCAGTCTCAAAATGCATAAATCTCTAAATCCTTAAACTCCTGTATCCCTAAGTCATATAATATTTAACCCCAGAAATTCCTAAATTAATAAATATCCACATCTCCAAATTTCTTAGTTCCAGATCCTTAAAACTCCGAATTCCTAAATCCCAAAATAGCTAAATGTCAGAATACCTAAATATCCAAATCTCTAAATCTCAAAGTCTCTCAATCTCCAAATGTCCAAATCTCCAAATCTCCAAATCTCAAAGTCTCTTAATCTCCAAATCTCCAAATCTCCAAATCTCATAGTCTCCAAATCTCTAAATTTCTAAATCTCTAAATCGTCAAATCTCTAAATCTCTAAATCTCCAAATTTCTAAATCTCTAAATCTCCAAATCTCCAAATCTTCAAATCTTCAAATCTTCAAATCTTCAAATCTTCAAATCTTCAAATCTTCAAATCTTCAAATCTCTCAATCTCCAAATGTCCAAATCTCCAGATCTCCAAATCTCCAAATCTCTAAATCTCCAAATCTCCAAATCTCCAAATCTCTAAATCTCCAAATCTTCAAATCTTCAAATCTCTCAATCTCCAAATGTCCAAATCTCCAGATCCCCAAATCTCCAAATCTCCAAATCTCCAAATCTCCAAATCTCCAAATCTCCAAATCTCTAAATCTCAAAATCTCTAAATCTCAAAATCTCCAGATACCCAAATACCTAAGTCCAAAGTCCCTAAATTTCTAAATCCCTAAAATCCAAAATTCCAAAATCTCTAAAACCCAGAACCACAAGATTCCAAACTTGCTCAAAGCCAAAATCCCTATATCCACATATCCCCAAACTTCCAAATCCATAGCTCCATAAATCCCTACACCCACAAGTCCCTAAAATCCCAAATCCTAATTCCATAAATCCTCATCTTCCCAAATCCCTATTTTCACACCACCAAATTCCGAACATCATACAAAACAACTCCCCAACCAAACACCATCAAACGGTACGTGCCTCCCGTTACCTTCGATCTCCCGATTTTCCCCTGGGGACATCTACCGCCTAACCGCGCACGTATTACGTAATTAACATCCTTTTCTCCGAACGCCCGCGATATCTTATCATTTTGTCCAGCAATGTACACGGCAGGCGATAAAGTTTCCCCGCAAAAGGACCCTCGCGAATACGTGTCCTCCTTTCTGCCTCATCGGATGCAAAAGTAAGGTAGAGAGAAGTAATGGCATGGGAACTTGCGGCCAGACTCGTCTCGGATCCGCTTGGCTGGCTGGAAACTGCAACCTGCTGAACCCTTCGTCGTTTAGCGGTGAACGCAGCAGATCAAACGGAAAGGTAGACTCTGTAAAACTTCACGATCAATCGAGCTAACTCTCTCTCTCACACTCTCTGTCTCTCTCTCTACCTCTCTGCTCGCGCGTCGGTAACTGATCCTGTACACTTGGGAACAACGTAGGCATCCCTTGTTTAAGACGAAGTCCAGAAGCGGGGTCTAGGTTAGGTTAAACTCTTCGCATTTCCTTAGACTCTCCGTATATAGGGTTTTTGAAATACGCGGAAGATGGGATGTGAGAATTTTGGAATATAAGGATTTTTGGACATGGGAATTTTAAAGTATGGGCACTTCTGGATATGGGAATTTTAGAATATAGGGGTTTAGGTTATGGGAAATTTAGAATATAGGGATTTTTGGATATGGGAATCTTAAAATATAGGGACTTTTGGATGTGGGAATTTTAGAATATAGGGATTTGTAGATATGGGAATTTCAGAATATAGGGATTTTTGGATATGGGAATTTTAGAATATAGGGACTTTTTGATGTGAGAATTTTAGAATATAGGGATTTGTAGATATGGGAATTTCCGAATATAGGGATTTTTAGAATATAGGGATTTGTGGACATGGAAATCTTGGAATATAGGGATTTGTAGATATGGGGATTTTAGAATATAGGGATTTGTGGACATGGAAATTTTAGAATATAGGGATTTGTGGATATGGGAGTTTTAGAATATAGGGACTCTCTACTATAGAAATTTTAAAGTACAGGAATTTTTCAATGTTGCAATTTTAGAATATAGGGATTTTTGGGGTATGGGAATTTTGGAATATAAACATTCTTCAATTCTGAGATATTGGGACATGGGGATTTTTGGACATAGTAATATTAGGATACAGGAATTTTAGGATATACGAATTTTGAGCTATTGGGATTTTGTGATATAGGGATATTTTTTGTATAGAGTGTTGGAGATATAGGGATTTTGAGATATACAAATATGAGATTTAAGAGTTTTGTATCATAGAAATTTTTGAGTAACCTTCAAGGTTGAAGAATTGTAGAAATTTGAAATTTTAGGACTTTGGTACTTTACAATGTCTTAGTCTAGGGATTACATACAACAGAACCTTATGATCTAGGGACTTTGGCATTTCTTAAACTTGTGATTTAGAAATTTTTATATTTTTGAACCTTGAAACATAAGAACTCTGATATTTGTGAGCCTTGTGACCTAGGAACTTTGATGTTTCTAAATCTTCAAGTCTAGGGACTTTGGCAATTAAGAACGTTGTGACCTAAGAATTTTTGTATTTTGGAGCCTTGTGTCCTAGGGACTTCGACATTTTTTAACCTTGTGGCCTGGGGACTTTGGTATTGTAGAACCTTGTAACCTAGGGATTTTTATACTTTCAATTCCCCTAATCTGGGGACTATGGTATCTTAAAACTTTGTAATCTAGGGATTTTTGTACTTTCAAACCCTGTGACCTCGAGACTACGATATCTTAAAGCCTTGTAACCTAGGGACTTTTGTACTTTCATATCCTGTGATCTAGAGACTATGGTATCTTGAAGCCTTGTATCCTAGGGATTTTTGTGCTTTAAAATCCTGTGACCTAGGGACTTATGTATCTTTAAACCTAGTGTCCTTTGGACTTGGGTATTTTAGACCCAGGTGATCCAGGTATTTTCTGGATCACAAGAACTTTCACAATTTTCTAGTAACTTATTTCACTAAACCAACAAATTATGAGCTAAAATTTGTCCTACTAAATGTTTGCCTCCTGAAAGAAATTGCAACCAGGTACAATCAAACCGTACACTGAAAGTAAACCATCCCTGTGGGAATTTGTAAGCGCAATCGTTATGTTTATTCCTTTTTTCTCTCATCTTTTTCGAGCTGATTGTTCCGATATACAGAGGGACACGGATTCCAACGGGACTCCAGCCCGCATAAACTTTTGTCCCGTGTCGCGTACGAACGGGGACAATCTGACGCGGCCGGGAAATAATCTGGAAATTACTGGAATTTATCGCAAACCGTCACCTTCCATTATTGTATCTGTGCTTTATAAAACAACACTGTCGGCGATTAATCCGGCTGGATGGTCTCGGATAAACGGTCCTATCCTCTTTCGATGTCCGCTCGGATATTGCGTTTGCCCGCGCAACGGAAAACGGCGAGATATGTGCAGGAAAACGAGTGGCCAATTACGGGGCTAATGACCTTCATCTGTGCATTAATCCGAAGGATTAAAGAAAATAGAGAAAAATTGCATTCAATCCAATAATTGCAGAAATGGAAGATATGTGGACGATATGTTGGTGCCCATATTGTTTTCTGTTGATGCAGCGATTCACAAACGATACCACTCGTCTCATCACATTTTACGGATTTTAATATATTTTATTTATATTATTTTCTTTGGAACAGTGGTTCTCAAACGATATCATTTATTTAGTACATGTATTGCTTGTTTAATTATTCACTGCAAAAATGGAGGAAATGTTGGCAACCATATTGTTTTCTGTCGGTGCAGGGTTTTCAAACTATAGTATCTATTTCATCACATTTCATGGATTTTAATATATTTTATTAATAAAATTTGTTAATATTATTTTCACGGCAGTAGTGGTTCTCAAACGATATCATTTATTTAGTACATATGTTTATTTAGCTATTCACTGTATAGAAAAATGGAGGAAATACGAACATGTTGGCATCCATATTATTTTCTTTGGGAACAGTGATTCTCAAACAGCATCATCCACCTGTTTAATGTATATTTCTTCTTAACTAGTTTTTCAGTTAAGTGGTTCTCAACCAAAACTCCTAGTGTAACAAAAATAAATATAGACTAAAATTAAGTCTAAATCGTGATGACATATCGATGTCAACCCACGAGTTGGCGCGTCAAAAGGCTGACCCTTTTAATTACGTCAAAATAACGACATAATCAATAGACACTCACTAATGACATCGTCGAGAATAGATTACGTGCTCTACACCCCTCAATTTGTTTAATCCCTCATTAAACGACTACCATGTAAAAGGACAATGGTAATCGGAAAATAATGGCAACGGAACGTTGAACATCGCCATATTGGGCTGCGTCATCTGTTTTAGCGGTTAGGTTCTTCCATTAATAAAATTAACAGTGCTAAATAACTCACCTGACGTTTGTTCGAGAATCATGGTGGTTCAAAATTATATGAATATCAGCTTACCTGAAACAGAACAGGAAAATACAACGTTAAACATTTATGATACAATGTAGGGACAAGGAGTAAGGTTTGTCACACACTTTGACAAAGGAATTACTTTTAGAGAGAGATAAAATAATACAAACAATTTAAAAGGCTATATGAAACGTGGGGATTGCGGTATTCAGAAAAATGTACTGATGTCAATCCACTAGTTGGCGCGTGAGACTAACGTGTCTGGCCCTCATTGGTCAAAATAAAAAAACGCCTCACACGTATTTTCGGTATATTGGCTCACAATTAGGCCAAAAACAGTCGGCACACGTCTCGAGATAGTGCGAATTGCGTTCAGCAGTTATTGTCATTATTCTTATTTGCCGAAATGTAGCTGGAAGTGTTCACGGTGGATAGGTGGAGCGAGTGGCTTCTTTTACTCTGGCTCGACCTACGCGCCAATTCCTGGCTTGTCTACAGAGACTGTGATGATCCAAGGGAACGTAGGGATTCTGGGAAGCTAGGAAATATGGCGATTCCGAGGACTGTGAGAATCTAGGGAATTCAGGAACTGTAGAGAATGTGGGGATGTGGGACCTAGGGATCCAAGGGACTGGACTGTGGAGATCCTAGCGAACTTGGCACTGGAGACTGAAACTATGGATATATAGGGAATCTAGGGGTCTTAGGGACTGTGGAGACTCTAGGGACTACGGGTACCCAACAACTGTGCGCCGAATACCCACGCGCCGAATTGTTACGCGTCGAATCACCACATATCCAATTACCACGCTGAGTACCTACGCGTCGAATTACCACTCGTCGAATCACCACGCGTCGAATTACCATATATCGAATTACCACACGCCGAATTACCACGCGTCGAATCACCACATATGGAATTACCACTCGTCGAATCACCATGCGTCGAATTATCACGCATTGAATTACCACATATCGAATTACCACACGCCGAATCACCACGCGTCGAATTATCACGCATCGAATTACCACATATCGAATTACCACACGCCGAGTTCTTACGCGTCGAATTACCACGCGCCGAATTATCACGCATCGAATTACCACATATCGAATTACCGCACGCCGAATTACCACGCGTCGAATTACCACGCGCCGAATTGTTACGCGCCGAATTGTTACGCGTCGAATCACCACATATCGAATTACCACGCGTCGAATTACCACTCGTCGAATCACCACGCGTCGAATTACCACGCATCAAATTACCACACGTCGAATTACCACGCACCGAGTACCTACGCCTGGGAATATAGATATTGAATGTGGGGATGTGGGGACTTAGGGATCCAAGGGATTGTGGACTGTGGAGATCCTAGCGAACTTGGCACTGGAGACTGAAACTATGGATATATAGGGAATAAGAGTCTTAGGAACCATGAGGGACTATGGAAACTCTAACCTATAGTTCCCAGAGAATTCGAGAGTGAGATCAGCAGTTGTCATTATATTCTTATTTACCGAAATGCTGTAAGTGTTCACGTGCCAACTCGTGACTTGACATCTGTACACGTTTCGAAACAAGTACGGAAATGAGGATTCCTGAAATCCATAAGAAAATTCTTCGAGGAAACGAATGAACAAATATATACTTAAGTAAAATATAATAAAGGTAAAATAGAAAGAATGGTATGCGCGAAATTCAAATTTGAAAGGCGTAATAGCGGTGGAAGGAATTCCGCGAGCAGTTCAGTGCCGCGCAACTTCGTGCAGGAGTTTAAAAGTTTATTTATTCGCCGTCGCGGCCTGTAATAATCCCGGTGACACATGGGAAATCTTGGCGAAGCCGTAAAAATATCGAAGAAAAATTTTACGAGCGTAATCTGCGTGAGTACGCTAGCGGCCATTTCACGATTTCTCATGTAGTAAACCGGTGAGCTAAGTTGACTAGCAGTCGGCTTACGGACAACAAAAATCGTCAAATTATCGAAAACTAATGAATATATTATGAATACGTGTGCTGTGGATTGTGGAGATTGCTAAGATTTTGCTTGTTTAGTTCATTATGAGGGGTGAGCAATTTTAGTTGCTTATCTTACAAGTCTTTTGGTTATTCTCGAGATACCAAAGACTGATCGAAGTTTTTAGTTTGAACATTTGGGATTCTGCAGATGTGGGAATAAGAAATGTAGGAATTTGAAGATATAGCAACGTTTAAATCCTTAAATTTCTAAATTTCCAGATTATAAGATTTCCAAATTCCCAAATTCCTAAATCTGTGAGTTCCGAAACTTCCAAATTCCACAACTGTCAAATTACAAAACTCTTAAATTTCCAAATTTCCTTATATCTCAAATTCCCTATGTCCCCAATTACTTATGTTCCAAATTCCCTATACCCAAATTGCCTATTCCACACATTCCGAATTTCACTATTACTTGTTCAAATTTTCAATTTGCAATGTTATCAAGTTTCCAATTTTAAAGTTCCCAAATTCTCAAAATTCCAATCTTTCAAATCTCTAAATACCTAACCGCTGAAATCCCCAAACATAATTCTCAAATTAAAAAATTTCTAAAACCCTAAATTTTGCTACTGGGGAATCATTAAATTTCTAAATCTTTATATTATCAAATTTTCATATTTAGAAGTTGAGAAACGTATTTTAATAAAATGTTGTAAACAACTTGATAATCAAGTTATCCTCGGTGGATCTACAACTACATTACGAACAACAGTATAAGTGAATGCTAATGCAGTAAATAACGGCCATAAAACAAGCGAAATACGTCGTATAACCGCTATAAAGTAATAATTATACAGATATTGATCATATGAATAAATGCAACAGGGAAAGCAGTCAATCAAGTCAATCTTGACATATAATGTGCAACCACATTACTTTTTTACTACAGCCCTTCGTTGAAGAAACGGTCAATTATTCTTGGACGTCAGTATAAGAGCTTTAAAAGTAATAACAATTATTTGCTTGCTTTCTTCTGCTCTTCTTAGAACTCTATAAACAACGGGCGAATGTTTCCTAACCTATACTTAATTTTAAGTTAAGATATACGACAAAACGTTACGTTGTATATCAAACAATTTTAAACATTCTATTTTGCAATTTACGTCAGACATTTTTAGTTATTTTATATCATTACATCAAATTTTAATAATTGTGTAAGATGGTTTATGGCCTTTGAAATTGTTTATGTTACAACATAAAATTAATGAAAATACTTGTCTGTGCATTTTAATGAGTATAGTCAGTTTGCAGTATTTATTAAATATTTATGTTGATATCTATAGTCATGTTCATATTTAACTTATATTAATATTTCACAGCTATTATATAATCTATAATGAATATATAAATAATTTTATAACAACAAAAATGTATATAATTTGTAACCTAACCTAATCTATATATGAATATAATGCAACCATGAATACTACTATTACACACGTCCATTTTTAACGTGTTTTCCTAAAACGACACATAACCTCACTCGCCTTCGCTGGGGCTTCCCAGGATTTAGACCCTCCATTAGGCATCTTTCGGTGCTTTTGACAATTTTTCTAGGGGTTTTGGCCCTTTTTAAGAAAGTTTGGTCCTCTGATAAAAAGTCGTATCTGCCACGGTTTGGCCTATGAGTGGTAGGGCATGGGTTTTATAGTGCTTTGACTCGTTGGGCCTGCTCACTACTCCGGACTCCCCGTTAGCCACCATCCGGCACTTTTGACAATTTTTCTAGGGGTTTTGGCCCATTCTAAGAAAGTTTGGTCCTCTGACAAAAAGTCATATCTTGCACGGTTTGGCCTGTGAGTGGTAGGGCATGGATTTTATAGTACTTTGACTCGTTGGGCCTGCCCACTCCTCCGGACTTCCCGTCAGCCACCGTTCGGTACTTTTGACAATTTTTCTAGGGGTTTTGGCCCATTTTAAGAAACTTTGGTGCTTTGACAAAAAGTCGTATCTTGCACGGTTGGGCCTGTACAGATGTAGGCATGAGTGACTGGTCGGATGGGGTTATATGACATTTTGATTGGATATAACCTATATATGAGTATGGCACAATTATGAATATTATTATTACGCGTATAATACAAAACAGCTTTGAAAATTGATTATCTATATCCTCCACAACCATAATATCAATATTGTCATATTACACACATCGATTTCGAACGCGTAACATATCCTAAAGTCCCGAACCTTGTATCTCGAGAAGTTTAGCACGTAAGCCGTGTTATCATTTAACGCAGTATAGTATTTGCCAACATACCGAAGAGTTGGAAGTTCCCGAATAGACGCAAAGTTTGAGACTACGTAAGAGATGGCTTTATAGAAAGCAGCGACGCTTTTTCCGTCCGCCATAAGGCGGAGGAAGGGGGGATCCTACCCGACTTTTGTGCACCGCCGCGATAAGATATTTTAATACTCGCGGGAATTTTCCACGTGTCACGTGGAATACATTTTCCGACGAGCGTGGATTATACGCGGTGCTTCGAGGAAGCTTTCAAAGATTTGATTGGCTTTCAAAAGTCCCAACCGCGTATGATAATTCCACGGTAGGCGGGCTTTAAGAATGCTTTTGTGTCTGCGAAATTCCACCGATAATGGAGAGCGGAGAGAAACATCGGAATCATGTTTGGTATAAAATTACTCGACGAGGAAAAACAGAGGGAAATCTTGAAAACTGAAATATTTGAACATGACTGGAGGGGCTTCATTGACATAAAGATGGCGGGGGGAACACGGTTTTCAAGGATAATGCGTTACCGCGATTAGGGTAGTTTTTGTCAGCAAATTTTATGACGATGTATACGACATGTACATTAATATCCATTGATCTTCTAAAAATTTCGAGAATGTAAAAATTTGACAACTTCATAATTTCTTATTTATTAGAATAAACCTAAAAATTTGTCCATTCTGAAACTTCAGTAATTTAAAAAATTAAGAATGTGTATATAAAAATAGAATATAAATTTTCAAAGTTCCAAATTAAAAAATTTGGAGATTCGCGAAGAATCTTAAAGATATGAAGAATGTTAAGTTTGCAAATTGTATACGGACTCTCCAGCCGCACCCCTTTTGTACGTCCCTGTAATGGCCCCCGCAGTAGCCCATCACTAATCTAAAATACAGTTATCCTGTCTTGCCGATCTAAACGAACCGTGGTAGTTCCTGGTTTTCAATAGGCGATAAAAATTCCGGGATATCAGTGATTGAACGTCGGTCGAAAAACAGCATATTAAATTCGAAAAGGGTCACACGCAATCATGATTGATTCGTCAAGGTGACTCGGCCATTCAGGACGTTCTTGGGCTATAAATATCGCGCGTCGTATCGCACCTCGTAAATTTACCGTTTCCCTTTGCGTTAATATCTCCTACCGTGTACGGTATCAGAGATACTTTCTGCCATTATGTGCTTGCCACCGGCGGTGGGCTAACGATACCATCGAATCATTAGAAACAGGCGTAGAAACATTCCTCCTGTTTCAGCCTTTGCTAAATTATACTCTACTGTTTCAGATTTATGCTCCGTTCAAGCTATTATGTTCGCTGTATTTACGTATCTTTTTGTATCATCTTTAATCTAGAGTATTTTCTCCGTGTAACCTTCAATGTAAGGTCATTAATGTTATCTTTCGTGTAAGATAATTTTCAAATTTATATAGGATAATTTTTTATTTTTTATAACAGTATAATTATGATTTGATGGTCATAATGAAAATTGCTTGATAATTAAAATTATATTAAATGTTATCTTATATAGTAGATTATTTTGAAAATTATATGAAATAAGAAATTTTACTAAATTTACTTGATTTAAAATTAAGTTTTACTATTTACTAAATTTATTTTACTAAATTTTATAAGATAGTAAAATAACTTATTGAATACATGATAATATTCAAAAAAATCTTCTGTGTAGGATAATTTTCAAAATAGTCTTATTAATAGATTTTATGATTTTTGGGATAATTATGATTTTCAGTATAAGATAATTTAGAATGTAATGTATAATATAACATAATTTGCAGTGTTCAAGATTTTTCTCCAATATGAAATAAAAAATAAATAATTTGCAATATAATCTTTAATGCAAGACTCCTCAAATATATCCCTAAATTTCAAGATCCCTAATTCCCTAACTGCTTAAATTACTGATATCAAATTTGTAGAGTTTAAAATCTCTAGATCTCCAAATCTTCTCAGAACTTCTAGATCTAAAAATCCCTAGATTTCCAAATCCCTGAAGGTTCAAACTCCTATGTCCCCAAATTCCTAGTGTAAAAAATCCCTAGGTTTCCAAATCCCTGAATGTTCAAACTCCTATGTTACCAAATTCCTAGTGTAAAAAATCCCTAGATTTAGATTCTTAAATCCCCAAATCCCTAGATTTTTATATTCTAACATTTCTCAACATTCAAATACTTTCTGAAAATCCTAGATACACAAATTTCTAAAAGAGAAACTGAAAATTTGAAGACTAGAATATTGGAAAATCAGAAAAGTGGAAAATGAAAAAATCAAAAAGTGGAAAATGAAAAAACCAAAAACTGGTTAATGAAAAAATCAAAAAGTGGAAAACGAAAAAATCAAAAAGTGGAAAATGAAAAATTTAAAAACTAGAAAGTCTTGAAATCAAACAGTGGAAAATTAAAAAATCAAAAACAGTATAAAAATCAAAACACCACGATGCAACAAAACGTTGAAGAAACTCAAGTTGCCAAAAAAAAAAAAAATGTTGCGACCGAAGAATAAAATACGTGCAGAATGTAAATTCGAAAAGAAACGAGATTAGAACATCTTGACGATGGAACGATGCGATCGAAGGTGCATTTTAATGCGGCGAAAAACGAGGTGCATCATCGTCACTACAAGAAAAGCTGGGGTTAACAACGCACAGTGTTACCAACATCCGGTCATAGTGTTTTGCTGGAAGACAGCTACCGTATCATAACGCTGAACATCGACTTCTGAATCGAGCAGAACCGCGAAATTGTGCAATCCGATGCAGAAATTTCGCTGCTCGAATAAAAAGGGAAGTTATAATGAGCCTCTATGAGCGATGAACGCTTCAAGTTAAACTACGCTTCTTGCTGCTTTCGTAAACTATCCGATATCGGCTGCGTTCTATTCTTCGTGCGATTAATGACTTTCTAGATATTTGCAGAGGAAATTGCGAGCGTGTAAGATAATCGCCACTCTCGATTGATGTGTTCCAGGGTGTAGATACATGTTGGATTATGTAATAATAAGGGTATATGGGGAATTTATAGGTTAGGATGTTTGAACAGTTTTTAATTTATTTGGGGAATTAGTGTATGTTACTTACTAGCATAAGTATAATTTGTATGTTATTGAATTTTATTTTGGGAATTAGTAATTTTCTAAATTTCTGAAGAATTAAATTTGATTTGAGAATTACTGAATTTCGGAAGAATTAAATTTGATTTGGGAATTATTGAATTTCTCAATTTCTGAAGAATTACATTTGCTTTAGGAATGACTAATTTTCTAAATTTCTGAAGAATTAAATTTGATTTAGAAATTGGTAAATTTTTAAATTTCCAAAAAATTGAATTTGTTTTCAGAATTGCTGAATGTGTCTATTATCGGATAATTAAGAAATTATCAAATTTTCAAATTTGTAGATTAATAGATAAGGAATGTAAATGAAAATTTCTTTATTCTCAAATTTAACTTAGGAATTAGCAAATTGTCAAATTAGTAAAATATTAAATTTAACCGAGTAATCAATTTAAAAAGTTATAAATTATTTAAAAAGCACAAAAATTGAAGCAGCTAAAATTTAAAAATTCAAAATGTTAAACATCTGTAGTATTAACTATAAATCCAACACAGGAAGTTTCAAAGGTCTCGAAAAGATAGCATAGATTTTAATTCGAGTAAAGTTGCTTTCGCCCTGTGCCTACTAATCCGCAATGAATACATCCTTTAAACGGGCAGAATAAAAGAGGAGGCGGTAGATTTCATCGTGGCGATGCGAAGTTCAATTTCGCGCTCAACTCTCGACGCTGGCGTAATACGATTTGCATGCCATGGAGATTTCGCTTTTAAGTCGTTCGCCTTTAACACGTATATTGCTCGCGGTTACTCCTGCTATCTTTGCCACCATTTTTTAGACCCTGCTCTTTATGCGATCGCGATATAAACGCAGCTGCGATATTCGTGCGAGAAAATATTTCGTTAATACAATACCAACTTCTTAGACATCTACATTGTTTCCGTTTCACGGCAGGATATTCGACAATTTTATATTTTTTCCCCCTTTCGCTAAGTTTTCAGTTTCTGTCTTATTAAATTTTCAATACTAAAATTTCTACGTTTTGTATTTTTAAGTTCGCAATTTATTCGACAGTAATTTTTTGAGCATTGAATTTTCACGTTTGCAGATTTGAAATCGAGGTATTTGAGGATATTGGACAATTTTAGAATTTCATATTTTCCTAATTTTTTAGTAGATGTCAACCCACTCTCGAGAGAGAATTCTCTGGGAACTATAGGTTAGAGTTTCCATAGTCCCTCATGGTTATATTCCCTATATATCCATAGTTTTAGTCTCCAGTGCCCCTAAGTTCGCTAGGATCTCCACAGTCCACAATCCCTTGGATCCCTAAGTCCCCACATTCCCACATTCAATATCTACATTCCCAGGCATAGGTACTTAGTGCGTGGTAATTCGACGCGTAGGTACTCGGCGTGTGATAATTCGACGCGTGGTAATTTGATGCGTGGTAATGCGACGCGTGGTAATTCGGCGTGTGGTAATTCGATATGTGGTAATTCGATGCGTGATAATTCGATGCGTGGTAATTCGACGCGTAGGTACTCGGCGTGTGATAATTCGACGCGTGGTAATTTGATGCGTGGTAAATTCGACGCGTGGTAATTCGGCGTGTGGTAATTCGATATATGGTAATTCGATGCATGATAATTCGACGCGTGGTAATTCGACGCGTAGGTACTCGGCGTGTGATAATTCGACGCGTGGTAATTCGATATGTGGTAATTCGATGCGTGATAATTCGACGCGTGGTAATTCGACGAGTGGCAATTCGACGCGTGGTAATTCGACGCGTGGTAATTCGACGCGTGGTAATTCGGCGTGTGGTAATTCGATATGTGGTAATTCGATGCGTGATAATTCGACGCGTGGTGATTCGACGAGTGGTAATTCGACGCGTGGTAATTCGATATGTGGTGATTCGACGCGTAACAATTCGGCGCGTGGTAATTCGATATATGGTAATTCGACGCGTGGTAATTCGACGCGTGGTAATTCGATATGTGGTAATTCGATGCGTGATAATTCGACGCGTGGTAATTCGACGAGTGGCAATTCGACGCGTGGTAATTCGACGCGTGGTAATTCGACGCGTGGTAATTCGGCGTGTGGTAATACGATATGTGGTAATTCGATGCGTGATAATTCGACGCGTGGTGATTCGACGAGTGGTAATTCGACGCGTGGTAATACGATATGTGGTAATTCGATGCGTGATAATTCGACGCGTGGTGATTCGACGAGTGGTAATTCGACGCGTGGTAATTCGATATGTGGTGATTCGACGCGTAACAATTCGGCGCGTGGTAATTCGGCGTGTGGTAATTCGATGCGTGATAATTCGACGCGTGGTGATTCGACGAGTGGTAATTCGACGCGTAGGTACTCAGCGTGGTAATTCGATATGTGGTGATTCGACGTGTAACAATTCGGCGCGTGGGTATTCGGCGCATAGTTGTTGGGTACCCGTAGTCCCTAGAGTCTCCACAGTCCCTAACACCCCTAGATTCCCTATATATCCATAGTTTCAGTCTCCAGTGCCTAGTTCGCTAGGATCTCCACAGTCCAGTCCCTTGGATCCCTAGGTCACATCCCCACATTCTCTACAGTTCCTGAATTCCCTAGATTCTCACAGTCCTCGGAATCGCCATATTTCCTAGCTTCCCAGAATCCCTACGTTCCCTTGGATCATCACAGTCTCTACTGTAGACAAGCCAGGAATTGGCGCGTAGGTCGAGCCAGAGTAAAAGAAGCCACTCGCTCCACCTATCCACCGTGAACACTTCCAGCTACATTTCGGCAAATAAGAATAATGACAATAACTGCTGAACGCAATTCGCACTATCTCGAGACGTTTGCCGACTGTTTTTGGCCTAATTGTGAGCCAATGTACCGAAAATACGTGTGAGGAGTTTTTCTATTTTGACCAAACAGTGGTCTTCTAAATACCTCAGCCTCAACTCGTGGGTTGGCATCGGTACACAATTATCTCTTAATCATAAGCATAACGCGTGCACACAAAGGACGATAGAGTCGTACGGGAATTTAAGCGTCATATATATAGCGATTAAAGTGTTAAATGGGGTTGATCCTGTATACATGTAGGATCGTAGAATCTCGGTGTTTGTTGTGGCTGATTTAACACGTTGCCCTAAGATTAGGAAACTATAACGCTGGCTGAATAGACATTACCTCCATGGTGTATTGACAGGTGCAGGTGGGTCAAGCTTCATAAAGCGTGTGCCACCTGGGAGAACAATAACTTGCCTATTGGTCTGGTAAGCTGACATGAATGCGACTCGGGCTATTAATGGCCGATAATGCGTTGTCATTGAATCGCGGACAATCAGAATCGCAGTCGTAATTTATGCGCAGCACCCATGGATCGTGCACGAGTGAAAAAAAAAATGGAAACCAACGCTGGAACGATTTCAACGCTACGTCCATCAATAGCCTGCTAATGAAACAATGCGAACGATTCATCGATTTCTGATTCTTTCCCCTTTTCCAGTTGTTACAGTTTTTGTTTTTTTTCCTGTTGGGTTTTGCCTTTTGATTCGCATTTTCGTGTCTCTTGTGTCTTTAGTGATGGCTGTTTGTGTTTCAGGGGTGGTTCGGAAACACTCGTGAAGCTGTAGCGGAATTTGATTTTGTAGGAACAGTATTTCAGGTTTAGGAATTAAATCTTTTGATTTGAAGTTTTTTATTGTTAAAAATTTCTTGAAGGAGTTTAGAAATTTTGAAAATTTTAGGTTTGAGAATTCAGGAAGTTTGAACCTGTGGAGAAAACACTTTTTTAGGATATTCATAGATATTCCAGTTTCGAACTTTTCCAGGTTGTATTTTTTAAATGTTAAAATTTTGATATACTGCACTTATGAAGTATTACATTTTTTAAATATTATAATTTCGAGGTGTGGAATCCTCTAAATATTACAATTTTGAAATACAGAAATTTTGAATTATTAAGTTTATGAAATATTGCAATTTTGGTAAGCAACAAAACAAAATAAAACATAAATTCTACTTATACCAACTTCAACACAAAAATGTTATAATTCCTCTTCTAAACGATCGAAGGGCTATCGAAACCTCGATAAAAAAAGCACACAGCGATATATCAGATAAATATCGAAGCTTCGCAAAGCCAAAAAAGTACGAAACACGTTAATGAGCAATAAAATCATCTGAATAGATGATCCTCCAATTAGTTCAGGCAACGTTCGCGGCTTCAAACTTTCCCTTTTCGGTATCCCAACATTTTTTTTTTTATTATTAAGATTAAATTTCGCTACGAATTAAAAGATCTTTCGAGAGGTTTTAAATCGAAGCAATACTCGAAAGCGGTTCGAAAGTTCGGCAGATTGTTTGAAAAGCCCTCGGTAGACGATGCTGAATCGCCTCGGTTGAAGTTGTTCTTGAAACTTTTACGGTGGAAATATTCTTTTGACAAAAAAATTCTAGAAAATTGCACAGTTATCTTTATGTTTACCGATAATAACGATGATAGAATTCGCGTGCAGCTTGATAAAAGGGTTTTCGTTTCACAAAGAGAATCCACGATCGCTCTCTTCCGAGAGACACTGGCTTTTAAAACATTCCACGGGGATAAATTGAAAATCTAATGAAATACTTTGTAAGTTATTTTGTTATGTTGTTTTAATAACGTACTTTTGTGTATAAGATGTTCGACCTGAGACTTGAGAATTTAGGGGATGGGAAATTAGAGAATTTTTCGGTTTTGAGACTTGAAAATTTAGGGGATGGAAAATTCGAGGATTTGTAAGTTTTGAGACTTAGAAAATTTTTCAATTTTTTTTTTGTGAAGTACCGAATAATTCCCCGCGTTCGGGGCTCTGGAGGACATCAATAGGGATTTACAATATTTTGCCTCTATTCCCAGAATCCACCATCTATCTCTATTAGATCAGTGTTATTTATACTAAATAAAGTTTATTTTTATACTATACTTGTAGAATATCGTAATAGAAATTAAGCTATTGTCCATAACCGGGGTCAATGTGTTAATTTGTAGACGTGCATATTAAAAATTGGATAAATGAAAGAATTTAAGGGCGAAAGGATTAACAAAGAATGACGGTGCACGAGTTGGAGATAACAGTTGCAAAGACGTTCGCTAAAACGCGGCAATAACGGTCGAGATTACAGAGGCAGAGAACTGCAAAGCCACGCGCAATAAATAGCAATTATGCTTAACAACGAAGCAACCTACCCGCCTCTCGATAAACCAGCCACCTCTGCAGGCGACTTTAACCACCGAATTATGCGACCCTCTTGATTCAATTTCGCTGACCCTGTTGGATACAGAATGTCGAGAACGAATTTCCTGAGGGAATCACGTTTCGCCCGCTCTCGTCGGGGTTAATGCGACCGTGAATTTTCATTTGTTACTAACACAAGTAGAAAAGAATTTGGTTTGTATATGCGGTTCAGAATTTTCGGAACATTCATCACGTAATTGGCCGGGTTTCTTTATATGGAGAAAGAAGCCACATTTTTTCGAGAATACCCAACCATATGATGTCACATGGCACCAAGGTGCTATGGTGCCTATAAAACCCCATCCGACCACTCACTCATGCCTACAACGGTACAGGCCAAACCGTGACAGATACGACTTTTTGTCAGAGAACCAAACTTTCCTATAATAGGCCAAAACCTATAGAAAAACTGTCAAAAGTGCCAAAAGGTGGCTGACGGGCAGTCCGGAGGAGTGGACAGGCCCAACGAGTCAACATACTATAAAACCCCTGCCCTATCGCTTACAGGCCAAACCGTGCCAGATACGACTTTTTGTCAGAGAACCAAACTTTCTTAAAATAGGCCAAAACCTATAGAAAAACTGTCAAAAGTGCCAAAAGGTGGCTGACGGGAAGTCCAGAGGAGTGGGCAGGCCCAACGAGTCAACATACTATAAAACCCTTGCCCTACCACTTACAGGCCAAACCGTACCAGATACGACTTTTTGTCAGAGAACCAAACTTTCTTAAAATAGGCCAAAACCTATAGAAAAACTGTCAAAAGTGTCGTAAGATAGATAATATAGCTGAAAGATGGCTATGGGTGGAGATCCCTTGAGCGAGCGAAAGCAAATGTTAGAATATGGGCGATTTGCAGTGTTAATACAACGAATTGCTTGTGAACTCGTTCGATTAATGTGTAAATTGATTTCCGTACACGCGAGATTGTTTTATACATCCGATGATCGAATGAAAAATAATTATTTCTTCGATTATATTTGGATAACCGTCGATGTATATAGCAGAAATTTTACGCGCGATCGTGCACGATTATCAAGAACAATATCCTCAATCAACCTTTGAGAGCGAAATCGTGTTATTCGCGTCCCGTTGAATGCCGTGGAGCTCTAACGCGGACAGAGAGATTCGTCGCTCTCGCTGTTTCATGAGTATCCGCCAGGACACAGTTTCCAAGTCTCATTCGCGGATTTCATTTGATCTCTCGTTCAGAAATCAGGTGTCATCGACTACGAGCACGGAGGTACTTCATGATTTTCAATTGGACGTTTCTCTGTGTCGTAAACGAGCGGAAATTTAATTTATAATTTGATCATAGAGATCTTATATATACCTGTGCATTAAAATATGAAATGTAATACGAAGTGGATACAGAAATTGCAGAGGCTAGAACAGTAATTTGGAAATTTAGTAGGTTGGAAACTGAAGAATTATTTTACGAATAAATTCTGAAATTAGGAAATTAAAAATTTTTACGTGGAAATTTAATGATGAACAAATTATGAAGTTATTTAAAATGATAAATTACCAAATCACCAAATTATCACATAACAAAGTACCCAAACTATATTTTTTAAATAAATAAAACATGTATAAATCCAAGGGTCAAAAGTGATCCATAATCTAGTGAAACAATCCAGCGTAAAATTTAATATTGGTACACACGCGTGTATGAATTATAATCACAAAGCACCGGAGGAAAGACGGATAGCACTACCGACACGTAACTTTCAGTTACGACTCTCTTCGGCATTAAACTTGATGCAACTCGCGCAGTTCGAAAAGTCGTAATCGCAAGAGTTACGTATTTGTTAAACTGACGTGACTTATCCGTGTCACAGCCGATCGAATCGACTTTACCCGTATGGCTCACATTTTATTACTTGTCAGAGCAAATTTTTCTGCTACTACATGTTATAGGGATATTCTTCGATGATTCATGGCAGTCTTAAAACGACAAATTGCAAAATTTTATTTTCTTCATGGTGCAGTTTTTTTTTCTATTCAGTTATGGTTGTCTGTAAATATTTAATTTAAATTGAAAAAATTGTGGTATTTAGAGATTTTGAAATTTACGAACTTACCAATTTATCAATTTACTCGTTCAATAATATACTAATTTGTCAATTTATTAATTTACTAATGCATCAATGTACTAATTTAACAATGTACCAATTTACCATTTTATCTACTTACAAATTTACAAACGCACAAAGTTACAGATTTACCAATTTACAAATTTACTAATTCATCAATTTATCAATTTTTCAGCTCACTAATATATTAATGTACACATTTACCAATGTACCAATTTACAAATTTACTAATTCATCAATTTATCAATTTTTCAGCTCACTAATATATTAATATACACATTTACCAATGTACCAATTTACTAATGTAACAATTTACCACTGTACCAATTTACCAATGTACCAATTTACCAATGTACCAATTTACCAATGTACCAATTTACCAATGTACCAATGTATCAATTTACCAATGTACCAATTTACCAATGTACCAATGTACCAATTTACCAATTTACCAATTTATCAACTTACAAACTTACTAAATTCCAAATTACCAAAACCCAACTCCCCAAATTCCAACTTCATAAATCCCAACTTCCCATATCCCATCTCTCCAAATCTTCAAATACCAAAATCTCCAAAGATCAAAATTTCCAAATCTCCAAATCTGAAATCTCAAATCCACAAATCTCAAATCGCCAAATCCCAAATTCACAAATCCTAAATCCACAGACCTCAAATCCCAACTCCCTAAATTCCTAAGCCTCAAATTCCAAATCTATATCCCCAACTCTTTAAATCCCTACTCCCTAAATACCTAAGCCCCAAATCCCAAGTCCCCATATCCCAAACTCCTTAAATTCCAACTCCCCAAATCCCAACTCTGCAAATTCCCAAATTTCATTTCTCCAAATCCCAAAATTCCGAATTCCTAAACCGCAAATCCCAAATTCCCAAATTTCTAAATTTCAACTCCTGAAATCCCAATATCCCATATCCACAAATCCCAAATCCACAGATCCTAAATCCACAGTCCCCAAGTCCACAGACCCCAAATCCTCAAATCCCAACTCCCTAAATTCCTAAGCCTCAAATTCCAAATCTATATCCCCAACTCTTTAAATCCCTACTCCCTAAATACCTAAGCCCCAAATCCCAAGTCCCCATATCCCCAACTCCTTGAATTCCAACTCCTCAAATCGCAACTCTGCAAATTCCCAAATTTCATTTCTCCAAATCCCAAAATTCCGAATTCCTAAACCGCAAATCCCAAATTCCCAAATTTCTAAATTTCAACTCCTAAAATCCCAATATCCCATATCCACAAATCCCAAATCCACAGATCCTAAATCCACAGTCCCCAAGTCCACAGACCCCAAATCCTCAAATCCCAACTCCCTAAATTCCTAAGCCTCAAATTCCAAATCTATATCCCCAACTCTTTAAATCCCTACTCCCTAAATACCTAAGCCCCAAATCCCAAGTCCCCATATCCCCAACTCCTTGAATTCCAACTCCTCAAATCGCAACTCTGCAAATTCCCAAATTTCATTTCTCCAAATCCCAAAATTCCGAATTCCTAAACCGCAAATCCCAAATTCCCAAATTTCTAAATTTCAACTCCTAAAATCCCAATATCCCATATCCACAAATCCCAAATCCACAGATCCTAAATCCACAGACCCCAAATCCTCAAATCCTAACTCCCTAAATTCCTAAGCCTTGAATTCCAAATCTATATCCCCAACTCTTTAAATCCCTACTCCCTAAATACCTAAGCCCCAAATCCCAAGTCCCCATATCCCAAACTCCTTAAATTCCAACTCCCCAAATCCCAACTCTGCAAATTCCCAAATTTCCGAATTCCTAAACCGCAATTCCCAAATTCCCAAATCTCTAAATTCCAACTCCCCAACTTCTAAAATCCCAATATCCCAAGTCCTGAATTCAGAGGCTTCACAGTCTCCCACGCTCACTTTACCAAAGAAAATAAATGCAAACTCGAAGCTTGGGAGGTACGTCATATTATTTCAGCCGTCAGTAAACGTTAACATACGGGTAATTAGTGTACCGGTGTCTGCAAGTTATCTTGCAGTTGAAAGTATCCAGGAAATTTCGCCAAAGTTGTCCCGTTAAAGGCGAGGATCATCCGCTTCATCCTTTCCTCTTTACCGGAAACTCTTCGCGTCATCCTGCCTCGTCACGTTCTTCTACCAGAGGTAGAATCAATATGGCTGCGCGTTACCTTGGAAAATGTCGTTTACGTAGTTGGTAAAGCTTGGAAATTGGCGTATCACGAGCCTCGCAACTTCATCAACTTTTCTCGGCACTTCCCTCAACGTCTTTGCGCTATCCTGTTTGCTGAAGTAGCACAAGTAAATACAACATACTTCACGATATTTAGCTTGTCAAGTTAAATCCAAACACATCCTGCGCTACTTGTTACGATCCTGTGAATCGGGTTGTAAACTGACTATAAACTTCACGTTTATGACTGTAGGATTCATCCAGTTATACATTTTCTACCGGCGCAAATATGTTGTACGAACACTTTATGGCTTATTGTGAAGGTTGTAATTATGTACCAGCTTTATATTTTGTTTATGTGGATGTTTTTTTGGATATTTCAGAATTATGGGTATATAGTACTCTGAATAGTCGGTTCGGTCGCTTAATAGTTTTAGTATAGTCGGTTCGGTGGAATGATAGTTTCAGTATAGTCAGTTCGGTCATTTAGTAGATTCAATATAGTCAGTTTGGTCAATTAGTAGTTTCAGCATTGTCGACTTTGGGATTTAGTAGTTTTAGTATAGTCAGTTCGGTGAGTTAGTAATTTCAGTATAGTCGGTTCGGTGGTTTAATAGCTTCAGAATAGTCGGTTCGGTGATTTAATATTTCTAGTATAGTCGATTCGGTGGTTTCAATAGTTTTAGTATAGTCGGTTCGCTGGTTTAATATTTCTAGTATAGTCGGTTCGGTGGATTAATAGTTTTAGTATAGTCGGATTGGTGGTTTAACAATTTTAGTATAGTCAGTTCGGTGGTTTTATAGTTTCAGTATATTCGGTTCGGTGGTTTCATAGTTTCAGTATAGTCAGTTCGGTGGTTTAATAATTTTAGTATAGTCAGTTCGGTAGTTTAATATTTCTAGTATAGTCGGTTCGGTGGTTTAATGTTTCTGGTATAGTCGGTTCGGTGGTTTAATATTTCTAGTATAGTCGGTTCGGTATTTTAATATTTCTAGTATAGTCGGTCCGGTAGTTTAATATTTCTAGTATAGTCGACTCGGTGGTTTAATAGTTTCAGTATAGTCGGTTCGGTGATTTATAAATTTCACTATAGTCAGTCCCATAATTTTATATTTTCAGTATAGTCACTTCAGTAATTAAATAGTACTAATATAGTCACTTTAGTAATGTAATAGTACTAATATAGTCACTTCAGTAATGTAATAGTACTACTATAGTCACTTCAGTCATTGAATAGTACCACTATAGTCAGTTCGGTGATTGAATAGTTACGATCTAATCACATCTCTGATTTAGTAATTCTAGTATAGTTGATTAGTTCCGTTTATTTATTTCATTATAGTCAGTGGTATAATAGTTACAGTCGATTCGATGGTTCACTAGATCCAACATAGTCGGTTCGGTGGCTCAATTACTATACAGCTTGCTACCTAAAGTTCCAAATTAGCAATAATCAATTCCTAGATCCTAAATATATAGACTCTCCTAAAATATCCCAAAAATATAAAAATATTATTTTTCAAGATCTCAACAAAATTTACCCTAAAACTCCAACACTCATGTACATAAAAGAACCCAAAGAAGATAATATCAAAAGTGGATACAAAGACAAAATTGTCCCCCCAGAATTATACAACAATCGAGAGTCATTAGCGTGATCGCGGAGTTCATAAAGTCGACACATTTCGCGTGCAAATAGAAATATGAAAAGGCTGAAAACGTTGATAGGAGTTGCATGATCCCGTAGGACTTCCCGTGAGCGTGATCCCTTATTTTGCATTCATCGAATGTAAAGCAGAGACCGGTTTTCGGCAAAGTTTGACTGCGAAGGCAATTAGCGATGGCATAAATTGAGACAGACACGAATGTCGGCCAGCACGTTGAGGAGCGTTCTATGGGGCTCGTAGCTCATGAATATGAAACGACCATAGCTGTAAGTCCTTTTGTCCGACTACCACTCGGTTTGTCACGTCGATCCGTTTCCCTTCTGTCATTGCGTGTGTTTTATTGCGTCTTGTGAGTGTAACGACACGTGTCTAATCACGTTTTCCTCTGACAAATACAGAATGCAGTGGGATCGAGCGCGATACGATCAAAATCTACTCTTGCATGTCTACATGGACGCATAATCGAGTACTTTATGTTGTATGTTGACTCTTTTGTTTGACGATGCTTATGGAACATGATCACTCGAATCTTTCATTTCTTTGTGCGGAGCAGGTGGACAGATAACGAAGGAGGTAGTATATTTTTCTACATTTATCTTTTCAAGGTAAATGTAAATTTTGCATGTCGGTGTATATATGTTGTAATGCACTGATGGATCACATTATGAGGCACTTGTTACTAGATGTGTTACTACATATTACTAGATATTACTAGATGTCACTAGATTTTACTGGACGTGTTACTAGATGTTACTAGACGTGTTACTAGATGTTACTAGATGTTATTAGGCGTGTTACTAGAGGTTATTAGTCCTGTTCCTAAATGTTACTAGATGTTACTAGATGTGTATTTAGGCGAGATTAATTTTGGATCCATAATATACCAAGAAAATATATGTATATTACTATATTTCCAGATCCCTAGATCCATACGATTTTTTATTCCTGCTGCATGTCATCACTAGATCCCTAGATTTATAGATTCGTAAGTCCCTAGATACCTAGATTTCTAAGTCCTCAGATCCTTATATTTCTAGATTTCAAACTATTAGATACCTAAATCCCTAGAGGTTATAGACCCCTAAATATCTAGGGAAAAGACTTATAGACTCTTAAGTCTCTAGATTTCTAGATTATTAAATTTCTAGGTATTTAAATTTCCAGATTTCAAGATTCCTAAATCCCTAGATTTCGAGGTCTCTAGATTTCTGTGTGTCTAAGTCCCTATGTCTAAATACCTAACTCCCTAGATTTTTTGAGTTCTGTATTCCGAAATCCCTAGATTCCTAGATCCACATTTCTAGGTCCTAGATTTCTAGATTCTTAGATTTTTAAATTTCTGGATCTTCTGATTAATTCCTAGATTTCTATATCCCTGCAGCCCTATACTTCTCAATGTCCCTAGAGTCCTATATCTAGATCTCAATATCCCTAGATCTCCTTCTATAAAAAAATATTACCATATTCCTAGATTTCTACATCCTCAAATTCTTGCATCCCTTTCCTATAGTCCAAAATCCCTATATCTCCAGATTCCCCTATTTCTTACATCCCTATATTCTAAAATCACCATATTATATACCTATGTCTCCATATACCCAGATTTCTGCATTTCTACATAATTCAAAACATCCCTAGATTCCCACAGGATTCCTACATAATGTCCCTAGATCTCCACAACCCCTATATTCCTATGTCCCTATATCCCCAGATTTTCTCACCTCTACCAAATTAAAAAAATACATATATTACGTTCCTTTAATTAAATCCGACAAAATGTGACTCATTAAGTCACATTTAAGTTCACAATAAGCGATTTATGTAAGAAGTCGCAGGAAATGAATATCAAAAAGATATCGACAAGTGTCAATAACAAAAATGATTGTTATCAAAACGAGAAGGGGAATCACGTGTCCCGATTATGAATTTCATCACGTAATAATCCATTGATTGGTGAAGTCTGAAACAGTCGGAGATCGATCCGATCCGACACACCATCATCGCCTTTGTCCGTTTCCGCTTCAATTTCCATGTAAATCGCCTTAAGATCCGACCGTAGGCGGCCTCGCAAATAACTCGAACGAACCGTAGCCGTTCCTTTCAATCTCACGATAGCAAATCCGTGCCACCATCTGCAGCACTCGTTAACGATCATTTCTGAAGCAACCGAGCGGGAACGCTTTTCCAGCTGGCAATTTCCAGCTAACGACGCCGCCGGGATTTATTCGCTGATTACGGTGCTGGACAAAATGTTACGACACCCCTCTGAACTTTCGAAAAATCAAACTTTACGAACACTCCGTGCCCCGACCATTTCCTAGTCTTTCTTCCGTTCGAATCCGATTAAAATATCGCGTTAACGTTTCAGTTTACGAGACTCTAGATAAGGAAGTGGAGGGGACGCTCTCGTTATATGACCGGTAGCGGACGTCGCTCCATAGAACAGGTAAAACACCATTTGTGACGTGTCATTTGATAGGTTTTCAATTTTATTATTTTAATTAGGTTTTTAGTTTTCTGTTAAAGGGGCAAAAATTACGATTTTGTATTAGTTTCCTTAGAGGGTGAAAAATTTGGTAAAAAATAGATGTTTTATGGTATTGATATTAATAGTATAAAGTTAGTTCAGATTTATTAATTAGCTAAGGTAAATTTAGAAGTTTGCAAATTTTGAAAATTTGCTGAATATGTCAATTGAAAAATTGAAGTTTAATTTAATATTTAGAGAAAATTTGAAATTATACAAATTTTGTTAATGAAATTTGTTGAATATACAAATTTTAATATTTCAAAATTATATGTACGAATTTGAAAGTTTACAAATTATTAAATACGTGAATTAGAAAATTTGAAAATTGTTAAATATAGGAATTAGAAAATTTGAAAATTATTAAATATACAAGTTATAAAATTAAAAAATTGTTAAATATACAAATCAGAAAATTAAAAAATTATTAAATGTACATGTTAGAAAATTTGAAAATCATTAAATGAACAAATTAGAAAATAAGAAAATTATTTAATACACAAATTAGAAAATTAAAAAATCATTGAATACACGAATCAGAGAATTGAAAAATTATCAAACATACAAAGAAGAAAATTAAAAAATTCACATATAAATTAGTAAATTAGAAAATTAAATATATGAACATAAAGATAAGAAAATTATTAAATAAATAAATTTGAAAACTCGATTACCCCCTAAGAAAGGCCACGTAAAGAGTATATAAAAAAATACCCCATCATAAAACAAGGTAAAATCGAACTGTTCTGACAGCGAAATAGCAAAAGGTTTTTTTTTTATGACACGTGCAGAAGACGCATGTTTACGATGAAAAGCCGCCAGTGAGAAAGTACGGGACTTTATTTTACTTCAATACCGTAGATTTACTGTGCCGATCCCACGGAGTGTAACCACGGCCAAACGAAATGGAATAATCCGTCTTGGTATAACTTTTCGAAAACTTTCCAACACGAACGAAAGACCGCCGCGGAAATTTTTCCAACGCCTGTCTCGCGGGAAACCGCGTACCAGATGAATAGTCCGGCATTCTGCTAAAAACTCATCGCTTTCTGTTTCGAGTTTTGCATAATACGCAAACTTTCAGTTAACTTGTTCACATTTTGCGGTTCGCAGCACGCATTAATTTATCGCACCCTTTCAGCACTGTTATATACCGAAGTCATAACATTTGCTCTCTTCTCTTTTAGAAATATCTACTTGAATATTTAACACTAGAACAGGAACAAAACTGGTTAATACATTTTCATACTAGTTGAGTTTATTTTAACAATTTCCAAACTCGATACTATCAAACTGAACTTTCAAAAAAATTTCTTGTTACCCTTTAAAAAAGCACGAAGACCTACCTACGATACAAATAACGGCAATATAACGAGAGCAAAGAGAACACGCGGATATAAACGAGCAAAAATTCAGGTGGAATTACAAAAAATGGAACATAAAACTATAATACTCAGAATCAAAAAGACCACAAAATAAACTTTGATTTAAATGGACGTGCACGCGCACCAGGAGAAGGCAAGTGGCGCCGTCGTCTTCCGCATTAGAGCCTATACTAAAAAATCGCCTTAAGTTTAAATATAGCCTAACAGAAAGGCTCTCAATTCTCTAAAACCTCTCAATTTCCTCAAAACTGACATCAAATACCAAAACTCTGTTTTCGGTTTATATTCCATTTTGCATTCCATTATATCCCCTTTATAAATTTTATAATTTTATAAATCTATAAAATTCACCTTGCATTCCAGTATATCTGAAATATCAAAAAATTTTCAAATCGTGCGCGTCTAACAAGATGGCATCCGAAACGTATGTGAATGCAATTGATTCGCGCGCCATCTTACCAGCCGCGCACGAATCGTTCATTTCGAATCTCGGTAATAAGAGTATCGCGAAAAAGAACAGTAGCCAAACAATACGACACACGGAACGATAGTTATTCATGTTTTATCTTACGAGCAGTGATTCGGTAGAATGTATGCAAAAATATGCAATTTTGAACGAGCAACGCTAGTCGTTTATCTCGCGATATATGTACGAAGGTTCGAGCGAGATTCCAACGTTTTTATTGCGTTCGTTTTAAGCGTTCAATCATTTTGAGGTCACGCGAACTGTCTTTTTTTTTTGTTGTTTTTAAATCGCAGTGATAAATAAAACTGATAACGAATGATACGTCGAGTCGGGATTTTACAGATTATCACGGGGACGACGGACATTGTGATTTTCATTTTGACTCGACGCGTCCTGCTTCTGGTCCAACGGATTTTATTTATCGATTACTTTATCATATCTTAATGACCATTTCACGTATGGAATGGCGGCCATTTATGTGACATTTATTTTAATGTATTGTTTAAGTAATGGTGACTTGTATAATGTTGCTTCTGATTCGAAAAACTTGATTATACAGGGTAACTCAAAAATTGTGTAAAAGTGACTGAGTTTTTCAAGATTAATAACAAATTTTCATACTTCCTTTAATTTTTGAGGAAATTGAATTAAAATTTTTATTTTAATATTTGTAAAAAAGATCCCTAAGGAATTATAAAAACCCTAGATTTCAGTTCTCTGGATTCAGAAATCCCTAAATTATCAAATCTGTGCGTATGAAAATCCCTATATTTGTAAGTTACTAAATTTTCAAATTTCCAAATTCCTATATGTACAAATCACTAAATTATCAAATTTTCATTCTCAATTGTTATCACGAAATTCTCAAATCCCTAAATTCCCCAATACCTACATTTCCAGATCTCTAAATTTCCCAATCCTCAAATTTCCTAATCTCTGCATTCCCCAATTCCAAAATTTTCAAACTCTAAAATTTCCAACTCCCTAAAATCTTAATTCCCTAAATACCTAATTCCCTAAATTCCCACTTCCCTAAATTCCTAATTCCCTAAATTCCCAATTCCCTAAATTCCCCAATCCTAAAATTTCCAAATCTCTGCATTTCCCAATTCCAAAATTTTCAATTCCCTGAATTCCCAGATCTCTAAATTCCCCATTCCCTAAATGCCCAATTCCTAAAATTCCCAATTCCCTAAATTCCCCAATCCTAAAATTTTCAAATCTCTACATTTCCCAATTGCAAAATTTTCAAACTCTAAAATTTCCAATTCCCTAAATTCCCAGTTCTCTAAATTCCCAGTTCTCTAAATTCCCCATTCCCTAAATTCCCAATTCCCTAAATATCCAATTCCCTAAATTCCCAATTCCCCATATTTTCAATTCCCTAAATTCCCAATTCTCCAAACTCCCCAATCCTCAAATTTCCAAATCTGTACATTTTCCAATTCCCTAAATTCCCAATTCCCTAAATACCCAATTCCCCATATTCCCAATTCCCCATATTCCCAATTCCCCATATTCCCAACTCCCCATATTCCCAATTCCCCATATTCCCAATTCCCCATATTCCCAATTCCCCATATTCCCAATTCCCCATATTCCCAATTCCCCATATTCCCAATTCCCTAAATCCCCAACTCCCCATATTCCCAATTCCCCATATTCCCAATTCCCCATATTCCCAATTCCCCATATTCCCAATTCCCCATATTCCCAATTCCCTAAATCCCCAATTCCCTAGATATTCAACGAAGTGAAATAAATTATCCTTTAGAAAAAATCCCCCATCAAAGTTTCCCACCATTATTGTCCAAACTGTACAACAGTTACCGTTACCGATCGCGTTAACTGAGCGCTAAAGTCCCTCCATAAATGAGCATAGACTACTGTCGCCAAAATTAATTTTAGTGACGCATCGACGAAACAAGCATCGTGCAATGATGCCTATTAATTCCGCAGCAGAACGGTACACACGTTACAACAAAATAGAACATGGCAGACATACACGCAGTCCTAATCTGCAACTACATCAATCATAATCGTTCGACGACGTTTCCTTGTTTCCGTCGTTCGCTCGTCGAAATCCTCCACCTCTCGCCGTAACTGATCGCGTCCCGAGCCGAACGGCGATCAGTTAAGGCGACCTTACAGTACTCGTTGAACGGTAATTGTAAATGGGTATACGGTGCAATAACCGTTGAAATATAGTGGTGTCCGAATATTAATGCGAGCCACTGTGGATGGTGGGAACCGGTGCTCCCCGTAATATTTCTACGGGGACGTAAAGATCGTTAAACGCAGCAATGAGTATCCGTAAGCGCATAACTCGCTGTTCGAAACGCGAAGTTTGAATCTTAAACGAGCGATCCGTTTAAAGGTAAGGCACGGAGGGAATTCTCCGCATCGGTAGTTCTCCTTACGTAACAGAGAAATGAATACTTGGCCCGAGTAATCGGTGTACCCCCTCTTGTTGCGCCGTGTAATCGCCGGGAAGAGGAAACGGAGCTGAATATTTTCCTTCGCGGGACTTAATTGTGTTTGCGGATACTTTACAGAAAACGGTGTTTGCCTTCCTTTAGCCCCACGTTTCCAGAAAACATGGCCATCCAACTATAAAAATTCGGTAGCTTCGCAACTGCAGATTTCATTTCTATTTCGTTATCGTAATATAACGCGGTTCTAATTTTTTTTTTTTAATTTTTGGGAGAACTGTTCATTCTTGGGCTGCATGTTAACCTTATGGTGCTTGGTGACCACATGTGGGGACATCTATAAAATCAAATACATACTGTTAGGTATGATTTGATAACATAATGCCTCAAAGTGGGAAATTTGGTATATTAACTTTGAGGTTAAGGTTTGAAAAACATGGCTACCTACGCACTTTATAATTACTCCTATTACAAGATGGCGGGTTGGTTAGAGCAGTGTCTAATTTGGATAGTTATAGCCAGACATAATTCGATGATAAGTATACCTCAAAATGCTAATTATAGTGTACTAACTTTGAGGCTGAAGCTTGAAGAAAATGGCTACCTTTATAATTATACTTCATACAAAATGGCGGGTGGTCAGTTAGAGCTAACAATGTCCAATTTGAACAGTTATAGTCAGACATAATTCGATGACATAAAAGTACCTCAAAATGCTAATTATAGTATACTAACTTTGAGGTTAAGGCTTAAACAAAATGGCTACCTGCATACTTCATAATTATACCTCATGCAAAATGGCTGCTTATCACTTAAAGCAAACAATGTCCAATTTGGACAGTTATAAAATCAAACATAATTCGATGATGAAAAGTTAGCTCAAAATACCAGTTATGGTATATAAATTTGAAGCTTAAAGCTTGAACAAAATGGCAGCATATTTATTACTGTCTCTAACATAAAATGGCCCATTGTCACATGGTGAACAAAAACCAATTTGGACACGTACAAAATCATATATGATACGAACATAATCCAAAATGGCAACCACAGTATATCAATTTAAAGCTTAAAGCTTGAAAATAGCAACGTAAGCGCTTTACTGCTGTTTTTAACACGTATAGAATGAAACATGTCATGGTATAACTTTATCAAAATGGTATTAATACAATTTAAAATTTAAATCTTGAAAAAGAGCTACATGATCATTTTATTACTATTTTTACAAAATGATTAGCCAAATGCAGTAATGACCAACTTAGAAGTTTATATAGATAAAAATGATTTGATGAGAAAATTTCAAAATGGAAGTTACGACAGCTTATGAGTCTTGAAGAAAATGGCTGCTCATTACTTATAATACAAAATGGCTGACGAGTAAACAATGTCCAATTTTCAAGCACATCATAAAAATAACATAAAATGACGTTAACGGTATTCGCAAATACATAACAGTTTATCATCCACTGCAGAATATTTCCATAATTATTGAGTTTCAGACTCGTATAAGTTTATGGGTCCTAAAATCAGGTAGCAGCTTCCAGCCATATAACTGAAGCTTCCTAATGCTTTTACCCCACTTCTCCATAAAGAAGTGCAACAGCTAATTATCAACCTTCTTCAAGTTTTCCAAACAATTCATAAGAAATTTGGGTGATAAAATCAGGCGAATCCACATCTGAAACGATGCTCGGAATGAATCTGCGGTGCTCGGGAATTCGTTTTTATCATCGCGACAGTTTCGTTGGCTGAGTATTGTGCGAAATATTCACGCAAGAAAGCGCGAAACGGACTGTTCTTGCGATAAGACATTACGAGCAGGGAAAGCAGAATCCTTGTAACGCGTAAGAAACGGAAAGCTGCTTTAAACGGCTTTTCAAGTAGATAAATTCTGCTCGCAACGAGTGACGATGAGATACCTTGGAAGTTGCTTGTAACGTAACTCTTCCAGTTTGCTTGGATTGTTCTCTTATGAATGATAGGCTCTTTTACCGTTCTACACTTCTCTTTCTTTCGTCTTTGCGACCATTATTCGCCCAAATTTTGCTTTTATGTGTTATTTTCGTTGAGGTGCAAAACCTCTTTGTTAAAAAATATTTTATATTCTCATAAATTTATAATGTTATACATATTGTACGATTGCTGAAATATTTTAGAGTTCAGAGTTTTTCAATAGTTACATTTCAGATTTTTGAAATATATTAAAAATGTTTTTAATATATAATAAAATAGCAGGATGCACATTAACAAATTGAAATGCATCATTTTTGTCTTTCTATTTCTGAGCCATTCAGCGATCCCTTTTCAGTTGATTACAAAGTACTTGATTTCTCAAAGAGAAAACACCGGATTCCGTCGCTATTTTCCCTTATTAAATTTCTCTTTACCATGGAATTATTCTTATTCCCTCTGGTCTACTTACCTTCCATTTTGAAGGGTAATAAAGAGAAAGAAGCGGAGGATGAGAAGAAACAAGCTTCTACCTTTCATAGCTGTTCATTGTCAGCTTAAGCTCCAACGGAATATTTCAGCGATCTGACTTTTATGACAGTAGAAAGCAAATCATGCTGAAAATTCTTTCTCTTCCATTCGGAGGAGTGATTTTTTTCATCAAATAAGCGAATTTATTATATGACTTAAACAAAATCCTTTGATCATTAAATTACAGTTAAGACTGCACTGATCGCTAAATTTAAACAAAACTAAACGATCAAATGTTGCTAAACATGTAACTAAACGGTCAAACTATATTGCTACGAAAATACAGGATAATTTCTGATCATTCTTTAGATGTGATCATGGGTAGATCCGTATCATGTCAGATCAAACGGTACAGCAGATTGCTGCAAAATGAAAACGGTAGAGGACTACTTTCTGCATCTTTAAGGTGCGTTTGCAATAGGCAATGTTCTGGAGTGGTCAGAACAAGTTCAGTTAAGTAATACAATGTGAAGGATCATATACTACTAGGCAGACTATGACCTTCCCTTCTGCGTCTACTAACTACAAGGACTCTGACTAGTTAGCTAACTAATTTCCTAGTGTGAACACATCTTTAGGAACTACTTACACTAGAGAAGTAGTCACATTAATGTTTAAATGCAGCCTAGGCAAGAAATTTAGGAGGGAGTACCATAGGCTACCTAGGTTCCAAGGATCCTCTGGCGTTTATCAAGTGCGAAGACTCTGACCACTTGGCTAACTACTTTCCTAGTGTGAACACATCTTTAGGGACAATTTACACTAGACAAGTAGTCGGACTAATGTTCAGATGCAGCCTAGGCACGAAACTCAAGAGGGAGTATCATAGGCTACCTAGGTCCAATGTACTATGACCCTCCCTTCTGTGTTTATGAAGTACGAAGAGTCTGACCACTTGGCTAACTACTTTCCTAGTGTGAACACATCTTTGGAGACAATTTACACTAGACAAGTAGTCAGACTAATGTTAAAATGCAGCCTAGGCAAGAAACTCAAGAGGGAGTATCATAGGCTACCTAGGCCCAATGTACTATGACCCTCCCTTCTGTGTTTATGAAGTACGAAGAGTCTGACCACTTGACTAACTACTTTTCTAGTGTGAATACATCTTTATGAACCATTTACACTAGATTAGTAGCCAGACTAATGTTCAAATGCAGCCTAGGCAAGAAACTCAAGAGGGAGTATCATAGGCTACCTAAGTCCAATGTACTATGATCCTCCCTTCTGTGTTTATTAAGTACAAAGAGTCTGATCACTTAGCTAACTACTTTCCTAGTGTGAATACATCTTTAGGGACCATTCACACTAGACAAGTAGTCAGACTAATGTTCACATGCAGCCTAGGCAAGAAACGCAAGAGGGAGTATCATAGGCTACCTAGGTCCAATGTACTATGACCCTCCCTTCTGTGTTTATGAAGCACAAAGAGTCTGATCACTTTACTAACTACTTTTCTAGTGTGAATACATCTTTAGGGACCATTCACACTAGATTAGTAGCCAGACTAATGTTCAAATGCAGCCTAGGCAAGAAACTCAAGAGGGAGTATCATAGGCTACCTAAGTCCAATGTACTATGACCCTCCCTTCTGTGTTTATTAAGTACAAAGAGTCTGATCACTTTACTAACTACTTTTGTAGTGTGAATACATCTTCAGAGACCATTTACACTAGACAAGTAGTCAGACAAATGTTCAAATGCAGCCTAGGCAACAAACTCAAGAGGGAGTATCATAGGCTACCTAAGTCCAATGTACTGTGATCCTCCTTTCCGTGTGTATTAACCACAAAAATTCTAATCACATGACTATTTTCCTATTGTAAGCACCTCCTTAGGAGTCATTTACCATACAAATAACAAGACAAACACTCGGACCACGCCCAGTTAAGTAACAGGATAGTCACCGAAGGTACTCGCCTAGTGCAAACGCACCCTAACTCAAAAGAACAGCACATTGTACCGAGTATGTTCATGACTCACAGGCAGGTTCTTCCCGGTGGCAAGTGCGTGGCCGCACGCATGCACTTGTAAAAGAGGAAAACGAAGCGGAGGTCCAGAGGCTGGCACCGATGTGGGCGACGGATTGGTCCTGCGACGCAGTAGGAGGCAGATCGACATTCCGCGACGCTGCAGACTACTCAGAGACTGTGACCGCAGAATCGTGACGAAAACTCATCAGCCGTGCGAAAATCCACGGAGCGAGAAACACGGAGGCAACAAACAGCCGGAGAAAAATGATAATGACGTAGGGAGAGCGGTCCGGGAGCAAAGAGAATCTCTGCTTCCCTTTATGTCACTCCGCGATGCTAACCATGCGTGTGCGTGTCTGCGTGTGCTTGTCCCCTTTGATGATATCGCCGTGTCTCGGAATCGACACGACCAATCGCGATCACACTGAAAATAGCGGCGTAGAGGGCGCGATGCCCTTTGTCGGTGCCCGAAAGGCTACGTTCCCGTGGGAAAAGCTGCGCATAGTCGGTTCAGACCTGTGTTATTTAACACGGCTCTGTTATTATTCGCACATTCCAATGCACCGGGTCGGAAGCTGACCAGCCATTAAAATCTGCACTATGATCCTTCAATGTGATATTCCTTCAAGGTGAACTGCGAAGTTCAGGATCACATTCATGTCGCATAAATCAAATAAATTTCGTCCACTGTGTTAAATAATATTCTTTAGTTGCAAGACACGGGCGTGTTGACGCAGTGCGGCGTCAAAAGACGTCGGGGTATCGTCGGGCCTGTGGAAATGGTCCAAGGTGGAGCTTGATTTCTCCTGGGTACACGCAGATAACTGAAGATACGAGAATATACGGAGCCGGTCGAAGCTGCAGACGCGTGTGGAAGAGCAACAACCCGTAGGAGATGAAAGAAAAGGCGTAAACATGACCGTGGGTTGACCGCATGATTGAAAATAGTTCAGCAAAAAGCCGCTGCTGCCGAGTGCAATCATAATTTACAATAAACGTAGGAAGCACAGTATGCAGCTAATTTATTGACACTTGTAACCTCGGAGGCAGAGAATGGACTTCGTTTACTGTACAATCTAAAAACTTTACTGCATCCCATTATTGTTCATTCTCTTCGTGTATTGCTTCATTAGGGTCAATTTACTTATAGCTTAGTCTTTATTTATAGTTCAGTGATTTTGAGGTTGGTTGGCAAGTTTCAGGTTTGCAATTTTAACAAGTTTCTACATTCTGAAATCTGTAGGTCCTCAAATCTCTATATTCCCAAATCTAGATCTCTAGATGTCATATTCCAAGATTCTGAGGTTCTTATATACTCAGATCTCCAGCTATCTATATTCCTAGATAATATCCCCAGATTTCCACATCCTTGAGTCCCCATATCCCTACATCCCCAATCAGGTGACATCGTCTCCCTACATCTCCAGATCACCAGGTCTCATCCCTAAATGTCCACATCTCTGCAATTAACAGAAACTCGACGAAGCACAAGAAACAAAAGCCTGAAGTCTCGTACTTTGTAATGGTACATCGAACAAACAAAGTAATTTTGCCTGAAAGGAACGTTGAATCAGGTTGTCAAGTTGGCTTAACAAACACGAGAGTTAACGAAGAAAGTGGAAGGCGCCCTTCACCGCGGTAGCTCTGTCGTATTTCAGTTTCACCGACGATGATTCATATTAATTGGCAGATGTCGGAAGCGTTCAGTTCATGTAACTGGTTCGACGTGAAATACGCGACGGACAATTGTGTGTTGCTTTTGAAGCGAAAGCCTCTTGCGTCGTCGGACACCGCCGCAAAATACGGTAATAAGTTATCCTCGGGTTTGACCAGCTGACGGGGAACGAGCATTACGTCAGCACAGGTGCGATTGACGTTCCCGAACGTGCCACGTGAAAATTCTCATGCAATGCTAACCCCGAATGCGCCACGTGTACCTTGAATAGCTAACTCCGAGCTCCCATATTTCGATGCCTTCGTTTGAAATGCAGAGTTATTGCTATAACTTTTAGTTGGCGGAAAATAGTTGACGACTTTGTGAAATTTCAGTCGATATCTGTTCATCTAGGTTCATATTTGATGACATCCTCTGGGTTCATATTTAATTGCATGTTTCGGTTCATATTTGATGTCACGGATTGGTATTTGGAAATGTCACCTAGATACATTTGGTAACATCATCTGGATCGATACTCAACAAAATTCATGTCACCCTATCTAAGAGTATATTTGGACACATTCTTTGGGATCATATTAGATGATGTTTTTTAGATCCACATTTAATATCAATCAACTTCAGTAGCATCAGCTGCATCTACATTTGATAACATCAAGATTAATACTCAATTAAATTTATGTGGACATTGCACTTATCTACTGATGCATGTTTGGACACATCTTTGGGATCATATAAGGTGACATCTTTTAGGTCCACATATAGTAACATTGCTTGAATCCACATTCAGTAGCATCAGCTGCATCCACATTTGATAACATGTGGATTGATACTCAATTAAATTTATGTGGACATTACACTTATCTACTGATGCATGTTTGGATACATCTTTGGGATCATATAAGGTGACATCTTTTAGGTCCACATATAGTAACATTGCTTGAATCCACATTCAGTAGCATCAGCTGCATCCACATTTGATAACATGTGGATTGATACTCAACTAAATTCATGTGGACCTTGCACCTATCTAAGAAGCATATTTGGACACATCCTTTGGGATCATATTAGGTAACATCTTTTAGTAACATCACCTCAATCCACATTCAGTAGCATCAGCTGCATCCACATTTGATAACATGTGGATTAATACTCAACTAAATTCATGTGGACCCTGCACCTATCTAAGAAGCATATTAGGACACATCCTTTGGGGTCATATTAGGTAACATCTTTTAGTAACATCACCTCAATCCACATTCAGTAGCATCAGCTGTATCCACATCTGATAACATGTGGATTGATACTCAACTAAATTCATATGGAACTTGCACCTATTTGAGACCATAATTTGGACAGATCTTTGGGATCATATTAGGTGACATCTTTTAGGTCCACATTTAGTAATATTGCCTGAATCCACATTCAGTAGCATCAGCTGCATCCACATCTGATAACATGTGGATTGACACTAAACTAAATTCATGCACCATAAAAGTTCCTATTTGGTCCTTTGGGTTCACATTAGGTGACTTCTGGATCCACGTTTGGAAACATCACCTAAATCTATGTTTACCAGAATTATCTGGATTAATGCTAAGTCTATGTGACGAAGTGTGAATAATAATGGCAATATAATGAAATGTAGATGTACTATGTACTTGAGTATGCATTACACTAAGAACATTCTTTAAAAACGGACAACGGTAGTACACATATGATATGCCATATTGAAATGGAGCACGTGTGTTCCCATAATCACGTATATACCGTATGAACTTATTAAAATGAGTGCATAACGATTCACCAGGAAATCTTGAATACCGTTTTGAAATTGTCAAATGCAATGTAACGTCGATTAACATCAGGAGTATTGCATTTTCGCTATAAAGAGGCAGTCTGCTTAGCATAAAAATTATGCGCGAGTTGCCGCGAGCCATTTGAAATTCAAACGGTGTGTCACACGATGAAAGCATAAGAATTTATGATCACTGCAATGAATTCATGAGCTTTAGCTCCATTGTGAACAACAATTAACGTGAATTCTACCTTGAGAAAGCGATATTCACGCACTGCAACCACCGTAATGTGCACAGAATTTGGTCTCCTGGCTATTTGGTCCCTGTGCATTAAATATACGCGAAACATAAAAGGAGAAAAAGAGTAAATTACTTTCAACGTGGTATTAAAACGAAAATATACATAGATTTACGGATAATGGTTGATTTCATTCATTTTCAGATTCATTCGTGCGTTCATCAAATTCTTAACTTTCAAAATTTAGTAATTTTATAAGTCAAAGTTGTGGATGATATGTAACCTTGAACTCTGAACACGTGCGCAGTCGGTAATAGAAGATGATATGCATGCGCAGTAAAGTTAATACAACATGTGCAACCTAGACGGAGAATAGTAACATTACTGCGCATAATTACTATTTACAGTTAGTAACTGCGCATATGATTTATACTAAATATGATGTCAAAAATACTCCTTTGGAAAGGAGTTTCCAAATCCCTAAATCACCAAATTCCTACATCTCCAAATCTCTAAATCATCAAATTCTTAAATTACCAAATGTCGAAATCTCCAAATTCCTAACTTCCAAGGTCCCTAGATCCTAATATCCTTAAATCTCCAAATCCCAAAATTCTCAAATTTATAAATCTCCAAATCCCTAAATCCCCATATTCATAACTCTCCAAATCCCTAAATTCTTAAATTCCTAAATCTCCAAATCCCTAAATCCCCAAATCTTTAAATTCCCAAATTCATAAATCTTCCAATCCCTAAATCTCCAAATCTTTAAATTCCCAAATTCATAAATCTTCCAATCCCTAAATCTCCAAATCTTTAAATTCCCAAATTCATAAATCTCCAAATCCCTAAATCCCCATATTCATAACTCTCCAAATCCCTAAATTCTTAAATTCCTAAATCTCCAAATCTTTAAATTCCCAAATTCATAAATCTTCCAATCCCTAAATCTCCAAATCTTTAAATTCCCAAATCCCTAAATCTCCAAATCCCAAAATTCTCAAATCCCTAAATCTCCAAATCTTTAAATTCCCAAATTCATAAATCTTCCAATCCCTAAATCTCCAAATCTTTAAATTCCCAAATTCATAAATCTTCCAATCCCTAAATCTCCAAATCTTTAAATTCCCAAATTCATAAATCTCCAAATCCCTAAATCCCCATATTCATAACTCTCCAAATCCCTAAATTCTTAAATTCCTAAATCTCCAAATCTTTAAATTCCCAAATTCATAAATCTTCCAATCCCTAAATCTCCAAATCTTTAAATTCCCAAATCCCTAAATCTCCAAATCCCAAAATTCTCAAATTCCTAAATCTCCAAATCTTTAAATTCCCAAATTCATAAATCTCCAAATCCCTAAGTCTCCAAATCTTTAAATTCCCAAATTCATAAATCTTCCAATCCCTAAATCTCCAAATCTTTAAATTCCCAAATTCATAAATCTCCAAATCTTAAAATTCCCAAATTCATAAATCTTCAAACCCCTAAATCTCCAAATCCCAAAATTCTCAAATTCTTAAATCTCCAAATCTTTAAATTCCCAAATTCATAAATCTCCAAATCCCTAAGTCTCCAAATCTTTAAATTCCCAAATTCATAAATCTCCAAATCCCTAAGTCTCCAAATCTTTAAATTCCCAAATCCCTAAATCTCCAAATCCCAAAATTCTCAAATTCTTAAATCTCCAAATCTTTAAATTCCCAAATTCATAAATCTCCAAATCCCTGAGTCTCCAAATCTTTAAATTCCCAAACTCATAAATCTTCCAATCCCTAAATCTCCAAATCTTTAAATTCCCAAATTCATAAATCTCCAAATCCGTAAATTCTCAAATCCTCAAATCTCTAAATCCCCAAATCCCTTCATATCGAAATCCCCAGACCAAACTCCTAGATTCCCAAACCCAAAAGTCCCCAAATTCCCCCAGAAATTTTACAATCCCCAAATACTAAAATGATCAAATCCTCAAAGTTCCCAAATTTCCAAACCCCCAAATCTCTCCCACCCCAAAAACGTGTAAAAACAAACAATCTCTTTCACATGTGCCATAATTCTCCCTAGGTACTCCAGATTTACTGTTGACTGTACAGTTGCCAGCCAAGAGTCAGGTCGTTGTTGTACACCATGAGGTGCGTGTTTCTTTCAAGATAAACACGCTGCGTGCGATAAAGAACACGCATGGCCGCGTTATGTTTTCATTAACCACAGCCCAGTGATTTGAAGTGTTACTAGGAAATCTCAGCCTCGATTTCTGGATGCGATGAATATTAATAGCGCGCTTTTTGCATCGCGGCTGATTGTGTGTTAAAACGAACTTCGATTACGTACTACGATCATTGACGCATAGGATTAACTCGTAGCGTAATTTGAATATTTGTGTCAAACTATTACGCGAGGCTTGTTTTAAAACACAGAGCCGGGGAATGCACTCATGCATAATTCACGCACACACACACCGCTTTGTCTGCCTTCTCATAAGGCGGCCGCACCTTTTAACGCGTTAACCAGTTCTACTCGTAACTCTTTTCCACCTCGTAATCTAACTAGCAGCCAGTTTCCTGTGCGTTCGAGCAACATTATGGAAATGGGCTGAAAAAATTGAACGTAATTAGATTACTATCCGAGCATTCGCGTATACCTCTTCTTTATTAATTGAGATAACAGTGAATTGTAGATAGAAGCTGAAAGTGTAATAAGCATTTACCAGGTTTGTGTTTTGTTTCTTTAAGGTCGGGTCGCGTTAACTGAGCGCTACAATCCCGCCGTAAATGAGCGCGGCCGATTTTCATGAATTTGTCAAATTGAGTTTGTGAAGTAAATAAAGATGAAGGAACATTATGCAGCAATCTCCAGCAATTCTGATCAATGTGATCATCAAATTTTACGTTTCTGAATTTTCGAATTTTTAAATTCCTAATTACCTAAGTTCCCAAAACCGTAAAATTACCAAATCTCTACATTTGTAAATTTACGAGACATTAAAACCTCGAATCCAAGGATCTACAAATTTCTTGATTCACAGATCTATAAATCTCGAAATCCCCAAAATAGTCAAAATAACCAAAATATAAAAAATCCCCAAAATAGATGAAGTCCCAAAATCTGCCAAATCTCTAACTCACAAACGCCAAAATCCCAAAAATACCCAAAATCAGCAAGTATAAAATTCCCAAAATCCTCAAAATCATCAAATCCCAAAATCCCCAAAAAAACTAAAAATTCTCAAGTTCAAAAATCCCCAAAGTACCAAAATTCCTAAGTTACAAATCTCAAATTCTCCAATCACCAAACTCCCAAAATCCTAAGTCCCGAAATCCCCAGAATCACCAGATCCCTAACTTACAAATCCTAAAATCCCAAAATGCCCTAAATTTTCAAGTTTCTAAATTCTCAAAATCACTAAACCCCTAATTTACAAATCCCAAAATCCCAAAAATAACAAAAATTCTTAAATTCCAAAATCCCTGAAATAACAAAATCTCTAAGTTACAAAACACAAACTCTTCAAACACCAAAATCCCAAAATCAGTAAAATCACCAGATCCCTAACTTACAAACCCTAAAATCGCAAAATCCTCAAGTCACTAAATTCTCAAAATTCTCAAAATCACTAAATCCCTAATTTACAAATCCCAAAAATAACAAAAATTCTTAAATTCCAAAATCCCTAAAATAACAAAATCCCTAAGTTACAAATCCCAAACTCTTCAAACACCAAACTCCCAAAATCCTAAGTCCCAAAATCATTAAAATCACCAGATCCCTAACTTACAAACCCTAAAATCCCAAAATCCTCAAGTCTCTAAATTCGCAAAATTCTCAAAATCACTAAATCTCTAATTCACAAACCCCAAAATCCCAAAAATACCAAAAATTCTTAAATTCCAAAATCCCTAAAATAACAAAATCCCTAAGTTACAAATCCCAAACTCTTCAAACACCAAATTCCCAAAATCCTAAGTCCCAAAATCATTAAAATCACCAGATCCCTAACTTACAAACCCTAAAATCCCAAAATCCTTAAGTCTCTAAATTCGCAAAATTGTCAAAATCACTAAATCCCTAATTTGCAAACCCCAAAATCCCAAAAATTCTGAAATTCCAAAATCCCTAAAATAAAATCCCTAAGTTACAAATCCCAAACTCTTCAAACACCAAACTCCCAAAATCCTAAATCCCAAACTCACTAGAATCGCCAAATCCCTAACTTACAAACCTTAAAATCCCAAAATGCCCAAAATCCGCAAGTCTCTAAATTCCCAAAATTCACAAAATCCCAAAATCATCAAAATCACCAGATCCCTAACTTACAAACCCCAAAATCCCAAAATACCGAAAATTCCCAAAATATAAAAATTCCAAAATCTTAACACGCAAAATCGTCGAACCCACAAATTCCAAAATCCCCAACCCCAAAATCCTCGGACATAAAAATCCCCCAAACCTCGTTTCTCCGTTACATCGAAAGCCGAATCTCCCCGAACCCCTAAGTCCACAAACCCCGCGCTGCCATCGCGCAGCAACTCCCCATCGTTAAGCGGCATAAGTATCTCATAAACGTGCGATACACATCGCAAACACGTGAACGGCTAACGATATAATCTGAAGGTTCCAGAAAGCAAATGGTTCACTCGTAAAAGCTCTGTTTAACAAAACGTTTCCCAGGATAACACCAGCCGAGCTCGGGCAAAGGTTGAAAGACCCTTGAAAGAGAACTTGATCATCGTTTAGCTCTATCCACCGTGAATGACGTATAATTTAATATAATTTGTGCATAATACCCAGACCGGAAAAAAAGTGAATATGTTAATCGAGTCTGTCCACAGGAACAGTAGCTCGGATTGAGACGCGTGACAGGATGACGAGGCAAAGTAGCGATAATAACAAGGTGTACACGAAAGAACGAAGTATAATATTAGAGGCCCAGCTGATCCAGCGTGATGTTCGAGAACCCGGGAACCCCCCATCGCCGTAGGATGTATCAATCACACCAACCTCCCAGCTGGACTTTTTACCGGGGACGGGTTTTTTTCGTAATTAAATTGTCCGGGGGTTGCCTGCGATGTGACTGGTGGACGCGGTGTTAACGTTTCAGGCAAACAAATCTGTAGGATGAAACGACGCTGCAAGTACCAGGTGGAGAACTCCATTTGTCGTTGATTAGCTCTTGTTATGATGTGATGTCTTTACGAGATACACCCGGGAGCAATTGCGAGGACGTTGAATAGGGTCGCGTGTGTTCATTGGAATTGGTAATTTGGAACATTTGCAATTCTTTAATACACAACTGTCACGAATTTATAAATTTTGAGATCCACAAGTTCCGAATTTAAAAATTCCGACATTTCCGAATGTATGAAATTTTCGAATTCTTATATTCATTACTATTTCTAAATCTCTAGATCTATAAATTCCTAGATTCTCCAAGATGTGGATCCATCAAATTCCAAGATCCTCGAAGACCTACCTAACTCCTTAGATGTCCACATTATTAGAACTCCAAAACAATGAATCTATTGATTCCAAGATCTACAAGTTTCTGTATCCACAAATCCCTAGATTAACAAATTAATAGGTTCCCAAAACTCTATGTCCCTAAACTCTTACATTCTCAAATAACTATATTTCCACATGTTTCCAAATCCCTAGACTTCCAAACTCTTATGTCCCTAAATCCCTACGTTCCCAGAACCCTGAATACTCAACCTACATCAGAAATCCCTAGATGTTCACACTCACGCGTTCCTAAATTACTAAATCCACAAATTCCTATGTCAAGAAATCCTTAAATCCCCAAATTCCTACCTCACAAATCCCTAGATATCCATATTCCTAACGTTCCTAGCATGTAAATCCACAAATTCCGACGTCCTGAAATCCCTAAATCCCCAAAATCATTCGATCCCCAATTCCTTTGTCCCCAAATCCCTAGATTCCCAAACTATTATATCCCTAAATTCCTAGATCGACAAATTCCTGTGTCTCTAAATTTCTGAATCACCAAATTCCTATATTCAGAAATTCCTAAATCCCCAGATTCCTAAGTCCCCACACCCTCAAATCTTTAAATTACCAAATTTCTACGCTCCAAAATCCCTAAATCCCCAAATTTCTGTTCCTAATTCCCTAGATCTCCAAATTTCTACATCCCAAAGTTCACAAATCCCCAAATTCCTACATCCCCAAATCCCTAAATACGCAAATTCCTACATCCCAAATCTCTAAATTACCAAATTTCTACGTTCCAAAATCCCTAAATCTCCAAATTTCTGTGTTCCTAATTCCCTAGATCTCCAAATTTCTACATCTCTAAGTTCTCAAATCCCCAAATTCCTAGGTCCACAATTTTCTACGTTCCCAAATCCCTAGATTCGCAAATTCCTAAACCCTCAAATCTCTAAATTACCAAATTTCTACGCTCCAAAATCCCAAAATCCCCAAATTTCTGTTCCTAATTCCCTAGATCTCCAAATTTCTACGACCCAAAGTTCACAAATCCCCAAATCCCTAGATTTGCAAATTCCTACATCCCAAATCTCTAAATTACCAAATTTCTACGTTCCAAAATCCCCAAATTTCTATGTCCCCAAATCCCTAGATCTCCACATTTCTATATCTCTAAGTTCTCAAATCCCCAAATTCCTAGGTCCCCAATTTCCTACGTTCCCAAATCTCTAGATTCGCAAGTTCTTACGTCCCCAAATCTCTAAATTACCAAATTTCTACGTTTCAAAATCCCTAAGTTCCCAAATTTCTATGTCCCTAAATCCCTAGACTTCCAAATTTCTACATCTCTAAGATCACAAATCCCCAAATTCCTACGTCCGGAAATCCCTAAATCCCCAAATTCCTACGTTCAGAAACCCCTAAATCCTCAAATTCCTACGTTCAGAAACCCCTAAATCCTCAAATTCCCACGGCTAGAAGTCCCTAAATCCCTAAATCTCTAGGTCCCCAATCTCCTATGTGCCCAAACCCGTTGATCCCCAAATTTTGACATCCCTAAATGTACCCGTGACGATAATCATCCATCAATCGCAAAAAAAGAACAAAGATGGTGGACCTGCCTCAGAGCACATCACACGCATGCGCAGTACGTCCGATATATGGGTACGTCCGAGAAAGTGGTTTAACCATCAAATTATCCGATCGAAATTTGTTTTTATCAAGGCTGCAACAAGAAACAAGTGTAGCAAGTAGATAATTCAGAAGAAATGCTACCGTATACGTGATCGTTCCAAAGTGGATACCCGGTACACACCTTGATGGCAGATGCACGCCACGGATGGACACCGAAGAAGTGGAAAGAACTTGAAGAAACGTACTGTAATTCTCGCCGTGGCTCTGAGAATCCTCGACTTCGCGGATGGGTGAATTTAAAGCGGATCCGAGACCCATATGGAAAGACCGGTCTCCGCCAAGCCAAGACACAAAGCTGCAAAAGCAAGCTTTTGCCGACGAGAGGTGACACGCCGATTACTGGAGATACGATTTTTTTGCAGTTACTCCTTTTTCCGCTGCGACTACCGTTAACGCGGATCCTGTGCTTTTGTCGTGGGTCCCTTTGCCGCACCAGAAAATTACGAACCTTTGACCCTTCGTTCGCTAATCTGCAAGCGAAACGGCTCTTGCGCTGCGTACAAAGAAAGAATTATTCTGGAAATACGTGTAACCGTGTCGATGTAACTAGTACGGAGGACCTTTCAATCAACCCTTTGTCGCGTTCCGAACAAAGCATCAAGTTTCTGCGAATTTTATTCGGGACTGCACATTTTTCGACGAGCTGCAAAATTCCGGGAGGCTTTACAATAGCGTTTCGTTAAATGAAAATGTGGAGAGAAATGTTCGGGTAATTGTTTAAATGATTGTTAATCTTTGATATTGTGTATTTGGAAGCTGCCTTAAATTTCAAGTTTAATAGTGGACTTTAAAAATGTGGGAATTTAAGAAATTTATTAGAAGATGATATTAATCCGTTTTTATTTATAAATCGGACAAAAATTGACAAAAATAAGCAAGGGTTTACGAAGGTTATCGAAGATCGTCAAAGACCGACAATAATCGTGAAAGATCGTTAAAGATCGTGAAAGATCGACTGAGACCATCAAAGACGATTGAAGATTATGAAAGATCGACAAAGATTGACACAAATCAAGGAAAAACTACAGAAATTAACGAAAACTGACGGAAACCGGCGAACATTGACGAACATCAACGAAAGTCGACGGAAACCGACGAAGACCAACGGAAACCAACGAAGACCGACGGAAACCAACGAAGACCGACGAAGACGGACGGAAACCGACGAAGACCTACGAAAACCAACGAAGATGGACGAAGACCGACGGAAACAAACGAAGATGGACGAAGACCGACGGAAACCAACGAAGATCGACGGAGACCGACGGAAACTAACGAAGATCGACGAAGACGTACGAAAATCGACGAATATCAACGAAAACCGACAAAAATCGACAGAAATCGACCAATATCGACTGAAACCAACAAAAACCGACGGCTTTTCCACAAAGTAACACGCGATAAAATAACATATTATTTTTCAGCGACCGCAAACATGACATAAAATTTGCTATACCAGTAACTAGTAGTATATAACTATTAGTTAAAATGCTATTAAATTACCAAAATCCACGTTCGCTCCGAGCAGACTGTACAACTGGAAACTTTCACTTCGTCATTCCATCGGTACACCGCTGTACCAGAAGACAGTGATTCTTTTTCTTTCGTAGAAGATAATTGGTCGTACAGCGAACGGCTTCACTTTCTACATTGAGACGTTCCCGACGATGCGTCGGTTCGAGATCCATTTGACTGGTTAATTGCATCAGCGATCATACCTACAAGGTGCTGGTGCAAGAGGAAATGTGCAACAAGTGTGACCGCTTCATCGGTCGGCTGGTGCGTGGTGGGTAGGCGTGAGAAACTGTGCGCGGTTGGTGCGAGGAGGATGAAAAGAAAGGATCGGAGCCGGGGAGAAACGTTCGAAAGGTCGCATTTCTGAGATTTTCTCGAGTTCCCGGTGACCTGGAGCCGTCGGTGAAGCTGGATCCGCGTAGACAAAGGAGAGGCCGACGCCCACGCGGTGCCCCGATCACGGGCTCCCTTTTCAGCGATTGCTTTCGCGGGAGTATGGCCGATTGAAAAGGTCACCGAGTGAATCGAACGAGACGTCATTACAGTGATTTATGGTCACAGGTCGTACAAATATCGAACTTTTCCTCATTTTTCACGTTTACGTAGCTGTATTTAAATAAATTCTGTATTCATGGATACTTAGGCTCTTGAACTGCTGTATGTATGAATATATCCCTAGAATCACTAGAATGCAATAATCAAATTAATAAATGTCTAGAGATACCTAGGTCTCAAATTCACAAATATAACCTTGAAAGATTTTAGATATTTAGCTATAAAAATAGATCCGCAGTTTGTAGATTCAAAAGTTACTAGATTTCTACATCTATAGATAAAAAATATATGGATTCAAAAATTTCAAGGTTTAAGAATCTCTATGTAAAAATTCCTAGATCCAAAAATTTCTGTATAAGAATTAAAAATCTTTGTATAAGAATTCCTAGACTCAACAATTTCTAGTAACAAAATTATTAGATCCTAGAATTTCTAGATACTAATCCCCAGATTACCGAATTCATAAATCTCCAAACTAAATCCCCAAATTATATACCCCTAAAATAGGTACCTATATCGTTAGATTCCGAAGTCCCTAGATTCTCTAATTACTGGACCTCCATATTCCTAGATTCCCTAATTACTAGACCTCCACGTCCCTAGATTCCCTAATTGCTAGACCTCCACGTCCCTATATTCCCTAATTATTAGACCTCCACATCCCTAGATTCCCTAATTATATTAGACCTCCACAACCCTAGATTCCCCAAGCGTTAGATCTCCAAATCCCTAGATTTCCGAATCTCAATTTTCTTAAAATTTCTAGATTCCAAAATTCCAACATTCTAAATACCCAGATCCTCAAATCCCTAGAACTCCGAATCGCTAGACCTATAAATCTCTAGAATTCCGAATCCCTATATTTAAAAAATTCTTGTATCCACAAATTACTAAATTTCAAAATACCACAATTCCTAAACCTCTAAACACGAAAGTCTCTAGACACAAAAATCCCCAAACTTCAAAATCCATAGTCCTACAAATCCCTAAACGTCCGAATCTTAATATTCCAAATCCCCAAACCGAAATCCCCAGAATCTAAATCCCCAAAACCGAAATCCCCGAAATGAAATCCCCAGAACCTAAATCTCCAAAACCGAAATCCCTAGAATCCAGAATCTTTATATCTCAAAAATTCGTATATCCCCAAAACACTAGATTTCCTGATGCTTTTTCCTGATCAAGATGCTTAAATCCTCGAAAGTCCCTAGCTCCCAAGAACCTGAAATTTCTAATTCCCTAGTCTTACAAATCCCTAGACTTCCAAAACCTAATACCTCGAACCCACAGAACCCAAAATCTCCATATTTCCAACGTGCTCACCACCAAATCTCCAAAAGATAACTAAAAATCAACGAGTTGCACGGCTCTGTACTCTTCATTGCTCTATTGTACCCTAGGGAATTCAAGTTTGCTCTCGTCCGTAGATTTTCGCGTCACGTTCCGAATACAATCGGACGAGAGCTTTTTATTCAACGGGCAGTCGGACATTTTGTACGATTTACTTTCGCAAACATGCAGCTGTTTGCTCCCGTTGCTTTTGATCACCGTTTGATTTCTGGGAAAAATCACCGGCCATGATACATGTGACACTTTCGCAACGGTTATTTCCATAAACCCGCTTTTATATCATCATCTGTCACTCGCATTTGTTTGCGCATAGATCCAGGCACGTGCCAGCTAACCCAATTCCATGGAATATCGATTATCCACCGACAAATAAACCGCTAATGCCCGCGTTCGTTATAATTAACGAAAGTACCGACGAGATTGCGTTGAATTAACCGTCCGTATCATGTTCCGGACAAAAATTATGGTTATGTGGACCCATGGCTTCCCCACCGTCGCTAATTGACATTCCTACTGAAACGTTCAACGCGTTCGAATACATTTTAATGCGCTTCTAACGTATAATAGATCATTTACGAATCGGTGAGTACTTTTAAGCGTCCAGTGATTCTCAACCCTGATGATTTATGGTGTATTTAGTATAATGGATTTATGGTACCGGGATTGGTTGGTAATAGATATGGTACCGTGGAGCATAGATATGTTTCGAAATAGATGTTGTCACTTTAGAAAGATGCGCTATATAGATATGGAATATATTCAAACCGGGGTAGATGTCCAGGGTACATTAACCAGTGACCTAACTCGTGTATATAATCTGACTCAAGTATCTGAATTATATAGAGGAAAGCTTGAGGTATATGGATGAATGATGAGGAAGGAGTATAGGTATACGAATATAGGGATTTAAGGATTTAGCAATATAGGATTATGGAATTATAGCAATTTAGGATTTAGGGATTCAGGAATATAGCGATTTGGAAATATAGGAATTTAGCAATAGCAGTTTATGGATATAAGATTTCAGGGGTTTAAGATTCTAGGAATTCAGGAATTTGGGGATTTAGGGATTTAAGAATATAGAAATTTAGGAATATAGGGATTTGGAAATATAGGAATTTAGCAACAGTTTATGGATATAGGAATTCAGGGGCTTAAGGATTTGCAAATGTAGGAATTTTGGGGCATAAAAGTTTGGAAATCTAGGGATTCTGGGGCACAAAAGTTTGGGGATCTAGGGATTTGGGAGCATAAGAGTTTGGGAATCTAGGGATTCGGAGCAGAAAATTTTGGGGATCTAGGGATTTGGGGGCATAAGAGTTTGGGAATCTAGGGATTCTGGGGCACAAAAGTTTGGGGATCTAGGGATTTGGGGGCATAAGTGTTTGAGAATCTAAGGATTTTGGGGCACAAAAGTTTGGGGATCTAGGGATTTTGGGACATAAGAGTTTGGGAATCTAGGGATTCTGGAGCACAAAATTGTGGGGATCTAGGGATTTGGAGGCATAAGTGTTTGAGAATCTAAGGATTTTGGGGCACAAAAGTTTGGGGATTTAGGGATTTGGGGGCATAAGAGTTTGGGAAGCTAGGGATTCTTGAGCACAAAATTTTGGGGATCTAGGGATTTTGGGACATAAGAGTTTGGGAACCTACGGACTTGGGCAGGTACGAATTTAGGAATCTAGGAATTTGGGATAGGGATTTCTACGTCTAGGAATTAGTAGATTTAGGAACTTAGGAAGGTTGGAATTTGGGAATCTAGGGATTTGGAGACGTAGGAATTTGGGGATTTAGCGACATAGGAGTTGGGCAATCCAGGGATTTGGGGATGTAGCAATGGTGTAGGAATTTAGGAATTTAAGAATGCAGAGATTTAGGGATTTAGAAATTTAGAAATATAGGAACATAGAAATATAGAAATTTAATAATACAAGAATTTAGGAATATCGAAATTTAGAAATATTGTAAATAAAAATATTGAAACTTTTGAATCTTGAAATTTAGGAATATTGAAATTTATTGGAATTTAGTACTATTTGAATAAAAAAATACTGAAATTATAGAACATACAAATTTAGTGACTTTATAGAACTTCAGAAATCTATAGAAATTTAAAAATAATGGGACTTGGAAGCACAGCAAACAATATCTGAAATACCTAAATTACCAACAGAATCCATAAAAACAACGACAGTATCATTTTTCAAGGCAAGTTACAGCCTCGCCGTCCGCCCGAAAATAATGAATGCTATCGAGAAAGATGGAGGAACGGCAATAAAACGACACGAGAGATGAACGACATAACAGCAGAGCGGATTAACGGCGCGTTTGATCGAATCCGTTCGAGTATAACGTCGGCGCCGCGCGGAAAATGATGCGAGAATCGATTCCGTTAACCTTGCTGTCGTCTTTGTGAAAGCAACACACCACTCGCAGAGAGAAAAGCCTAGCCATACCAGTCCGGCTCTTTCCTCTGACGCATTTCGGATATTAGATTTCGAGCGTCAATCAAAGCAGCCCCATCGATCGTTGGCTGCGCGACAGAAACGGATTACGTGGGAGTGCTTGACACATCAGTGACAATGCTTCGAGGGATTCGCGTTCGCTGCTCTCTATGGTGTGTGCGTCGATCTCTACACTTTTCACATCACATTTCACAGATTAATTGAAGCTACGCATCCTTTTGTTACGTGTTCGCTACCCTCTTTAACGGTGATGTGTCAGCTGTACAGTTTTTGTCACGGGATTAACTTTTCGTACGGATCCATCGGATAATATCGAGAAATCGGACGTTGTCGGATTCCGTCGGTCTTCTCCGGATTCTACCGGTTTTCGGAGGTTTTCACTCGTTCTCGTAGGACTGTATGGGTTTTGGTCGGTCTTCACTAGTTTCTACCGGTTTTCGTCAGTTCTCACCCGTTCTCATAGGACTCCAGCAGTTTTCGTCGGTCTTCGCTGAATTCTATCGGTTTTTGTAGAATTCCAGAGAATTTGATTAGTCTTCACCAGATTCTACCGGTTTTCGTCGGTTCTCACACGTTCTCATAGAATTCTGACAGCTTTCGTCGGTCTTCTCCGAATTCTACCGGTTTTCGTCCATTCTCATCCGTTTTTGTACAACTTCGACGGTTTTCGTACAACTTCGGTAGTTTCCGGCCGTTTCCGTACAACTTCGACGGTTTTCACCCGTTCTCGTATAAGTTCGGCAGTATTCGTCGGTCTTCGCCGGATTCTACCGGTTTTCGTCCGTTTTCATCCGTTTCTGTACAACTTCGACGGTTTTCGTACAACTTCGGTAGTTTTCGGCCGTCCCCGTAGAACTTCGACGGTTTTCACCCGTTCTCGTGTAAGTTCGACAGTATTTGTCGGTTGTTCGTAGGAGTCTACCGGTTTTCGTCCGATCTCGTAGGATTTCCACGATTTTCGTTGGTCTTCGTAGGATTTCCACCATTTTCGATGATGTTCGCAGAATTCATACGGTTTTTGTCGGTTTTCGTTCGACTATATCGGGTTCCATTGTTTTTCATCGCCCTTCGTAGAATTCTGTCGAGTTTTACGGGTTTCTGCTGGATTTCAACGGTTTCCATGCGTCTGTATCGATTTTCGTTGGAGTCCAACGGTTTTCGTCCATTTTTGTGAGATTTCACCGTTTTTCGTTGAATTCTATCGGTTTTTGTAAATTTTTGTCGATTTTTGTCGATTCTTGCCGGTTTCTTGTCGATTCTCGTCGACTTTCAGCAATATTCATCGGTTCTTGTAGTTTCGTCGATTATTGTCGGTTCTCGTCGGTTTCCCGTAGATTCTTTTCGATTTTCATTGTTTTGAGTTGCTTCTCGTCGACTTTTGTCGGTTTTTGTCGATTTTTAACGAGTTGTCAGTTCTCTTCGATTCTTGTCGGTACTTATCGGTTCCTCATCGGTACTTGTCGGTCCATGTCGGTCCATGTCGGTCCATGTCGGTTCCTGTCGGTTCCTGTCGGTTCTCGTCGGTTCTCGTCGGTTCTCGTCGGTTCTCGTCGGTTCTCGTCGGTTCTCGTCGGTTCTCGTCGGTTCTCGTCGGTTCTCGTCGGTTCTCGTCGGTTCTCGTCGGTTCTCGTCGGTTCTCGTCGGTTCTCGTCGGTTCTCGTCGGTTCTCGTCGGTTCTCGTCGGTTCTCGTCGGTTCTCGTCGGTTCTCGTCGGTTCTCGTCGGTTCTCGTCGGTTCTCGGCACTTTTCGTCAATCTTCATTGTCCTCCGTCAAATTTCGTCAGAATTAATGTATAAATGTATGAATATAAGAATGTAATATTTAAAGGTATAAATGTATAAATATAAAAATGTAATGTTTAAAGGTATAAATATAAAGATGTAACGTTTAAATGTAGTGTATGTAAAAATGTAGTGTATAAATGTACAAATGTAAAATATTTATAATTCGAATGTATAAATATAAAAATTGGACAAAAACATGATCTATAGTCCCACAGCAAAAACTCGTAAGATTAAAAATTCACAGCCCACGTCCACTGCACATTACATTCTACTCCTGAATAAAATAAACACGGAGAGCGCATCCTGTACAAATAAGTAGGTGACTGTCGATTAACCAGCGGATCAATCTAACGGCGTCCATTTATCGAACTGTTTTGATCCACTTGCCTTAATTAACGATCAATCCGTTTTATTGGACCGAGATTATTGCTGTAAGCGCAAAAGTTCATTGCACCAAGCTCGCATCGAATCGTAGCGCGGATCTCGACGGATACGCCGCAAAAATCGGTTCGATACGGTTCTTTGTATCGCCTGCAATTAATCAGAAGAACGGAACCGAGCAGACGATCGTGAGAAACGATTAAAGATACATCTTCTTCGTTATTAAAGGCGCCACGGTATCGATCGATCCGCACGATCGACGTCGATACGCGTTCGAGAGTTCGCTTACGATTGATGCCTACTGTCAATGATAGTGACTGGGTTGCTTTTGCTATTCGCGTCGATTACTCGAACGATGAAGTCGATTTGCAACTGCCACTGAATCATCTCTGCGCATCTTCCGATTTTAATAGATAACGAACGACTGCATCTTTCAACCAATTGCTTTTATACTATCATCGTGATCACACAGATTCTGGTACTGGGATATGTTAAACAAAATAAATATCATAATAAAAAAATAAAATAATTATTTAAATTCTAACAACGCAGATAAGAATGCAACTGCACATTCTGGTCCTAATTTTGATATTTTTTAAATATTTAATATTTTATAATAATATCAAACTGAATATTTAATAATAATACCATTAAACAATTAACATTAAATAATAATATCATCAAATTGAATACTAATATTTAATAACAATAAATGGATTAAATTTAACGTTTAAGAACAAAAGTTATCAAAAGTATTTAATAATTTATTCAGTAATAAATGATAAGTTAATTATACATCATTTTGCTAATTATAAATATTTAATTACCAAAAATATACTTGAAATTTACAACAAACTTTTAATGAAAAATATTTTCTTGTCAGTGTTGTAAGAATGAAAAAATTTCTCCTAAACTGAAAATATACAGAAAAGTGCAGAAATAAATTTTTGCTGAAATTAACATATGTGAAACATTTCTCTCGACTGTTGCATTATACAAAACATTTTCATTAACAATATACATGGACTATTGAGACCGTCATTATCTCTTGACATAAAATTTGTTATATGAAATAATAATGAGGTACTGAATTCTTGATAACATGACCTGGTTCAATGGAAAATCTGATCAATTATTTCGCATTATAGATTTTAGCATGCAGCATCGAATGAATATTTAATTCCTCGTCACAACAATCTAATTTTTACAATAAATCTTTCGCAGAAATGTACCCTTAATTCCAGCAAAATGAATTTGCTACATTAACACGCACAAAATATTTATTTTATATATAATTCCCTAGCAAGTACAAACATAAAAGAATTTATTTGTAGAAAGCAAATTGCTGTATGAAATTTTCTGTTAATAGCAAGACTTTTCATTCAGTTGATTTTGCAAATTTTTCTGCTGAAAAGAGTTTTGCAGAATCAAATATTATATGTGCAAAAATGAAATGTATAAAATTTGCATTCAAATATTTAATGCAATTTCTGCACGCAATTTGTGACGTATTTACAACGCGAATATGAAGTTTTATTAGACACAGCTGTATTTCGCGAGAAAATATATGGCGCGGAATAAATTTCAAACGGGGAAACAACCATTTTGTGCTTTTTATATATTTTGATCAATATCTGAACCGTGACATTTCCTTCAAATACGCGCTTTTTTTCATACACCTGGAAGCTGAAGTGTGCCGGCACGAAAAAATAAAATGCGCACAATTATCCGACATTTTAGTCCGCGTATCTTCCGTATTTTAAATAAAAGCCGGGATTTAATAAAATTGTACAAACACTTTTGTAAGGATTCGTAACGCGGGATTTTTTATTAAAACGGTTTCGGCAGATTTTATTGAAATCGAATTCCTGAGTTTTTATACATGCAAATTTCCGTGATTTTAAATTTAGGTTTTTTACTGTTTTTAGATATGCAGATATTAAGGTTGTGAAAGAAATTGATAAATTTATGACGGTTATAAATTTTCGAATTCTCGAATTTTTTGTTTCGACTGCTTCTGTATTTAGGTATTCTTAATTTATAAATTTGGTGATAGAGAAATTTAGGAATTTTGGAATTTTGAGACTTTGAAATTTTGGAATTTAGGAGTTAGGAATTTTTGAGTATAGGAATTTGGGGATTTGGGAATTTGGGAATATGTGAATTTATGGATTTAGGGATTTGGGAATTTTGAATTGCAGGAATTTAGGGATTTAAGAAATTTGAGATTTAGGCCTTTTGGTGTTTTTATATTTAGAAATTTGTAAATTTACAAATTTAAAAATTTAGAAATCTGGAACTTCAAAACTCCAAAACCCTAAAACTCTAAAACTCCAAAACCCTAACACTCTAAAACTCTAAAACTCCAAAACCCTAAAACTCTAAAACTCTAGAACTTTGAAACTCTAAAACTCTAAAACTCCAAAACTCTAAAGCTCTAAAACTCTAAAACCCCAAAACTCCGAAACTTTAAAGCTCTAAAGCTCTAAAACTCTAAAACTCTAAAACTCCAAAACTCCAAAGCTCTAAAGCTCTAAAACTCCAAAGCTCTAAAGCTCTAAAACTCTAAAACCCCAAAACACCGAAACTTTAAAGCTCTAAAGCTCTAAAACTCTAAAAGTCCAAAAGTCCAAAACTCCAAAATTTTAAAGCTCTAAAACGCCAAAGCTCCAAAACTCCAAAGTTTGAAAAATCTAAATATGAAAAGATCCAAAAATGTTCACATAAGAACCTAAAATTCTAAAAATGTAGAAATTCACAAATTTTCAAATTTTCAAAAATGACCAAATTGTTAAGCCTGGAATTTTGTAAATATTTTAATTCGCTAAAGAGGATTTAGTTTATTGATGATTCGAAACGGTCTTAGGAGTACATTTTATAAATGACGTCACCGACGAAGCAAAGAAAGTGGAGTAAGCAGCTTATGATCCTTACAGCAAAAGCTGTTCGTAAAGTAGAGAGAAATACAAAAAAAGTAATCCAGTATTAGTTAGTAAAAGGAACCTTACAACGATGTATAAGAACCAGGGAAGAAATGCATCGATCTATGATGAATAGCATATTTAAAAGCATCTTTAGAATAAGAAGAGGGACAACGTCCATCGAGGAAAAGAACAACTTGTAGCAAAAAATTTACTCATTCATGATAACACAAAAGTTTAATAACACTGTTGTAAATTGAAATACTCCTTTTATGAGTCAGATAGATGGAAGATACATATTACGTTACTTATAGATCGACGTCATTTACGACCACATTATATTTTTATACACATGTACTTACTATCTGAACATCTAGGGAAATCTAGATATAGGATAAAACTAGTTTTGGAACAAAAATAGTTCTATAGAAACTTAACCTACTTCCATACAAATTTAGATGTAAAGAGAATTTTTATAAAAATTTACACTTGAAGAAGATATAAATCTAGGGATAACTAGATATAAAAATAATAAGGTTCCATAGAAACCTTGATGTAAAGAAGACATAGGTCTAGGGAATACTCCTAGGACAACTTAGATCTATAGAAATTACAACCTAGGGAAACATAGTTTCGTAGAAAGTTAAACTTGAAGAGGACATAAATCTAGGGATAACTAGATCGAAGAAGGACCTGGTTCTTTCGAAATCTTGACAGAAAGAAAACATACAGTTACTCCTGGGGAAAATTTTGATCTATAGAAATGTAATTTTAGGAAGAACACAGTTCTATGAAAATTTCGACATAAATCTAGGGGAAACTAGGTTTGAGTAGAATCTAGTTGTACAGAAATCTTAACGCAAAGGACCTTAAGTAAGAATAGTCCTAGGGATAATTTAAATCTCTACAAATCAAGTCCCAAGGAGAATACAGTTCTATAAAAATCTAGATTCGAGGAAGAAATCTAGGGAGTACTAGACCTGAAGAAAATCTAGTTCTATAGAAACCTTAACCTAAGACTAATTTAGTCCTTCAGAAACCTTCACTTAAGAATAACCTAGTTCCACAGAAACCTACATCTAGAAAGAATATGCTTCCACAGAAATTTAAGCTTTATAGAGACATAAATCTGGGGATACCTAGATCTAACCTAGTTTCATAGAAATCAGCATGTAAGAATAACCTAGTTCTATAAAAACCCAGACGTAACAATGACCTAGTTTTATAGAAACCTCGTTCTACAGAAATCTATTCCTGCAGAGAATAAATTTTCACTGGAAATAGAAGAAATTTTCACTTGAAAGAGTCATAAATCTGGGGAAACTATAACCGACACCCACGAATAACCTAGTTATATAAAAAACCTGCACCTAAGAGTGACCTACTTTTACAGAAACCTAAACTTATCCTAGACCTAGGAAAATCTAATGTATATCCTTGCCTCCAGCCACAAAATACAAACAGTGCAAAACTCCCTATGGATATCTCGTAAAATTCCCTATTGGTCCTTTTCCCTGATTTCTTACAGTATAGTCATGAATCTAGGGAAACTCTATAAAAACTTACACACAAAAATAACCTAGTTGTACAAAAACCTAACCTCAACTAACCCTAGACCCAGGAAAATCTAGAGTATATCACTGTCTCCATCCACAAAATACAAACCTATGAGTACAAAACTCCCTAGAAATATCTCGTAAAATTCCCTATTGGTCCTTTTCCCAGATTTCTTATAGTATAGTCATGAATCTAGGGAAACTCTATAAAAACTTACATCCAAAAATAACCTAGTTGTACAGAAACTAACCTCAACTGATCCTAGACCCAGGAAAATCTAGAGTATATCACTGTCTCCATCCACAAAATACAAACCTATGGGTACAAAATTCCCTAGAAATATCTTGTAAAACTTCCTATTGGTCCTTTTCCCTGATTTCTTATAGTATAGTCATAAATCTAGGGAAACTCTATAAAAACCGACACTCAAAAATAACCTAGTTATATCAAAAACCTGCATTTAAGAATAACCTACTTCTACAGAAACCTAAACTTAATTAACCCTAGACCTAACAGAATCTAGTGTATATCCCTGCCTCAGCCACAATATACAAGCCTATGGGTGCAAAATTCCCTATAAATCTGGGGAAATTCTATAAAAGCCTACACCCAAGAATAACCTAGTTCTATCAAAAACCTGCATCTAAGAATAACCTACTTCTACAGAAACCTAAACTGAATTAACCCTAGACCTAACAGAATCTAGTGTATATCCCTGTCTCAGCCACAAAATACAAGCGTATGGATGCAAAATTCTCTATAAATCTAGAGAAATTCTATAAAAGCCTACACTCAAAAATAACCAAGTTCTATCAAAAACCTGCATCTAAGAATAACCTACTACTACAGAAACCTAAACTTAATTAACCCTAGACCTAACAGCATCTAGCGTATATCCCTGTCTCAGCCACAAAATACAAACCTTCCTATGATTACAAATCTCCCTATGTATCTCGTAAAGCTCTCTATTGAACCTTTTTCCCGATTTCTCACAGCGTGAAGCTTTCATCTTCCCGATAAATCCATAACAGCGATAAGAGAGACAGATATCGTCGTTACGCTTCCGCGTGCCGACACGAGTGTGAGGGCGATTATATAATAATCGTGCGTCACGTGGACGCGAACGTTTGCACGTGGCCAAAGCGCACCAGGGAGAAGCTGATTACAACGACGATTGAAATTACTCGCGCGTTAATTGGTTCGTTCGGTAGTCCCGTAATTGAATCGATTCCGTTTGCTCCCGATCGATCGGCCCTTTAACCCTTTTATCGTCAACGCCGTATGCAGCCCTTTCCATTGGATTATAACGTGATACACGCTTTGTGCTGCCTGCGCTTTTTAGATCAATTTTACTGCGATCATTTATGTATTTTATTATGTACACATTATATATAATACGTTTTTTTTTTTCATAAATAGTGATGTGATCATTTATGCATTGTATTATGTATTTTATTATGTACACATTGTATATAATACGTTTTTTTCATAAATAGTAATGTGATCATTTATGCATTGTATTATGTATTTTATTATGTACACATTATATTATATATACGTTTTTTTCATAAATAGTAATGTGATCATTTATGTATTGTATTATGTATTTTGTTACGTATGTATTGTACAATATTATGTATTTTGGTATACATATATGCGTTTTTTGATAAGTAGTAATTTATATATTGTAATACGTATTTTGTTATGTATAAATTGTATCATGTATTTTATTCTATGTATTGTACTATTGACTTTGTTGTACATATACTGCGTTATGTATTTGATTGTATATAAACTGCATTATTTTTTGATAAATAGTAATGCGATCATGTATATCATGTACTATGTACTTTACGATATGTATGTTGTATTATGTAATTTTTTATATATACGTTGTATTATGTATTTTATTATTAGTACTATGTATTCTATTGTATACATATTGCATTGTGTATTTTGTTATATATACATTGTATTATGAATTTATTATATGTACACTGTATCATGTATCTTATTGTACATACATGTCTTATGAATTTTATATTGCATTGTATTATGTATTTGAATATATATATATTGTATAATTACATTATGTTGCAGACTTCGACTGACATCAAAATAAAGTGAAGAATATTTTGATAATATAGTAGACTCTCGTTATATTGCAGAAATTTATACTGTCCGTTTAAATAGTTGTATTTCATTCGGATATTGAATTTATTTACTTTTCAATTTTATTTGACATTTGTTATTTTATTATTATACTTATTAATCTTTTACATTCTTCATTTAAAATTTACCATTTTATTTATTTATTTGTCTTCGTTCTTTAAAATTTCTCATTTTGCTGCAACATTTATTTAACACATATTAACTTGTTTTTTAAATATATTCAGTACTTATCATTGACGTCAAAAAGTTGTCGAAAGAACATTAATATTTCAAAAAATGTATGTCCTTCATAAATAAACAAAAACTTGAACAAAAAATGAGACCATGAACAAACATGACATCCAACAATTCCAATACATTAATCATATCATCAAATCGTAAATTATTCCCCAAAAATGAGTCACAAATATTTGCATTGCCAACAAACGCGACATCTACGTCGACGAACGTAAATGCAAAATATCGAAATCGACGAAATAACGCGAAGCAATTGAAGCGGCGATTAATCGATGATTAACTGAACCGAGTATTCGGTATAAATTGATCTTAGTGCATTAACGGGAAATAACTGCAGCAGTGCAACTGCGAGCGTGTCTGAGGCATTCTTGTAAACATGAGCGACCATGCATAAGGGGAACTTTCACTGAACATTATTAGATACGCGGCGGAATGCGACTACCGTAAATCCAGTGCAGTGGCGTAAATTGTCCGGCAAGTACCCTTCAGTGTACGCGTGTAATCACCACTGTGTGCCAATTATCGTGTACCAGACGAATGTCTGACTTCTACGGTTTAACGTACACTCGCGCGATTCGTGGAAACTGGGGAAAAAATTCAGATCTGCATTTTCTGCATTTCTCGGAACCGAGCTAGCGAAAGTGTGAGGTGGACTAAATCTGGAATATTATTTGTGTAGACATTTATATCGATACACAGGGAAATTTGGAATTTTTGGCAATATAGGAAGAGATATATTGAATACAGTATTTGAGTGCTTGGGATTTATTGAATTTATAAGTTTGAGGTTGTTGGAATTGGTGGATCTAGGAATTTGGGGATTTTGGAATTTGAGAATATAGAAATCTAGGGATTTTGGGATTTAGAGACTGAGATTTAGGGAGTTTGGGATTTAGAGATTTAGAAGTGTAGGGAATTAGGAATTTTAGAAATTGGGGATTTAATGATTTCAGGATTTGGAGATTTGGGGATTTGAGAATATAGAATTCTAGGGATTTCGGTATTTAGAGATTTAGAAGTGTAGGGAATTAGGAATTTTAGAATTTGGGGATTTAATGGTCTAGGGATTAGAGGATTTGAAGATTTGGGGATTTCGGGATTTGAGAATATAGAAATCTAGGGATTTCGGGATTTAGAAGTGTAAGGAATTAGGAATCTTAGAATTTGGTGATTTAATGATTTAGGGATTTGAGGATTCCAGAATTTGGGGATCTAATAATATAGAATTCTAGGGATTTTGGGATTTAGATATTTAGAAATATAGGGAATTAGGTATTTTAGAATTTGAAGATTTAATGTTTTAGGGATTTATAATTGTAGGGAATTACGAATTTAAGTGTCTAGAAATTTTAGAATTTGGTGATTTAATGATTTAGGGATTTGAGAATTTCAGGATTTGGGGATTTGGAGACTTAGAGATTTGTGAATCAGGGAATTATAAGATGTAAGTATTTAGGGATCTGCAGATCTGAGAATTTGAGAATCTAGTGATTTGGGGAATTGAGTATTTAGAAATTTAGGGATTTTAAAATTTGAGGATTCTGAAATTTAGAGATTTCAATTTGCGAATACCAAAATCGAGGGATTTGGAAATTCTCAAATTTTCAAATCCAGGGATTTAGTGATCTAGTAATTTACAAGTATAGGGATTCAGAAATTGAGGAATATGAAAATCTAGGGATTTAAAATTTCTAATCTTTAGGAACCTTGAAATTTCAAGACTCACTATTTTGAGAATTGGTGATTTTCAAAATCAAAATTTACAAGTTACGAATTTTTCAAATTTGACATTTTGAAAAACTAATTAGTAACCAGGAAGTATAGGAAATTGAATAGAAAATTTGGTGACATAAGAATTTGCTGATGAGAATTCCTAACCTAAGACTATAATCTGAACCAGAGAAAAAACCTGAGTGACCTAAATATTTGAAATTGAATATAAGGTAACTTACCCAAACGGCCATATAACGAGACTCCACCGTCCCCGAAAATGTAAAGATCTCTCAAAGGGACTTTACTTCTTTAATTCCGTCCATTCGTAGCAGAAGTTTCGCGAACGAAAATCTCTAATACTGTAGCGGCATCAAACAAGCTAATCCGATAAAATAAGTTTCTTTCTGTAGGAGTCGTGGAGACGAAACTTACGTAAAGGGATAAAAAAGGTATTATGTAACCGTCTCTTTCCTTGATCTTTCGTCTGAGAAAGGAGAGGAAAAACGCGACGGAGAAGAGCGCCGGTCCCAAAGCAGCGATCTCTTTCGGAACAAAGTCTCGGAGTTTATCCGTACGAGCGTAAGTCGTCTTACGACCCAGAGCGGATATGTCGCATGAAAGATCAGCAAGGAATTTCGCATACAGAACAGACACGGATACACTCGATATTCCGAGGATCAACCGTGCCTGAACCTCGTGTTAGACAACTATCGATTACCTCCTGCAAACTGAATGTTTCCCCGTAAACGTGCGTTGGATTGACATTTTAGAACATTTTTTATCTCAAGATGTTTACGAACGGGTTTTTATTCCTGTTCAAAAATTTCATGTATACGTTTTTTAGATTTCGAGATATTGAGATATAGAGCTATTTAGATATTGAGATACTTAGATACGGAGATATCTAGATGAGATAATTTTATATTGAGATATCTAGATACTGAGATGTTTAGATATGGGGATGTTTAGGTGTTGAGATATTTAGATATTTAGATGTTGAGATAATTTTATATTGAGATATCTAGATACTGTGATATTTAGATATGGAGATGATACATATGGGGATGTTTAGATATTGAGATATTTACATATTTAGATACGGAGATATCTAGGTGTTGAGATAATTTTATATTGAGATATCTAGATACTGAGATGTTTAGATATGCAGGTGTATAGATATGGGGATGTTTAGGTATTGAGATATTTAGATGTTGAGATAATTTTATATTGAGATATCTAGATACTGTGATATTTAGATATGCAGATGTATAGATATGGGGATGTTTAGGTATTGAGATATTGAGATATTTACATATTTAGGTATGGAGATATCTAGGTGTTGAGATAATTAGATATTGAGATACCTAGATACTAAGATGTTTAGATATGGAGATGATACATATGGGGATGTTTAGATATTGAGATATTTACATATTTAGATACGGAGATATCTAGGTGTTGAGATAATTAGATATTGAGACATCTAGATGCTGAGATACTGATGTATTGAGATATTGAGACACTGAGACATTAAGATACTGAGATACCAAGATATTGAGACTTTGAGAGGCTTGAGACACTGAGACCTGAAGACGTTAAGACTTTGAGAAAGGTTTTAAAACACTTAACCTAGGGAGTATCTACATTTTGAGAAATTGATGCTATGAGACAATAAGATGAGACACTGAGACTTCGAAACGATTTTGAAATTATGACACTATGACCTTGAGACTTTGTCATTGAGACCTTGGGAGTATAGAATCAATAAATACAGATGGTGCCAAAGATGATGACTTTGAAAACTGAGATAAAAATTTGACCCCAAAACACCGTTCCAAAACTTGCCCATTCTATGAATAACTTTGCGTCCCATCCGCCATTTTGTGCCCACGAAATATTCGAAAACCCGACCATTTTCCTTCCCAGCTCATATAAAGCTCCAGGACAAGTTCTTGCGACTTCCCGTAACTGTATGTGCCTCATTGCGAAGCGGGACACGGTCTCCAAGACAAAATGGCGGTAATTAGCTCCATCAACGGCGAACGCGTTTATTGCCCGTCCGTAGCAGAAGAAGCTACGGAAATCTCGAATCTCGATAAGATTCTTCGGAACAAGCGAACGCTATAGAATTTCTTACGCCGCGGCCATAAATCTAAGGGGCACTAGGTGTTTCCTCGCGGATAGCTGAAAGATCGTGCAACCGGGTCGGAACGAAAGAGACAAAGAGGGAAAAGGAACCGTATTCGAGGGTCGACGAGTGGCAGACAGAAAGAGGAAAGGAACACAAGGAAGCAAAATGGTTAAGAGGAGCGGCCAACGTCGTAGAAGCATTAAGACAAAAGGTCATTACAGGGCTGCTGCCTTCGTTCTTTTCCTTCCACCCCGGCTGCTCCAACGTTTACTGTCTTCCGGTGCTTTACAGCTGACAGAACAGCTCGCTAAACGACTAATTAGTGATTGCACCGGATCATTCCTTTTATCGGACCGACGTGTTTATTGCGAACGACCACCGTGGTTATGGACCCGATAATCGAATATCGATATATTTTTTAATATATAAATTTTTTTATTGACAATTTGTTGAGATCGAAGTGAAATGAGTTTGAGAAATGAAGTTTGCAATATTATTTTGGGAATTTTATCGCTGGAAGTTTTGTAACGGCGGCGGCCATTTTTATTAGTTAAGTGGCCGTTAGTGGCGCATGCTGAAGTCCCAACAGTATTTTTAATACACGAGGTAATAATAATTAGTATAGTGCGATATTTTGACGGATTTAAGGAGAAAGGACAGTGCAATAGAATTTTGAAAAGTTTACAAATATAATTTATAATTTTTCGAACTTGCAATGTCACTACAATGTTCCAAGTTCACAAATTCTCAAAGTTCTACAAGTTTCTCATTTTATGCAAATATTTTTCAAATAAAAAAATAAAGTTATATGGCCAACAACGTATGAATACACTGATTGAAAGGCGACAGATAGCTATCGAGTTTCTTTCAGAAAAGCTGTATTTTCTCACGTTTCTCGATACTTTCGAGATTATCGATCGTCAATAGTCTTGGGAAAGGCTATATCGAACAAGTTGCGAGTACAAAGCGGAAACTCGACCGCGTAGCAACCTCGTCCTAAGAGTTTTTTCGCGTCGAACACGACCCAGGAGAATCGATCGAAACGGAACGGACGAAAAGCAGCGGCAATTGTCTTCCGAAGTCGTTTAACAAACTCGGCCTTCCTTGTCCGTTGCTCTTTTGCTTTCTTCTGCGACGAACTCGTCGCTCGACCGAGAAAAACCTTTGTGGATTAGCTGAGTCGGTCCATAAAGGTGAATAAGCTTCGAGTCAGCAGTCGCTCCTAGCGTTTCGGTGTGTCGGCCATCTTGATGGACCGATACTTTTCGACAACATGGTGGCTAACTCCCTTATATCGATAAATGACAAATGACATTCAGCCTGATTTCAAATTTTTCTTCTCATTTCTACCTTGCGACAGACACTTTTACTTTTTACATTGATAGAGTATATTCTCTGTATATACAGGGTGTTTCAATTTTATTTATATACTCTATTCGTAACAAAACGTATCATAGTTTGATACACTATGACAACGTACTGGTTTCACTTTATTAAAAAGTTATAATAGAAGTATGAAATAGCAGACTGTTCAATATTATATACAGGGTGTTCCAATTTTGCTCGTATAACTTTACTAGGATAAATAAAAGTATGGAAAATATTTGTATGACATAGGCTCTTTAATAAATTATTACAAAATATGAAAACTCAACAGTATGAACTAGTCCAAGCAAAAATTTATATAGAGGGTGTTCCAATTTTTTATCACTAAATTTTATTTACATGTTCTATTTTTAAAAATTGAAAAAGTAATACCAGCATAGTACTTTATTCAAAAGTTATAACGAAAATACGAAATGACAAGACTCCTTTGTTGAATATTACAGGGTGTTCCAATTTCGTTCATATAACTTTATTATAATATTTTATAAATAAGAAGAAATGTTTATATGAACATGCACTATTGAATTATTAAAAATTATTAAAAAAATATGCAAGTCAATAATTCGTACATAGTATTGAAAAAATTCCATCATCATTTCTCATAATCTTTCAATAAACCTATATCTACATAACATAGTTTATAATTTTTGTTTATAGAACATGCTGATAAAGTTCTAAAAATTTGGAACACACTGTATCTGACATCAAAAAAAGCAGTCAGTCATTGTATGCGTGCTTCTCCAATAACTTGTCAATAAAGTGCTTAAAACTATGTTTTAATTATTTCGTAATAAAGTACTTAAACCTTCCTCAAGTTATTAACATCAGTATTAGCATATGGTAATAAATATTCGACGACACGAAAATGGAGCACCCTGTATATTTATTAATGGACACATTATGATTGTAAACGTTTAATGAGTACGTGTTAGTGTGCTATCGTGCTTCCTCGAAGTAATTACGTATAAATACACGATGTGTAAAAGCAAAGTTTATACCGGCATAGTCGGTTCGGTGGTCGACGATTAGCGCAGGTAGATTTTCATCGTTTTTTCGTGGTTGTACATCTTAGAGGATATTGATTAGTTAATGAATTAATAAATTGAGCGTGCAGCGAATACGATTTCATTGGACTTCGTCTAGGTGTAAATTATGGCGAACGGTAGGGCAAATGGCGTGACTGGCCGACCGTGAAACGTGCATATGTAACGCCTACTAGCACGCACCATTTGGCGCTTCGATTTTGCATCCCGATGTTCTGTTAGCCGGGAATTGATTCCCTGGGATCTAATGTCCTTATACAGGGTGTTCCACTTTATTTGGATTATGGGACTTTTATACAGTTATTTGATATATGAGAGAATACCTTTCTATATTTGATATATGGGAGAATATTTTTCTGAACTTTCATATATAGAAAATCCAAAAATTTCACAATTCCAAGGTTCAAGAGTACCATATACAAAATTTGAAAATTTCCATATGCAAAATTTGAAAATTTCCATATGCAAATTTAAAAAATGTAAAAATTCAAATATTTCCAAATTTCCAAAGACAAACTTCACTTCCCAAAAATGTATAAATTCAGAAATTTACAAATTTCCAAGTGTAACCTTCACACCCCAAAAATGTAAAAATTCAGAAATTTATAAATTTCCAAGCGCAAACTTCACTTCCCAAAAATGTAAAAATTCAGAAATTTACAAATGACCAAGTGCAAACTTCACATCCCAAAAATGTAAAAATTCAGAAATTTCTAAATTTTCAAGTGCAAACTTTACACCTCAAAACTATAAAAATTCAGAAATTTACAAATTTCCAAGTGTAACCTTCACACTCCAAAAATGTAAAAATTCAGAAATTTCTAAATTTCCAAAAGCAAACTTCACTTCCTAAAAATATAAAAATTCAGAAATTTACAAATTTCCAAGTAAAAACTTCACACCCCAAAAATATAAAAATTCAGAAATTTCTAAATTTTCAAGTGCAAACTTTACACCTCAAAACTGTAAAAATTCAATAATTTCCAAATTTGCAAGGGCAAACTTCATACACTAAAAATGTAAGAATTAAAAAGTTCCAAATTTCCAAGAATAAACTTCACACCCCAAAAATTTAAAAATCCAGAAACTTCAAAGGGCAAACTTCACACCCCAAAAATTAAAAAATTCCACATTTCCAAAGGCAAATTTCACACCCCAAAAATGAAAAAATTCCAAATTTCCAAGTACAAACTTCACTTCCAAAAGTTGAAAAATTCAGAAATTTCCAAAGGCAAACTTCACACCCCAAAAATTGAAAAATTCAGAAAATTCCAAATTTCCAAGTACAAACTTCACTCCCCAAAAATTTTAAAATTCCAGATTTCCAAAGGCAAATTTCACACCCCAAAAATTGAAAAGTTCAGAAAATTCCAAATTTCCAAGTACAAACTTCACTTCCAAAAGTTGAAAAATTCAGAAATTTCCAAGTGCAAACTTCCCACACCCAAAAACTAAAAAATTCCGATATATAAAGTCCCAGAAGCCCGCAACTTCTGAAAGTCCCCAACCACTAAATGATCCAAAACCGCGTCCATGTTTTATCGCTGAGGGGATCCATAGTGATTCATACGTGTCAAAGTCCAGCACGTATCCTCTCGTCACGCTCATTTTCACCGGTGTGTTTAGTCATGCGTTCATTCGTTCGCAATATGCGTTTTTCTCTCGTTCACACGCATCCAAATGATCTCAGTTAATGTTCACAGTCGCGCATGCGTATACGCCAAGATGCGTGAAGCGTTTTATGAAAAACAAACAACAATTTATGTTCTCGGTGCGAACCCTCGGTTATTTTCTTCAATTACTTCCACCGCTTCTAACAGCCTGGAAACACTTTCTTTTCGAGTTACGAACACTTTTCGTTCGTTGAATTCAGAATTACGGATGCGACTATAGTTCATTTCTGTCGACAGTGAGTAAACTCGAAATAGAAACGTATTATGGCGTGTAAGTACATGGTTAATACGCGGAGTATGTGTTTCTATTTGGTAAAACTGAAGATAAGGAGTTTATTAATGGAATCGAGTGGGAAAATGGATATGGATGTTTATGGATGAGTTGATGGGAACTACGAGAGGAAACTCAACTTTCCGGAACCGTGAGTATTATTACTACATCGGTACTTATCGTTCGCTGAAGATTAACTCGTCAGGGTTCATATATCGGACCGTGTAAAATTATTACCGGTGCTTCTGATATTTGCGTTGGATGCTGGGTACGTGAAATATTCGAGTAATGTGGTTTCATGTGGGAGAAATTTAATGATCAATTTTTGTGACGTAATTTTGCAGTTATTAGATTTGGAGATTTGAGATGAGAATTTTTTAAGTTTTCAGTATTTGGGTTTTCATGGTTTTGGATGCTCAAATTTTAAACTCTTTGATTTTACTATTTTCCCATTTTGCAATTTTTTAATTCCACAATTCCGTTACATTTCAATTCTTCAAATCCTCCAATTTTCAATTCTTCAATTTTTTAATTCTTCATTTTTCAATTTTTCAATTTTTCAATTCTTCAATTTTGTAATTCTTCAATTTCTCAATTCTTCAATTTTTCAATTCTTCAATTTGTCAATTTTCCCATTTGTCAATACTTCAATTTTTCAATTCTTCCATTTTAATTCTTCCGTTTTTCAATTCTTCCATTCTTCAATTCTTCAATTTTTCAACATTCATCTAACTTTTCAACTTCTCAGATGTTTAAATTTTCAAATTCTTATAACTTATATAATTTGTACAATTTCCACCGATACAGTTATTTCCATAACTGCTACATGTAGCTGAATTTCTATAATTTTTATAATTTCAATTTCCAAATTGCTGAATCTTCAAATTTCTGAAATTACAAATTCCTAAATTTTCAAACCTCTGAACTTTCAAATTCCGAAACTCACAAATCTCTAAATTTCAAAATCCCTATATTTATAAATCTGTAAACCTCGAAATCCCTAAATCCCCAAATCCCTACATCTACAAGTCTCTAGATTTCCAAATCCCTAAGATCATAAATCCCTAAATCTCCAAATATTGAAATCTTGAAGTCCCTACATTCCTAAATCCTCAAATAGTCAAATAATCAAATACCCACATACTAAAATTCCTAAATCCCTAAATCTCTAAATCCCTAAATCCCTAAATCCATAATTCCCAAATACCCAAATTCCTAAATCCTTAATTCTCCAAATCTCTAAGTCCCTAAATCCCTAAATCCCAAAATATCCAAATTCCTAAATCCCCAAATCTCCAAATACCCAAATATCAAAATTCCCAAATCCCTAAATCTCCAAATACCCAAACACCCAAATCCCTAAATCCCTAAATCCTTAATTCTCCAAATCTCTAAACCCCTAAATCTCCAAATCCCTAAATCCCTAAATCCCAAAATATCCAAATTCCTAAATCCCCAAATGTCCAAATATCCAAATTCTTAAATCCCTAAATCCTTAAATATCCAAATTCCTACATCCCTTAATCCTTAATTCTCCAAATCTCAAAATCTCTAAATCCCAAAATATCCAAATTTCTAAATTCCCAAATCTCCAAATCTCCAAATACCCAAATCCATAAATCCCTAATTCTACAAGTCTCTAAATCCCTAAATCCCCAAATACCCAAATTCCTAAATCCCTAAATCTCCAAATACACAAATCCCTAAATCCCTTACTCTCCAAATCTCTAAATCCCTAAATCTCCAAATACCCAAATCCCCAAATCTTCAAATCTCGTGTGAGGCGTCCATTTTCCTCTTCTGACCAATCGCTCTTCTAAACACGTCAGCCTCGCGCGCCAACTCGTGGGTTGACACCGGTACGCGTTTAGCTCTCATTTAACCGGTGAATCGAGCAACACTGAATAATATCCGTTGAAACGAAAGGAAACTCGATTAAAATATTTGCCGGCCCCTAACAAGGGGGCGCGAAATGTTTAATCTTCGCGCAGCTACGACGCTAACCCGGCTATTATCCTCTCGACCGGAGGCGAGAGAATTTCTGCCCACGGAACTTTTCTATTTTTAATTCAATCTCTGCCGAGAAATTTTTCTTCTACGTCGCCCCGGGATGTAAGATAATTCAGCGACCGCTCGCCTTTGTGCACTTCCGCCGCGCAATATCGCGCTGTGTTACGTGGAATAATCTACGAGTGAACACGCGTTAAGAACTTACTACGGCAACGGTCGATAAGGTTAGGTCGATGACGCCATTTTACTGGGAAATATATACCGCGCAATTTGATACGTTATTCGGGAGAGCTTCGAAGCTCAATTCAAGCATTTAAAAATTCTAACATTTCAGAATTTGGGGATTTTTACCGTTCAAATATTTGTGGATTTAGAAATTTGGGAAGACAGGTATTCAGAGAATTTAGCATCTGAGAATTTGGGGATCTAGAGACTTCCAAGGGTTTATAGATTTTTGAGGACTTTGGAGTTTGGGGAAAATACGTATTTGGTAATTTGACAATTTAAAAATTTTAACATCTAAAAATTAGAAATCTGTACACTTGTATATCTGAAGTTCGAAAATTGGAAAATTAAATTTGGCTTGGAAATGTATAAATTTGATACACACAGTATGTCTGAAAAGTAACTTTTTAAATAAAAAAAAGTATTAGTTATTTTGCCAAAATTAATTTTTTTATTCAAAATACATCCCTTCCGCATCAATACACCGCTGGGCACGTTCAGGCAATGTTAACATAGATTTTTTTATGTCGTTTTGCGGAATCGCTTCAATCACCCTTGACACAGCTGCTTGGACTTGTGTAACAGTGTCATAAAACGTTCCTTTCATGGCTAATTTCAATTTTGGAAAAAGGAAGTAATCGCATGGAGGTAAGTCGGGCGAATATGGAGGATGTTGGAGCACACAGACTTGTTTTTTCGCCAAAAATTCACGAACTGCGACAGTTCTGTGACATGGTGCATTATCATGCAACAGAAACCAACTCCCTGGCGCTCGATATTCGGGCCTCACACGAACGATTCTTTTCCACAAACGTTCCATAACACCAAGATAATATTCGCCATTAACATTTTGTCCCTGTGGAACGAATTCCCGAAGTATAATACCTTTAGAATCGTTTAGAATTTAGAAAAACACAAAACCTGGCTTTGGGTCGTCTTCCAAAGTATCCCGACCATCCTGGAATCGCTTATGCCACTCGAACACACGTGTACGGGATAAACAATCGTCGCCATAAACATTTTTCATTAATTCAAATGTTTCTGTAAAAGTTTTACCGAGCTTTACCGAGCAGAATTTAATATTCGCTCTTTGCTCCATCGTGATTTTGTGACACGGTGACGAAAGGTTCTGTCGCTTTAACCGCTATAAGTTTGCAATTCGTTGCTCGATTCTAATAATGATTGTTCTGTTTTGTAGGGCAGGAATACTATTTTCAGATAGCATATTGTTTCAATAGATGGTGCTGGTAGTTTTCCTTGAATTTAAAAAGTTCCGTTACTTTTCAGACATACTGTGTATTCAAATTGAAAGATACACGATTCCAAAAATTCCGAAACAAAAATCCGCAAACCATAAAATTGCCTTCGAAATGTAAAAAATTCCGTGACGCAAGAAAACAGAAACGCAAACAGTAATAACGAAAAACCGTATCCGGTAGATGTGGCGCAAGCTACGCAAAGGCGAGCAAGGAGAGCAAAGTATTCGAACAAAATGGATGAATGTATCGATCAGAGAAGATGTACATAAAAAGAGGGTATCGATTGCGACTGGAAAGGCGGGTCGAACACGTTTGAAGTGGTAGACGCAGGGAAACCATTATTACTCGAACGACAAGCAATTAACCATTTCCCGCGAGTGGAAACGGGAATATAAAAAAAAAAAAAATAAATAAAAAGGGAAAGAAACGAAAGGAAGAACAGCGTGCACGGTTATCCAGGACTTATTGAAGCACTAACGGAAAACGTTCTACGGTACTGGCAGCGATGAGTGGCGAATTAATGGAGTCCAAAGACTAGGAAGTCTTGTTTACGAGCGACACAGTTCATCGGAGCATAAATACGGCGAGGAAAAAGGGAAGACAGAAAGCTGGGGAAACGGAAAGAGATAAAGGGAATCGGCGGCGGCCGATCGTTACGAAATGCACGGTATTACCATCCCGGGTTGGCTACCTCTTCTAGATCATTATTATTATATCGGAATCCGAGGCATGCGATATAGTAGGCGGTCGGTCGGTGCTTTCTGTCGGCCGCCAACGAAAATATTTCGCGCGAGGAAAGAGGAAGCCGTGGCCGGATGCCGTTTCGATATTACAGATCGGGATAATCAGCGCGATATTTCAGACGTGCGCTAACTTCTCGGAATCTCGGTATGCCTTTTCCTCTAATTGGATCAAAAACTTCCTTCGTTTTTAGGGATGTACGAGGAGTATCTCGGATACTGCTAATATAAGGATATTTCCGGTTACAGGTATACAAGGACGTTTGATGATATGGAGATGATAGGAGGTTTGTGTATATTTCGAGATATAGGTGTTTAGAGATGTAGATATCTACGGTATAGGTATTTAAGAATCTAGGAATATAGATAATACAAGTAACTAGCGATCAAGGGATACATATATCTAATAATAATTATAGATATCTAAGAACCTAGGGATAGAGGAATCTAGGGATAGTGATTCCAGGGATAATGGCACTTAGAGGCATTTTAAAATAGGGATATTGGAATTTAAGGATGTTGGAATCCATACATATTGGAATCTAGGAATATTGGTATGTAGGGGTGTAAGAATCTAGGAATGTGGATATCTGAGGATATTGGAATCTAGGAATATTAGAATCGAGGAATATTGTAATCTAGGAATTCTGGAATGTAGGAATATTAGTATCTAGGGGAATAAGAATCTAGGGATATGGGTATCTAAGGATATTGGAATCTAGGAATATTAGAATCTAGGAATTCTGAAATCTAGGAATATTAGTATGTAGGGGTATACGAATCTAGGGATGTGGATATCTGAGGATATTGGAATCTAGGAATATTGGAATTTAGGAATACTAGAATCTGGGAATATTGTATCTAGGGATATTGGAATCTAAGAATATTTGAATCTAGGAATATTGGAATCTAAGAATATTGGAATCTAGGAATATTGGAATCTAGGAATATTGGAATCTAGGAATATTGGTATCTAGGGATATGAGAATCTAGGGATATGGGTACCTGAAGATAATATAATCTAGGGATATTGGAATCTAAGTATATTGGAATCTAGGAATATTGGACTCTAGGAATATTCCACTCTAGGAATATTAGAATCTAGGAATATTGGAATCTAGGAATATTGGAATTTAGGAATACTAGAATCTGGGAATATTGGTATCTAGGGATATGGGTATCTGAAGATAATATAATCTAGGGATATTTGAATCTAAGTATATTGAAATCTAGGGATATTGAAATTTACGAACAATGAAATCTAGAGATAAATGAAACTAGTGATATAGGAAGGGGAGATGTACATCTGGGGTATAGGAATTTAGAAATATACAAATCTAGGGATATATGAATGTACAATATAGGAATTTATCGATATATGAATTTAGGGATATAGAAATCTAGGAACATAGGAAACTAGATAACTACAAATATACCTATCCACGTATAGCTATAACAATAATAAAATAATAGATACGTGATAACATTAGAATAAAAGACTAATACAGCGCAACAAATAAGGCATTAAACTCGTTGTCACGGAAGCGTTCGAATGTTGAGAAGTTTTCTCAGCTGCAATTAGCACGGTGGAAAAGTTACGCCGGAAAAGGCAAAGCCTGGAAAAACGGATCGGAGAAAGTATCGTTTCGTTTTCATTAACGGATGGGGAGAAAATGAGAATCGAATAAGAGAACAGAAAACAGTGAATAATAAAGCGACCGTACCGTTCGTAATGAATGTCATTAATATATCTTAACCAGACTTCATTTACTGAAATGGTATTTGTACCGCGAAGTTTGTTTGCCTGTTTCAAAAAAGAGATTTCGACAATGAAGTCTGGGATGATTGGCTGAAACGCTGGAATTTATGTTCTATCAATTATGGAGGTTATGCGTACAGTAGGGTGGCTTAAAAATAATTCTATTTTTGGCTTTCACTCTATAGTAAATTAGTATGTGATATGAAAAGAATCCTCCGAAGGTTTGAGAACAAAAATTTGAATTTAAGAGAACAAAACTATTTTGTATTGTATATTGATTTTTTATTGGGTCCACGTTTAGGTACGATTTAACACTGAAGCAACTAAAAATTAGGTAGTATTATTATTAAAATAAATAAATTTTATAGGAGTCTGCAATTACGTCCTATTAAGACGTCGACGATATAAAATTAGAGTGAATTATTATCTTATGTTAATTAAATGCACCGACTTTCTCTTTGAATTAACGAGATAATTTCGATATGAATTATTTGACAAAGTTTAATAAAATCGTTAATTAACGTACGGTATGTAAAAGGATTTAACGGTTCTAAATAATTTTATGGAGTTAGATTAAGTCTGCATTCTGTCTTAGGCATTCCTGTACGCGAGTTCTTAATAGGTTCATAATTTAGCCTAGGAATTTATTCCGAATTTAATTATCCAATCTAATATTTCAATATGTTACTTTAAATTACCAGTGTAATTACTGTGTGTTATCCGAATCTTCCATCTCTATGTTCTTATCGGCGACTTCCGTGCTCATCATGGTATTTATAAATTGTTATGCATTTCGTCTTTAGAAAATGTTCAGACACTTTCGTTTTTCGTGCTCGAATTGTCTCGAAGATTTGTACCATTTTAGATTTTTTAAATTTATAAACTTTTTATTTTCCAGATTTGTGAATTCATAATTTTCCAATTTCACAAATATGGAAATTATTAATAAAGTGTAATTATAATTATTATTATGTCAATTTTAATTTTCGCCATTTCCAAATATTTTTCCTTCCAATCAAAAAGTGCCTAGAAATTTTTGTGTCACAAAATACTCTTAGGTCACATTATTAACCACAAAAATTACAAGATAAAATGTTAAGCTTCCTCCACGAAAATGAACCGAATGAAAAAATCTTTCGAAAGGCCATAGAAATGGTCGACGTTCAATGGAACAAAAGTACAGTCGTAAATCTATTGCGAACTTTCGGCAAAGAAAATAATGGCTGCGAGTCCCTGCTCTTAATGCAGAAAGTTTAATGATATTAATGAAAGTAGTATGGTATAGCAGAACGAGCTGCATTGCCGCTTTAATACACCAGCTTTAATAATGTATGCTTCATTTACATTTTACTGAATGAGAGAGCCAGCATTAGCGATACCACTTTTAATTATTTCGAAACAGGAAATTTGGGGAAATTCGCGGACCGTGATTTCTATTCTGCTCTTTGATAAACTGCGAACACAATCAAATATCTTTGCTCGTCTCGTTCAATTTCAAATTAACTTTTACTACGAATATTAGCAAAATTTAGTTCAATACATTATGAATTTTATTTATATTTAAATGCTGGCTTTTTTAAGGTTTGAAATAAATTTTGTTTTTATTGGCGGGTGTAAGTTTTGTGCCATTGTTTTTGATAACGTTTGATATAAAATTCGAATTCGAGAGCACGTATCGCGAAAATTTCGCGATGATATATTTTAATTAATAACGCTACTCACGTTGCGTTCCATTGTAATCATCGAAAACGGCTTACCTGCAACACACAGAAACGAGGTAATAATTAGTTCGATTCCGTCGATCGTGCTTTATATATCTCTGTTTTCGTTCGGAGCTTCGTATCGTTCGTTCTGTCGTATAAATTTCGCGACAAAGTTAAACGAGTGACGGCTACCGGGGAAAAGACACGGATAAAAAAACGAGATAAATAGCCGCTGGAGGAGGATAAAGGAAAGCGGAGAGAATTACTTCTGACAAAAAAAGGAAAAGAAATTGAAAAGTTGTGAAATGAAGAGGAGCAAAAAAATTGGACAAAGTACAATTGTTTTTCGAGATAAAATACATTCTCTTATGACATCGTAAAAGAATATCACGATCTTTGTAACGTGTAGGATATTTAGACAAACATTGTTCTTAGTAATCATTATTATAAATGTATTATATGTAGGTTTTTGGAAAAAATATGAAATTTGAATCTCATTATCAAGAGATAATAGTATCCCTAGATACTAATATTGACTCCGATAACCCTGGATCTCAATACTGAATTATATTAGCAATTCATAACATCAAATCGCAATATCCACAAATTGTTATATACTCAAATCCTAATATCACAAAATCCCAATACTTTCAAGTGGCAATAGAGTCAAAATTTAAATATAAAAAACCCTATATCCCAAATTCCAATATCCACAAAATTTAAATATCCCAAAACACAATGTACCAAATGTCAATATCCACAAAATTTATATGTCCCAAAACCCAATATACCAAATGTCAATATCCACAAAATTTAAATATCCCAAAACCTATTATACCAAATGTCAATATCCACAAAATTTAAATATCCCAAAATCCAATATACTAAATGTCAATATCCACAAAATTTAAATATCCCAAAAGCCAATATACTAAATGTCAATATCCACAAAATTTAAATATCCCAAAACCCAATATACCAAATTTGAATATCTCCAAAATTTAAATATCCCAAAACCTATTATACTAAATGTCAATATCCACAAAATTTAAATATCCCAAAACCCAATATACCAAATTTGAATATCTCCAAAATTTAAATATCCCAAAACCTATTATACTAAATGCCAATATCCCCTAAATTTTAATATCGCAAAATCCAATACCCAAATCCCAATATCCCCAAAATTTAAATATCCCAAATCCCAATACCCCAAATCTCAATATCCCCAAAACCCAATACCTCAAATTCCAATATTTCAAAAATTCCAATACTCCAAATCCCAATATCCCCAAAATTTAAATATCCCAAAACCCAATACCTCAAATTCCAATATTTCAAAAATTCCAATACTCCAAATCCCAATATCCCCAAAATTTAAATATCCCAAAACCTAATATCCCAAATCCCAATACCCCAAATCCCAATATCCCCAAAATTTAAATATTCCAAAACTCAATACCTCAAATTCCAATATTTCAAAACTTCCAATACCCCAAATCCCAATATCCCCAAAATTTCCCAAATATCCCAAAACCTAATATCCCAAATCCCAATACCCCAAATCCCAATATCTCCAAAATTTAAATATCCCAAAACCCAATACCCCAAATTCCAATATTTCAAAAATTCCAATACCCCAAATCCCAATGTCCCCAAAATTTAAATATCCCAAAACCTAATATCCCAAATCCCAATACGCCAAATCCCAATATCCCAAATCCCAATATCCCCAAAATCCAATACCTCCAAAATTTAAATATCCCGAAACCCAATACCCCAAATCCCAATATCTCCAAAATTGAAATATCCCAAAATCCAATACCCCAAATTCCAATATTTCAAAAATTCCAATACCCCAAATCCCAATGTCCCCAAAATTTAAATATCCCAAAACCTAATATCCCAAATCCCAATACGCCAAACCCCAATATTCCAAATCCCAATATCCCCAAATTCCAATATCCCCAAAATGTAGATATCCCAAAACCCCAACACCCCAAATCCCAATATTCCTAAATTTCATTCTCTCTATAACTAACAACCCATGATCCCTATATCTAAACTTCAACACCCCACTATCCTAAATTCAATTACCTCATTCCCGAATATCCCCAGTTTCCGAGTGTATTTAGATCCAAATATCCTTAGTATCCCTAATTCTAATTACAACTGATTTCTACAAATGTCCACAAAACATTTCGTAGCTAAAATTTATCTTATCCGCGTAATTTCACGTATTTTCAAACGAGAATTTCCGGCAGACATCCGACAGAATTTGAGGAAATTTCGGTCCGAATATTTATGTTCTGCTTTATTCGTGCCATTCACGTGGGATTTGCGATCTGTAACGAATTTATTTATGATCCATCCGAAGGTGAGAGAGTGGTTTGAAAAGACACGATTCAGCCGAAATACGAGGCGCGACGAATACACGAAACTAGGGGATAATTTTCGCCGCAAAGTCGCCGCTCTTCAGTTTTAAATGACAGTAATATAAAATTTATCTCGTTAGAGCTGCCATCGGAATTCGCTTACACTCTGGTTACGCGCGAGTTCGCGCTGAATTCGTGGCTGTTAAATAATCCGCTCGGCTGGCTCGCTCGTTAGTTTTTATTTCGAAGATGATACGGGCTGAATACTCGTCCGATAAAATATTCGTGGATTCCCAGTATTCTACTCGTCCATTTCAATCGTGTCTCGATGCATAATACATTACGTACTCAGAAATGTTTGTACGCCATTAAATTCGTCTTAATTAACCCCAGATTTGCGGACGTTTAACGACCGTTTATATTCAAATTGAAACTGGATTAGGGAAATAAATAGATGAGGAACTAATAAGTCTTTCGCTCCACTCAAATTAACATATATTTTTTCATATAAGTTTTGCATTTTATATTTAATATGTTCTATATATTTATATTTAATATATTATATTTTATATTTAATATATTAATTTTTATTTTATGTCACTTTTTGTAATATATTCGTCTGTTCTTATATTTAATTTTACATCATTTTTTAGTATTATTACTATATTTTGTATACTGTATATTTTATTTATTTTTTGACACTTGCCATTTTTTTATTTTTTATTTTACATCATTTTTGTAATAGTGTTTTATTTATATTTTATAGTATTTTCTGTAATAGTCATTTATTAGTATATTTTGTATTTTATGCCATTTAGTACATAGTACTATTATATTATACAATATTTTATTTATTTTTTATAACATTCTTTCATTTTTATATTTCTTACCTTATATCATTTCTCCTTACATTCTTCTACTTTACATTTTATATTAATTTTTATAATAATTTTTTATTATTACATTTTGTGTTTTGTACTGCACATTTTACTTATTCTTCATAACATACTTTCATTTTTATATTTCGTATCTTACGTCATTTTTCATAATGTACTGTCCTTATTTTTATATCTTATACTTTATATTATTTTTTATAACATCTAGTTATTATTACGTTTGTATTTTATATTATTCGTTATTTTATTCATTTTTGTAACATTTTTTTATTGTCATATATGGTATATGTCATGCGATATTTAATTTATCTTTTGCAAGATTCTTTCATTTTTGTATTTTATATTTTATATGGCAAAATGTGTTATTAATTTTTTTGTAACAATTTGTATTTTTATATTTTGTGTCCTTTATTTTATACCATACATTTTATATCTTATATTTTACATTTTATAAAATTATTCATAACATCTACTTATTATCATATTTTACATTTAATATAAGACAATAATTTCTACATATGTTACATTTATTCGTTTCTACATTTTGTATCTCACTGCACACAATGTTTCCTACAATCCTCATTACATTCACAATTTCATAAAAATTGAAAAGCAGAAGTATTAATTTCAGTCAGCAATTCCGAGAGTGCTCAGTTGTAGCAGTAGAACAGTTTCATATTTTCAGTAATTCTTCGAATGATACGATTCAGGAAGATCTGTTTGAACAATGAAATTCGTGTGAAACACGCATTAATGAAAAGTGGGGATTAAACGGTGTTTCTCGAGACACTCTAATTAGCCGACACACGAATATTCATAGCTGCGTTGCAACCCGGTCGCGGGCTTAACAGTTCCGACCGGAAGTAACTGCATGTTTTTTGCCACGCTACAACTAATACGGCCAAAAAGGAAACACGAATCAGAGCAAGATGTAACGGTGAACAGGAAATACGCGACTGGATTAGTAGAGGAAGTGTCCGAATAATGTTACAGAGATCCTAGATGACATACGGTGCATCTCTATACCGTGCTGCATTTTAATTCTTGCAGTTACGGACAGATGTGCGACGCCATATTACAATTTTCAGCAGAGACATTCAGAAAATAAAAGTGAATGGACAAAAATGATGTTTTAGACATTCGATCAAATTTATTTATTTTTATGAAATAAATTTTCGTTAAAAATTTTGCAATTTTTGTGTTGGTGACTTGATGGGTTAAGATGTTCAGATTGTCAAATTTAGGAATTTAGAAGTACAAAAAGCTTGCAACTGACACGTTTTTATTTGGAATTTCTTGAGACAATTTTAAGGAAATTTGGAATTGCTGAATTTAGAAATTGATAAGGGACATACTCAAATTTTCTAATTTAGGAGAAAATAGAAGAAACTTGTAGCTGACAAGTTTTAATTGGATAATTTAGTAAGTATAGAAAATTAGATGTTCAAACTTTAAAATCTAGAAATTTAAAAATGTTAAAACTAAAATTTCAAAATTAAAAAATTTACAAAACTTGCAGTTTACAAGCTTTTCTTGGACAAATTAGTAAATATAAAAAACTGCAAACTTCTTAATTAAAAAATGACAAAATTCAGCAATGTTAACTTTCAAATTTAAAAATTTGAGAATTCTGAAAACTTGCAATCTACAAGTTTAATAAATAAACTTATAAAATAGAAAATAAGTAGATACTAGATAAATTAGACTACTATTAACCCTTTGCACTCGAAGATAATTTTATTGTTTGCAAACAGCAACTTTAAAACTTATTAATTAAAATGTTAATTGAGTTCTTTTGAGATTATTATTTCTCTACTAATAATTTCCACTATTGTCTGTTTCACTATGTTTATACATCCCACGAGTACTATTATAGAATTAGTTAAAAAATGCTTATTTCAAATTATTGTTATAAATCTAATGGCGCCTGAGAGGCGCCACTCGAGCGCAAAGGGTTAAATTCTAGTTAAATTAGTAAATAAAAAAATTGAAAAGTATACTTGGATAAATTAGTAAATCTAAAAAATTGAAAACAATCCTTGGATAAATTAGTAAATAAAAAAATTGAAAACAATCCTGGATAAATCAGTAAATAAAAAAATTGAAAGCTGCATAAATTATTAATTAAAAAAAATTGAAATCTTCAAATAAAAAATGACTACTCAGCAATATTCAATTTCTCAAGCTTGAAAATACAAAAATGCATAAACCTTGCAGTTTACAAGTTCTCAAATGAACTTCCTCTCGACCTTAAAAATGTACAAGAAGCATAAAAATGTCAACAGCAGCAAAAAACACGATATTACAACAACAGTGATTTCGTATGCAACAACTTAATACGCGCATAGATGCAAATATGCAGTTTGAAAGCAAGTGCATTTATGCTATGGACGTTAAACTGAGTTTCAAGGGTAGGTCTACTATAATTCCGTGAACGAGATAATTAAAGAGCAGCAGGTAACAATCTTACGCGGGGAAGTATGTTTTACTTGTTCTTGAAGAGGTTTCTTGAAACGTTCGCCGACACGTGTGGTCTTTGAGATCGTCTATAACGATCCAGAACTTTCCTCTGGAAATCCCTGGTGAAACAATTAACAAGAACCGGAAGGGGAACGTACAGGAACTTCGGCCAGAACTTCTCGAGTACTTGGTTCGTCGGGAACTTTGCAATTGCAGAAAGTAATTGGCAATATCATCGAACCATTCGATCAATATATTTATCTTCAACTTCTATTTCCACGGTTTACGCTTTTATTAACTATTTTATCTGATTCGATTTCCTTTAACTTTAATTACAACAAAATTTCAGATATTTGTATTACTTTCGTTTAGTCTGAATTTGTTTATTTAAACTCTTTTGGAAATAATATGTGAATTTATCTATACTGTTACAGTTATTATTTATATTATTTATGTTATTATTTATTAGTTATATTTCAGAATGTTTATTTTACATGTTAAGTTATTGCAAATATATCTATGAAATTTGTGGTTTGGTTAATATATTTATTTTTAATATTTCAAGCTTTATTATTTTCAACTCCTTTGTTAACTATTTTATCTGATTCGATTTCCTTTAACTTTAATTACAACAAAATTTCATATAATTGTATTAGTTTGGTTTAGTCTGAATTTGTTTATTTAAACTCTTTTGGAAATAATATGTGAATTTATCTATAGTGTTACAGTTATTATTTATGTTATTATTTATTAGTTATATTTCAGAATGATTATTTTACATATTAAGTTATTGCAAATATATCTATGAAATTTGTATGTTGGTTAATATATTTATTTTTAATATTTCAAGCTTTATTATTTTCAACGCTTTTATTAATTTTATCTAATTCCATTTTCTTCAATTTTAATTCCAAGAAATTTTATATATTTAAATTATTTGGGTTTCAGTCTTTACTTAAACTTATTGTTATTAATTATTATTGTAATAATTATACATATTTTAGACATTAAGTCACTGTGATCATAACCATGAAATTTGCATTTTTTAAATATGATTTATATTCTGGTCAATATATTTATCTTCGATATTTCTCTCTTCAAGGTTTATATTTTCCTTATAATTGTAATGACTTATAATGGTTTATAATTATTTGGAATGATTTGTGATTGTTTCTGATCGGTTCGAATCATTCACTGTCGTTGATAATTGTCTATAATCGTTCATAATCGCCCACAATCGTCTATAATCGTTCATAATCGCCCACAATCGTCCATAATCGTTCATAATCGTTCATAGTCGTTGATAATCATTCACCGTCGGTCAAAGTCGTTCACAGTCGTTCACGATCGTCCTCAGTCGTGCGGAATCGTTCACAGTCGTTCAAAGTCGGTCACAGTCGTTCACAATCGTTCAAAGTCGTTTAAAGTCGTTCACAATCGTTCAAAGTCGTTTGAAATCGTTGATAGTCGTTCACGATCGTCCTCAGTCGTGTGGAATCGTTCAAAGTTGTTCACAGTCGTTCACAATCGTTCAAAGTCGTCCAAAGTCGTTTAAAGTCGTTCACAATCGTTCAAAGTCGTTTGAAATCGTTGATAGTCGTTCACGATCGTCCTCAGTCGTGTGAAATCGTTCACAATCGTTCAAAGTCGTTTAAAGTCGTTCAAAGTCGTTCATAGTCATTCAAAGTCGTTTAAAGTCGTTCACAGTCGTTTATAATCGTATGTAATCGCTTAAAATCATCCATTATCGTTTGTAATTACTTATAATTGTCTACAATTACTTACAATTGCTTATATCTGTTTACAATAATATATAATTCCTCAAAACCGAATCTAGCAGTGAACCACCTAAACACAATTTCCCCAAATCCAAAATTCCCCAAACTCCCAAAACACCGACCTTAAAAAGTCCCAAAAGACAAATTACAAAATCCATCAAACGTATCTAAAATTACAGCAATTTTAAAAACGAATTAATCATTCCGTCATACAATATCCGATTCATTTAATTCGTATATCGATAGAAACGTTTTGCCCATTTCACTCGATCCGTCTCATTATTCCTGTCCACCCATTCATACCATCATTTATCCGCTGTCGCGAAATGCAACTGCAAACATTTAATGAATAAATCATTCGTTTCACCAGGGATTTTCATCGTGCAAAGATTCCTTTTTGCGTCGATAATTACGAAACAATTAGACGCTCTCCGCGTAATACGAAACAAAACCGATTACAGTAGCGTCGATTGTTTCGCCGTAGCTTTTCGTTAGTTAATTTCCTACCGCCGGGGTATTAATTATTGTTCCAATTAATTAACGAGTTTTGATAATACGCTTAAAATTTTTGCCTACCCGCCATGTTACGACGTCGTTAAGGCAGGATAATTTCTCACGTAAAAATGTATTATTTTAATTTATTTTATTACGGATCTTTCTAACATTTTTCCTATCAATTATCCCCCCTTTTCGCGTAATTCGAAGCATTACGGTAATTCATTTCGCTTATCTTACTGTCCGGGACAATTTATCTCCTTTATTTTCAATGTATACGTACAACGTGTCACAAAGATAAATTATCTGATTCAGAATGAAAAATGTTGAAAAGAGAAACTCTTGTCAAGGTCATCTTTTTCTACATTCCAAGTTAAGTATTCTTTTTAACGGAAGCTATTTACTGACCTTCGCGTGACCTTGCGAGACTCCAAAAATGAAGAACTCCAAAAATAAATTAATAATAATTTAACTCCCGCTTGTTTTGTCAGAATTTTACCTCTTTACTAATTTTCAAAAATATATCTGTTAAAAACTCAAATTAATTCAATCTGTTAAAATTAATTGAAAACTTGCAACTATAATTTTACATGAAAGGTTCTAATATTTTAATACTGATATTAAATATTTGACCATTCAAAAATTTTATTTTTTAAATTTAACAATTTAACACACTTCTCTTGAAATCTGTATTGATTTAAATCGAAATATGGAACTAATATATTTATTCATTTATTTTTCATCGTTTGTTTATTTTCATCGACGATTTTGTTTAAATTTGTATTTCATTGATACAAACAGTTAATGTTTATATTAATTTATGTTTTATCATCTGTTTATTTTTATCAACAATTTTCTTCAAATCTGTATTGATTTCCATCGATACAAAAAATTAATGTTTATATTAATTCATGTTTTATTATTTATTTATTTTTATCAACAATTTTCTTCAAATCTGTATTGTTTTTCATTGATACAAGAAATTAATGTTCATATTAATTTATGTTTTATTATTTATTTATTTTTATCAACAATTTTCTTCAAATCTCTATTGTTTTTCATTGATACAAGAAGTTAATGTTTCTATTAAATCATGTTTTATTATTTGTTTATTTTTCTCAATGATTTTCTTGAAATCTCTATTAATTTTCATCGATACAAAAAATTAATGTTTATATTAATTTATGTTTCATCATCTGTTTGTTTTTATCAGTAGTTTTTCTGAAACCTGTATTGATCTCGAAATATACAATTAACCCCTAACCTCAAATTACTTCACCAGTTGCGTCACTCAGAGGCAACTACTTATTACCGCAGTGTCATGATAAATAAAAAAAGTTCAAATGCTAAGTGTAATGTAGATTTATCGATTCTCAATTATACAAATTATAACTGTTATCAAAGTTAAAACTGGATCTTCAATTTGCATACACTTTACATTTGTCACATTTGAACTGGAACGTGCGTCACGGAGTCTGCTGTTACAAATCAAAGGCTTAATTACGCCATTAATTCATGTTTCAAAGTTAATTTATCTATTTTTCTTTGTCAGTTTCAATTTCGAATTATACATCGATTTGGGAATTAATTTGATTCGATATTTATTAAATAGTGTTCCTTTTTTCACTGCATTTTTTAGGGTCAAGATTTATTTTAGCTATTTCTCTGACAGAAAATTTAAACCTAACCTAACGAACTCTAATTTATAAAATAGATCAAGAAAGAATTTTCCGATCAAACGTGCAACAGTTCGAGTATGTGACATACATGTTTCATTTATTACAAGTAGCAAATAAACGAAAATATATGGAAGCAATCTATTTATCCGAATTATTAATAAAATCCAAGAGAAATGTCGAGCTACAATCGACATAAAAGTGCAAAGTTCGCTGAAAGTTCACCAGAATTGACAAAATAGAATTCTATTCCTTTTGCAACGAGAAGAAACGAGGTGGATGAAAAAGTTGAGCACAGTGGGGAATGAAAGCTGTCCGTGGAACGTCAGCGTAATTTTCCGCGGTTGATCACCGAGGACCGTGCCATTATCCTGCAAGCTTGATATATCGCATGGCATAGTTACGGGTAATTAGCTGTTACGCGCAATTGGTAATAATGGCCGTGTCCAGCCGACGTTCTGCCCTTTTCAAATGAAACATCCACTCTTTCGAAGAACGCCGCGTTCCGATTTCATGTTAGAAACGTGTTCACCTGTGTTTCAACCGTACTCTGCACGAAGTATAGGGAAACAATTCTATAAAATTGTAACATACTTTTTTGGACGAACGTGTACGTCGTGGGAGGCCTGTGTGATGGTTTATTATCTTTAATTATTCTATAATTTGGGGAAATTGGTATTTGGGGAATTTGGGATTTGGGGAATTTCAAAAGTTGGAAATTTGGGATTTGGGGAATTTGAAAATTTGAGAAGTTGGGAATTTGGGTTTTGAGGAATTGGGAATTTGGGATTTGGGGAATTTCGAATTTGGGATTTGGGGAATTTCGAATTTGGGAAATTTAGGATTAGGGAAATTTCGAATTTGGGGGATTAGGAATTTGTGAAATTTAGAATTTGGGGAATTTAGAATTAGGGAAATTTGTGATTTGGGAAATTTGTAATTTGGGGAATTTAGGATTAGGGAAATTTCGAATTTGGGAGATTTGGAATTTGGGAAATTTGTGATTTGGTAAATTTAGGATTAGGGAAATTTGGGAAATTTGTAATTTGGGGAATTTAGGATTTGGGAAATTTGTAATTTGGGGAATTTAGGATTAGAGAAATTTGCGATTTGGGAAGTTTAGGATTAGGGAAATTTGTAATTTGGGGAATTTAGGATTAGGGAAATTTGGGATTTGGGAAGTTTAGGATTAGGGAAATTTGTAATTTGGGGAATTTAGGATTAGGGAAATTTGGGATTTGTTAAATTTGGAATTTGGGGAATTTAGGATTTGGGAAATTTGTAATTTGGTAAATTTAGGATTAGAGAAATTTGCGATTTGGAAAATTTGTAATTTCGGGAATTTAGGATTAGGGAAATTTGGGATTTGTTAAATTTGGAATTTAGGGAATTTAGAATTTGGGAAATTTGTAATTTGGTAAATTTGTAATTTGGGGAATTTAGGATTAGAGAAATTTGCGATTTGGGAAATTTAGGCTTAGGGAAATTTGTAATTTGGGGAATTTAGGATTAGAGAAACTTGGGATTTGGGAAATTTGTAATTTGGTAAATTTGAAATGCAGGAAGTTTGGGATTTGTAGAATTTAGGATTAGGAAAATTTGTGATTTGGGAAATTTGTAATTTGGAAAATTAAAAATTTAGATATTTATTATTTCAGTAATAATAAAAATTGGAACAATTTCATAACAATCTAACACCAATGATCATTTCCACTATTATTTTCTTACATATGGAGACAAAAACAGGTTTGAAATTAATGACGTAATATATTTTATTCTCTGACATGTAATAATTCTATTTTTAGATTATAAAAATATTTATATTCCAAAACTATTTTAATTAACTCGTAATTAAAAATTGAAACAATTTAATAAGAATCTAACAGCAGTATTCCATCTTCAACTCCTAAACGAACAATAAATATTTTAATTGAAAAATAACAAAAAGTGGTATAAAACAACAAGTACGTCGTTTGACTTGGTAATTAATGTTTTTACCAAAATTTGTACAACACGATATTACCATTCGCCACGATTGAAGCACGGCAAGGAAAATATACCGATTATGTAAGCGGGAAATAAATTTTCTGCGACGCGTTCTGAATTGTGGCTGAATAAATTTCAACCGAGGAGAATTTAGCAGGTGTGTGGTAGCTAACGGCTGAAAATGTTTCATTATGAACGTGTTTACTATTTATCGTCTGTAAACCGGTGAATTGTAACTTTGATCATTTAACATGCGCGATCAACAGTTCCGTTTTACCGCCACGTTGCTGGATTAAACGATAAGTCATCGCGTTCATGTTCTCTAAGCGTTCAAGCTTCAAATCTATCGAATTATGCGTTCAGTTTTGGTGGTGTCAATTAGATGGAATTATTCGAACGGTGCGATGATTTGTTGTTTATTTCGTGTGAGTGATTAGAGGGTATTGTAAATCTATTACAATGGATGTTTGTAGAACTATTGGTCAATTTTGGAAAATTTTGTTAGTGAATTTTAGATGCTATTGGATTATTTTTCGAGATGTATAAATTATGGGGATTCTTAAAGTTTTGACAGTTTTTTAAATTTCAGAATTTTTACTTACAAAATTTCTGAATATTCTAACTTTTACAACTAACGATTTAGGAAAATTTCTAAATATTCCAAACTTCTAAGTTTCTCAGATTTCAAATTCTTGAACTTTTTAATACAGTACTATATTAATGAAATAATAAATATATAAATTTTTTATTTTCCAAATCCTAAATTTCCTAGATTTCAAATTTCTCAAATGCTAAGTTTCCCAAATTCTAAATTTCCCAAATTCCAAATCTCCCAAATTCTAAATTTCCCATATCCCAAATTCTCAACTTCCCAAATTCCCCAAATCCCAAATGTCCCAAATTCCAAATTTCCCTAATTCCAAATTTCCCTAATCCCAAATTTCACAAATTCCAAATTTCCCAAATTCTAAATTTCCCAAATTCCAAATCTCCCAAATTCTAAATTTCCCATATCCCAAATTTTAAATTTCCCAAATTCCCCAAATCCCAAATGTCCCAAATTCCAAATATCCCAGATTACAAATTTCCCTAATCCCAAATCTCTCAACTTCCCAAATTCCCCAAATCCCAAATGTCCCAAATTCCAAATGTCCTAAATTCCAAATTTCCCTAATCCTAAATTTCCCGAATCCCAAATTTCCCAAATTCCAAGTGTTCCAAACCCTAAATTTTCCAAATGAAATTATCTCCCCATGTAACAAAATACTCTCGTAATAACTTATCGATCCATTTTACAAACTTTCATTAATTATTACATAATCACAATAAATCACACCATTTTTATAATTAGTAGAGATCATAAATCCACATGATCGAACAATATCAGTATTTTCCGATTGGCACCGCAAGTCTCGCTTGTTTCGGAATATCCGAGGTTAAAGTTTCTTCGTAGAACGAACGTTCAATTAGCTTAGTAATTAATGATGCGATGCAATCGACGCAGTGGATGAACCTGAAATCGGCGATGCATTCGGTATTCGTGTGTATGTTCGTTAAATTCCATCCATAACGTTGCGGCGATACTCGTTAAAACGTTACGATCATTACAGTGGCAATGTTATGGCCATTGTGGACGCTTTTCTAAATTTATCGACCGATACGTATCGGAAAGTCATTCACTGCTCGCTGATTTATCATCGTTCGCCGTGCATTGCTTTCATCATTGTCGTGAATGATAATTTTATCGCGGAGAAATGTATTGGGAGCATAAATTTAACGCGACGCTAACGGTCACCGTGTGAACTAATAAAAATGGCCGACACGCGTTTACTTTCTCACGTTTCACGAACGTCATCTTATTTATCGTAGGAGAAGCAGTAGAACTGCTTTCGACTTCATATAACATTCTAATAGTTCGAGATTTATCGAGTTTTCGTATGGACATAATTTTTACCACTGCGTCTACTATATTTTCTTTACAATGTTATTGTGTAGCTGCTTTTTTTAAGAACACTGTCGTACATTGCTCAATTCTAATTTAATATTAAAATCAATGTTCTTGCATGAAAAATGTAGTTGCATTATTTAGACATTTATAAAAAATTACTGAACGTTGGATATTGTCAACACTTCTTTAATTTGCCATATTGGAAATGTAAAATCACCATCATCTGTTATGTTGGAAATTATTTCTGACTACCTTAATTTGTTACATTTGAAATTATTTCAAACTGCCGGAACTTGTATATTGTTTTATTTTCTGAATCACATATGTACAATTTGATTTTCATTGTTTGAATAATTAAATTAACAACTCTAATTTAATGTTCAATTTGCACCTTTATTTGGACAGTTTCATATTTTCCTGGAATTATTATTTCATTTCACCAAATTTCCAACTAATTTTGCAACGAATTTATTTTACAATATTTAAAAATTTGATAAAATAATAAATGAGAGATATAAATTTTCCCCATAAACTAAAATGGAGTTAAACTTCTCTCCACTCTTCTTTCCAAAATTTCATACCTATTATTCCTCCAGATTTTTCTAATACACGAAAAGTTTTTGTTCGCAAATTACAGTAATCGTAAATTTGCGAGATAATACTTAATTTCACTCATTGCATTTCGCAGATCACAATTAATACTTCTGGTAAATTTGACTGGTTCAAATATTTGAAAGCAAAGATGGGTCACACATGGTTCCCATGAACGCCTCATGGGGTCACATGGTTCTCCTAAGGGTCTCGTATGTCTTATCAATGACTCGAATGACAGTCAACGCGTTAAAAAAAATACACGTAAGAAACATGATGTACCCACCAGCGAGCATCCTCTTTCATTTAAAATGTAAGGAGATTAGGTATTAAGACGATAAGTTAGATTATCACCGTTTACATGTGTATAGGAGAAGCGTGTCAAACGTCCGCCTTTTATTTACCAATTAGACCGTTAGGAAATGTTCGAATGATTGCGACGAAAGCAACAAAAGAGCGAGTCTCGATTAACCCTTTCGTGGACGCTGTTAGTAACATAAATTTAACGTACGACACTAACGGTCAGCGGGCGAACCAATAAAAATGGCCGACGCGCTTTTGCCGTTGTAACGTGATCTTATTTATAATAATAAAAGTATAAGTGCTCTCGACAACATATAACATTTGAATTGTTCTTCGCTTTCTCGATAAATTTTCAGTACTTGATGTTAAAAGTACCATCGCATCCGCCATATTTGTTTTGCACGCCAGCGTCCCTGTAGCCCAGTGACTGCTTTCTTTTCCGATACTCGAAAACTTTGTAAAACTAATTTTTAATTTGCTATACGTGAACTGAAATTGAACCACCTTCGAATAATGATACGAAGCGAAATTTGTTTATACTATTTTTTAGAACATGTTTATTTTATTCTTGCGTTAAGAGTCTAGCAATTTTATTGACACTCGAGCTATATTATCATTGCTGTACTTAATTTTATGAAAGCGAGTTTTCTGAATATATTTGTCACATGTGTGTCTGGTAAGTTGGCACGCCCTATACCAATAGGATTTGCGTACTTTTCGACTGTCAACTTGTCAGCCACGCACACAGTACGTTTCTTTTGAATCTTTAACCTGTTGTTGCTTGGAAATGTAAATTAAGAAATCCCTTACGAAAAGAATTTCCACCAACCTCGTGGTCTTGAAGGGTTAATCACTGACTACTAATTAATTAGATTAGGGACCTTGGAAACTTGAGGTCCACGTTTTTGTATAGGACTACAGCAGAAGTTTACGAAGCAGCTTAAACGCATGCAATTTTTGGGTCAAACAATTTTTTGGTCCTTCAAGGTGAGAACATCCCTAAAATCCAATTTTCTGTATAATTTATACTTGATCTTTATTTACACATGTCCAAAATCACATACATAAAAATTGTTAAATAATAAATTGAATGATTCTCTATTGTCCAGTGAAAAGGGCCATATAACGAGAGTCTCCTCTATTAATCCCAAAACTCGTTTTCCGAAAGTGAAGAGAATTTTGTCGACACGAAGTAAATTTTCTTACAGTCTCGAAATATTCGAGATCCGGAATAACAGAGAAATGTCTGAAAATGAATTTTGCAGGCTTCGAGGACGCAATTGCAATCGTCGGTGGTTTTCAAGAAAATCTGTCTGGCGGGGCCTTACTGGAGCTGGCAAACGATCGAGATTGCATCTCGATATCTCGGCGAACGTACCGCAATTTATAAATCGACTGGAAAATGGCGTCGTTCCGAATAAAAGTTGCTCGACGAATTTCCTGCTGGCACGAGGAGAAAATTTTCCTGTAATCGTTTCTCCATCGACCCACAGTCGACGTATTATTTCGCTACGATTATCATTCGAGCGTGGATTGTTCATCGTCGATTTATGCTTCTTTCATTTCTTTCGCTTTATGATCCTTGTTTTTCCTATTCGAGCCTCAAAGGTTCCGATATTTTTTATCTCCTTTAACAAACGACGACTCGTCGAATCATCAAGCATCTGTTAACACGCTTGTTCGTGTTATTGCACGCAGTCATTGAAAGTTATCGATGATCAAGCATATTGAACGGCTTACTCGCCGCCATTGGTGACGTTTAGTATATTGCCTGACACGTACAAGGCGCCACGTAAGTAATTGGTATTCTGCAAATAGTAATAGGTCTAATGGGAGACTAATCAGGTTTAGGATTTTGGGACTTTTGGTAATTGGATGCGAGAAGTAATTGCTTCTAATGGAAGTTCAAGGTTTCTCGGTTTAGGACTTTGGGAGTTTGCAATTTTGGTATATTGCAATTTTGGGACTTCAACATTTTTCGAGTTATTGATTGGACTATTGGAATTTTAGGATATTGAAATTTTGGAATATTGGGACATTGTAATTTTGGAATATTGAAATTTTGGAATATTGCAATTTTGGGACATTGTAATTTTGGACTATTGGAATTTTAGGATATTGCAATTTTGGGCTATTGTAATTTTGGGATATTGGAATTTTGGGACATTGTAATTTTGGGATATCGTAATTTTAAAATATTAGAATTTTGATATATGAAAATTTTGGGATATTGCAATTTTGGGACACTAGAATTTGGCTATTAGAATCTTGGGATTTCGTAATTTTTGAATATTATAATTGTCAATTTTTGAGTCTAAACACCTTTGAATATTAGAACTTTTCAACCCCTAAAATTGCTTCCAATGACAGTTCAATGTTTCTAAATTCTTTGGGAGTTTGCAATTTTGGTATATTGCAATTTGCAACTTTTATATTTTACAATGTGAAATTTTGCAATTTTTCATTGGAACTATGCATGTTCTATATTTTTTGAATTATTGAAATTCCAGAGTACTGAAATTGTTTACAACAATTTTTTAATGTGTGAAATTTGGAAATTTGGAAATTTCCTCTCAACTATGAAACCTTGCAATTTTTGAACTTTTGATGTATAGATTTAAGAAATGTCTATATTAACAAAATGTCTATAATAATAGAATAAATATGTAAAAAAGAATAAGACGATATTTGAAAGTGGGTCTCAACCCACAAAAGTTGAGAGACCCTGTTATAGGCACAATAAACACGTTAGCATTTCTTAACTAGAAAGGATTAATTAATTTATTCGTTTCATTAGAAAGAAATGGTATCAGCGTTTAGCTTGATGAGCGTAGTTGTCTTATTGTTCATCTCGTCGTGGGAGTGATTGTTACAAGGGAGATAGTTAGCGAGAATTGTGTTGAATGGAAGTAGATCGAGAACGTGGAAATGATAGGTCTCATTCATGGAGACGACCTATCAGATTTAAATTATTCCATTATTATCTTCTACTCCATTGTTGACTTCTCGTATGAAGTATAATAAAAGTAAATTTGAAGACCTGTGTACTGACAAATTTAGTAACTTAATCATTCAGAAATATGTGTGTTTAGAAATAAAACAGATCCAATATTTAGAAACATCCAATTTTTTTAGTACTTTTTACTAGTTTTATTTTTGAATTTATAGACTTTCAATTTTCAAACTTAGAATTTTGATAACTTAGTAATTTGCTAATTTTATAATTTAGTAATGTAGTGATCTAGTAACTTAGCAATTTTATAATCTAGTCATCTAGTAATTTATCAACCTAGTAATAATAATCCAGTAATTTAACATCCTCAGAATACATTCACCCATTTAAAAATAAAGAAACGCGTATGAATACGTAGAAGCCAGAAATTAGTAACTATAAAAATTCGGTAACCATGCGGGTAGCACAGAGCAAAGACAATGATATCCAACCGAATCTCGTGTCGATTTTTTTTTTTTAGTTTTTCGTTCATCGAGGCTGTTCCAGCTCTCTTTTTCCAGGACGAGTCAATAGCAAAAACGGTAGGTTATACAGCGAGTATCGTTTCCTCTTCTGCGAATATTCGCAAATAGCCCGGCTATTTACTCCTGTGTATGTACTGTGTCGAGGTTCGGTGAAACTTTTGAAAGGAAAGCTATTTCAGTATGCCCATCGAATCGGGGCTTCTCTGTGTAACGTGTCGAATATAAACGTGTTCGTTCCGCGAAATGTTACGAATCAGCGGGCAACCAGGCCTGGGAAAACGATCCCAGGAGGAGCCAATTTATCGACACAAAAGCCACCATCATTCGATGCCTACTTTCATGGTAAAACGATTTTAGAACGAATTAGCGCGTTCCCTGTTGCGTATTACAATATCGTACCGATGTCCCACGAGTTGGCGCGTGACTCAAAGTAAAAGAAGCTTCCACCAATACAAACATTTCGGCAAATAAGAATAATAATGACAACTGCTGATCTCGCTCTCGAATTCTCTGGGATCTATTAGGTTAGAGTTTCCATAGTCCCTCACGGTGCCTAAGACTCCTAGATTCCCTATATAACCATAGTTTCAGTCTCCAGTGCCTATAAGTTCGCTAGGATCTCCAAAGTCCACAATCCCTTGGATCCCTAAGTCCCCACATCCCCACATTCAATATCTATATTCCCAGGCGTAGGTACTCGGTGCGTGGTAATTCGACGCGTGGTAATTTGACGCGTGGTAATTCGATATGTGGTAATTCGATGCGTGATAATTCGACGCGTGGTAATTCGACGCGTGGTAATTCGATATGTGGTGATTCGACGCGTAACAATTCGGCGCGTGGTAATTCGACGCGTGGTAATTCGGCGTGCGGTAATTCGATATGTGGTAATTCGATGCGTGATAATTCGATGCGTGGTGATTCGACGCGTGGTGATTTGACGCGTAACAATTCGGCGCGTGGTAATTCGGCGTGCGGTAATTCGATATGTGGTAATTCGATGCGTGGTGATTCGACGCGTGGTAATTCGATATGTGGTGATTCGACGCGTAACAATTCGGCGCGTGGTAATTCGGTATGTGGTGATTCGACGCGTAACAATTCGGCGCGTGGTAATTCGACGCGTGGTAATTCGGCGTGTGGTAATTCGATATGTGGTAATTCGATGCGTGATAATTCGACGCGTGGTGATTCGACGCGTAACAATTCGGCGCGTGGTAATTCGACACGTGGGTATTCGGCGCATAGTTGTTGGGCACCCATAGTCCCTAGAGTCTCCACAGTCCCTAAGACCCCTAGATTCCCTATATATCCATAGTTTCAGTCTCCAGTGCCATGTTCGCTAGGATCTCCACAGTCCAGTCTCTTGGATCCCTAGGTCACATCCCCACATTCTCTACAGTTCCTGAATTCCCTAAATTCTCACAGTCCTCGGAATCGCCATATTTCCTAGCTTCCCAGAATCCCTACGTTCCCTTGGATCATCACAGTCTCTGTAGACAAGCCAGGAATTGGCGCGTAGGTCGAGCCAGAGTAAAAGAAGCCACTCGCTCCACCTAGCCAACGTGAACACTTCCAGCTACATTTCGGCAAATAAGAATAATGACAATAACTGCTGAACGCAATTCGCGCTATCTCGAGACGTTTGCCGACTGTTTTTGGCCTAATTGTGACCTCTCGAGCCAATATACCGAAAATACGTGTGAGGCGTCCATTTCTATTCTGACCAATCGGTCTTCTAAACACGTCAGGCTCTCGCGCCAACTCGTGGGTTGGCATCGGTAGATGGTGTAGGGATGAGATGTAGGTATTTGAGAGTCTAGGAGCACTGTGATAAATGGTGGAAATGTAGGGATGAGGGGATGTAGGGATTTGAGAGTCTAGGAACACTGTGATACATAGATGATGGTTAAGTTTGCAATAATTAAGTTAAAAATATAACTCAGTATAAAAGATCAACGGGATCTTGCTTATTTATGCAAAACTGCGAAAAAGGCCCTTCCATTGTCTTCTCTTTCAAAATGGCATAAATAAATAACACGCTATTTCTTCTAAATAAGTTACAAACAAACGATTGAGCTAAATTGATTTAAATTTTATTTCGATTGAAAGCTTTTTCAGTCGAGGACTGATTTTCAATCGTTAATTGAAATTCTAATCAAACGTGGAAATTGTATTTTTAACTTGATCGAATTCGATGAAACGAAATTGCTTCCTTAATTTAATTTGATACCAGAAAAAATTAATTTTAGTTCGTTTATTTCTCCACTTTGGAGAAATTGTACATTTTATTTCTGGTTAAATATTAAACAAGGTTTTATTAAACATTTTATACCTTGAATAAGGATCACATTTTAAACAGAAGCTTAATTTTTTTAATATTGTTGTATATTGTTATTACTACCATCATTTTATAATAAAAAATATTACAAATATTGTTATTACATTTTATTATGTAAAACATTGCAAATATATAATATTTTATGACATGAAATATTATAATCATTACTGTTATATTTTATTAAGTTTGAAATATATCATATCTGTTAATTGCTAAACCAATTAAAAACTTGAAATCATCATTTCTCGTCTAACTAGACATTTACAAACATATAGCAGAATCCTATAATTGAATTTTCTAAAAAAACAAAGTCGCATACGAACATAAATATAACATAATTGTTTTTATTAAACTTATTTTTGAGTATCATAAAATTACTAGCTATCTTGTGTCACGATTTATATGACACCCAGTACATAAGAAGTTTGACAGCGAAGGTTACGTAAGAAAAATGGTTCCGAAGCGACATCGGTATTGAAATCAAGCGATTTGACGTTCTCCAAGAGCAAGGTTATTTGATTCAACCACTTTAATATCCGGTAACATTTAAATCTCGAGGAAAAAGCTTTCTGCAACGACCCATTGACCTTTTTCCCGAGGCCTCTTGTTCTCTTTCTTTCCTCCTCTTTCTTCGTTCTGGTCGCAGCAGCGCATAAATGGATGAAAGGGGTCGATCGCTCGAAACTATTTTAGTACTTCGATACAATCAAATCCGCGACTCTGGAAACTTTCGTTTCAGCTTTCTGCTTGTTTCTAAGTAAACTTCGGCCGCGTGTTCTGCAAATAAACGCGCCGGGGATCAACGGGAATCCGCGAAAAGATTCTCTCGTTCCATTTGCCTACACGCCAGACGTAAATCGCGAACAAATAAATGCTAACATAATGTATGGATTCGTCGATTAAATACTTGAACATGTATACGTTGCTTCGTTATAGCTTTTAGGTTATTTTGCAGTGGTTCTCAACTGGTTGTGATTCGATTATAGGGAATTTTGGGATTTTGGGTTTTTGGAATTTTAGGATTTTGGGATTTTAGGATTTTAAATTTGGGATTTTGGAATTTTAGGATTTTGGAATTTTGGAATTTCCGAATTTTGAGATTTTGGACTTTTGGAATTTAGGGATTTTGCAATTTTTGGGATTTCGAAATTTTAGGACTGGAATTTTGGGATTTTGGAATATGGGACTTGGAATTTAGGGATTTCGAAATTTTAGGATTTTAAATTTGGGATTTTGGAATTTCGGAATTTGGGGATTTTAGGATTTTGATTTTGGAATTTTGGAATTTCCGAATTTTGGACTTTTGGAATTTAGGGATTTTGCGATTTTGGAATTTCGAAATTTTAGGACTGGAATGTTGGGATTTTGGAATATGGGAATTTTGGAATACTGGAATTTTTAAATTTTGGAATCTAACATCCTTGGAACTCAATATCCCTAAAATCATTGGGTTTCCCAATACCCCTATATCCCTAGATTCAGTATACTAACAGTGCTAGATCTAAACATCACAAGACTTAAATATCTCTAGATCCCAATATCTCTAAATTCTAATATTCCTAGATCCCAATATCTGGATGTTCCAATATCCCTAGATCCCAATATCTGAAATTTCCAATATCCCTAGGTCCGAATATCTGGAAGTTCTAAGATCTCTAGATCCCAATATCTGAAATTTTCAATATTCCTAGATCCCAATATCTCCAGTTCCAATATCCCTAGATCCCAATATCTGAAATTTCCAATATCCCTAGATCCCAATAGCTCAAAATTGTAATATCCCTAGACCCCAAAATCTCAGTTCCAATATCCCTAGACCCCAAAATCTCAGTTCCAATATCCCTAGACCCCAAAATCTCAGTTTCAATATCCCTAGATCCCAATATATTTATATCTCCATATATCTCAAACTCTTAAACTACATTCGTAAATCCCAAAATCCTAAAATTCCTAAATCTCAAAAACCCAAAATTTCGATATCTCCCTCTCCATAAATCAGTAGAATCTGATAAACGGCTATATATATAGATCCCAGAATCCACATACCTCTTCAGCGCGCACATGTTATATACATTATTTAATTGAGTCACACATCGGACTATTTTTAACCGATAATCCACTATCCCATCCTATTAAATCGAAGCAGAAAGTTGCAGAATACGTCTAACAGGAAATTGCATTTCGAACGTTGTTTGCAAGTAAATTCATTAAGTAGCGATGGAACATGCGGGGATAGAAGGAGCACCGTGACGATACTCGATCTAATTTAATTTCCAAAATGCCCGGAAGCGGAGCGTCAAGCTCGGAACGGCTGCTCCACGGGCGAACTTCGAAACTGTCATTAAAATTGAACGGAAAACGTAGTTTCTGCGCCGAAGGCGGCCTCGATATGGATCTTGATATCTGTCGCGTAGCGAGTTATCACTGTGTTATCGCTGAAACTTGTTGGGTGACATTGATTCATTCATGATCGGACCAAATTCTCGTCCGATTTTATTCATGACGGCGTGTCTCGAAGAAAACGAGCGCACAAAATAATGCAAGAGTTCGAGGACGCTTACTGATCTCTTTATGACGACATCTATCGATGCGCATGAAATATCCGAATGAATTGTGTCGCCATTTTGATGTCACATTGTCAGGTGGATTGTTGTGTTTCTATTTTATTACTGTTAGTATGATTTTTAGGAAGATGAGAAAGTTGATTTTTTTATGCAAATGTAAAGTGTAGTTGATGTAAATTGCGTATGTTTAGGTTTGATCATCGATCCGACTACGCGGGAGAACTTTACGTATACCTTAAAGCAAAACAAGTATTACACGAACCTTCAACTAAAAATACAAAATAGAAGTACTTAATGTAACACATCATATAACGGCCATATAGGGTGTTGTCTCATAATATTAACAGTATCGTACTATCGTAATACTAGCAGTATCATACTACTATCATAATACTAACAGTATCATACTACTATCATAATACTAACAGTATCATACTACCATCATAATGCTAACAGTATCGTAGTGCTATCGTAATACTAACAGTATCATATGACTATCAGAATACCAGCAGTATCATAAGGAAATGAACAGAAGTTGGATGAAACAGCGTGTCAGATCGTGTTACGCGTAACTCACTGTATCGAAGTGTAACGCGTTGGCTCGTCAAAAGCGATCAGAGATCTGCTGTGAGCTATTTATTGCTCTATCATTACATTCGGCCAGCCGATACGTTGTAATTGTCGATTTCGCGATACCGGGCCGCTCCATTGTTTTAAATTGCAAAAGCATTCCGCGCTCTGGCCCGTAATAATGGTACTAGGCCGTGTTGATCGTTGCGGCCGACAACGAGCGCAAACCGCGAAGAGGAACGTTCTCAGCACGATTTCTCATTTTTTACGTTCCACTTTCAATTCTTCATTCGCTCTGTACGAGAACGGAGGCAGCGAGCTGAACTTGTCGAAGGCGGTAGAGGTGAAACCGTTTCATCACTGACAAACGTGAACAAATGTGGTCGTTTGGGTTGTGCTTTCAAGGGGAGGACATGGATATGGAAATCGCTTTTGGTACCACGATCTTTTGAAATTATACTACGCGTGTAGTATTTTAAGAATCTGATCAGAGTTTTTCAGAATGGGGCCTTGATTTTCAGGTATTTTGATTTTGAAGGTCGGGTGTTATCAGCAAATTTTTTCATTTCTACAGCCATAGGTCAATAATTCGTAAAATATGAAATTCCCTAGGTTTTCAAATTTCTACATATTCAAATCCCTAGTTTTACAAATTATCAAACTTTACATTATTATATTATTAAATTTGTAAATTCTAAATTCTTATGGCAACGAATTTTGTAACTCCAAATTTTTAGGATTGTAGACTCTAATTCTCAAGTATTAAGTCTTCAAATTCCTGCGTCCCTAAATCCCTAGATTTCCAAATTTCAACATACTCAAATCCCTAGATCTCCAAATTCATACGTCCTTGAGTTCTTAAATCCCCAATTCCTACGACCAGAAATCACTAAATCCCCCATTCCTACGTCCTCAAATCCCTAGATCTCCAAATTTCAACGTCCCCAAATCCCTAGGTCTCCAAATTCATACATCCCCGAGTTCCTAAAATTCCCAAATTTTCTACGTCCAGAAATCCCTAAATCCCCAAATTCCTAAGCTCTTGGATCTCTAGATCCACCAAAATCTCCATATTTTCTAATTCCTCTGGATTTGAACTCGCGACCATAAGATTTGAAGGCAGATACTCTATCAACATATCCACTACATCTTTCCACAAAATTATGTAACGTAACCGAGTGACTAGGTTCGTAATAAATTCAAAAATAAAATATCTGAAAAACGTGGGACCATTCCAATATAATATCCCAAAAGCAATTCCCAGCGTATACACATAAAAATCTGACTTCTGAACAATTTTAAAATTAAATTCAAAGAGTAAGCTCACATTACGTCTAAAAAGTACCTTATGTCCGAGTCCAAATGAGCACTAAATAATTTAACGTCGTTGAGCACACGATGAGTCCAACTCCGTCGGACACTGTTAGAAAGAAACCTCGAATAACGAGAACGAAATATCGTTTCGATGCGGAAAAAGAGTCAGTCGTAAAGTGTTGTATCGCGAACGTGAAAAAACGTATAAAACGGGGACCGTTAAAACTGAAATTGTAAAAGATACGAGAGACACGTTTTGCACGTATCTTTTTCTTGCTTTTATATTCTCCTAACGGTTGCGCACTCGACGAGTAAAAAATTAAGTACATATCACTTTGATAACGCCGGGTATTGCCTTCGTTATTTATGATCGAGCAGACATAACGAGATCGATACAGAAAAACGTACGTTTACGTCGCACGTAGGTGCTGAGACAAAGGTTCAATTTTTAGGCCGTCAGAGATTCTTCGGTTGGAGATCACAGTTAGAACTCAAAATTTAATTTTTTAGTCCATACGACTACGTCTACGATAGGGTCGACTTTTAGGATTTTGGAATTTTGGGTTTTTGGAATTTTGGCATTTTCGATTTTTCGAAGTTTGGGATTTTGGAATTTTAGGATTTTGGGGCAATAGTATTTGGAATTTCGATATTCTGGAATTTTAGGATTTTGGGGCATTAGTATTTGAACTTTTGGGATCCTGAAATTTTAGGATTTTGGGGCATTAGTATTTGGAATTTTAGGATTTTGGGGCATTAGCATTTGGAAATCTTGGATTTTGGAATTTTGGGATTTTGGGGCATTAGTATTTGGAACTTTGGGATTTTGGAATTTTAGGATTTTGGGGCATTAGTATTTGGAACTTTGGGATTTTGGAATTTTAGGATTTTGGGGCATTAGTATTTGGAACTTTGGGATTTTGGAATTTTAGGATTTTGGGGCATTAATATTTGCAATTTAGAAGACTAAAGAAGAATCTAGGGATATTATTAATTTGAGATATTGGGATCTAGGGATATTGGAGCTTATAGATATTGGGATTTAGGGATATTGGAACTTTGAGATATTGGGATCTAGGGATATTGGAACTTTGAGATATTGACTCAGTCTATACTATTATGCATATGGTCAGGTTAAGTTTACGTATACTACATACTACACATATCAGATTTGTCGCATTCCAACATTTATGTCACATGTGGGACATATTGGAAGACAAAGGGACATGTGGGACATGTGGGGCATATTGTAAGGAAGTCATATATTTAGAATCTGGGGATATACTAAGCATTCCAACAGTTGTGTCATATGTGGGACATATTGTAAGACAAAGGGACATGTGGGACATGTAAGGCAAAGGGACATGTGGGACATACTGTAAGGGAGTCATATATTTGGAATCTGGGGATATACTAAGCATTCCAACAGTTGTGTCACATGTGGGACATATTGTAAGACAAAGGGACATGTGGGACATGTAAGGCAAAGGGACATGTAGGACATGTAAGGCAAAGGGACATGTGGGACATATTGTAAGGAAGTCATATATTTGGGATGTGGGGATATATTGAGCATGTAGACATCTGGAGATATAGGGATGAGGAAAGACAAGAATAATAGGATATAGGGATTTTGGGAGATAGGGAAGGTATTAGAATACTACATATTAGGTGTACATATGCTGTATAAACAGTGACTACTAGTATACTAGTATACTAGTGACTACTTAATAGTATACTAAATAGCAATAGCTACTTAAAAGCAGTATAATAGCTACTAGTGGCTTAATCAATACCAGAGCAATCTGAAAGCTTCCGAACTAAAAAGTATTAAGATTGATGACAGCAGCAAAAATCGTCGAATGCGATAACTATGAAGGATTTAAGCAAAAACCTCGATTATTTCTCCATGAAAAAGAATCGCCGCCGAAGAGGTTAAAGGCAAGAAGACGAGGACGGAGAACGCGAAACGTTCGAAGACAATGGAACGATGAACAGACAGGGGCCAGCACAAAAGATTTTTATCCCACAATTTTCCCCGTAATCGGCTTCTTCCGGCCAAACATACCGCGAACCGAGGTAATGAAACGAAACAACAGACTGCTCGGTGCTCCTTAAGAAGCATAACGGACGCCCGCGGAGTCAAACGTTCCCAGCGATACTTAAACCTCGTAAAATGGCCGGCATGTCGCTCTTTATTCCGCGCTAAATGTACCCCGTCCCGTTCTCGTTTCGGTCGGCCACGACGCTCAGCTGGACGCCAAACACGCTGAAAACGAGCGAGATTCCTCGGCCCCGCTTTATGAATTTTACACTCCCATTATTATGTGATTACTGTAAAAAGACAGCGCCATCAACGCGTGCTACCGCGAGCTGCGTTTCGCCGCCATCTTGCCGGCTAAGGCGACTTTAGGACGTCCACGTTCTCAGATATTGTCTGCTGGAAATTATTCTTGGTCAGTAGTATTTTAAATCCCTTTCGGGATTAAATATCCTCTTTAGGGACACATTTTATGTACTACGATATAAGCTAATTTTGAATTCCAACCTTAACCTATGATTTTGTCGGCAGGTGTCGGACGCAATGTTAGGGATATTTTGGGTATGGCGATCATTGGTGGATGGATTAGAATAGAAACTATACTTAAAATTCGTGGCGAATATATGGGTCACGTCGCATTCCAACAGTTATGTCACATGTGGGACATGTAAGGCAAAGGGACATGTGGGACATTTGTAAGGGAGTCATATATTTGGGATCTGGGGATATACTGAGCATATAGACATCTGGAGATACAGGGATGAGGAAACACAAGAACAATAGGGTATAGGGAATTTGGGTCATAGTGAAGGTATTGGAATCTAGGGATGTGAAGAGACCTAAAGAAATTAGAATGTGGGGACGTCAAGGAATGTGAAGAAATTAGGATCTAGGGATGTCAAGATCTATGTGTAGTGGGATCTAGGGATATTAGGATTTCGAGTGCTAGGATCTGGGGATATTAGGATTTCGAGTGATAGGATCTAGGAATATTACGATTTCGAGTGCTAGGATCTGGGGATATTAGGATTTAGAGTGCTAGGATCTAGGGATATTAGGATTTCGAGTGCAGGGATCTAGGGATATTACGATTTCGAGTGCAGGGATCTAGGGATATTACGATTTCGAGTGCAGGGATCTAGGGATATTACGATTTCGAGTGCTAGGATCTAGGGTTATTAGGATTTCGAGTGCCAGGAACTAGGAATATTAGGATTTTGAGTGCTCGGATCTAGGGATATTAGGATTTCGAGTGCTAGGGTGTAAGAAGGAATAGGGTCTAGGGATATTAGAAAATAAGAATATAGAAATATTAGGATGGAAGTGTTCAGCAATGTAGGAATCTTGAAATCTAGGGATATAAAAATCTAGGAAACTAGGAATATAGAAAATAGCTTTAGGAAACTAGGTACGTAACAATTTAGAGATCTAGGAAACTAGGTATGTAGCAAATTAGAGATCAAGGAAACTAGGGATCCAGGAAATTAAGGCGTAGGAAACTAGGAATCTAGGAAATTAGGGATGTAGGAAACTAGGGATCTAGGAAAATAGAAATCTAGAAAACTAGGGATTTAGGAAGTTACAGATCTAGAAACAGATGTAGGGAAATACAGATCTAGGAAATTAGACATCCAGTACTATAATCTAAGAAACTGAAAATCTGTGGACCTAGAAATCCAAAAATCTGTAGACCTAGGGATCTATAAATCCCAGAATATTTCATTCTACAAATATCCATTAAAAATTTGGGGAAGCCGTTTTAAAATTTCAAAAGTTAAACAGTTTGAAATTATAAAGTAAAGGAAACCAAAAGTAAATATTCAAAGCTGGAGAGCCACTGTGAATACGCTTTGCTGCAACCACAAAGCTCGCATTATACTGTAGTCCTCTAAGAAGCTCGGTCGGCACACATCACACAAAATCCCCTAGAGCAGAATATGCAAGTCGTAAAGCGGTAACAGTAGTCTGTACTAACAAGCCTAAATCTCAGCAGCGAGTCAGAATGTAGCCAAGTTGGGGTGCAAGAAGCCCAAGAGAGCAAAGCGAGCTGCGCGGATCAGGAAGTTAGCAAGAGGGTGCACTAACCGCGCATTTTTTATCGCCGCTAGGTAGTTTAAGTAATTGACTTCCAGGTAGCGATGGCGGAGGGTTAGTATGGCACCTAAGAGAGTTTAGGACTCATTCGGATTTTCTAGTGCTTGCTGTGTCCTTTGTGGTACACTCTCGTTATATCACCGGTCGAGAGAATTTTACAGGGTCATTTAAATTGACCAACGTAAATATTCTTAAAATTATTAACGATATAACAAAGTATTTTAATGGAAATAAAAGTCACAGAAATGTATGTACATGAGCACTTTAGCGTGGTATACTCTCGTTATATCACCGGCCGAGAGAATTTCACAGAGTTGTTTAAATTGACCAACGTAAATATTCTTAAAATTATTAACGATATAACAAAGTATTTTACTGCAAATAAAAATAATAGAAATGTGCGAGCATGTGTACTTACTACATGTGAACACATGTCCCACTCGTACTTTCAATGATTTTTGCTGCAAACTGTGCTGTTGCAAAAATTTTTATATGCAAATTTAATTGTAAATAAACAATTGTTTACGGAGTATATACGGTAAAATTTGAAAGGGGATTTTAATATTGTAAAACGTATTTTTTATGAAAAGGATTATGGAGTATTTGGTCAAATGCTAGCAAGTTACAGGGATTTATTCTCTTAAACATTCTATACATAATGTTTTTATTAATTCATCCATTAATGTAGTATGAGGTATAAATTGGTACAAACCTTAATAAGAGAAAGTGTGTCATATTTCATGAAATGACGGAGGTTGTCTAAAGTTCCTCGATACTTCAAAGAGCAAAATTGTGTCTAGAGAATGTTAATTATTTGATAATGCGAACGGATTAAGTACGATCGAAGTCTTAATTTCTCAATCCCTCGATGCACAGCGTAGCCGTGCAGATCTGAGATTTAATTGGTCCAGACTCGGACTAATTGGTGCGCGATATCGCTTGTGTTTTTAGTCGTCCGTCTCTAATAACGCGTCATTAAGAGCGATAAATTTACCCGTATAACGGAAGCGGTGCTTCGCTTTTTTTTCTCTCTCTCGAATCGCGTAAATTACTGCGAGCGAACGAGAAAATGTCGTGAAATTGCTTCGAAATTAACTTTCGAGGTAACAAGGGACGCTTCCGTTTGCGTAATCGCCATCTTGCATCGTGAACACGAATTTTTAATTATCAACTTATCCCATTTATTTCTTTTCTCTTTACTCAACTATTGCTCTCTGTAACTAGTTAATTACTTACTGCATAAATACCCGTTTATCGAACTTAGTTACATGTGTCAAACCACGAGTTGGCGCGTGATCGACCGTGGACTTCCAACTGTTTTTGGCGTAATTGGTGCGCGAGCCAATATACCGAAAGTGGCGTCCATTTTTCTATTCTGAATAGTAGATCGACTCGAAATAAAAGCTCTATCCCCACCGTGACTTCCAGCATTTCGGTAAATAAGAATAATAATGACAACTTCTGATTCGCTATCTCGAGAGACTCTGGAAACTATAGGTTAGAGTTTCCATAGTCCTTCATGGTTCCTAAGACTCCTAAATTCCCTATATATCCATAGTTTCAGTCTCCAGTGCCTCTAAGTTCCCTAGGATCTCCACAGTCCAGTCCCTTGGATCCTTAAGTCCCAACATTCAATATCTATATTCCCAGGCGTAGGTACTCGGTGCGTGGTAATTCGACGCGTGGTAATTCGATGCGTAGGTACTCGGCGTGTAGTAATTCGACGAGTGGTAATTTGATGCGTGGTAATTCGACGAGTGGTAATTCAACGCGTGGTAATTCGGCGCGTGGTAATTCGACGCGTGGTAATTCGGCGTGTGGTAATTCGATGCGTGATAATTCGACGCGTGGTGATTCGACGAGTGGTAATTCGACGCGTGGTAATTCGATATGTGGTGATTTGACGCGTAACAATTCGGCGCGTGGTAATTCGACGCGTGGTAATTTGATGCGTGGTAATTCGACGCGTGGTAATTCGATATGTGGTGATTCGACGCGTTACAATTCGGCGCGTGGTAATTCGACATGTGGTAATTCGATATGTGGTAATTCGATATGTGGTAATTTGATGCGTGATAATTCGACGCGTGGTGATTCGACGAGTGGTAATTCGACGCGTGGTAATTCGATATGTGGTGATTTGACGCGTGGTAATTCGACGCGTGGTAATTTGATGCGTGGTAATTCGACGCGTGGTAATTCGGCGTGTGGTAATTCGATGCGTAACAATTCGGCGCGTGGTGATTCGGTGTGTGGTAATTCGATATGTGGTAATTCGATGCGTGATAATTCGACGCGTGGTGATTCGACGAGTGGTAATTCGACGCGTGGTCTAATTGGTGTGCGAGCCAATATACCGAAAGTGGCGTCCATTTTTCTATTCTGAATAGTAGCTCTAACCTGTGTCACGCGCCAACTCGTGTGTCGACATCGGTACATTGTACTATTTGAAATTATACTGTACTATTATATGTACTATTTGGGATTCGATATAAGCAAGAATATCCTGTAGGATGTATATCCAAAATGTATATATATCGCAAGAGTTCAGATCCGAAAGATTTATTTATAGAGAATGATTACTGCAGTATGTGATCGAAAGAGTTTCGAGTAATAAAATGTGACCAAATCGACTGTGATGACTGTAATTAAAAAACCGATAAAAATATAAATTAACGTTTCCGGCGGATTTAACGCGGTAATCGACGATTATACTTCGTCATTCGTGTGTCATTGATGACGATGATGGACGACTATGACTGTAATTTCCGCGGTAACGCCCCATTGACTTGCAATTACTGTTTTTGGCCTAATTGTGACCGCTCGAGTCAATATACCGAAAATGTGAGACATCCATTTTTCTATTCTGACCAATCGCTCTTCTAAACATCAGCCATAACTAGACGCCAGTCTCACGCGCCATCTCACGAATTGACATCGGTACCGCAGAATGAACAAAATGTCCGGTTCGGAGATTAATTATTGAAATTTTTCAGTTGAACCTTTGATTTTTTGTATAGTAAACTGTTGGAGGGTGAGTAAACATTTTTTGTCGAGCCATTATTCATCCTTCATCGTAAATTCGCTTCCGTCCGTTGAGCTCAGTTTCTAACCTAATAACTCGCAGATCAGAATCGTGAATGCATCCTGATGATTCGCCAGCTGCTTCCATTCAGATTCAAGGTGTGTTCCAAGGTTTCGAGTTGAAAAAACGCAATTGAAAAGCATCGGTCGAACGCGTCGGCGTCATAAAGCAGGTGAACACAAATTGTCTGAACAGTTTCTGTGGCTAGAACTGGCATGGCGGCGCAATCGAAAAGATAACACAGCAGCCCGGGGTCAAATCCATGGACCATGGAAACGCGAATACGTTTTCTCGCTCGTTTCATTTGCATAATCCCATAGCGAAGGACCGTTAAGCAGGAAAACGTTCAGCGGTCAGAGAGTGAGAAGCTATCATTCGGGGAACAAAGCGACAACCGACGAAAGAGGGAATTTCAGGGACGCGTGAAAAGACTGGGAAATTAATGAACGAGAAAACGGGTCGATGGAGGGACGTTAACAAGTGAGAAATTAGGAAACACCGAGCGGTCCGAGGCTGCGAATAAGACCCGGGAAAAAGATTAATTAGGGAGAAGTGAATGGTCAGTGATTAAGGAGAAATAAAAGAGAAAAACAGCACTTCCAGAGGAGAAATGGTTAACTGGAAAATACGGAAAATGGAGGATCTGCGAGGAGCAAAATTGGACGGAAAATGAGATCGGTGCGTCGTGCGAGTTCATAGAAAACACTGTTAAATTTATAAAATATCAAGGTTAATATTCAAGTATTGCGTATTTCAATTTCTAACAAAATGTTATATTTGTAATATCTTTATATTACATTTCTAATTTCTTTACTTTAAATTTTTAATATCACATTACAATGAAATCATCAAATATATTGCTACCACATTTCTAGTATCACAATATAATTTTAATTACTATCTGTTTACCCACAAAGAAATTCACGACACAGGCCATCAACATTGTACACTAAACTTCCTGCAATCTCCCCATTAACAATAAACAAACAAAGCAAAGACTCCTCAGAGTACTCGTTACGTCCATAATTGTAGGCAAACACGACGCGCCATCTTCTCTCCGAACAAGAAATATTAACAACAGGTTATCACTGAACGTAAAATGAACACCGCAAGCAACAAGTTGCTAGTCAATCAAGTAAACTGCGCCAGCAGTGAAAAAAGTCGAAATGACGATCGGTCAATGCGTGAACGCGCATTGTGAAACAGGAGCTCGCGAAACGCGGTGAAGAAGATGGCGGCGGGAAAGAGACACAAGATGGAGGATACCGAAATTACCGTGTAACATGCTGAGTTAATACAGAGTTGGACGCAGCCACGGATGAGTATTCCACGAATACTAATTAACCTGCTTATATCCGCCAAGTAGAGAAACTCTACCGAGAAGATGCGCGGAGATGACTTGATTAATGGACGACGTACGCCTCGTGTGAAACAGATGAATTGCAGACACGATGACATAATTGCCGCAAACAATCTAGTCTGGATGTTTATTATATTATTTTATGATACTCTGTTATTGTGTTGCAGAAGGACATTTGTTATGTGGTGGCGTGTTTTGATGGCGACGTTAAGATGATGACGCGAGAGTTGATGGAGACTTTTGGTGTATTGCTGGGGATGTGAGAGTGGATGGTGTGGGGTTTGATGATAGAGGGAGAGTGATTGAGTAATTGATGTGTTTCTTGGTTCGAAAGGTTGGAATTGGGAATTTGGGATTTGGGAGTTGGGGATATGGGAGGTGGGGATATGGGATTTGGGGATATGGGATTTGGGGATATGCGATTTGGGGATATGGGATTTGGGGATATGCGATTTGGGGATATGGGATTTGGGGATATGGGATTTGGGGATATGGGATTTGGGGATATGGGATTTGGGGATATGGGATTTGGGGATATGGGATTTGGGGATATGGGATTTGGGGATATGGGATTTGGGGATTTGGGATTTGGGGATATGGGATTTGGGGATATGGGATTTGGGGATATGGGATGTGGGGATTTAGGGATTTGTGAATTTGAGGATTTGGGGAATTGGGAAATTGGGGATTTGAGGATTTAGGGATTTGTGAATATGGAGATTTGGGAACTTGGAGATTTGAGTATTTTAGAGTTGGGGATTTGGGATTTGGGGATTTGGACTTTAGGGATTATGGCAATTTGGGATTTGGGGACTTGGAATTTGGGGATTTGGGATTTGGGGATTTGGGGAATTGGAATTTGGAGATTGGGGCATTTAGAAGTTGGGGATTTGCGATTTGGAATTTGGGGATTTGGGAACTTGGAGATTTGAGTATTTTAGAGTTGGGGATTTGGGATTTGGGGATTTGGACTTTAGGGATTATGGCAATTTGGGATTTGGGGACTTGGAATTTGGGGATTTGGGATTTGGGGATTTGGGGAATTGGAATTTGGAGATTGGGGCATTTAGAAGTTGGGGATTTGCGATTTGGAATTTGGGGATTTGGGAACTTGGAGATTTGAGTATTTTAGAGTTGGGGATTTGGGATTTGGGGATTTGGACTTTAGGGATTATGGCAATTTGGGATTTGGGGACTTGGAATTTGGGGATTTGGGATTTGGGGATTTGGGGAATTGGAATTTGGAGATTGGGGCATTTAGAAGTTGGGGATTTGCGATTTGGAATTTGGGGATTTGGGAACTTGGAGATTTGAGTATTTTAGAGTTGGGGATTTGGGATTTGGGGACTTGGAATTTAGGGATTTTGAGAATTTGAGATTTGGGATTTGGGTATTGAGTATTTGGGATTTGGGCATTTGGGAGTTGGAATTTGGGGATTTCAGGATTTGGGATATGTGGACTTGGAATTTGGGGATATAGGATTTAGGGATTTGGGATTTGAAGACTTAGGATTTGGTGATTTGAAATTTGGGGATTTGGGATTTTGGGGTTTAGAAATTTAGGAATTTGAGTATTTAGGAAACAAAGATTGGAGAATGTGAAGACGTAGGAATTTAGGGATTTAAGAATTTAGAATTTTGAGAATTTGGAAATTTGAGGATTTTGGGAATCAAGAACTTGGAAACTTGGCAATTTTAAATTTTGGGAATTTGGAGTACTGAGTACTTGAAAACGTAGTAATTTGCAAATTTAGAGATTTGAAGATTTGGGAATTTGGGATTTTAGGAACTTAGAAATTTGGAAATTTGGGAATTTGGAAATATAAAAATTTGAAAATTTAGGAATTTAGTAATTTGGTAATTTCCGAATTTGAGAATGGAAGTTTGCAAATTTGGGAATTTTATGAATTTTGTAAATTTGAAAATGTAACAATTTCCGATTTGAACAGTTCAAAATTTGAAAATTTGAAAATTAAGGAATATGGTGATTTAGGGATTTACAAATTTACTAACTCTATTAATTCTGAATTTGCAAATTTGTAAATTTGGTGATTTTGCAAATGTACAAATTTAACAATCTAAAACTTTGATAACTTTCTAACCTGAAAATTCTTAAATATTGGAATCCTGAAATTTAGGGATTTTCATAAATATACTGTAAGCACACCATAGGAATTTTTCACTTTTAAAATTAAAAAACTTTGCGATCCGAAATTCATAGATTTCTAAATTTAAAAATCTTGCAATTTAAAAAATGTACAAACTCAAATACCCCGATATAAAATACACAGGATCTCGGCTAATTCAATCTGCAATATACATAGCGGCAATATAGCAAGAGTTTCCACAAAAACTCTAAATTTTCTCAATTTCTTCTAAAATTTACTGTAAATTCCCCAAAATTCTATAAACAAATAATCAAATAATTTGTACTTTCCTATTATTTTTTAACAAATCTGTTTTCTCTTTCAATCAATTCAATATCGTAACAAAATGTTTTTATACAATTCACAAAAGTTTATTGTTAAATTCTCTCTTTGCGCCAGACATTATTTCTCTCAGTATGTTTTACAGCACACCGAGCAATTGACCGATTTTTTCTGCACACCCGAGGACACTTTGTTTTTCTTTCATTTTCACTGTTGCAAAAGAACAGAAACACGATTTTGCGGAAGGGGGAAAAAAACGCCGTGCAAACATTTTAGACACGGCTGAGTGGTGCGTTTGTTTGCGAAAGCGAACGCACAGTAAATGCCCGATACCGTGGAAAGAGTTATTGAATTAGCTTTTCGCTGGGCTGCGTTTACTAATGCAATATTTGGTGTTTGTAGGGAAACACGTATGACGTTATCGAAGTTGAAAAAATAACGTTAACTTCGGCTGATTCGATTTTCATGCAGGATCAACCATTAACCTCGTCCACCTCAAATATTTTCGATATTCCGTGACATTTGAACGAATTAGACGGGGATGTATTGAGAGGATAGATATTGGTCATATATGTAGTGACATTATAAGGAGAGTTTAATAGAACATGTCAACTTTATACTTTTTGGTGCATATTGCAAAATTGACGTGGTTGTTTTAGGAAATTAGAAATTTAAGAAATTTTTTAAATTCAAGGAATTTGTACAATTTGAGAAACTCGAAAAATATAACATTTTTGACAAATTTAAAAAATTTGAGAAGTTCAAGAAATTTACAAAATTTGCAAAATTTAAGATATTTAATAAATCTAAGAAATTTACAAAATTTAAGAAATTTGTACAATGAGAGAAATTAGGAAAATTTAAGAAATTTACAAAATTTGAAATGTTTAAAAAATTTAGGAAATTTGTACGATTAGAGAAATTAAAGAAATTTACAAAATTTAAGCTGTTTAAAAAATTAATCACATTATTACTGCTAATTATTTCTAAAAAACAAATAACATAGTATCAAGTGATTATGTTACTATTTGTTATTAAATAATGTTATGATACGTCCTAAATAATCATATTTATAATTAAATAAAAATATTGTCACGTATATTAAATAATAATATTATCATATTATTACATATTATAAAGTAACAACAATAAGACGTATATTAATCACATCACTATTAATAAATAATATTGTCACATCATCAAAAATGAAACAAATACATTACCCAAGTAAACTAAAGAATTCACTCTAAAATTAAAAACAATTTTCCCCGACTCCAGAGAGATGCATTCCCGTTGCCAACTGAAGGAATACACCTACTATATTATTTCAGCAAAGCGTAAGAAATACTAGAGGATAAAGGTGGAAGCATAGTGAATACCCGAGAGAATATGCGGATTCTGAAGATCCTGGTGCAAGTTTCAGACCTCGTGGCTCCAAGTTGATGTTGCATCGCGCGAGTCAAAAAGTTGAGTAAAACGTTGCGGAAGACAAATAACGAAGAGAGAAAGAGAGAGAAAGAATTTCAGGAGGAAAGAAGATGGACAATGAGAACGTTAGAAGGAACGATGGATGGTGGAAGGGGCGAGGGGAGGGGTGGGTAATCGTGAGAATCCTCTGGTTGCAGCGATGGCACGTGCCTTGCTCTCACAACGTAAATCACCGCACGTGTCTTGCCATTCGTGGCTTTTTTTTCCGAACGACCTCTTAAAATCGATCCGCCGAACGATCGATACCTTTCCCCTACGCCAGACTGGTCTTTTTATGCTCGTTGCTCTGTAATTTGATAGCGGAATGTTTGGCATACTTTATATCCGTGCATACCTATCTGTGTCCTTAGGTTTGCGTGTACCAAGATAGCTGTATTCATGGATTCTTATATTAGATATACGAGTATATGTCTTTAGGTATGTACGTCCCGAAATTTTGATTAATTATATACCGACAGGTACCTATGTCCCTAGATACCTACGTCGACAACAACATATATGTGCTTAGATCTCTACGTCTCTAGATACCTATGTCCTATGGTCCCATATGTCCTAAGATCTCTACGACCCTGGATACTGCCTATCTAGATATCTATATCTATCTAGGTTCATAGGTACGTAGGTTCATAGGTACCTATGTTCTGAGATACCCACGTCCTTGGGTACCTATGACTCCAAATACCTACGTCCCAACATACCTATGTTCCCAAACACCTACGTACTTAGATGCCTACGTCCGTAGATACCTATGTCCCAGATACGTCCCTGGATACCTACGTTCCCAAATACCAACGTGCCCATATACCTACACCCCTAGATACCTACATTCCCAAATACCAACGTGCCCATATACCTACACCCCTAGATACCTACATTCCCAAATACCAACGTGCCCATATATACCTACACCCTTAGATACCTATGTCCCAGATACCTACGTTCCTAGATACCTACGTTCCTAGATACCTATGTCCCAGATACCTATGTCCCTAGATACCTATGTCCCAGATACCTATGTCCCAGATACCTACGTTCCTAGATACCTATGTCCCAGATACCTATGTCCCAAATACCGATGTCCCAGATACCTATGTCCCAAATACCTACGTCCCTAGATACCTACGTCCCTACATACCTATGTCCCAGATACCTACGTCCCTAGATACCTATGTCCCAGATATCTATGTCCCAAATACCTATGTCCCAGATACCTATGTCCCAAATACCTACGTCCCTAGATGCCTATGTCCCAGATACCTATGTCCCAGATACCTACGTCCCTACATACCTATGTCCCAGATACCTATGTCTCAAATACCTACGTCCCTAGATACCTATGTCCCAAATACCTACGTCCCTAGATACCTATGTCCCAGATACCTATGTCCCAAATACCTACGTCCCTAGATGCCTATGTCCCAGATACCTATGTCCCAGATACCTATGTCCCAAATACCTACGTCCCTAGATGCCTATGTCCCAGATACCTATGTCCCAGATACCTACGTTCCCAAATACCAACGTGCCTGTATACCTACGTCCCTATATACCTATGTCCCAGGTACCTACGTCCCCAAATACCTATGTGCCTAAGATACCTACGTCTACAGACATCTAACGTCCCAAGATACCTATATCCCCAGATAGCTACATCCCCAAATACATATGCCCCCAAATATCTTCGTATCTAGTTACATACGTCCCTAGACCTACGTCGCCATATCCCTACATCCCTAAGTGACTATATCCCCCTGTATCTAACGTTCCCTATCCCTATATCCTGTATCCCTATATGCTGTATTCCTACGTCTTGTATCCCTATATCCTGTGTCCCTATATCCTCTATCCCTATATCCTGTATCCCTATATCCTATATCCCTATATTTTGTATCCCTACATCCCCATACCCTTATGCACCTATACCTCTATGTCCCCTAGCGACATCCCTAGACAACCATACAGCAAATTATACCAGAACAGAATAATATTATCTTGGTTATGAAATAACATCTCCAGAATTTCAAAAATCTGAGAATTTATGAGATTGAAATATTTATAAATATAAAAGTACCGAATTTTGGGAAATATGGAAGTTTGAAGATCATGTTCAAGATTGTATTGATGGAAACGTTCGAAGAAATTTCTTTTCAATTTTTCGTATGATCGGTCGTATGTTACTCAGCAATTTTTGGTTAAAAATTTGTGGAGAGATTATCGTAACCCATATATTGACGCATAGGTAAATCGAGGTACGGTCGCAACATGCGATTCGATCAACGAATCTAATCAAATGATGGAAATAGAATTTCTAAATCGCCGCAATAAACGACATATTGCCACGGAGATGGAATCATTCTATTATCTTCATTTTTGTATTTACTATGTAGGGATATTTACTCGTTTATTGCTGTTAGTATTGCTACGTAGAGTGGATATTTATTATGACAGTTTTTATTTTTTTAAATTCTCAAGTTCCGAAGTCTCAAGTTTCTCAAGTTCCAAATTTCCCAAATACTAAATTCACTAAATTCCAAATTTCACAAATATTAAATTCACTAAATCCCTAATTTCCCAAATTCTAGATTTCTCAAATCCCAAATTCCTCAAATCCTAAACTTCCCAAATCCCAAATCTCCCAAATCCCAAATTTCCCAATTCCCAAATCTTCCAAATCTCAAATCTCTCAAATCCCAAATTTCCCAAATTCCAAATTTCCTAAATCCCAAATTTCCTAAATACTAAATTTCCCAAATCCCAAATTTCCCAACTCTCAAATCTCCCAATTCCCAAATCTCTCAAAACCCAAATTTCCCAAATCACGAATTTCTCAAATACTAAATTTCCCAAATCCCAAATTTCCCAAATTCCAAATTTCCCAAATCCCAAATTCCCCAAATCCCAAATTTTTCAAATTCTAAATTTCCCAAATCCCAAATCTCAAATCTCTCAAATCCCAAATTTCCCAAATTCCAAATTTTCTAAATCCCAAATTTCCTAAATACTAAATTCCCCAAATCGCAAATTTCCCAACTCTCAAATCTCCCAATTCCTAAATCTCTCAAAATCCAAATTTCCCAAATCCCAAATTTCCCAAATCCCAAATTTCCCAAATTCCAAATTTCCCAAATCCCAAATTTTTCAAATTCTAAATTTCCCAAATCCCAAATCTCAAATCTCTCAAATCCCAAATTTCCCAAATTCCAAATTTCCTAAATCCCAAATTTCCTAAATACTAAATTCCCCAAATCCCAAATTTCCCAACTCTCAAATCTCCCAAATCCCAAATTTCCCAAATATTAAATTCCCCAAATCCCAAATTTCTCAAATCCCAAATTTCCCACATCCCAAAATTCTCAAATATTAAATTACTGAAATACCAAATTTCTGAAATACTAAATTTCTCAAATCCCAAATTTCCTAAATACTAAATTCCCCAAATCACAAATTTTTCAAATTCTAAATTTCCCAAATCCCAAATTACCAACATCCCAAATTTCTCAAATTCTTAATTTCCCCAATCCCAAATTTCACACAACCCAAATTTCTCAAATCTCCCAAATCTCCCAATTCTCCTAATTGTCCCAAATCCCCAAAACCCCATTCTTCCTCAACTCCCAAATTCCCCACCAGCCCAGCTTCTTTGCCCGTTAATCTCCCAACTTCCTCAATACCCGCATTCTCCAAATTCCTCGCTTCCCAAATTCCCACACTCCCAACATTCTCCAAACAGCACACCCAGTAATATATCCCAGAACCTTGCGCGATGCTATCTTAATCCGCGATAATAAGCCGCATTTTTCTAGACGCGAAGTAAACAAAATGGCAGGTAGTTGTACGCGGTCGTTGAACGAGGCGCAGGTTGCACGTGCGCCTCGTGTCACCTGCGGCGCGGTTTTACAGCCGCAAATGGAAACAGCGATGCCGCCGTGGTGAAGAAAGCAGCACTGTTATGTAAGAGATGCGTCAAGCGGCTAACATGGCGGAGAAAGAGAGGGAAGACGCTAAAAACAACAAGGATCGATCTAGGCAGAAACGCAAAGACATCAAGCGGTGGCTTCAAGCCAGTTTGACCCTTTAGCTCCGCCGCTGAAAACCTTCTATTTGCAAAACCGATGGTCAACACGTTACGAACCTGAACATTTCGTAACGAAATTTCAGGGGTCAAACATTTATTTATTAGCTGCGTTTCATATACTGCCTGTTCGAACATCAACTGGATTGCCGATTTGACCGTGCATTATTTATCGCCGTATTGATCGGATTTCACGGGTGGGATTATAAAAAATTACGGCTGCCTTTTTGTATGCTGGATGGTAATGGGAATTGGCGGGAAATGTGAACATTCGAAAAGTGATGCATGGAGTAGCGATGTTGTATATTTTATGAATCGAAAAATTGATTGTTCGAGAGTTTCGAGGTTTCGGGATTTGGTGAGTTAAAAATTTAGGCCCTTTCGAATTTTTGAGCAGGGATTGTATATTCGGTAGTTTCGGTTTGGAGAGATTTGTGTTTGATAATTGAGGAAGTGGGAAATTGGAAATTTTGAGGTTTGGAAGATTGGGGATTTCTAGATTTTTTGATTCTTTAATTGCTGAGTTTTTAAATTTTTGGATTACTGAATTTCTAGATTTCTAAATTTTTAGATTTCTACATTTCTGGTTTCCTGAATTTCTGAATTTTTTGATTTCTAATTCTTTAATTTTTTAAATTTAAAATTTCTGAATTTCTACAATTTTGGGTTTCTAAATTTTTGTGTTCCTGAATTTCTAGATTTTTGAATTACTGCTTTACTGAATATTTGGATTTCTACATTTTTGAATTTCTGAATTTTTGGATTTCTACAATTGTGTATTTCTAAATTTCTAATTTTCTAATTTTCTATAATTCTAAATTTTTATATGTCAAAATTTCTTAATTCCAAAATGTCTAAATTTCTAAATTTCCAAATTCTTTAGCTCTGAAATTTCTAAATTTTCAAACTTCCAAATATCCAAATTTCTCAGTTAAAAAATTTGGAAATTGAAAAATAGTTGAATTAAAAAATTAAAAAGGTAAAATATTTAAATTACCAATCCAAATTAAAAACACACAAGCCCATATTATTTAAACTACCAGTATTCCTCTTCAAAACCTTCGTTACATTCATATTTTCGCCATTTCTCGATTTATACTAAAATCTCAAACAGTTAATCTACGCCATGTTTGCATGAAATAGATCCTTTTAGCGCATCGAAACAATCTGGAAAAACATTTCGTTGCTTGGTGATCGAAATGAAAAGAGTTTCAAAAACCCGAAAAACTACCCTCGGTAACATAGTATTTTTTTACGCGAGGCTCGTTCGAATGAAAGAAAAAAGTATTTCATATTTTCCAGGTAATAAAAGAGTAATTAATTTGTTAGCAAACGATATAAATGTTAATTGATTGTTTCAGTTAACGTACAAACAACTGGATGCACTTTTTCGAATGCAAAAAGAGCGTCAGAAACGTTTTCAAAGCAATTGCGAGAAAGGTAATATTTATTTTTTCAATCTGGATGTGACGGTATGTTTCAAATAAATATTTATGGAACACGTTTTCGCTTGTTTTTATATGTGCTGAAAAAGTCGACGTTGTTAAAATAAATATTAATTTCTTACTCTCCAATGTTTTGTTCAGCATTGTTTTTTATAAGACATACAGCATATGTACCTGTAGTTGACATTATAAAACTGGTTTAGAGATAAAATGTGACTACATTCAATGCGCAAGTACGAAAATACTAGTATGAGTTGTAGGAACGCGATCAGTTATGAAAACAGGCATTATAAATATTAAAATCATTCGTTAAATTTAAATGATGCTTTCTTGGTACTGATAAATAGTTCTGCAATGACGTTCTGTTAAGAAAAATGTAGCAACACAAACTTCATAAGCAGTTGAATGGTAGTGTCTACCATAACTGAGCGATTAGTTATCGAGAGAGGTATTATAAACACTTGCATCGTTCATTAGATTAATAAGAAACGTTCTTAGCATTGTTAAATAACTCTACAGCAATGTTCTGCTAAGGAAAATGTCACAACACAAACTTCATAAGTAGTTGAATGAGGGTGCCTACCATAACTGAGCGATTAGTTATCGAGAGAGGTATTATAAACACTTGCATCGTTCATTAGATTAATAAGAAACGTTCTTAGCATTGTTAAATAACTCTACAGCAATGTTCTGCTAAGGAAAATGTTACAACACAAACTTCATAAGTAGTTGAATGAGGGTGTCTACCATAACTGAGCGATTAGTTATCGAGAGAGGTATTATAAACACTTGCATCGTTCATTAGATTAATAAGAAACGTTCTTAGCATTGTTAAATAACTCTACAGCAATGTTCTGCTAAGGAAAATGTCACAACACAAACTTCATAAGTAGTTGAATGAGGGTGTCTACCATAACTGAGCGATTAGTTATCGAGAGAGGTATTATAAACACTTGCATCGTTCATTAGATTAATAAGAAACGTTCTTAGCATTGTTAAATAACACTTCAGCAATGTTCTGCTAAGGAAAATGTCACAACACAAACTTCATAAGTAGTTGAATGAGGGTGTCTACCATAACTGAGCGATTAGTTATCGAGAGAGGTATTATAAACACTTGCATCGTTCATTAGATTAATAAGAAACGTTCTTAGCATTGTTAAATAACTCTACAGCAATGTTCTGCTAAGGAAAATGTCACAACACAAACTTCATAAGTAGTTGAATGAGGGTGTCTACCATAACTGAGCGATTAGTTATCGAGAGAGGTATTATAAACACTTGCATCGTTCATTAGATTAATAAGAAACGTTCTTAGCATTGTTAAATAACACTACAGCAATGTTCTGCTAAGGAAAATGTCACAACACAAACTTCATAAGTAGTTGAATGAGGGTGTCTACCATAACTGAGCGATTAGTTATCGAGAGAGGTATTATAAACACTTGCATCGTTCATTAGATTAATAAGAAACGTTCTTAGCATTGTTAAATAACTCTACAGCAATGTTCTGCTAAGGAAAATGTTACAACACAAACTTTATAAGCAGTTGATTAGTAATGTCTACTATAACTGAGCGATTAGTTACCGAGAGAGGTACTATAAACTCTGAAATCGCTCATTAGATACAAATAAAACCTTCTTAGTACGGATAAATAATTCTAAAACAATGTTCTGTTAAAAAAAATGTGGCAACACAAACTTCACAAGCAGCTAAATGAAAATGTCTACTATAACTGAGCGATCAGTTATCAAGAGAGGTACTATAAATACAAAAATCGTTCATTGTATTCAAACCTTCTAGTTGTCGACTCCTCTAAAATTAATATAACTTCATTCAAATATCATCCGATAGTAATACAGTATTTTCTATCCGAACTTATAACAGAATTTCATATATGGCCGCGCATGCAAAATCATAGACCGGAAGGCACATGATCACATCAGATCATATTAACGGCCGTGTTATAAATATTTATGCATCCACTATACCGAAAGCAGCAACAGGTATAGTGCAAAAAGTGACAATAAAAATGGACAAGATGGACGTATCAAAGCACTTCCCGCATATCGCCGGAATATTCTGTCCGATACGAAACGCTTCGATGAACAATCTTGGTCGTTTAGGAGTGATCGTTTCGATCGATTTGCAAGTGCGAGGGACGCGCGAGCGATTTCCTCGCGTAATCGTGCAATCAGCACGCCGCGTCTTATTTATGCAACCATAAGCGTTCTATTCGCGAATGCGCCGGCAACTAACAAGTATACGAACGCGTATAGTCATATGCAAATACGATGTACAATGATTTCTACGAAGTAACAACGGGTGAAGTTTATTAGTGCGGGTTACCGAGGTACACTCTCGTTATATTGCCAAATATTACTTTCACTAGTTTCTGCGCGCAGGGATTACTACAAACTTATATTCTTTTCTTATTTGTGAATTGGGCAGTTTTGACGTTCATTAAATTTTAGGGTATCATATTTGCAAATTCTTCAAATTTTTAAATTTTTGAATGATGATATTAGAATGTTATGAGACTATAAATTATGAAATATTGAAATACTGAAACTTTAATATTAAAAAATTCTAAAATTCTGCAATTTTAAAACTCCAAATCTCTAAAATCCTAAAACTCCAAATCTCTAATACTCTACAACTCCAAATCTGTAAAACTCCAAACCTCTAAAACTTTAAAACTCCAAATCTCTAAAACTCCAAACCTCTAAAATTCCAAATCTCTAAAACTCCAAACCTCTAAAATTCCAAACCTCTAAAACTTCAAAATTCCAAATCTCAAAAGCTCTAAAACTCCAAACCTCTAAAATTTTAAAACTCTAAAACTCCAAATCTCTAAAACTCCAAACCTCTAAAACTCTAAAATTCCAAATTTCTAAAACTCCAGAACTGCAAATCTCTAAAACTCTAAAACTCCAAATACTCCAAATATTATAAAACTATAAAACCCTAAAACCCCAAAACTCAGAAAGTCTAAAACTCTCAACTTCTAAAATTCTCAAATCCCCAAATTTTGAAACTTCCCAAATGCTAAAAAACCGCAAAGTCCCCGCACCCCATATATCGCCGTTTCCACCAATCCTTCACGAAACCCCAAAATTTACGACCACGCTATACATCACCCTACGCATTATCTGCGTCAAATAAATCACCATAATCACGAACATGATAGATCTACCCTACGCTGTTTACTTCTGAGACCTCGTATCGTCGATTCAGTTAATCATTCCTGTTATTTGCAACGAAGTAAAACATTTCTTCGCGCGAATACATTGAAAGTTCGGAAGATTCATTGCTCGAGAACCAATAGGTATCACGCGACGGAAGCCGTGAATTATCCGGAAGGACATTAACGAAAGACTGTCCTTAATGTACATTTGCTGAACACGCGTTTTCACCAAACTTTCCCAGTGTCTTATCATTTTTCCCAGCGATATGCTCCGAGGTAATAAATAACGTTCCACGTGACGCCCATGAGAGTCGGAACGATGTCACGGTGTACATGATGGCGGGAAACAAGTTACCGTAAATTACGAAGTTGAACGCCTTTCGCGATATCTTCTCGGGTTTATTGACGGTGACTGTGTAAGGTACAGTCAAAAGTAAAATCCGTCTTCGTTATTGAAAAAATATGGCGACCAACGAGAACGAAATTCCCCGTTCAGTCATTTATAGGGATTTATGAGTATTCAAAAATTTAGAGATAAGTGGAGAATCGAGGTACATAGAAATTTGGTCACTTTACGATTCGAAAATATAGGAATATGAGAGTCTAGGGAATTTTGGGATGTAATAATTTTGGGATATACAAATTTGGGGTGTGGAAGATTGAAGAGGTTAATTTAGGGATATAGGTATATGATGAGCACGATATATGGAAATCTAGGGATATTGGAGTTTAGGAATACGGGAATCTAGGTATATTGGAATTTAGGAATACGGGAATCTAGGGATATTGGAATTTAGGAATACGGGGGTCTAGGGATATTGGAGTTTAAGAATACGGAAATCTAGAGATATTGAAATTTTGAAATACGCGGTCTAGGGATTTTGGAATTTAGGAATACGGAAGTCTAGGGATATTGGAGTTTAAGAATACGGAAATCTAGGGATATTGGAGTTTAAGAATACGGAAATCTAGGGATATTGGGATTTCCAGATACGGGACATCTAGGGATATTGAAATTTAGGAATATGGGGTCTAGGGATATTGGAGTTTAGGAATATGGAAATCTAGAGATATTGAAATTTAGGAATACGGAAATCTAGGGATATCTGAATTTAAGAACACAGCAATCTAGAGATATTGGAATTAAAGAATAGGGGAATCTAGGAATATTAGAATCTAGGAATACGAAGAGCTAGGGATATTAGAACTGACGAATACGCGAATCTAGGGATATTGGGATTTAGGAATAGGGAAGTCTAGGGATATTGGAATTTTTGAATACAGAACTCTAGGGATTTTGATATATAAGTACATGGGAAAATAGGTGTGTTGTAATCTAGAGATATTACGACCACGGAACAGTGAAAACTAGGTATATTGGTATCTAAGGATATAATAATATAGGGATATAGTACTCTGGGGATATGATCGTCTAGAAATACTAAAACCTAGAAATGTGATATAGAATATAAGAATTTCTGAATCTGGGGATTTGGGGACCTAGGGAAAGGAGAATCTAGTGATTTAGTGGTTACGAAATTTGGAGTGTTAGAAATGTGTGGAAATAGGGATTTTAGGTCCTAGAAATTTGAGGAACTAGGGATTTAAATAGGGAGAAATTTGGATATTTAGAAAACTACGAATGAAGGATTTTGAAATTTGAGAAATCTGAGAAATTACAAAAATTTGAGAAATTTGAGAAACTTGAGAAGTTTGTGAAATTTGAGAAATTTAAGAAATTTAAGAAATTTGAGAAACTTGAGAAGTTTGAAAAATTTGAGAAATTTGAAAAATGTGAGAGCTCTAAAAAATTTGAGAAATTTGCAAAATCGAAATTTCGCAATTGAAACTTTCCGAATTTTGTAAGCCAGAAAATTTTAGAATACACATGTTACCAAATGTAGATATTCAATAATTGCAAAATTACAGAAATGAAAATTCTGATATCCGCAAACTACAAAACTCCAAAATCGACAACCCGAATTACAGAATCAGTAAATTCGAAAGTTAGAAAATCCAAGAACTCGACAACTGAACTAACCGAAAGCACGCTCCTGCAAAAATGTTCAAATTTACATACGAATCCTTATTTACATATGTGTCTACATTGCACTATCCATGCGCCACGTATCCCGGGGCCACGGGAACCATGGTTGAATAGGGTTTGACGTATATACCCCGTGGCGGTATCCCCCTTAAACGAATATGCAATCTCGCCGCTTGAGCGCCAATTAACGTTTCAAATATTTGCAAATCTTAGATTCTATGTAAACGCCGGAATTCTGAAATTGTGTGGAACCGATCGGATCGAATTTAATTCGCTTTATTATGTATTCAAACGTCGCTGAAATTGGAATGTATCGGTAAAGGGACAACGAGATTAATTTTAGATTTCAATTAATTTCATCGCGACCAAGTTCCGACTGAACAGAGACACGTAATCGAAATCATTTTCTTTCTCCGTAAAAAAGTTATGAAACGGGAAAAGTACAGTGTGCGACATATTTTATCTTCCCGGCTGATTTATGGTTCTCCGAGTAAACTTTCGACGTTGTCTATGAAAATCCAACAACCTTTCGTCTCGTTACGATTTAATAGAATTTTTTATTTATCTTCTCTGTCGTATCTTCTTTTATCGATTCGATACATTTTTTTCTTTTTATGTGGATACATAACTTAATATTAAAAATAAGGTAAGGTATAAATATAAATTAATGTACAATAAAATATAAATTATACTACTTAAAATTGTAAATATTATACTAATAAAAATTATAAATATAGAGTAGTATATAGTAAAATATAAAATAAAAATTATAGTGATTATTTATTTACATCAAATTTGACAGAGCATTTTAGTAAATTTTGTGAATTAAAAAAAACTTGTAAACTAGTCACATTGTTCAGAAATTTCAATATTAAAATATTAATAGTTATGTACATAACTAAAGTATTACACGTACTAATCATTTTTTCAATGTAAAAGGAAAATTGCAAATAAATTATATAAAAAAGACATAACTTTTCAGTCAACTTAAGGTATGTATTTTCTTTTAAACGTAGTTGAGATGAAAAGTTATATTGGATAATAAAAATGATAAAAGAAATTCATTTTAGTATAGTGTTGCATGTCTATTCAGTTTAAAATACGGGTAGAAACAGCTGCACTGAACGAACGAGGTTCTTAGAATTTTAGTAGAATGACCCGCCATTTTGTGCTGCCACTAGCTGTCTGAAAATGGACGCGCAGATGAACAATGCTGATGTAGAACAACACCTTGACGTCATGAAGATAGCGTGCTATATTGATAGAACCCTGGCTTTATTCTCATCCTTCTGTCTTTACGTGCTGAAACTAATATTATCATCAACGTAAACGACGCCTTTTCGTTTTATGGTTCTTTGTGAACGCCTTGATGTCGTTGGTAAGCTGATTTTATTTAGCTACGTATTAACTTATATTGAAGTGGAGAATTGGGGAATTTGGCATTTAGAGATTAGGGAATTTGGGAATTTAGAGATTTGAAAATTCGGAAATTTGGAAATTTGAGAATTTGAAATTTGGAAAATTGGAAACTTAGTAATTTGAGAATTTGAAAATTTAGAGTTTAGGGAAATTGGGAATTTAGAAAATTCAGGATTTAAAATTTGACACACTGGAAATTTAGGAACACATAAAAATGTAAATTCAAAAATTTAAAAATGTGCTGAATGAATTTGAACATTTATAAATTTAACAATTTGTAACTGTAATAATTTGGATATTTCAAGATCTTAAATTTGGAAAGAAACTATCTCTAACTCACGACATAATTCCAAATCAATAACTCAGTCAGATGATTACGTCCCAAATAAAATCGCAACTGCAAAAACAACAGCAATAAATATGAGTTTCCCAGAAAACGACTATTCACGTACGACCAATAATTCCCAAAGAGAAATAACTATAACTGTACCTAACAATTGCAAACGTTTCATTTCTCCTGGAAAACGAACTGCAGCGATATAAAAGTAGTAATAAGAATTGCATACTGGCGCAATAATGACAGATTCATGCAAGAGCAGAAATAAAAGTTAGAGGATAAAAAGACACTTTTCTTCTTCTTTCCGTAAATAGATCGAACTGGAACAAAAAGGTTGACACTGTTCACGTAGCGTCGTAACGATTTATCGATAGTAGAACAACGGATACGAGAAGAACGAACGCATCGGGCACGTACGTTCGCGGTCTTAATTACAATTTAAACGGTAATTAAGTTCCTGGTAGAATCACAATTCCACTCGCGAACTGCTGCATCGTTACTGTGGTATGTTCAACTTTTCCACGCAATAGATACCGATGTCAACCCACGAGTTGGCGCGTGAGCCTTTTTAGAAGACCGATTGGTCAGAATAAAAAATGGACGCCTTTTCGGTATATTGGCTCGCGCACCAATTAGGCCAAAAACAGTTGGTAATTACCACGCGTCGAATTACCACGCGCCGAATCACCACATATCGAATTACCACGCGTCGAATTACCGCTCGTCGAATCACCACGCGTCGAATTATCACGCATCGAATTACCACATATCGAATTACCACGCATCGAATTACCACGCATCAAATTACCACGCGTCGAATTACCAGTCGTCGAATTACCACGCGTCGAATTACCACGCGCCGAATTGTTACGCGTCGAATCACCACATATCGAATTACCACGCGTCGAATTACCACTCGTCGAATCACCACGCGTCGAATTATCACGCATCGAATTTCCACATATCGAATTACCACGCGTCGAATTACCACGCGCCGAATTGTTACGCGTCGAATCACCACATATCGAATTACCACGCGTCGAATTACCACGCGCCGAATTGTTACGCGTCGAATCACCACATATCGAATTACCACGCGTCGAATTACCACTCGTCGAATCACCACGCGTCGAATCACCACGCGTCGAATTATCACGCATCGAATTTCCACATATCGAATTACCGCGCGTCGAATTACCACGCGTCGAATTACCACGCGCCGAATTGTTACGCGTCGAATCACCACATATCGTATTACCACGCGTCGAATTACCACGCGCCGAATTGTTACGCGTCGAATCACCACATATCGTATGACCACGCGTCGAATTACCACGCACCGAGTACTTACGCCTGGGAATATAGATATCGAATGTAGGGATGTGAGACCTAGGGATCCAAGGGACTGGACTGTGGAGATCCTAGCGAACTTAGAGGCACTGGAAACTGAAACTATGGATATATAGGGAATCTAGGAGTCTTAGGAACCATGAGGGACTATGGAAACTCTAACCTATAGTTCCCAGAGAATTCGAGAGTGAGTTAGCGAATCAGTAGTTGTCAATATTATTCTTATTTGCCGAAATGTAACGACGGGGATAGGTGGAGCGAGTGGCTTCCTTTACTCTGGGTCGATCACGCGCCAACTCGTGGGTCGACATCTGTATTGACATTGTTTGCAACCGTTTCTCGGAACTCCTTACTATGCTTCCTGTAATATATGTATCAAGAAATTGCTTCGGATTTTTATTTCAGACTTCAAAACTTCAGAGAACACATTTGCAGTGAATTGTAGCAGTCGTATTACGATATACACTCCATTTGAATTGACCTACTTAAATATCTTCAAAAATGAAGCAAAGTATCTTAGACAAAAGTTACGTCATTTGAAAGGTCAAAGGTAGTGTCTTTCTTCTGTAAGCGTGGACATGAAGGTTCTATTCTTTAAATGGAGCTACATATTCTCAATCTATAGCTATTCTCTACGCAAACGTATTAGTGACCTAAAGGTATTACGTCATGAAACACCTAAATGATTTTTTGCCATAAGTAACCTAAAGGTATAAGGTAAGATATCGGGTTACTTAAAAATTGCATTTCGATACTAAAATAAAAACACCTAAAGGTATTAGGTTACTTATGGCAAAAAATCATTTAGGTGTTTTTATTTTAGTATCGAAATGCCATTTCAAAGTAACCAGATATCTTGCGTTCGTGTGGATGTTTGATGTCTGACAACCATAGATATTTTCCTATAACGATATGTGAAAAATGTTTATAAAAAGAATGTTACATCGATTGATCTGAAAGAGTTACACAGGGTATATAAGAGTTATACAAGGTGTCCCAAAACATGTACATGTATAGCCACTAAAACCATGTAACTTTTGTCTAAAATATTTGATGTATCACTTTCTTAAGAGATACGACTTGAGTGAATTATGCGTTCTATATATTCTTTATATGTTTCAAAAGAATTTTATCATAAGTTGGATCATCTTTTTGTCGTCCTCCATTACACTGCTACATTGGAAGTGAGTCATGGCTCACTGGAAGATGTTCATTGTATTCTAACACTTCGATGATGCAGCATATGTCGAATGAATACTAGATAATTCGATCAACGATAAAAAAGTAGCTATCATAAGTTGTCACGAGTATACTTCACGGCTTTAATTCGATTCTATGGATGTCTATCGATTTCTCGTCACGAAAGCACGCTTGAGCAATCTTTAGAGTCCTTTTGAATATTATCATTTTTTTTTAATACGTCCCGAGGGAACATATACAAGGTGTTCAAAATAATCGAACATATACTGGGTGATTCACAAAAAACAGAACACTTCAATATTTTTTATGAATTTACATTAAATTTAAATTTATTTTAAAGAGTATTTATGTTCTATGAGATGTCAGGTGTTAATGTATACGGTGATATTTTTATCTTGATCAAAATATACAGGAAATTGCACTAATATTTGAATTAAATGAAATACTGTAATATTAAAATATTACAATACCATTTCAATTGAATTAAATACAGAAACATAATACATAAATCAAAATAAAATGAAGAACATATTAATGTATAAATTAAATAAAATATAGAAGTATTATATTAACATATTGCTTAAACACTGAAACCTCAAGATAAAATTTCAACTAAATTGAAGTATTATAAAAAATTAATTAAATGTAACCTTATACATTCGATAAATGCAGCCATATTTGATCAATTCTATAAATCCTCCGAACTTTTTACGAAAGAAACAAATAAATAGATGACGCGAATAAAAACTGAATCGGCAGCAATACGTTTCGCAAATATTAGTCGAGAAAAACGTCGGCAATGTATTTATTTAACAATCCATGAACACGGCTTCAACTTACCGTAACGGAGCAATCGATGAAACGGAAGAGAAACAGAATCACGAAGAAAACAACGGTGCAAAAAGTAGCAGGAGATAACTGCAGCCACTTACCTGGAACAATATAAAAACAATTACATTAGATTTTCATCTATACAGAGCCGTTAATTGCTTGAGACAAACAAGGAAACTAGAGGCAGGTTTCGCTAATTACTGCACGAAGTCGCACGCTTATGAAAGACAAATTAAATCTTGGAATCTTCTGCTTGATTCCCTTAATCGTTTGCAACCAAAAAAGACGATATTACGTCATAAGGGTGTAATAACAAACTGTGAAAGATGTCTGAAGTTTGACGTTTAAGTACTTTCCTTTAGTGCAGTGTTCGGTTATTTAAAAGGAGCAAAAAGCTTAGGTATGGCACGTGTGGTATGTACTGGGTGTGACGATAAAATGTATGAGAGTTGGGTGTTTGAGCTGGAAATTTAAGGATTTTGTGATTTTTCAAAGGGGGGTTTTGGGATTTGGGTATTTGATGTTTTAGAGTTTTAGAATTTTGGAATTTTCGAAGTTAGGACTTTAGGAACTTAGGAATTTAGGAATTTAGGGATTTAGGGTCATAGGAATTTAGGAAGTTAGAAATTAAATAATTTGGGGACTTGAGAATATAGAAATTTGAAAGTATGCGGATTTAAGAATTTCAAGATTTAGAGAATTGGGGTTTGAGAATTTTACTATATCACCAATTTTCCTAAAAGTCGAGTTCCACATATCATTTTGAAAGCACCACAAAGCAACAAACCAACAGTATAAGTTAAAATGTCTGAATAAGAGAAATCAAAACAAAGACTAGCATAAACGTTGCGGATCTCTATGATCCTTCTGGGTGGACAAACAAGCGAAACAACAAGCACCGTCGAGGTACGAAGATGGATCATCGCGGTGAGGAGCCTCAGCTGTAGGCCATCTCCCGTAGGAGTTTCAGGCTCATATCGTGATCGCCACCTATCTGCTAGTTTCGTATCAGCGCTCGTTCCATTTTGTGTCACCCGGTTCAAGCACAGTACAACGAAGATAAATGATAACGTTCTGATTAAGACCTCCGGTTACCTCGTCCTCTGCTCTCGTTTCGCTTCGTATTTTCCTGTGGTGCAACCGATGTATTATATCTTGATCGTTCGACAGGGAGACACATTTATCCCTGGATACGTTCTTTATATGCTGAGAGAGTTTATGAATTCAAAACGAGACCGAACTGGTTCTGTACCGGGATGAGATACTTGTGTCAATTTGTCAGATAACACGTAGTAAGGTACCAGGTGCTCATGTACCAGTAGTTGAACAGTTTTTAGAGAGCAATATTTTGTACCGTAGTCAACCCATGAGTTGGCGTGTGATCTAAGTAAAAGTACCTCCCAGAATTTCCAAAGAATGACAACTGCTGAACGCAATTCGCTGGGAGCTATTAGGTTAGAGTTTCCATAGTCCCTCATGGTTCCTAAGACTCCTAGATTCCCTATACACCACATCCCCACATTCAACATCTATATTCCCAGGCGTAGGTACTCGGTGCGTGGTAATTTGATGCGTGGTAATTCGGCGCGTGGTAATTCGACGCGTGGTAATTCGGCGTGTGGTAATTCGATGCGTGATAATTCGACGCGTGGTGATTCGACGAGTGGTAATTCGACGCGTGGTAATTCAATATGTGGTAATTCGATGCGTGATAATTCGACGCGTGGTGATTCGTCGAGTGGTAATTCGACGCGTGGTAATTCGACGCGTGGTAATTCGACGCGTAGGTACTCGGCGTGGTAATTCGATATGTGGTGATTCGACGCGTGGTAATTCGACGCGTGGTAATTCGGCGTGTGGTAATTCGATATGTGGTAATTCGACGCGTGGTGATTCGACGCGTGGTGATTCGACGAGTGGTGATTCGACGCGTAACAATTCGGCGCGTGGTAATTCGACGCGTAGGTATTCGGCGCATAGTTGTTGGGTACCCATAGTCCCTAGAGTCTCCACAGTCCCTAAGACCCCTAGATTCCCTATATATCCATACTTTCAGTCTCCAGTGCCAAGTTCGCTAGGATCTCCACAGTCCAGTCCCTTGGATCCCTAGGTCACATCCCCACATTCTCTACAGTTCCTGAATTCCCTAGATTCTCACAGTCCTCGGAATCGCCATATTTCCTAGCTTCCCAGAATCCCTACGTTCCCTTGGATCATCACAGTCTCTGTAGACAAGCCAGGAATTGGCGCGTAGGTCGAGTCAGAGTAAAAGAAGCCACTCGCTCCACCTATCCACCGTGAACACTTCCAGCTACATTTCGGCAAATAAGAATAATGACAATAACTGCTGAACGCAATTCGCGCTATCTCGAGACGTTTGCCGACTGTTTTTGGCCTAATTGCGACACCTCGAGCCAATATACCGAAAATACGTGTGAGGCGTCCATTTCTATTCTGACCAATCGGTCTTCTAAACACGCAGGCTCTTGCGCCAACTCGTGGGTTGGCATCGGTAGATGGTGTAGGGATGAGATGTAGGTATTTGAGAGTCTAGGAGCACTGTGATAAATGGTGGAAATGTAGGAATGAGGGGACGTAGGGATTTGAGAGTCTAGGAACACTGTGATACATAGATGATGGTTAAGTTTGCAATAATTAAGTTAAAAATATAACACAGTGTAAAAGATCAACGTTATCTTGCTTATTTATGCAAAAAAATCTAGAGATGAGATGTAGGGATTTGGGAGTCTAGGAGCACAAATACACAGATGATGGTTAAGTTTGCAATAATTAAGTTAAAAATATAACACAGTATAAAAGATCAACGTGATCTTGCTTATTTATGCAAAACTGATCTATACATCTCAACAACCGATCATCTCGATTGTCAATTTATTATCCATTCATATATAACAAATTAAATAAATTTTTAATATTGAGTGAAAAATGGTAGGTGATCTTAGATAATAAAGAATGCACCCTGCACGCGATAATTATTTCAACATCGCAGAAAATATAATGGTGGATTCATAAATTGCAGCAAGTTCGTAACAAAAGCTGCGAATTATGAACGGAGATGGTAATTACGAAGCAGACAAATGTTGCAGGCGGCTGTTAACTCAATTTTTCCGCCGTTATATCGAAATCAAAGGCGAATTCAATATTCTAGGATAATTAGCAGACTAATGATCAAGCTCTAATTACCTTTTCCGTCCTGTTAACTCCTTTGCCGCTCGATTAATCCAAGTATTACGATTGACCACGTTGCGAAATACCGTTAGGTACATTGTACGACATGATAACGTTATTTTTTTTTTTACAAAATATACATTATGTGTTAATACAAAATTAGTTGATACAAATTGTACAATATAAATTGACACAGAATATAAGTTGATACAAAATATGTAATATAAATTGATATTGTTTACCGAATATGTCATGTAAATACAAATTTCTTTCAGGATACTCAGAAAACGTCTAATCAAAAAGATCACATATGAAAGATTCTTGTTTTTTAGTATAAAAATTAAACTAAATTCAAATATAAAATAAAATCATAATATATATAATCTTGTAAAATTTATAATTAATACTGTATTTAATAAATATAGATGGTAGATGTTTCGGTTAAGGATAATTGTTGTCGGTGGTCGAAATTGTATTCCGATTATTATTAATCAATACAAACCACCGTAATTGTATTTTGGTTATCATTAATCGACACAAATCACCAAAACCGTACTTAAACTATTACTAATCAATACAAATGACCTAAATTATATTCCAACTATTATTAATCACTACAAATCACTAAAATCGTATTTCAGCTATTAGTAATCAATACAAATAAGCAAAGACCACCATAAATGATCGGAACTGTACCTCGATTATTAGTAATTATTATTGACCAACAGATTTTTAATCCGGTCAGCGATTATTCGAGTTACAATTACAGTAACAAGAGAATGATACAAAAAGTCATCGACCGTCAAAGTGTAATCCATGACCCAATTTTCAGTCTGACTTGCTAGACAAAGAACTGGTGATTTTTAACGTTCACCTTGATCATGCTTCATATATCTAAGTCAGTCGTGGAATTACGCAACGTGAGATGTCCTCGCTTTCGAAAGTAGTAAAAAATATTTTTTATCGCCAGCAATGTCATGTTAAAACATCTGTTCGAAGAACGTTATAGCGATATTCTAATCGCGTGTCGTTCGTACGAAATATTATTCGCAATATTTTCCATGATTCATAATTTTAGCAATCGTAATAACCCTGATATGACGTTAAGAATAATTGCAAAATAACACTTGATCCTGCTTTTTGCAATTTGAACTCATTTTAATAGATATGTAAATAAAACTTCATGGAAACAAAACTTATACATATGTATAATTATTAATATGTAGAATAACAATTAGCACGATAGGTAAAACATTATTAGCTCAACGTCAAGATGTTTATATAACAATCCAAGACTCCTAAGATCCTGAGAACCGTTCCTTTTTTCATCATTCTTGAGAGAGAAAAATTTTTCTTCATAAAATTTTAGCTAAAATTCAACAAAATCAATTGTACTAAATGTAAATGTTTTAAATACGATTTTCATAATTGTTAAATCTCCAAATTTTAGCTAGATAAACAAAAAATAAAAAATATATATGATTATGCCAGTGATGGACCAGTATTTGAAGAAATGATGTGGTAATGATTGGTGTAGCAACGGGAAGGAATGCAATAGGCACACAACGCGTAGAAACATAATATGTTGACACACAACGCATAGAAACACGATAGGTAGGAACACAACGCATAGAAACACAACACGTACGTACACTACGCATAGGAACACAACACGTTGAAATATAACGCGTAAGAATACAACGCGTCGAAACATAACGCATAATGATACAACGCGTCGAATTACAGTGTGAAGGAACACAACGCAAAGGAACTCAACGCATCGGAACTCAGCGCATTGGAACTTAGCGCACCGGTACTCAACGCGTAGAAATGCTGCGCGTTGGAACACAACGCATCGAAATATAACGCGTAGGAATACAACACGTTGGAACTCAACGCGTAGGAATACAACGCAATGGAACTCAACACACTGAAATTTTACACGTGGGAATTCAACGCATCGGAACTCAGCGTATTGGAACTCAACGCAGCGGAACTCAGTACATTGGAACTCAACGCATTGGAAGTCAACGCAGTGGAACTCAGCGCACTGGCACTCAACGCATTGGAACTCAACGCATTGGAAGTCAGGGCACTGGAACTAAACGCATCGGAACTCAACGCATTGTAACTCAACGTAGTGGAACTCAACGCATCGGAACTCAGCGCAATGGAACTCAACGCATTGTAACTCAACGCAGTGGAACTCAACGCAATGGATCTCAACGCAGTGGAACTCAACGCAGTGGAACTCAACGCACTGGAACTCAACGCATCGGAACTCAACGCAGTGGAATTCGACGAAGTGGAAAAAATTAAAAATTCCTCCAAATTTTACTTTACCATTTACAAAATAACTCGGTGTTTTAGTTTAATAAAATTTCTATACTTCTAAATTTGTATTAAAATTTCAGCAAATTTTTCGAGCAAAGTACGCTAAATATTTTCATGTACGTTGAGTGCTACTCGAACCAATAAGATCCGAGTGCCAACTCGTCGGACACGCATAAACTACATGAAGTCACCACCTGAGATTTATAAACTGCTCTAATAGCGAATGGAACGACTCGCTATCGACATTTATTTCAATTCGCGTAGCTGAAATCTACACGGTAGAGGCGGCCCGAAGAAAAGCACGGAAGCGAAAAGATGATCTGGTAAAGAGCTCGAAGGATATGAAAAGGAGGAAGACGGAAATGAAAGCTCGAAGATGAAGGCGTGCAGATAAAATCGTTCGCATTGTGGCGCTATGAACCGTAAAACTTCCGTGAAAAATCGCCGGGGAACACGTGTGAGAGCACACGCAGGAAAGGAACAATAAGATAATCTGCTAATTAATGTAAATGCGTAATAATACGGTGCGCCGTAGTTTCGTTTGATAAATACGTACGGAGATCCACATGCTGTTAATAACTACAAAAAAAAAAGAAGAGCGATCGGAGGTTGCATTGAATTACTTGGCAAAAATTGCTTGGCCGCAGTTGTCGAGGAGATTGCACGTGTAACGATTTCCGCCATGATACTTGATCACTGGCTGTGATCTTTTTACCCGAGATACGAGATAAATAGATGATTCGAGGTTGAGACTTTTTAATGATAGAATTCATTCGTTGTTAATTAACCTTGGAATCAATTTTAGTCGGTTTTCAATTAAATCGATCATGTGTGACCGATGATACTAAGATACGGGGAAAAACCGCGAAATTTGAATTAGAACTACTTGTTTTGTATATAAGAACGATTTTTATGTAATCTGTACAATTATGATGCACTATTCTATACATTGTACATACACATTAAACGTATACGTAATGCATACACGTAACATACACTTATGACATATACGTGTAACATATACAACATATGCATACATCAAGTACACATATATGTATGCTAACGATGATAAACTATATTATTAATTATTTTGCGTACATTATGCATACACGTATATGAATAACGATGCACTATTTTATACACATACATGTAACATATACTTATGACATATACGTGTAACATATAGATGTAACATATGCATACATCATGTACACATGCATATGTTAATGACGACACACTATTTCATTAATTATTTTATACATGTACAAGTAACAAATGCATGTAACATACACGTATGACATGTACATGTAACATATGTATATGACATATGCATAAAACATATGCACATATATACACATTTAACATGTACATATCACACAGATATATAACATATGCATATAACATGTACATATACATATAACATATGGCACATATGTTCCACATATGCATAAAATGATTGAAACAGTAAATGAAATATTAAATGACGTCCCAAATGAATAGAATTTCAAATGAAACAGTAAATCCTACAATTTTTCAATAAAATTGAACAAGCAATTGTTACTTTATACACAATAGCCTTGTTTTGCAGAATTCTGACAATTTTTCGTATTATTTACGTTTGAAATTTTCTTTCCGCGCGCGCCAATTATCAGTGGCGATTGTAAATAACAATTTGAATGATCATAACGGAAATGAAAAACAAAGAAAAAATTGGAAGCGGTATGTAGCGTCGGGTTGCGTAATTGATTTCTCTCGACTAATCCCTGAACAGCTAAATTAATTTTGCCCAGCGACGAATGAACAATTTCCCGGTAAAACTTGTAATTGCGTTACACTCCCGTGAGCGCAATCTAATTTCCAAAAACAACGCGAAATCGTCATTCGCATGAAACAACTCTCCACCTGGCAGACCCTCCCCCCCCGAAACACATTTTCCTTACGGTTCCAAAATTTCATTCGAATAAACTACGGCTGAAAATTTCATTCTCGCGACTGCAATTAACATTCTGCCGCACGAGCATCATAATAATTCGACGCTGAAATCGGACGTCTGCGATAAACATCAAGTATAATTTGCAAATTATATTTAGCCGAGTGCATTAATTATAACTGAGATTATGAATGTATCGCATGAGCGCTGACCGGTCGATAACGTTCGACGCGAAGTCAATATGCGACGGAAATAAACATGCACTGCGATGCAATCGTGACCTCTTATGTGCAATGGTAATTTCCATGGTAATTAATGATTGGACGCGGAGTAGTGCAAGAAACAATTTGTACAATGCCTAATTGGTATATATGACAGGGATTTAAACTATTTCGAAATATTTTTGTTTTATTAGTTTACAAATTTGGACATTTTTGTGGTTTGACACTTTCACGTTTAGTCACTTTCGTACTCTTGAATTTTGTCATTTTTATATTTTCAAATTTTGTCATTTTTATATTTTCAAATTTTGTAATTTTCATATTCTCAAATTTATTGTCCCAATTTCACATTTAATAATTTTCAAATTTTTTTAGTTTTCGTATCTTCAAATTTTGTAACTTTTATACTTTCAAATTTTACAATTTTTGTATGTTCAAATTTCATCACCTTGTCTTGAAATTTTGTAATTTCTAAATCATTAAATTTACTGCCTTTCACATTTTGAAATTTAGTAATTATTTCTGACTTCAGTGATTTTCACATTTTTTTAGTTTAGTAATTGTCAAATTTTGTTAGTTTTCCTATCTTCAAATTTTGTAATTTTTGTGCTTTCAAATTTTATAATTTTTGAATGTTCAAATTTCATCTTGTCTTGAAATTTTGTAATTTCTAAATAATTAAATTTACTGTCTTTCACATTTTGAAATTTAGTCATTATTTCTGACGTCAGTGATTTTCACATTTTTTTAGTTTAGTAATTGTCAAATTTTGTTAGTTTTCCTATCTTCAAATTTTGTAACTTTTATACTTTCAAATTTTACAATTTTTGTATGTTCAAATTTCATCACCTTGTCTTGAAATTTTGTAATTTCTAAATCATTAAATTTAATGTCTTTCACATTTTGAAATTTAGTCATTATTTCTGACTTCAGTGATTTTCACATTTTTTTAGTTTAGTAATTGTCAAATTTTGTTAGTTTTCCTATCTTCAAATTTTGTAACTTTTATACTTTCAAATTTTATAATTTTTGAATGTTCAAATTTCATCTTGTCTTGAAATTTTGTAATTTCTAAATCATTAAATTTACTGCCTTTCACATTTTGAAATTTAGTAATTATTTCTGACGTCAGTGATTTTCAAATTTTTTAATTTAGTAATTTTCACATGTACGAACTTAGTAACTATTTTTATATTAAATAACCATTGTACTTATAAATTTAATAATTTTCATATTTTCAAATTTGATAATTCAAAAATTAAGAAAAATGAAATTTTCATTCGTAATATGTTACAAAGTAATAGAAAAATGTCGAAATTACTTCCTACGAAAACGTTTTTCAATTTTTGTAGCGAAGGTCTATTTTGAAACGACCTGTAGATGCATTACGAATGGAAATAATTTAGTTGGCCGTGTGTCTGTGCGTCAAATTCGAACTGTGAATCGGCTAGTTGATCGGCACCCGTGGAATTCGGCCAATTCGTAGAAGCCAACGAATCGATTCCACGGGCAAATTGCAGCTCGTTTTTCGAACGCGGAATCCGCTGCGGAATGCGATTATTCAATAGCGCGGCTGCGTCGTGCGGAAAGACGCGATGAAGGAAAGCTGACGATTACGTGTGAACCGACCCTATCGTACAAATCGAACGAAAATTAACGTATGAATGGAGAAAAGAACACTCTTACTCTTTATATTAATTTAACTGTACTCTACAATTAAATCGTAACTTTATCCTAACAATTATTTCATTTTAACAGACATTAATTTTACAAAAAATCATTTTGGACAGCTATAATAATATTCACAAGAGATTAAGATTTTTTAAATTGTCGTGAGAACAATTATATATCTTCGATATGCAGTATCCCTAGATTCCCAGATATCTATGTCCCGAAATCACTAGATTTCCCAAATAGTTATGTTGCAAAATACCTAGATTTTGCAAACTTAGACGTAAAAAAGTTCCCAGATTTTTTAATTTCTGAGTTTCAAAGTTTCTAAAATAATTTCTAGGTACAGAAGTTCCTAGACCCGAAAATCCCTAGATTTCACAAATACCTATGTCCAAGATTCCTACGTACTGAAATAACTAGGGACCCAAATCCCAAGATTTATCATTTCTACATCTAGAAATACCTAAATCCCCAAATATCAATATCCCTAACATCCAACATTACAAAACAAACTGATCTCAAAATCCCTAGATCTACAAATGTGTAGTTCCCAAAATTCCTACGATTTCCAAATCCCTAGTTTGTCCAAATACCTAAATCCCCAAATTGTTACATTCCGAAATTACTATGTCTCCAAAATCCCTAAATCCTCAAATTCCAATCTCCACAAATTCTAAAATCCCTAACTCCTCAAATTCTAATGTCCGCTAATTCCACTCTCCAAAAATTCCCTAGATTTCAATATTTATAGTTCAACTTAAGTTCTAAACTCTCCAGAATTTTCACAAATCCCTAGAAATCACCAGTTGCACCTGTTCCCGCCTGAACTGCTATAACATTCACTAGGGACTCCAGACTTGTTACCAACTGTAGTCACCGATCCGAAAGGTCGACCGTGTTCTTACCCAACACACACTCGCATCAATAGAAATCGCACGATGTTCCTCTGAAAAGAAATACATGCACATTGCGTAAATTCAAGAATTGACTTTTGTGATTCACTGACACTGCACGCGCCCGTTCAACCGGATCCCGTGTAAACATTTTAAAGTTCACTTTCTAAAGTGCATCCATGTAGCCGCTGAACAATGCTGACTTGGTGAGAATATATCTTGCGGTTTTATAAACTAAGGAGATTCGTTTAGAGTGATAAATGAAACACGTAAAACGTGAACAACAGGGGATAGTGCTGTACAGTACCATAGTTGCGCTAACGTTTTTTATGGACCGGGACCCACTTTCGAAAATGGACACTGTTCATCACTCGCTTCGGTACACCTATGTATTTTAAGAGCGTCGAGATGAATGAAAATGGTTCGTTAACTACTTTTGAAAGTGCTATGTTCTTAAATTGAAGGAAATTCGTCTGAAAGCAGGTTATAATTTACACTGTTTGAGAATGTGTAGTATACATTAATTTATGGTGAACTTTTACTGGAAATATATATGGTTATGTCAATTATGGATCAGTATTTGAAATGATGTGGTAATGATTGATGTAGCAACGGGAAAGAATGCAATAGGCACACAACGCGTAGAAACATAATATGTTGGCACACGACACATAGAAATACGATAGGTAGGCACACAACGCATAGGAACACGATAGGTAGACATACAACGCATAGGAACACTACACGTACGTACACTACGCATAGGAACACAACACGTTGAAATATAACGCGTAAGAATACAACGCGTCGAAACATACCGCATAATGATACAACGCGTCGAAATACAGTGTGAAGGAACACAACGCATAGGAACTCATCGCATCGGAACTCAGCGCATTGGAACTTAGCGCACCGGTACTCAACGCGTAGAAATGCTGCGCGTTGGAACACAACGCATCGAAATATAACGCGTAGGAATACAACACATTGGAGCTCAACGCGTAGGAATACAACGCAATGGAACTCAACACATTGAAACTTTAGACATGGGAATTCAACGCATCGGAACTCAGCGTATTGGAACTCAACGCATCGGAACTCAGCGCATTGCAACTCAACGCAGTGAAACCCTACGCAGTGGAACTCAGCGCACTGGCATTCAACGCATTGGAACTCAGGACACTGGAACTAAACGCATCGGAACTCAACGCATTGTAACTCAACGTAGTGGAACTCAACGCATCGGAACTCAGCGCAATGGAACTCAACGCACTGAAACTAAACGCCTCGGAACTCAACGCATTGTAACTCAACGCACTGTAACTCAACGCAGTGGAACTCAACGCAGTGGATCTCAACGCAGTGGAACTCAACGTAGTGGAACTCAACGCATCGGAACTCAACGCACTGGAACTCAACGCATTGTAACTGATCGCAGTGGAACTCAACGCGTAGGAATTCAACGCACTGGAACTCAATGCATTGAAACTCAGCGCGTAGGATCTCAATACACTAGAACTTAGCGCAGTAGTACTCAGCGCAGTGGAACTCAACGCGCAAGAACACAACGCGCTGTAACACAAAGAGCAGGAACACAACGCGTAGAGATACCTCACTTAGGAACTAAGTGAAGATATATCAAGTTGGAACACAACACTCATTGTAACTCAACGCGTAGGAACACAACGCTCTTTGCTAAAAATATAGCGAAATGATCAAACCTATATGCAACATGTGATAATACAACACATATCAATATTACTTGTAGTAAGAAAACTCGTGGCAATACAACCAATGATAAGAAAATTGCAATATAACGTGTGATAATACGATTAATATAAAACTGCGTGGTAATATAAGAAATGGCAATAGTATTGCGATGTAACACGTGAGAGTTCAGAGCGTGGCAACAAGACAGGCGGCAATATAACGCCTATGGCACATATGGCGACAAAATGTCCATCCATCTAATTGGCCGATGTCCAGGAACATTTCGTCGGCCGGTTAATCGACCCATTCACCGATCCGAACGGTTACCAAACATCCCAGAGGAGAACACGTGCGTTTTCGAGTAACGGTAGATGGTAACACGCGTTCTAATGCCGGCGGTCGTAAACCTTTTGGTCCGCTGGTGGCAAAGTGCATTCTACGTTACGTTGCGTCAAAACGCGGTTTCCTGTTGCACGTTTAACCTCGTTTCGCAGATGCTCTCTCTCGTTAGCCGGCGAAGGAGGTCGCGAAAAATGGATTAGCTAGAATGCAGCCAACAGCCACGAGCGAGCTAGCGAGCCTAACAGGCGGTGAGAAAAGTGCAAGAGTGAAGGGGAGATCCCACCATAAGCACATATTTCCTATTTATAAACCGTGAGTGGAGTTGCAGCTTACGAAAGCTCGGTACGTGAGAGAACGCCTTCGGATCATCCTCCTCTTTCTTCTTCGCCACTAAGCCCGCTGATTCTTCTTTATTTTCAAACTTCCAGCGATTTAGCCGCGGAATAAAATCACGAAACATCGTCTCGGTTCTGTAAATTACCGCTGGCGAACGTTCCTTGCGAGAGAGATCAAGAATCGTGCTCCTGCAGAACTCTCGTTATATCGCCGCTCGTCGTGTTATACCTCGAATATATTTCGCTATCAACAAAGGATACGATAAATATGGATATTATAATAAAGGATGTGAACATTCAACGTTTTTAGGATGTTTTTCGCAGAATTCCCTAGAACCTGTTCGCGATCGATTCCGAGTAAAGGCGGACGTGAGACGATAAAACCAAATAGTCAGCGACTAATGTCGCGCAGAGATGACGAAAACAAGCGGCAAGAAAAAGGGACGCATTCTCGTGTTTCTTTTTCATTGTTCTCGGACGATTTTATTGCACAATACGAAGAGTCGGCGATGCAAGTTAACCGGCACCGAAAGGAAACCGTTACCGGTACGCGTTATTCGCAAATTGCCCAACGAGTCCATTAATGTTTAATGGACAGTAACGAAGATCCATCGGGACGATCGCGTGTGCGTAGCGTGGTGGCTCGTCAATCGCTCTGCTCGGCTGATTCCGTCGGAGAAAGTGATCGTCTGTGCGTGCAATGGCGACGAATCCCACTTCGGACTCATCATTCTTTTTCGTTGCTCAACGTTTCGCTTACAGCCGCCACCATTTATTCCCTACAATTACTTTATCATTCTGCCAACACCTCATTCTTTATGTTTCCAATTTTGTATCTACCAGTTTCAAATCTCCTAGAGACATTTCGTCAACATCCTAGAGGATTCTAGGGATATATCGCTCAGATTCTGGGTGGATACTAGCGAGAAACTAGGGAGATCGAGGTGGTAGCCTAGGGAGATTTTTTCAAAAAGGTGTTAGGAAGATATAGGGTTTCTCGACGAGATTTTAGGTCATTTCTAGTGACATTTTACTGTGGTTCTAGGCGATCTAGAGGAATTGTAAAGACTCTGTTGGATCCTAGGGAGATTTTAGCAAGATTCGATGGGGTCCTAGGGACATTTTAACGAGATTTGATAGAATCCTAGGACGATTCTTAGGAGAGTCTAGGGAAATCTTTTCCACAAGTTTTCGTGTAATTTCTAGTTAGATCACACTGAGATTCGGTTTAATCCTAGGGAAATTTTAATGAGATTTGATAGAATCCTAGGGCGATTCTTAGGAGGGTCTAGGGAAATCTTTTCTACAAGTTTTCGTGTAATTTCTAGTTAGATCACACTGAGGTTCGGTTTAATTCTAGGGAGATTTTAGCAAGATTCGATGGAGTCCTAGGGACATTTCAATGGGATTTGATAGAATCCTAGGGCGATTCTTAGGAGGGTCTAGGGAAATCTTTTCCACGAGTTTTTGGGTAATTTCTAGTGATATCACACTGAGATTCGGTTTAATTCTAGGGAGATTTTAACAAGATTCGATGGAGCACTAGGGACATTTTAATGAGATTTGATAGAATCCTAGGGCGATTCTTAGGAGTGTCTAGGGAAATCTTTTCGACAAGTTTTTGGGTAATTTCTAGTGAGTTCACACTGAGACTCGGTTGGGCCCTAGGGAGATTTTGACGAGATTTGGTTGGATCCTAGGGAAGTTCTCCTCAACTAGATTTTAAGGAATGTCAGGGAGATCTTCATTACCAAAATTTTGCTGAATTCCTAGAGAGATTATTTCAAACTCCTGGAGACCCTAGAGAGATATTAGCGAGATCCTAGGAATGCATAGGAAATTCTAGAGAATAATAGGGAATTCCAGCGTGACTAGCGATATCCCAACAGAACTTAAGAATATCTTAACAAGATACTAGAAATCTTAGGGATTCGAAAGAAATCTTATTCAGATCCTATGGAAATTCTAGGAACTCTCAAGCAAGGGTATAAGGAGATCCTAGGGAAATTCTATCTTAGTTACCATCCTAGTGGGATTCTACGGAAATTTTATTGTAATCCTAATGGGGTTCTAAGGAAATTTTACCGATCTTCAGAGCTCTGAAAGAAATAAAGATAATCAATAATTCCTCATTTCCCAGCAGCCCCAAACGCAGGGAATTATCAAGTTACTGCACCGTAGAAGAATCCGACCAGTCACCGAATTTGCAAAATCAAATTTTCGACGTAACATCGTATCGTTGACATTGATCGTGTCAAAATGGCGTACGAAGATGGCGACGCGAACATTCCGTCGTCTACCAGAATTTCGCATTACACGAGAATTCCTGCGGATTCGAGATTCGCTCGGTTGATCGGATGCCGCTGATCGCGTCGAAAGCGGTGTCGTGGAAAGCCGGACCGTCGCAAGAAATTACACGCTTTCGACGTTCCGCTCGGCCGCTTGACGTACACGCGCCTCTCAGCGGCGAACTTCGGCGGAATTCAATCTCGGGAGTACACCGGAAACTTGCAGGACCCACCGCACCCGTGGCGGGTTCGCAACTGGAAACTTTTGCCGGGAAACTTCTGCGTGCACCGTGACATTGCGACGGAGTATTTATAAACTCAGCCGCGAGGGCAAACCGTGGGGAACCGGAAAGCTTGCCGAGCCAAACATCTCCGCGCTTCTGTTTTAGTTTAATATCGTTGCGATTCGTAACTCTAGCGTTGCGAACTCGACAGCCAACTTTCCTCGATGGCTGAAGGTAAACGGCAAGTCCCGATGGAACGAAACGGAATCTTCGGCGATATACGGAGTGTCCCTCTTCGTTAACTTCCAACGGGGTCTTTCACGTTACTTTTGGTGCACTAGCAAATTTCTTTGACGATATTTATTTGATGTACTTATCTAGAGACTTTAATTAGATTGCTTGTTTCGTTTGGTAACATGTTATGAAATCGTTTTGAGAATTTTATTTTTAACGAAGCACGCTGTCATCAAACAAGATGTTATTTTTGATTTTAGGGAGCTTGTTTTAGGGAATAAACGATAGAGATATTTGAAGTCTAAAATGTACTTTGTGACTTTTGGGTCACGAAGAGTCACAGTCGTTGACTCCTCGATTTTGATGAAATTTTTTTTTGAGAGTTGTAGAGCGAGATTAAATTGACCCACGTTCAGTCGTTTTTGTGAATGTTTGTTATTTGAGAAAATATTTAAAATTTAAGTACATGATTTTGGAAATAGTGAATGTAATTAGTTGTAGGACGATAATTGTGGTAGCCAAGATGGTTGAGTCATAGATATTTTAATTATTCTGTCACAGGATCAAATCCACTTGTGGTCAACATTTTTTTTTCTTTCTTTGAATCTTTATTTTTTTGTTTGTTAACAATGAGTATATTTATATATTTATATAAGTTTATTTTATGTTCACATTTTTCTGGGATTTCCTAACATTATTTTTAATATGCTCATATTTTATGTCTATTTCTGTGAATTGTTACCAATTGTTGTTAACTTTTGTCAATTTTTGTAAATTTGTTACAACTGTTGTTAATTTTTGTTAATATTTGTCAACTTTTGTTAATGTTTGGCAATTTTTGTAAATACCTGTCAATGTTTTTTTAATGTTCGTGAATTTTTGCCAATTTTTATTGATCCTTGTCAAGTTTTGTCAATTTATGAAATTTTTTGGAAGTGTCTGTCAATGTTTGTCAATTTTTGTTAATCTTTGTCAATGTTTTTTTAATGTTCGTGAATTTTTGCAAATCTTTATTGATCCTTGTCAAGTTTTGTCAATTTATGCAATTTTTTTGTGTCTGTCAATGTTTCTTAATCTTTGTCAATGTTTTTTTAATGTTCGTGAATTTTTGCCAATTTTTATTGATCCTTGTCAAGTTTTGTCAATTTATGCCATTTTTTTGTAAGTGTCTGTCAATGTTTGTCAATGTTTGTTAATCTTTCTCAATGTTTGTTTAATGTTCGTGAATTTTTGCCAATTTCTATTGATCCTTGTCAAGTTTTTTCAATTTCTGACATTTTTGTCAATGTCTGTCAACTTTCAACTTCTATAAACTTTTCTCAACTTCTGTTCATTTTCAATTTTAGTAAATTCTTACGAATTCTTGATAACTTTTTTGTGAATTTCTTAACACTTTTTAAATTTGATCTTCAAACAAAATACAAGGCCACACAATAACCAATCATTTGATAGCAATAAACAAGAAAAAAAAACCGGTCGAACTTGGTTGCTCTATAATTGACCCGTTAACTGTAATCATGCCACACTGTAGAACTATGCCATATAATTAACCATAAGTATAATGATACCAGTGCCGCTGTCAATGATCATAAACTAGATGCCGAAGAGAACGCGACGGGAATATGAATGGAATCGTTGATGCAAAGTAGTCGAAAGGCACCATAATAGCTAGAAAGGATCTCTAGTTATTTCTCCGTGCAATTTATGGGGCAACGAAGTGAAAGGCCGATGAACGTTCAGGTACGACTTTTACGAAACTGCTCGAATGGAACACTGTCACTTCTCTGTTGCATTCTTTTAATTACCTAAACCCGACGAATTTATGCTTAGACCGGAATGTAATCTGAAATGCCATGAAAGAAACTTTTTTTGCCTGAAAAGGTCGATTTCATTGACGCGGTTCGCGAAAACGGTAGAGCGATCGGTGAAAGTCACATTTTGTCTACTGTAGGTTTTATAACGTTACAATATTAAAGGGTTAAATATGCTTGATGCGAGTAAAATTTACACATATGTACAATTATTGATATGTATAATAAAAAATTTGTATTATAGGTACTGCATTTGTAGCTGAGGGTTATGGCGTTTGCCTAACAATCCAGTGGATACAAGATCAAATCCTGGGAACTGTTTTTTTTTTTTTTTTTTTTTTTTCTTTGAGGAAGGATGCTTCTTGGAGGTCGAAAATAAAAATACATATTTTTATTTAGAAAAAAAAAGAAAAACATTATGATAGTCCTAGAAAGGATTGGGATACTGGAGGTTATTTAGGGATATTAATTTTGGTGATATTTCTATGGAAAATTTGATATGAACATTATGGGCATTGACAAACAGTATTTGTATGGGACACTCATTCTACACACTATATTGCACAATGCACTGCAATTGTACAATTATTTAACTCACTACACTGAATTACACAACACTATATAAAATTACATTGAACACAATAAATTATCAAAAATAATTATTATTCTAAACATTTCGCTGTCAAGTTCAAATGACATTCAAATTTAGTTAACATTTCTGATAAATAAACCACATTATTTGTGACTAATTAATCTCCTCATTAAACAATATATTATAATTATTAGAAAATTTCCCAGAATTAACCTTAACTACACCTAATCTATATAAATTGAGAATGGTGTTCCCGCTTCTGGTGGAACGAAATTTCCCTAGATACTGGGTAATTACAAGAGTCAGCTGTCGAGAAGGGGGCGTGGTTAAACAAGGAAAAATAATGGAAGGTTTTCATGCTCGCGTGGAGAAAATGAGGTTGCTCAGATCAGGGGTCGTTGATGGTTAATAACACTGATTGTGAGAACGCTTCTAGTGATTTTTCCCTTACGCGCTGAAAATCAGGCCAAACGGGTCATGGGTCACTTATCGATTAACATTCCATACCTGATTCGATCTAGTCGCGAACAAGAACATCGCAATTTACGTGTACTGCCTTTAAGATTATATCATTCGCTAATTTGTGTATGAGGGTATTAAAGTGGAACAGCTGAAAGTAGCACAAAGGGTGTGACAGGAAACTATAATTCAAATTATGAATATGTATTCATAAGGTCGCTGAAAACGGATTCATTTGATGTAATTGGATTTGGCATGAATACATTTATTTTATTGCGAACGGGGAAATGATTGTGGGAGGTCGTGGCGTGGGGAATTCGACTTAACGAGTTGTAGGTGTCAATTTGGGAAATTTTTTGTGTGTTGAGTGTCTGGGTATTTGGAGCTTTGGAAAAATTACAAAGATAGACATTTGGAAAATTTGTAGAGTTACAATTTTGGAAAATATGAGTATTTTAAGATTTGGAAATAAAAATAAAAAATTTAGAAACTCAGAAGTTCAGAAATTTGGAAAATTGACAATCTGAGAACTTGGAAAATTTGAAAGGGGATAATAAGAAAATTGGAAATTTGAGAACCTGGAACGCTGGAGAGTGGAAAAATGATAAATTGCAAATTTCCAATATTGAAAATTTAGAAAATTGGAAATGTGAAAAATGGGAAATGTAGAAAATTGAAAATATAGAAAATTGGAACTGTGGAAAATTGGAAACATAGAAAATTGGAAATACGGAAAATTGGAAATGTGGAAAATTGGTAATGTGGAAAATTGGAAATGTGGAAAATTGGAAATGTGGAAAATTGGAAATGTGGAAAATTGGAAATATAGAAAATTGGAAATGTGGAAAATTGGAAATGTGGAAAATTGGAAACGTGGATAATTGGAAACGTGGAAAATTGAAAATGTGGAAAATTGGAAATGTAAAAAATTGGAAATATGAAAAATTGGAAATATGGAAAATTGGAAATATGGAAAATTGGAAATATGGAAAATTGGAAATATGGAAAATTGGAAATGTGAGAAATGGGAAATGTGGAAAATTGGAAACGTAGAAAATTGAAAATTCAGAATATGAATGTGAAAAATTGAAAATATGGAAAATTGAAGACATGAAAAATGATAAATCTGAGAAATGCAGAACATTGCAAATCTCGAAAATTGAAAGCCTAGAAATTTGCAAAGTTAGGAACTTGGAAAATGAGAAAATTGAGAAAAGTACTAAAGTAAAAAATGAAAAAAGTGAGAAAATTTAGGAAAATAAAATTACAAGCTTGATAAATAAAAATCTCTAAAACATCAAAATTTTAGAATTTGAAAGTTTGCACTTCTCACCACATAAAATCCGCAAAAACTGCAATTTTTCTGACACTGACACTCAACCTGAATACCAAATACGATATTGATCGAAATGAGTGTAAAAAAGGAAACTCGATAAACATGATTCTTTGAACCGATAGCTATGAAGATACAAGTGATGATAGAGACAGGATCTGTAGTAGCACATTTCCTTTTAGCAAACAGGGACGTAGATATATAACCTTTCTGCTGCGTCACTGATTTACACGTTACACGATTTGCTATGACAGATACATGATGTCTGCTATGATGCAAATGAGGGCAGGAATTTTTCGAAGTTCATACTCACTTAGATACTAGGATCTAAATTCCGTAGTACAAATAGAAAATGTACGTCTTATAATTGCCTGAATGATGGTTGCAATTTACTTTATTTCATAATTTATATATTTTCAAGTTTGATTAATACATTTTGAAATTTTAAGGTTTTCAGGATATCTGAGAATTTTTGTTTTCCAGAATTTGTACTTTTTCAGATTCTGAAGAATTAGCGTTACAGAATTTCCAAATCACAAATTATTAAATTTCAAAATCTGGTCACTCTGAAATTTTGAAATTGACAAAATGACAAATTTCGAAATAGATATACAAGTTCATGAAATTACAAAATTTGACAAAAATTTTCAAACTCTGAAATAACCAGATTTTCAAATTTCTAAATTTCTAATTAGATATCAAGGTTTAATATATTTTCAAATTCTAAAATTCCCAGATTTCCAGATGAGTAGCCACATTCTCAAGTGGATATCTAAATGTCCCAAATCACCAAATACCCAATCTTCTCAAATTCTAAGATTAACCCAAATTCCAAAATTATAAAATTCACAAATTTCCAAATATTCAGCTCCACAAGTAGCTATCCAAGTTTCGCAAGTCTTCAAATCCCCAACTATATATCTAAGTGTCCCAAGTCTTCAAATACACAATCTTCTCAAATTCCAAGATGTCCAACTTCCCAGATTCCTACCTACCCATACAAGTTCCCCAAATTTCCAAATCTCCAATCTTCTCAAATTTTCAAATTCTAAACTTCCCATATTTCCAACTGTTCAGCTTCCCAAGTAGACACCCAAGTTTCCCAAATCTTCAAATCTCCAACTAGACATTTAAAAGTCCCAAATCACCAAATACCCAAATTCCTATCTAACTATCCAAGTACCCCAAATATCCACATACCCAAACCTCACAAGTACCTATCCAAGTGCCCTAAATGTCCACATACCCCACAAGTACCCGTCCAAGTGTCCCAAATCCAAATTCTAAAATTCCCATACTTCCAAATGTCCAGCTCCCCAAGTAGACACCCAAGTTTCCCAAATCTTCAAATGCCCAATCTTCCCAAATTCCTACTTAGCCATCCAATTTCCCCAAATTTCCAAATTCTAAAATTCCCATACCTCCAAATATTCAGCTCCCCAAGTAGACACCCAAGTTTTCCAAATCTTCAAATTCCAAGTCTTCCCAAATTCCTACCTAGCCATCCAATTTCCCCAAATTTCCAAATTCTAAAATTCCTATACTTCCAAATGTCCAGCTCCCCAAGTACACACCCAAGTTTCCCAAATCTTCAAATCCCCAACTAGATATCTAAAAGTCCCAAATCACCAAATGCCCAAATTCCTACCTAACCATCCGAGTACCCCAAATGTCCACATACCCCAGAAGTACCAAGTGTCCCAAATCCGTAATCCATCCAAACATCTAATATCCAAATACCGAAACTTTCACAAACGAAAGAACTCTCGACTCACCATCACTGTACGAACGAAAACGATCATACCTATACACGAGGTCCAAGCAGATTAACAAATTAGCGTAATCGTGGAAGAGTAAAACGATGATTCGGTAGGAAACATTGGGTGCACTAATCAAAGGCAAAATAGATAACTAGGTAGAGTTCCTCGAGGGACATCCGTGCAATTAATCCAGCTTTCAGTGGAGCCGGCGCTGCAAACGTTTCGCCGAAATTCGGCTGATTCGAGGCGAGGGACTTCGTTAATCGGCATTAGCATTCCATAAGCGGTACCCTGTAGAAGTTGGTTCGTTCACAATAACGCGTAATCACGCAGCGGAGCCACTCGGTGTCGCGTGCACACGAGTTTCCCTCTGAAGCGACGATAATTTGTCTGCGACGAGGGGAAGCTAAACGCCACTCCGTCCAAAAGCTAGTTTCGCCGACTACTTTGAGACCCAACACCGATCTCCGAGCTATTTCCGGCCAATCTCGTGCCGGCTAACCAGATTGCGCCACGCAGAATTGACTTGTCTAATACGTGTATCTCTTCAATTTCTTTATTAACTGCCACCGATTAACTACGGCATGGACTTTTCAACACGCTCCGCGCAGGAAGCCCGTGTCAAAGGGGAGCAAATCGAGACTAAAACTAATACGGTTGTAACCCCTCTAACTGAGATAAATTAGCCGCGTTCGATGATTTACTGCACTTGTAACGCCGCTCGACCGTGCAAGAACATGAAATTCGAACGTCAAAACATCAGGATGGAGAGATAATCGTTACGGACGCAACGGCATAATGGAACCTCGACGAATCGCGCAGGGCACGCGGGGCAAAAACTGCCCGTGAACCGAGTTACATTCGTGACGTGCCGATTGGTTATCCGGAAAGAATGTTTGTTGGGTTTCAACTTTATTTCAACCGACTGCTAAAATAAATTCACGTTTTGATGTTATTCATCACTGCATGACATGTTTTATAGACTCTGAAGCATTAGTGCATGACGAATATTGGTAATTTTGTAAATTTTGAATAATTGGTGCATGACAAATTTTGAATAACTGGTGCATGACAAATTTTGTAAATTTTGATTAATTGGTGCATGAAAAATTTTGCAAATTTTGAATAATTGGTGCATGATAAATTTTGTAAATTTTGAAAAATTAGTACATGACAAATTTTGTAGATTCTGAATAATTGGAACATGACGAATTTTGTAGATTTTGAAAAATTAGTACATGAGAAATTTTTTAGATTTTGAATAATTGGTGCATGATAAATTTTGCAAATTTTGATTAATTGGTGCATGATAAATTTTGTAAATTTTGAAAAATTAGTACATGACAAATTTTGTAGATTCTGAATAATTGGAGCATGACGAATTTTGTAGATTTTGAAAAATTAGTACATGAGAAATTTTTTAGATTTTGAATAATTGGTGCATAAAGAGTTCAGTAAATTATGAACACATAGTGCATGACAAATTTTTCAAATTTTAACAATTAGTACATGAAAAATTTGGTAGATTTTGAACAATTAGAGCAAAACAAATTTTGTAGATTTTGAACAATTAGTACATGAAAATAATTATAAATTTTAAACATTGAATGCATGAAAAGTTTAGTAAATTTTGAACACTTACTACATGACAAATTTTGCAAATTTTAACAATTAGTACATGAAAAATTTGGTAGATTTTGAACAATTAGACCAAAACAAATTTTGTAGATTTTGAACAATTAGTGCATGAAAATAATCATAAATTTGAAACAATTAATGCATGAAAAGTTTAGTAAATTTTGAACACTTACATGCCAAATTTTTCAATTTTTAACAATTAGTGCAAACTTTTTAAATTTCGAGCAATTAGTGCATCAAAAACTTGTTAAATTTTGAGTAATTAGTGCATGAAAGACTTCTCAAATTTTGAGTAATCAGTGCAAGAAAAATTTTGTAAATTTTAATGATTACATGAAAAAAAAAATTTTTTTGAACAATTAGTGCATGAAATCTTGCGAAAAAAAAATGAGAGATATTCCAATTAACGAGGTGCATGTTAAAGAAATTTTCCACATTTTTCTAACGTAAATTGAAGCCGTGTATCATTAATCGAGAAGGCTGGTTATATATAGTTATTGTTCCGTTACAAAGTTAAGGAGATAATTGAAGATGTATGACGTTAAACGTGCAGATGGATGTACTAGGTATAAATGGTCATACAAGGCGCAAATTTTCCACGGAAATCATTGTGATGGACAGGTAACGGGGAAATTGATGCGGCAGACATAGTTTTTTTTCCTTCGGTTGCTTGTAATTACCGTGCTCGTGTAACGGTCCATTAAGCTCGTCAATGGTAACAAGAGATATAAGTTTGCGACTGGTCTAGATGTGTCAAGGTGTGTCAGATAGCGATCGATAAACTGGTAAAAGGCTGGGATGAAACGGTACGGTGGAAGATGCTGCTTGACTGCTTGAAACTCGCGTTCCCGACTCGTTTTCACGAACCTCATCAGGTCTTATCGATCCATCGTGCAAGCTTTCGACGAATTACGAGCTACCGTTAACACTTCGCCAATGACGATGCATATGCCACCGGTTCTACCTCGTGCGAGATAAACTGGACCGTAATTCGATGTTTAGTAATAGTTACTTTTATAGAGTAAGCGGGGAAGCTGTTTGAATTTTACCGCCAATTATTCGCAACATGGCGGAGTAAACAGGTTTGTCACTTTTTAGGAATATCTTATCTGACGGAAGTCTATAATATATTAATTAGTTTCTCACTGTGAGTTATTGACCAAGACATGTTTAATTATTATACATTCATTACTTGTCGATTATTTATATACACAGTATGTCTGAAAAGTAACGGAACTTTTTAAATTCAAGGAAAACTACAAGCACCATCTATTGAAACAATATGCTATCTGAAAATAGTATTCCTGCCCTACAAAACAGAACAATCATTATTAGAATCGAGCAACGAATTGCAAACTTATAGCGGTTAAAGCGACAGAACCTTTCGTCGCCGTGTCACAAAATCACGATGGAGCAAAGAGCGAATATTAAATTCTGCTCGGTAAAGCTCGGTAAAACTTTTACAGAAACATTTGAATTAATGAAAAATGTTTATGGCGACGATTGTTTATCCCGTACACGTGTGTCGAGTGGTATAAGCGATTCCAGGATGGTCGCGATACTTTGGAAGACGATACAAAGCCAGGTTTTGGGTTTTTCTAAATTCTAAACGATTCTAAAGGTATTATACTTCGGGAATTCGTTTCACAGGGACAAAATGTTAATGGCGAATATTATCTGGGTGTTATGGAACGTTTGTGGAAAAGAATCGTTCGTGTGAGGCCCGAATATCGAGCGCCAGGGAATTGGTTTCTGTTGCATGATAATGCACCAAGTCACAGAACTGTCGCAGTTCGTGAATTTTTGGCGAAAAAACAAGTCTGTGTGCTCCAACATCCTCCATATTCGCCCGACTTACCTCCATGCGATTACTTCCTTTTTCCAAAATTGAAATTAGCCATGAAAGGAACGTTTTATGACACTGTTACACAAGTCCAAGCAGCTGTGACAAGAGTGATTGAAGCGATTCCGCAAAACGACATAAAAAAATCTATGTTAACATTGCCTGAGCGTGCCCAGCGGTGTATTGATGCGGAAGGGATGTATTTTGAATAAAAAAAATTAATTTTGGCAAAATAACTAATACTTTTTTTTTTATTTAGAAAGTTCCGTTACTTTTCAGACATACTGTGTATGTGAATTTATACATTTAAGTTTTCTGAAATAAATTTTAATCCCTGATATTTTGAAACTCCTTACAAAAGAAAGAGCATAAATTCAAAAGTCCCTAGATAAACTTTTGCTGAGAATTTGATCATAATCATCGATGAGAAATGATCTGCAATAAATTTGATTAACTGCATAAAATCGGTAAAAATGTACGGATTATTTGGACACCGCCCTTCATTCAATTCCGCCATGAAAGGGATCAGAATAGTTTCTCCGTGCAAGTATAATCGCCCTCGTTCCGCTCTATCCTCATGATCGCGATAAACTGAGAGCCTTTGAGCAGGGTACTCGGTTCATGATGTTATCGCTAAGGTGTCAACGAGCAGGTGTGTTCTACATCGTAGTTCTCGAGTCCAGTTGCAATTATCCTGAGACACGCGTTCATTGTGCGTGGAAATTGCGCTAAGATCCGACTGTACGAGTGTGCGAGCTAGTAATTAACTAGATTGGATTTCTAGGGATTAACTCTCTCATACTCCACTGACGATAGAGACTATTAATACGGCAAATGCGATCTACAACTTCGATGATGATAGTTTATTGATAGAGGCTTGATTATTTCCTGCTGGATAAATCCCTGGCTGAGGATTCAGGGAGAGAATTTTTATTTTATATGGATATTTGGAAATTTGAAGATAAGAGCAGATTTAAGAAAGTTATATTTGGGTTTGATGTTCAAATGAAGGATTTGTGTCAGTTTAGATAAGATAGGTTAGGTTTGAAGATCTAGGAAAGAATTTTGTTCAAGTTTAGATAAGTTAGGTTAGGTTTGAAGATCCAGGAAAGAATTTTGTTCAAGTTTAGGTAAGTTAGGTTAGGTTTGAAGCTGACATGAAGAAGTAGGGTTGTTAATGTTCAGGTAAATTAGGTTTGACGTTCAAACAAAATAGTAAATCTGTTAAAGTTCACATAAATTAGGTCAGGCTTTAGTTCAAACAAAATAGTAAATCTCCTAAAGTACAGGTAAATTAGGTTAGGTTTGAAGTTCAAACAAAACAGTAAATCCGTTAAAGTTCAAGTAAGTTAGGTTAGGTTTAAAGTTCAAACAAAACAGTAAATCTGTCGAAGTTCACATAAGTTAGATTAGGTTTGAAGTTCAAACAAAATAGTAAATTTGTTAATGTTCAGGTAAGTTAGGTTAGGTTTGAAGTTCAAACAAAACAGTAAATATGTCGAAGTTCACATAAGTTAGGTTAGGTTTGAAGATCAAAGAAAATAGTAAATCCGTTAAAGTTCAGGGAAGTTAAATTAAGTTTGAAGTGCAAGCAAAATAGTAAATCTGTTAAAGGTCACATAAATTAGGTTAGGTTTGAAGTTCAAACAAAATATGAATTTGTTAAAATGTAGATAAGTTAGGTTAGGTGCGAATCAATATCAAATAAACTTAATGAAATCAGGTCCAGTTTTATGGTTGAAACGACAGTAAGACACGAATAAAATTACAAGTCAAGTTAGATTTATAGCTGAAATGTAAACTTACTACAGTGTTACATCCGAGTATCCACTAGAAGCAAGTTAGATAAGATTTGAAGTAGGAAAGCGAATAAATAAACTTGTCGCAATTTGTAGAGGGTAGATTATATCTGTATAATAATAGATACATCCTACTTAACAAGGTTGCATCAAGTTAGCATTACCCTTAAGGATATGTACATGAACGATACACGGTTAAATATCGATAAAATATCGATAGTCGATACCAGCTACTCCAATGTACATCATTTCCTGTCATTTCCCGATTCGCTAATCCCTCAAAGAAACAAACTTCCGCCGGTTTCTGATAGCGACTCCCTGTCTCTTGCACCTCCATTGTTTTCTACTTTAATCGCGTTATCTCGAGCAGCAGCTCGTAAATAAGAGGATCAGCGAAGAAACCTACATTTTAATTCCTATCTCCTCCTCCATACTCCCTTTTCGCCGTCAACATATAACGCCGTTGCATTTCGGGCTCGCATTAATCAAAGCAGTGCCGTAGGTCGTGTTCCGTCACTTGTCCCCAAAGTTTCGTCCTTCCCTTCTTCATTTCGTCGACTTGAAACGGATTTCCTTGAGAGGAGACTTGACATTAGAGAAAAGGAAGAAAGCACACAGAGAGCACAAAGGGTCGTTTCGGCACTTGTTTGCTCACTCTTATTAGAAACTTCAAATTAATACGTTGCCAGACAAACGCGCTGCGCGGGAGGCTTCATATTGTCCTGCGCCCGGGGCTTTGGGGACGGACCAGGAAATTACGAAGGGTCAGTACATCATTTCTTGCTCGTTCTGTTTTATCATAGGAATATTATTCGAATTCCAACTTTTCACATTCGAAATCTCAAATGCTCAGTTCGCTACATTGCAAAATTTTCAAACATTCATACATTTAACAAGTTTATTTCTGTTTTAACCACAAATCTAATCTAACTTATGATACATACATAATTTGATCAAATCTAACCTAATTTATTTCAGCTTTTCAAATTTTCTATTCTTCTGCAACTTCAAACATAACCTAATGTTCAAACCCTAACTTTAACAACTTTACTTCCTTACTCAAACTTCAAACCTAACCTAACTTATCGAATCTATTTATTCTTACTTGATCTGTAAACCTAGCTCCACCTAACTTCATACATATCTAATCCCAACGCTGAAATTAACCTAACGTCTCACATTTAACAAATCTATTCTTAACTGACCTTCAAATGTAACCTAACTTATCCTAACTTGATAAGTATGTGATTTCATCACTGAAATTAATTTATTTCTCTTTTAAATTCAGACCTAACCTAACTATTTATACTTGTGTGTACTTCAAACCTAACCTAACCTGTCACCCAGTAGTCTTATCACTCAAAACAAATTTAACTTGATACATACCTAATTTCGTCACTGAACTTACGTTACTATTCTTTCAACTCCAAACCTAATCTAACTATTTATACTTATGTGTACTTCAAACCCAACCTAACCTGTCACCCAGTAGTCTTATCACTCAAAACAAATTTAACTTGATACATACCTAATTTCGTCACTGAACTTAAGTTACTTTTCTCTCAACTCCAAACCTAACCTAACTATTTATACTTGTGTGTACTTCAAACCTAACCTAACCTGTCACCCAGTAATCTTATCACCCAAAACAAATTTAACTTGATACATACCTAATTTCGTCACTGAACTTAAGTTACTTTTCTCTCAACTCCAAACCTAACCTAACTATTTATACTTGTGTGTACTTCAAACCTAACCTAACCTGTCACCCAGTAGTCTTATCACCCAAAACAAATTTAACTTGATACATACCTAATTTCATCACTGAACTTAAGTTACTTTTCTCTCAACTTCAAACCTAACCTAACTATTTATACTTGTGTGTACTTCAAACCTAACCTAACCTGTCACCCAGTAATCTTATCACCCAAAACAAATTTAACTTGATACATACCTAATTTCGTCACTGAACTTAAGTTACTTTTCTCTCAACTCCAAACCTAACCTAACTATTTATACTTGTGTGTACTTCAAACCTAACCTAACCTGTCACCCAGTAGTCTTATCACCCAAAACAAATTTAACTTGATACATACCTAATTTCATCACTGAACTTAAGTTACTTTTCTCTCAACTTCAAACCTAACCTAACTATTTATACTTGTGTGTACTTCAAACCTAACCTAACCTGTCACCCAGTAGTCTTATCACTCAAAACAAATTTAACTTGATGCATACCTAATTTCATCACTGAACTTAAGTTACTTTTCTCTCAACTTCAAACCTAACCTAACTATTTATACTTATGTGTACTTTAAACCTAACCTAACCAAGTAGTCACCCAGAACAAATTTTGCTAAAATTTCAAACCTAACCACCTACATAATTTTAGCACTCGAAAGTTTATTTGCACAAACGTTTAGTATAAATCAATTGCCACCTCTTGCGACCAGTGGCAATATACCTAGAGTCAACGGTGGTAATACCTTCGTTAGCTACGTAATGAACGTCCTAGGTACGCGAACACCGGCAAATGTGTTGGGATACGGTTTCTGTTGATGCTTTGAGCGATTCAGAAGTGTGTGGAAGGCGGGTCGCAGAGCCTGAAGCAAATCCTGGTGTTCCTCGAGGCCATTCCATAATTGAGTGGTTTGCATCTCGGTCGGGAGTGGTTAGCGGACTTCGGATTGCACGTAAACGCGGACGAGAGGGTCAGAAAATGGGGAGAATACGTTCGAGCGATGGCGGACACGTGTGGGAAAATGTATCCGCTCGTGTTCGTTAAGTGGCCGTTAAACGGGCATGTGGCCGACGCTCTTCATTAGTATTCGTCGTTCATAAATTCCCACGCTTTTCAAAAAACGTGTAGGGTCCTGTCTTTGAACGCGCCGTTAATTGAATTCTTCGAAAAAAAATATTATAAAAGTGCTTTCAAGCGGTTCACTTAAATCTAACAGTTCGATTGCTTTTATGACGCCATCTTTCTTTTGAGGATACTTTAATTAAGAACTTATGTGGGTCAAAATTGATCCGCGTTTAGATATCGTTAATTATAATGGTTTGTATTTGTTGTACCTCTCGGTATATTGCAGAGTCGGGCAAGTTACACGAGATTAATTTCTCAAACTCTCAACTTTCTATATTTCTAAATTTACAAGTCTAATAACACGAAATTTACTAATATTTTCAAGCTGTCAAATTTGTAAATTTCTTGCTCCACATCTACTAGTTTCACCTCTTCAACTTCCAAGGTTATGGAAATTCTCTATTTCACGATATCACCTGATTCCAATCGCTAATTATATAACTGTGATTCGTATCTACATCTGACCAAACCTAACCTCAAAAGCAGCAATCAGTCATTCAAGTATCAACCGCTCGGACAACTGGCGATAATCAGCTGATAATCACTAATTAGCAGTACGCACAGAATATAATTCCATGCTGTATACATCGCATCCGAGGATATTCACAGAAACCATAGAAAATTTCCGTTTAATTGCGATACGTCAGGGATTTTATGGTGTGCCATCTCGGGAGCAGCAGCTATAATTTAGTAGCATTACCTTGGTATGTTGGGGCAAGTGCTCCTAGTTCAATCAATGTCTACCTGGTTTCGCTCGACTTCTCCCTGGCCCTTCTTGTTCCCGTTTACCCGATGTTCTCCTTTTATTAAATCCCCCCAACCACCCATTCCCTGCCTCAACACCGTTCACATTCCCGGAATTGCACAGAAACGCATAAATTACGCGCGCCACGGTGTGCAGCCGCAAATTCTGCGTACACAGAAGCCATATATGTCAATCTTCAATCATTTCAAGCCGTTCGTAATCAGATAACGACTCGATATTATTACTCGCTAAATCGACCATGATTTTGCAATATACGGAGAGGTTGCTACAACTCCTTTAAAACCAATACACTATTATTTTAATCTTTGATGCATAAATATATCTACTCAATTTTCTTTTATTTCAATTTTTAATCATTTTGATACTTATTTTATTGAAAATTATCTATATATTATTAATCGTGCGATTAATATAAGACTGTTGAGGATTGTGCAATATATGGAGAGGTTGCTACAGCTATTTATTCAATTTTCTTTTATGTCAATTTTTAATATTTTGACACTTTTGTTATTGAAAATTATCGATAATATTAATCGTGTAATTACAATAAGGTTATCGAGGATTTTGCAATATATGGAGAGGTTGCTACAGATATTTATTCCATTTTCTTTTATGTCAATTTTTAATATTTTGACACTTTTGTTATTGAAAATTATCGATAATATTAATTGTGTAATCACAATAAGGTTGTCGAGGATTTTGCAATATATGGAGAGGTTGCAACAGATATTTATTCAATCTTCTTTTATGTCAATTTTTAATATTTTGACACTTATGTTATTGAAAATTATCTACATATTATTAATCGATTACTTTAAGATTGTTAAGGATTTTGCAATATATGAGGAGGTTGCTACAGCTATTTATTCAATCGTTTTTTATGTCAATTTTTAATATTTTTACACTTATTGAAAATTATCGATATTATTATTAATCGTGCGACCATAATAAGATTGTCAAGAATTCTGCAATATATGAAGAGGTGCTACCTCTCCATATATTTACTCAATCTTCTTCTGTTTACGTCAATTTTTAATAATTCTAACAGTTTTGTTATTGCAAATCATCTGTACATGATTAATCATGCGATGGCAATGAAGTTGTAGAGGATTGTGCAATATATTGAGAGGTTACTACAATTTTTAATAATTTTAACACTTTTGTCATTGCAAATTATCTATATAGCATTAATCAGTATATATCACTAATCGTGTGACGAGAATATAATTGTCAAGGATTTTGCAATATACTGAGAGGTCGCTAAAATTTGACATTTGTCTGGAAAATTTGGAATATCCAAAATTCTATAGTACAACAATTACAAAATTGCTCAAGTCTAGTCTAAAAAATGACTTACAAAAATAAAAAAATTGTAGAACATCAAGATTTAATAACCTGCTATAAACCAAGAAATAAATTTTACTTAAAAAAAAAGAGATTATTAAGTGATAAAATTTTTACTTCGAACCGAATGTTTTAGCAGGTGGTAATGAAAAGATTCCGAATGGGGCGTATCTCGAATAACTATCAAGTCTGTACAAATAAATTATTATTTGCGATAAAAACGGTTTTCACGAGGTTTATCGACGCGCGGTGAACGCGATCGTTCTCGATTACTTTAGCGGGTTTCGTCGAGATTTATGTTCATGTAGCTGGCCAGCAGAAAGTGAGCTGAAAGTAATGGAATCGAAGGTGGACCAGCGGAGAATGTTTCCCGCAGGGAAATCGTTGGAGACGTTCTCGTTAGCCATCGATCTTCCCGGGTAAATGGACATTGGTGGATGTTGTTGGATGCTACCCCACAGCATTGTTCCAAAACGAATGCTGTCGTTCGAGGACCGACGGTTAATCTTTTTCCATCAGACTTTACCGAGACTCGCAACTTCTCGCATTTTTCAACTTTCTACATTCTTAAATTTCCAGAACTTTCAATACCATAAATCTGCGAACTTTGAAATATCTGAATTTCTAATATATCCGCAACTGTAAATTTTCAATGATCTCAAATCACTAGATGCTTGAAATCCGAACATAATAAAATTGTAAACTTCCTGAATCACTAAATTTGGGATCATAATTCATGAGACCAAGTTTCTTAATCGCATGGATGTAAAAATTTTTAAATTCCCTAGATCTTCGAATTTTCGAATAACAAAATTTCTCAATTCCCTAGATCTTTGAATTTCCGAATAGAAAAATTGCCAAATTCCCTAGAAAATCGAATTTTCAAATAGTAAAATTTCAAAATTCCCTAGAACTTTGAAGTTTCAAATAGCAAAATTTTTCTATTCCTACATTTCGAAATATAAAAATTCCCTAGGTTAATAAATTTTCAGATCTCTCAACTCCCTAGATTTCTAAATTTCCAGAACTTACTTCCCTACATTTCTAACTTTTACACGTCTCAATTTCACAATTCCCTAGATCTTTAAATTTTCAAATGGCAAAATTCCTAGATTCCCTAGATTAACATTGTTCCTAATAAGTAAATTCTCTAGATCCTCCCACCTTCAAATTTGTCAACTCCCTAGATCTTCAAATTTCCAAAAGTCCACATTTCACAATTCCCTAGATCTTTCAATTTCCAAATTTCCAAATTTCAATATTACTTAGATATCTAAATTTCCAAATATTCTAACTTCATAATTCCCTAGATCTCAACATTTATTAGTATCCCAAATTCACAATTCCCTACTTATTTAAATTTCCAAATATTTCAATTCCACTATTCCCTAGATCTCTACACTTCCAATTCAAAAATTCCCTAGATATCTATATTTCCAACCATTTAAATTCCCTAGACCTCCATATTAACAAATACCTAAATTTCAAAATTCCATAAATATCCAAATTTTCGAATGTCTAAATTTCTCAATTCCCTAGATATTGATATTTCTGAAATCTTCTAACTCTCTAAACTTGCTGAATTCTCAAATTTCCGAAATCTCCAGATTCCTAAACCTCTACATGTTTCATATCCCCAAATTGCTCAAAATCCGAAATGATTAATTTCCCAAATCCCCAAATCACCCGAGTCCTCAAATTCTCAAAATCCCTAGATGTTACATATTTCCAAATGTACCAAATTCACAAGTTGCTTACCTTTCCAAATGTCCAGTTTCCCAAATATCCCAAATTCCTAGATCCTCAAATCCCCGAACATCCCAAAATCCTCAAATCTCCCAAAACTGCAAATCCACACTACACACGATTAAACTCGAGTACAAAATTTCCCTATCCCCACTTCAAACACCACACACCACAAGTTGCAGTATTCCATGCACTCGACTTTGGCCCGCGCTCAAACGACCTCAAGTGCCCGCCATTAAACGCATCCCCAATCTCCGTACACATAAATCCCCGAAGTCTATCTCTCAATAACACTATCCGTATCACCGTGCAGTAAAATCAGTACCGCAATTTAGACCGCAATCGGAAAACAAAACAAAAAATTCCATAGGAATACGAATGAAAGCACAAACGAGATTCGTTCTTAATTTAATTACTAAAAGAGTACTATAAACTCACGAGCCGTGGTCAGCGGCGACCACCATGGTAGCCGAACGTGTTAATGCCGAGTGACTAATTTACATCCGTGGTAATATCCCAATGGATACGATTGGCGCTAGCTGATCATAGATCAAGGATCGAGGACACGAAGGAGACGTTCCTTCAGATCTTATCGAAGGACATCCTCATATTTGGTCGAACAGTAATTGATGGTTAGCAAAGATTCAGGTCGATGCGTCTGTCCGGTTTCAAGAGTCCACAACTTGCATAATTACGATCCGAGATTACAGACTTCTTCTTCTTCTTCTTCTTCGCCGATGCTATTACTGCTTTAGATTTATTATGTTCCCCTTATCATAGATATCGAAACGACGACTCTTCGTTCATATCCGTGATAAATCACGCTGGCTGCTTCCACGAAGCGAGGCGTTAACCTCGGATGATGCTCTCTTTTCCAACCTGTGGCTACCGAGACTCTTTTTATATGGCAGAATTCCACCGCGATTAAAAGCGGGGACGGTACTTAAATTATTAGCGCAGTGGTGTGGGTTAAGTGTTGGTATATCTGATTACTTATGCGTATAGTAACGGGACTTTCATTATATTGCCGCCGCTGGGAAGCTTATGTTGAAAGCAGCGTGGATTTGGTTTTGTTGCTCTGGGGAATTGAGACATGGGCAGTGGGGGAAATTGGGGACTTGGAACGTTTTTTGGGACATTGCAGTTTTAGGGAATTTGGAGATTTAGGGACTTTTGAAGGTTTGGTAAATTGGGGATGCGGGGACTTTGGGAATTTTTAGGTTTAGGGGCTTTGCAAAGTTTACAAATTTAAGGACTTGGTGATTTTGGGAATTTGGAGATTTAGGGACTTTGGAATGCTTCAAAATTTAGGGATTTGGTGATTTTGGGAAATTGGAGATTTAGGGACTACAAAATTTATAATCACGAAAGTTTAAAAACCACGCGAGAATCTAGGGATATGGGAATCTAGAGATATCGAAATCTAGGGATATGACAATCTAGAGTTATAGAAGTCTAGGGACATAGAAATCTAGGGATATAGAAATCTAGGGATGTAGAAATCTAGAGATATCGAAATCTAGGGTTATTGGAATCTAGGAATATAGAAATCTAGGGATATTGAAATCTAGGAATACAAAAATCTAGAGATATTGAAATCTAGGGATATGGGAATCTAGGGACTTGAAAATGTAAAAATTGTACAACTTACAAATTTGTGTACCAAAAATCTGTGTATCTAGGGATTTCAGAACCTATGAATTGTCAAACTTTGCAATTTGGGATCTAGTGATATAAAAACCTAGTAATTAGTATAGTAATAACAGTTTGATATAGTAATTCAGAGACATAGAAATTTGAGGATCTAGATATTTGCAAATTTTAAAAAATATTGAAGAGAACCGGCAATATATCTCGAAGTAAAAATGATAGACCATATTTAGCAGACTTCCTGCACCGGCATGGCGACGTAACAATAAATCCATTTCCGACGAAATGAATCCGAAGAAAGTTTCCGTAGCAGCTAATAGAGGAACATCATCGGGATGACAGTGGTCAGCAACGAAGCGATTTCCGTCCTTAATCCAGAACATTCCCAGACAGCTTCCGGCGACTGCTGGATAATCTCCAGGTGGCCATTCAGGAAATTGAGCCCGCCAAACCGGTCAACTATCAACGAAAAAGCACAACCCTCCCTTTTTTATCGACGCGACGATTCGTCGAACGCTGATACTAATCGCGCAGAATCAGCGTCCGATAAAAGTGATCGACTAATTCGGTCAGCGTCACGTTCCGACGTAACGTAAAATAACGGGAAAATCTCGCAAATCTCGAATTTCGTAATTCAAATTTTCAATTTCATAAATTCTTAGATTTGCAAATATCTAATTTCCTAGATTTCCATAACTCTAAATCCCCAGATTCCCATATCCTTATAACTCCAAATCCCTAGATATCCGTATCTTTATATCTCTAAATCCCTAAATCTCCATATATTTATGACTCCAAATTCCTAGATTTCCATATCCCTATATCTCTAAGTCCCTAGATTTCCATATCCTTATATATCCAAATATCTAAATCTCCAAATCCCGAAATCATCGAATTCGTAAATCACCAAATCCAAAATAATCCTTAATCCCCCATAAATTTCCAAGATTCTAAAACCTAATACAATTAACACTCCAAATCGCTAAATCTCTAAATCTCCAAATCCCTGAACTCCCAAATTTCAATATCTCCGTACCCCTATATTCCCAAATCCATAGACCTATATATCCCAATACTCCAAAATCCCTCGACCTTTATATCACTGCATCCAAAAATCCCTAGACCATCATTCCTCCGTATCCAAAAATCCCTAGACCTCCACATCCCAATATTCAAAAGTTCCTATACCTCCATATCCCAATATCAAAAAATCCCTCGATCCTCATATCCCAATATTCCAAAATCCCTAGACCTTCATATCACTGTATCCAAAAATTCCTAAACCATCAAACCCCCGTATCCAAAAATCCCTATACCTCCATATCCCAATATCCAAAAGTTCCTATACCTCCATATCCCAATATAAAAAAATCCCTATACCATCGTATCCCAACATCTAAAAATCCCTATACCTCCTTATCCCAATATCCAAAAGTCCCTATACCTCCATATCCCAATATAAAAAAATCCCTATATCTCCGTCTCCCAATATCTAAAAACCCCTATACCTCCATATCCCAATATCTAAAAATCCCTATACCTACATATCCCAACATCCCAAAATCCCTAGAACTCCATATCCCAACATCCGAAAGTCCCTAGACTCTTTAATACCTAGATCTCCAAATCCTCCACTCATCCCCAAATAAAATTCCCAAAAAATCCCTAAAACTCTCCAACTGATACCCTCCTAGGACAATATATTCCCTAGGAAACCAGACATTCTGTTATCCATACATCGAATATTTGCAAGCGCGAGCCTCGAAACGATCGAAACGCGCAGTTTCACGGAGCAGCAAGAAGATCGATTTTAGCAGCGCCGGTTAGAATGGTAGGCCACGGTGAAGGTTCCGATCGGAACCGTTAACGAAGCTAGATATAAGTTCATCATAAATCGAGGTTACGTTTCAACGTGAAAGAGGCCTGACAACGTACGATTTATCGTCGGTAATCGATGTTGTCTACCCGTCGAATCGCTGCGGGTCAACCTCTCGGCAAGGTGTGCAGCCACGATCGTTCGCCAATTGGAAATGGAACATCTTCCAAGATGAGTCGCTGTCAGACGATGACCTTAAAATATGACGACTGAACCCGAGAGATAAACGCGATACATACCTTATGTATCACTCGATAGGTGTACGTCGAATGCTGCCATTTTTATTTGGTATATATAGATTGCTCCGACAGCTGTGTATCGCTTTATACGTTGCTAAGAGGTGAAATTCATTTTTATTGTACAAGTCGACCAAGCGGATATTTCTCTTAGAGAAGTGGGGGAAGTGAGAGGAATTGTGGGAATTGTTTCGTGGTTTTGGATGAAGTCTAGGGAAAATAACGGACATAACGGGGATAATTATTAGATTGGGATAAGTGGAAGACTAGGGAAATTCTAGGGAAAATGTGAACATAGCAGAGATCTAGGGGACTGTTACTAAGGTCTAGGGAAATATAGAGAAAATTTAGGAAACCTGTACGATGAATATAGGGACAAATTATGGAGAACATAGGGGGAAGTCTGGGGGAAAAGATCTGGATTTCCGAAATCCTTAAATTTAAAATTCCCTAAGTTCTCAATTACTCAATTACCAAATTCCAAAAATTTTAAGATTTCTAAATTTGAAAAATTCCCACATCAAATTTCTCAATTTCCAAACATTCAAATTCTCAAATTTCTAAATTCCTAAATTCCTAAATTTCTAAATTTCTAAATTTCCAAATCCCAGTTTGGAAAATTCCTAAAATCCCTAACTCTTTCATTCTCAAATCTCCAAATCTCCAAATTCACAAATTCACAAACTCCATAACTCTTCTAATTCCAAATCTCCAAATCTCCAAATCTCCCATTCTCCAAATCTCCAAATCTCCAAATCCCCAAATCTCCAAATTACCAATTCCCAAACTTCCTAACTCCTTCACTCCCAAATCTCCAAATCTCCAAATCTCCAAGTCTCCAAGTCCCCAAATCATCAAATCTCCAAATTACCAATTCCCAAAATTCCTAACTTTGTCACTTCCAAATTTCCAAATTCCCAAACTCCCTAGCTCTTCCACTCCCAAATCTCCAAACCCCCAAATCTCTAAATCCCCAAGTCTGCAAACCCCTAAATCTCTAAATCCCCAAGTCTCCAAATCTTCAAATCTCCAAATCCCCAAATTTCCAAATTACCAATTCCAAACTCCCTATCTTTGACACTCCCAAATTTCCAAATTCCCAAACTCCCTAGCTCCAAACCCCCAAATCTCCAAATTTAAAAAATTTCCAAATTCCCAACTTCTTAAACCCAAAAGTCCCCAAATTCCCGAATTTACAAAATTTCAAAGTTCCCAAATATCCCTAGTTACCTAAATTTCAAAATTCCCCCGTTCCCAAATATCCCTAGTTTCCCAAACTTCCAACTGTCCAAATTCCCCAAGATCCCAACTTCCCGAATTCCCCAAAATCCCAAACATCCAAATTCCCCAAAATCCCAAAGTCACCTTCTACAATCCCCAAACTGTCCCCTCTGTCCAAAACTCCACAGCCCGAAAATTCTGCAACTCCTAGAAACAATTCGCGAAAGTACAACGAACCGTATATTCCCCCAAACAAATATCCCCGAATCTCACTAATTCTCTTCCCCGTAACCGACACAACGCCCGACAAACAATCATCTCGAGCGCAAATATATCCCCGAGGTGTACGCCGGCGTTAAATTTCGGCTCCGTCCCGAATCAGTCGGGTCGCGAAGTATTTCGTGCAGCGAACAGGGGTGGAAAAAGATACCACCGTACGAAACGATAATTCTGGATGGCACAGCAAATAGAAGGGGACATTCTACGGGGAAATTTACAGTGCACGGGTTAGGCGACGTGCTAATATGTCGGCCACGATGACATACGCGTACGAGGAACGCGAGAGGGTGAGTCCATCGACGCTCGAATGTGTCCCCAAACGTGGACGTGACCGGACTCCGACTGCCAAGAAGGGAAGATTGCATTCCGTATTAGTCCCCTTTCAGCGTCGACTGGCCAACGGTGAATACTGAACACTTGGAAATTTCGCTAACGATAGTCGAATCATGTTGTTGTGTCACTTACGAACGAAACATCCATGGAGCCGTATCCACATTTACCCTCCGTGTTCGGGTTAGCACTGAGACGTTGTTGTCAGTTTTTGACACTTGTGTATATAGATGGGGTATTAGGTTTGTTACGTCGGGTGCTTTCGGTAATCTTCGGTGCTGCTCAGGTCACGTGATGCGGACAGTGTGGACATAACCTAGATGACAGTTCAGATGTACATGGATCATCGAATCTCCAAATAATCAAATCTGACGATTGTTAGAGTTTGGACCAAAATTACTAGATTTGGAAGTTCTTATGACAGCTCCCTAGATTTTCACGTACTCAAATTTCGAAAATTCTTACAACCACAAAAATCTCAAAATTCCTACGATCTCAAACACGTAGATCAAATCCCAATGTTCGTAAGTCTCTAGATTTGCAAATTCCTAGATTTTCAAATTCCTAGATTGCCAAAATCGTACGTTTACAAATTTCTACGATGCCAAATCCCTAAATCCCCAAATTTGTAGGTCCTCAAGTTTCCACAAATTACATTCCCAAACCCCTAATTTTCCAAATTCCTAGATTTCAGAATTACTACGCTCCTAAATCTATAAATCCCTAAGTTTCTGCGTCTCCGAATACCCGGATCTCCAAATTCCTATATCACCAAATACCTACACCCACAAATCCCTACATCCCTAAATGCCTACATCCTCAAATTGCTATATTCCCAAATTGTCACATCCTCCAATCTCTAAATCCCCAAATTCCTATGTCTCCAAATACCCAGATATTATAATTCCTATAGTCCCAAATGCCTACACCCCCAAATTCCTACATCCCCACATGCCTATACCCCCAAATTCCTACATCCCCAAATTGTCACATTCTCCAATCTCTAAATCCCCAAATTCCTACGTCTCCAAATACTCAGATCTCCAAATTCCTATATCCCCAAATACCTACACCCCCAAATTCCTACATCCCCACATGCCTAGGCCCCCAAATCCCTACATCCCCAAATTGTCACATCCTCCAATCTCTAAATCCCCAAATTACTACGTCTCCAAATACTCAGATCTCCAAATTTCTATATCCCCAAATGCCTACACCCCCAAATCCCTACATCCCCAAATTGTCACAGCCTCCAATCTCTAAATCCCCAAATTCCTACGTCTCCAAATACCCAGATATTATAATTCCTATATCCCCAAAAGCCTACACCCCCAAATCCCTACATCCCCAAATGCCTAGACCCCCAAATCCCTATATCCCCAAATTGTCACATCCTCCAATCTCTAAATCCCCAAATTCCTATGTCTCCAAATACCCAGATATTATAATTCCTATAGTCCCAAATGCCTACACCCCCAAATTCCTATATCCCCAAATGCCTACACCCCCAAATTCCTACATCCCCAAATTGCCACATCCTCAAATCTCTAAATCCCCAAATTCCTACGTCTCCCTTCATCTCCAAATTCCTACATTCCGAAATCTCTACACCCCAAATCCCCACATCCCTAGATCCCTACCATCCCCAAATTCCTCCACCTTCCAATCTGTAAATCACCAAATTCTGCGTCCAAATCCCTGGATCCTCAAATATCTTCATCCCTAAATAGATACCCAAACCTGAAAATCACCAAATTCCTAGATTCCGAAATTCCACAGACAAATTCTTAACCCAAAGTACATCCCTAAAATAATTAATAACTCAATTAGTAGGTTAGGTTAGTAACTTAATTGTTACTCCTAGATGGTAATAAATGTGACTAAGAAAGCACGTGATCATCCTCGTTGGAAGAAGCAATTTGGGTGTGTCTGCATACTGCATGCCTAAGCAATTATTTAAGATGGATTCACGGGTGAAGACCAGCGATGACAAAGTGTCGAATACGCAAATGTCCGGCACTAACGAGGGACGATAAAATATCAATCCACTCGTCAGTCACGCACGTGCACAGGTCGGTATTAGCGATATACCAGCATGTCACACCTTTAAGCACTCGGGACACGGGACATTGCGAATTTCCCGTTCCGGCACGGAGTCCCACTTAGCGGCCCACCGAGGATTTCCACGTCACTCGAAACTGGAACGTGCATGGATGTCATCGAAGACAACTGTGACGCTTTTGTTTTATCTACCTTCGGCTAAGGTGACACCCTGCCGATTACCGTTATGTTATTCCTTGTACTTTCAAATCCTTTCACTAGATTTTTTAATATTTTTATTTCTAACACTAGACAAAATCATATTTTCGTTGAAAATTCTGAAAATCTATTTTAAACATTTATTGTGCGTTTAAATATATTTTCAAGGACATTTTTTTTAATTGTGAAATTAAAATCTGTTAATCTACTAATTTGTGTTAGTATATATGATATATGGTAAATGGTATTTAATATATGATATGTGACATGTGATATTCGATATATGATATACGATACATGATATATGATGCACCATATGTGGTATACAATGTATGCTACAAGTTACATGATATTTCGTATATGATGTACGATATATCATATACGATACATGATATTGAATGTCCGATGTATGATATATAGGATATATGATGCACCATATGTGGTATGCAATGTATGCTACAAGTTATGTGATATACGGTATATGATGTCCGATATATCATATACGATACATGATATTGAATGTCCGATGTATGATATATGATATATGATGCACCATATGTTGTATGCAATGTATGCTACAAGTAACATGATATTTGGTATATGATGTACGATATATCATATACGATACATGATATATGATGTACAATATATGATATACGATACATGATATATGATATTTAATGTCCGAATGATATATGATACACCATATGTGGTATACAATGTATGCTACAAGTTACATGATATATGATATATGATATACGGTGAGTGATATACGACATACGATGCGTGGTATTCGATATGCGACATACGTTATAACATAAATGATATACGATATGGGATATATGATATATAATATATGATACACCATACGTAATATACAATGTATGGTACAAGTTATATGATATACGATATAATGAAACCAACACTACTATATTAAGAACCTCAAAATATTAACTAACCGAAGAAATGTTAACCTACTAATACACTAGTAAAATATAAAAATTTTGAAACGAAAATTTAGGAATCTAATTTCGAAATTTACAGACAGCACTATAACATTTCCCGATTTAAGTGTGTGGAAGTTATCATTTCAATTCAAGATTGCAATTTTATTTTCGCATAGGAGAAAAGGACGAAGAATAAACGCCCGCAGCGCCCCACAGCGGCAAAGGACGCCATGTTGGAGGAAACAAAACGGTTATTAAATGTATCATCTACAGAAATCATCGACGCGAGAAAGGAGATTAATTCATGGATTCCAGCGGTTAAACAAAACAGAAAAGAATACCGAAGCTTATCTTTGAGTAAAGACGAGGGAAAGTGCAATAGAGAGCATAAAATCGCTGAGCTAATAATCCGTCTGTCTACTTTTTGCGGAGGTAATGTAATAACATAGCAGTATTATTTTTCTCCTACCAGCCAATTTTTCCTCCGGTTGCGTGCCGGTACATGCGAGCTTTATTTATGAAGACCTAACGAGCTTGGTAGGTACGTAATTTCGCAGATTGTTATATCCACTTGAAGCAAATACAGAACCATTTCGATCGAACTGACCTTGCGGATCCAATAACTCCCGAGATTAAAGGTCTACCACCGGGCACAATTCACTTAACCGATCCTTTGTGCGTTTTTTTTACCGGCTCTTCCACGAAGCCGTGATCATTTTTTAGCCACTTTGGAATAAAACATTTGTTTATCTTCGGAGGAGAATGGGTGATGTTATTTTAGCGTGTTCAGGCATATTGTCCGAGATATAAGGCTCTTAATTTTGGGATTGAAATACGAGGTTGGCGGAGAGATGAGGTGGATCGAATTTTTGGAAAGGATGAGGAAAATAATGCTGGGTTAACTCGTAAGAAAATTTATAGCAAGAATGAAGTTTGATGAGATATAGGGTGATATATGAGAGATTTAGGAGATTTGAACAATTTCGGGACTAATTTGAATAATAGGGAATTTAGAAATTTCGAGATTTGGGGATTTGAGGATTTGGAGATTTGGGAATTTAGAAATTTCGAGATTTGAGGATTTGGAGATTTGGGGATTTAGAGATTTAGGGATTTGGAGATCTGGGAATTTGGAGATTTAGAGATTTGGGGATTTGGAGATTTGAGGATTTGGAGATTTGGGAATTTGGGAATTTGGAAATTTAGAGATTTGGGGATTTGAAGATTTGAGGATTTGGAGATTTGAGGATTTGGAGATTTGGGAATTTAGAGATTTAGGGATTTGGAGATTTGAGGATTTGGAGATTTGAGGATTTGGAGATTTGGGAATTTGGAAATTTAGAGATTTGGAGATTTGGGGATTTGAAGATTTGAGGATTTGGAGATTTGAAGATTTGGAGATTTGGGAATTTAGAGATTTAGGGATTTGGAGATTTGAGGATTTGGAGATTTGGGAATTTAGAGATTTAGGGATTTGGAGATTTGGGGATTTGAAGATTTGAGGATTTGGAGATTTGAGGATTTGGGAATTTGAAGATTTGGGAATTTGGAGATTTAGAGATTTGTAGATTTGTAGATTTGGGGATTTGAAGATTTGGAGATTTGGGGATTTGAAGATTTGAAGATTTGGAGATTTAGAGATTAGGAAATTTGGAGATTTAGAGATTTAGAGATTTGGGAAGTTGGGGAGTTGGAGGTTTGGAAATTTGGAGATATCAAATTTTGAGGATTTCTGAATTCTGGAATTTACAGATATGGCGTTATATGATTTGGAATTTGGGATTTAGGGTAATGGGAATTAAGAAATATACAAATTTAAAGAGTTGGGGATTTGAAGACTTAGAGGTTTAGAGAACTGGAGGTTTAGAGATTTAGAAATTTGGAAATTAAAAAATTTGTAAATATAGAAATATAGTACTATCCAAATTTAGAAAAGTAAAATTTTGGTACTTTAGAAATTTAGAAATATTCTAATTTCAAAATGAAAAATTTGGAAATGTAATTTAAAAATCTAGAAATGTAGAATTGCAGAGATTCAAAAGTACAGAAATTCAGATACAAAAACTTTGAACTAAAATATAAAAATTAGCTTGCTAAATCCTAACTAAAAAACTCTTACTCCAAAAACCACGTTTCCGTATCTAAATTTCCCTTCAAAACCTATCTGCTCCTAAATAAACCAAACAGCACAAAACCGACAGTGGCGACATCTGAAGCATCGTTCGCGGAGATAAAGGTCTTTAAAACGTTAAGAAATCATCGCGTCATTAATATCCCTGATGTGTTTCGGATCGTTCTCGTACACAGTGTGGTATTTTTCAAAATGCGCACAACCCACGTTATTTTTGTCCACGGTTCTCCAAGGGACACCGTATAATTGGCAGAGAAAAACGGTGGCCGGGTGCTTTGTTTCCGGAGGGAAATAGATGGTCTCCCTAACGTTCTTCAATCACTGCATCGGCCGTGTGTTTTTGCTTGTTACCGAGTCAGACTGAAATAGCGTTCGAGCAAAGGTGGAGTGGAAAACTGCGGATCAATTTGTAGTGAACTGCAATCAGCTTTTCGAAGCCGGCTTTTTAATTGTGCCAGCTTTCAATATTTTTCCCCTGTGTTATTTGTTTGTATTTCGACAACTGCGCTCCCGAATTCTCGTTTTCGAATCGGTATTGTTTGATTGGAAGTGGTTATTGCACCGGGATTTTTGTTCTATTGGCTGTTTGTTTAAACTATAAATTTTACTGGGCTTAACTAAACTTTGGGGAACATCATATTATTTTTACCCATTTTGATGCGTGGAAGTGCAAGTTTTAATGTTAGATGTGCAAGTTAATGTTAGAAATCGGTTAAGAAGTTAAGCTTTTGAGAGCTTCACTGCTTACGACGCCATATTGGCTTTTATCCAGGCTCTGTCGGTCAGGTAGAGAATTAAAATGGTACAACATTCATGTACTTGAAAACTTTATGTAGTTACTTCATGTTTTGTACTTGAAAACAGATGTTCATTTTTAATAAACGACATAGAATCACTTTTAAACTCGAGTGTAATTAAATTATAGTGTGAATCTCAAATTCATGTATAACTGATGGATTCCTAAGATTAACATATGTTCCACGTTAAAAATGTCAAGTATCATATCGTTTAACACTAATATTATAACATACATAAATAATATTATATACATTATGTATAATATTACAACATATAAATACTATAACACTATCAATATTAGTGTCAGGTATATATAGGGTGTGCTAACAATAAACATATACATGATCACATATGATAACATAACATGTCACATATGATACATATGATAACATAACATGTCACATATGATACATATGATAACATAAATTAGTTTCAAACCATAATGTTTACTATTGAATCAATTAAAATTCTTGTTTGAATATCACACCTTACTTCATTAAAATCTATTTATTGTCAGCCATATTTCAAATCTAACTAACCTCATGCACAGTCTTGGTATTAAATTGTGTTCGAACTTCAAACCTAACCTAACCTATTTATTCTCTAATTTCATTAAAATCGATTTTAATTTTACTGAAAATTATGGCCAATGTTCTTGAAATACCAATTCCTATTGCAAAATTATGTAACTAGAATTTGATGTATCAATATTTAGTTAATTTACATAGAAGCTAAATTGTCACTCATAAATAAAACACCACAATTTGCATAAATTTACTGAACACGAAGAAACTGTTATTAGAAAGAGTTACTAAAATAAAATTTACGTGTACCTTGAGTGAAGAGGCCTAATAGTTACGGACGGAAACGTATGCCGTGAATCAACCATAACAGAGCCGATGGATGTTCGATGACGTAGAAGAAACATTATTTGACAGACTGCTCGCTTTTATAACGAGCAGCACGTGTGTGTTGATCGCGGAAAAACGAGCTTGAAAAAGGACGCACGAGGGGAAAACCGATATCGTAATTTATTTCGCTCGACCGCCGAACGAGTTTTCGAAAATCCTGCCAACGAACAACCTCGTTGCAGGAGCTGGATTTTTGGTAATATTTACTGTGACGTATAACTCTTGTTACGTTACTGATCGACCATTTTCAGTAATATGATACTCGTGTAACTTTAGTCGAAATTTGTTGTGATTAATTTGTCGAGCGTGTTTTATTAATATTTCACTGTCGCGACAGCTGACAGATTTCAGTTATTTATTAGGCGATACGAGTTCATTTTTTTTATGGGTAATTTGGGGAAAATTGAGAAGTTACAGATATAGCTATTTCACGTTTTAAAATTTTTGAATTATTAATTTATAAGGGTAGTCAATTTATAAGTTCTGTGAATTTTTCATAGAGAGATTGTAGAATTTAAACAATTTTACAATGTTTTCTAAAATTTCTAAGATGTCTAAATTTTCCAAATTTTCTAAGATTTATAAAATTTCTAAATTTTCTAAGTTTTAAATTTGACAAGTTTTCAGAAATTCAGAAATCTAGAAGTCTATAAATTTAGAAATCTAAAAATCCATAATCCCTATAAATTTACAAATCTCAAAGTATTAATAATTTGTAAATTTACAATTCCAAAGATCTAAAAATCTAAAAATTATTAAACTCAAAAATATAAAATTGTGCAGAACTAACAAATCTGCCTTTAAACGTATAAACGTGCACACGCTGTATTGGCAAGAAACCTCGACGCAATAACACATGTACGTAACAGCCGCAGACCGTTTAGCCATTCGTTTCAGATAAACAGGGGAACGGCAATTAAAAAGAAAAGAAAAACGAACGATCTCAAAGTGTTTTCCGATGAAACGATTCACAGTTAGAAGAGCGAAGGAAACTAGTGGTGGGACAGAGAACATCCTTCTTAGCTGTGGAATGGGATAGACAGCAAAACATGGTGGGACGAGGTGCAACCGTAGGATATGGAAAATACCAGAGGCCAGGTTATTAACAATATCGCGTATCCCGGTAATTCTATTGTAACGTTCTCCCTCTCGCGTGCTCGACACACATAGCCGAGACGTATTGTTCGTGGATTCCACGAGGTTTTCACATAATGATACGTGGACGCTGCTATGCGCTCTGTAAACTGACGCTTAATGGAACGATTTCGTGCACTCCGCGGCCACTATCGTCCGTGTTAAAGAACAAGGTTACATCTACAAATTCTAATCTTTATAACAATTTGTATGATATCGATATACCGTTTGAAAGTGGGAATTTGCAAAAAACTTGACATGATATTTTTATCTGTAGATTACTGTAACTTCATTACTTAGAACTTTCCATAACGAAAGCAACCCAATGACTCTTTAACCCCTTGCAATATTTTGACGAGTCTGACTCGTGACGCACTAGGTACTTCAGTTGGGATCAATTTTACTCGAATTTTGAATATGCTTCAATTTGGAGTTCAAGTCCAATTATAATTTGCATAGTCAACGATTGCATAATACCATGTTGTCATAACATTTCAACATTCTTTGTCTGTTTTAATATTGTAGCTGTGTTTAGTTAGTTCTGACTGACGCACCTGACAAATAGGTCATAGTGCAAGGGGTTAAATTGTAATGAGCTTTCGTTAATAGATCAAGTTCAAAGAAGTGAACTACGTAAAATAGTCCATTCGAAAGAACAAACCCTTTCTGAATTCCGTATTCGAGTCGTTTATCTTGAAAGTGGGGCATTTTCGAAAAACCGAAGATAATATATAAAACTCAGCGTGATTTTGTCTGTAATCTACAGTGAAAATAATTGAGAAGACTCGTATCGTAAATTAAGTCAGGCTAAATTTCTTTAGGTGATCATAATTTATCGAATAGGGTTAGATAATGGTGTCCATGTTTTGAACAGGTGGCAGAAATATGCTAATGAGTGATATAATATGTTAATACGACTCGAGATCGTAACTTGAATGAGTTAACTCGTTCTTTATAGTTACCAATTTCATAATAGTCGCAATACTCTTGCTTGGCCAAAAATGTGTAATAAATTAACAACCGTAGGTGCTGCGCGAAATAAATTGAGGTTAACGTGTCACGTTTGGGGCAGGAATTTCTTTCGAGTGGTTTTGGGGTTTGGAAGTAAAGTTCAATGCTGATGGTTGATTTATAATGGTCACAAATGTTCTTTTGCAACACCTGCACCCTGTGCGTATGTATAACCTAAAAACACTTCGTCCGAAGCTCTTCGAACACTTCCATTCATTTTGGTAGATATACTTTAGAGTGGTTCTGGGTGTCCTAAAAAATACCAACAAGTGGTCTAAATACTAGATAATCCGTGGAACCAGGTACGTAGCCCTTATTTGGACCATCCGACGCTTAAAACTATGGCGGCCATTGCACGATGGAGTATCATAACTTATGATAAAATCTTTTAATGTCAGCAATGGTTAAGCTTGATGTACAGATCATTGTTAAAATACTAAAATAAACGGTAAAATCTTTTAAGATGAAATAAGTAAAACACGTTGTACAAGATAACGTTAAAGGTAACAATATGGCGACTGTCTACTTCCCTCGACATCACTTCTTCCTGAATCATAATTTCATTCTATTCCCACTAGGGTAAACCTAACTCTATACTTAGCTCATATAAAACTAACTAGCTCATTACACCCTAACCTGTATTTAAACCATTTTCTCTATACGGCGTTAGAACTTCCGTTATCGGACCATGCGTGACTTATAACCATACGTGCATATCATGTGTAGATATTGCTATATCCCATGGTACTTTTTAAAAATTTCGAAGTGACATGAAAATTTACACCACATCCTCTACAGAGAAGTTTACAACACATGAAAGAAAAGGTAAATCGATAATTTTTTTAAAGTTTCTCGATCTAGGGTGAAATCCCGAGCTTGACTCTGTAGTCCAGAGCTCTCTGTCAACACCTCTCATTTGGGAGTTCTAGGGATATTTTGTGCAGAGGAAGAATTCCTTCGGGGAGGAAAACATTTTGCAGCATCGACCTTTCACGAAGCGTGAGAGGAGATACGTTAACTGGACTCGATAATAGCCGGTGGATTAGCGAGGCTAGGGGATTTTCCAGAGGCGGCGAGCGGTGATCGTCCACGCGCTGCTCCGACCGTTAGAAAGTTCTTCGTCTCGAAGGCGAAGGAGAGTGCAATTCGAATTCCATCCGCGTGTTGCAGCAACCAGGTAGGTAGAAGTCAAGATAAATAGCATGGATCCGTGTCGTAAAGTATCTGGATGCGAATATGGTTACCAGCCGTCCGGACTATCGTTCGGAGGATTTAGTACGCTCGCCTGTTCCGAGTTCAAATCGATAAATAAATCGGTTTACCAACTCCACGGATCTGGTGGCTAACGTTTTATACCGACGGTTATCAATAATACCGCGGCTCAGCTTTTACAAGCTGATTGTGTTAACACCAGGGCCAGATGGGTCTGACGGACCCCGTAACGTACTTATCGGAATACAGATGCTACGGCAATGATAAATGATATCGTTCAGTCGTTTATTTGGACTTGGGCGTATTTGAACTGATATGGGATGTTTACTTTGATGATTGAGAATTATAATTTTTTTGTGGATTCGGTTTTTTGATAAGATAGGAATATTGTTTTTTTGGGACTGTTTATATCTTTGTGCAAGTTACTTGAAGTGAAATGAAATCTCTTTTATGTTAAAAAAAAATTTGTGGAGATTTTTACTTCTTACATTTGTGATGCAAAAATAAAGAAAGAAAGGAATTCGAATATTTGTGAATTTGGTAGTTTTGTGGACATGATGTAGAAATGTCAGATTTTCAAATTGATATGTTTGAAAATTTGGATAAATAGAAATTTGAAAATTTACATATTGAAATATTAACAATTTAAATCTTAACAAATTTTTTAATTAAAAATCTCAGGAATTTGAAACTTTAGAATTGAAAAATTCTAAAAATTGAGAAATTCACAAATTGAAAATTTTAAAAATTAAAAAATTTGCGAACTTGAAAATATAGAAATTAAAAATGTTTAAATTAAAAAATTGAGTTTGTTACCGATTTAACTTCTCGCAAATTGATTTACAGCCTATGATAAATTTCAGCAGGGATTTAGGTGGGATAAAAAAAACTTGTTAGGGAGAAGGCACTTTATCAATCAACGACTGACAGCAATTAATCTCCATCTTAACGTCTGCCAAAAAAAATATGTCTGACATTTGCGATGCAATTTTAGAGGCAAATATACGATGACTCTTTTTCATCTCTTTTATACAAGTCTGAAAATTTAGAAAAAATAAGGTTCAAATATATCGGAAAATAATTTAAACAGTTAAATAAACAAATGTACGTTGTGTTACAAATTTCAAGAATTTTAAGAGAAAGAATATTTTATGACTGACTACAAATTTTGTTATTTCTTAAACTTCACAAGTTGTCAGTTAATTATGATAATTTACGTTAAACATTTATAAAATGTAAGAAAAATTTACAATATATTGAGGTATATAAATGTGAAACATTTGTAAATAGTATGGAACATATAACAAATTTATGGAAAATATATAAAATTTTATGGAAACAAATATTTTTGATCATTTTAATATATGACCATTTACATATTTGGTCATTTTGATATTTAGTTGTATCATATGGATACTTGATCATTTGAATATTTAGCCAGTTGGATATTTTGTCATTTAGGTATTTGGCCATTTGGCTGATTTGTCATTTAGGTATTTGGTCATTTGAATATTTTGTCATTTAGGTATTTGGCCATTTGGCTATTTAGTCATTTAGGTATTTGGCCATTTGGCTATTTTGTCATTTAGGTATTTGGTCATTTGGATATTTAGCCGTTTCGATATTTTGTCATTTAGGTATTTGGCCGTTTGGCTGTTTTGTCATTTAGGTATTTGGTCATTTGGCTATTTTGTATTTAGGTATTTGGTCATTTGAATATTTTGTCATTTAGGTATTTGGCCATTTGGATATTTGGCCATTTCGATATTTTGTCATTTAAGTATTTGGCCATTTGGCTATTTTGTTATTTAGGTATTTGCTCATTTGAATATTTTGTCATTTAGGTATTTGACCATTTAGATATTTTATCATTTGGGTATTTGGCCATTGTGACACTTGATCCTTTAGGTACATAATTATTTAGCTATTTGGCCATTTGTAGACATGCTCGTTTTGATACATTATCACATGGATATTTAGTCATTTGGCTATTTACCCATTTGCATATTTGATCCTTTAGGTATATAGCCATTTAGGTATCTGATTATTTAGATACTTGAATCACACAAATACTTATTCATTCCAATACATGATCATTTAGATATTAGATCATTTGCATACATCATCACACGAATTCCAATATATGATCATTTTGATACTAGGTCCTCGGGATACATGACCATAGTACATTTCTAAATGCCGGTAAAATCCAATCGCACGATGATCTTCTCGATCAGATATTTCATCGCGTCCGATTAAAGGTGTATCGAACCGATCTAAAATGTCGCGAAGCGAAATGACGCCGGCTGCGAAGCGTCATTAGCCGTATTCCAATTTACCGTCCGCCATCGTGACCCACCGGCCGCCATCAATGCCACTGACACGAGGGCAGACATCTCGTTACAAATAATACGCGTTCCCTTTTCACCGGGCTGATAGAACAGAGACGGAGGAGAGAAATCACGGGGAAGAAACGATAATGGAGACACAAGACACTCGCTCGATTGAACGGCCGTACACGCGTAAACCTACAGGCTCGTTCAAAAGAAATACTCGGTGAAAATTAGGCGAAATCGATATATTTTTGAATACTTCACAAACATTTTATATGGAGCTGTTATTAATTGCTATCTCTTACGAACTATTATTACTTTAATCTTAATTAGATTTTAGCAGTATAGGGATGTTGCGAGTAAGGAATTTAAGGATGTGGAGATTTAAGGAGTTGGGAATTAAAGGACATGGAGTTATGGATACAATGACGTGATAATTTAAGAAAATTGGAGATTTAAGGAGATATAAGGATATAGGGATATAAGAATTTTGGTATATAGTAATTTTGAAATGTAGTATATAAATCTAGTAATCTAGAGATATATGAATCTAGTAATCTAGAGATATATGAATCCACTAATCTAGAGATATGTGGATCCAGATCTATGGACTGGTAATCTAGGGATATAAGAATGTATAGATATTGGAATCTAGGGACATAGGAACCGAAGAGTCCCAAAATAAAAAATTCTAGAAATCTAGAAATCTAGAAATTTTGATATCTAGGAATCTATGAATCCATGAACCTAGTAATTTATGGATACACCTATCTCGTAATCTAGGGACATACAGATACAGTAATCTAGGGATATAGAACCTTAGTAATATAGAAACTTACAAATCTGGAAATATAGAAACCTTGAAATTAAAAAATCTTGATATCCCAAAATCTAGAAATCTTCTCAGTGGAAATATTTAGCCCACATGTTAGTTCGTCACGTGACATCATGTGACATCACGTGACAACAGTATATCAGCTTAATGCACGCAAAACCAACGATATCAGCTTACCAACGAAATCACATATCGCATTATATGACAAATCATTCGAACAATAAATTGCATATTGTCACACGAGGAACAATAATTTTGAATGACCCTGTAGATCGAGCGAGAGACACAGCGAACGAGTGCAACGCGATCCCGTTCGTTGGTTTCCTCGTGACATATCACGAAAGGTTTCGCCATAATGCCAGAATGTGCTTCGACACGGCCTCACCGCTTATTATAGTATAGCTAGTCGCTCGAGTTAAAGGGCAATCCTCCTCGCGCGAATCGGAGCAGTTTTGCGAAAGCGATTTTCTTCCACGTCCAATGAACCTTTAGATATAAATCCCGGCCTAGTCACTTTTCTCACGAACCTGTTATGTCCGTGCCATTTATTTATCGATCAGGTATCGAAACTTGGATAAATAGGTATCGGATTTGAACTGATGTATTATCGAAAGGAAATTAGGGAAGGTTATAGATGCACTAGGAGTGGTGTTCTTTCTGGGGAAAATGGCGATATTCCCTAGGTAAAGGAGGGAGGTGTATTGGAGGATGAATTGTTTACTGTAATTCGTAAGAGTTGATGTGAATTATAGCTTGCTTGTCTAGTGAAAATTTGGAAGGTGGAAAATTTTAAGATTTAGGGAGTTTGGAAAATTGGAAGAATCTCGGGGAATTTGGAAAATTTGAAGAATCTGGGGAATTAAGAAAATTTGAGCAAGTAGAGGAATCTGGGGAATATGAGCAACTGGGGGAATTTGGGGAATTTGAGAAGTATACAATTGGGAAAATTTAGGGAATTCGTAGGATTTGAGATATATGGAAAATTTAAACTATATTCGAAATTTGGAGAATTTGGAGAATGTGAAGAATTTTAAGAATTCTGGAAACTCGGAAAATTTGAGGGTTTAAAAATTTGAAAACTGAGAAGTTGGAAAATTAGAAAATTAAAAAATTGAAAAACTGAGTAATTGAAAAATTGAACAATTGAAAAATGGAAAATTTCAAAAATTGAAAAATTGAGAAATTGGAAAATTGAAAAATTGAAGAATTGAAGAATTGAAAAATCGAAAAATTGAATAATTGAAGAATTGAAAAATTGAAAAATTGAAAAATTGAAAAATTGAAAAATTGAAAATTGAAAAATTAGAAAACCTTGAAATTTTGAAAAGTTGAAACTTGAAAACTAAAAAAGTCTAAAATTTCGAAATACCAAAGCTTCTCACTAAAAATACATAAATCGGCAAAGACGAAAAAATGCGAGAAATCGTTTATCTCGAGTCATAAATCAACGGACTGCCCTAGAACGAGAGATGAATCATCAAGGGCAAAGAGTGACGCTTTTTCCACCCGGTATTCTTAGAACGCGTGAATCGACGCTGATGCAAGGCTATGGAACATGAATCAAAGTCGATGCACACAGAATATCCAACGTTTACTCGCTATTCGGAATCAGGGTGTGCCGTTTGACGACGTTCGGTTTGAAAAATCAAGCAAGTGATTCGAGCGTGGGCAGGTTGGACTGCGGTTAGGTTAGGTTAGGTTGACGGCATGGCAGCCACTTTCGACTGGTGTCTACACCGTTAATCGTCCCACTGCTCAATTATCAACCACTAGGCGATCTTTAATATGCACGTCTAATTGGAAGCTAGTAAAAGCTATTTCCAGATATAAAAAAAAAGTATCTGTATGTGGATATTGGTTATCGATGACCTAATTTCTGGCAACGTGTGTCTGCAGCGGGAAGCTAGCTACGAGATACCTTTGCAGAACCCGTAAATACGGGCTCATATTTATTAACGAGTTTTCTGCAATCGGAACTTTCGTGTTTCCTTCGGATTAATAATCGACGTAAGAAATACTTGGCTTATTTCTGATATTTAGTCATTTAATCTTTAAACTTCGATGTTCAATGAGGAAATCTAATTTTTCCAATTTCAAAAATTCTTGAATTTTAATATTTCTCAAATTTTTTTTATTTCTTAGTTTTAATTTCCCCAATTTTCAAAATCATTTAATTGTAATATTCCTTCAATTTGTAAATGTAGAAATTTCTAAATTTTCAAAATCTCCAGTTTTCCAAATATTCCCTAAATTCTACTGTTCTCTAAATTCCTAAATATCAAAATCTTTATATTTCCAAAATCCCTAGGTTTTACAAATTCCAAAGTTCCCAAAATCCCTAGATCTACAAATTCCCAACATCAGAACTTCTGAATTTCCCCAAATCCTCAATTTCACAAAATTCGTAAATTCCATTGTCACCAAATTCTCAAAAATCAAAATCTCAAATTTCTGAAAATTCCTAGATCTTCAAAATCCCTATATCTCCAAATTTCCAAAATCCCTAGATCTCTGAATTCACAAAATCTATAGATCTCCAAACTTAGAAAATCCCTAGATCTCTAAATTTCCAAAATTCCTGTATCTTCAAATGCCGAAAATCCCTAGATCTCCAAGTCCTCAAAATCTCTATATCTCCCAATTTCCAAAGTCCCTAGATCTCCAAATCCTAAAATCCCTGTATCTTCAAATTCCCCAAATCTCTAGGTCTCCAAATTCACAAAATCCCTAGATCTCGAAATTTTCAAAATCTCTATAATATCTCCCAATTTCCAAAATCCCTAGATCTCTAAATTCCCAAAACCTCTAGATCTCCAAATTCACAAAATCGCTAGATCTCCAAATTTTCAAAATCTCTATAATATCTCCCAATTTCCAAAATCCCTAGATCTCTAAATTCCCAAAATCCAAACTTCGAAAATCCCTAGATCTCGAAATTCCCAAAATCCCTATATGTCCAAAATTCCCAAAATCCCCATACACCTATTCCACAATTCCCAAATCCTCAAAACTGAAAATTCCTAGAATTAAAAAATTTCCATCTAAATTTCCAATACACAAATATTTCTAAAATCGAAGAAACTAAAACAATCCTAATCCACCGATATAATTAAATTAATCGGAAGAAATAGAAGATTCAAGCGGATGGCAACTATAATAGAAGACACCTCGGACGTTCCGGGAAAAGAGACATCGTGTTAAGAGGAACATTTATCATATTAGTAACCAAACGGCTTTCTACAGCCGCGTAAAACCGCGTTGCTTTCTCTTCGGCTGGCTCCACAGCTAATTAGCTCCGCGGCTTTCGCGCTATCGAGATTTTCTGCGGCGAGCGTGAACCTGCATAAATTCGACGGACTTTTTAACGCAGGCATATGCACGTAGAAAACTGCAGTGAAATCGATAATGCGGGAATATCGCGCGATTACACGTGAAATACCGGACACGTCGATTAACCTCTTGGATATTTTTGACGACAGTGCTTCGTCATGCGTCTCTTTCACCGAAGGTGCAGTATCGGCCGATGATGCCTTTCACGGGAGAAAACCGGGATATAGGGGAAACGGGATATGCAGCTTGTCTACAAAATTATTTATGAAATCGGTCATCCTATGAAAGCTGGCAATATCGCCTCTTCGCTCGTATATCATCCCTATGTATGAATTATACGGAGATAAATAAACAATTACTACATACTTATATTTCTAGTTTATTATACTTCAACAGCCATAAACGGTTATATCAATAGATACCAGTATGGCAATATATCAAGACTGCAATATACATAGATTTCAACATGTGTATGATTTAATAATCATACCGTTCAACATACCTAGATTTTACTAAACCTTGATGACGATATCTAGATATTCCTAGACCCTGAAAATATCCATATATCCCTAGATCCTGATGTCCCTAGATTACAATATATCTTCAGATCCTTAGATTACATTATACATAGGAACCAACACTATTTCATTACAATATCACTAGATTGCAATTAGTATGCATTACAATATCCCTAGATAGCCATCCCTAGATTCAAGCGGATGGTATAGAACGTGTCGTTGATGTTCCAGGAACCTTATTACAGCAATCTTCTAGTAGACATCAAACGCCTACTAATTGCTAGATTCGCAAGGTGGTTATAAAACGAGGATATTTTTCCGTCGGTGTGTTTTCGATGGCGCGAATAACCGAAGTTCGATGCAGCCGAAAGTAATCCACAGAGTCACGATCGCGGAGATCCAGTAATTATATAGCAGTACACGTCGGTGTGCACCGCGTTTTATGACGCGCGTGTACACCGTACTCCGCAACATCGCATCAACATAACGGACGAAGCTAACTGCTTTGCATATTCGAAGGCAACCGTGTCAAACAGAATGTTCGTTCGTGTCGGGAACTCATTCTCATTAATTTCCTTTTTAACACGCGCTCACGCTACGGCGACAATAATCACTGGCGTATTCGTATTAAACAATAAATCGAACGGGGCTGCGATCCGCGCGCCGCCACGGTGTCCGCTGAAGGAAACTCCATTTTGAGCCTGTTGAACACTGCCTTTACGGGTGATCGACTAGTTACTTTTACCTTAGGGATAAAGTGTAATCCAGAAAGTGTTTCCAGAATGATTATACGGAAAATGAATACATGCTCTAAATGGCTCAAGTACTGACAATATTTTCCGAAATGAAAGAAAGATCCTGGAGAAAGTGAATACAAAAGAATCACCTCGGTGTAACAATAAATAGCAGCGGAAAATCACACGCGTAAACTGACCGCTTCATTTCGCGTGAGTAATTGCAAGTCAATGGGGCGTTACCGCGGAAATTACAGTCATAGTCGTCCATCATCGTCATCAATGACACACGAATAACGAAGTATAATCGTCGATCACCGCGTTAAATCCGCCGGAAACGTTAATTTATATTTTTATCGGTTTTTTAATTACAGTCATCACAGTCGATTCGGTCACATTTTATTACTCGAAACTCTTTCGGTCACATACTGCAGTAATCATTCTCTATAAATAAATCTTTCGGATCTGAACTCTTGCGATATATATACATTTTGGATATACATCCTACAGGGTATTCTTGCTTATATCGAATTCCAAATAGTACATATAATAGTACAGTATAATTTCAAATAGTACAATGTACCGATGTGAACCCATGAGTTGGCGCGTGACGCAGGTTACAGCTACTATTCAGAATAGAAAAATGGACGCCACTTTCGGTATACTGGCTCGCACACCAATTAGACCACGCGTCGAATTACCACTCGTCGAATCACCACGCGTCGAATTATCACGCATCGAATTATCACGCATCGAATTACCACATATCGAATTACGACATATTGAATTACCACGCGCCGAATAGTTACGCGTCGAATCACCATATATCGAATTACCACGCGTCGAATTACCACTCGTCGAATCACCACGCGTCGAATTATCACGCATCGAATTACCACGCATCAAATTACCACGCATCGAATTACCACACGCCGAATTAGCACGCGTCGAATTACCACGCGCCGAATTGTTACGCGTCGAATCACCACATATCGAATTACCACGCGTCGAATTACCACTCGTCGAATCACCACGCGTCGAATTACCACGCATCGAATTACCACACGCCGAATTACCACGCGCCGAATTGTTACGCATCGAATTACCACACGCCGAATTACCACGCGTCGAATTACCACGCGTCGAATTACCACGCGTCGAATTACCACGCGCCGAATTGTTACGCGTCAAATCACCACATATCGAATTACCACGCGTCGAATTACCACTCGTCGAATCACCACGCGTCGAATTATCATGCATCGAATTACCACACGCCGAATTACCACGCGTCGAATTACCACGCATCAAATTACCACTCGTCGAATTACTACACGCCGAGTACCTACGCATCGAATTACCACGCGTCGAATTACCACGCGTCAAATTACCACGCACCGAGTACCTACGCCTGGGAATATAGATATTGAATGTGGGGACTTAGGGATCCAAGGGACTGGACTGTGGAGATCCTAGCGTACTTAGAGGCACTGGAGACTGAAACTATGGACATATAGGGAATCAAGGAGTCTTAGGAACCATGAGGGACTATAGAAGCTCTAGCCTAATAGTTTCCAGAGAATTCTCTCGAGATAGCGAATCAGCAGTTGTCGTTATTATTCTTATTTATCGAAATGCTGGAAGTCACGGTGGGGATAGAGCTTTTATTTCGAGTCGATCATGCGCCAAGTCGTGGGTTGACATCCGTATGTGCGTCACGGGATATTATAAGGTTAATGGTGGCGGAGACAAGTCTGCGCAATGTGCGTCACGAGACAATATTATAACAAAGAGGTTAAGCTTCATGAAGCTACCGAAATTCAAATCTAATTATAAAAGCAGCCGATCAATATTTGATACATTAAGTCTTGTTCTTAACGTAGCTTCGTGGTAACTTATTAACACGTTGACTGCTGTTGAAAATTTCATTGGGTAACTACTTTATTTGTGACATTACTGAATATTTTCAGAGTATGTTATATAAATTAGCCACAGTTTCAGATAGTTGATACGAGTATTTTCAATTAGATAAACGAACGAATTTTTAATTATATATGTGATATTAGTATAAAACTTTAATACTTAGCTACATGTGGCAGTCAAAGTAAGTAAATTATATAGGAGTCTTTTGAAAAAAAGAATGGTACTCCTGATGTGTCAAAATCGATTAACTTATTTCGCATAATAAGAACGTTAACTGTAAGTAGATGTATTATGTGTTTATTGTATGATAAACGTGCGGTTAGCACGAGTGGTTTATGTGTTTCGAACGTTTTCATTATGGCGACGTTTTAACTTGATTTGTGGTTAGGTTTTTGTTACGTGTTAAGCCTCCATTATGAATAGAAGTCTTGCAATATTGCAACATTAGTTTATATTAATTGTTTGCATTACATGATCTATATGTGTTAACAATATTTATAGTAATTATTAAATGTATGTATACATTATACCTGTATTAACTATTGACATTATTTAATATGTACATACATGAACACAGCATGTAGTAATTATTCGCATTATTTATCGTAAACACAGATGATAGCCATTCATATTAATTATTTACACAGCTCAACGTATGTAAACAACAGCAACGTGTGTCAACTATTTGCATTATTGGCTCCATTAACACAATTTATGCACATTAATTACATTAATTACACATAACTTCCATTTGCAATAAAAATTTAAAGAAGACCTTGTAGCAGAAAGCAACGAAACACCGCGATAACGAAAACGTCCGCAATTACATAAGTTATCCCGTACATAAATAATTACGTAAGTGGATTGAAATTTGCCATTAGCATTGTGAGGATTATTAAGGATGCTTCACTTCTTGCTTCCAGTTCCCGGTAAAGTGTTAACGATATTTCTTCCGTTTTTATTTGCCCGTAATTAGCAGATTAAATGCAACTAGTGGTCATTATTGACCACCAGGGTAGCCAACGTGTTGAGCAGCGAGTAGGGAACAGTAAGTAGGATCTCATTCGTACGCGATAGCCTATGTGGAACGTACAGTCACGAGCAAATCTGTCTTCCCGAGGAAAAATATCATACCCGAATGTAAAATATAGCACCCTCTAGTTACTTTTCACGGATTTTTAGTGATGACCGAAGAATTTGGAGACATGGGATTTTGGGAATTTTTAGATTGAGGGATTTGGGAATTTTTGTATTTTGGAATTTTGGGATTTGGGAGATTGGAGACTTGGAGATTTAGGAATTCTGGAATTTGGGGATTTAGGGAATTTTGGGATTTGGGAGATTGAAGAATTGGGGATTTGGAGATTTGGAAATTTTGGGATTTGGGGATTTAGGGAATTTGGGGATTTGGGAGATTGGAGACTTGGGGATTTGGAGATTTGGAAATTTTGGAATTTGGGGATTTAGGGAATTTTGGGATTTGGGAGATTGGACAATTGGGGATTTAGGAATTCTGGAATTTGGGGATTTAGGGAATTTTGGGATTTCGGAGATTGGAGAATTGGGGATTTGGAGATTTGGAAATTCTGGACTTTGGGGATTTAGGGAATTTGGGGATTTTGAAGATTGGAGAATTGGGGATTTGGAGATTTGGAAATTCTGGAATTTGGGGATTTAGGGAATTTTGGGATTTTGAAGATTGGAAAATTAGGGATTCGGAGATTTGGAAATTTTGGAATTTTGGGATTTAGGGAATTTCGGATTGAATTTAGGAGTTTTAGAATTTTATCACTTTAGGGGACTGGGGATTTGGGAATTTGGGGGCGTTGAAATTTGAGAACTTTGGTATTTGGGGATGTAGGGAATTTTAGATTTATGGATATGAAGATATAGGAATCTAGGAATTTTAGAATTATGGAATTGGGATTTGGGGATTTGGAAATTGAGGGATTCTCACATTTGTGGATTTAGGGAATTTCGGATTCAATCTAGGAGTTTTAGAATTCTAGCTCTTCAGGACTGGGAATTTGGGAATTTGGAAATTTGGGTATTTAGGGACACCGAAGTTTAAGAACATTCACATTTGGGTTTTATGGAATTTCAGATTTATGAATATAGAGATATAGGAATTTTAAAACTTTAGAATTTTGGAATTGTGAATTTGGAGATTTGGTGATTTGGGAATTTTGTGATATAGGGATATAGAGATACAGAAATTTTAGTAATTTCGCTCTTGGTAATCTGGGGATTTGAGAAATTTGTTATGTAGAGACCTAGGGATGTGAAGGTTTAGAAATTTGGGAACTTGCTATATTAGGAATTAGCGTATTGAAATCTAGGAATGTGGGAATGTAGATAATCTAGAGAATTTAGGAATCTAGGACTTGAAAATCTAGGGATTTCAGAGTGTAGATAATTTAGAGATTTGGGAATCTACGGATTAAAGAGTGTACAGATTTGAAAATCTAGGGATTTGTTAATGCAGAGACTTCGAAATCAAGGGATTTCAAGACCTAGGGATGTAGTTATTTGATTATTTAAGGATTTGGGAATCTAGGGATTTGAGAATGTAGGAATTTGGAAACCTAGACCTACAAATATGAGAATCTAGGGACAACGGAATGAAGATGTTTGAAAATGTGAATAATCAGAATAATTTGCAAATTTAGAAACTAGGAAATTTGTGTATATAGGAATTTATGCTTTTGAATTTTTCAAAAAGCTGTACATTACAGAATTTCCAGATCAGAAAATTTAAAAACTTGATAATCAGAAAATTAGAAAACTTGCAAATCAAAAGGTTTGAAAACTTAAGAACCTGTAACATTAACAATAAAAAACTTTCCAAATGAGAAAATTGAAAAACTCGAAAGCTTGAAAATTTGAGTGTTAAAAAATTAAAAAGAATTCAGAAATTTGTATACATATAAAAATTGTAGAATTGCAAAATGGTGAAGTATGCATCGGTATTATTAATATGCAATGAAAAGCAACGTTGTACCCGAGTGTACGTAGCTGTACATGCGGTTATTATAAGCGAGATCTGTGCCCATATACGATAACTGTGCCGTTCTCCAGTTATGGCTCCTCTCTTTTTCTCCCTACCCTTCTTCTACAGCTTCTCCCCTCGTTACATCGCGCTTCTTTTCGTCATAAATGTGAATACGTCTTTACTTAATGCAGGACGCTTATTACAAGCGTCCCGCTACCATCTTATTCTCAACCTACTGGCTCACAAAATGGCTGCGATCAAAAACTCGAACTTTCTGCATAAGAATGTACTGCATAAACATATCATAAACCTATAACAATCTCCATCTTTTTATTCTTTTTATTCGGAGCAATATAGGACAAGTTTGTATAAGAGATTCTGTATATTTAATACAAGATGAGGTTACATTTAAAAAATTAAAGAGAGAAATTTTTACGGAAATTTTGTTAAATTAAGTTTATTATTTTTGGAAAATTATTAAATTTGTTATTCAGGTCAGATTGTTAAGCGTATTATTTAAGTGAAATTATTAAATATAATAATTAAGAGAAGGTAGTAAATTTATTATTTAAGTAAAATTATAATATTCATTATTTTTGTGAAATTATTAAATATATTATTATATTTATCATTTTTGTGAAATTAAGTCTAATTGACTAAAATTGAAACTTATGTATGTACTTATACATAAATATACATAAATGTACGTATTATTATAACACATTATACAATATTATTATTATATTATTACTACTATTCTAAATATTATAAATGTATTTATAAATATACCATATTATATATCTGTTAAATTAAAAATTTTGTATGATTAAAATGAGTCAATTTGTTGAGAAATTGTTGGAGAAATTGAATATGATTTTTCATAACTTGATGTAATAATATATAAAGTTGAATAATGTTTGTGCAACGTTTGCTTTTTTCCGAATGAACACATTTCGTTATCCGTGTTCAGAAAGCGGCTTAGGGAATTGGATTCACGACCTCGAGACAGTCGACGTTTTCACTTGTCTTAACACATTTCCTACGGATTACGTACAACTACGAGTTACATGAACGTTGCGTTATCGACAAAGTACACACCAAACCCTATTTCCATGCAGATGCGTCTATTTGTGTTTTCAACTGCTACACGATAGTCTAGTGACTAATCTCCGAATTTCAGAATTCACGAATTTAGCAATTTAGGAATTTGGTGAATTAGCATTTTCGATATTTTTTATTTGGGGAGCACAGAGTTTGGGAGATTTGGTAATTTGGTGTATTAGGATTTTGGAAATTTGGGAATTTTGGGATTTGGGAATTTTGGGACTTGGGAATTTTGAGATTTGGGAACTTGGGAATTTTGGAATTTGGGGATTTGGAGATTTTGGGATTTGGAGGTTTGGGGATTTGGAGATTTTGGGATTTTGGGGATTTGGGAATTTTGGTACTTGGGAATTTTGGGATTTAGGAATTTTGGGATTTAGGAATTTTGGGATTTGGGGATTTGGGGATTTGAGGATTTGGGAATTTTGGGATTTGAGAATTTTGAGATGTGGGAATTTGGAAATTATGGGATTTAAATACTTTGGGATTTGGGGATTTGGGAATTTTGAGATATGGGATGTGGGAATTTTGGGATTTGGGTATTTTGGGACTTCAGAATTTTGAGATTTGGGGATATGGGATTTGAGAATTTTGAGATTTAGGATTTGGGAACTTTGGGATTTGGGAATTTGGAGATTATAGAATTTGGGGATTTGGGAATTTTGAGATATGGGATGTGGGAATTTTGGGATTTGGGTATTTTGGGACTTCAGAATTTTGAGATTTGGGGATATGGGATTTGAGAATTTTGAGATTTAGGATTTGGGAACTTTGGGATTTGGGAATTTGGAGATTATAGAATTTGGGGATGTGGGAATTTTGGGATTTGGGAATTTTGGGATTTCAGAATTTTGAGATTTGGGAATTTGGGAATTTGGGATATGGGATTTGGGAATTTTGAGATTTAGGATTTGGGAACCTTGGGATTTGGGAATTTGGAGATTTGGGAATTTTGAAATTTTGGAATTATGGAATTTAGGAATTTTGGGATTTGGAAAATTTGGGATTTGGGAATTTGGGGTCTTGTGAATTTACGAAATTGTTAATTTTAAAAATCTCAAATTATCAAGTTTCCAAATTTCCACATTTACAAATTTTCAAATTTTGAAATTTCCAAATTTACAAATTCTACATTCTCAAATTTTGAAGTGTCCAAATTTCCACATTCCTGAATTTTGAAATTTACAAATTTTCAGATTCCACATTCCCAAATTCTCGAATTTTTAAATTTCCAAATTCCACATTCTCAAATTTCCAAATTTCCAAATCCCCAGACCCAGACACCTATCCTTCGTCCAAAACGCACCACTCCCAACGCAGTCACCGACCCAACATTTCACCGTGTAACACCGTCTCCGATTTTCCATTTTCGAAACGTCGGTATATCCGCGATCTGAAACTCGCGAGCGTACAAACCGATTTCAAGCTGATAGTTCGCGAATAGCTCCGTGATCGAGTAGTGTTCGAAGCCGCAAAACGTTTCATCGAGCAACAGTACTCGCGTGCGTGAGTCGTTGAATGAACGCCGCGGAAATTGAAACGTCGAATCGTTTCAGCAGAAGTTGCAGTAGGGGAAACGAATCGGGAAAGAGGTGGGGGATAAAAAGGGGGGAAAAGGGAGGACAAGAAATGTCCTCGAGACGCTTACTACGCTCCATTAATTTTATTACGGACCAGCGAGTACGCGAATTCGCGTCTCGAACCGACGTCGACAGGTATTCCGTTAATGAAACTAAAATACACGCATACAAATGTGTCCACATACTTGTATGTTCATTCATGTCCCGCACGAGACGGTCGTGGTACAGTACTCGGAAAATTATGTGGAAAGATATATGCGTTTACTTTTATTTCTTTGTTTTATCTGGTGGTTCACATGTGGACGTCACATGTGGACTGATCCTAACTTCAGTGATTTTCGTTCGCATTATTTTTTGGAATTTTTGTTCAGATTTTGGCATTTTTTGGATTTGGGAATTTGGGAATGTGGGGATATAGGAATCTAGGGATATTTGGAGATATGGAGGTATGGAGGTATCTGGGGATATCTGAGGATATCTGGGGATATGGAGATATGTGGAGATATGTGGAGATATGTGGAGATATCTGGGGATATTTAGAGCTATAAAGATATGCAGATATGGAGGTATGGAGATATGGAGATATGGAGATATGGAGATATGTGGAGATATGTGGAGATATGTGAAGATATGTGGAGATATGTGGAGATATGTGGAGATATCTGGGGATATCTGGAGCTATAAAGATATGCAGATATGGAGGTATGGAGATATGGAGATATGGAGATATGGAGATATGTGGAGATATGTGGAGATATGTGAAGATATGTGGAGATATGTGGAGATATGTGGAGATATCTGGGGATATCTGGAGCTATAAAGATATGCAGATATGGAGGTATGGAGATATGGAGATATGTGGAGATATGTGGAGATATGTGGAGATATGTGGAGATATCTGGGGATACCTGGAGCTATGAATATATGGAGATATGGATATATCTGGGGATATAGATTTCTGAGGAAGTAGTCAGTCTGCAGACGTAGGAATTTGGGAATATAGGAATCTAGGGATGTAGGGATCTGGATGTATATGAATGTGGAGATACACTATTCTGAGGACATAGTAATCTGGAGACATAGGGATCTGAAGATACAAAAGTCTAGAGAAATAGGTATCTGGAGATGTGGGAATCTGGGGACATAGAACTCTCAGAAAGTAGTCAACCTGGAGACATAGGAATTTGGGAATATAGGAATCTAGGGATGTAGGTATCTGGAGATATGGAAATCTAAAGACATAGAACTCTGAGAAAGTAGTCAATCTGAAGACATAAGAATTTAGAGATATCCCCATAGCTCAAAATCCCTATCTTGAGACGTGAGAATCTGCGGTAACAAAATTCCTCAAATTCCTAATCAATCGCCAAGTTGTCTCTTATCATCACAAATCCCTAAAAATCGACGGATTCCTCTATAATTGCCACACTTTTTCCACAGAAACCAGACTTGCTGTCGAACTTACACACGTTCCGACACGTATCGATACATTATGCAGACTCGATAATATTCAACCATCCAATAAGTTAACCGTATTTCCTGTCCGCTCATCGGATTTAGAATCAACATCCAGGGTTTTACCGCAGCAACCTGTTCTCTTCGACTTATCTCACTTGATTACTATATTTTCCGTTTTTCTTTACCTCGTCTGAGAAACGATAAACGACAGCATAGTTTATTTGCTTTGTCAGAATTTTTCTGTCTGCAAGCTTCATCCGTTAACGGGAAACAAACGAGATAATTGAAATTTATGTTCGTGGAAGATGCGTGAGACAAATGGGGACCTCGAATGTTATGACTCTATCGAGAATGTTACTGCCGTTATATCTGTGTAAATCCTAGGGAACATCTAGGGATATTGGGTGGAATGGATATTGGGTGAAATTCTGAATTGCACAATTTTATTTCGCAAACTTTTAAATTGAGCAATCAAGTTATTTTCATTGTTGTCAGATGTCTACCTTGAAACTTTTTAGGTAAGTTTGATGGATTACTATTTCTCTAATTGCTGAAATCTGCTCCATATATGTTTACACAATCTCAACGTGACATTTTATGAAGTATCATCATCATCAATCATGTCAAGTGGCATTTTACACATTTCTCATAGTACAACTTCTCAAGGTCAAATTTCTCAAGGTTAACCTTCTCCAGATTGAACTTCTCAAGGTTAACCTCCTCGAGGTCAAATTTCTCAAGGTTAAACTTCTCCAGATTGAACTTCTCAAGGTAAAATTTCTCAAGGTTAAACTTCTACAGATTCAACTTCTCAAGGTAAAATTTCTCAAGGTTAAACTTCTCCAGATTGAACTTCTCAAGGTAAAATTTCTCAAGGTTAAACTTCTACAGATTCAACTTCTCAAGGTTAAACTTCTCCAGACTGAACTTCTCAAGCTTAAATTTCTCAAGGTTAAACTTCTCCAGACTGAACTTCTCAAGCTTAAATTTCTCAAGGTTAAACTTCTCCAGATTGAACTTCTCAAGCTTAAATTTTTCAAGGCTAAACTTCTCAAGGTCATATTTTTCATGATGAAACTTCTCAAAGCCAAATGTTCTAACGTAGAACTATTGAAGATTACATGTTCTAAGGCAGAACAAGATCACAGTTTTCATAGTAGAACTTCTCAAGGTCTTGTTTGAGCCTTCAAGTTATCTTTGTACTCGAAAGGTGACATTCGGTTCAATTGGTGGTTCTTCCAAAAACACCTGGGTCAGCCTCTTCATGCGCCAACTTGTTGACATCACTATGCACAATGCAACGAACCCTAAGGATTCAGCCAAAGTCTACAGTCCCTGACCACTATAAATTTTCAGAATTTCTCACGTTTTCCGTAAAAAGACCCGTTCAAATGGTAATGATAATTTAGCTACCGACACGATACATAACATTATTAAAGTATGCTCCATTTTCTATGGCATCCAAATTTCACCTGACGCTATCGACACTCGAGCCTAACACTGGCATGACCCTTATTCACCCACATAATTTGATGATTATCGACAGTGACAAATCAGTTGCTATCGTTATCAACGTCTTCACTAATGACCCAAGACAATTTTCCATATACCACATAGTGTTATAGTTTAAAAGTGAAATTTGACGGGGTCCTAATTCGATGTCCACTACTTCTTTCCCATCAGGCAATTATGCCAGCTGTTACAAGGTTACAAAAATGCGTTATAGTATGCTTCTTGCGAAAACTAATCAGGAGCGATCTCAGAACTCATCTTGTGGCGCGCGAGCAGTATTGATTGATCGTTTATTGGACGCGTGCAGAACTGAACATTGTAGCAACGATCTAATCAAGCGAATAGCAGGAAGCCACGTGCAAAAGTAATACAGAACCTGGACTGATTAATATTATGCATCGACATGATCGTTCATTACATTAGCCCGTAGCGAGTCAAGTGCGAAATCAATCGCCGAGCAGGTCGATGCGCTTGAACACCGATCAGAAACGGTCCGGCTGGCTCTCTTAATAACGCCCGATACTAACCGTGGACGGCTATATACCGCACGCGGCCAGTTACCATTATTTTCAATCGCGAGCCGATAACACCTTGTTGTTTTTAATGGCCGGCGACGCGCCGGTCATTTGTTACAATAAATCGCCGCCAGATCGAGCCGGGAAGAATGTCGATTCAGACGCGATTCGAGAGTGTAATTAAATGATAAACACTATCCGATCAGAAGTGATCTATAAATTTTAATTATAGAGTGGGGCAACACTGTGGATTTTATGAATGAGCTTAATTTTGTGGAACTGATGCCGATTTGTTTGAATTTGGAAAATTTTAAGTTTTGGTGTTTTTGTTCATTTGATAGTGTTGTATGAACAACTGGATTAATTACTATAATAGATTATTGTAATATACATTCGTTGTGATATAATTTATGAGCATGTTGTGATACACATTCTCAAATCTCTATATTCGCAATTTGTTAATTCGGAAATCACTAGCTTTTGAGATTCCTACATTTCCAAGTCACTGTATTCTACAAATTGTTACATTCCCAAATCTCTAAATTTTCATATCCCTAAATTCCCATTAGCCTAAATCTTAAATTCCAAGTCCTATAACACTCAAATCTTCAAATTCAAAAATTCCTAAATCCTCAAATGTCCAAATCTCCAAATTCTCAAAACTCCATACTTCCAAACCCCAAATCCCCAAATCTCCAAATTCCCAAGTTCCTAAAATCCCATATTCCTAATTTACCATTACTCTATGTCTCAAATTCCAAATCTTATAACTCCAAAAACTTGACATTCTAGAATTAACAAATCGTCAAATGTCTAAATCCCCAAATTTCCAAATCTGTAAATCTCCAAACCTGAAAATCTCCAAATCTCCAAACACTTAAATCTCCAAATCTCTAAATCCTCAAGCACCTAAATCTCTAAATCTCCAAACCTTCAAACCCCCAAATCTCCTAAACCCTAAATCTCCAAATCTCCAAATCTCCAAGTCTCCAAATCATCAAATCTCCAAATCCCCAAATCTCCAAACACTTAAATCTCCAAATCTCTAAATCCTCAAGCACCTAAATCTCTAAATCTCCAAACCTTCAAACCCCCAAATCTCCTAAACCCTAAATCTCCAAATCTCCAAATCTCCAAGTCTCCAAATCATCAAATCTCCAAATCTCCAAGTCTCCAAATCTTCAAATCTTCAAATCTCTAAATCCTCCAACACCCAAATCTCCAAATCTCCAAACCTTCAAACCTCCAAATCTCTAAACCCCCAAATCTCCTAAACCATAAATCTCCAAATCCCTAAATTCCTAAATCTCCAAGTCTCCAAATCTTCAAATCTCCAAATCCCCAAATCTCCAAACACTTAAATCTCCAAATCTCTAAATCCTCAAGCACCTAAATCTCTAAATCTCCAAACCTTCAAACCCCCAAATCTCCTAAACCCTAAATCTCCAAATCTCCAAATCTCCAAGTCTCCAAATCATCAAATCTCCAAATCCCCAAATCTCCAAACACTTAAATCTCCAAATCTCTAAATCCTCAAGCACCTAAATCTCTAAATCTCCAAACCTTCAAACCCCCAAATCTCCTAAACCCTAAATCTCCAAATCTCCAAATCTCCAAGTCTCCAAATCATCAAATCTCCAAATCTCCAAGTCTCCAAATCTTCAAATCTTCAAATCTCTAAATCCTCCAACACCCAAATCTCCAAATCTCCAAACCTTCAAACCTCCAAATCTCTAAACCCCCAAATCTCCTAAACCATAAATCTCCAAATCCCTAAATTCCTAAATCTCCAAGTCTCCAAATCTTCAAATCTCCAAATCCCCAAATCTCCAAACACTTAAATCTCCAAATCTCTAAATCCTCAAGCACCTAAATCTCTAAATCTCCAAACCTTCAAACCCCCAAATCTCCTAAACCCTAAATCTCCAAATCTCCAAACCCCTAAATCTCCAAATCTCCAAATCTCCAAGTCTCCAAATCTCTAAATCCTCAAACACCCAAATCTCCAAATCTCCAAACCTTCAAACCCCCAAATCTCTAAACCCCCAAATCTCCTAAACCCTAAATCTCCAAATCCCTAAATTCCTAAATCTCCAAGTCTCCAAATCTTCAAATCTCAAAATCTCCAAATCCCCAAGTATCTAAACCCTTAAATCTCCAAACATCTGCAAATCTCCAAATTTCCAAATTTCCAAATCTCTAAATCTCCAAATCTCCAAATCTCGAATTCCCCAAATCCCCAATTCCCCAAATTCTTAAAGTATCCAAACACCTATATCCTAAATTCACAGTTCCCTAAATTCCTACCTTGAAAAATCCCCAAATCCAAAAATCCCTACAACCCTCCAACCGTCCCATACCCAGGAGTACCAACGCATACATACAACTTCCAGTCCTCCACTCTCGTTGCCAACCTAACAAACTTCAACGTATTCAACAGCGAGAAAAACATTAATCAAGGAAATTTCGATCGCGTCCGAATGGCGTGCGTTCGTGAAGGAGCATTTTTGCAACGTTCGCGCAATATAGAACGCTCATTTCCCGGTTTAGTTTTAATCAATTTCATTCACTCGAAGCGTAACAGGCCGGCGACTATTTTGTCGGTTATGAAAAAGAATTCGATCCAGATAAATGAAAATTTATCGGTCTCAGTCGATGCAAAAACACGGATGAACGTAACGAACGGTACTGATAAATGCCGCTGTTTCGATATTTTTCGAACGCTTGGAACTGATTGAAGCGGATAAACAATCCTCCAATTAATATTTTTAATAGGATTTCGCGCTCGTTTACGCTGCGATAAATACGAATGCATTTCCGTTCAAAATAATTCCCTCTTTAACGTTACGCAATACGTTCCCATACGAAAATAATCATTTCCAGGGATGGTACGAGTTGTAAAAGGATATCGGACAGCTGCATTCAAAGTTTTATGATAAATGATACGGCCCGTTTAAATTGCGCTGGGTGAAAGTTTTTTTACAGTCATTATATTTATCGTTTATTTATGGATATATATATGGATTAATTATTGAGTAATGTTTTAGTTACATTTTTATTGATGCCACGAAGAATATTGTAATTGTTGGATTATCTTTTTGGACATTGTATTGTTTTGGGAATTTATGGGTGACCAATTTGCAAATTTGAAATATTTCTACATTTGAAAATACAGAAATTAATTTTCCGATTTGAAATTTATAGGAAGAAAATTTTCAAACATGAAAGATTTATTTTTATCGTATTTTTATATTTATTGCGATATCCATAAGATTACCAAAATTTGTATTTTTATCGCAATATTGGAAATTGAATAGTATGTCCAACAAGAATTTATTTGCGAATGCACATGCTTACGTAAGTGTAAAAAGAGTCGTATCGACGAACGAACGGTGGCATGAGGTGGCAAAAAGCGGGGAGGTTGATTAATACGCGGCGTGTGTATAGAAACAATCGATAATCGTGTCGCCGGCCAACTAGACGAGAATTTCTAAACACCAAGCAGATGCTAAATTATTCCGTCTGAAATGGCTAGCTGTCGTATTCGACGCGTGTCTTCACCTCGGCAGCGAACTTAATTCCTTGTCCTGGCGCGAAGCACGTGCGCGAACGCGTAGGCCAACGAAATCTCGAAATCTATTCACGGCTTGAATATCGACACCTCGCCAGGAAAGGTCATTTTATTTATGCGGAATATTTATCCTGTCATATCCAACCAAATCTCTATATGAATACATACAGATGCCAACCCACGAGCTGGCGCGTGACTCGAAGTAAAAACTCCCACTACTTTCAGCATTTCGACAAATAATAATGACAACTGCTGAATGCAATTCGCTATCTCTCGAGAGAATTCTCTGGGAACTATTAGGCTAGAGTTTCCGTGGTCTCCCATGGTTCCTAAGACTCCTAGATTCCCTGTATATCCATAGTTTCAGTCTCCAGTGCCTCTAAGTTCGCTAGGATCTCCACAGTCCAGTCCCTTGGATCCCTAGGTCCCCACATCCCCACATTCAATATCTATATTCCCAGGCGTTGGTACTCGGTGCGTGGTAATTCGACGCGTGGTAATTTGATGCATGGTAATTCAACGCGTGGTAATTCGATATGTGGTAATTCGATGCGTGATAATTCGACGTGTGGTGATTCGACGAGTGGTAATTCGACGCGTGGTAATTCGATATGTGATGATTCGACGCGTAACAATTCGGCGCGTGGTAATTCGACGCGTGGTAATTCGGCGTGTGGTAATTCGATGCGTGATAATTCGACGCGTGGTGATTCGACGCGTGGTAATTCGATATGTGATGATTCGACGCGTAACAATTCGGCGCGTGGTAATTCGACGCGTGGTAATTCGACGCGTAACAATTCGGCGCGTGGTAATTCGGCGTGTGGTAATTCGATGCGTGATAATTCGACGAGTGGTGATTCGACGAGTGGTAATTCGACGCGTGGTAATTCGATATGTGGTGATTCGACGCGTAACAATTCGGCGCGTGGTAATTCGACGCGTGGTAATTCGGCGTGTGGTAATTCGATGCGTGATAATTCGACGCGTGGTGATTCGACGCGTGGTAATTCGATATGTGATGATTCGACGCGTAACAATTCGGCGCGTGGTAATTCGACGCGTGGTAATTCGACGCGTAACAATTCGGCGCGTGGTAATTCGGCGTGTGGTAATTCGATGCGTGATAATTCGACGCGTGGTGATTCGACGAGTGGTAATTCGACGCGTGGTAATTCGATATGTGATGATTCGACGCGTAACAATTCGGCGCGTGGTAATTCGACGCGTGGTAATTCGGCGTGTGGTAATTCGATATGTGGTAATTCGATGCGTGATAATTCGACGCGTGGTGATTCGACGCGTGGTAATTCGATATGTGATGATTCGACGCGTAACAATTCGGCGCGTGGTAATTCGGCGTGTGGTAATTCGATGCGTGATAATTCGACGCGTGGTGATTCGACGAGTGGTAATTCGACGCGTGGTAATTCACCGTGAACGCTTCCAGCTACATTTCGGCAAATAAGAATAATGACAATAACTGCTGAACGCAATTCGCACTATCTCGAAACGTTTGCCGACTGTTTTTGGCCTAATTGTGAGCCAATATACCGAACATAAGTGTGAGGCACCCATTTCTATTCTTACCAATCGGAGCTCTTCTAAACACGTCAGCCTCACGCGCCAACTCGTGGGTTGACATCGGTATACTCTCCAATTTCCGTTAAGTCGTTTTGCATCGATTTTAATATCTCATGATACACAATCCGTTATATAGAAGTATTCGTTTAATGTAGTCTGACATCGAACGATCTCGTTGACCTTATGATGGAACAGAAGCGAATTCGATTAATAAATTTGGTAAAAAGTTGTGGGAGAACGGGAAAAGAGGAGAAACTCTCGCTATAATGTCAGGTTGGTATATGTACACAGGAAGTTGTAGTATATAGTCTTAAAATACCTTTCAAGGTATAGGAACCAGAGATTCTGGAACTCCAGCATTTTCGAATTTTCAAACACACAAATTTTAATGCTTCAAGTTTATTAGAAATTTTGATGATTCAACTTTATCAGAAATTTGGATGCCTCAAGTTTATCAGAAATTTTGATGCCTCAAGTTCATAAGAAATTTTGATGCTTCATGTTTATCAGAAATTTTGATGCCTCAAGTTTATCAGAAATTTTGATGTTTCAAGTTTATCAGAAATTTTGATGCTTCAAGTTTGTAAAAAATTTTGATGCTTCAAGTTTGTCAAAAATTTTGAAATACCAAACTTGCAAATATAGGAATGTAGAAATTCACGAATACCCAGCGTAAAGTTATATGATTATACAAAACAGTCTCCGGAATCAAATGTTCCACAGTTGTTTTATCGGAAACATTTGAACGCGCTGAAGTAAGTACAGAGTTCCTGTTCCCAGTTGTTTCAAAATTCATGTTACTTCCTTTCGGCGTTGGGTCAACTTCCGTTTCACGCGACAAAGCAGCGGCGCAAATTAGTGCAAATTAAAAGTCGGATTAAAAGTCATCTAAGCAAATTGAACTACGGAGAGTTCTGTGCAAAATAGAATTATGCAAATTGAGATTAACATCTGGATGGAAAGTTGAGGGTACGTCTTAACTTTCTTTATCCGTTACTCAAAATTAAGGTGAAGAATCAGAATAATACAAGATTCAAGCTTTATCCACATTTAACCATATGCTTTCAGTATAATTTCTTAGCTGCAGGATATAGGTATTTGAGTGTAGAAATTTTGGGATATAAGAATGTGAAGCGTATAGAAATTTAGGGATAATGGAACATATAGAAGTTTGAGGATTCTCAAAATGGAGGACCTAGTACGTACAAGAATTCAGGGCGTATTAGAATGTCGGCATATAGGGATCTAGGTCATATGAGGACGTGGGACGTATGAAGATCTCGAGATATGGGGCTTATAGAGATCTCAGATTATAGAGATCTGAATCGTATAGGTATTTGAGTCGTATAGGAATCTGATACGTATAGGTATTTGGAACGAACAGGGATATAGATCGTATGAGGACCTGTGGCGTATGGGAAACTGAGGATATAGGTCATATGAGGACCTGTGGCGTATAGGAATCTCGGGATATAGGTCATATGAGAACCTGTGGCGTACAGGGAACTCGAGACACAAGAATGTAGGTCATATGAGGACCTGGGGCGTATGGAGACCTTGCTACGAGGATCTGGGACATATAGATATTCAGAACATATAGAAATTCGGAGTGTATGGGAATCTCTATAACGTATGTATGGGTATATAACTAAGTCATAGGGTATACAGAAATCTCAGAATATAAGTATGTAGACCTATATCTTGAGACATAGCAATATAAAAACCTCAGCAAATAAGAGTCCAAATCATATGTGGATCTTGAGCACATAAGGATGTGGAGCATTCAGTGATCTCCAAAAGTAGACATCTCATATATGAATCTTAAGATGCAGGAACCTGGGACATATTAACCTAGTACGAGTTCATTTATCCGGACAAGGATTAGGTACAAACGTATCAGTATCGCAAAATTTCATCGCTAATAGAAATAATCGAGTGCATCTCAGCATGAGTCAGCAAACAGTGAGCAGAAATCGCGTGCTCGTTTAAAGGGCCGTAATAATTATTAATTTCCACGCAGCGATCGACCATTTGACGCTGTACCTTTTATCACTAATGGTCGGTACAAGTGCAGATCGGTCGTGCACGCTCGAAACGCGCGCGCGACAAGTCCTATTAAGCGTAGGCGGATTGGATTCGCCGATTAGTGGGTGGCACAGAACACAGCGACTAAGGTGGAGGGGGAAAGGACGATGAAACATGAAATTGCAACTGAATGGAATGGTAATGAAACGGAGGTGATTTGCGTGATACGGACAGGACAGACTAGGTAGACTGGGCGGCACAGTCCTCTGATAGCATTGCGTCGAACGTCTCAAAATTGAAACACTATAAATTGATCTTGCATTCTACCATTCGTTTACGAGAAAATTCATTTCTACTAAAGATCAATAGGTGTAATGATGTCTCATTTTAGAGATTGCTGAAAGAAATTACAGATTCATCACTGTGTTAAACATAAAGTCGTTCATAAATAGCCTCACACACAGGAAGTTAAAAACGCATCACATTTAATAGTGGATGGTGCCAATCGACAGAGAATGAAAATCTAAGAAAAAAAGTCTAATGCCATTTTTCGATACGACGTATAGTTTCGCCGCAATGAATGATTGAAATTTGATGCGCTCAACCAATCACGGAGCTGTGCGCACGAAATGGCGGCTGCCGCGCAAAATGGCGGCCGTTGCTCCGCCCCTTATGACTGTGCGCTGACTCCTTAAATTGCAATAATTAATTGCGGGCGAACTACGCATCGTATCGAAAAATGGTATAAGACTTTTCTTCTCAAATTTTCATTCCCTATCGAATGGTACTGAGCAATATACCATATTTTTTTATGTTCGTACAATTATTGCTATTATTGCTTCAAAAGCAAGAATCCTGTTTTATGATTAAATGTTTTATATCCCGAAATCAATAAATCAGTATGTTATTTTAAAATTGGATAACTAGTTTCATTTTACATAATCCTTGTATCACGAAATAAGCAAGGATTATGCAGGATTAACTAGACGTGTTGCAATCGATGGAAATCTCGTAGCTTCAAGTTCCACGGCTGAAAGAAATTCGAGAGCAAAAAATCAGCTCTACAAGTTTTCTGTCTGCACTGTTGTTTTTCTTCAGCAACCATGTCCTTAACAAGCAAGTTTTACAGCATATCTTCAAATCTTTCGCATCGATCTGGTATTTCCCTTCGAGCAGATAACAACATCCAACTTCTGCCTACACTGTTGAATTTCTCTTGCAACCAGTACCTGTTCGCGCGACGAGGAGAGAGACGACTGCTCCGTAACCACACCACGCTCGATTCATTCCACGTGTGTCTGCGAAATTAACAATCCTGACAGACCGCTACCGGCACTGTACAACGAAATCTCTATGCGCGGAGATTTATCGAGGGCGAGACCTTTCTGCAAAACGTGCCCGAACGAATAACAACCGCACGTTATCCGAAACAGTTGTGTACACCGGTGTGCGATTCCACAACCACACCTGCAGAATTGCTCGAGTGTTTGACAGAGAAAAATAATAAAAATCTCGATTCACAGCGTTTTTATTTCGAGTGTTAACAAGTTTGGCTTCGGCGGTAATGAAATTTTGATGAAGATATGGAGAACGTTGAGACTTTGTATTACTCTCGTTATATTGCCGTTTTTCGTAAAGTGTTCAGAATAGGATCTTGGTCTAAAGTTTTTAAATTTCGAAATGTCTAAATTCGGAAACTACCAAGTCCCTAAATTCCGAAATTCCAATATCCCTGAGTGTACAAATCCCTAGGTTTCCAAATAATCCAATACCTAAATCTCTAAATCCCTAGGAATTTTTTAATGACAATATTTCCAAATTCCTAACTTTCCCAATTTCTAAGTTCCCAGGTTCCTAGGTTCTGGTATCCCTAAACCTCGAGAATCCCTAGATTCTCAAATTTCCAAGTCCCTAGATTCTCAAAACTTCAGATCCCTAAATCCTGAGATAGTCAAATTTCCAGATTCATAAATTCCCATATTTCCAAATGACCAAGTCCCTAGATTTCCTGACTCTCTGTACATTCTAGATGTACAAATCCCTAGATCTCCAAATTCCCAAACCTTGAGATCGTTAAATCCCTAGATCGTCAAACCCCCAAATCTCCAATTACCCACTTCAACAAATTCCCTAAAATCCCCAAATTTCCTAAATTCAACAGATTCCCTAAATGTCCAGAACTCCTAAATTTTCCAAATTTCTTAAATTCCCCAAATTCTCTAAAGTCTCTGAGTACTTGAAATTTTCCAAATTTCCCATATTCCCCAAATTGACCAAATTTCTCGACTTCCCAAAGCTCTCTAAATTCCCCAAACTGTCCAAATTTTCCGCGCCGTAAATATCAAAATTATCAGTTACCATCTTAATGAAACCCTAAATTTCGAAATCAGAAAATATGAATGTCGCGACGCAATGCGCGGGTCCTAGTAACCCCAAACACCGTCAACCACGAATTAAAGGATTATTCATAGGACTAATTAACCGGTTGGCGAGACAGCCAAGAAGACTCGCACACGTTGTTGGCATAGGTTGCGCTATATTTCTGCACAGCTCGCTTCAACGCCCAGACGCCGACACCGGTTTTTCTTTTTCCTCTTCTGCTCGTAAACGAGATACACTTGCCAACGAACAGTCAAGAATCCGCTGCATTACGCCCACGTGTCGGTTAAACCCTTGCTCGCGACCTTACAATTTAATTAACTCAATCGTACACCACTTTGTCTGATTCCTGCCGCTTCGTACTTATCTTTCATTTGAATCACACTTCAATTTTTTATAATATCCATTCATTTTACGATTTCACAAATTTTTCGTTTTGGTTTGTCAAGTTTGTTACGTGTCACTATAATCATTGGTTAGGTTCCGTGTTCTAAAATTAATTTATAACAAAGATGGTTGGTATACATAGATTGATGTTTGTCAATTTTTATCAATATTTCTCAGGGTCTTTTCGAAATTTGAGTCAGTCGATATTTTTGTAAATATGGTTACACATATGTAATCTTATGTGGTATAATAATTGAAGTGAATACAATGAGGTCATACATTGACCTTCACGTGAACGCGAAGAATTTGCAATAAACATATGTACATTCTTAATGTTCCAACATCATCATCAAATATTAGAAACCAAAAAATAGCTACAATATACAGATACCTAAATTGTAGGTCAGAAAAGTAGCCACCTAAATATTCCCTTCACTCGTACAAAATTTGGATGGGTCAAGGAAAGAACACACTGCGATATTTTTGTGCCAAGGTCAGATTTGCTCAGATTACAAATGTAGATCTACATACCTGTTCAAGAACTACCAAACAAGATACTTAAGCGACTAACTAAAACCTCTAACTCTAGTGACTTGTCAAGTTGCTACCTTTATCCCATAACCCTATTTGTCAATAGAAATCAAACCACTAAGCTGCAAGTATTTGAAGAGACAGGGATCTATTATAACCGTAAGCAGTGGTGAATTATATCCCAGTACGTACACATGGGGTTCGCAGATTTCCGTATGCACATGTGGGATTCACAGGTTGCTATACACACACATGGGATTCATAGGCTTCCCCGATTGGGGTTCATAATCTTCCATACGTGCACACGAGGTTCATAGGTTTTCATAAATACACATGGAGTTCAGAGATTTATACACACATGAAGTTCACAGCCTTTCATATGCATACGTGAGCTTCACTGATTGTTATACACATATGTTCAGTAGTTTACATACGCGAGTGTGGGGTTAACAAGTTTTCATACACACATGTTCACAGGTTGCCACCCACACATATGAGGTACATAGGCTTCCATACACAAACATGGGGTTCATACGTTTTCATACACACACATGAGGTCCACAGGCTTTTCACACGCACACATGGTATTCACAGTTAAGAATATGCAAATGTGAGATTTCCAAGTGTCCATCAGCATGTATAGGGTTCATATGTTTCCACACGTACACATGGAGTTCATCGGCTTCCATACGTACACATGGAGTTCATAGGCTTCCATACGTACACATGGGGTTCACCAACCAAGACATTAATTGGTGTTTGCATACGCAGATATGATGTTTACAAGTTTCCGTCTACACATGGGGTTCACAAGATTTCATCGGCACGTATGGGGTGCATAGGTTTCCATACGCACGCATGAAGTTCATAGGTTTTCGTACACACACAAGATTCACAGGTTTGTAAATGTACATGTGGGGTTCACAGGTTTGCATACGCACGTATGAGGTTCATCATATGTCTCGAAGGATTAAGAGTGCACGCGATGGTTGGCTTAATAATTCAGCAGCATTGGCAAAAGCACAGAAAGTATCAACGATTTCCTGATGTTTCTCCGTTACATTCCAACGCGGATGTTTCGAAAGGTCGTCACGTGCAGGAATAGCGGGAAGGACGAGTTTCATTCAAAAAATGGCTGATGCGTCACGCACGTATGTACGTTAAACCTAAACTCGTGGCTCAAGAGTCGTAATACACGTTCCGACGAAAGAAAATAAACACTCGACGGTGGATGTGGATACGCCGTACGTGAGACTTCAAAAGATATTGATGATCGTTGCTGAAATTGAAAGCCAAAAACCGTCGATTTACCTTTGCTTTCGTGTGTTTGTTCCAAACTTCTTTATAGAGGAAGTGGCGTAAATTTTCATACTGTCACTTCGAAATATTTAAAATGTTCATCTATGAGAAGTAGGTATAGTAATATCGCATTATATAACAACACGTATGGTTATAAGACAAGTATGGTTCTAAGGCACGTGATCTGATAACCACGAAGTTCTATCTACAAAGAAAAAATGGTTTAAATACAAGTTGGGGTGCAATGAGCTAGTTAGTTTTATATAAGCTAAGTATAGAGTTAGGTTTACCCTAGTGCGAATAGAATGAAATTATGATTCAGGAAGAAGTGATGTCGAGGGAAGTAGACAGTCGACATATTGTTACCTTTAACGTTATCTTGTACAACGTGTTTTACTTATTTCATCTTAAAAGATTTTACCGTTTATTTTAGTATTTTAACAATGATCTGTACATCAAGCTTAACCACTGCTGACATTAAAAGTTTTTATCATGTTATGAAACTCCATCGTGCAATGGCCGCCATAGTTTTAAGCGTCGGATGGTCCAAATAAGGGCTACATACCTGGTTCCACGGATTATCTAGTATTTAGACCACTTGTTGGTATTTTCTAGGACACCCAGAACCACTCTAAAGTATATCTACCAAAATGAATGGAAGTGTTCGAAGAGCTTCGGACGAAGTGTTTTTAGGTTATACCTACGCACAGGGTGCAGGTGTTGCAGAAGAACATTTGTGACCATTATAAATCAACCATCAGCATTGAACTTTACTTCCAAACCCCAAAACCACTCGAAAGAAATTCCTGTCCCAAACGTGACACGTTAACCTCAATTTATTTCGCGCAGCACCTACGGTTGTTAATTTATTACACATTTATGGCCAAGCAAGAGTATTGCGACTATTATGAAATTGGTAACTATAAAGAACGAGTTAACTCATTCAAGTTACGATCTCGAGTCGTATTAACACATTATATCACACATTAGCATATTTCTGCCACCTGTTCAAAACGTGGACACCATTATCTAACCCTATTCGATAAATTATGATCACCTAAAGAAATTTAGCCTGACTTAATTTACGATACGAGTCTTCTCAATTATTTTCACTATAGATTACAGATAAAATCACGCTGAGTTTTATATATTATCTTCGGTTTTTCGAAAATGCCCCACTTTCAAGATAAACGACTCGAATGCGGAATTCAGAAAAGGTTTGATCTTTCGAACGGCCTATTTTACGCAGTTCTCTTCTTTGAACATGATCTATTAACGAAAGCTCATTAAAATTTAAAGGGTCATACTTGGGTTGCTCTCCTTGTTACGTGGTTATAACGCATCGTAAAGTAGAGACCCTCTTTTTTTTCCATGAAAACTTTTAAGTAATCAACTTTCAGCTGGAAACTTTTGATGTCTTCGTTTATTTTAAATAGACTCTACGAGGCAGATTAATTCCCCTTTTATTTTCTGCTCCTTTTTTCTGCTTTGAAAAGGCAGGAAACTCATTTTCGGAATTTCAAACTTTTGAATTCGTTTTATCAATTTTTCTTGCATGTTAAGGTTCGGCGAACGAAGTGAAACTTTGTAAGTTTGTAAACTTAAGAAATTCGTATAAATTTTCATGAAGGAGTTGTGAAAATTTTTTAATTTCTTAAGTGATTGCGTTTATAAATTCATAGACTTCTTCACTTCTTAATTGGTACTTTCAATCATTTTTAAATTTATAAATTAGAAACTGTATTGTGTGCGTCTGACAAGTTGGCAGGCAGAAAAAATATGGATCTTATTGGCTGTACACAGAAAAATTTTAAAATTGACGAAAACGAAAGTTCAAACATATGAAGACATAAAAATATTGAAATATGAATATATGAAGATAATGAAAATATAAAGTTAAGAAAATTTCAAAGAATTCTGAATAAGCAAATTTGGAAATATAAAAATTTCAGTCCCTAAATAACAAAATTCGAAATTCTGAAAATTTCTGTGTAAGAACATTTAGAAACATGGCACTAGGAAAACATGAATATTTGAACATTTTTGAACCAGAAAATTTGTTAAATTGTTAAATATGCAAATTTGAAAATATTTGCATAACAAAATTTGCAAATGTTAAAAAACGCAAATTTGAAAAATGTAAATAAGGAAATTTGCAAAAATAGAAATACAGGATTTATAAAAATACAAAGTAGCAAAGGAGAATCGGATGTGCTATACATTCCCTATAATGTCGGTAATAAAAATTTGAATTTCAAACTGCGTAATTAACATAAAATTTCAAGGAGTAGCAAAATCCAGAAAGTTCAGCACAAATTCGAGAACACTGAATCCTAGACATGTACCGTTCCAAGCGCCCATTTACATAAACCGCGTGCATGCGCAACGTCACTCGCATGCAGAAGATTAGAATGCAGTGCAACATAATAACACGGTTGTGTAATCACTATCCATTTGATAATTTCGCACGGTCATTAGTTTACCTAGATATCGTAATGTTTCAACGCATATTTTTACCTGAAATTATGTCACAACTTGCTGTAACATAGGTAAAATATTTTTTTAGTTATCGTAGTTTATGTTATTGAAGTGTTTTGGGTTATTTCGAGGGAAGTTTCTACACTTTTTAATGTGCAAATTAAAATTTCTAAATTTTAAATTATTTCTCAACTTCTTAAATTAAAATTTGAGGAGTGAAAGTTTAGAAATTTGAGATGTGTGAATTTGGAAATTTGAGTATTTGAGAATTCTAAAATTTAAAATGAATATTTAAAAAATTGAGTACTTAGATATTTTTTAATTTGGGTTATGAAAATTTGGAAATTTGAGTGCTTTGACAGTTTCATAATCTGAAAATTCATAAATTAGTGATTTGGTTATTTAGAATTATTGGAAATTCAAAAATGTAAAACTTCAAAATATCAATCCAAATGACTTCTTTGCAGCTGTACACTGTATACACATAAAATTTTCCTCAAAATCTCTCCACTATAATCCACACACAAAAATAGTGTGTTACCACATCTACCTCGATTATTAATTTTCATTACTATCCAATTAAACAATGACTGTATTTCAACAAAACTCTGCAACTACATTTTACAGTAAAAACTAGTAAAGCCAAATATTAGTAACTTTTCTGTTACAAATATTAATTAGCAACTAATTAGTAAATATTTCTACTTCACACCTCCATAACCATAATCTTAAACTAATTATCATGTATAAATTAATACTCCCACCAAAACAGTTGCATTCTGTAAACTATCAAGAATAAATAATAACCAGGTAAGATCGTCCGTTCTGCAGTTAATGATACCGTCGGTTTCTATTTATTTACCCCCCTCGGTAACCGCGGTTTCATAAATAGCCACGGTTCGCTGTTAATTTGCATCGGAATGGCTTAGAAAGGGTCGAATTTTCCACGGATCGACCTTGCGCCGAGTGAAACGGGCAAAGGAGGCCGCCTAATTGTTGCTACTTAAGGAAAATTAAGCTGGCCGCGCGTTCATTTCGAACAGCTCGAGGACAGTCGGTTCAGCGAGCAAAAAGTAGCCCTGGTAATGAGCACCAATTACTATAAGAGCGATAAGTGCACGCCGCTTGCTCGAGTAGGATCTTGAAGCATCGACCGCGAAAGAAAGCACCTGAGCATCGTAAAGCTATCGTTGAACCTTGTTCTTCGGCCGTTTTCCTCTTGAGATATGGTAACGCTGACTATTTCGCCACGTGAAACGGTAAACGCTCCGCCATTCTGCATCGCGGGCTTTCTTGCTCCAATTTCCTTCTGCCGAGTATTCAAGTGTTGCTCTTTCGAGGATGCGGACGTGAAAGCTTTAGGAAACATCGAATTTTCTTAGGGAGTAATTAATGAGGTTCGTTTACGATTCAAGGATTTTGAATATTGGCGGGAAATTTTGGGTACGTTTGTGTATTGTGGGAGGTTCAGCAGAGTTTAGGGGACGTTCTGGTAATTTTGTGGGAGTTGGGGGATTTTTAACTTGAAATTTGGGAATTTTGGGGAATTTGGGGATTTTTTAAATTTAGAAAATTTGAATATTTTATGATATTTAGTAGGATCTGGAAATTTAGGAAATTTTGGAAATTTAGAAAATTTAGGAAATATAAGAAATTTGGGAAATGTAGGAAATTTATACGAGTATCTGACCAGTGCGTCACGAGTACATCCCACGTGCAACATGTGTGCGTCACACTTGCATCATGAGTGCGTCGTGAGTGCGTCACACATCCATCATAACTGCGTCACGAGTGCGTCACGCGTCCGTCATGAGTGCGTCACGAGTGCGTCGCGCGTCCATCATGAGTGCGTCACGCGTCCATCACGAGTGCGTCACACGTGCATCATGAGTGCGTCACGCGTCCGTCATGAGTGCGTCACGAGTGCGTCACGAGTCCATCATGAGTGTGTCATGAGTGCGTCACACGTCCGTCATGAGTGTGTCACGAGTGCGTCATGAGTGTGTCACGAGTGCGTCACACGTGCATCATGGGTGCGTCACGAGTGCGTCACGCGACCACCATGAGTGCGTCACGAGTGCGTCACGCATCCATCATGAGTGCGTCACGAGTCCATCACGAGTATGTCACACGTGAATCATGAGTGCGTCACGAGTGCGTCACGCGTCCATCATGAGTGCGTCACGAGTATGTCACGTGTGCATCATGAGTGCGTCACGAGAATACCATAAGTGCCAAATTCCAAAATTCCCAAAAATTCAAATTTCCAAATTTTCACATCCCAAATTCTAAAATTCCCAAATACTCCAATTTGCAAATTCTCAAATTCATAAATAAAAAAATATTCAAATTTTCAATTATGTAATTTCAAAAAGGTTCAAATTCTGAAATTCTCAAACACTCATTTTCCATTTCTCAAACCCTGTAGTACTCAAATACCTGGATTCCAAAATCCATGTCGAAAATTTCCAAAAACTTGCATTCAACATCACCACCTCACAAATCCATCAAAATAATCCACCATAAAATATTTTAAATCCGTACAATTTTATTAAAATTTGTATCAAACACAATTCACCCAATTGCAATCGCTAAAGGTAATAATTAGAATGGCTAACGAAGTACACTTTTCCATAAAGGCACGAGCCAATGAAACAAATCGATTAGCAGCTCTGTAAGAGAATGATTAGGTCACTGAAAAGGCACGTAATGGGTGATCGAACAATGCGCTGATCAGATAATGAGCTGTCACTCGTTAGAAACGTTAATTCGAACTCGCAGAGAGGCTTTTTCTGAATACGTTCGACGTCAGCCACGAATTTCTCCGGGGTGATTAGCTTTGACCCAATATTTCAAAGAGCCGCTCTTTCCTCGTGCGAAATAAAGCGATTTGCAAACAGCTAATTGAATGAAAAACGGGACGGATTAATTAACAAAGCGGAACCGTGTTCGCCGAATGACAATTCGAGCGCAGCTCAGCCGACGATGACACCGCGTCATTAACGGGGCTAAAAAATACTGCCAATTTCGCGACGTTATAACATTTCTACGCGCGGATTTTTTAACGAACTACAGTCGTTATCCTGCTTCGTTACATCGTCGTAAAACGAAATTTTCATCCTGTAACGTGTAATGAGTTTTAATATGCCGCTACCGATTTGCAAATTATGCAAACTCGACGCTCGGATTAATGATTCGGGATAATTGAACAGGTTTTCGACATTTTTTTTTTTTTTCATTCTACTGCCGAGCAGTGTGAGAATCAGATAGTGCGTGGAATTCTTCGATAATTGCGATGTGATGCAAGAGGTTACGTACGGAAAATTAATAATGTAACCTGAAATTTACGGTGCTGATATTAAGATATTGGTTTAATAATAGGATACCGCTGATTTAATTAAATATAATATAAGTGATTATGCAGTTTTAATCTTCACCCTGAATAACTTGCAAATATGTTTGATTTTATATTTTGGTTACTGAATTTTAATTAATAAATATCTACATCCACATCATGTTAATATATCACAAATATAATTCATTTAATATTTTGACTCTTCGGTTTTAATTAATACACATGTTGACCTACAACATTTTAGTACATTAAAAATATATTTTAAGTCCATATGTGCATTAGTCAATTTTAATTAACAAATATCACTCAGAATATATAAATGTATATATAAAAAGTAATTGATATTATATATTCATTCTTCAATTTTAAATAATAAATATATTCATGAACACCATGTTAATATATCACAAATATATTTGATTTACTATTTTGATTATACAATTTTAATTAACAGATATGTTCAGAATATGTTAATGTGTATGTAAACAAAAATTAATTTTGTATTTTGATTATTCAATTTCAATTAATAAATACATTCATCTACAGCATGTTAACATATCACAAATATATTCGATTTAATATTTTGATTATATAATTTTAATTAACAAGTTTCATATGTCATGAATAAATTTCGAAGCATTTAAGAATTTCGTATGAATACGACACCCGGTATAAACACCTTAAAATGGAAACTTATTTCACGACACAGAAGTTGCACGATAACATCAACGAAGGTGAAAGTTTGCTTTCTCCATAATCTTTCGGGTTCACGAAACGCTGTTTAAGTTTACAGGACAATTGAAAAACTGGTTGCACTGGGAAAAGAAAGAAATGAAAGTTTAAGGAACGAACTCGGCGAACTGCGACGTGGGCGAATTATAACATCTCGCCGACCCACGTGGTAAATGAAGAATCGGTACCATTCCTCGATGAGAGAGAAGTCATTGACACCTGATGGTGGGTGTTCGGTTAGGTTATCGTGTTCATGAATTGGAAAAATGTAGGTCAGAGGGATTGGAAATTATTTTGATGCGGTATGAATGGAATACTTAATGCTAATTAATTACACACTGTACGATGTTAAGACAAGTAATGAGAGATGCAACGTTGCACATACTTTATATTTAATTATCCTTGACTGTGCAGATTATAATTACAAATAAACTTGAAATTCAACTGTATTCAAAACAGAAATCAGATTTCGTTAAGTTTGAATTAAGGTGCGTCAGTGGTGCGTCGTGAATGGATTACCAATACGTCACGAATGTGTCAGAAGAGCGTCACCAGTGCGTCACGAGTGCATCGCTAATGGTTCACTATTCTATCAATAGTGCGTCACGAGTGCGTCATCGTTCTATCACGAATGCGTCCCGAGTGCGTCGTGACTTTATCACGAATGCGTCATTAGTGCGTCACTAACGTATCACAAATACATAGCTAATGTATCACAAGTGCGTCATGTATGTGTCACGAGTGCGTCACGAGAATGTCATGACTGCATCACGATTGTATCACGAATATGTCACGACTGCATCACGACTGTGTCACGAGTATATCACGACTGTATCACGAATGTGTCACGAGTCTATCACGGACACATCACAATTATGTCACAGGTGCGTCCCAAGTGCGTCGTGTCATGTCAGTCATAAGAGTGTCACTAGTATATCACGAGTGCGTCTCGAGTGCGTCACTACTATTTCCTAATTGTGTCTCAAGTATCATAAGTGTATCACGAGTGCGTCTCAAGTGCGTCATTAGTGCTTCATGATTGTGCCTCATGTACGTCATACGTGTGTCACGAGTGCGTCTCGAGTACGTCATCATGATTGTGTTACGAGTGTAATATAAGTGTGTATCATAATTGTGTCTCGAGGACGCCTAAAGTGTATCACGAATGCTTCACAGGTGTGTCATAATTACGTTTAAAGTGTGTTGCGAATGCGTCATGATTGTGTTTCGAATGCGTCACAAATGTGTCATAAGTGCGTCACGGGTGTGTCATGAATGCGTCGTGGGTGCGTCACCAGTGCGTCACAAGTATGTCACACGTCCATCATGAGTGCGTCACGGGTGTCATGAGTGCGTCACATGCGTCATGAGTGCGTCACGTGCGTCATGAGTGCGTCACGAGCATCGCGAGTGCGTCACACATACATTATTGGTGCGTCACGAGTGCGTCACACGTGCACCGTGAATGCGTCACGAGTGCGTCACACATGCATTATGAGTGCGTCACACGTGCATCATGAGTGCGTCACGGGTGTGTCACGGGTGCGTCACAATATTATCACGTAAAGAGTCAACAAGGAACAAGGAGTTTAAACGACATGGGTTGCAATGAAACCACAGAGATGTGGAAGATTAAATTAAAAGACGTTTTTATTGAATTTTTGTCAAACAATGTGATTCGAATCAGTGCACGACAGAGCACTAAAGCGACGTTGGTATAGATCGGTGTTGATCAGTCTAGACGACGAAGCAGAGTCTTCTAGCGTATCATCGTTGCGTTATCACAATACATTTTACCGTCAAACGACGATTCTCTCAAAATAAATACGATGATCAGAAGGAGAGAGTGAGAAGAGTCAAAACGATAAGAGAAAAGTAATATCATCGATGTAACTAGACAAACAAAAAGGGAGAAAAAAAAAATCATCTCTAAATACTTTCGGCAATTATCGAATCTCTCTCTCTCGTTCTTGTTTCGGAGATCATAAGCAAAGACACAGAACAGTGATATTGCATCGACGTTTCAAACGTCGATGAAGTATCTGTAAGGGAGGTGCATCGCTTTGGAAACACCGATGTTGTTATAATTTGACGCAATAGTTGCGAAATGTTATCGTTTTTACAAAATTGTAATGTGCAACTCTCGAAAATTGACGAGAAATTTATGTTCAAAGTTTTTGGTGCGTATTTATGCAAGTTTTTAGGTTTTCGTAGTTGCAAACTTAGGAATTTGAAATTTTCAAACGAGCTTTTCAGATTTTCAAGTTGTCAAGTTTTAAGATTTTCCATTTCCCAATTTTCAAATTTTGTAATTGTCAAATTGTAAAATTTTTAAATTTTCATAACTCAAAATTAAAAAATTGCAAATAGTCAAATTGACAAGTGTTTGAATTCCCAAATTTCAGAGCTACTTCTCAAATTCTCAGCTTAGAAAACTCCCAATGTCCCAAACCCTGAAATCCCTAGATTCCAAAATTCCCACACCCCAAATTACAGAACTACCAACTTCCCACACCCCCAAATTCCCAACTCCCCAATTCTCAAACTCCCAAACTTCAAATTCGAATTTCTCCCCCAAATCAAAAAATTGCGCGCTCAAATTTCGCAAACTTGCTACATTCGATCTCTCCTGTCTCTCCCCAAAGTTTGAATAAAATCGGAGTCGCCAAAGTCGTGCCTCCCGTATGAGCAGGATTTGATTAAAAAGCACAGGTGATTCGTGGATGTTTATTCGTTGAAACCAAAACGAGACACAAAGCTCGGTTCGTCGAACGATCGGGTGAAAAATGTCGGTTCGATCAGTAGCCAACGATACACTAAAAATATCGAAAGAAGGACGAAATGTCATGAAACGTGCTCGAATCGATTTGAGAAACGCAACAGGACAGAGTAACGCAACACGCGTTCAGACGCGACAAGAGCGAACGGTGATTATGATGATTATCGTCTGAACGACATTCCCTCGCACTCGAAGAAAAATATCAACGATTGTTATTAAAGCAGCAACAACAATCACCCAGGCCGTATTTGATACGCGGCGGTGCTGCTTTAACAAGGCTCAACAGTCAATATTTGTCTGTTGCTACTTAGCAATAAAACTTGCTACGAACCCGGCAAGAGAGAAATATTGCTAATATGATTCTTCGTGTAGGACCTTGTGTCTCGTCTGACACGCTAACAAGGTGAGTTTGAAAACAAGCAGCATTCAATTCTCTTGAAAAATTCTTACAGGCTTCCGTGGAAGTTTGCTGAAAATATCAGGCAATTCTTTTTCTTGCCACCCTTTTTTAGACGTTCCGGAGAAAATATTTTATGGAAGTTTTCTGTGGGCTTTATTTTGACAAGCTACCATGTTTAATATTTGATAGAGTTCAGATGAAGAATTAGGGGAGTTTGATCTAGAGGAAAAGGGATAGTGATAGATGTCGATTTTTAGTTGGTATATTTTCAAATTTGGAACGTTTGAATCGTAAATTTTGAGACTTAGAAATTAGTTTGAAAATTTATGGACTGGGATCTGGGGAATATCCTAGGGGAAAATTGAGAGATTTAGGGAGTGGATAATTTTTAAACTTGAGGATTTCAAAATTTAGGGATTCTCAAAGAAAAAATTAAGAAATTGAATTTGAAAGTCGGGAGGATCAAGTTTCGAAATCTGGGGAAATTGTGAACTTGAAAATCTGGAGGATTTGCAAACTTGATAATCTAGGGAATTTGCCAATTTGAAAACCCAGAAGATTTGCAAACTTGATAATCTAGGGAATTTGAAAATTTGAAAACCCAGAAAATTTGCAAATTTAATAATTTAGGGAATTTGCAAATTTGAAAACCCAAAGGACAAATCCAAATCTAGGAAAATAAGTTTGACAATTTAATGAATTTACAAACGTAAAACTGCATGAAATTAACAAACATGAAAATCTAGGCAATATCAGAATTTGTGGAATGAAAAATTAAAAAATTCCGAAAATTTACAAAATTTGACTTATAATTAAAAAATTTGATAAGAGAGGACTTAAAAATTTAGTAACCGAAAAATCGAGGTATTTACATACGTCCTTATCAAGAGGAAATCTACGTCACACCCGAATGTAAGCTTAAATAATGATCGCAAGTACCACTGATAAAAGTGACACCTTTGATAATATTACTGATAACAATATTATCAGTATTACTTATCTGATATAAAAAGTATTTCTGTCCCGAACACTTTCTTGAATAATACCGTGTTTGTATTTGACATAAGTCAATATGTACACTCATTTTTATGAACCAATTATCGGTAACAAAATTTGATAAAAAAAATTTGGATCGTTTACAGCTGCTCAGTGAAGAGCAACGACGAGTATTATCAGATAAATAATACGATCGAGATGAGATCGTAATCTTTAAAATAACAATGATGAGGAAGAGGGTGTATTTAAAAAACAAATAATTAACAAATTCATTGCACGGTTTTATAGAGCATAAAAAATCATTCAATTTTTATATTCAACAATTTGTATCTACTATAATTTTGAAAACATGTATACATAAAACAGGGGAAAACGTTAACATTTCAGGGGTTGATTGCACCCTGGAGAACCAAAAAATTGCCTGATATTTTATTCAAGCTCCTCTATAAACTTTTAGTATAGTTTTATATAAAATCGAGATCTTCGAGTTTCCAAACTTCCCTTGCAAGTCTGATTAATTAGTTGTCAGTGATTAACCCTTTCAAGACCGTGAAAATGTGGATGCTGGAAATGCTTTTCGTAAAAGGACTTTTTAATTTACATTTCCAAACAACAAAACATTCAAGTACTGTGTGCGTGGCTGACGAGTTGACAGTCGAAAAGTACGCAAATCCTATTGGTATAGGGCGTGCCAACTTACCAGACACACATGTGACAAATATATTCAGAAAACTCGCTTTCATAAAATTAAGTACAGCAATGATAATATAGTTCGAGTGTCAATAAAATTGCTAGACTCTTAACGCAAGAATAAAATAAACATGTTCTAAGAAATAGTATAAACAAATTTCGCTTAGTATCATTATTCGAAGGTGGTTCAATTTCAGTTCACGTATAGCAAATTAAAAATTAGTTTTACAAAGTTTTCGAGTATCGGAAAAGAAAGCAGTCACTGGGCTACAGGGACGCTGGCGTGCAAAACAAATATGGCGGATGCGATGGTACTTTTAACATCAAGTACTGAAAATTTATGGAGAAAGCGAAGAACAATTCAAATGTTATATGCTGTCGAGAGCACTTATACTTTTATTATTATAAATAAGATCACGTTACAACGGCAAAAGTGCGTCGGCCATTTTTATTGGTTCGCCCGCTGACCGTTAGTGTCGTACGTTAAATTTATGTTACTAACAGCGTCCACGAAAGGGTTAATCGAGACTCGCTCTTTTGTTGCTTTCGTCGCAATCATTCGAACATTTCCTAACGGTCTAATTGGTAAATAAAAGGCGGACCGTTTGACACGCGCGTTTCTCCTATACACATATAGACAACGGTGATAATCTAACTGCTGGATCGTCTTAATACCTAATCTCCTTACATTTTAAATGAAAGAGGATGCTCGCTGGTGGGTACATCATGTTTCTTACGTGTATTTTTTTTAACGCGTTGACTGTCATTCGAGTCTTTGATAACAGACATACGAGACCCTTAGGAGAACCATGTGACCCCAAGAGGCCTTCATGGGAACCATGTGTGACCCATCTTTGCTTTCAAATATTTGAACCAGTCAAATTTACCAGAACTATTAATTGTGGTCTGCGAAATACAATGACTGAAATTAAGTACTAACTCGCAAATTTACCATTACTGTAATTTGCAAACAAAAACTTTTCGTGTATTAGAAAAATCTGGAGGAATAATAGGTATGAAATTTTGGAAAGAAGAGTGGAGACAAGTTTAACCCCATTTTAGATAATGGGGAAAATTTATATCTCTCAGTTATTATTTTATCAAGTTTTGAAACACTGTAAAATAAATTCGTTGCAAAATTAGTTGGAAATTTGGTGAAATGAAATAATAATTCCAGGAAAATATGAAACTGTCCAAATAAAAGTGCAAATTGAATATTAAATTAACGTTGCTAATTTAATTATTCAATCAATGAAAATCAAATTTTATATACGTGATGCAAAAAATAAAACAATATACAAGGTAGTTGAAAATTTCTAATATAACAAATTAAGGTAGTTAGAAATAATTTTTGACGTAACAAATTAACGTAGTTAGAAATTTCGAATATAACAAATTAAGGTAGTTGGAAATTTCCAATATTCAGTAATTGTTTGTAAATGAACGTATAATGAAAATATTTTTTTAATCGTATGCAGCACTATAGACAGCAGACTGAATTTAATATTAAATTACAAATAAAGAATGTAATTAATTATTACACAAATGATAATTAATGAAAGTGTACACAAATGATTTAATTAATTGTTATGGACACTGGACAGAAAAAATTTAATTAATTGTTATGAAAACGTACAAGTTAATTAACTGTTATGAACAGTATGCTCGAACAATTTAATTAACTGTTGTAAGCAATGCAAATGGACAATTAAATTCATTGTTATACACAGTGCAAATGAACAATTTAATTTATTGTTGTAAACAATGTAAATGAATAATTGAATTACTTTCTAACATAGATATAAGTTAGCAATTTAATTTGTGTAAAATTTAAATTTCGAACAAAATAATTTAGTTTAATAGATATTTTATGTATAGATACTTGGACCACAATTGTCTAAATAGCAACATTATGTAAATTCTATTCTTTTCTTATCATTTTTTGCTATTTAATTGACAGTCAACGTGTTAAATCATTTTCGATGAAAGTTCAAGGGATTTATCGATGGTTACGTTCAAAGGTCCAAAAATCTTGGTCTTAAGTCATAATTGGAAAACAAATGTAAATTTGTCTACAACATGAGTTAAATTGATAGAACAAATTGATTGTTTCATTCTCTGATTTATATAATGTACTGTAATTAGAACATAATTATAAATGAGTAATAATTATGAAGCCAGGATTTATTATAAGTAAAATTATAAATTTTGAAACTGAAAATTTCTGTGACAAAAAGAAATTTTATATTTCAGAATTTTTCGTTTATTTTGATATTCAAATGACAAATATCTAATTATAGAGTACATTGCCCCAAAACCTAAAAATAGTAAATTTTCGAAATTAAATGACAGCCAAGGTAACTTTTGGACCTTAACACGTAATTTTAAGTCGATCAGTGTAAAACGCGACTTAATTACATTGGTGAACAGAATGAGAAGACAATTATAATTTCTTACATTTCTATAAACATATAACTGAAACCTAAATAACAAAATGGAATTCATCCAGGGACGAACCAAAAATTTCTGCAAAATTATTGCAAATTATCCGAATATTTATAATTTACTTATTTCGTAAATTATTTGAATATAGGAACAGATTGAAAAATTTGCTGGAAGAATTGAGGTCTTTAATTACAAGTTATTTTATTTAATAACAACTTGAGACCAAGTGACCATTCTAAATTAAAATTATTAACATTCATTTCGTTTCCCTGCGAAAATTGTCCGTCTACTGGGAATACGAACAGTTTGAAACGAAATTAAAAAATTAATTACCAATTAATAATTTATTACCCGAATTTAAACGTGCTTCAATTGCAAATTGAACTTGCTTTCCCCTAATTTATTTCCCAATTTAATAATTTGATCACAGAATTAAACGTCCTCGTTCCAATCACCCAAGAAGATTTAATTCAAAAGCCAATTAAAAATTAACCCATTACCCTCCGAAAATCCGAGTATTTTGTGTCCCATTTTGTCCAGCATAACTTTCATAATCACAATTAAAATGAACGTTCCAAAAAGAAAAATGTCCCCCATTTTGTCCACCATTAAACCTGTTAACCGGGGAAAGAAGCGTCTTCTTTCCTGCGTCGTACAAAACGAATGAAAACCCGTTCGACCCTTTCGCCGTTCATTCGATAAAACTTAATAAATAACTTATTCGAAAGTTTGCAGTATATCTGGATCGTGCCGGTGCAACAATCACTTTTCGATCACGTGCAGCGAAAGGGTTAGCACGAATATAACGACGTGTTTATACACGAATATCCCACGTGCTGAATGCTGATGAGCGACGAATTATTCCGTCGTGGCCGGTTAACAGGTTAACAGATTCGTCTCGGCGCTACGTTCTAACGAACAGTTTACGTAAAACCATTTCTAGCACGCGTCTGAAACGTCGGCGACACGATTTGATCCGTTGACGAGAAAAACACACGCACACACGCACACACGCGCACACTGAAAACGTTGGCGTTCGATCGAAAGGCAATTATTCACGGGGCATTGCGTGACTGTGATTATCCCATTCGGCACGGCGAGCATCGACTGAAAATCATCAACCGAGACTCGACAAACCAGTTACTCGTTACTCGTCTTTGTATTCTCGGAAAATATTCGCGTGCCAGATCTCGAAAACGGTACGTCCTTCGAAACGGACGATCACGCGTCTCGAGCGAAACTATGGAAACTCGGGGGAGGCGAGAAACAGTCTAAGCGGAATCACCGCCATAACCACCGGCCGTTTATTAGTGGCACGTTGTCATCGATAAACGGCTACGATCCTTTAGACCTACTCTCGTGCATGCCTCGCCGGTGCACGCACGTCACGTATACTACGTGTATACAACGTACACCGTTAGGAAGAAGAATCGTTCGACACGTAGTTTTGCTCGTTACCGTCAGTTACACTCGTTGATCGTTCCGCCGAGGACTGCCGACGACGCGGTGGTCGCTGCCCACAAAAGCATTCCGACCCTAATTCACGGAGAAAAAGGTAAACCCCCACTTTACACAAGTCTCTCGTATTAATTACGCGACCCTCGAACGGTTAGACACCTACATTTCGGTACCTGGCTTCATAAACGAGCGACACTAACCCATTTAGTCCTAGATCCGAATTTTAGACTACGTCCAGAGAACAGTACTCGTTTCATACTCCTCTACTGTGTCCGGAGAGACACGTCCCAAAGATTTCCCAGTCCTTCATTTAGAAGATTAATGAAGTTTCAGATTAATTTAGTCCGGAGCACCGTTCGAGGGACCTACCTCGTCGGAACGCTCTGCGTCGCGACGCCAGAGGAATCCTACACGCAATCGAACTAACCCTCGCACTCTGGGCTCACGTGTCACGCGGATTCACACAGACCACCAAAGCTTTCCCTTTCGATCGCGTTCATTCCTCCGCCTGCAGCAGCGTGCGAAAGTCCTGCTGCAGTTTGGACTCGTGATAACTCCATATGTCGCTGAAGTCCTCGTCCTCGTCGACCTCGTCGGTGGAGGGTGCGTTGGGCGAGGCGGAGTAGAATTTGATCTCCAGATCCCTGTGACCGTTCGGCGAGGTGATGATTTCGGTGGACACCTCGAGGCCCTTCGGCGAGGAGACATTCGTCCCGGTCGCGCCTGTTGATCCGACGTTGTTCGCGGGGACGTCGATGGTGTCCCCGCGCCACAGGGTTCTGCGTTTCCCGGTTTCCGCCTGGCCCCTGTCACCGATCACCCCGACGTCCCTGCTAGGTGCGGTGATCTCCTCGCTGAAGTAACTGGTCGGATCACTCCAGCTGCGCCTGAGAACCACACCGCTGGATCCGCAGCTGTCTTTCTCCTGCAGCCGCGACGTGTCCACGCTGAACAGCCTCTCGATGTTCTGCTCCTGGCAGTTCAAACTGGGCCGCGATAGGAACAGCGGCATCTGAGGAAAGTGGCTGGGACAGAACTCGGTGGACGGCGACGGGGTCAAGAAGGGCGAGTAACAGTTCTGGTCCACGTCCCATATGAGCGCCGAAGGGTCGCAATACCGGCACTGACAGGATCCCAGGCCATCCTTAACGCCGTCCTCGTGCAGGTAACGCGGAGGGCCGTTGTGTCTGTAATCTTTCGGCAGGATCGCGCGCATCTGCGCCGGCATCACCACGTTCCTGTTGTCGTCCAGCACTTTGCTCTCCACGTGCCGGTGCGCGTACCTCTGCCGACAGTCGAGCATCTCCTGCATCGACATGCCGTACATCGACGCGCCTTCCCTCGCGAGACCTGGCCTTCTGTGGCTACGAAGGTGAGGAGGCACGGCCTCGTAACGCGGCTCGTAACAGGCGGGCACGTACGGTTTTAGGGCAACCACGTTCGTCTGTTCGTTGCCGGCCACGCTCGAACCCGACTGCTGTTGCTGCTCCTCGTGTTTCGCAACATCCGTCGAGATAGCCACGTTGTTGCCCGGTTTCCTGTCCTTCTTTCTGCGCTTCCTGGGTTTGATGATCCGTGGCAGACTGTTCTCGGAATTGTTCGAGCCGGAACTTTCGTCGCTGGCGATACTCAACGAGTCGATGTTCGCGATACTGTTGCCGGCCCCCGTGCTCTCGGGCTTAGGGTTGCCTGGTTTCTTCGAAAGTTCCACGGGCCTCTGCGGCCGTGCCGGTGGACACCTGGCCCCACCGTTCATCGTACCACTGGGTGTCCCGGTGTTCCCACTGTTGTGAATGTAACTATTAACCGCGGCGTTACCGCACACCGTGTTGCCAACGCCATTAGCGGTGCCACTGGTGTGCACCTTGCCTCGATTGTGAAACCGACCGGCTAGGATCAGCGGCGCTCCCTGCGTGTGAATGGCCAGTCTAGAAAGCGGATTCTTGTGCAGGTGAACCGACACTTGCTGATCGCAAACCTGCTGCGACTGTTGCTGCTGCTGTTGATTGCATCTGCGTGGACTGGACGTCATGGATATCAACGGGGCACCTGTCCAACCGCCCGCACCATACTGCACCTGACACTGTTCGCCGTTCGCGAAACTCTGCCCACCGTAACAGCCCCGAGCTTTCCCGCGAATTATCGGCTCCTGCTTCTTCCCGACGATCTTCTGCGATCCACCGCGGATGCTAGACGATATCAGACAACTGCCGATGTAACGCTCCACTTCCACGCCGCCCTGGGAGGCCGGGCTCATCTTACCCGACGCCCGCCAACGATGCCACTCGCGTCTCGACAGACGATCGGCTAATCGCACCTCACCGTTTGATCACGCGACACATCGACACCTTTGCTACTCCATTGACCCAGATCCTCGGTGCGACGTGTTCGAATGATCCGACACCTAACCACCGCTTTGGCCCATTGTCATCCTTTGGGTATGAATCACCGAACGGACACACTGATATACGGAGTCACGCGTCAGCGAACTGGAGCGGTTTCGATACGAAACAGAACGGGAACACCTCGGGAGCGCCACTGTTTGCGGTACAACCGTACGCAACCGCGGTCGGAACGACACTGAAGCTAGATCCACCGAGCGCGCCTACACCGTCTTTCGACTCGCTCTGCGACGTGGAACTGCCCCCACCATGAAACACCCCTGCCGCCACACCACTCGCACACTCTCCATCGACAGAACTGTCCCCCTCCATCGCCGCCGCCACCTCCTTTCTTTACAATGTACCTCTCCACACCGCCCGACGTGAAACTCCGCCGCCGTACAACGCTTATATACACATAACGTTGTTCCTTCCGGTGGACGAGCCTGTCACGATTTAGACCCGCTATCGGAGAAAGCTGAGCGACGAAGGTGGCTAAGTTGCGTGGTTAGCGAGTTGCTGTAAACTGTTCGCAAGATTGACAGCCTGATTTTCCTGCGGACGATAATAACGTGCTACGCGATGAAGAAGACTGCCACTGATATTTCGGATCGCGTGCAGTCGGGAACTTATCTTACTCCCCTGGGCAAAATTTGACAACTACGGAAGACTGTCGCTCTACGATTTTTAGGATTTCTAGGGGACATGAGCTAACAATTTTGGGATATTGCAAGTTTCAGATCTGGGGATTTGGTATCTGAACTTTAGCAGTTGGGATTTCGAAATTTACGAATATGGAGATTTGGAGATTTACTGGGGACATCGGAATTTGGAGATCTAAGATGGACATCTGGGAGTCCAATTTGATGGCCTACTTTAGAGATCTAAGAATTGGACCCAGATATTTAGAGATTCGGCTCCTAAAAGTATTTAGCACTCGCAGTCAAAAATCGTGTCAAGTGCACCATAAAGACGGTCAAAATAGACTCCTTAAAGAGATAACCGCTGGTTACAGGGTCCACAGGACCATTTCAGATGATAAAAATGTTTCAATTTGTTAGAAATCGGAGAAAGGCGGAAGAACAGCGAGGCGAAATTTGAGAAAAGATCCCGAGAGGACGTGAGTCATGTCCCGGCCGAACACGTCCGGGTTACACCATCGTCCTTAAGGTGACTAGGGATTAAAAAAGGGGCAAAAGAATGGAACACGAGCGTATCCGTTGTAGGAGGAAGAAGAGGAGGGAAGCCTGATATCTTAGATCAAGCTACGGCGCCCTCGCATCTAGGCCACAAGCCTTTAAAAGTGGGTCACAAGTCATCAATCGCTTGCGGCACGCTACTGTGCTCGCTCGAACTCGAGCACACGACCCACCTATTCTACTCTGGAACGTCTCATCTGGAGCGGAGCAACGTGACACGTTGGTTGCGTGTCAACAGAGGTATATGGCCACCGGATGCCGTTAGGTTTCATAGAAAATTTTCGGTTCTTATACCCTGGTTCACAAGTGATCAATTCTGCTTGCCGCCGAAGATAGTTTAGAGATTTACGGGTTTCCCAGTTGAGAGATTTAGTAATTTGAGAGGCGGAGAATTTGGGAACTTGGGAACTTCACAGTTTAATGTGGGGATCTGGCAGAGTTTTATAATTAGCGGAGGCATCAATCATATTTTTAAAGACTATTCCTAGACTCATCCACAAATGTCATCATCCGAATCCAAATATCAAGAGCATCAAAGTTTGAAGTAGAAGTCCAACATCAAAAGTTGCATGTTTAACTGTTAACGACACCTCAACTTCCAAAAAGCAAAGCAAGCTTGGCAACCGAAAACTTCTCACGTTCCCATCCTCGAGTAATTTGTGCCGCATAATTTGTCGAGAGATATACGTTGGATGAACTTCATCATCAGAAGCTTGCAGATGGATGTTGCGCGAAGTTGAGAGACTATTTTGATTTCAGGATATAAATAAACCTGTTACTTCACGCACGAAGTGGCGAAATAAATTTAAATTGCTCCTCGTAATTTAAGGGGACACATCTGAATACTATCGAGGGAGCGATGATATAGTAATGAGAACCGTTTATGGTTGCATTTAGGGAGATTTGATCACTTTGTACCCTATTTGGACCTGGCTGGTAGTTTAGTCAGTTGGATACGTTAGTGCATCACTTTACATAGTTTTAGTTGGTAGTTTGATCAGTTGGATAGGAGCACTTTGGATAATTTTTAGACCTAGTTGGTAGTTTAGTTAGTTGGATACTGTTACCATACCGTACACTTGTTAGACCTAGTTGGTAGCTTAATTAGTTGGATATGTGTTAGTGCACCATTTTGTATACTTCTAGACCTAGCAGTTAGGAGTATAAGTTAGATACACGTTAGTGTATCACTCTATACACTTGTTAGACCTAGCTGGTAGCTTAATCAGATGGATACACATGTGTGCACCATTTTGTATACTTCTGGACCTAGCAGTTACGAGTATAATCAGTTAGATACACGTTAGTGCATCACCCTATACACTTGTTAGACTTAGCTGGTAGCTTAATCAGATGGATACACATGTGTGCACCATTTTGTATACTTCTAGACCTAGCAATTAGGAGTATACTCAGTTAGATGTATCACTCTATAACTTGTTAGACTTAGCTGGTAGTTTAATCAGATGGATACACATGTGTGCACCATTTTGTATACTTCTAGACCTAGCAGTTAGGAGTATAAGTTAGATACACGTTAGTGTATCACTCTATACACTTGTTAGACTTAGCTGGTAGCTTAATCAGATGGATACACATGTGTGCACCATTTTGTATACTTCTGGACCTAGCAGTTACGAGTATAATCAGTTAGATGTATCACTCTATAACTTGTTAGACTTAGCTGGTAGTTTAATCAGATGGATACACATGTGTGCACCATTTTGTATACTTCTAGACCTAGCAGTTAGGAGTATAAGTTAGATACACGTTAGTGTATCACTCTATACACTTGTTAGACCTAGCTGGTAGTTTATTCAGTTGGATACATGTTCATGCACCACTCTGTACACTTTTAGACCTAACAGCCGGTAGTTTAATCAGTTGAATACACCTTAATGCACCATTTTGTACACCTTTAGACCCACTTGGTAGTTTAATCAGTTGGGTACACGTTAGTGCACTTTGTATACTTTTAGACCTAGTTAGTAATTTAGTCAATTGCAACTTATCAGGCACAAGTACTCAGCTGTCGACCATTTTGAATGTCGTACTCCATCTCAAATTGAACGAAATGAAACAGTGAATCGGAGAAATGTAGGGCAAGAGGTGAGAAACGTTTTGTCGCCGATAAATATCTATCCAGCGAAAGGAAAGCGATGTATCAAGGTGGTAGTGCCGGTGAATATTTCAGTGGATCGCTTTCACCGTAAAATCACTCGTTCGGCCGCACTTATCGACCGAGATTTTCACAACGGTCACAGCGTTACTTTCACGTAACGCTTCTCTCCCGCTCTCTTTGATACGCGTCATTTCTCTTTCACGAAAACGCCACGATTCGAGGAACAAACGTGTCCCAACAGCGCTATCCGACAATTACCTCATTTCGTTTTCGAAACCGGTGAATACTTACCGACTGAGTCGAATTATAAGCTCGGTAAGAAAATGTCAAAAACGTGTAATTTGGAGAAACATGAAAATTTAAATAGCATGTTACATAACTTTCAGTATTACATAAAAGCATTACTTCGAAACGTGTGGGAACCAAAAAGTGCCGATACTAAAATCTTGTATGTTAAATCACAGCTGCAATTTTTATAAATAATAACTTTCATAATAAATATAAATGTAATATGTTGCTATAAATATAGATAATAGTGTAAAAGTTTGACTAAATATTTAAAATGCTCCGCCATTTTGTAGACTACATATCCTTCATATCATTCTAACTTCATCATACGTGAAAGCTTAACCTTTATATTTCCCAGAACTGTCTGTGTTCAAAATAGACAGATAATGCGAGAGGTAGGTCGTGCGTTCCCATAAGCTTTCTTCTAACATTATAGATCTATTATTTAGAAAACGGGTTAGTTTTGCAAACGTTTCATCTGAAAATTCTGAGTTATGCAAAAAGCTTCACTTAATAAATACGCTGTACATGTAAAAGCACCTTTCACATCTACTGTATTTTCTCAGAACTTATCTCCGTAGAAAATCTATATGGACAGATAAAGCGAAAGGTGGGTCACTTGTTCCCATAAGCTTTCTCTTAACTAAAAATGGAGACCTAAGTAGCACGGAACCGTATATTACGGATCTATCGGTTAGAAAACGCTTCCATCATGTAAATGCGGACCTAAGTCACCGCCATTTTGCATACTTTTCTTACGATTCTGATTTATAGACGCAAGTTAAATATAGACGCGTGTGAAAGCAACTTTCGTTCCTTTTTCCTAGAACATTTTATCTTCGATGGACAGATGACATTCCTGGCTAAAAATACTTAACTATTACTATAATTTCGAAATTATAAAGTCACTCAAACGCATAATGTCCACAAAATGGCGGCAGTCCAAAACTTCATGACACAGTTTGCTACAAAAAGTGTCAATAAATTTATATACCAGGCGATTAATAATTCATTTACCAAAATGTGAACAATTTCTTGGGGAGGGCATTTGAAGGACAGATGGTATAGCTAGCGATGGTACTTTTCTTAAAAGAAAAAATGAAGAATTATAAATCGGTACAGCTGGTATATAAATATAGAAGATACACTAGTATCGTGTATTTAAAAAAGAATTATTTTTCGCTGGTGAACGTTCAGCGCATTTTAGGTTAAGAGGATTTCTCTGATAGTTTTATGAGTTTCGCGACAGATCACGTGAATTAAAACGCCTCGGAGATATTCTGTAGTCTAAAAATGGTCCCGTAACAATCACTAACGGTACAAAGCTCGATTATACCTGGAGATAGCATGCGGCACGAGCTGCGCGATAACACGAGTAAACATTCGTGTTGCGTCGTGAACGGGAGATCTCCATCTGACGGTTTGCCGGGTTCAATCGATTCGAAACAATGACATAAATTTGTTTCTTGATCGAGCATTCACACGCTATGCAAGTCGTTTAAATGCAGAGGAACGGTCGCACGGTTCCTCGGGAAATTTCGCGATGCGGAAATTCGAGGATTTGGGATGTTAGGAATTTGGAATATGGGGACTTCGGAATTTAGGTTTATGGAAATTTGGGATATTTAGGGGATTTGGGGATTTTAGGAATTTTGGAGATTTTTGGATTTGGGGATTTGGGGATTTTTGAGATTTTTGGATATGGGGATTTGGGGAATTTTGGGATTTTGGAATATGTGAATTTTGGGATTTGGTAACTTTGGGATTTGGAAATTTTGGGAATGGGAATTTTGGGATTTGGGAATTTTGGGATTTGGGAATTTTGGGATTTGGGAATTTTGGGATTTAGGAATTTTGGGATTTGGGAATTTTGGTATTTGGGTAATTTTGAGATTTAGTAATTTTGGGATTTGGGAATTTTGGGATTTGGGATTTGGGATTTTGGATTTTTGGTATTTGGGAATTCTGGGATTTAGGAAATTTGGGATTTGGGAATATTGGGATTTGGTAACTTTGGAATTTGAGAATTTTGGTATTTGAGTAATTTTGGGATTTGGAAATATTGGGATTTGGTAACTTTGGGGTTTAGGAATTTTGGTATTTAGGAATTTTGGGATTTGGGAATATTGGGATTTGGGAATTTTGGGATTTGTTAACTTTGGAATTTGGGAATTTTGGTATTTGGGTAATTTTGGGATTTAGTAATTTTGGGATTTGGGAATATGGGAATTTAGAAATTTTGGGATTTGGGAATATTGGGATTTGGGAATTTTGAGATTTGGTAACTTTGGGATTCGGTGACTTTGAGATTTGGGAATATTGGGATTTGGGAATTTTTTTATTTAGGAATTTTTGAGATTTAGAAGTTTATGAATTCCATATACAGAGATTTATGACTTTCATCCATAGAAATTTGAGATATTTGAAGGGTTGGGAAATTTAGGGGAATCGTGGAATTAGTGAATTTGGGAATTTTGGGAATTTTGAGAATTTAAAATATGGGGATTCAGAAATTTAAGTATCTGGAAATTTGAGAAACCTGAATTTGGGAATTTGACAACTTAACCACTAGGGAATTCAGAAACTTGAAGAAATTTGGGAAATTTGAAGGATTCAGGAATTTGGGGAACAGGGGATTCAGAGAATATAGTAACTCGAAATACGGAATTTTCACGTCTAGGGACTTAAACTTGACATTTAGGGGATTTAGAAATATGGATGTAAATGATTGATTTTAAAATCTAGGGATTAGAAATTTTAGAATTTTGAAATTCTGAAGATTCCTAAAATTCTAGGGATTTTGAAAAACGTAGAGATTGAGTCCCAAATTTTGGAGTTCGAAAATTTGAAAATGAATTTCAATATCCAGAAGGGGAAATGAAAAATTGTCAAATATAGGGATTTCGAAACACGACAAACAGAAAATTGAGTAATTTATCAATTCGAAAATCTGACGAAATCTAATTAAGAAGGAATCATTTGTACTCCGAGAGATCCAATATGGCGGCAGATATTAAGATTCCAGAAAAGGTTACCGACACTGCAGGTGTGCCAACAGAAAGTAGGAAATTTCGGAGAAAACATTAAAATAACGTGGTCATCGGACCATCTGCGTTCCTGTACGAGCACCGTGACGAAAAAATACGAATTTTTTCACGGAACGTTGGCAAGTTAATTAATCGTTAATTTATCGTCGGTGGTGCGGGTATTAAAACGCTTTTGCGATTAGGATCGTGGGACGCGTCGACAGAAGCGAGCGTAACGTACACCGCCATAGTCTTTTCACGGGATTATACGTGTTTATACGGTTACGTAAAACGCCGGCAATAATTACGCAACTTTCGTGAACCTTGTAATAGAGCCGACATGCTTGAATGAGATCCGATGTTTCGTTCGTTTCCACCAGATTTCGTTCGTTTTGCACTTCGATTCGTTTCGCTGCTCGCTTCTCGTCGCGCCGCTGAATATTCGATTGTTTATTTAAATTGCGTTGTTAAATGTAGCAGATATTGCTTGGAAAGTAGCACTGAACGATTATTAATGATTTGAAGGTGGTTCAAGTTTAGAAACGTTAAATTTTGGGGAATTTGGTGGATTTTAGGAATTTGGGGATTTGGAAGTTTGGGGGTTTGGGAATTTGGAAATGTGAGGAAGTAGAAAATTTGGGGAATTTGGGGATTTCGGTATTGGGAAGTGTGTGGAAGTGGAGAATTTAGGGAATTTGGGGATTTGGAAATTTGGGGATTTCGGAATTTGGAAATGTAAGGAAGTGGAGAATTTAGGGAATTTGGGGATTTGGAAATTTGGGGATTTCGGAATTTGGAAATGTAAGGAAGTGGAGAATTTAGGGAATTTGGGGATTTGGAAATTTTGGGATTTCGGAATTTGGAAATGTAAGGAAGTGGAGAATTTGGAGAATTTGGAAATTTGGAAATTTGGGAATTTTGAAATTGGTAAATGTAAGTGGAGAATTTGGGGAATATGGAGATTTGGGGATTTCGGAATTGGTAAATGTAAGTGGAGAATTTGGGGAATTTGGAGATTTGGGGATTTCGGAATTTGGGAATGTAAGTGGAGAATTTGGAAGTTTAGGGATTTCAGAATTTGGGGAATTTGAAGATTTGGAAATTTGAGAATTTCGAAATTGGCAAATGTAAGTGGAGAACTTGGGGAATTTGGGGATTTCGGAATTGGTAAATGTAAGTGGAGAATTTGGGCAATTTGGAGATTAGGGGATTTCGGAATTTGGGAATGTAAGTGGAGAATTTAGGGAATTTGGAGAATTTGGAAGTTTAGGGATTTCAGAATTTGGGGAATTTGAAGATTTGGAAATTTGAGAATTTCGAAATTGGCAAATGTAAGTGGAGAATTTGGGGAATTTGGGGATTTCGGAATTTGGAAATGTAAGTGGAGAATTTGGGGAATTTGGAGATTTGGGGATTTCGGAATTTGGGAATGTAACTGGAGAATTTAGGGAATTTGGAAAATTTGGAAGTTTAGGGATTTCAGAATTTGGGGATTTTGAAGATTTGGAAATTTAGGGATTTCGGAATTGAGAAATGTAAGTGGACAATGTGGGGAATTTGAGGATATGGGAATTTAGCGATTTGAGAATTAGCAAATATGAGAAAATATAGGGAATTCGAGAATTCAGGAATTTTAGGGAATTTGGGAAATTCGGGAATTCTGGAGAATTTAGACATTTTTAGACCTGAGATGGAAATTATGGAATTTCAAAATTTGAAAAGATGGAAATTTTGCTAATCTAGGGAATTTGTGGAATTTGTAGAACTCCGAGTTTAAAAATTTGGAAATTTTCTATTATCAGTGCTTAGAAATTTTAGAAATATTAACAATCTAGGGAATTTGGGGAATCAGTAGGACCTAAAACTTGGGAATCTAGTGATTTTGCAATAATGAAAATTATATGATTTGGGGAATTTTACAAAATTTTTAAAGTATTGGTTACTTGAGAAATTTGAGGAATTTGTGGAATATCAAATTTAGGAACTAGGGGATGAAAATTTGAGGAACGTGAAAAAATGTCGAAATTTGAGAAAATTAAAAAATTTGTGAAAATAGAGAAAATTAATAAATTTGGGAAATTGAGGAAATTGAGGAAATTTAGTAAAATTGGGAAAATCAGGAGATTCGAGAAAATTAGGAAATTTAGGAAATTTGAAAAAATTGGAAAATTTAGGAAATTGAAGAAAATGAGAGAAAATGAAAAAATTTGAAAACTAGGGAAATTTGAAATTTTAGAATTTAAATAACGAGGAATTAAAAGATTTAAATGACTGAGGAATTTTTGTTATTTTGAAAATTTGGAAAATTTCCTTATTTGAAAAATTCGAAGATTGTAGAATCCTAAAGATATGAAAAATTAGAAATAAAAAAACTGAATAATATAGAAATTCCTAAATCCGTAAAAGAAAAGATATAAACATATAGAAATCCATAAATTGTGAAACTCGAAAACGCCTCGCGCGAAAAACGTATGAATTCATAAATTGTTAAATGTCGACATGAAAAAGTTGATTAAGTGTACTAAGATTAAAAGTTCAAGTACCGACTTGAAGTCGTGCCAATCGATTGGCTAGTACTCTGTTAAAAGAGGGAACGGCTGTAAAAGAAGAGCACGCGAAACGACAAAAACCGTGGGCGGTTAGATTGGCGTTCATCGATTTTGTGTCGCTTTGAAGCACTACGCTCGCAGCAGACTACTTTATAAATATTTGATCCGTCGACCGACCGAGCCGAGTTTAAATTTAACGCGAATCTCCCACGATCGAATATTTACGAAATTATTGTCATACAAACGAATTGCAATTCTGACTCGATCTATTCGCTCGCTGCTACTGATCGCTCAAAATCGATTTGCTCTTTCGCGCTAACTCTCAATACTGTCGCTATGTTTTTTAAGTTGTTAATGCTATTGATCTTCATGTTCCATTGCTTTTTGGAGACAAAATGATATTCTATATTTGTACGTATTCAAATTTTTTTATTTTTAGATTGCTATATTTTTAAGTTTGCAAGTAACTGTAGTCAAAAATTACTAGATTTTTATATTTATTAATAACGATATTCAGAAATTACTAAATTTTCAAATTTACTATTAATAACTATTTTCAGAAATTACTAGATTTTCAAATTTACTAATAACTATTTTCAGAAATTACTAGATTTTCAAATTTACTATTAATAACTATTTTTAGAAATTACTAGATTTTCAAATTTACTAATAACTATTTTCAGAAATTACTAGATTTTCAAATTTACTAGTAACTATTTTCAGAAATTACTAGATTTTCAAATTTACTATTAATAACTATTTTCAGAAATTACTAGATTTTCAAATTTATTAATAACTATTTTCAGAAATTACTAGATTTTCAAATTTACTAATAACTATTTTCAGAAATTACTAGATTTTCAAATTTACTAGTAACTATGCTCAAAAGTTACTAGATTTTCACGCTATCTAATAACTATATTAAGAAATTACTAGATTTTAAGATAAGATATTACTAAATTTTTAATTTTTCCAAATTACTATATTCGCGTTTCAAAATTTCAAAATTTCTAAATTTCCAAATTTCCAATTTCCAAATTTCTATATCCCCAAATTTCTATATTCCTAAATTACTATATTTCCAAATTTGTAATTTTCCCAAATTTCTACGTTTCTTAATTTCTTAATTTCCAAATTTCTGTATGTCCAGATTTCTACATTTCCAAATTCCTACATCTTCAAATTTCCAAATATCCAAATTTATATTTCCAAATCTCCAAATTTCCAAATTTGATCATTTTAGAACTTTGACAAACTGAAATTTCCCAATTTCTCATCTTGAAAATTTGTAAAATTCAAAAATTCCCCAATACGAAAAATCCAAAATTCAAGAACCCAAAAATTCCCCAACTTCGAAAAATCCAAAAAATCCAAAAACCAAAATTCAGAAATTTCCCAAATTCAACTTGAAAACAATCACTCTTCCCAATAATACAAACTTGAAATCGCACAAATCATAAATCTGAAAGCTGCAAAAATCATTCTCCACAAAAAATGTGAAATACCTAAATGCGAAATACCTAACAAATCGTTGAAACGTGTAGCGCTATAAAAAGCAAATTCTATGTGAATTTCTCTGGTTGTCAGCAAAACGGTATTCTTTTTACGCAAACCGATCTACTAGGTTGCACATTAACTCAAATATTGCAACAGTATATTGATCCGAAATGACCCAGTCACCGTGATCCGGGGGTAAAAATTGTTCGCGGTACTGTACAAACAGCCGGACCTTCGACATCGCGATAAAATTGGCTGGGTATAAAGTTTCTGGAAATGGGTGGACGCAATATCCCAATGGATACGTTAGAACCGCGATATGGAACGATATCGGAACGAATTCCGTGGTGTATGGCTCAGGGCCGGCTCAAGGCGTCGTACAAAGTGGCGTCTATACGGGGCACCATCTTCGCGATACAAAAATCCTTCATTTTTCCTAATTTGTTTCTTTATACACATTATTTTTATATATTTATATGTACTTTGTTAACTTTGTATTATTTTATACATATTTTATTATTTGGTATACGTTTATATACTACTTTCTTATTATTCTTATTATAGCTAATATAATAATAGGTATATTTTGTACAAATAAAAATTTGGGGATTTTGGAGCATTAAAGATATTCAGAAATTCGAGATGTGGGAATTCTAGGGAATTTGGTAACTCGGGAGATGGGAATATGGGGAATTTGGGAATTTATCGTATAAGAATTGTGGAATCTAGGGAATTAGTGGAATTTAATATCCGAGAATTTAGGGATTTTAGAACTTGAAAATTTGAGGATTTGGGGAATTTTAGAAAATATTGAAGGTTTAGATTATTTTAGAAATTTGGGGAATTAAGGGAATTTAATATTTGAGAATTTAGGGATTTTGGAAATTGAGATGTTGAGGATTTGGGGAATTTTAGAAAATACTAAAGGTTTCGATTATTTGTGGAATTTGGGGAATTAAGGGAATTTAATATTTGAGAATTTAGGGATTTTAAAAATTGAGATTTTGAGGATTTGGGGAATTTCGGGAATTTTAGAAAATCATGAAGGTTTCGATTATTTGGGGAATTTGGGGAATTAGTGCATTTTAATATTTTGGAATTTAGGGATTTTTAAATTTTAAAATTTGAGAATTTGAGGAATTTTAGAAAATATTGAAGGCTTCGTTTATTTGAGGAGTTTAGGGAATTAGAGGAATTTAATATTTGGGAATCTAGGGAATTTTAGAAATCAAGATCCGAATAATTAGAAACTGGGGGATTCTGGGGACTGAAAATGTGGGGACTATAGAATCTGAAAATAATGATATTTAGGGATTTCAGAGTTTAAAGATTTGGTAATCTAGGGAATTTGGGGATTTTGTAACACTGTAAAGATAAAATTTCAAAATTTCAAAATATATAACAGAAAATATGAAAATTTGACGATTTGAAAATTCGAAAATATGAAAATGACCATATTAGAATTTGGGAATTTGAAAATACATACACGAAAATATGAATATTTGAGAATTTGTAAATTTGAGAATTTGAGAATTTGTAAATTTGAAAATATGAGAATGCGTAACCAAAAATATAAAAATCCAAAAAGTTGACTCAAAAATTCGAATATATGAGAATTCGTAAGTTAGTAGATTGAAAAATATTCGAATAAATAAATTTGAAAATTTCACGCCGTAACGATTAACCTTGACTAAACAAGAGCAGGAATAAACTGTACACGCAGTTCGTTTTGCAGAATGTCAGCTGTTATTTATCGAATTTACCGTTGCTTACAAGCAACACGCCTCTCCGCTAACAACATTACGCTGCACTGATTTTATTGGCGCGTCCTGTAGTTTTAACATCGATTGCACGCTCGTAATTGCGAAATGGTACGATCGGGGTGGGCTAATAAATGCAACCCAATTAACACCCAACGGTTCTACAAACCTGACGAACTATGCGTTGCCGATATTCAATTTTCGGCTCGCGATTTATCACCCAAATACGCTGACGTTTGCGAATCTATTGCAATTAAGATTTTTCTTTCACTCCCATGGTCATCGATTTTAATCAACTGCTTTTTTTACACTCCCCTGAGTAACTTTTACGTGATTTATTTAATTATTTAGAGTAATTCTTTACAGTACTAAATTGTTACTGATTAAAGTATTAATTTATACTATTATTAGTACTATAGAACTCATTAAATTTCCTTTAGAGGTTTTTGAGAAAATTTGTATTTGGCAATTTGGGAATTTTTTTGTTTAGGTATTTGGAATATTAAAAATGGAAATTTGGGGAATTAGAGCCATTCTGGGGAATTTGGAAATGTAGGGATTTGAGGGGATGGAAATTTTTGAATTTAGGAATTTGGAGATTTGGGGAATTTTTAGAAATATTGAAGGCTTTAATTATTTAAGAAATTTGGGGAATTAGTGGAATTTAATATTTGAGAATTTAGGGATTTTTTAACTTGAGAATTTGGGGAATTTTAGGAAATATTGAAGGCGTCGGTTATTTAAGAAATTTGGGGAATTAGTGAAATTTAATATTTTAGAATTTAGGGATTTTAGAATTTGAAAATTTCAGTTTGGGGAATTTTAGAAAATATTGAAGGCTTTAATTATTTAAGAAATTTGAGGAATTAGAGGAATTTAATATTTGGGAATCTAGGGATTTGAGAATTTGTGAATTTAGGGAAATTGGGGAATTTTAGGATATTTCAAAAGTTACGGTTATTTGAGAAATTTAGATAATTAGAGGTATTTGTTATTTGAGAATTTAGAGCTTTCAAATTTTGTTAATTTAAAAATTTATAGAATTTAGAAAATCTGAAAATGTAAATTTTTAAATATAAAAATATTAAGTTTACAAATTTACAAGTTTGAAAATATAAAAATTAAAAATATAGTGATTCAGAAATGCAAAATACACAATTACAAATTTAGAAATATAAAAATATCAAAGTTGCAAAGCAAGCCTCGAAAAAACAAAAATCTAAAAATTCCACAACTTACTATTTCACATAAATATTATTAAAAAAAGAGTTACTATAATCGTTCTCATAAAATTCGAAGCGTCACCTCGAGCGCCATTTTGTGACTACGTGTTATAAAATGGCTACGTGTTAATACCAAACGACTTCACCGAAAGTAAACAACGTCATTCGATACGAATGACGAAATTCAAAGGAATCACATCGATTTCATTATTTCGATTAAAATTCGAGGTTAAAATACCGAATGGATGAATTCAAGCGGAATTCGATGGCAGAACTAGTTCGCAGTTTCATAAATGTTTCTCTTTCCGTGACAAAGAAAAATACTGGTTGAAAGTTGAGAAACGCTCATAAAAGCTCGTTATTTTCCGTAGAAATACGCTGAAACCTTTTTCGCTTGGTTTGCCTCTGGTTCAGTCACGATTCAGAAACAAATTAATACGAGATCGATTGATACAGGCACCGAATAAAATTGCCAAAGAAAAGGATCGATGCTTGTTCGTTCCAATCGTTTCGTTTCGTTTCGTTTCGTGCCTTTCGAACAGCATAAAGTATTCCCAGCCAGCAGTCTACGAGAAAAGTAATTAACTCTGCTCGATAGCTTTCAATATTTGTAGCAATTTACTTCGCGGCCATATTCGTTAGTGCTTTCGTTACAATCGAAATAGTATACGAATGTTCGCTAATATTTATTTATACATTCTTTTCATTTTTTTAATTTGATTCATTTCGAATCTTTACATTTTCAAACTGGCAGGGTTTCTTTCAATTTTAGGGTTTCCCTATTTTCGAATTCTTGGATTTTTGGATTTTTCAAGTGTCGAGGTTTTGAAACTTTTGAGTTTTACAGGTTTTTTGGATTTGCAAAATGGCAAGTTTTTTCATTTTCGAGATACATGATTTTTGAGTTTTCAAACTTTCAGAATTTTATATTGTCGAGTTTAGTACATTTTCGAATTTTATGATCTTTGAATTCTCGGATTTTTAAATCTGCAAATTATTGAGTTTTCTAAATTTTCAAATTTCCAAGTTTTCAATTTTCACCTTTCCAATTTTCCAATTCTGACATTTTCAAATTTCTTCACGTCGCAAATTTCCAAAATTCTAAAACTTCAAAATCCCCAAAATTCCTAGACATCCAAATTTGCACATTTCTAAATCCCTAAATTCCCAAACTCAAACGTCCCAAAATTTCTAGATCCTCAAATCCCATAGAGTACAAATTGCAAAGTCCTCAAATCCCAGAATATCCAAATCATAGAATCTCCAAAATCCAACATCTCCAAATACTAAAATCCACAAATTCCAAAATATCCAACTTTCAAAGTCTCCAAAACCCTAAATCCCCAAATCCTAAAGTTCCAAAATTCCAAAATGCCGAAATCCTAGAATCTGCAAAATCCTACGTCTCCAAATACTAAAACCCCAAAATTCCAAAATCTTCAAATTCCCAAATCCCAAAATCCTAAATCCTGAAATTGCCAAATACCAAAACCCCAAAATTCCCAAATCCCAAAATCCCAAAATCTTCAAATTCTCAAATCTCAAAATTCCCAAATCCCAAATCCTGATATTCCCAAATCCCAAAACCCCAAAATTCCCAAAATCCCAAAATTTTCAAATTCTCAAATTCCAAAATTCCCAAAACCCTAAACCCCAAAATTCTCAAATCTCAAAATCCCAAATCCTGATATTCCCAAATCCCAAAATCTTCAAATTCCCAAATCCCAAAAACCCAAAATCTCCAAATCCCAAAATCCCAAAGTCCTAATATCCCCAAATCCCAATATCCCCAAATTCCAAAATCCCCAAATCCCCAAATCCCTAAATCCCCAAATCCCCAAATCCCCAAATCCCCAAATCCCCAAATCCCCAAATCCCCAAATCCCCAAATCCCCAAATCCCCAAATCCCCAAATCCCCAAATCCCCAAATCCCCAAATCCCCAAATCCCCAAATCCCCAAATCCCAATATCCCCAAATCCCAATATCCCCAAATCCCAATATCCCCAAATCCCAATATCCCCAAATCCCAATATCCCCAAATCCCAATATCCCCAAATCCCAATATCCCCAAATCCCAATATCCCCAAATCCCAATATCCCCAAATCCCAATATCCCCAAATCCCAACATCCCCAAATCCCAATATCCCCAAATCCCAACATCCCCAAATCCCAACATCCCCAAATCCCAATATCCCCAAATCCCAATATCCCCAAATCCCAGTATCCCCAAATCCCAACATCCCCAAATCCCAATATCCCCAAATCCCAATATCCCTAAACCCCAACATCCCCAAATATTTACGTCCACAAGTTGCAACAACTCCCAATAGAAAATTACGTCCCCAAATCACAAAACACCCCAGGCATGAAATTTCCGCGTGAGAAAATACAGTGTAATCGGACGTCGTTATAAATGACGGCAATATAACGAGCGTCCGCGATACATAACTTCAGCCTATAAACATATACAAACAGCACCAGCGCATGATACCGATAGGCAAAATGAAGGACCCTGCAGGTTTTAATTCGATTCCGCTTGTTGCGCGTCGTCCTTATATACTCGTCCCGGTGTCTTTCCATAACATTAAATAAATGTTAAGGGGTGATAAAGCACCGTGCACACGGTGAACACAAAGCGTCAGAGAGGGGAGGAACTCTCGGTCCATAAAGTGCAAGCCCGATATGGAAAGGCAACGCGATGCGTTAAACTGTCCGCGAGTTTTCGATTTACGACGTGACGGGATCGAAGTTTATACAACCGCTGCCTCTAAGAGACCGTCGCTTTTCCGCGGTCGGCTCTTTTTATTCCGTCCGCCTATATACGCTGGAGTCTATTTGCATAAGTGGGTAGAATAATGCTCGTAAACGCTTGCGATGGCGACGCGGCTCGGGGGATGTCGGACCGGTTATTATATCAAAAAATATCCTTCATTTTCATGATTTATGGATACGATGGTTAAAGCAGTTGACAATTAAATCATATTCAATGGCTACGTCGTGATTGAAATATGTTGTTAGGAAAAACATTCAAAGTAACTGTTTGGTATACATGTCGCTGTCATTGAACTTTATTTTTAGAGATATTCGCGACATCGAATGTTATTTCATGACGTGCACAGTTTAATTAGTACGTTCTAATGCTGCATGCTTGCTATAAAATCGATTCGCCTTTAATGAATGTCTGTGACACGAGAAAAGCAAAATGAGAGATTTCATAGTGTGATATGTGTAGAATGCTATAACCCAAATAATTCCATCAGAACAATTATCTATTGAAATCTAATAAATTTTAGTAGACAACCTTGCATAACTTATACAAAAAGTTATATTTAATTTAAAAAATATATATTTTAAGTAGAATCATGCTATTAAAAAAAAAAAAAATAAAAAAAACAGTTTCCAGGACTTGATCTTGGAATGATGCAATTACGGGTCAAGCACCTATAGCGCTTAGCCAATATCGCTTAAGTAAATTTATGTCTTTATCTCATCTACATATTTATAATTGTGACAAGGATATATATAATAGTCTGTTCTATTAAACATTTATAATTGATATTTTCGTTTTTGGAGTGTTACTAATTTCTGTTAAAATATTCCTAGGACAACTTTCACTATCCCTACAATTTCTACACACTCTCCAATTTCTCATTAATACACGTGCTATACATAATATATATTTATGAAATAATCATAGAATATTCCTAGGACATTTCAGGATGTTCCTGAAACATTTCTAGGGTACCTCAGAATATTCTTAGAATCTGGAGCCTGGATCATAGAATCTTTCTCCCTAGTATATATTCCTGGAATATCCCTAGAATGTCCTTAGAACATTTGTAGAATATTTTCAGTACATCCATAGAATATTTCTAGAATATCCCTAGTACGTCCACATAATATTTCTAGAATATCTCTAGTACGTCTATAAAATTTTTCTAGGAAATCCCTAGTATGCCCACAGAATATTTATAGAATATCCCTAGTGTGTCCACAGAATATTTCTATAATATCTCTAGTTCGCCCATACAGTATTTCTAGGAAATCCCTAGTATGCCCACAGAATACTTCTAGGATATCCCTAGTGTGTACACAGAATATTTCTATAATATCTCTAGTACGTCCAAACAATTTTTCTAGAAAATCCCTAGTATGCCCACAGGATACTTCTAGAATATCCCTAGTGTGTCCACAGAATATTTCTAGAATACCCCTAATAATACATCCATAGAACATTTCTAGAATATCCCTAACACCTCATCAGAGTATTTCTAGAATATCCCTAGAACATCCATACATTCATAGAACGTCCTAATATCTCCATATAATATTCCTAGAATATTCCTAGTACACTCATGCACTATATCTAAAATATCCCTAGCACCGTTCTTCTCAGGTTCTCCCTAGTTCCTTCCAAAAATATCCATCGAATATCATAGAATTGAGATGCAACGAAAATATCCCTAGGGCATCTTCAGTACATCTTTCGTCCGCTTTCCGAGCAATTATCATGGAACGCAACCTAACGGCAGAAATTTTGTTCGCGACACAGGTTATCCTTGCACGGTGTATCCGCCAATGCCAAGGTTGCAGGACAAACAAACGGAGAGTATAGGGGAATCCGAGCACGTACGTCTGGTGTTTGTATATGCACGGCCTCCTCGACCTCACGGGGGCCAGTGTACCTTGACTCTCGCGTCGGTTTTATGGCTCGCAGTTTGCCCGGGGATCGTTCGTATCACCCTGTACAACGCCGTTTTGCTAGGACATGCACGATTTTCACCGGACACCGACGATTTCTCGTGACGCTGCCCGTCGCGTCCTGGGAAAAAAAAACGCACGCAGCACCAGGACCCCACTCTATTATGCCAAATGCATTGTCTGCCGTGTCCTCGCACAGGACGTGACAGGGTAACGCGACTTAGCTCCTACCTATGCCAATTGTTCTACCTGCAACAGGAATTTGGCTCCCGACGGGAAAACAGCGGACATTTAACGATCACGTGACCGTTTCGTTCGAAAACATAGACCAGATTAAGCTGATTAACTTCATGTCTAACAAATGTCTCATCCAAACCATATCAGTACCCTTACAACTACATGTCACACACGTGACGCACACTGCAATTGGGATGTGATAAATTAGACTCGTATTTTTACTGCAATTCAATTTTGGGTCAAATTCTAATTATAATCAGTATCATCAAGAATCGCTGAAGGCAAAACGTGCCTGACATTTTAACATTCTTTAGTTGTCTTATCGTTGTAGCAGTAATTAGGTAGCTGTACATGACGCAACTGCCTAGGAAATTGTAGGTTAACAAATAATCGACTGTTATAGTTACTTAAATATCAGAATGATTGACGGTGCAAAGCTAAGAATGCCTGAATAAAGAGAATAAAGCTTAAGTAGACATCCGATCGGATCCCAAGGTAAGAACCGAATAAAGGGAATGTTATAAAACCTGAACGAAGTGAATCTACGTTCGAGTGATCAGCAAACTTGGAATGGATAAAGGGAACGTAAAACCTTTCCGTATTTAGTCGAAAAAGTGTTTAGCCCAGAAATCTGCTTTACCGACCAAAGCGTCGTTTTTAAATCATTAAGAAAAAACGCGGACCAATCAGAGTGCGAGAACTGCGCGCGCCGCGAGAGCGACTCTGATTGGCTGGTGTTTTTTCTTAATAATTCAACAACGAAGCTTCAGATCTCATTTTTGTAAAGGAAAAAGTTGTTCAGAATCACGAACCCTATCACCCACTTCCATTTCCTACACCAGTTGTGGGACACCCTGTATGCGTATCAAATTAAACAATTAAGAAGTTTGAAAATTGAGATTAGCAGTTCAGATATACTGAAATTTGTTAATTTACGAATGGTCAATTAGAAAATGTAGAAACTTAATTTAATCTTGAAACTTGCCTGAACATTGTAGCAGTAATTAGGTAGCATGATGCCTGGGAAATTATAGGTTAATAAATAACCGACTGTTATTGTTACTTAAATATCAGAACGATTAATGATGGTAAAAGCTGAGAATGTCGGAATAAAGAGAATAAAGGCTGAATAAAGCTTAAGTAGACATCCAATCGGATCCCAAGGTAAGAACCGAATAAAGGGAATGATATAAAACCTAAACGAAGCGAGAATCTACCTAACCTTTTCGTATTTGGTCGAAAAAGTGTTTAGCCCAGAAATCTGCTTTACCGACCGATCCTTTTAAACGTGGCCGAGGATTTTTCAACGGGCAAAGCCAAAGAGCCGGTTGAAAAATAAAAGAAATTCAAGGTATTCGTTCCGCAATCCATTAACGAGGCAGCTTTGGGAGCACGTGTACGTGCCCCGTCGAATATTCGGCGTTGAGGCGAGGCCTACGCTGGCTTAACGCCGCATTTCCAAAAGGACGGTATTTAGAGGATGATTTCGAGGCACGTGCCAGTACGCAGAGCGGTGGTCATCGATATCCGAGCACGGCATTTTCAAAGGAGTTATTCAGCACGGTATGCTCTAGTCTGGCCGTTGAACCGACTGGATAGAATGCCAAATCTCTCCTATTCCACATCCCGGCTACCACTGTCTCTGTCCACGTCTTTGGCTCTTTATCGGGTCTCTCTGATGTCCTATTCTCCTGATACCATCTCTGTCATCTGATTGCTTCCCGTGCTCTGTGTTTTGCACTTTGCCTTGATTAATCGAACATTGATGCCCGAAATGCTGGTCGATACTCATCACTTATGCGATACTGAATTATGGGACGATTTGGCTAAATGTTTGTATACTGGGACTTTATGTAAGTTTTTTGTTTCTGTAGATGTGCAATATTTTATAGATTCCTTCTTACGGTCATAAAATTTTCTAAATTCTTGCATTTTAAATTTTTAAGGTACGAGACACTTGTAAAATTCACAAATTTTTGAAACCTACAATTTCTCAAATATTCAGATTTCTAGGTTCTTAAGTGTTTAAATTTAGTTTCCAAAATTCTCTCATCATTGAATTCCCAAATCCCCGAATTCCTCAAATCCTAAAAATTGGAAAATTAAACAATTGTTAGACACGGTACTTTTAAACGAAATGTCCACTGTATATATGCCTGACAGGAAAGTCCGTGACATCACGCGAAATGAAAAGCACACCACATAATTTCAATGTTAAAGGGGAAAGTCATCGGCCCAAATACGTCAAATGTATACGCGTGTACCGTCCATAAAAGCGGTCAAATGGTATTTCATTTCCGGCTAACTCGTCACATGACTCCTTTCATTACAATCGAACTGCCGGTATGAATATAAAAAGGAAGAAATTGTATACAGCGATAAAACATATCCGTATACTTTCTCCTTTCTCGAGGGAATTTGATTATCGTCGTAAATAGACGGCACGAAATTTATTATTAAATAATATAGTTCGTTCAATTAACACGTTGACTTTCACTGTATTCGTACGTTAAGCCTGAATTTTTATTAGGAACATAAATTTACCATGCTAACGGTCAGCGAACTAATAAAAATGGCCGACGCGCTTTTGCCGTTGTAAATTGATCTTATTTATAATAATAAAAGTATAAGTGTTCTCGACAACATATAACATTTGAATTGTTCTTCGCTTTCTCGATAAATTTTCAGTACTTGATGTTAAAAGTACCATCGCATCCGCCATATTTGTTTTGCACGCCAGCGTCCCTGTAGCCCAGTGACTGCTTTCTTTTCCGATACTCGAAAACTTTGTAAAACTAATTTTTAATTTGCTATACGTGAACTGAAATTGAACCACCTTCGAATAATGATACGAAGCGAAATTTGTTTATACTATTTCTTAGAACATGTTTATTTTATTCTTGTGTTAAGAGTCTAGCAATTTTATTGACACTCGAACTATATTATCATTGCTGTACTTAATTTTATGAAAGCGAGTTTTCTGAATATATTTGTCACATGCGTGTCTGGTAAGTTGGCACGCCCTACACCAATAGGATTTGCGTACTTTTCGACTGTCAACTTGTCAGCCACGTACACAGTTCTTGAATATTTAATATTTTGTAACTTGGAAGTAAATTATGAAATACTTCAACAAAAAGCATTCCATCAAGCACGTTTTCATGTTCTTGAAAGGGTTAATCACTGACTACTAATTAATTAGACTTGCAAGCGAAGTTTGGAAACTTGTAGAAACTTCCAAATCGTCAGATTTTGAACTCGTCAAATTTTAATTATACTTTTTATTAATTATCATGTTCAGACCGTCTGTACACGTGGAGAGGGTGAAAGTTGGAATTCGAGCGTTCGATACGAGCGCTGTTTAATCGGGTAGGTTTATCTTAGGAAACTTTGCATTAATTAGTTTTATCGTCGGTCTCGGAACCGACGCCGGTTTATACAGGCCCAAGAGGAAAAGTTTATTTCTGCGGGCAAGAGGTTTATTTATTCAGATGCCGTGATCGCGCGTTGCGTGCCAAAAGTTCCTTAATTTCGTAAAATTGCTAAATAACTGGAGGTAGACACGCTCCGGCAATGATTAAGACATCGATCGTTTGATTAGAAGGCGGCCGTACATAAATATCTGCTAAACGATGTAAATCATCAAGTAATATTACATCAGTTTTATTGAAATTATATGCTGAATTCTTTAGTTGAGGTGACTCAGAAGTTCCATAAAGATAATAATTATTTCCTATTCAAAAAATTTACTTATAGGAAAGACATATAATGTTGCAATTTGTGGATAATACATTTACTGTATTGTGACCTTGAAATAACCTTGAAACAATGTTGAACTGATCTTGAAATAACCTTGAATTAACCTTCAACTGATCTTGAATTAACCTTGAGAAAATCTTGCACTGATCTTGAAATAACCTTGAGATAATCTTGAACTGATCTTGAACTGACCTTGAAATAACCTTCAACTGATCTCGAATTAACCTTGAAACAATCTTGAACTAATCTTGAACTGACCTTGAAGTGATATTGAACTGATCTTGAAATAAACTTAAAATAATCTTGAACCAATCTTGAAGTGATCTTAAACTGATCTTGAAATAACCTTGAAACAATCTTGAATCAAAAGTTTAAAAACATCAACATAGAAAATTATTTTGTTTGAATGAAATAATAAGATCAAAACAGAGGCACATTACCAACAAGTTCATCAAACGAATACTAAAATAACGCAATAGCAACATCATATCACGCGATGTAGCAAAAAATCGTGAACTCTGCAATAAACTTTGTATCAAGACGATATCACAGATATTGCAAAACGATCTACAGGGTGTTTAAAAAAAAAGAATAATTTAAATTGATACATCGCAAGTGTCACGGTATCGCCAGAAATATAATAGTCTGCAGAAAATAGATACCAATGGAGGAAATAACGCGATGACCATTGGACGAAAAAAGAAATACTCGATATTAGAGAAACGAAGGTATAATACTGTGTGTTTCGCCGTCCGTGAAATCGAGTATTCCGAATTTTCTGCAGGAAGTCATCCAGAAACGTCCACGACGTAGGACATTCTGTGCAGATGCTTCTCCGAATAGCTGAGTAAGCGCTTCATATCCCTAGCTGGGTCATTCGTTTTTGATCCTGAAGAACTTACAACAAAGTTGCTCGTCAAGGTGTCTGTAGTTAGACATTTTGAAAAAAATTGGTAGGCAGGACGTGCGGCACAGTACTGTGGTCTGCGGATCCCTGGGACATCCAACTTTTCACTTTTGGTCAAATTTGTTCGATAAACAATGTGGTCAGGACCTTTTCTATTTGTTACTTAACTAGTTATTATTATAACTAAACAATAATTAGTGAAGATTCAATTATGGGAGGGGTCCGCAAGAGAAATGTTCAAGAGGAGGTCCTGGGACCACGTAAGAACCCCTTAAGACATTACATACTTCACTCTACAAACTCAAATTTTCAGTCTACAGAGATTTGTGTTTCTGTAAAAATAAACAGTATAAATAAATCTCTTACTGTATATAATAATAAATACATTGTCCGGGTAACTGTATCTTTGAAATGAATCTAAGGGATTCAGTATGTGGAACTTGTGACTATGGGATTATCAACGTCTCCAAGTTAATTGCACCACATAAGAATGGATATTATTAAGAACTATAGAAGGTGCGATCTTTTCGTGATAACAGAATGGATTTTCACGGTATTCGCCGGGTGTCGTGAGCATTTTGTCCACGCAGCCTTTATTTTCCCGTGGCGAGTGCACGCGTGCTGAGCGCAGCTTGCACGCATGCATATTGCAAGGCTTTACTGGCTGGGTTGGTGTCATGCACGCAGAAGACGTGCTGGCATTTGGCATTGCGCCGCATATTATCCAAGGATGCACGAAATGCCTTGCCATTTGCACGCGGGACACGATCGTTCGACGTTGTTGTTGTTGCATTGCCGTTGCCGGTGCTGTTGCACGTCGCCGCTGCCTCGTTCCTACATGCTCGAAAAGGGCTGCTGACACGCCGCTCGCGAATTCCTTTTGTTTTTCACCACCGGGATCGGACAAATAGCGCGTTTTTCGAATGACACCAACAACTTCTCAACACGTAATTTCCTACGAATTCCTACGACTCGGGATACGCGCGGAATATGTAACGAAACGGGGGCTCTAATTGTTGTGTCTCTGTTTTCGAAATACCTTATCTTCTTGTTTTCCGTTTACACTCGTTACGTTCACCTGTTGTCTCCTTTCATATTTATTTCTACACTTCACAGTGCATGGTGTTTCCCTATCTTATGTCACATTTTCATTATTTTTAATTCTACGAAGAACTGTTTACGAGGGACAGGTACCTTCTCTCAAGGTTACATTTTTCAAAGTAAAACTTAGGGCCACACTTTGCAAAGTAGAACTTCTAAATGTCATATTTTTCATAATAGAATTACTCAAGGTTATATTTTTCAAGGTAGAACTTCTCAAGGTCACATTTTTTAAGATTTTAAGTCTTTGTTACTTGAAAGGTGACATTCGATTTAATACAACAATGTTAACCTGCCATTGTTTACCTAGGTCTATAGTATTATACACATCACATGATGTATAAAAAACTCAATGTCAGTTATACAGAATGTCTCACAACTAGTGTAGGAAATGCCAATAAGTGGTAGGGTTCGTGATTCTAAACAACTTTTCCCTTTGCAAAAATTGGGTTTGAAGCTTCGTTTTTGAATTTTTAAGGAAAAACGCGGACCAATCAGAGTGCGAGAATTGCGCGCGTCGCGAGAGCGACTCTGATTGGCTGGTGTTTTTCGTTAATAATTCAAAAACGAAGCTTCAGACCACATTTTCGCAAAGGAAAAAGTTGTTCAGAATCACGAACCCCATCACCCGCTTCCATTACCTACACCAGTTGTGGGACACCCTGTACGCATATCAAATTAAGCAATTAAGAAGTTTGAAAATTGAGATTAGCAGTTCAGATACACTGAAATTTGTAAATTTACGAATGGTCAATTAAAAAATGTAGAAACAATTTAATCTTGAAACTTAATCTCGAAAGTTGATTTAAATGTACAGAATAGAAACTGAGTATACAAACAGAGTATCGCGGAAACAAATATTACCGAATGCAAATTAATGGTGCAAATAATGCAATATAAATTGAGGATGCAAATAATGGAGATTGAATCCACATAAACTGGATTGTCGAGAAATTGTATAATGTATAATAAACAGAGGTGCCCAAACGTAACAGTTGATTCTGTTTAGAAAACCATTAATCGATTCCCATTATCAATTACTGCCACCGAAAGCTTAATCACGTTATAAATCGGTGCAAATCCGTGCCCACGAAGCGGAGTCTCGTTCTTAAACCGATCAATCATTCAACGACGTAACAATGAACACCGACTATGCGTCTTCGAGGATCAATGCGCGTACACGCTATATTCATGGGCCGACATTAACCCGTTAAAATGCGATTCACGAAATTGATTTCCGCATCGAAATGAGAAGGCAATTGTTCTACGAAATACAGTCAACGTTATATCGTGTACACCGTGCCATGGAAATTCAACGACTATATTCTAACGTGGAACAGGTGAACCATTTTTCTTTGCCGATAGAATTTACGAGAAAAATTCAAATATATAGAGTTTCCGGAAACAGGTGGGCAAACTTTAGGAGGGAACATTTTCCGTTTACGACATACTCTCGGATACTCGTTCGATATACATAGTAGATCGCGAAGGAAATCGAGTTTTTTGGGAGTGTTTCTTCAGAATACATATTTAAGAGATTATGGAAGAGGAAGTGGTATAAATACAGGTTAGAGTTTAAATATGCACGGAAGTAGAGGATGTCTAATGGGAATAGAATGAAATTATGATTCAGGAAGAAGCAGAGGAAGTCGCTTATATTTGTTAACGCGTTATCTTGTAGAACGTGTAACTTTACTTATTTCAACACCTTAAAAAACTCTACCGTTTATTTTAGTTTTGCAACAATCCGTTGAACAAAAGCTTACACATTGGTGACATTAAAGGTTTTCTGCTAATTTTATAACTACCACAAAGCATTTATAGGTTAAGAAATATTCATAAGACTTGACAATATGTCTTCGAATTAAAATTGATAGCCCACTTTTAATGGATATTATTATATAAAATGTATAACAACCCCAAATTTGCTTACTTACCACATCGATTCCCTCTTTAACCGCGGACCCACTTAATAACTCGAAGCTAAGAAGCTTACCTAAAACAAGACAGAAACAATGCACTCAACACTACTAATCTTCCAAAGGATTTACCAGTAATTAGCGTTATAAAGTACCTACAAGTGTTCGGCTACATCTTGTAAGTACCTTCTAGGTACTCCAAAACTAATTGTTCCTCTAACGTATTACGGTAACTATGACTTCAATGGCTCACCACGTGATTACATTATTTTACCAAAACCAATTTTTTGCAATAATCTGCATCCAAATAATTATCCGAATAAAAGTAATTGGAATAGACACAAGAAAATAATACGAAAAATCAATGTTCACCTACATCAGCAATATAACCTCACAATTTAAAAAATATGCTAACCTAAAAATCTCAGAAAATGTAATTTCAAAACAATTATTCTTACACGTAATCTCAATAATTAAATACATTTCCAAAAATTATAAAAATCCGTAAAATCGAATTTTTGAAAAGATTCGCCACGAGGAAACATCTCAATCCACAGGTTACATAATTCATTTTTTCACCGTCCATTTTGTTGGCTTTATTTGAATATATTCCCAAGAACGAGCACACGTGTTGCGACCATAACCTAAATCTAAATTCCTAACAACGTATCCTTCACCTTTATCCTTTTCGCTTTTCGAAATTTATACGAGCTTCAAATTTATTCCGCGGCTACGAGAAACTTCGTTTAAATCTGTGTCCTTCGTTTCGCATCTAGGGAGACGGTTGCTACGACGAACAAGAAATTAAATGTTCCATCGAGAACGGTAAACCGCTTTCGGAAGAGAAATAATATGAAAAATTTCCATTGTATTTCCATTCATTAATATGGATGAGAAGGGGACGGTAATGTTTGACCAGTAGCGACAGACTGATAGACGAATTAACGATGCGTTGGAACAAAACGTGTCATCTGCATGCTGATTGGGGTTGGACATCTGCGACCCGTAACCTTCCTATTCAAGATTATATATACATTTATTATTCTAACTTCCAAGTACTTCTTCGTCTTCTATTCGTACAAATATTCTGTTGTTCGATGAGAAAATTTTGTGTGGCTGGTGGATTATGTGGTACGTGGTAGGAGTTGTAATATGAATTTTAAATATGGACCTCGAAATTTGATAAGCTGCAATGATTGAAATTTGGAAATTTGGGAATTCGGGGAGCTGGAAATTTTGGAGGTTTTCAGGTTTGGTGATTTAGAAATTTTGGGATTTCTAGATTTGGAGATTTGCAAATTTCAAAATTTGGAGATATGGAAATTTGGGGATTTCAAAATTTTGAGATATGGAAGTTTAGGGATTTCAAGATTTGGAGATTTGCAAGTTCCAAAATTTGGAAATTTAGAAATTTGGCAATTTCAGTTTCGAGATTCAGAAATTCGGGAATTTCAAAATTTGGAGATATGGAAATTTGAAGATTTAGAGATTTGGAGATTTGCAAGTTCCAAAATTTGGAAATTTAGAAATTTGGCAATTTCAAAGTTTCGAGATTCAGAAATTTGGGAATTTCAAAATTTGGAGATATGGAAATTTGGGGATTTTAAGATTTAGAGATTTGAAAGTTTCAAAATTTGAAAATTTGGAAGTTTCACAATTTGGAAATTTGGGAAATTCAGGACTTGCAAATTTGGGAATTTATGGATTTAAAAATTTCGAAATTTCAAGATTTAGAGATTTAGAAATTTGGGATTTTCAACATTTGAAGATTTGCAAGTTTAAAAATTAAAAAATTTGAAAGTTTGAAGATTTATAGATTTAGAAATTTGAAAACTTCAAGATTTGGAGATTTGGAAATTTTTTAATTTCAGGACATGCAAATTTGGGAATCAGGATTTTTGCTAAATTAAAAATTTATTAATTCTAGTTTTTGAAAAACTACAAAACTTGGAAACGCAGAAATTTCAGAACTTGTAAATTTAAACAAATAAAATTTTCAAATCTCCAAATTCCCAAATTTAAAAATGAAAAAATGCACACTTGAAAAACGTGTATATCAGAATTTTAAAAAACTGAAGATTTATAAATGAGGAATTTATAGATACGAAAGTCTGTAAATTGAGAAATCCCCAATTTCAAAATTCAACAACTGTCTACCTTAACTGTACTCCACATGAGTGCTCACACACTTGGTCCTCGCGGGCATAATTGCCCTCTAGGTCACTGATCTAACCATACAACAGTCAAACACTGAATCATCACTGAAAAGAGGATTATACGGTATTTGTTGCAAAGGGTCATGCGAAATGGGTCAAAAAGACCACAGTCGTAAACTCCGTAAAGATGCCTGTTACATTGCTTCTAATCCCTCGTTTCTACTTGTATCTTTCTGTATATCTACAGAGTGTCCTATTTGAAGTTCTCTCAAAACTACACATAGCACAAAAAATATTTCGAATGAGAATGAAAAACTTTCGATTTGGACATAATTTGGTATTAATCGTTTTTTTCGTAGGTAGAGTCGTGGACATATGAAGATCAACTTCATTTTTTTATGAAACATATTTTTGAATACACCAAACCCCGTAAAAAGTTACTAACCTATTAACATCGAGACCATTAGTTTAAGAGATATTTTAATTTTAACGTGTCATTATAATCTCATAAATGAATTTTAAAGCCGCGTTACACGTCGTTGAAATGCTGCTGCAGCAGTAACTGACCACCTGCAAACAACCTACGTAAGGTCCGTTTATAAACAACCAAAAAAGCGCAGAGTTCAATTTCTCGAGTACCTTGACTGTAATCGAGTACAATCTCGTAATATTAAATTTAAAATATCTCCTAAAGCAACGGTCTTTCAATACGAGGTTCATGATTTTACAGAGAACGACGACATTGATCGGTGTATTAAAAAAAATGGTTCCGTTAAAAAATGAGTAGCCCTCCGCGCGTCCCTCGCGTCTGCACCTACAAAAACTTATTAACGAATGTCCCCCTCGAAGTCACGTTTATCGGGAACGTTCCCTGGTATCACGAATAATTTCGGAGATATGAGAGGATCACTTCAAATGGAACACCCTGTATCTTTGCTGTACAATCTCAGTTTCAAGCGACTCAAGTTGGAGAAGTCAAGTTTAATATTATCAGAATTTTGTCAAATAAGAATCGGGTTATCGCGTTAGGATCTTGAAGTTCCTTGGACGTAGGACTGACGTGAAAATTATAGTTATTTGTAATTGGTAGTAATATTCGATAGAATCGCTACGAATGGAACACCCTGTATACATATGTAAACATTGCATACGGACCCAAAATCCAGCTGGACATAACGGTACCAGTGAACCCTGACGTATATACAACATAATTAATTGATGGTAATAAAGCGTTGGAACGATTCTATGTTCCATTGGATGTGCTGGTAGTGGTGCTCATTAGACAAATACGAATAAATGTCTACCTACTTGCGAAACGGTCGTGTGCTGTATCACAAAAGATCAAATGTACGGCGTTCATTTGTTGCAGATACCGTTGCCAGGAAACGCCGGAAGACAAATCATGGAAACATTAGAGAAATGTGTCACAGAATTACACGCGTTAAACAGTATTTCTGTACACACGTTCCTCAGAAATATGAGTATTGAAACGGTACTTCGGGGATCTTGACCCTTTCGATCCTGCGAAATCGATCGCTCCTAAATCAATTATTTTTTAGCAAACGCCATTTCCCAGCCGGTACGTCCATTTACGTGATATTTCATGCAAACCCTTTAGGTTATAAAACTTTTAGATCGTAATGTTAGGCTGTGTAGTGTCATTTTGAAAACCTGTCATGTTCCACTTCTTAATTACCTTCATTTTAAGCAGTTAATTTAGAAACTTTTTTGACTACAATTTTTGAGGGAGAAATTTCTTTGAGTCGAACAAAATTTCTTAGCATTTTCTCACTTTCTGCTTTACCGACGTGCGCATAAAATTTGCAAAATTACTTAAAACAGTAGTCTTAAAACAGAATGTTAATTTGTTTTAAAACAGAAGATTTGACTTAAATCAGAAGAAGAAATTAATTTCTTCTAGCAACTTTCTAGCAGACTTTCTCAGTCTTAAAGCAGAACAAAATTTGTCGTAAAACAGAACAAAAATGAACCTTGAAATAATTTACAAAGAACCTATAAATTCATAAACATAAATATTATACATCTAAAAGTTTGCAGATGTCAATTTGCAAATGTAGCATCCTTGGAGCATTTTTGATTAATAATCGTGAAATATCTACAGAATGTCGGAACCATTGTCGGCAAAGTAGCAAGAAATGTCCATCCTTCATTCTGCAAGCTTTTCAATCGCCATTACGTACAAAGATCTCGAACGTTTCAATTTTTAATCCAACTGCAACGTCATTATCCCCGGATAGTTTATTCTTTTGTCACTGTGACGAGATCGTTAAATATTAATTCGCTCTTAAGACGAGCGCTTCATCGTTGCAATTAAAGTTCCTGTCTCTTCCGTTGAAATTTTTCGTATCATGTCGAGCCATTATTTCAAAAACCCATCAAGGATTTAATTCGGAATATTGTTTCATTGTGGAACGGTACTCGCGTTTAGTAACATTACTATAGGATAGCCGTTCTTGTGACAAAAGGACCATGAAGCTATTAAGTACACGCGAACTAATTAACTTACCAGCTTCTGGTCCGCCATTCTTCTTTGAAATCTTCCCTGACGATTGCCGGGGAAATTAATATCAACGCTATCCTAACTTTCTATCTTCTGCAAGTGGCAACGAAAATCTTTTTAGCAAAACCGTTGACAGCGAATGTCGGCCATTACTTGTTATGAAAGTTATTGGAGGGACAGTATACAGTAGAATCTCGTTATATGGCCGTCTATGCGGTAAGAAGAAATTCTATGCCAGAAAAATGGATTTGGCAATATAATGAGTTAGTATTCAGTGTTCACGTATTCGGTGTTTGAACTTTCAAGATAATGTAGTGAACTCTCGTTATATTGCAGCATTAGGTTGTGTATTGGCTTGTATTTTATTCGAGATTTCGGAAATTCGAGATTTCAGTATTTAACAATTTCAAATTTGGTAATTTGGAGATTGCTTCTGTAAAAGTTGTAGAATTTAGGAATTCAAGAATTAGAGTACTAGAGAATTCTATCAGAGTACTAGAAAATAATTCCAGGGTTCCTAAAAGTTTGAAAATTTCTAAACTTGTAAATTACGAAATTAAATTTGAAAATTATCAAATATTCAAATTTGCAAACTCAGAAATTCCAAAACGGGTCTAAGTATTTCAACGTCTGAAGATTCTAAAATTTCTCAACGCAGAACATTAAACGCGTAGGTACTTATCAAGCGTCCACTTGTCAAGCGTCCATTTATCAATCGTCTACTTATCAATCGTCCACTTATCAACCGTCCACTTATCAAGCGTCCACTTATCAAGCGTCCACTTATCAAGCTTCCACTTATCAAGCGTCAATTTATCAACCGTCCACTTATCAAGCATCTATTTATCAAGCGTCCATTTATCAAGCGTCCACATATCAATCGTCCGCTTATCAACCGTCCACTTATCAAGCTTCCACTTATCAAGCGTCCACTTATCAAGCTTCCACTTATCAAGCGTCAATTTATCAACCGTCCACTTCTCAAGCATCTATTTATCAAGCGTCCATTTATCAAGCGTCCACATATCTAACGTGTATTTATCTGACGGCGCGAAGGTTCACGGGACAGAAGAGGCGTCTTTTGCAAGGTATATCCGTGGCGATAAATAATTGAGACGGAATGGAAGCAGCGCGGAGACACAACGGCAAAAGCACGAAAATCTCGAGGGTTAAAGGAAAAGGAAGGCTTCCAGCGACGTTTTCGTCCGTTTTTCCCCTTTCTTGCTTTTCACCTCGAAAGGACGGTAAAGAGGCGAGACCTGTAACAAGCACAAAACACCCGGAACGGGCCGAATGGGTCTCCGGGAGCATTCGTTCAAAAGGAAGCACATTTATTTCAGCAACGGTGCCTGCATCTTGTAATAGGCTGGCCTATTGTGCCTCGCTGAATAATGCAACCAGCCTTGTATACAGCTATGTGCATTCTCCACCTTTTTTTTTTCTCTCTCTCTTCAGCGCGACTGTTTGACAACGTCCTTGAGAACGTGTCAGAGACGATGATATCTTAAGAATTACCACGCCAAAAGATCGTGCGATGTAATTGATGGACTTTCATATTTGTGGATTTCCAGTTTCCTGTTTCGAGTTCGGAGATTTTTAGTTTACATATTATAAACATTTAATTTTGCAAGTTTATACAGGTTTAATTTACGAATCTGTACTTGAATTTTAGAATCGATTGTAATTATAACATAACCTAAGGATCGCTAATTGCAGACTGCGCCGTCATTTTAGCTTCTTTCTTTTGTATTCATGTTGTAGCAATAATTAGCCACCTTTATATAATGCATGAAATTGTAGGTTAAGTAATGAAATTAACAATGATAATATAGATTAGCAAAAAAGTCCTAAGGTTATAATTGTGACGAGTTTCTATAGGAGTAATATGAGGGAGCTTGTGGGAAAGTGGAACTTGAGAACGGCAATATAACGAGTGTACTCGGTGTTTAGTAATTTGCTAAAATTAATTGGATTTTAATGATCGTAAGGAAGAAGTGTGAGGGAAACGATACGTAATTATCGAGAAGATTATTTTCAGTTACAACGTGATTGCAAAACGTGGCATGGAAGTACTCTTAAGGGAGCAACGTGTTTTAAGACTTAATTGCGCGCACGTCCTATCCCCTTCCGAACTTCGCTACGATGTAATCTAAATTGAACAAGGTCTCAACGGATCGATAAGACATTGTCTTCACGGGAAAGGATGGAGGCGAAACACGAACGAGTGGAAAACTGAAATTCTCTTAACAAGTGCTATCGAGATAGGCACCGGCGATAAATGGGAACCAAATTTGTACAAACAATTTGAATGAACGGTAGAGAAATATTCTAGACGGAAAGAGAGTTGGAAGTTTTCGAAATGCAGGGTTGGAAATCTGAGTATCTGAGGATTTGGGACTTAAGAAGTTTGGGAAATTTGCGACGGTGAAATACATTGCGAATTTCAAGAGTTGTTTGCATTTCGTGTGGGTGGCAATATAGCGAGAGTCTACTGTATCGAAGCTTAGTATTTGAGCTACGGGTAAAAATGACTCGAATTAAGTGGAATCGGAGCGTTTCGAGACAGCGTGAGTCGTAAAAGGAGGACACGCAAAGACGAGAACGGAAATTTCTGAGCTGGCAGGAAAGGAATGGGTCAATAAGGGACGGGACGGGAAATGAGAAGGTAACTTTCTCCTGTGATCGTCCCACTAACCGCGATATTATCAAGTCGAAGATTTCTATGTGTATCTGCTATATTCTACGCTCGTTCGCTGATTTCCCTTCTGTATAGGGTGTTTCAGTAATCGTGGATAACCCCTACTTACAAGTTATATTAGGTTAGAATTCATATAATTTAAGTTATACCTTGATACCACAACTTGTAATTAATAAAACTACTTGTATTTGATACCATAACTAGCAATTAATTCCTAGTACCTTTACAACTTGTAATTAATGACATTACTTATGTTTGATATCATAACTAATAATTCATTTCATTTGTGACATTATAACTTCTAATTGATAAGTTGTAATTGGTATTAAAAGTAGTAATTAATATCACAGTTTGTAGGTGATATTACAATTAATACCATAACTTGTTGATGCTACAATTTCTAATTGATAACGCAACTTGTATTTGATATCACAGCTTGTAACTGATAACACTACTTGTATTTGATATCACACCTATTAATTAGTACCATAACTTTTGATATTATGACTCCTAATTGACAATACAAGTTCTAAGTGGTATTAGATTTTGTAATTAATATTACAATTTGTTAGGTAATAATTTGCAATTAATACCACAATTTGTAGTTGACACTGTAATTTCTAACTAATAACTTGTAGTTGGAATGGTAACTTATAATTGATATCAGAACTCATAACTGGAATCATAATTTATAATTAGTATCACCACCTGCAGTTCATACAAGTTATAATTGGTATCCAACTTGTAATTCATAACATAAATTATACTTGATAAGATAATTTTTAATTGATATAATTTACAATTATTATCACAACCTGTAGTCGATATTATAATTATGCCATAACAGTTGAAATTACAATTTATAATTGATATCAGTACATGGGATTACAATTTATAGTTAATATCACTACCTGCGGTTGGTACAACTTATAATAGACATCAAAACTAGTATGTAGTTCTAGAACTAGTAATATCATAATTTGTAACTGAAATTACATGTTAATGATATCACAATTTATAGCTGACATAATTTACAATTACTATCACAACCAGTAGTTATCATTACAGCTTATAATTAATACCACAATTTAAATTGATGCTAAAACTCATATCACAATGTCCACTTACATGGCAAGTTATAATTGATGTTACTATCTGTAATGAATAATATATAACCGACAAATTACATATTTTTATATTAAAACAATATTTAAGTATCACCATTCTGAATGATACGATAACTCAACAGAGCGTACTCATAAATTAGAAACTTATCTCAGGTACAATGTCAGTATATCATTTTTTATTCCTGTAGACTTCACAACCTCCCTTTAGTTTTCCTCGACTAATTTATGTAGGTCAAATAAATCTTCCAAGTTATTCACAGAAATATACTTCAGGTAAATTTTCAGTGTGCCAGGTTTTCACCACGATATAAATTTCATATCAATTATGTGTGTGATGTTAAAGAGGTATGAATAAAATAATGAAATAGTAAAACTGTACAAAATGAGACTGACAGTTGACTGCAGCGCCATCTGCTGTATTCTAAAACAAATAAACCCAATTTTATTTCTTCGTTTGCATTTATTCTTTGCCCTCAATATTTGTCATACTTCGTGTCACAATCTGTGCAGATCAAAAGAGTATATACAGTTGAATAAATATTGTCATACTAAATCAAAAGGTTTGTCCTGATATTTTGAAAGTTATGAACACTGAGATGTACAGTGAGAGAATTAATGTGATACCCTGTGTGTGTTAGTGATCTTTGAACCGAAAACGTAGAATGTTCCAAGTTCTCTGTAGATACGATTCTTCCTTCTAATAACAGTTAGAAGTCAAAGGACGAGTCAGCTCGTGAAATCGTGCTTCCTCTTTGCAGTTCGCCCGCGACACCGCCATGCCACCGAATTTCTATGCTTCACTGCAGACTTTAGGGTGTCTCGGGAAATAACCTAACCTGACGCTTTGACGATTATCGAGCGTGAATAACCCACTTATTTTCCAAAACCACCTTCGCACTTCCCTATAATAGTTACGGTGTCTATAATTTCATACGTGTACATTGAATATTTGCAAATTCAAGATTTGGAGATTTTGAAATTTCAGAATTTTCAAATTTGGGAATTTAGGATTTTGAAATTTAGGGATTTTATAGTTGGGAAATTTGGGAATTTAGAGATTTAGGGATTTTATAGTTGGGAAATTTGGGAATTTAGAGATTTGCAAATTTGGGGACTGAGAAATTTGGGGATTTGGGTATTTAAAATTTTGGAAATTTGGGGATTTAGGTATTCAAAATTTGGGGAATTTGGGGACTTAGAAATTTGGGGATTTGGGGATTTAAAATTTTGGAAATTTAGGGACTTAGAAATTTGGGGATTTAGGTATTCAAAATTTGGGGGATTTAGGTATTCAAAATTTGGGGTATTTGGGGACTTAGAAATTTGGGGATTTAGGTATTCAAAATTTGGGGTATTTGGGAACTGAGAAATTTGGGGATTTGGGTATTTAAAATTTTGGAAATTTGGGGACTTAGAAATTTGGGGATTTAGGTATTCAAAATTTGGGGTATTTGGGGACTTAGAAATTTGGGGATTTTGAAATTTAAAAATGAAGGCATTTGGAAATATGTAAGTTTGGGAAATTTGGAATGTAGAATTTGGGAGATCTGGGGATCTGGGAAATTAAGAATTTAGGGATTTGTAAATTTAAAAATTAGTGTATTTGGAAATGTGGTAAATTTGGAATGTAGAATTGTGAAAACTTGAGAACAGAAATGTAAGAATCTGGAAATGTAGGAAAGTGTCGCAACAGACCAAAATAAAAAATTGCCTAAACCAACGCGACGTAGGAAAATAACAGTGGCCGAGTTAAATGATCAGTTTTGAAATCATCGAAGTGTAAAGATAGTATTATACTACTTAGATGGTTCTTGACGGGTGAAACTATCGATATCATAAAAATCTTAGTTTAAAAGTAGATGCCATTAATAAGACGTTATAGTTTTCACGGCATTACTCGAGTAAAGGTGGAGGGCGCAAACTTTTGCAGTTTCCCAATAATGTCTCTAAACCACGACAATTCTAAAGTTTAATTTTGTTCGCGGCCCTCGAGGAACAAAGCAATATCACTTAGAGAAAATACGATGGAATAGTAGCGGTGAAAATGTTATCTATGGCGAAAGTTCTGCGTCGAATGTTGTAAACTTGTTTGTGCGTTTACATGACGGCGTTCTACGTGAGCTTTGTGTTGTTTCAAATGGAAATTTAATCTAACTTGTTTGATAAATAAATGTTATTGTACTTCATCTTTGATACTGCTTCATTTATGTTTGTATTATTCGGTAAGTATTTAATTATCCGATTATGGAAATTGGAGGCAATATAACTAGAATCTGCATATTCGATAATACTTATTTATCAAGCTATCGATAATGGTTCGATGGTATCGATATAACGAGTTACTGATGACGGTTCGATATTATAGGTTTATGGATATATTGAATTATCGATAATGATATTTTGATATATCGAATTATCGATAACCGTGCGATATTGTCGATATATTGAATTATTGGTGTCAGGTCGATGATCGATATATCGAATTATCGATCTTAGTTCGATATTGTCGATACATCGATTTATCGATTTCGATTCGATGTTATCGATATATCGACTTATCGATTAGGATACAATATTATCGATATATCGAATTCTCGATGTGGTTCGATATTTCGATATATCGAATTATCGATTTTGGTCCGATGTTATCGATATATCGAAATATCGATCTTGGTTCGATATTATCGATATATCGAATTCTCGATGTGGTGCGATATTTCGATATATCGAATTATCGATTTTGGTCCGATGTTATCGATATATCGACAATTCGATATATCGAAATATCGATCTTGGTTCGATTTATCGAAATATCGATCTTGGTTCGATATTATCGATATATCGAATTATCGATGTCAGTATGATACTATCGATATATCGAATTATCGATATCAGTATGATACTATCGATATTACCGATTACAATTATAATAGATAATAGTTGAATATTTATCGATAATGTTTCGATATTATCAACATATCGAGTTGTCATTGCTAATATTTCGATATGATCATATCGAGTTATCATCGATAACAGTTCGATGTAATCAGCACACCGAGTAACGATTACCAATATTTCGATCTTATGAACACATCGAGTTATAGCTACCATTTCCACGCCATCGAAACATCGAATTATCGACAGAACATCAACATGATCGATATTTATCGATAACGTCATCGATAACAGGAGCTCTGTCGCTGACACTCGAAAGAAAATGATATTCACGAATCGAGAGAAGAAGGCGGAAGAGCAGGGGGTTGCATCGCCATGAATCTTGGCGCGGTCCTAATTGGAAAAGTCCACGGTGAGATATCGAATCGAACGATCGAGATTTCCGAGCACGTAGCGCGTTTGTTTCCATGGGGAAAAATTATCCTTCCGACGGTGAACGTGGTGTCTCGACGCAGGTGTCTGCGCCACGTGCCGCGATTCGTATTCAGCGTCGCGAAAAAAGAAAAGGAACAATGCGTCGGCTTTCACTCTCCCTCCGTTTTGCAGTTGTCGTCGTCGTCGTCAGCGTCGTTGCTTTTTCTATGCTCGACGAGAAATCGGAATCCAATCCCGCCGGGATGAGTTTTCTTTCACAAACGGAAAGCGTCGCGAAGAATGAAGCATCTTACAGACAACTTTGACTTCTGATATTCATCTTTCCTTTCGGATGATCCCTCTTTGTTCTGTCACGCTTCCATCGTTTGCTCTCGGGACAATCAAATTATCATCCTCGCATCGGTCCCATTTCCATTTTACTATTCTTCGCTGGAAATTAGAACTTGGCGCGCTTTCGATACATTTTCCCGCCAATTTTCAAATTTGTTCATTTTCAAGTTCTGAAATTTGCAAATTTCCAAGTTGTATAATTCTTGAATTTGCAAATTTGTTATTGCTCAGATTTCCAGGTTTTCAAATTCTCAGATCACAATTTCTCAAATTAAAATTCCCTAGCCTTCAAATCCCCAAATTTGTAAATTTCGAAGTTCTCAAACTTCCAACTTCTCGTTTCCGAATCCCTAAATTCCCAAGATCCTTAAGAGCCCGAAATTCCCCAAATTCCGTAGTTCTAAAATTCCCTAGTTCCCAAATTCCCAAGTTTTCAAATTTTGAAGTTCTCAGATTTCTAACTCCTGATTTCCGAATCTCTAAGTTCCCATAATTAATAAATCCCTAAATTCGCAACTTCCCCAAATCCCCAAATCTAAAAATTCCGTAGTTCCCAATTCCCCATATTCCTGAAATCTCCAAAATTCTCTAAATCCCCAAATTCCAGAAATCCCTAAATTCTCAAATCTCTTAAATCCAGCAATTCGTATATCTCCAAATTCCCAAAATCCCCAAGTTCCCCAAAATTCCCAAAATCCCTAAATTCCCCAAATTTCTACCACATCACACTTTCAAGTATCTTCAAAAATCAACTGCACAATGGAAACCCAAATATCTAAATTCTGCTTATAAACAAATTCAGCCCCCTCAATTCTGTTTACGGCAATATAACAAGAGTTTGTGGTAACAATGATCTGAAGACACTGATACGGTGCCATATTTCACGACGCATGATTTACAGAAACAGCAGGAAAGAGAAAAATCGTTAAATCAATATATTTTGACTGTTTTATGGACAGAATTGGCTGCAAGTTTAGCACCGTACGAGGCTTTTTCTGTCAAATATGCGGCTGATGCATCGCTTTTATAAATCGCTCGGGACATCGGCCGAAAAAGTAACGCGACATAGCTGTTTTTTTTTCTCAGTAGCTGACAAAATCGAGATAACAAATGGCACCGGTGTTATCAATCACGATAGATTTCCGATTGCGTGCCTCACCTAAAAATTTATCGGTAATTTCGCGTCGCGTTTTACGATGGCTAACGTGTATCTCATCGATAGCTCCGTGTTTCTCTCGTTCGTTTCCTTTTTTTACGAGCACATCTTTGTTATCCGTGATGCGAATCAATAATTCCCCTAGCATAATGCAGCGATGAAATATGTATGAGGTACGTGTTGAAATGCTGATACCGATGAATATCGATCGATATCGAACTGGGATCGATAATTTTATTGATAAATATCGATAGTTATCGACAAATATCGATGAATATCGACGTGACTATCGATAACGTTATCGATCAATATCGATAGTTATCGACAAATATCGATGAATATCGAAGTGCTATCAATATCAACCAATATCGATAGTTATCGACAAATATCGATGAATATCGAAGTGCTATCAATAACGTTATCGATCAATATCAATCAATATCGAAGTGATATCAATAACGTTATCGGTCAATATCAATCAATATTGATAATTATCGACGAATATCGATGAATATCGACGTGCTATCGATAACGTTATCGATTAATATCGATCAATATCGATAGTTATCGATAAACATCGATGAATATCGACGTGCTATCGATAACGTTATCGATCAATATCGATAGTTATCGACAAATATCGATGAATATCGAAGTGCTATAGATAACGTTATCGATCAATATCAATCAATATCGAAGTGATATCAATAACGTTATCGGTCAATATCAATCAATATTGATAATTATCGACGAATATCGATGAATATCGACGTGCTATCGATAACGTTATCGATTAATATCGATCAATATCGATAGTTATCGATAAACATCGATGAATATCGACGTGCTATCGATAACGTTATCGATCAATATCGATAGTTATCGACAAATATCGATGAATATCGAAGTGCTATAGATAACGTTATCGATCAATATCAATCAATATCGAAGTGATATCAATAACGTTATCGGTCAATATCAATCAATATTGATAATTATCGACGAATATCGATGAATATCGACGTGCTATCGATAACGTTATCGATTAATATCGATCAATATCGATAGTTATCGATAAACATCGATGAATATCGACGTGCTATCGATAACGTTATCGATCAATATCGATAGTTATCGACAAATATCGATGAATATCGAAGTGCTATGGATAACGTTATCGGTCAATATCAATCAATATCGATAATTATCGACGAATATCGATGAATATCGAAGTGCTATCAATAATGTTATCGATCAATATCGATCACTATCGATAATTATTGACGAATATCGATGAATATCGAAGTGATATCAATTAGGTTAGGTTAAGTTGAATTTTATAAAAGAATAAATAGAAATACATTGAATTATGTTACAACTCAAGCTAGATTAGAACTAATACTTAAATAAAAGTAAATAGAAATTAATAATGAAGACATATACCAAGTTAGGTTAGGTTAGATTTGAAATTTAGTCAAGGATAAATAAATATACCAGGTTAATCGAATTTGAAGTATGAAGATAAATAGATTAGTATAGAAGAAAGGTTAGGTTAACATAGAAATTTAAACAAATAGAAATGAATAATGAACATATATATCAAGTTAGGTTAAGTTAGATTTGATAGTCAAACAGGAGTACAGAGGTTTCAACGATGAAATCATGTATCAGAACACTAAAATCAGACTAATTTAATTTGGTCAGATTAGGTTAAATGAAATTTAATGTTTCAACAAAAATACATTTCATTAACCACCATTTAAAAAGAATATAAGTACAGAAAACTAGCGAAACTCTATCTATTTGGCCGTTTTGATCGTCTACATTCTCACGCCGCTTGTTTGTCAGAAACTGTTCTCGAAATCTTTCCGCTTGTTGGAACGCGCACTAGAACGCTCGTTTCCGCTCGCGGTGCCATTATTCCGCGAAAACTTTGGACGCAGCCCGTCACTCGAACGTCGCCACAGAAGTCATTCTTTCCCAGCTTTCTCTTCCTCCTGTATTTTCGCTTACATTTCGCTTATACACGCTACCCGAAAACGTCTCTTCGATTTCTTTCCGCCGCTTCGTTCTTGTCGCCGGCGTTTCAGCTTCGATTCTTCCGCGACGGTTGCTCGAATTTCTAGTCGACGATCTCTGACAATCGTCCAGATTGTCTGCGGTCGCGGACAACCCACCAAATCGTTCTCGAAATTCTCGATCGTTCCCACAGAATTCAGGAGCCCGCATAGAGATGCGATCAACTATGTGCCATGTATTATATAGGACCAGTCGTTTATGTTGCTCGTTCGGGATAATGCGGGGATGCGACAGATATGTCGAGTGCATTCTGAAGAGTCTCCAGGGCATGTTTATGACGGTCGATAGATTGGAATTTCGAGGATTTTGGAAATTTTTACACTTTTCAAATTTGGAAATTTTAGTCATTTTGGAAACTTGAAAATTTGAAGGATTTTGGAAATTTGAATACCTTGGAGATTTTTAAACTTTTGGAAGTTTTGAAAATTTTTTAGATTTTGAAACTTTAGTAATTTTGGGAATTTTCGACATTTTCTTAAATTCTCTAAATTTTTTTAATTTTCTAAATTCTCTAAATTCTCTCAATTTTCTAAATTTCCTAAATTTCCAAATTAACAAATTTCCAAATCCCTAAATTTTCAAATCCCTACTTTTCAAACGTTTCCAAATCCCTATATTTTTAACAATTTTCCAAATCCCTAAACTTCCAAATTCCCAAATTTTCAAATTCCCTAAATCTCTAAATTCGCAAAACCCTAAATCACCAAATACCCAAATCCCTAAATTTTCAAAAAACCCAAATTTCTAAATCCCCAAATTTTCAAAAACCCCAAATTTCCAAATCCCTAAATTTTCAAAAACCCCAAATTTCAAAATCCCTAAATTTTCAAAAAACCCAAATTTCTAAATCCCCAAATTTTCAAAAACCCCAATTTTCCAAATCCCTAAATTTTCAAATTCCCTAAATCTCTAAATTCGCATAACCCTAAATCACCAAATACCCAAATCCCTAAATTTTCAAAAACCCCAAATTTCCAAATCCCTAAATTTTCAAAATACCCCAAATTTCTTAATCCCCAAATTTTCAAAAAACCCCAAATTTCCAAATCCCTAAATTTTCAAAATATCCCAAATTTCTTAATCCCCAAATTTCCAAAATACCCCAATTTTCCAGATCCCTAAATTTTCAAAAACCCCAAATTTCAAAATTCCCCATATTTTCAAAATACCCCAATTTTCAAGATCCCTAAATTTCCAAAAACCCCAAATTTTCCAAATCCCTAAATTTCCAAACACCCAAAATTTTCAAAAATCCCAAATTTCCAAATATCAAAATTTCTATTACTTCACGGCCCAAATTTTAAAATTTTCCAAAATTAAGAAATCTAATTTTACTTTGAAATGTATACATATAACTCGACAGGCAACCTGAATTAATTTATGCACGATGCAAACAAAAAACAGGAAATTGATCTTAAAAAATTTAAATCACTTTGAAGATTATACGCTGTGGAAAAAAATGAGAGAAAACTTCAGAATATTAATATTACCTGTTAGACGAAAGATCATTGGGATATTATTTAAACAAATTATGAGTTTCTCATTGATACAAATTGCAGCAGGTTAAATTTATAGAGCAGAGTCTACACTCGAAAGAAGATGGAAACCCCTTGAGGTAGTTATTAGCGGTATTTAATAACAACACTGTTAATTTCCGTAATTTAATCACGCTCCGGGCTGCAATCGTTGCTACGTCGATAACTGGCTATACTGGTCAATTTGAATCTTACTAACCACGTTAATTACTAATACTTGTTGATCTCCAATCGGCGTCCCTTTGCTAATTAACAGACTCGTCGACCTACTAGTTTATAAATCTATAAAGTTACGGATTACATGATTTATAATTTATGGATCCTTAAATTCTTCAATTTTGTAGTATGGACATTTTTGAAACTTTAATTTTCTAAATTCTCAAAATTCTACACTTCCAAATTCTCAATTTTCAAATTTCCAACCCTCCAAAATCTCATTTTTCAAATTTTCCAACTCTCAACTTCCAATTTTCTAAATTCTCAAATTCCAAACTTTCAATTTTTCAATTTTTCAATTTTTCAATTTTCTAATTTCCAAAGCCTTATATTAAAGAATTCTCAAATTCTCGAATCCCAAAATTCCCAAATCCCAATATTCCAAAATTCCAAAATTGTCAAGTCCTAAAATTCCCAAGTGCCAAAATTCTCAAATCCCAAATTTCCCAAGTCCCAAATTTCCCATATCCCAAATTTCACAAATGCCAAATTATACAAGTCCCAAAATTCTCAAGTCCCAAAATTCCCAAGTCCCAAAATTCCCAAGTCCCAAAATTCTCAAGTCCCAAAATTCTCAAGTCCCAAAATTCCCAAGTCCCAAATTTCCTAAGTCCCAAATTTCCCAAATCCCAAATTATACAAATCCCAAAATTCTCAAGTCCCAAAATTCTCAAATCCCAAAATTCCCAAGTCCCAAAATTCTCAAGTCCCAAAATTCCCAAGTCCCAAAATTCCCCAGTCCCAATTTTCCTAAGTCCCAAATTTCCCAAATCCCAAATTATACAAATCCCAAAATTCTCAAGTCCCAAAATTCTCAAATCCCAAATTTCCCAAGTCCCAAAATTCCCAAATCTCAAAATTCTCAAGTCCCAAAATTCCCAAGTCCCAAATTTCCCAAATCCCAAATTATACAAATCCCAAAATTCGCAAGTCCCAAAATTCTCAAATCCCAAATTTCCCAAATCCCAAATTATACAAATCCCAAAATTCGCAAGTCCCAAAATTCTCAAATCCCAAATTTCCCAAGTCCCAAATTTCCCAAATCCCAAAAATCTCAAATCTCAAAATTCCCAAATCCGAATTTTTCCAAATCTCGCGCCTCCCCAAATTTTCCTAAATTCCCCAAATTTCTATTTTACAAAAAACATAAACTAACAATCCATATTTCTCATCCAAATAACTTCTATACATTCTGAAATATTATCAACTACAAAATTAAATCCTGCTAAGTATAATAATTAAAAAGAAATTAAACGCCATTACGTAAACGCGATAATTATTATAGTCGTTCCAAATCGAAGAGAATGAAAAACACCGTTAATGTCTGAATATATTTTAACATTCAGTAAAAGGTAATTTAGGGCGCTTTTTAATTAACTGCTCATTAATCAAGTATTATACGGCGAACGAAGAAATCTACAGTTTAATTAAAAGGGAACATTTTTTCCGTTAGAACTGTAAGGACGGAAAGGAAACACGTGAAAGAAGTACAAAAGATGGAACAACTTTGAATTTTCAGATAATGAAATTGAAACGGTAACCGAACTAAGGGAACAAAGAAGAGAAGATGAACTTCGCTGGAAAATTTCATTACTGAAATTACAACTTTTCTACGGGTGTACGATTACATTTTTACACGAGGTGAAAGATATATTCGGACAATTTTTGGATTTTTAAAAAATATTCTTTTTCGACGGTTTATCGAAAATATTAATTGCTCCTTGATATCGATATTTTATTTCGAATCAACTAAATGTATCATGAAACGCGGGGAAAATTAACGGGGATTGAAAACCATTGTTATTCGAAAGGTTTCAATTTTGTTTAAAAAACTGAAAACTGAATCTCTGAATTTTGCGATGTTTGTCAGTTTTGTTATAAATTGCTTATAAATTTTCATCTCGAAAATTGTTTATCGAATATTTATTCGAAAGACTGATTTACTGTAATATTTCTGTAACGCGCGCAATTGTAAACAAATTTTGCGAACTTTTATCGAGAAATTATTATTTCGTGAATCTCTATAAACAAGTTCTTATTCTGCGAATTTCTATGAATAAATTTCTGCGTAACTTACGATAAAAAAATATGTAATGCAATCTTTATGTAAATTACAGAATAAAGCCTTCAATTAATTTAATTAATGACTAAGGATAATCAACGAGTGCAACAAAAGATCGGTCATCGATGATTATGATCATTAATCACAATTAATGAATAAAAGGAAGTAAATAGTCGAAGAAAATGAATGATCGAACCGGTTATGATCGTGATAACAATTAATTGATTAATTAATTAATGGTTACGTTACAATAATTGCTTCCAACTATTAATTACGAAACTAATCACAGAGCAATCGATTATCCCCTGCGATTTGCATGATAATTATATTTCAATTTTATGTATATACGTATATGCATCGTACGTACATACATATCACACATGCATGTATGTCACATACATGTCGTGTATGTATATGTATATACAACACATGCCAACTCGTGGGTTGACATCTGTACGTACATATGTCACGTATGTATCATGTGTGTATATATCATGTCACATACATCGTGTGTATCATGTGTGTATGTATCATGTCACATATACCGTGTGTATCATGTGTGTATGTATCATGTCACATATATCGTGTGTATCATGTGTGTATCATGTCACATATATCGTGTGCATAAACAATATACGTACATATATAACAAATATATCACATGTGTATATACATACGTCACATATCACACATATATCATGTATATATACATACGTCACATATCACACATATATCATGTATATATACATACGTCACATATCACACATGTACCATAAGTATACACATACATACACATAATATTTTGAAATATGAAAATGTATAAACACGAATTTAATATGAAATGTGAAATGATGAAACAACTTTCGACACAAAAGTTTCAGTTGACAAATTCCAGAAGTTCACAGAAAACGTTAAGACGAAGAGCCAATTAGAATGTCGAACAATTCAAAGCGAAACATGCATCTAAATTGATACCAGTTGCAGGAAATAGCATGTAAGAAGCTTATAAAGGGCTTACACTGCGCCTACTATGTCTCCACGATTCAAAATCGCTTTCTTCCGATGCTATACAATCGTTCAACCTCAATTCACAAGCTTGGCTCTTTGAAAACATACTCTAGTTGGCTGAGGTTTAAGCACGGCTCTAGGTAAATTCAATACCCAAACAGTCAAAGTTTCAAGTTTCTATACTATACAAGTTGCGAGATATCAAGTTCTCAAGTATTAAGGTTTAATAATATCTAAACTTTTAGATTTGTAAATTTCCTAATTCTCTGGTTCTCGAATTCCTAAATCTCGAAATTCACAAAACTCCAAATACGCAAATCTCCTAATTCCCAAATCAGTATGCAAATAACTAAACTTCCAAATCACCATTGTCAAATCCTCCAACACTCAAATTCCCAAATTCATAAAGCTCCCAACAATTTCTACATTTTACAGTTACTCAAATTCTCAAATCGTTTAAAACTCCAATCTTCACATTCTCAATTTTCCAAATGCCCAAATCTCCAAATTCCCTAATACATATATCTCTAAATTCTCAAACCTCTAATACTCAAATCTCCAAATTCTCAAATTCCAAATCAATTAGTCCATAAAACTCCAAATCTCCAAATCTTCAAATCTCTAAATCTCCACATCACATCAAAACATCCCAGATCTCCAAATTATCAATTTTTTAAATCTCTAAATTTTTAAATCCCTAAGTCCATAAATCGTCAATCTCCAATTCCCCAAATCTCCAAATCTCCAAATCTCCAAATCTCCAAATCTCTAAATCTCCATATCACATCAAACTATCCCAGATCTCCAAATTTTCAATTTTTTAAATTTCTAAATTTTCAAATCCCTAAGTCCATAAATCTCCAAATCTCCAAATCTCCAAATCTCCAAATCTCCAAATCTCCAAATCTCCAAATCTCTAAATCTCCACCTCACATCAAGACATCCCAGATCTCCAAATTTTCAATTTTTCAAATCTCTAAATTTCCAAATCCCCAAGTCCATAAATCTCCAAATCCCCAAATCTCCACATCACATCAAAACGTCTCAGACCTCCAAATTTTTCAAACCACCAAATTTCCAAATCCCCAAATTCCCAAATCAGTTACTCAAATCTTCAAATCCTCAAATTCTCAAAGCCACAATACCCAAATCCAAACTTGCCAAATCCTTAAGTTCCCAAATCCCCAAACCGCTACATCGCCAAAACTTCGCAGACGAAATTCGCAAATGTCGCTTAAAAATCCCTTTCTCTTAACCGCAAACAATCGTTCCACTCCAGTTCGCAGACCCGTCTCCCTAAGTACCCTCTCCTGAACTTCTCAAGTATAATACGTGTATAAGAGTAACGAAAACACTCCAGAAGTGTAATATACGTCTACAAGTAACGAAAACACTCTAGAAGTGTAATACACATGTAAAAGTAACGAAAACACTCTATAACTGTACAATACAATTTGTGATCGTTAATATTGCAAAGAGTCAATATTACAAAAGTGGTGTAGAATTTTTCGACTTTTTTTAAAGTATCCAATCGATCATTTCTGGTAGATAAGAAATCTCGTTTATAATAAGTCAGCATTGGCCACGAGGTACAATCTAATGCCTGTTCGGTGGTGTGCGTCAAGTGAATACCTTATCGTTCGATTCGCTTCGTTTGTCGAGTTCGTTGGTTAGGGAGAAAGGCAGGAAATCGCGTGTGGCTACAACTTGTGAGGTACCCGATCCTACCTGCTCCAACCACTATTGCTATCAAATTGAGCTGTATATCTACAGTAATATACACTCCACGGTTAATGTATAACTTTCCAACTGTTCTTTAGAGGAGACCGTCTCGGTCTGAAAGTTCCAAACACGTGGCGTTATCAGATTATACGATAGAACAATTATATCGATTTTATTTGCTATTCAATATACAGGCTACTTCAAATTATGGCCAATTATGCGGAATTGGTATTTTTTCCAACTGTTATATTTTTTCGCAAATTTTCTTTTAAACATGTGTTATGACTTTCACAATGATGATCAGTTGAGATGTTAGGTTAGGTTAGGCTAATTATATGGAATAGGTACTTTTTTCATGTATGACATTTTTTGACAAATTTGTTTGTAAACATGTGTTATGACTTTCACAATGATGATCAGTTGAGATGTTAGGTTAGGTTAGGGTAATTATATGATATAGGTACTTTTTTCATGTATGACATTTTTTGACAAATTTTTTTGTAAACATGTGTTATGACTTTCACAATGATGATCAGTTGAGATGTTAGGTTAGGTTAGGGTAATTATATGATATAGGTACTTTTTTCATGTATGACATTTTTTGACAAATTTTTTTGTAAACATGTGTTATGACTTTCACAATGATGATCAGTTGAGATGTTAGGTTAGGTTAGGGTAATTATATGATATAGGTACTTTTTTCATGTATGACATTTTTTGACAAATTTTTTTGTAAACATGTGTTATGACTTTCACAATGATGATCAGTTGAGAAGATGTTAGGTTAGGTTAGGGTAATTATATGATATAGGTACTTTTTTCATGTATGACATTTTTTGACAAATTTTTTTGTAAACATGTGTTATGACTTTCACAATGATGATCAGTTGAGAAGATATTAAGTTAGGTTAGGGTAATTATATGAAATAGGTACTTTTTTCAAGTATGACATTTTTTGACAAATTTGTTTGTAAACATGTGTTACGACTTTCACAATGATGATCAGTTAAGAAGATGTTAGGTTAGGTTAGGGTAATTATATGAAATAGGTACTTTTTTCATGTTTGATATTTTTTGGCAAATTTGTTTGTAAACGTGTGTTATGACTTTCATTATGATGTTCAGTTGAGAAGATGTTAGGTTAGATTAGGGTAATTATATGGAATAGATACACTTTTCAACTTTAATATTTTTTGGCAAACTTTTTGTAAAAATGTGTGTTATGATTATGTGTGCGTAATGTGATCATGTGTGTGCATAATTCCTTGCAATTTTAATAGTGTCATTTGTGACCAACAAAAAATTTGAAAATTATCAAAAGTTACACGGTTCAATTGTATTGTTATTGCAATATTATTATGCTGTGCCCCCGTTTCGATTTTATTGTACAATCATCCTGATACACGATTAATCCATTGTCAAAGCGTCGTCAGACAATTATACCGTATTCAACAAAATGGTAACCATTATGATAATTACTGTCATTACCGAGTCATCACATCAAGTATTAATGAGTCATTCTGCAACCTATATTTGCATTTATTTCGTACACTTCAATCTACACGCAAATTTCGCATACTGCATTATGTAGTAACAATGAAAAAAATTGTGTAACAACTGAACCAACATAATAAGTAAAGATAATTTGTAAAGAAAAATTGAATTAAGCGATGAAAAAGATTTTAGAATTTCTGAGACAGTGAACTTAGACATTGAAATGGGAAAGGTTAATTTCATACGAACAAAATGAAGAGAACGCGTTGAAAGAATGAGGACTACCAAGTCCAAGGTCAGACACATGTATATTCATTCCGCTTCATCATCTATGTAACCTCGTTCGATAAAAATGAAAGTAGTTTAGCAAGTTAAACGTACTCGACACACGTACACCAGCTGAAACAATTTGTCTTCGGGTCTATAGTAGTCTCTTAGTATGTGGTCACTTACATGTGGCCTTTCATTAACTGATATACTAAATTCACGTTATAGACGTTCACTATTAAGAAAGCAGTAATATTTGTAAAAACCATAACTACAAGTCTAAAAAAAAATTGTAACAATAATTCTTTAAGTTATTGTGTATGATGATGATATAAAATAAACCTCAAATTCTTAACACAAATGCTATTTCTAATGAAAGATATGTCTTCAGAAGTAGGTAACGTTGATAAAATTTACAAGAAACGAAAAATAACATTTTTAAAACGTAATTTTGTAGGTATTAGTACCAAGATTCACCGCAAGGAGCGTAGCAATCGCTTATAACTCCATATGACTCTGGTCTACTATCCCATATAACTCCGTATGACACCATACTAGTGATGCATATAACTCCATATGACTGCATTCTATTATGACTTACATACATCTCCATATGACTCTAGTTTACTATTCTATATAACTCCGTATGACTCCAGTCTACTAGCCTATATAACTCCATATGACTCCAGTCTACTATCCCATATAACTCCGTATGACTCCATACTAGTGATGCATATAACTCCATATGACTGCATTCTATTATGACGTACATACATCTCCATATGACTCTAGTTTACTATTCTATATAACTCCGTATGACTCCAGTCTACTATCCTATATAACTCCATATGACTCCAGTCTACTATCACATATAACTTCGTATGACTCTGATCTATTATGACATATATCTCCATATATCTCTGTATGACTCTAGTCTACTATTGTATGTAACTGGATATGACTCCAGTCTACTATCCTATATAACTCCATATGACTCCAGTCTACTATCACATATAACTCCGTATGACTCCATACCAGTGATGCATATAACTCCATATGACTCCAGTCTACTCTCCTATATAACTCCATATGACTCCAGTCTACTATCCCATATAACTCCATATGACTCCATACTAGTGATGCATATAACTCCATATGACTCCACTACATTAAGACATATAACTCCCTATACCTTCACTCTATAAAGACATATAACTCCATATGACTCTATTCTGTTCAGCTAAGTCCGTAAATTGTATACCAATGATTTCAGAATAAGAATAAAGCATTTTCATCAGAGAGAGAATAAAAGGTGTGCCGGAGGAAGCAACCGAAGCTTTCGGGATCGACGTAATTCCGTTCGAAACGAACCTTTCAACTTAACGAACGAAGTAATTCTCAACAAGTTCCGGAAGAAGGCAATAAAAAGCGTTCACCTTTCAAAAAGAAGTATCCACCGTGGTACGTGCAACGAGTTTTCCGCCTGAAAACACCGCACGCTTTCCCACGTCTGAATCGCGCTCGACGGATCGCAAAAACCACAACGAATGCGATTCCGGGCGAAACACAGAGACCTGGAGTGTCTTGGATAAAAAAAAAAAAAAACTGGATAAATACTGCACACGGGTTTACACCGTTTAATTCCACTTGCAAGGTGAGTTTGAGGAATATCTGCTGGTAAGACACGCGATAAGGTATGTCGCCAAGGATTAAATTACTGTCGTCTTTGTGAAAACCTGACTCTTGATATATTGTTCGGGACGGTGCATTAAACAGAGACTGATGTACGGCTGATATGTAAATGAGGGGATATTAAATCTTGAACTTTGTTGTACGATGTGACTGTTGTAAAGATTGATGTGATTTTTTTTTTCTCTTTCGGTATGTGAGATGGATTGAAAAAAGATATTATGATGTGATAATAATTAATAGTTAGATATTGAACAGACAAGTAGCTTCTTCATCTTCATAATTTGGGATGGATTTGGTATTTGCCGGGGTTTGAAATCCCTAGATCCACACATTCCTAGGGCCTGAAATTGCTAGATGTACAGATTTCTTGGTCCCAAAGATCCTAGATCCTTACATTCCCAAATATGTCTCCAAACTCCTAGGTGTCCAAATTACTATAAAATCCCTATATCCCAGAATTCTAAAATTCCCAAATAGCTGTATCTCCAAGTTAGTAAACCGTAAAATCCCTATATCACTAAATTCTAAAATCTCCAAATAGCTATATCCCCAAACCGTAGATCCCCAAATTACTCAAGTATCCAATCCCTATATCCTTACATTCTAAACTTCCCAAATTTGGAAATCCCCAAATAGTTATAATCCCCAAACCCTAAATCCCCAAATTACTCAACCACCCAATCACTATATCCCTAAATTTTATACTTCCCAAATTTCAAGGTCCCTAAATCTCCAGATCCTCAAATTGCTCAACCATCAAATACCTATATTTCTAAATCCAAAAATCCCCAAAATCCCTAGATCTCCAAATTTTTCATACATCAAATCTTTATATCCCTAAATTCTACACGTCCCAAATTTGGAAATCCCCAAATACCTATGTCCTCAAATTCCAGGCCCCCAAATCCCTAGATCTTCAAATTCCTAGTCCCCTAAATCCCTAGATTCCCAAATTCTGATATTCTCAAACTTCAAAACTTCTAAATAGATATATCCCCAAATTACTAAACCAAATCCCTATATTCCCAAACTCTAAAAATCCCAAATTTGGTAATCCCCAAATAGCTATATCCCCAAACCCTAGATTCCCAAATTACTCGACCATCCAATCACAATATCCCCAAATTCCACACTTCCCAAATTTGCAAATCCCCAAATAGCTATGTCCCCAATTTCCAGGCCCCCAAATCCCTAGATCTTCAAATTCCCAGTCCCCTAAATCCCCAGATTCCCAAATTTCGAAACTCTTAAATAGACATATCCCCAAATTACTTAACCACCAAATCCCTATATTCCCAAACTCTAAAAATCCCAAATTTGGTAATCCCCAAATAGCTATGTCCCCAAACCCTAGATTCCCAAATTACTTGACCATCCAATCCTTATATCCCTAAATTCTACAATTCCCAAATTTGGAAATCCCCAAATACCTATATCCCCAATTTCCAGGCCTCCAAATCCCTAGATCTTCAAATTCCTAGTACCCTAAATCCCCAGATTCCCAAATTTCGAAACTCTTAAATAGATATATCCCTAAATAACTAAACCAAATCCCTATATTCCGAAACTCTAAAAATCCCAAATTTGAAAATCCCCAAATACCTATATCCCCAATTTCCAGGCCCCCAAATCCCTAGATCTTCAAAATCCTAGTCCTCTAAATCACCAGATTCCCAAATTCTGAAATTTCCAAATTTCGAAACTCTTAAATAGATATATCCCTAAATTACTAAATCACCAAATCCCTATATTCCCAAACTCTAAAAATGCCAAATTTGAAAATCCCCAAATAGCTATGTCCCCAAACTCTAGATTCCCAAATTACTTGACCATCCAATCCTTATATCCCTAAATTCTACAATTCCCAAATTTGGAAATCCCCAAATACCTATATCCCCAATTTCCAGGCCTCCAAATCCCTAGATCTTCAAATTCCTAGTACCCTAAATCCCCAGATTCCCAAATTTCGAAACTCTTAAATAGATATATCCCTAAATAACTAAACCAAATCCCTATATTCCGAAACTCTAAAAATCCCAAATTTGAAAATCCCCAAATACCTATATCCCCAATTTCCAGGCCCCCAAATCCCTAGATCTTCAAAATCCTAGTCCTCTAAATCACCAGATTCCCAAATTCTGAAATTTCCAAATTTCGAAACTCTTAAATAGATATATCCCTAAATTACTAAATCACCAAATCCCTATATTCCCAAACTCTAAAAATGCCAAATTTGAAAATCCCCAAATAGCTATGTCCCCAAACCCTAGATTCCCAAATTACTTGACCATCCAATCACTATATCCCTAAATTCTACACTTCCCAAATTTGGAAATCCCCAAATACCTATGTCCCCAATTTCCGGGCCCCCAAATCCCTAGATCTTCAAATTCCCAGTCCCCTAAATCCCCAGATTCCCAAATTTCGAAACTCTTAAATAGATATATCCCTAAATTACTAAACCACCAAATCCCTATATTCCCAAACTCTAAAAATCCCAAATTTGAAAATCCCCAAATCCCTATCTCCCCGAAAAACCAAACCAGAAAATCTCTATATCCGAAACTGTGAACCCATCCCAAAGTATCGAGGCCGTCGAAAGTCCCTAAAAATCAACAACCGATAGACTTTCACCGGCTCTGTCGTCAGATTTTCCGAAAGAAAATAAGAAAGCCAGATTCGTCGTCAACTGTACTCCTCTGCAAACGTGTATACGTCGTGCTCGCCGGCTCTTTTCGCCTCGTTCGTCGATTTTCTACCCGGAAGCGAGCGTACACTTTCGAAACGTCGTTCGATTTCGCATCTGCGGCGAGAAGAGAGAAAAAAAAAGGCGCGCAAGAAGGAGGATGTTGAACGGGGTCGCAGTAAAGCAGCGAAACGAATTCGTAACGCGTGCGATCGCGATTCACCGCTTGTACATGCTCTTTGAATAGCGCCGTACACGACGAATAACGAATGAATCATATATGTGAGCCCCTGCTGCCACGAAACACCGTGCGCCACACACATCCACACACGCGGACGGACAGAAACACGGTTCACTTTCTCCTTTCAGACTCGTCCTCAATTACACGCAGCCCAGACCGAGGGCCCCGTGTAATTACACGATCGAGGTGCCACTGGCCAACCTAGTGAATCGCTATAATTTCGTTCCTTTTCCTTCGTTTTTTTCTTCGTAGCTGCTAAGAGAGAGAGTCGATGACGCGTCAGATCAACTTTTATTCCTCGCGGTTATACGGAAGGTTTTCTTATTTATTTCTGATCGTTTCTCTGCTTTCTACTGGGACTCGTTCCGGACAGGCCAATATGGCGGTTGTAGAGCTGGGGAATTTGGAATTTCTGGGGTTTTGGAGACGTGGGGTATTTGAAGTGCAAATTTTTTATTGTAGGAGTTTTTGAATTTGGGAAACTGTTGTGGGTTATTAAGGTGGAGATTTTATGGTCTTGAAGTTACTAGGTTTGGTATTTTCTGGTACGAAAAGATCCAAGTTCTCAAATTTTATATAAGACAAATTTACAAATTTTTATTCTATCAATTTGCAAATTTACAATTCACAAATTTCTTATTTGGAAATATCAGAAATTTCCATATTCAAATTTGAAAAATGGGTCATTTTTATATTAAAAAGTTACCAAATTTCTAAATTTCCAAATTCTGATATTTTTACATTTTTAAGTTACCAAATTCACAAATTTCTCAATTTCACTATTGCCAAATATTCAAATTTTCAAATTCTAATTTACTGAAATTTCCAAATTTCCACTTTCTAATTCCCAAATTTAAAAATTCCCCAATTCTCAAATCTCAAAATTTCCTAATCCCATAATTCCCGAATTCCCAAATCTCAAAATTCCCTAATCCCAAAATTCCCAAATCCCAAATTTCCTTAATTTCAAAATTACCAAATCCCAGTTACCAAATCTCAAAATTACCAAATCCCAAAATTCGAAAATTCGCAAATTCCAAAATCCACAAATCCCCAAATACCAAAATTTCCAAGTCCCAAAGTTACCAAACCCTAAAATTCCCAAATACAAAAATTCCTAAATCTCAAAATCTTCAAATCCCAAATTTCCCAAATCCCCAAATCCCCAAATACCAAAATTCCCAAACCCCAAAACTCCCAAATCCCAAATTTCCCAAATCCCCAAATTTCCAAATCCCCAAATCTTCAAATTCCAAATTTCCTAAATCCCCAAATCCCCAAACCTTCAAATCCCAAATTTCCCAAATCCCCAAATCCCCAAATCCCCAAATCTTCAAATCCCCAAATCCCCAAACCCCCAAATCCCCAAATCCCCAAATCCCAAAATCCTCAAGTCCCAAATTTCTCTAATTCCAAAATCCCAAAACTGCCAAATCCCAAAAATTCTCAAAATCTCCAAATCCCCAAAATTCCCCAAATCCCCAAACCCCAAAATCCCAAGTTTCCAAAATTCCCCAAACTTCCCATCAAAACTAATTCCAAAATTTCCAACTGCCAACCCAACGAAACTTCCAAATATTTCTAAAATCTCCACGCTTAAATCTCCAACAAGCCACCTAGTAATTTTTCCTCCGTTTTCGAACGGTGTACGAATCCGCTAATTTTCGTGAAATTAAACGGTCCCGGTGTTCACCGTTAACCCGAGCTTTCGTTCGTCCTCTAACACACGTAGTCGATTGACGAGGTAAATTGGAGAGCTCGTCGTGGATTCGTTTAAATTTCCTGCTGCCGTAACCTCGGTTATACCGCAATGTGTCCACATTCGTTTCTCAACAGGAAAATCGTGTGGGTAGTTTATCGCGTAAAGTATGGACTTTACGATGATTGAACTTTCCAATCATCGTCACGAGTCCACCGTTCAACGCGATCGCCGATTGACTGAATTACCGATTGAACGATAATCCTTTCACGATTATTTCATCGTTTAATTATTTAAACTGTTATTTCATTTATACTCACTGTTCGATATGCAAATTGACGTTGTAGATGTGGTAATTTTATCGTGCACGGTATACTGGAATAACGCATGATTTTCTTGTGGATTTGATAAACATTTGGGGAGAGCCTAAAACCCTAGGACAGTTTAGGGAGAATTTATAGATATCTAGGTAAATGAACTTTGAGAACTGAGTTGTTATGAACTTGGGGAGCTATAAATAGCCAAAGAAAAGTTAGGCACAATCTAGATTATTGCATCGTTCATAAAATTCCCTAGATATACCAAAATTTCAAATTACCGTAAATTCTCAAGATTCCTACATTAATCAAATCCCTGTAGTTCATAGATCATGAAATTCCCTAAATCTCAAAATTCTCTGATCACCGAAATTCCTAAGTTACATTACCAAACCCCTTGATCCACAAATTCCCTAAACCGTGGAATTATCTAGATCTGCAAATGCCTAAATCACAAAACTCTCTAGATCATTAAATACTCTGAATGAAAAAATTTTCTAGATTACTAAAATTCCCAAATTCATAGAATCACTAGAACTTGAAATTTACTGGACTTACAAATTATCTATATCACCGAAGTCTATATCCCCAAATTATCTAGACCCCGAAATTCCCTAAATCTTTCAGATACATAACTTCCAAAATTTCCAAAATCAACAAACTCTCTACATCTCCAAGTAGTCAAGACTCTCGAATTCCCTAGATCCTTAAAATGTTTAACTTCCAAAATTCCCTAGATCGCTAAACTCTCTGTATCCCAAAGCTTCCTAGCTCCACGAAATTTGCTAAAGCCTAAAAAATTCGCGAACCACGAAAATTCCCTAAATCTACAAATTCTAAATTTTCCCTAATTCTGTAGATCCTAAAATTCCCTAAAGCTTCGTGTCTCTAAAACCTCGTACCGTCATATCTCCTGTAAACGTAATAAATTACGTAGGTGTTGCAGAATCGTATTCGTGAAATACCGGGATTCGGATTTGAATTTCATACAAGATCCACCTAGCGTAAGATTGGCGAATAAAAGCGGGATGTAGATGAAATTTGAAAGACGCGGAAGTAGACGCGAGTGGCCTTAAGGTCAGGCGTTCATCGCACGTTTTGATTCAATGTAGATGCAAAGAACAACCCCCGACGTTATAAAAGAGGGACGTGACTTAGAACGACGATGGTGGAGGACGACGATGACGAGGGAAATATCCTGTGGAAGAGGAGGAAATGATTGGCACAATACCGCGGTGGTGGCGAACAGTAAAAGTCAGAGAACAATGGATAAACGGAATGGTACAGCCAAGACCTTTCAGGCAATCGGGCAACTGGCAAAAATCCTGGAACACAATGGATGCGAAGTGTACGCCCTCCCTTCTGGCCCTCTTTGCAATTCCCCTACCGCCAACAATGTAACCACCCGTACATCTGAACGCGCCTGCGCCCAGGCACACCCACTTGACCCCGAAGTTAAAAGAAATTAAATTATGTAGGCTCTAATGTGCTCTCCAAGACACTAAACGGTCTTCGCCGGCCCGGCCTACTTGCCCGAGACCCCATCGACGCTTGGAAACCTTTTTTCTACGACCTTCGTCCTTTGCAAACTGCTCGCGAATCGATTGTTCAAACTTGATAAATTATTTATTCAACGATCATTTCGAACCTTTCGTACACACCCCCGTATATAACTCACGCGTGGAAAACTAGAAGAATTTCATCACCTCGCAGTCGCGTGTATAAGATTACTGACTTTATATTGAATTATAATAAAATCCAAAACTGGATGGGGAGAAATCGCTTAAAATACTTAAATAGTAGGCGTGTAATCTCCCTAGATTCCCTAACGGACCACCTAGGTTCTCCCTACATTCCCCTAATTGCTTACCTAGGTTTTTCCTAAATTTCCCTAACGGCCCACCTAGATTCTCCCTAGATCCTCCTAATGTCCTCTCTAGGTTTTCCTTAGATTCCCCAACCCCTTTTTAGGTTTTTCTCCTCACACTCTCTAGGTTCTCTCGAGATTACCCTAACCCCCCATCTAGATTCTTCTTAGATTCTCCTAACACTTAGGTCCCTAGGCTCTCCCTATAATCTTTCAGCCATCCATAAAATTGGCCCTAAATATAGAACAATTAATACCAACGCTTGAAAGTTCTATACTTTTCTCCAAAGTATTAAATACCACTGTACAATGGTACCAAGAATAAAAATCTCAGTGACATTTATTTTTGTTTCATTTAATATTCAAAACTCTAGCGATAATTAAAATAGTATTTATCATACTTGTATAACACCCATTAATGTTTCATACTTGAAACATTCGTTCATTCATCCGAATTTCGTGTTATAATAAAAAATCTGATTACCGAAAGTATACATGTGCAGCCATCTGGTGGCGCGTTGCTGAAATGCAACGGTTAATATCGATCGACGATAACTGTAGCATGTTACCGTTTTTGACAGTTACCATTATGACTAGTGTACATTTTATTGATAAACTCGTGATAACAGAAAAGGAATCTGATATTCGAACATTTGTAATGTTGCAATTCTTTCCTTACTTACCTTGTAAGTTGTCCAGCATGTACGACAGCAGCTTGTGAGTTCCAGATGGTTCACCGTATAGCGCCATAACTTCTTTACTGAGCGGATTCCCTTGAAGTCCGAGCACTTGTAACTGGAATAACTTTCCTAGTTCATATGGTAACACACGGAGGTAATTTTGGTTCAACAATAATTCTCTGGAACGAAAAAAAAACAATTGATCAATCACTTGCTTTCGATGGTATGAAATATTCATATGTGAACGTTACACTATTTTATAATATTTATATGGTAACTATCACATGTAAGAGACTGAACAAACATGCAAGTGTGTATGTATTTTATATTAAACATACCTAAGGTAGATGAGGTCCCCCAATTCAGCTGGTAAACTACGTAATTTATTGCTACTGAGATCTAAAGCACGCAAGTTGGCTAAACGACCAATCTCAGGTGGTATCCTTTGCAAACTATTATCATTGAGATACAAGGCTGTCAAATGCGTCAACTGCCATAAATTCGGGCTTAAATTTCTTATACTGCCTGTTATCTCCAACTCCGGCCAATAAGATTTCTTCCCAGAGTTTGCGTCCTCTGTGGACATGAAGGTATGGGCACGACGCGGGAGTATGGGTAGGACTTGATTGGAGTTTTCATATTTGTCCTTATGATTGCGGGACATCTTAAATCCTAAAACAATAGACATATGTTAGAAACGATTGATGGCACAGTCACACAAGAATAATGTTTTACATCAATACACAAAGAATAAAAGTAAAACTTTATGTAACAATGTATAAACACAGCTTGTAGTACGATAAAATCACTGAAAGTATTTATTAGAAGCAAGAAATACAAAATATAAATCACTTAAAGTTACAGAAACCTTAATTTGAAAATTTCATAATAAATGATCATATTTAACACTGTTTTCATTTATAACATTACAGTAATATCAAAAGGAATTATGAATTGTTCCAATAAAATAGCAAAAAATGATGTATCTTAGTCACACTTTACAGGCACTATGTTAACATAAAAAAGTATATTTTCGCGTGAAATAAAATGTAGAACAACTCGTGTTCACAGTTAAAAACATATTACCATTCAAAACTAAGTTATACTGATGTACAAAGTTTAGTAATTCTATGAAAGTAAACTCATAACCTATCAAGTAAAAATGTAGATTACTGAATTGCTTAAGATCCAAAAGTTAACCTCATTACTTCTCGTGAACGTACTGGTCGAAAAACATGTAAGAGACGTTGATACGATTTTTAAACGATACTTCGTAAGGTAATTTATTTTTTTAACGAGAACAATCTTTCGTCTCTACACAGTTCATATGTTCCGCACAAGTCTCGTGTTAGAAAACATTTTTCTTCGTCCGTATAATTTTCCTACCTTTCAAACAGAATACGAAACCCGAAGGAAACTGTTACGCACCTTCATCTACCTCTTAGCACACACAAAACACACGATGAGTTGATACCGAATGAAAATTTACGCGTAAACAAAACTACCTTGACAAACACAAATCCTCCATTTATCAACTGCACTGATCGCGAACTATAAATGATTCTGATTGGTCGTGTCACAGCCGAATCTTCCCGAAGCAGCCGACGCAAGTAAATGATCGCCTCGTATCAAGATTAGTTCGAACTAGGGAATATCTAGGGATTTTCATCAACACTTTGCTCACTGCTTCAAATTTTGTTTTTTCCTGACAGAAACTGTTATTTGCATACGTTCTTTCTTGCGTTATTAGGTTAAATATGTGATGCTCCATAATTCTGTGGTGTTTTCAAATGAAATAGTTGGTTAAATATTAAACAGCAATATTGATGAAAATACAATGTTTATGTAGGGAGCATTGACTAGTTGGAAGATTTTCAATTCATTTCTAGTTATGTTAATTTGAATGTTACTAGATTTATTAGTTTGGAAGTAGGCACGTGTGTTTTTCTCAATAATGTACGATTTCCTCGCTGAGGAACATTGAAATTTTTGTTTTACATGTATGTACATTTCGTACATTTCAGAAAATATACTTTTATTTAGTATAATATATTAATACGTATCGAACGTATAAGATAAAGATGGATCATGATGCATTTCGGGGTGAGAATATTGTTCGATATAATCTTTCTTGCGTAACGATTTCAAACAAAGTATTTTTAATAAATCAATTTAAACGTTGCAGATTACTGTAAAGCTGATAATAGCGACGATGAAGCAGTAAATTGTGATCTTCAGTCTCGATTGTACGCCGAAATTTATTATGGTCCAAGTGATATAGAGACCATAGATGTAAAACCAAACATTAAGTATGAAAATATTGCCGACAATGAAACGGGACGAGAAAATGAAAGTACTGTTCCACAATCTACTCCCAATGACAATTTAAATAAGGACAATTATGAAACAAATGAAAACTCAGGGCATAGTTCAACGATAACTGAAATGGATGATAAAACCAGTATTAAATTAATTGTTACTGCAAATGAAAATGATACATCGCATAAAGACATAAATAACCAAAGTAATTTACCTTCTGTGAAATCGGTGGAACATTTTATAGGAAATGTTAAATCTGTAAACAGTAATGTACAATCGTCGCCATCTAAAAATGTGGAATATGTCAAAAATAGTTTAGATTGTCAGAATACATTGTCAGAGAGAAACATTGCAGAAGCAGAAACAGAGTCAGATAGTAAAGAACACTTAAAATCCTTAAATCCTCAAACACCTGTGAATAAGTCTTCTTGCAATAACACTGAAAAAACACAAGAACTAGCAACTAAAGGAACAGAATTAAATGATAACTGTGACAATATTTTGAATAAATATAATTATTTAAAACTGGCTATTAATAAGCTCTATATTAAAAAATATGTGGACCTAGAAGAGAAGTTACAGAAAATAGAAGAAGAGAAAGAAAGATGTTTGAAAGAAGCAGAGTCTAAAAGAAATGAAGAGAATGAGCAACGTCAACAGCCAAAGCCTGTGAATCAAATAGATACAGAAAGCAGATATGATATAGTAGCTGCAAATGAAAAAACACCAAAAACATCTGATTGTACAGAAACAATCATGTTATCGTCAGAAACAGAAAGTGATTCTGAAGATTCCATTTTAGAAGTACCTATACCGCCAAAGCCTCAACCTCCTGTTATAAATTTAAATGATTCTGATGAAAGCTCTGATTCGTGCAGTAGTAATGATAGTGACGATGAAGAGCTCCCAACTGTCATAGAATGTGTTAATGATTCGTCTCAGAAAACTACAGACAAATCTAATAAAGGTGAAAAATCTTCGGATACAAATACAGCAAATGAAGACATAGTGCTAAATTGCACAGATATTCAAAAATGTGCTACGAGTATACAAGAAATAAGAAATACAAGCAGAAGTGTTCAGTCAAGTTCAGCTTGTAACGAAAATGATGTAGGTATACTGTATTATCCTTTCAGTGATGATGAAAACATACAAAACTTTTACGTACCTTCAAAACCTACTGCCAATAGTAATTTTGTATATGAAAGAGATAAAGAAAAAACAGTCAGTTTTACAGAAGATATAGTTTTATCCAATTGCCTTAAATCTAATGAATCAACTACAAATAAGAGAAGACATAATGAAAGTGAAAATGAACATTGCACTAATGTGGAACAAACAGAAAGTAGATGTCATGAAAATAAGCGTTCTAAAGCAAATCCTGAAGAGCATACTAATCACGATAAGAATAATCCACAAAGGTGGCAAGAATATTTCTTTCGTCCCTTGTCCGACAATGTTAAAGATTTTTATAATGAATCTCGAGGTCAAGAGAATTTTGATATCAGGGAAATACAGAATAATATGTCAAGTAAGTTGTTAAAAATTATTAACAATTTATGCCTCGAAATATTCAATATTTTGAATAAATTGTAGAGGATCCAAGACTTTGGACTATTTTAGATGAAGACCTGATGCCTGGTCTTAACAGACATAGATATTGGAATTCAAAAAATAATCACTGTCATTATCAAGGACGTCAAAGGCATAATTGTCCAGAACTTTCTAAACCTCCTAGATGTCATATGTGTGGCAGTGAAGGACACACAGAAGCCCGATGTCCTGAAAAAATGTGCCTCACGGTTCGAATATATTTGATAAAAAAAATACAACATTATGATTCTGATATAACATGTTGATTCTTTACAGTGTGGTAAAAAGCAAGGAACATTTAGAAAAACTTGTGAGTCGTGTCGCATATTGTATTGCAATATGTGTGGAGCAGTAGGACATAAATCAACGGAATGTCCAGATCTTTGGAGAAGATTTCATCAAACGGTAATTTTTTTGCTAGTTTTATTTTATTTATATAGGAATAATATATATCCATGCAATATTTACTTAAATATAACAGTAAGATAGTAAGATAAACAACAGGTATAGTAATTTAGGGTTTTGCCTTTCAGACACAAAATTCTGAAATAAACATCCCAGATGATTTATCTGAAGTTATGAAACCTGCAGATTTACTGTATTGTTGCAATTGTACCAAACGTGGCCATGATTCTTCGACTTGTAATGAATATCGATGGTCGCAACATTTTCCTACGCCAGCATACGTATCAAATTATATCGATGGTCCAGAATATGAACATTCAGGACCACGTGCTGTAAGTAGTAAAAACGAAGATATCATCCCATTATCTAATACTAAAAAACATAAAACTAAGACATTTCAACAAGGTCAAGATAACCTTGAAGGTTGTTTCGTTGTATATTCATATGGAGAATACTATACAAAAAATCCAAATGGTGAAGAGGTTAAAAAGAATCTTATAGGCGATAAAATTCATGCTTCCCAGTTAACGAATTTTTTTAAGGGCCGCATTGTTCCATCTTTCTTGGATAAATTAAAGAAAATAGTAAAGTTTGAAATTAAAATATATTATGATGAAAAGAGGGTACTAATGACAAGAGTTCGATCTGCAGCAGACGCTGCTCCACGTATTTGTGATATTTTTATGTTTTGGCTGAAACTTTCAGACGAAGATAAACATTTAGAGGTATGTGTAAATTTTCCACGTACCACAAAGAAAATGCTCAGATATTTAAATACAAAATTAGAGGAACTGGAAAAAGATTTAAATGATCCTGATCATCTCTGTGATCAAATAATGAGACTGAATACAACGATGTCCAATTCAAAGGATTCTTCAGAAACAACTTCTATTTCAAAAAAGCTATTGAGTCTAAGGGGAAAATTGATGAAAGTATTTCACGCAAAACCCAGGATGAGTGATTCTGTAATGAGATTAAAAAAACTAATGAAGTCTGTAGCTACATGTTCGAAATCTAGAGTTGATATTCCGTTGTATTTGAATATTGTTCTGACTTACAACAAAATATTTATACCGCGGAAATTAACGGATACTGAATTGACTCGTTTACGTAAAAATTATTATAAAGCAAGGACAGACGCTAGAAAGAAAAAGAAGGAAGAGAAGATAGAATCAAAAAAACAGAAGGCACAAAAAGTGAATGATCCATATGAATCATTTTTACGAAATTTAAAATCTCACAATGAAAAAAAAAACAAACTGAATACACCTCCCCACGTTGCTAACAATGATGCTACACAATCGACGAGATCGTCCGAAAAAAACAATACACAAACCTCCACTGTTATTTCTGCTAATGTTACAAATCCTGTAAAAGATAATGTTCAATGTAACAATAATACGGAAGGTAATACAAAAACTACTTGCATCGAAAATTCTAACACGAAAACTAATACTGATCAATCTAATGCAGTATATCCTATAGAGCGTATACAGTTACCGCGCAATGAAAATGTACTAAGCAGTAGCGAACCGATAGATATCATAGAACAAGCCAGTATTGCTCCATCCGATTCAGTTCCTTTACCTAAGTTAGCGGATCTTGTAAAACAATCAAAACATGATAGGTCTAATTTAATAACTGTACCTATCAAAGACAAAGAACTTCCTGGACCACAGAAAAATAATGTACCTTGTCCTGAAATAAGACCTCCACAAAATAACACAGAGAAACCTTCAGGAACAACAAGCACTAACAGTGAAACGATAGAAACCCCTAATTCAAAACAAGATGACGCAGGTTGTTCTTCAGACAGTACTTCGAAAAAGAAAAAAGTCAAAAAATCTAAAAAAAGGAAATCAGATGAAAATGATTCAGAAGTTACGGAAAATCGAGCGATAAATCATATTTTGTTGAATGGAGCTAACGTCGTTATGGATGAAGCTCTTCGATTTAATTTACCATATATGAATAAAGCTGTGGAAGAAGTTCGGAAAAGGATAAATGACGGGAGACTTAAGCAGGAACATATTGATGTGTTACAAAGACTAATAAATTTAGAGAATGATCACCAAAAATATGTGAGTTCGTTTTGTAACTATTTACAGTGAACATTATAGCTTTTATTATATTCTAATCTAATATGGAATAAAATGCTATTAAAGCTTTTAATCATTTTGAAATTATTCTGATTGTTTTGCTGTTCCTATATGTGAAATTTTTATACAGATTTAGAATACATGTAAACAGTAAAAAGAAATTGAATTCTGGATAAAGTCATATATAATACACAAAGGATGTATTTTGTATTGTCGCTCTAATTAGTAAGCATTTTAATTAAAAAATTTTAGAGATCATAATGAAATCTAAAAATACAGTTGTTCTTTTGATGTAGGCGCTATTTTTTTAATCTGCAGTTATTAATATATTATTATTAATTTACTAATTCATATAAATATACATACATCCAATAACACATTAAGTTATTCAAATACTAAATGATATCAGAATATTATTTTCTGTTTAAAATAGAATTATACAATTTTGTAATTAGAGTGGCAATATGCAACTATGATATCATAGTTATGTTTGCATTTAAGTTACATTCATATGATTAGATTCTAAGTTTATATACATAGATTGTAAGATAAAAATAAACATATAATGAGACTTACAGTGACATTTCAAATGCATGCAACATTACAATACACTTCACAAATGAATTAAATTTGAATCATCCACATTCAACATTTATCAAATGGTATGGTTACCTTTTGTTGAATGTAACAAAATAAACTGAACAAATATTTTGTTGAGAATGCAGCATTGTATAATACACAAATTTTCTTTGTCTATTTTTTTGTAAATAAAACAGGTTTTTTTTTAAATAAAACTGTGCTTCTGGTTTTTGTATTTTTATCCCGTATGTATTTATTGTTCAAAATATAATCATTTATCGTACAATGGTACTTTAATTGATGAAGTACTAGATTCTTTGTAAAAACAAAATCAGTGAATTTTGGATTCTTAATCTTTCTCTAACTTAAAATTAATAGTGTAAGAACCGCACACAAAAACTTCTGTTTATATTCATATATACATATCAATAGTCTTTCATTCAAATATGTATACCTAATTAAATACTTATTATCAAAACAGGTATTAATGTAATTGGAATAATTAGAATATACAATTATCCGATATTATTTTTTCATCGGTGGGGGTCCTCCCATAGGTGGTGGTGGTCCATTCATTGGAGGTCTCATTGGGCCCATAGGTCCCATCGGACCCATCATTGGCCCCATTGGTCCCATAGGACCCATCATAGGTGGCCTCATACCCATCATTGGTGGCATTGGTCCATGCGGTCCCATCATCATAGGTCCTCCTGGTCCCATTGGGCCACCAGGATGCATTCCTGGTGGTGGCATCATACCTGGTGGACCTTGAGGTGGTACTCCAGGACGAGGACCAAGATTCGGAGGTGGTGGAATCGCTGCTCCTTTATTTGCAGCGAATGGGTTAGACGCGATTTTGCCTGCTTTGAATGCTGCCGTTGTTGCATCAATCAAATGTTGTGCCTGTTCCTCCATCCACTTTTGATAAAAATATTTCACATTGTCCTTGTGTTTACGGCCTTGGCAGTGAGTTTTTCGTACACTCGGCGAATCATGAGTTAAATATGTGTCACAATAGTCACAATAATACTTTGGCATTATTTGTGTTAATATTACTACAACGAAGTCTCAGTATATGTTCTCTTTATTACATTGAGCGTTACAATTCGTTGTAAATACACCGATTTGTTGGTTTCGACAATTATAGGTTATGTGTACACACATTCCGGTTTGTTCCGTTTGTCTAAGGTAGCTAAACTTTGCTAGGAAATTTGACCGTTAGTTGTCACACCATCTGGTGAATAAATTTAAGTAAAACGTAACTATAGTTGGAAAGTATATACAATTTTATAATTGTAATATTTGTACAGTTGTAAATAGATACTTAATAAATAAATTGTTATATTTATAAATAGTTGCAAAGTTATTACAGTACATTCAAATTTGGATTTCCTAGGGAAAATGGCAGCTAAGAGCAACAGGACTTTATCAAGGGAAGCAGTTCCTACCTTTCACCGCTAGATGGCTAGGCATTTTGCGGTCCATAAAACGCAATTTTGTAATTTCCTAATTTAATACTTTGAACACACTATAAATACAGTTTTATGACTTTGTCATATCCGAACAATAATTTAAAAGTGTCAGCAACATGCAAAAGTGCTTTATTTAACAAAACAATGCAATTTTTTGTTTTGATAATTCCAAAGTTGATGGCAGATGGCGATAGTGGTATCATTTTTACACGATGCGAATAAAAATATAATTTTAAAAATATATGTAAGAATGATGCTTTCAAATGCTTTCAACTTACCAAATTAATTACTTTACAATAAACTATTGTCTTCTATATTCTTTTACATATTAAATCGTCAAAATATTTCTGTTATGCCTGAAATATAAAAGAATTCTGGAGAATTCTCTTATTGCGCATATTGCCTCTGATTTGCTCTAACAAACTTGGTAACCAAAACATCGCACATGCGATCTAACGAATTTCTGACAAAATAGTTATGTATACAGTGCTCTCATATTTTAATATATTCTCCTATGTCGTGCACGAAGGATCATGACTCTACAGGTCATTGGTTTTTGTCCACCGTGTATATAACCATGAAATAAGAAATAATCTATAGATGGTAATCATACATATGATTTTAAACCACCTGAAGATAGCCAAGATGCGCGAACTCAATACATTCTCTAGTGAAAAATTTTTTTATGTTATTTTTACAAATAATTTTATATTTGTGTGTTTGCTTCATTTACGACTTTTTAATTATTAAACACTATTACAACAGTACTATTTATTAATAATGTGTATTACAATCAGAAATTTATTTTTATAAGTATTACCTTCTGAAAGTAACTTTTCGTTACTAAATTTATACACACATAATTACAAATGTTATTCATAGCATTTACAATCAAGTTCAAAGGGGAATTTGTCAACACAGACATTATATCTTACTGTTCAATATTTTTTACTTACTTTTTATCAAATATACACATAAGTATATATAATAATTTTTAGCTCGCATATCTCAAACTGGACTTCATTGTATAATAATTTAATAAGAAATAAAAACTTGTAACTGACTAAATGCTGGAATTTTATGAAGAAAAATAAAAAGATGAAAAAGTACAAAAATGTAAAAAGTAGATAAATAAATTGATCACAACTTCAAACGGAATTTCCAGAGATGGTATAATGAAGTTTTTACGAGGACTTTTTGAATTATTAAGGAGATTACGCAGATTTTACGGCAGCATCTCAAAATTGAATTCGTCATGGACATGTACCGACGACAGTTTGTTGGCACTGCCGGTGAATTCTTAAAGTCAGCAACGGGACTTTTCCGAGATCCGAACTTACTAGGGCAATTTGTCGACGGCCTTAGCTTGGCACCTTAAAAACTCGTACCGCAGTCCTCAAGGATTGCCGAATCACTGCAGCAAACGTCATCACTCTTGTCTCCCTTTCTCGACAAGATCGAACGTACACTCGGGTGCAATGTACGCTTCCTTTGAATAAGGACATATAAACTTACAAATTCCTAAACTTTCAAGCTTCCGAATTTATTTCTAATTTTCTTGTGTTCGAAAATTTCCTAAATATTTAAGCTTGTAGACTTTTAAATAAATTTCAAAATTTTGTTGTCAATTCCTAGGTCAACTTTTGAATGATCTAGATCTGTAGGTCCACGAATTTTTAAAGAATAAGTCGCTGGGTCGACAAACTTCTGGGGATCTAATTAATTGCATTTAAGTACAAATTCAACATAAATTCCTGAAATCACAAATCTTCATGTTCCAAATCTGTAAATTCTTAAATTTCTAGGTCTCTCAGGATGTCTTCAAATCCCTATATTTCCAAAATTCTACGTTTCCAAGTCTATGCGTCCCTAGATTCTTACATCTCCAAACCTCTGTATCCCCAAACCCATACGTCTCCAAATCCCTATGTCCTCAAATATCTACATCTGCAAATCCTACACACCCAGAACTCTACATTTCCAAATTCCTATATCCCCAAATCCTTACGTTCCAAAATTTCTACATCCCCTAATTGTTACACACCCCAAACCCTACATTTCCAAATTCCTATATCTGCAAATCTCTACATTCCCAAATCCCTATACACCCCAAACTCTACATCCCTCAATTCCTACATCCCCAAATCTCTACATACCCAAAACTCTACATCCCCCAATTCCTATATCCCCAAATTTCTGTACACCCCAAACTCTACATCCCCCAATTCCTATATTCCCAAATTTCTGTACACCCCAAACTCTACATCCCCCAATTCCTATATCCCCAAATCCCTACGTCCCAAATTCGTACGTCCCCAAATCCCTATACACCCCAATCTCTACAACCCCCAATTCCTACATCCCCAAATCCCTATATCCCCAAATCCCTACGTCCCAAATCCCTATATCCCCAAATTCCTATATCCGCAAATCTCTACATCCCCCAATTCCTATATCCCCAAATCCCTACGCCCCAAATTCGTACTTCCCCAAATCCCTATACACCCCAATCTCTACATCCCCCAATTCCTATATCCCCAATTCCTACATTCCCAAATCCCTACGTCCCAAATCCCTATATATCCAAATTCCTGTACACCCCAAACTCTACATCCCCCAATTCCTATATCCCCAAATCCCTACGTTCCAAATTCGTACGTCCCCAAATCCCTATACACCCCAATCTCTACATCCCCCAATTCCTATATCCCCAATTCCTACATTCCCAAATCCCTACGTCCCAAATCCCTATATACCCAAATTCCTGTACACCCCAAACTCTACATCCCCCAATTCCTATATCCCCAAATCCCTACGTTCCAAATTCGTACGTCCCCAAATCCCTATACACCCCAATCTCTACATCCTCCAATTCCTATATCCCCACTCCCTACATCCCCAAATCCCTACGTCCCAAATCCCTATATATCCAAATTCCTGTACACCCCAAACTCTACATCCCCCAATTCCTATATCCCCAAATCCCTATGTCCCAAATTCGTACTTCCCCAAATCCCTATACACCCCAATCTCTACATCTCCAAATCCCTATATCCCCAAATCCCTATATCCCCAAATCCCTACGTCCCAAATCCCTATATACCCAAATCTCTAAATTGCCAAATCTCATCTCCCAAAATTTCCCTACCATGAAATTCCATCATCCCCAAATAATGTCCCCAAATTCCTACACCATGCACCCCTATCCCTATCTTCTCACATAAAACCTTGCATATCCAGATTCCTATCTCCCCAAATTGTTAACCCATAGAATTCTAAAAAATTCCCCAAAATAAATCAAACTGAGATGCTTTCTTTCGCCTCGGTTTGACATATTTTTCGTAAGGAAGGCAGATTTGCTCTCGACTGTACATGTTCAAGGAAAACGTATACGTTTATTTTTGCGCTCACGTTGCGCCCTACCAATCTGATTTGCGCGACGTGATTTACATTCATGATAAAGACATGTATTCCGAATTTGGATCACTAAATTTAGTTATAAACGTGTTTTAATCACAAAATTCGATAATGGTACTTGAAGCATTATTTCGCTCGTTAGGTTAACAGTATTCAGAAAATTTCAAAATTTAGATTGTACATTGTATATATTAAACAATGGAGATTTGTTGGAGTAATTGTTTAATTGAATGGTCGAATAGATTGTTCTCGAATGTAATGAAATTAACCATTGATGGATTTAGAGGGTTAAAGAGGGGGTTGTAGGTACATCCCTCAAATATATTTATTTTGAATTTTATACTTTTTCATTTTTATAGTATTTTATAGTACTTAGGTATAGTACTTGTTATAGTGGTATAGTACTTGTTTATAGTACTTTACAATATTCAATAGATATTTGTTTCTAGTATTTTAGAGTACTTAATCGGTATTTGCTTACAGTATTTTACAGTATTTAAAGGTACTTGTTTATACTATTTACTAATACTTGTTTATAGTTTTTTTTCAACAACTTCCACCAGAAAGATCTTCCAGTAGTTCAAGCTCAATAAAGAATAATTTTCTAGTACTCTTCTCAACAATATCCCCTAGAAATATTTTCTAATTCGAGTTCAACAAAGAATAGTCTTAAACTTGTTTATTCTCAACAACCTCCCCCAGAAAGATCTTCCAATTATGCAATTTTAATAAAAAAAAAATTTCTCCCACAAAAATTTCACCCTTCGAAAAATGAGTAAATCTGTAATTCCCCATGAAACTTTTGCATTAGTCTTGCACCCTAAAGTCTTTACCTTTCACTATCTCTACCTTTAACCACTAACTTTACCTCTACCTTTCACTTCGTTATTGAAAAATTCGAAAAGCTGTAACCCGAGATGAAAACCGCCATTTTAATGAATAGAATTCCGAATTCATGTGAGATTAATTGAAGCTCAAATTTGTTATCGTGTTCGACGGTGTACTGCGCTTTTAGTTTTCGATTTACTCGGATAATTCTGTGTATGTAGGTCCACGTAACGAGTGTAACTTTTGAACTCGAGTTACAACTTGCTAGAAAATGGTATCACGATCCTGCAGAGATTTCAGTTCGTGTATCTAGTCAAAGTAGCTTGTGGTTACTACCGTGAACATCGGAGTTACGATTAATTTTCGAAGCAGATTATACGTTTCACCGAGAGAAGTTTTCACTCTTAATTAAATCAAGTTGTACCGGCTGAATTATCCTTCGGTGATTCCATTATTTGTACAGGACGTTTCAGGAACCGTGACGGGAATACTAATTCACGGTTCGAAAATTGTAGGTTCAAGAATTAATCTTCGTATGTGGTTTTTGGGAAAATTTATCAAATTCTGGATATATTAATATTTAAAAATTTTTTTAACGTTGCATTTAGTTTCAATTTTCATACAAATCTATCATATGTATTGTTAAAAATTTGCATATGAATCTATCACATATATTATTAACAATTTTCATACAAATTTTGTTAGGTTAGGTTAAGTTAATTTTCGTACGAAAATTGTTAGGTTAGATTAACTTAATTTTTATACGAAAATTGTTAGGTTAGGTTAACTAAATTTTCATACGAAAATTGTTAGGTTAGATTAACTTAATTTTCATACGAAAATTGTTAGGTTAGGTTAAGTGAATTTTCATATGAAAATTGTTAGGTTAGGTTAAGTTAATTTTCATACGAAAATTGTTAGGTTAGGTTAACTTAATTTTCATACGAGAATTGTTAGGTTAAGTTAAGTTAATTTTCATACGAAAATTGTTAGGTTAGGTTAACTTAATTTTCATACGAAAATTGTTAGGTTAGGTTAACTTAATTTTCATACGAGAATTGTTAGGTTAAGTTAAGTTAATTTTCGTACGAAAATTGTTAGGTTAGATTAACTTAATTTTCATACGAGAAATGTTAGGTTAGATTAACTTAATTTTCATACGTAAAATGTTAGGCTAGATTAACTTAATTTTCATACGAAAATTGTTAGGCTAGATTAACTTAATTTTCATACGAAAATTGTTAGGTTAGATTAGGTCAATTTTCATACGAAATTGTTAAAGTTACCATTCCCATTATTACAATAAATTTTGTTACAACATAGAGTACGTTTTATTATTTATCAGTTTATAACAATAATTATTAAACAAAAGAAATAATTGACCAAGTTATTATCTCCATTACTATAAACAAACTTTTCTACATTATTTTTTTATACTGTATTTATTTTGTACAATACTAAAACAATTTTCAAGTTCAATTTCATCAAAAATGTACTTGGATATAAAAAAATTGAATTCCTTTCCTTTTGTACTAATTTTTTCTGTAGAAGAACCATGTGCAGGTATTTGCTATTATTTGAACACCCAGTATAGTGTACTTTAATCGAGCACTGAAACTGTTTGTTTTTCTTATCGTCAAGTGTTTCTGTGTTAACCTAATCTGCTGATTGTCAGCGTTCGATCAGGGAATATCACTAGGCTTCACTTAATTCTAATCGTCTTTAGAAAGACTTTACAAATGGCAACCGGTTCTTATAAATGTTTCAGAGAAACAATTTAATTTGTAGATTAACTTGACGCTTCTATTACGAAATATTTCAAATTATTATTAAAATGTTTATTAGTGTTTATCCACTATGTTACAATCTTTGTCACTAATGTGGTGATATACCTAGTGGCAATATAATGAAACTACATTGTCCAGAAAACTATTATATTGTCCAGAAAATTATTATACTACATGCACCAAATTAGTCATGATTTTAATCAATATTCGAAACCGTAATTATCTTCGATCTACAAGCGATTAGATGATGGTTTCCGATAAATATAAACGGCAAATTTTCGACCGGTTTGGACAGTTACGAATCAATGGAATGATCTCGCGCGTTCATTTCTAGGTTGAATCGCGAGGCGTAGCAGTCGATACTGCTGATCCAAGAAGATTATTGGTAACTTGCCAAGTTCTTTCCTTCAATATGGCGGTTCACATCAAACCCACCACCTTTATCAGTCCCTTCTATTCAACCGACCGTTTCGCGCACAATGTACAATGCATACAATGCTATCAGAAAAAATACTTGCTACCTTGTAAACGTCTGTTAACCTTTTCGTGACGATGAAAACCTTTGTGCCGGCGGAGAATCGAGGTAAAAATAAACCGTCTGTTTCATCTTGTGAAACAAAAAAGTAAACTTTATTTAAAATGATACACTCGTGAAACAATAACAGAATAAAATGCCACAAATTGTTTTTTGCAAATTATGGTGACATGGAGGATGAAACTTATTTTTGTGTTTTACGGTTTGATAGGGTTTTTTGTTTAAATTGTTACTAAATGATACATAAATCTTTATAGCACTTTTTATATGGCTATGTTCCTAGATCAGTATATCCCTAGAGTACTCAGAGTTTTCCCTAGATCCTAGATGTGGGATATCCTTAATTTCCCTAGATCCTTTCTTTAGAGATAATCTATAATTCTTATTTATATCCCTAGATTTCTATATTCAGAGTTCACTATATTATTATATTTCTGCATACCTAGATTTCTACATTACCATGTTTTTATATCCCTAGATCAGTATTCACTAGGTTTGTATATATTCGGATTTCTGTATTTCTGAATTTCTACATATAGAGGTTCCTATGTTTCCAAATCCCTATATCCCTAGATTTCTATATTTACACGTTCCTATATCTTTAAATTTTTATATTCCTAGATCCCTATATTCCTAGATTCCTAGATTCATATATTCCTAGATTCCTATATTCCTACATTAATATATTACTAGATTTCTGGATTACTAGATTCCTAGATTCCTATATTCCTAGATTCCTAGATTCCTAGATTCCTAGATTCCTATATTCCTAGATACCTAGATTCCTATATTCCTAGATCCCTGTATTCATAAATCCGTATATTCCCAGATCCCTACATTCCTAGATTCCCCTATTACTACATTCCTATATCCCCAGATCCTTTACATGTCCACTTAGAATCTACTATATAGATTCTACTATGTAGTTAAAAGAATCTACTATATCCCTAGATTCCAACATTCCCAAATTTCTATAGTTCCAGAATATTATATCCCTAGATTTCTATACACTCATACTGCTATACACTCAAATTTCGATGTCCCCATATGATTATATCCTAAGATCTCTATATTCCTATATGCCTAAGTATTTATATCCCTTGATTTGAATACATAGAGATCATTATGTCCCTAGATCTCTATATATTCCACATATCTGGATGTTCAGATTCCTATGCATACAAATTCCCTAGATTTATAAAATCTTAAATTTTTACATAGCAGTTCCATATGTGACCAGATCTCTATATTCCCAGATCGTTTTACATCAAGATCCCATTTCTGTATTCGTATGTCCTATATTCCCATATCCCCATATGTCCCTATAATTTCTGCATCCCTATCTCGTAATTACTGGATGAGCATTCGAAAGTAATTGAGAAAGCGGCGTAAGTAGGTTAGGAGGAAGAAATTAATTCTATTATTAGCTGTTGCACAAATGACGGCCGAAACGAAATAAACTCTAATTGTTCGGAGCCAATTAAGGGCCGCGGATTGATTTACGAATTCGAGGTTGTCGATTTCCAGGCCGTCGACCAGCCTCCGTTCCGGCAGTTGGAAAGCACAATAGCCCTCGGACGAATTAAAAAGAACTTTAATACTTAACAAATAATTCGGTCCAACTTTTTGCCAAGTCTTTCCGCCGCCCCTCCTTCGTTTTACGCTTTACCCCATTCTCTTTCTTTCCCCTCGTTCTCTCGTCCCTTTTTTTTTCTATTTCCCGATTCAGCGAGAAGGAGATTGGCATTCGAGGTTCAATGATAAATGAGCTGCGCTGAATTGGAACGAGCCTTCCTTGCTATTTTCTCTCCACGGTTCTCCATCGCTTCCTGAACTATCCCTGCCACGTCGCTTATTTCCACGCGTCCACCTTCGGCCATCGATTCCGCGGCACGTTGTATGATAATTCCGAAATTGACGCGGAACGAGCTTAGCCCAGTTTCTCGGCTATTAGCTCGTCGCGTATCGAATACTCAATTTCGATGGGATAAATGTCCGCCGCCGTGTCGCGATACCCCCATGTTCCAATCGCAATTATGGAGCTTTAAGAAGTGGTAGGGATATATATGTATGGGGGAATTTGCAAAGGGACGATAGAGATTTGGCGATGTATGAATATTGAGATACAGGGATTTGGGGATGTAGGGATTTGAGGATGTGACGGTTTGGAGATATAGGGATTTGGGGAGGTAGGGATCTGGGGATGTAGGGATTTGAGGATGTAGGGATTTGAGGATGTAGGGATTTGGGGACGTAGCGATTTGGGGATGTCAGGATGTGGAGATGTAGCGATTTGGGGATATAGGGATTTGGGGACGTAGCGATTTGGGGATGTAAGGATGTGGAGATGTAGCGATTTGGGGATATAGGGATTTGGGAACGTAGCGATTTGGGGACGTAGCGATTTGGGGTTGTAAGGATGTGGGGATGTAGCGATTTGGGGACATAGGGATTTGAGGACGTAGGGATTTGGGAATGTAGGGATTTGGAAACGTAGCGATTTGGGGACGTAGCGATTTGGGGATGTAAGGATGTGGGAATGTAGGGATTTGGGAACGTAGCGATTTGGGGACGTAGCGATTTGGGGATGTAAGGATGTGGGGATGTAGCGATTTGAGGATATAGGGATTTGGGAACGTAGCGATTTGGGGACGTAGCGATTTGAGGTTGTAAGGATGTGGGGATGTAGCGATTTGGGGATATAGGGATTTGGGGATGTAGGCATGTGGGGATGTAGGGATATGGGGGTGTAGGGATGCAGGGACGTGGGGATATAGGGATATGGGGAATTGGGGGGTGCAGGGATGTAGGGATGGAGGGATGTGGAGATGTAGGGATGTGGAGATGTAAGGATGTGGAGATGTAGGGATGTGGGCATGTAGGGATGTGGAGATTAAAGAATGTGGAGACGTGGGGATATAGGGATATGGGGATTTGGGGGTGTAGGGATGTGGATATGTACAGATGTGGGCATGTAGGGATGTGGGCATGTAGGGATGTGGGGATGTAGGGATGTGGGGATGTAGGGACGTGGGGATATAAGGATATGGGGATGTGGGGATGTAGGGATGTGGGGAAGTTGAAATGTAAGGATATGGGGATGTAGCGATCTGGGAATGTAGGGATGTGGAGATGTAGGGATGTGGGGATGTAGATATATGGGGATGTGGGGATATGGAGATGTAGAAATTTTGGGATATAGGGGGGTGTAGAAATCTTTGGATGTAGCGATTTGGAGGTGTATGGTTTGGGTGTGTAGGAATATGGGAATGTAGGGATTTGGGTACATAGGGATTTGAAAATGCAGGGATTTGGATATGCTGGGATTTGGGAACGTAGGGAACGTATGGGAATTTAAGAATGTATAGATTTGAGGATATAGGGACTTGTTCATGTATGGATTTGGGGATGTAGATACTTGGGATGTAGAAATTTTTGGATATAGATTTGGGGATGTAGCTATTTGGAAATGTAGAGATTTGAGGATATGCAGATATGTGGATATAGAAATTTAGGGTTATAGAGATCTGCTAATACAAAGATGTGGGGCATACAAATTTTTGGCTATGACTTTTGCAAGGTCACTTATCCTCTCAAAAATTTGTTTCAGTTACATTCATGGCAATATAACGAGAGTCGTTCAAATACGAGGAACTGTACAAGATCTTTTTAAATACTATATTCACCTTTGTGCGCAACTAAATATTAACCTCTGTAAATTTAGTAATTGTAATAATTCAAAATGGTTACTCTTCAACTGCAACAGTGCAGATTTGCAATAAACTAAACTTTGCATATTTGTATTTTATCAATTTTAATTACAGTTCAATATTTCATCTCAAATTCAATGAAATATTTATTAAAATTGCGTATAAAAAGCACGCAATGTGCGCGCAGTTCAATTAATTTCGATCAGAAAATTCGATACCCCAAAATGAATCTCAACATTTCGATTCAAATAACCAATTGCATTTTATATTTCAGTTTAAACAATTTTACAGATTTTTATAAGAGATTTCGATTACCATTTTTAATAGGTTCACCCATAGTAGATACAGTTCAGTTACGATAAAGCGGGGTCATAAATTAACATATTAAAACGTTCATTGATGTTACAGTATTTTACGTCTCGACTTATCAATCCGTTTCGATATATTGCACAAAGTACACTTCAAACGTTTCTCTACATAGCCATAACTCGGCATTTTAGGTTCTTATCTCTCTCTGAATCTTCTAAACTACTGTTTCGGAAATTGAATCTCGTGTACTTTTATGCCCGAGCGATTTTACGACTTTGCAAAGATCGTTCTTTGTATGGAACGTGTAATATTACACGATCGAGTCTGAAAGTGTTAACGAGGTTCAGAGAAATTGCTATAGTTCCTGGTGAACTATACCCCAGGTCCTGGAGAAAATTGGATACCCTTAAGAGTCTTATTTAGGTACAAGTTTTTGATGTTACTTTCAAAGACAAGAATCTTTTGATACCACCTCTCTTATTTTTTACAGTTGCGCGCTATGGTTTTGCAAAATTATTGTCTGTGTTGTACTCTTTGAGTGTGCAAAGTTGAGTGATTCCAAGTTAAGGGCCTTTATGTGAGGTGAAACGATTAAATCAAAATTAAATAGTAGATAAAAATCAAATAGTAGTATGAATGAATTAGATAAATAATTGAATAGTGGTAATTATATATGTATAAAAGGACATGTCTCACTAATTTTAATTTTACACCATGTTTCAACGTCTTATCTAAGTTTGCTCATCTTTGACCATATTTGACCATGCACAGTGGACAAATACAGCAGCATAAAATATCACGAAATACTCGGATGTTCGCCACAAGATGAGTATACCAAAAACTAGGACCGTGTATTTGCAACACTATCAACAGACCAGCCACGGTGAAATCTAAGTAGGAAAAAATCGTCAGAATTCCTAAAGCGATATACACGAGGTGTGCGTTGCGCTCGGCAGTATTTTTTCATATTTCATTGAAGTGTCTCGAACAAGCCACTCGTCCTCGCGCGGAACATGTTCCTCTACTCGTCCGCTCGTAAATCTCCGGTAATTCGTATGATAAGAGAAGTGTACACAATTTTTTACGATTCCTCTCCGGCGCGATAGCCGGCCGCGAAGGGGTTAAATCCTCGGAGGGACGAGGCCTTCCGTGGGCGGAGCGTCGACACCTTTTTTCGAGTTCGCACCTTGCAGACTACTGTACCGATGCCCGTCGCGTGCATAGGTAAAGGCATCGCGTTCGTGCGCGCGCAAGATTGGTCCAGATTCCTGGCCGAGTCTTGGTCGTGCCACCCCTCGTCCCCTGCCCCACACCCACCCCTCCAGCGACCCCTTCCACTAATTCTTCGTTGCTTTCCTGTCACGCTTCCACGACTCTTCTGGTCGTGTGCGTGCCCAGTGGCGCCGCCGTCTGGGCGAAATCCTCGAACCCTCGGAGTCGGCACCCCCCCGGGTTGTTCAGTCGTGGGTGCAGTGCGTGCGAGTGTGCAGTGCTTTCGGGAGCTGCCTCGAGACCGGCGTGGCCTGAAGCGCGCGGGGTTAGGTCAGTGTCAACTTGTCGAATCGTCACCGGGCCATACACGACCCTCCATCGGCTTGCTCCTACGAATATGTGATACCCCCTCGGTACAGGATATCCGGCGATTGAGAACGTTTCGTGAGTTTGATTTTTGCAATTACACGCTCGCGACTTGTTGACACGCCTGATTCGAGGTTTTGGGACGCGCGCCATAAGTTGCAGCTGCGCCCCGCTTAGGACCGCGATATATCGCGGTGTCGGGGGGGTCTTGTACGGAGATGCGCGGAACAGGAGTAGCGCGATTATTTGAATGAAAGTATCGGTGACCCAGTTAACGTCGCAAAAGTAATTAGACATTCGCGGGGTCGAGCCGGGAGCGTAGATGAGAGCCGAGTGTTGATCGATCCTTCGTCGTTTGCCGAGCGCATGTACGCGATCCATCGTAAATTCGCGTTTCCACTTGTGTATCGGTGCGTGCGGTGACATCGGCTTGAAATACGGCACGCGGGCCGCCCATCGGCGAGTTAGCGTGCCTGCAAGAGCAGGACATTCAGTCTCGCACGGGTAATTCAAATCCCTAGTCAGATACCAGACGCGAACGAATAGTCGGATTCTCTCGTTAGCCCGGACTACTTCTATGCCAGAATTCGGATAAAAGGTAGCGTGACACTTTGAGAGATAGCCTTTATCTGATCCGAACGGGGACAATTGCTTTTGAGTTAACCGCACTCTCTTTTGCTGATTTCGAAAATCATTCGGATATGCTGGTATATCGATCATTCGAATTACTTTCGGACTGTTTTCTTGTTATGTTTGTTTGTTTCTGGTTGGAGGATTTCGTTCAGTGTGCCAGGTGGATGTACAACGTTGGAATGATGGATTTGTTCGATACCGGGTATAAAATATTAGATCGTATCAGATTGTCGATATTGTGGAGTGTGTTTTAACACGGGTGGGACTGAACGTGTTAGGATTGTTTACTTTCGTTTCTTTCACTGGTGTCGCATGATCCGTCAACCGTTCACTGATGTTTTGTTGCAGTATTTTATTTACGAGAGGTCTTGTGCCGTTGAACTTTAGGGATTTTAGGGATTCGGGAATTAGAGGAAGTTTGAAAGTTTCAGAATTTGGTCATTTTGGTATGTGGGAATTTGAAGATTTTGGGAATTTGGAAATTAAGGAATTTGTGGATTTGAGTAATTTGGGGAAGCAGAAATTTTGGAATTTGGAGATTCGAGAATGTTGGATTCTGGGGAATTTGGGAGTTAGAAATTTGAGAATTTAGGAATCTGGTGACATACAAATTTGGGGAATTTAAGAATTTAGGCGATTTAGGGATTTGGAAATTTGGGAATTTGGAAGTTTGAGAGTTTGGAAATTTTCAGAATTTAGGGAATTTGAAGATCTGGAAAATATTGGAATTTAGGAGATTTAGAGTTTTGGAAATTTGAAAGTTTGAGAGTTTGGAATCCGTGAAAATTTAGGGAGTTTATGGAATTCAGAGATCTAACAAATATTGGAATCTAGGGGATTTAGGGATGTGGATATTTGAGAGTTTGGAAACAGTGAAAATTTAGGGAATTTAGGGAATTCACAGATCTGGAAAATATTGGAATCTAGGGGATTTAGGGATTTGGATATTTGAGAGTTTGGAAACTGAAAGTTTAGGGAATTTATGGAATTCACAGATCTGAAAAATATTGGAATCTAGAGGATTTAGGGATGTGGATATTTGAGAGTTTGGAAACTGTGAAAGTTTAGGGAATTTAGGGAATTCAGAGATATGGAAAATATTGGAATCTAGGGGATTTAGGGATTTGGATATTTGAAAATATTGTTATTTGCAGGATTTAGTAACTTATGAAATTTAGGGATTTAAAGAACTTAGAAGTTTGGAAATTTGTATTATTTGTATAATTTAGGGAATTTAGGGAGTTCGGAGTTTGTGAATTCGGGAATTTGAAAGACTTCAAAACTTGTGGAACTTGAAGATTTGAAATATTTAGAAACTTTTGAAATACAGGAATTTTTAAATTTATAAAAATTGGGGAATTTAGGAAATTCAGAGATCTGGAAAATGTTGGAATCTAGGGGATTTAGGGATTTGGATATTTGAGAATATTGGTGTTTGGAGGATTTAGCAACTTGTGAAATTTAGGGATTTGGAAATTTGTATCATTTGTATAATTTAGAGAATTTAGGGATTTCAGAGTTTATGAATTCGAGAATTTGAAAGTCTTAGAAACTTGTGAAACTTGAAGATTTGAAAGATTCAGAAACTTTTGAAATACAGGAATTTTGAAATTGATAAAATTTGGGGAATTTAGGGAATTTGAAAAATTACAATTCTATAAAAATGATAATTTATGCAATTCAGATCTAGAAAGGTATTTAAAAAATATCAAGTCTAGAAACAAAGAAATTAAAAACATTACAATAAACACTTCCCACAAGTCTCTCCCTATATCGCCGTTGTCCCAACGAGCGTCCTCTAATCCTACGTGTTTTCCCTCCGCGTTTCTTCACCCACCAAAGAAACCTTCCTTGCTCCGCCAAGGATCCTAATCGCCCGACGCAAAAAAAACTGCGCAAAGGCTCCGAACGCAAATGTCCAGATTACTCTCGTTAACGAGCGTTCAGCGCTCGATCATGATAATAAAGTCTTCCGTTTCCGCGGGCCAGCGAAATCGTAGCGCAATTTGCGAGTCGAAAACGTACGAGTTGCCAGCTTGATATCCAAGTGGAAAATCCATTGAGATAATCCTAATCCCGGCGCCGATGAGTGCTTCACCTGGACTGTTCAGGCTACCTGCATAACGATCGCTGAAAATCGGATTAAACGCTGTCAGATATAGGCTTGAATTTACATGCAGCGGTTATCTCGTTGAATTGCAGCCGACTTTCATCCTAATGGCCTTTCGCGAGATACGCGAATCAATCAGTCGATCGTCGACTCGCATTCCGCCACTTCGTTGTCCTTTAATGGCGACCCCTGTTTGACGCTATACCGGATAAATTAACCGTGTCCCTCTTTCCATATCGGTCCTCCGGGTAACTCCAACTTTTTCCGACCGGGCGACATCGATTGTGGCTTCTTATGCACCGGATGCGTTCGAACGATCACAGCTTGTTAGCTTTTTGTTGGGATGCTCGTTTGTGGCGATTGATTTCTGGGTATTTATTAAGTCATGTTATGGAATTGGTGAGGTATTATGGCCCTGTGGAGGTATTAAGTCCGATCGTGTTAAGGTTCAATCGAGAAAATACTGTTGGGATCCTAACAAGGGTATTTTATGTTCGCTGTTGAGGATCAAGGTCCTATCGTATTAAGGTTCTATCGAGGACGTATTAGGTCTCATTGTATTAGTCACATCGATGGAAGTACTACACTGTAGTAAGTACTATTAGATTCAAGTCTTAACAAGGTATATGTTCATACTGAAGTCTTGATAACCTAAGTTTCTATCAAGTCCAAATCCTATCATGTTAGGGTTGTGACAAAGATATTTTAAGTTCCATGTTGAATCAGGAATATATTAGGTTTTACATTAAGGTCCTATTAAGGACATGTTAGATCCCGTCGTGTTAAAGCCACATCGAGGATGTAGTGATAATTCAAGTACTATCTAGGATATTAAAGTTCTGATGAAGTCCTGTTAAGCTTCCGTTAAGTTCTAATGAAGTCCTGTCACATCAAGGTTTTGTTAAGTCTTATCATATTAAAGTTCTATTTAGAAAATGTTAAGTCCTATCACATTAAAGATCTATTCAAAAAATAAAATGTCCTATTGTATCCAGGCTATGTCAAGGACATGTGAAGTTCTATCAAATTTAAGTCCTGCTATGGTTCTATACAATAAATTTCTATCAAGTACGTATGAAGTTCTATCAGTCAGTATCTAATGCATTGATATCTGGCATGTGGATATCTAACGTGTGGAAATCTAACGTGTAGATACCTAACATATTAATACTTAACACACATTGGTGTCTGACGAGTAGATATCTAGCGTGTAGTTATCTAATGTTGTGAATATCTAACGTGTGGATATCTGGCACACAGATATCTGACGTGTGGATATGTAACGCGCCAATATCTAACGTGTAGATAAGTAACACATTAATATCTAACACATTGATATTTAACGCGTGGATGTAGATCTCATGGATATCTAACTCATTGGTGTCTGACGAATAGATATCTAGCGTGTAGTTATCTAACGTGTGGATATCTAGCACACAGATATCTAACCCATGGATATTTAACGCGCCGATATCTAACGCGTGGATATTTAACGCGTCGATATCTAACGCGTGGATATTTAACGCGCCGATATCTAACGCGTGGATATTTAACGCGTCGATATCTAACGCGTGGACATTCAACGCGTCGATATCTAGCACGTGGATGTTCATCACGTGGATACCTAACGTATTAATATCTAACGCGTGGGTATCTATTACGTGGATATCTAACGCGTTGATATCTAACGTGTAGGTATTTAATGCGTGAATATCTAATCTATAGATATCTGGCGCGTAGATATTTAACGCGACGATATCTAACGCGTAGATACTTAACGCGACGATATCTAACGTGTAGGTACTTAACGCGACGATATCTAACATGCAGATATTTAACGTGTAGATACCTAGCGTTCAGATATCCAACATTTGGAAAACTTAATCAAATAATTTACCAATTCTCTGTTACAAGAAAACTTACAGATCTTGTAGCATTTTTTTATCAAATATATTGCAGAAATGATTTCGTAAAATGTTAATAATATAAAACTTGCATGAACAAGTTTGGAAGATAAATTTTGTTAATAAACTCACTATAATTTATTTCATACGTATATAGGGTGTTTCATTTATGTGTCCCTAAATATTTTTCTGAATTATTACACAAAAATTATTACATATATAATTTCAATTTTCTACTGATGTTATAATTTGCTTATAAAAATGTATTGTAACCGTAGTTTGAGTTAACTGCTTTCGCCAATTATCCGAATTGTTACAATTCCGGATTTGCTATGCTATGGTTGACCCATGATCAGTCCCTCCACGGAATGCGATGAAGTATCCTTGAAATGCGCGAATTTCGTCTTTCAAATAGTAGTTGAACCGCATCGATTACACGACATTCTCAAACCATGAAGCAGGACATTCCATAAGCATTTGACGTTTGACAGTTTGACATATTGCAGATTGACGGTATAATAGTCATATTATTATGTATTTCTCGTTTGCTAAATAAACTGAAGATGCGATCAAATGAAGTTTCAACGGAAATATAAATCAAAATTATTTTGGTATCCACGTTTTTTTCTGTTTTTAAAAAATATATACTTATTGTTAAATATATGAAATATATTAGATATAAAAATAGATCAAATATCTGAGATAACGTATAAAATATTTAAGACATAAAAACATACAAAATATTATATTTTATAGAAAATGTAAAATATGTAAAACATTTGTTATTTTTGTACAAAACAAAAAAATTGAATACTGAGTTATTTATTTATTATTGTTTATCACATTTTTTTATTGTCTACTCTTTATTAACATAAGAAATATTTCTATTAATCCTATTCATCAATAAATAAAAATATCTTTATTTACCAATAATTGTTTTCCATTTACTTATTTAAAAAATGTAACGAAATACAAAAGCAACATTTATAATAAATTTTAATCCCAGAAAACCAGAAATATTTTCAACAATTTCAATAATCAAATTTATAATTCAATTCACGTACTTAAAAAATTCGTATCACGTATTTGAACAAATTTGATATTCCCGCAATTTCAGTTAAAAAATTCTGTCATATTTCGTGCAGCATGCGAACATAATAAATATACCGAAATGCATAAAATTATTTATCGAAAGACAGAGTTATTGAAGATTAACCTACACGAAACGTTATATTACCTTCGTACTCCATTGTTATCAATTAATTATCCTCCAACACCATGAAATATGGTGTCGAATAATGAACTTTAATAATGCACAGAGTGGATGACTTATATGGATTAAGCAAGAGACAACGGCGTCGAGAGAAAAGACAAAACCCGTCTCCGTCTAGCTACCCTTTCGTTGAAAGGCGGGAAATTGGATGCCTGGCATGCTCGAAAATTTCATTTAAATAACTTAATTTATCGCACATCGGTTCGACGTTAATGTATATTAAGAGAGTTGTTCGTAATCATATTTTCCATGGCATTAAAAAGCTATTAATACAGTCTAGTGGATTACTTCAACTTTCAAGAACTTCTATTTGTTTCCGAACATAACCTATAATTTCCGTGAACGTTTTCTTAAATCAAATCGTTTTTATTCATTTCATATGATGTTGCACGTGACATTCTAAATTGCAACGTAGTTAAAGAAGAAATTATGGCTTTTCAAAATGGCTACCTGTCGTTACTATATAATACCACTATTACTAATGTGACTGATTACTACTAATGACTAACATTAACAACACTGTATGTTACTGTATTTTTTATTCAAGATAGAATACATAAAGTTTGATGGATGAAATTCGTCATACACCGAGTGGCGATATAGCAAGGTATAACGCGGTCTTAGGGGTCAAACTATGGATTAGTGCAAATTAAGCTGTACTAGATATTCATAATAATAAAGGATCTTCAATAAAGGATTATAATAAAATTTCCCAAATCTTCGTCCGAGTACGAAACGTTCTCAGTCTATCACTTCTAGCTCAATTAACTATTCTCTTACTCTTAAAGGCTATCCCAAAGATCAATAATAACCTAAACGTATTTCAAAATCATTAGAACCAGCTTCAGAAATAACTAAGTCTTTCACATAGCCAAAAATAGATATAATTTTTGATCTTGGATAAGACAGCCATCTTTGAGTTATGTTTACAAGTTTCAAATATATTTACAACTCACTAATATGTTGACAACTTTCACATAAAGTTTACAGAATCTCATAAATTTCGTTAAGGGACTGAATGTGGACATCTTAATCCGGCCCTGTCCACGATAGCCTTTAGGAGTTAAATTAGCGAGCGGCATCGCACGCGAATTAACAAACATAACATTTTGTGTCCCTGACAGATTCGTGGTTCACGGTTAGTGCGGTCGATCCGGGGATTCGTGGGTGTCGGTTGTGTTGTTCATAGTGGAGGAATCCGGGGATCATGATGTCCCCCATAATAGGGGAAACACTACGAGTATGGTTTCTCTCGGCGTTGGTGGTTCACGGGGCTGTCGCCGGCAATCCGGACGCGAAACGCCTTTACGACGACCTGCTCTCCAACTACAACAAACTAGTGCGCCCTGTTGTGAACACCTCGGACGTGCTACGAGTGTGCATTAAGCTGAAGCTCTCGCAGCTCATCGATGTGGTGAGTAACTAAGTGGTAAGATTTTTAACTCGAATGACAAGTCCTCGGAACTTTCAGCATCTATACAGTTCCCCCAAACGCGATATTGCAAGAAAATACTAAACAAACCATTTCCCAACATTCTAACAAAATATTGAACGAGTAATTTCCTAACACCGCAAGAAAATACTAAACGTGTAATTTCCTGATATTGTAATACGATATGAATGAGTAATTTCAGTGGGAAATTATACAGCATGACGACATGAATTTTGACAATCCATAAGTGCAAATCAAATGCACTAATTTACATCAGACCGCGGGTCGGATAACTCGTAACCAGTTTTGATATCCAATAAGACACGCCTCGGTTCCTATGTATAATTCGAACGCGCAAACGCAATTTGATGGAAGCAGTTCAAAAGGAAACTTCAGACAAGAATTCATTGAATTACAATTTTCGAGTTAATCAATTTCAGGTTTGTGAAATTTTGGTAGGAGTAACATACTTCATCATTGTTCCTAAAATTATACGGATAGAATTAGTCGAGTATGTTCGAAACCGCGTTCGTTATATGGCCGCGAACCAGTCGATGGTGCGTGGGACACTACCGAGTAAAAAGTCTTAGCGAACGTGGGTCGAAAGGTCAATCGTTTCCGAGATACAAAAGTGTCCGTTTAAGCGTCCGTTTGCTCCCTTAAGTGTCCGTCGCTAACCAGTCCCTGGAAATGGGACCTCGGAGCAGCTTCGAGTCGTGCCGGATATCCGTATCCCACTCGCTCGCATTCTCTCTACTTCCTTCGATCGAATTCGCGGAAGTCACCTCCCCATTTAAGCGTTCATTCTGACCGACCGCGGACGCTTAAGTGTACGCTTCTGTACAAAGATTTTTGTATGTTTGCATCATGGCTGACTTATTGGCTTCTGTTGCCGCGAGCGATACCTCGGTGTTCATAAACCGCGTTCTGAATGTTGTTCAATTTCCATACATTCCTCGCGGTAGATTTCATCGGCAATCGGTCATCGATCTATCAGCGGAACACATGCAGAGTATCGTGCTCAAAATGGCGGCGCATTGCTCTAACGAAGAAATGGCAGATACGTTTTATGTTTGGGCCAATGGAAGTGCTTTAGATGCAAGTCTTTATGTGGAAGAGCAAATGTAACGTGTAAATAATGAATGTGAATATTGAGTATAAATATTGAATTTACATACTGAATGTAAATATTGACTATAAATATCGAGTGCAAATATTGAATGCAAATATTGAATTTACGTACTGAATGTAAATATTGACTATAAATTTTGAATTTGCATAATGCATGTAAATATTGACTATAAATATTGAATTTGCATACTGGATGTAAATATTGGGTATAAATGTTGAATTAACATACTGGATGTAAATGTTGACTATAAATTAAATACTGAATGTAAATATTGCATATAAATATTGAATACAAATACTGGATGTAAATAACGAATACAAATATTGAATTTAAATACTGAACATAAATGTCGAGTATAAATACCGAATATAACTATTAAATAAAAATACTGAAATTTGTCAACCCTGTGAAAAGTACAATTTCTCAAACGCAGGAGGCTGCAGTGCCAGAGAGAAGGCATATGACTCGCGTCGTAATAGCACCAACTTTCGTCATTAGTCGAAACGAGTATCATCTAATAAATTGATATAAAACGAGAAAACGGTGACAGCGTACCTCGTTAACTGTACACCGTTTCAGGTGTCTTCTTTTCAGCTGCGCACCGTGCGACCGTTTTGTGGAAGGAATCTATACGCGACGTCATATTGATTATCAAATATGTTACAACGTACACGATGTGAGCTGGCCGTGAACGTTTAACATATCGATTTTTGTGAACAAAAGTAGATGGTTATATTTGAGGACGTCAAACTGTCAGGACGCGTAAAATACAGGACACGTTTTCCATTAAGCGGTTGTGATTCCTGTTGTGAACTACTGTTGCCTTGGATCTTAATGCTTTATTTTGTGGCAAACACGGGATACGTGTTTGTAATTCTTAACGAACGTATGCCGTACGATGAACTGCTTTCTTGTGAGCGGTACGTGCTACTTTCGGAACAACGTTTTCGTGCAAACTTTGTAACATCATCAGGAACATGTAACATTAATGTTCGCAGTTTCCGCAGTTGGATGATATTTGGAATGGTTATTTATAGTGGTTCACTGTATCGAGAGATTTTTCACTTTATATTACCGCTTCATATTTGACCACTATTTTTACGTTCTTTTATGTGTGGAAATTGTTTTAATTATAATGGTTTTACAAGGTTAAGTTACTTAATGAAAAGGAACTTTACCTAACCTGATCGAATCTACAAACCAATGTAATCTAATCTAAATCAAACCTAACCTAGTTCAAAACAAATTGAACGAAATCAAAGGTAATGTAATCTAATTTAATCTAACTAATCCTTAATTTAGCCAAAATAAACGAACTTTATTTAATGTAACATAATTAAACCAAAGCATACGTTACTAAATCTAATCTCATCAAACCAGACCTAATCACACCGCAATAGACCTAACAGATCTAACCAATGGAACTTACCTAAAGATAACCTCACCGAACTAAGCTTAATATGATCTAACCTAATCTGTACTTGTCAAATCCAACCTAACCTAAATCTAACATAACCTAATTAAACCAAACGAAAGCAAGACTTGTCTAATTTAATCTGTTCAAACCTAATCAAACCAAATCCACTCTAACCTATCTAACCAATTAAAAATTAACCTACCTTAACCTAACCAAACTTAATATGATGTAACCTAATCTGTAACTAACAAATCCACTGTTTAACAAAAAAGACATTCTCAAAATTTAATATTCAATTTCAAATCGTTTACAGTTCACATGACAGCAATATAAATAAAGAATTTTTTGAACAATTTTATATGATTTTTTTCATGTATCCTCTATTACTGTGTATCTCATACATGCGATACAATAGGTATACTAAAAGCAAATATGTGTTTAATGTTTGAATTCTGCGAGTGCCGAATACGTGTAATCATGGATAACGCGTTAATCGGTAAAACTTATAGGAACGTTGTGGCTAAAATCACGTGCTGTACGTGTCTATTCGCACCGAAACGCATTAATACGGTCATTCGATTACACGGCTATTATCTCGTTACTGTAAACGAATTTAGTCGTTGATTGTGTATACACTTAATAGATGAAAGCTAAGCATTGGAAATTGGTTAGATGAATTGATTGATCACTTACGGTCGATCGTTCAGCTGTCATCCAGAATTAAACTCCGGAAAATCCTGGCTACCTGGACGCCATTTTGAGATACTCGTACTCCAACCACAAGTTCCAGTATTGTATTCAACGTGTACTTGTCTCTCTGTAATTTTATTTACGAAATAAGTCAATATTTTAGTAGAACACAATTTCAATACCACTGCGTTTTAATTAAAATTTTATTTACTTAAGTCAATATTTTGACGGAATCAAATTTCTGTACTCCAAAGTTTTATTTACAAAATAAATCAATATTGGAAAGGAACACGATATGTGTACTAAAAAATCTTTATTGAAGTTTTATTTACAAAACATGTCAGTATTTTAACAAACTAAAATTTGTATATCCCAAAATATTGATTAAAATTTTATTTACAAAATAAGTAAATATTTTAACAGAATAACATTTCTGTATTTTTTAATTTTAATTGAACTTTTCTTCTTTTGCTTAATAAATAAAAATTAATTTTCAAAAATATTTATTTTTGTATTTACAAGATGAGTCAATATTTTAATGCAATATACACAGGTTAAATTTAGGTGGAACTTGTCAGACAGTTCTGACTAATTTACAACGACTGCTACTGGGCTTTCAGGAACCGTGACTTCGTATCGGAAGAAGTAAATAACACCACTTCCGTCGAATCAGCCCCGACAAAAGCTTTGGCACGCGGCGTCCCGTGAATTATGAACATTCAAACAGAAAATTAATATCAAACAGCCGAAACACGTGAAATCCGAATAATCCATTTTATTCCATATAGTCAAACGGAATAAAAAATGCGTTGAAAATTGATAAAACGTGAATCCACAGGAGCCTTGCTATTGAAGCTTCAATAAAGCTTTACATTGCGATCTCTCGTGTCTGACTGATGAAAATGAACGAAAACTTTTGTAAAATGGCGCCCCATAGGCTTCAAATTATTAGACGTCGATGAACTGCAGAATCTTTACAGTTTGCGATTTTAATTAATTTTAATCAATTTGCAATTGTAAGAAATGTAAATTGCAATACTAAGAATTGTAATTTGCAATTTTAAAAACTACAGTTGTATTACCCGAACGTAAATGTATAATCGAAGCAGCAACTTGTTGCAGTCAGCGCGTTTAATAAAATTTATCGAAGCCGTTGTTTAAGAAGTTGACGACAAAGCAATCCAGGAATTACTTTTCCAACGACGGAATAAAGAACACCGTTCCCGCCTGATGGATTTCCTTGGAAACGACTGGACCGTTATAAACCCGCCACTATTCCGCTTCGTGGGTAAAAGGGAGGTTAAACTATACTTTGGGGCACATTTTTATAAAAAAATGAAATGTAATTTGACGCGTGGTAATTTGATGCGTGGTAATTCGACGCGTGGTAATTCGACGCGTGGTAATTCGATATGTGGTAATTCCACGAGTGGTAATTTGACGCGTGGTAATTCCACACGTGGTAATTTGACGCGTGGTAATTCGACGCGTGGTAATTCGACGCGTAGGTATTCGGCGTGTGGTAATTTGATGCGTGGTAATTTGACACGTGGTAATTTGACGCGTCGTAATTCGACGCGTGGTAATTCGACGCGTAGGTATTCGGCGTGTGGTAATTCGATATGTGGTAATTCGATGCGTGGTAATTCGACGCGTCGTAATTCGACGCGTGGTAATTCGATGCGTAGGTATTCGGCGTGTGGTAATTCGATATGTGGTAATTCGATGCGTGGTAATTCGACGCGTGGTAATTTGACGCGTGGTAATTCGACGCGTGGTAATTCGACGCGTGGTAATTCGATATGTGGTAATTCCACGAGTGGTAATTTGACGCGTGGTAATTCCACACGTGGTAATTTGACGCGTGGTAATTCGACGCGTGGTAATTCGACGCGTAGGTATTCGGCGTGTGGTAATTTGATGCGTGGTAATTTGACACGTGGTAATTTGACGCGTCGTAATTCGACGCGTGGTAATTCGACGCGTAGGTATTCGGCGTGTGGTAATTCGATATGTGGTAATTTGACACGTGGTAATTTGACGCGTCGTAATTCGACGCGTGGTAATTCGACGCGTAGGTATTCGGCGTGTGGTAATTCGATATGTGGTAATTCGATGCGTGGTAATTCGACGCGTCGTAATTCGACGCGTGGTAATTCGATGCGTAGGTATTCGGCGTGTGGTAATTCGATATGTGGTAATTCGATGCGTGGTAATTCGATGCGTGGTAATTCGACGCGTGGTAATTTGACGCGTCGTAATTCGACGCGTGGTAATTCGACGCGTAGGTATTCGGCGTGTGGTAATTCGATATATGGTAATTCGATGCGTGGTAATTCGACGCGTGGTAATTTGACGCGTGGTAATTCGACGCGTAGGTATTCGGCGTGTGGTAATTCGATATGTGGTAATTCGATGCGTGGTAATTCGACGCGTGGTAATTTGACGCGTCGTAATTCGACGCGTGGTAATTCGATGCGTAGGTATTCGGCGCGTGGTAATTCGATATGTGGTAATTCGATGCGTGGTAATTTGACGCGTGGTAATTCGACGTGTAGGTATTCGGCGTGTGGTAATTCGACGCGTGGTAATTTGACGCGTGGTAATTCGACGCGTGAAATAATCATTTTAGAATATTCTTTCCTTTCTCAACTTTTCATATAGTAAAATCCATGTGAATACTTCGAGAGCTAATATTAGTAATACAAAGAAAATTGACGACAAATAGATTTCTAGATATTAGAGATTGACGTGAAATTAAATTCATCCGGTTTAAATTTCCCGCTCGACTGTACAACCAATTTAAAGGGACAGGCTTTGAACATCAAAGGTACCCGGAGTGTCACCTCTTGTATGAACTCGTTGGACTGGCGGCAAGAAAAAAGGAAGAAAATATTTATACAAGCCTGTCAACTGTTTTCGAGAAACATAAACTTGTGTTATTAATTATTACAAAATTTACAATTCACTAAAAATAGAACAAAATATAAGCAACATCACGGAAATGTTACTATATATTGTTAAATATTATTAAGTATTTTTTAATATGATGGCATGATATCTTAAACTAATAGTGTATGGTCCAGATATAACACGGACATGACAACGAAGATGGAGTCCACGATAACAGACAATTAAGTTCCATTAGACTTCATTAGGGTAATATTACGAGATTCCTGTGACAAAGTGATCCAGTGATCTTGGATCAAAGTTTGTTATAGCGTAGGATAGTTTGGAAATTTAGGGCTGAAATTTGAGCTTTCTCCGGAGACTAACTTCATTCGCCAGGAACGTGGCGATAATGCTTAATTAGATGCTTCATTAGAAATTATTCTTTTGCATTTTGTAATTAAATCTATTTTAAGATTCCTGTACATCAAATTCTTAAATTATCAAAGTCCTCAAATACTCAAATTCTCAATTCTCATATCTTCGTATCCTCCAATTCTAAAATCCCCAATTCCAAGTTCAAAAATATACCCAAATCCCTAAATCTTAAAATTCCCAAAAGTACAAAAACGTAAATCCACGAATTCCCAAATCTACCAATACTTAAATCCCGCAAATTCCCTAATCTCCCAATACTCAAATCCTCAGACTTCCAAACCGCCAATTGCTCTCAAATCCCAAAATTCTCAAATATACCAAAACTCAAGTCACTAACTACTCAAATCCCTAAATTCTCAAGTTTCCAAATCCCTAAATCTCCAAAACCCTTAAATCCCAAGGGTTAAATCCCAACGCTTAAATCCCAATTCCCCAAATCCTCGAATCCCTAAATCCCCAAATTCAGAAAAAGAACCGAAAATACCACCTACTGTTTCGTCTTCCGTCTAATTATTTCTAAGTTGATAAACTCCAGCAAACATCTTCGTTTCGACACCTTAATGTTTCTAGGGATTACCTGTTTACTAGGTGCCGCTATCGGGAAACGATTAAGTCATTTAACGTTACAGATTACAGACCGTTGATGCAGTATACGGTATCAGTTCGTTAACATCGTCCCTTGGTAATCTGTGTTAATTGACTACCATCGCGTTTTCAATCTTTGCTGACAGTGTATTGTAACTACCCTGTAATTTCGAGGCGTTTATACGTCAAGAATTAATTTTGACTCCCACTTCCTTTTATGAAATTACGTAACTTCATACGTTATATTATGTATTCTATATTAAATCACATAACTCCAATGTTTCATTACGATAATTATTATTAATGTCTCATCATAATTAAAACTATAAAATCTCTTCTACCATAATCTCTAAACCTTTCGCTCGTAAATCAAGAAATCAATTCGCCCTCCCGAAAGTGAATTTAACATTCCAAAAAATTCGCACCAAAACCTTTGAACCTTGTAAATTGCCTTTAAATCTCGGGGATTCGCTTAAAGTCCCCTTAAATTAGAATGCTCGCTTACCGGCAAAGTATGGGGAATTCTTTTAAAACGTCACGCATTTACGTCCAACTAAATCTGCTCTCGAAATCTAAAGTAGCCATTATTGTGGAATAACGGCGGAGCGTTGTCGCGATTTGAGAAACATGGCCACAAGGAGCTAGTTTTCTCAATTTGCGCTCTAACTTAAAAAGTTCCTCGATATTTCATCCGTGGTGAATGCACGATAATGCGTGGCGATGTTGGAGGAGGTCGAGGACGAAAAGAGACGTGAATGGATCGCAATAGAACTTACAATGTTAGAACTTTAGTCACTCTAGGCAGTGTTCCTTTCGGTTAAACTTTACTTTCGGGCATACAAAACTGTTTTCAATATTTCACAGTTTTCTGAATAACAAAAATGCACGTTTTAAAGTTAGGTATCGATTAAGAAGTTAGGCGTCAATTTGAGAGTTTTTGGCTTATAGTGCCTCAATTACTTATTTGAGTCAGGACGCCATATTGGCTTTTACCCATGCTCTTTCGGTTATGTAGAGAATTAAAATGGTACATGCTTTTACGATTGCCAATTGTAAACAGATAGTTGCTTTTTTAATAAACGATATTACAGAATCACTTTAAATAAAAGTAGCTCAATTAAATTATAGAATGTGCCATCACACTCCTTTGTCAAATAAGCTAGAAATGTTCAACTGGTACCGATGCCAACACACGAGTGAGGCTGAAGTGTTTAGAGGAGCTCCGATTGGTCAGAATAGAAAAATTGACGCCTCACATTTTGGGTACATTACCACGCGTGGAATTACCACGCGTCGAATTACCACGCGTGGAATTACCACGCGTCGAATTACCACGCGTCGAATTACCACGCGTCGAATTACCACGCACCGAATACCTACGCGACGAATTACCACGCGTCGAATTACCACGCACCAAATACCTACGCGTCGAATTACCACGCATCGAATTACCACATATCGAATTACCACGCGTCGAATCACCACGCTATCAAATTACCACGCGTCGAATTACCACGCGTCAAATTACCACGCGTCGAATTACCACGCATCGAATTACCACACGCCGAATACCTACGCGTCGAATTACCACGCGTCGAATTACCACGCATCGAATTACCACACGCCGAGTACCTACGTGTCGAATTACCACGTGTCGAATTACCACGCGTCGAATTACCACGCGTCAAATTACCACGTATCGAATTACCACACGCCGAATACCTACGCGTCGAATTACCACGCGTCGAATTACCACGCATCGAATTACCACACGCCGAGTACCTACGTGTCGAATTACCACGTGTCGAATTACCACGCGTCGAATTACCACGCGTCAAATTACCACGTATCGAATTACCACACGCCGAATACCTACGCGTCGAATTACCACGCACCGAATACCTACGCGTCGAATTACCACGCGTCGAATTACCACGCATCGAATTACCACACGCCGAGTACCTACGTGTCGAATTACCACGTGTCGAATTACCACGCGTCGAATTACCACGCGTCAAATTACCACGTATCGAATTACCACACGCCGAATACCTACGCGTCGAATTACCACGCACCGAATACCTACGCGTCGAATTACCACGCGTCGAATTACCACGTGTCAAATTACCACGTATCGAATTACCGCACGCCGAATATCTACGCGTCGAATTACCACGTATCGAATTACCACACGCCGAATACCTACGCGTCGAATTACGACGCGTCGAATTACCACGCGTCGAATTACCACGCGTCAAATTACCACGCATTGAATTACCACACGCCGAATACCTACGCGTGGAATTACCACGCGTCGAATTACCACGCGTCGAATTACCACGCATCGAATTACCACACGCCGAATACCTACGCGTCAAATTACCACGCGTCGAATTACCACGCATCAATTTACCACGCATCGAATTACCACGCATCGAGTACCTACGCCTGGGAATATAGATATTGAATGTGTGGATGTGGGAACTTAGGGATCCAAGGGACTGTGGACTGTGGAGATCCTAGCGAACTTAGAGGCACTGGAGACTGAAACTATGGACATATAGGGAATCTAGGAGTCTTAGGAACCATGAGGGACTATAAAAGCTCTAGCCTAATAGTTCCCAGAGAATTCTCTCTAGAGTGAGATAGCGAATCAGCAGTTGTCATTATTATTCTTATTTGCCGAAATGCTGAAAGTGTCCATGGTGGGAGCTTCTTTTGCTTTGGGTCGATCACGCGCCAACTCGTGGGTTGACATCTGTACAAATATTGGGTTTAACACACGTTCGCAACTTTTGCATACACAAACATTGCGTCCTACATGCGTTAACCTCAACAATTTTACCGAACATACACACTGTATATATTTATGATAAAAACATGTTGAGTTACTTTTGCTAGGAGAAATTTATTGATTTATTTTTTCTGTGTTTATTGCAAATTTGAATTTATAATATTTCTCTGTAATTTTTATTGAATGAAAATATCGTTTAATGAAGAGGATGTCGTAATACAATCATGATGATACTACGTTGTTAGTTATATTATTATATAAAAATCAATCAGTGATAATGGCCTGTTAACGCAATTATTTGTTACATCACACGATGGATTTAAACTCCATTATCGCTTGTATTCAATCTTGCGACCTCCCAACCTTTTAAATTGTATATAATTTATGAATTAAAATGGTGTAGTGTTTAAGTTATTTGAATATAGATTGAAATTAAGCTGTACACAAATTTGAATATAAATTGAAATTGTAGAAAAATTTGAGTACAAATTAAAATTAAGTTCCTCACAAATTTGAATATGAATTAAAGTTAAATTGAACGTAAATTACGATATAAGTAAAAATTTTTAATTTATTCTTTTAAGATTTTATCAAGTTTCTAAATAAATTTTCTTTGTGTACATGTTTGTTTCCTTTTATACAATTCTAAAACAAAGGATAACAATTTTCTGGAGCACCCCCACTAATTTTAGCTACGAGCCGCCATTGGTGCATAAAGTACGCTGCTTATGATAGATCATCCTCACAATAGAGTCAGGCTGGCAGTACCTGTGTCATCGTCATAGATGGCTAACTATAGCTATGTAGATTGCTATGTTGCCCCAAGTATCTCTGAACCTGACAGGGCTGCTGCCTCTGCAGTGTTCTTAACAACGAAACTTTGTAGCTCCTTCGACTTTAAGAGTCTGGTCCATTCATCTTTTCAATGAACGACACCCCTTTGAGCGACGTCGAGTGTTAAAATGTAATAAGTTGCTAATACCTTTTCAACCGAAAGTTTTGTAACCGAAACTTTCGTAATTTTCTATGCATATGGCTACAAATTTTGAATGTTCATAAGATTGTGCATTTTAAAAATTTGTACTTTTGGAAATTTAGATGGATCGATAAGTTTGTAAATTTTTGCATTTTCAATTTTACAAATTCACAAGTTTTTATATTAATAGAGTTACTAATAATTATTAAAAATGACTAACAATGACTAAAAGTTACTCAACAAATTTACACACACACATCATATAACACATGTACCATGTATTATTAGTAACATAATTTACGTGTATCACATATTAATAAAAATTCTTTCAATGAATTTCCCTTATAATTTATTCGCCATTAATTTACATACACAAAAAGTAGAAAGGAATGGGGGTGTTACGGGAGATGTCGATATCGCGTGAAGGCCACGGCAATTTTGTCGAAAGGAAATTTATTTCCACGAATGAAAATTAATTCAACAGCAGCCGTGTATGCACGTTTTATCGACTGGTGTCCGATTGGTTGAAAAATTTCCACACGGCTGGTTCGATTCGCCAACGTTATGTAAGTTTCTATTTATGTGGTAAAAGCAGAAAGGTATTGGTAAAGGTCCACGCGCTCACGACAGATGCAATCAACCGTTGCATTTTCCAACGGAGATAAATTCATTCCATTAAACTGTTATTCTAGTTAGTTGATTCATGCATAAATTCATATTCCATTGATATATAGTTTCAATTTACATTTTCGAACACTTGTACCATTTGGAAATGTGGGCAGGCTCAAGGAAGCAGTAACATTGATTGATTCGTTTAAATAATGCGAATTAATTCTGGATATTATTTGTATTAATGTACAAAGGCAATTACTGACGTTATTTGTTGCATTTTGTCGACTATTCAAGTTTTAGTTAGTTTTAAGTGCGCGGAATAAAAATGGCGTCATATATGACGCCGAGCGCCATTTTTTGGCGCCAATTTTTGAATACTTGTACCATTTGGAAATGTGGACAGGCTCAAGGAAGCAATAATATTGATTGATTCGTTTAAATAATGCGAATTAATTCTGGATATCATTTGTATTAATGTACAAAGGCAGTTACTGATGTTATTTGTTGCATTTTGTCGACTATGATCACTTCAGGTAGTTCTAAGCACGTGGAGTAAACATGGCGTCACGTATGATGCTGAGCGCCACCTTTTGGCGCCAATTTTAAATCAAGTTTAAACGCAATAACCTTGGGAAAATATATTCTGATTTATTGCGATATCACATTGCTACTTTTTTGGTTAGAAAATATTTGAGAATTATGTTATTATCAAATTTCTACATTCCTTTTGTAAACTACTGAAGATATTGTTACTAAAATTTTTATATTAATTTGTCAAATTATGTTAATCCTATTAAACCATATACCAACTTTCTAGGGTATGAGAGGAAAAAAGAAATTCTTTTGGAGGCACCCTAAAATATTTCGCAGTTAATTAACTTTGTAGCACAGCTAAAATGGCGGACTAATAACACATTCCAACCGCCAACTTATCAGACGTACAAGTCGTAATTTATCACCACGAATTTGGTAAAAGTACTCCACCTCGTTGAATGTCCACACGAAATATACTGGGAGAATTAAAAAACATTGTCCTATGTACTTAACCTTTCTAGGCAGGAAAAAGTATACCACGCTTTTTAGGTTACCACACGGTGCCATAAAGTGTGGGAAGGTGAAAAAAAGAGGTATCATTCTTTGCCTTAGGTGTAAAAAGAAAAGGACACGATACTGTGTACTCTCTCGTTCCGCAAGTATATATTTATATTTGCCTACCTTCTATAAACTACGTTACCGTCGCTTGAATGAAAAGCAAATACGTTCGCCGTCGACGATTCGCCGGCAGGAACGTTAACATCCCCTAAATTATCGGGTATAGGCTCTCCTCAGGCGACTCATACAGTTTCGAGCCGTGTATTCAATTTTTCAGATTCCACCAAATATCGGAACGTTTGTTTGCCAACGGTAAACACTTTGACTTGTTATTTACTATAGGTGCAATTTACATATCTTCGAGTGTTTGCAAAAAATATAGCATGTTCTGTCGTATGTATCGCGTTCATCTCTGGCTGAAAATATTTCGCTGTTCCGTTGGTCCTTTGGTACGGTCAGTTTTCAAATTTCAATTTTGAAATTTTTAAATATCGATTTGCAAGTTTGCAGATTTTTATGTTTTCGAGTTTTCGAGTTCTCAAGTTCTGAACTTTTCAAGTATTCAAATTGAAAATTTTCAATGTTTAAAGATTTCAAGTATTCAAGTATTCAAGTATTCAAGTATTCAAGTAAAAAGTATTCAAGTATTCAAGTATTCAAGTATTCAAGTATTCAAGTAAAAAGTATTCAAGTGTTCAAGTATTCAAGTATTCAAGTAAAAAGTATTCAAGTGTTCAAGTATTCAAGTGTTCAAGTATTCAAGTAAAAAGTATTCAAGTAAAAAGTATTCAAGTGTTCAAGTATTCAAGTATTCAAGTATTCAAGTGTTCAAGTATTCAAGTAAAAAGTATTCAAGTGTTCAAGTCTTCAAGTATTCAAGTATTCAAGTATTCAAGTATTCAAATAAAAAGTATTCAAGTATTCAAGTATTCAAGTATTCGAGTATTCAAGTGTTCAAGTATTCAAGTCTTCGAGATTCCAAGTTCTCAAATGTTTCAGTTTTTTAATTTCCAAGTCAATGAGTTCCCACACTTTCAAATTTCGAAATTTCCAAAATTCTCAAATTGCGAAATTCCCCAATTCCTTAATTTTAAATGCGAATATCTCTAACTATCACCATTCAATAGTCACTAGATTCGTAAATTCATAGACTGTGAAATTCTTAAATCCCTAGACACCACAACCCTAAAATCTCTTTGTTAATTAAAAATCCGTAGATCGCTAATTTTCTACGCCCCGAATCCCTAGATCTCCAAATTCCTGCACGATCAATTCCCTAGATCCCCATATTTCTGTGCAACCAAATCCCTAGATCCCCAAATTCCAAATTCTTGGGTCACAAAACCTCTAGATCTACATTATGCTAAGTTTGCAGATTCCTACATCATGAAATCCCTAGATCCCACATTTCTACGCGATTGAATCCCTAGATTTGCAAATCTCAAAGTACCAAAGCTCCCATATCTCCAAATTCCAAAATTTCTACATCCTTCAACTTCCCGATCCTTAAATCACTAGATCCCCAAATTCCAATCTTCCCAAATTCCTCTATTTCCATATCCCTAGACCCTAAAGTCTCTAGATCGACATACTGCACAGTCCATAAATACCTACACCCCCAAATCCTTATATCTTTCGAATTTACCTCGAAATTTTCAGACTTCCACAAAGTCCCTAGAATCATCAAAATGAAACGAGAATGGAATGTCTCTTCTCCGTCGGCTGCCATATTTTCCCTAGGGCACAGCAGACTCTCTGTCGACCGTACGTATTACCAATCATCATCTATCCAAACACGTCTTTCGTTTCCTGTCGATAGGGACGTATTCCTCTCCGTTTCCTTTCCGTCCTCCTGCGAGAATACAAGTCGAGAAACTCGCGAAACTTTCCCTGACAAATCGTCCGCAATCCGGCCGCGTGCGCACGCGCACTCGCGACGCCCGTCGCAGAACTTTTGTCATAACCATTGTTCATTCAGCTGACACGTACGGAAAGCGTTCTTTGTTTATATTTCGCTGGACAATCTCGCCGCCATTTCTCCCCCGTTCTGTGCCCCCCACGTTCACCTTGCCCCGATTTCAAACCGTGCGTTCCGTCACCCTCTTTCTGCCGCTCCTCGTCAACTGTCCTTCATTTTGTCTCCACGCATGCTTTCGATGTGCGTGTCCGCTGCGTGCGTCGACATCCTTTCAGGAACGGTGTTCCGCCTGAAACGAATACACTTTTGTCATCTGCGACGAATGCTTTGCTATTTTGGTGCACGGGCGGGTGATAAATGACGAGGTTATTATCGAGGATATTAATCGAGGGTGTTGTTATGGTGGTTATGAGATCTTTCTAGTTTGGAGTGACTGTGGTGAGTAATGGGTTGCGTTGGATTAGGGTGACGGAGCTGGGAATTCTGGGAAATTGCGCTTTGGGGGTCTGGAGATTTCGGGATTTGGACGTTTGGAGATTTGAAGATTAAGAGGTTTAGGGATTTGAGGATATGGAGATTTGGGGATTTGGGCATGTCAGGATTTAGGTATTTGGGGATGTGGAGACTTGGGGATTCTAGGATTTGGGGTTTTGAAGATTTGGGGATTCCAGGATTTGGGGATTTGTGGATTTGGGGGTTTTAAGCTTGGTAACTTGGGAATTTGGAAATATAGGGACGTGGGAATTTGAGGACTTGGGAATTTAAGGATTTGGGAATCTATGGATTTGGGAATATGGGGATTCGGAGAAATGAGGATTTGGGGATTTGGGATTGGGGAACTTGGTAACTTGGAGATTTGAGAGTTGGGAAATTGGAAAATTGGAAAATGGGAAAATGGGAATTGGGAAATTGGAAATTGGAAAATGGGAAATAGAGAAATTGGGAAATTCGAAAATTGGGAAATTGGGAAGTTGGAAACTTGGAAAAATGGGAAATGGGAAAATTGGGAAATGAGAAAAATGAGAAATGGGAAAATGGAAGAAATGGGAATTGAGAAATGGAAAATGACGAAATAACGAAATGGAAATATATGAAAATAAAAAATGAGAAATAGGATAGTAGGAAAATACAAAAATGGGAAAGCAGGAAAATGGGAAACGAAGTAATCCACCAGAAGAATATTACGAGACCCACAAACGAAGAACTTGACAAAAGTCTGAAAACGACAAACATTTACGAAGTCCAGAAATATTTAAAAATGATAATCTTTAAAATATTTGAAAATTGAAAAATTGAAGATCGAAGACGCTGAAAAATGAAATAAGAAAGAAAACCGTAAAATAGCGAGATAAAACGGCAACCAGTCGTTTTCGGATATTTCACAGCGGGCGTAAGTGGTGTTCCCACCAGTATTTAATCGAGCCCCAGCATGATTTAATTTGATTCGCTGGACGAAGCCTACGATCCATTGGGAGTATCGTAGATAGTTACGGAACAGGTGCTGGCGTATCTAGTTCATTTACCATGCGGTTAATGATGTATCCGTGGGGGACGTACTACTCGCAGATCCCTATAGATTTACCTTTTAATGATTTGCGTTTAAGTTAATTGAAAGTTCACGGTGACGAGGTACTCGGCCGCTAACTTAACGGTATTAAATCAAACCCCATAACGTTACGAATGCACAGCTCGTGGCCGAGCGAGTTCACCACTCTGATTTAATAATTTCATGAAAATTTAATGATTTCGTTTGAAAATTTATGTTTCTGCTTTCAATTTCACGTTTACAGTATTTTCTAGTTTTCAATTTTCGACTGTCGACTTTCTTGAATTTTCTAGTTTCCCATTTTTTAATTTCCCAATTTTCTAATTTCCCATTTCCCAGTTTTCTATTCTCTACATTTTCGGTACCCCATTTCCACATTTCTAAATTTTCCAACTTTGCATTTTTCATATTTCCATATATCCCAATTTTCCACATTTCCAAATTTTTCATTTTCCAATTTCCCATTTTCCATATTTAGAATTTTCAAATTTTTCCAGATTCCTTATTTCTTATTTCCCAATTTTCAAATGTTCCAATTTCCTTCCCAAATTTCCAAATGTTCAGCTCAAACCTTTCCAATTTTCCAGTTTCCTATTTCCCAAATTTATTAATGTTACAATTTCCTCTTTAAATTTTTATAAATGTTCAGTTCCAAAATTCCCATTTTCCAAATTTTCAAATGGTCAACTCACGCTTTCCCAATTTTCATCCCTTTACGAATATTAAAAAGCGCGGGAAATTTAAATGATTCAATACCACAATATCAAAATATCAATAATTTTATATACTTTTACTATTTAATAATTTTGAAACACATTCATGCAACATCATCAAACCACAATTTAGCTAAAATGAACAATTTATAAATCATTTCAAATTTGTTAAAAAGAAATCTGACAGTAATACAAAATACGAAATAATAATTTCGATAAAAGTAATTTTTTCGATATTCCAAATGTATTTCTAAAAAGTCTCACTTCTACATTTGCATATAACGAAAGAAATTGTAATGTCGGGTCGTTGGCATCGTTTTGATAGTCGTTTAATAATACGAAGCGAGGAGCATAACCTGCGACAAATAACGCTGATGCTCGAACGGTCGCCATTATTCGTGAAAAAACATGGCAGATTCACGAAACTCGAGGTCGAGGATCAAAATATCGCTGGTTCAACTGTTCTGCCCTAGTTGCGGTTAATAAACTATTAACGAAGACAACTGTCGATTTTGTTCCGACACAATTTCCAAGCGAAAGCTTTTCTGCATCGCGTCGGTCGCGTTATTGACAGTTTCTACGCTTTTCCTGTAGCCGCCGGGTAGTTAAGTGTCCATAAATTACAAGGAAATTCAGAGGACGGAGTAATTCGAGGCAAAATGTTTCATATTAGACGAGAATTCCATATATAGCCGCAGGTATACGCTAATAAACATGTTGAAAATAACGAACGAGCATTTTTTGTTTGAAACTTCGTTTACGAAGAATTAGCAGATGGTTTCATACAACTTTGCTAATTTTCAGAATTGAAAATTTATTATTCTGGAAATTTGGGAAGGTAATTGGAAAATTTGGGAAATTGAAAAGTTAGGAAAGTTGGAAATGAACGACTGGAAATTTGTAAAAGTCGTTTGGCAAATTTGGAAGGTTGGATAAAGTGCATACACATATGTAACCTAAATATACTGAACAGAGGTTAGGTTGATATCACATACCCTATATTAAAATTACAAATATTGAAAATGACTTACATCGATATGAGTACCATTCAATCTTATAATTTTACATATGTGTACATATAGGGGGCACTTATAAAATGCATACACACTACATCATCACATAACTTAACACATAACCTTAACAGAGGTTACATTGTTAACATATGTCCCACATTAAAATGTCACATATCAATATCAATATAATCTAATATACATTGCTTTAGTGTTATATATAGGGTGTAACAATAAGCATACATATATGATGACCTAATTTAACAGATAACCCAGACGTTAACTTGTCCTCACATGTCCCTATAATCTCTTATGCGTAAACAGCACTACATTGTGTGGCAATGCTGTTCTACATTGGAACGAAGTTTTCCATTCTTAAATTGTTTCCCAACGATATACTTCAACTTTGATAATTTACTTTTTTCAAAAATTCACAAAATATGTAATTTCCAAATGTTTCCAACGTATATGAGTGCAAAGAGCCCATGGTGCCTAAACCCGGCGTTACCTTTTATTTACATGTAATGTACTTTTGTGGGATTTACTCTTGTAAAACGTGGTGAAAAAGTGCGAATCAAAACATATGAAGATCATTGAATTGAAACGGTGAGCCAGTAGAGTGAGCCACTGGCGCTATGTAATCTACGACACTCGCGAAAGCCACTATAGTGGCGCGTCGTGCCTAAGAGGTTATGCACGATATGTACTAACACTGTTAAATAGAAAATCTAAAGTGCCGTTTGAATAAAAAGGTGATCTTGACAATTACAGAGAAATATTTTTCTACGTTTTTTTTTATCGTAATATCCAATTGAAAACCGATCGACTTCCGTTTAAAATATTTGTTGTCCCATTATCGAGTACTTGAAAAATCGTGAAAAGTGGGACACCCTGCATACCGTCACCACCGAAATTATTTTAACACACAGAATTCTTGTCCTTCCGTTAGAGTGCTATTCGCAGCAGTTTCTGACACAGTGTTTCGATCTTTCTTGTACAGTGGTCCTACAGAGAGATGAAAGCCACTATAGTGCCTCAGAGATTAACAAATAATAGTGACCATCATATTTAATATCCATATCACACTTTAATTAATATTAATGAAATATAAATTTTGTTGGAACACCCTGTACATTTAATAGAGCATACTGCGTCAATTAAAGGGTAACTCATTTGGAGGAAAAAATCACGGTTAAAATGTTGAAGCCGGTACCTAGCCTTAAATCACATGTGCTTTATTAATATTTAATGATATTTTAATGGCTGGGCACAATCTAAAAGCGAAGCAGACGACGAGGAGGAGGTTAAGTGGTCGCTCGACTGTATTTGTCAGACGACTTTTCTGTTTGCATGCCGGCTGCTCGTTTGTTCCACGTACAAGCAGTCATTGTTCTCCCAGATTATTTTTCCTCTTTCGTTTCCTGGTTATCCCCTTGTGCACGTAGGCGGCACAATCGAACGTTTTTTTTTTCCTTTCTTTCTTTTATATCTTTCCGTGCTTTCGTTTGAATTGCTACGGCACGAAGGAAACTCTACATTAATCGTGATCTCGTTTTATAATACTTAATTAATTTGCTTGAACGGCGTTTCTCGTTTTTGTTCATCCGTTGCGTTGGTCTTTGTTTTTTCGTTCGTCGTATTAACAAATGAGAAGCGTCCAATTAACTGATATGCACTTGCAATCTTTTCCGTATGAGCGTCGCAAAATTGATGATTCGATTCGCAAGTTAATTGGAAAAATAAATATTTGTAAAGTAATTAGAAACTATTATTTAACTGATTTTTTAACCTAGAAAAGGGACAATGTCACAAACGAGATGACAAAACAAATGTCATTGTTGTCAATGTCACGGACAATGACAAAAATATGTCAACTTGAGAGGAATTAATCTATAAGAATTTTTAACCTAAAAAGATAACGTTCTAACCTAAAAGAAGAATGTCCCAACCTAAACTGAAAATGTCCTAAAAAAAAATGTCAGCTTTAAAAAAGAAACAGAACTTAACTTAAAACCTAACTGGAAAATAATGTTCAAATTCAATATAAGAATGTCCCAATCTAAAAAAAAATTGTCGTAACCTTAAAAATGAATTACTTAATCTATCAAAGAACATTCTAACCTAAAAGGAGAATATCCTAACTTGAGAAAAGAATCGCCTAATGTAACAAAGAACGTCCCAATCTAAAGAAAGTATGTCCTAACCTAAAATTAGGATGTCTTAACTTGAAAAACAAATTGCTTAATGTAACAAAGAACGTCCTAACTTAACAAAGAACGTCCTAATCTAAAAAAAGAATGTCCTAACCTAAAATTAGGATGTCTTAACTTGAAAAAAGAATCGCCTAGTGTAACAAAGAACGTCCTAACCTAAACAGAAGTATGACCTAACTTGAGAAAAGATACCTAACCTAACAAAGAACGTCCTAACATAAAAAAAGAGTGTCCTAATCTAAAAATAATGTCCAAACCTAAAAAACAATGTTGCAACTTGCAAAAAGAATCTTCAAATCTTAAAAAAAAAAATACCCTAACTCAAAAAAAGTGCTAACCGAAATGTGCCAACCTAGAAAAAGAACGTCCTAACCTGAAAAAAGGTCTAACACAGAAAAAGAATGTACTAACGCAAGAAAAGAATGACCTAACCTAAGAAGGGAAATGTATAACCTAATAAAGAACGTTATAACCTAAAAATGAGTACGGGAGAAGATTGGTTGCGTGATAATCGGTAATTATGTCTGGTTCCATTAAAATTGCGAGAACATAACGAACGCTTTAGTGCCGATGAAACCCGTCGGCTACTTCCGCTTTAACGATCCGGTCGAACTCGCGCTAATTAGTCGAGATTCGCATCGCATGCTCTGGCATTCGAGGACCCTTAAAGGAGCGATCGCTTGTCAACAACTGTTCTCGAAACTGTGGAACGCTTGTAATCAAACCTTTTACTGAATTACTCTGTCGACCAACCTGTCTGACTAGATCAATTTTTACCTCAGTGACTTCGTGACGCCATAGTAATTGCCTGGCACCTTTAACAATTATTTGTTTCGATAAACAAACGCGAGTTATGCTTATCTGATTTTATTGTATATTTTTTATATTGATATTAATTATTTCAAAGACTGACATTCTTAATTATCATTCAGTGAAAGCGTTATTTAGTTTATTTTTTATATTTGAAATTTACTAGCTATTTTTTTTTATATATATATTTAAATATTTGAATGGCTTGGATAATTTGTGCACATTAATTAAGTTAGTATTGTTTTTACTTTTGCGATGGTTAGGACTTCTTTTCAGATCTATCTTCTTTTTTCGTAGTATAACAGACTCTCGTTATATTGCAGATTTACCGAATTCCTGTGCGCAGTTTAGGGAAATTTAGAAATATGCAAATTTGAGAATTTAGGAGTTTAGGAATTTGTAATTTAAGGATTTTGGAAATTTAAAAATGTGAAAGTTTTAGAATTTGAAAATTCATAAATTTATAAATTTGGAAACTTTGAAATTAAAAAATCTGGAATTTAAAAAATTGAAAAACTTAAGAATATAGAAATCTACAATTCTGAAAGTTAAAAAATTTAAGAATATAATAATTTGGAAATTTAAAAACTTAAAAATGTAAAAATCCAGAAATCTAAAATTTTAAAACCCTAAAAATGAAAAAATACAGAAATCTAAAATTTAAAAACCCTAAAAATTAAAAAATACAGAAATCTAGAATTTCAGAAATAAAAAAATTGACAAGTTTGAAAATGAATAAAATTTAAAAATTGTGCAAAAGAACAAATCTACAAATATTTCAACTATAAATATAGAAATATTGAAACTATAGTGGACACAGTAGTTCGAAAGTTTTGTAAACTGCCATAATCACACTGTGAAATCTCGAAACACCATAACAGAACGTAAGTACTCGGGACTATATGGAATAGTGTCATAAACTTGGTTTGTTCGCGTTTGAAGCCGAGCGTTAGCGCCGAAGTCTTATCACGATTAAATTGCTCCTGAAATGTCCCATACTACGCACGCTGATAACACTATCGAACGATATTCTCCCTATCTAGTAAAATGGAGAAATGGTGTTACCTTGTATTGGTAAGGAGATGGAAAAGCGAAGAGCATCTTTTATTTTCTTTTTTGCAAGAAACAAGATTGGTAGTTATTGAAATTCAATTCTTTTTTCAATTTTTTTAAATTTTCGAAATTTTCTGTTTTATAAATTTTACAGGATTTCCAAATCCTTCAAATTTTATAAATTTCCAAATTTTAAATTTCGAAATTACCAATTCCTTAATTTTCTAATTTTCCAATTTTCCAATTTTCCAATTTCCTAATTTTCCAATTTCCCAATTTCCCAATATCCTAATTTCCAAATTACCAATTTTCCAATTTCCTAATTTCTGATATTTCTAAATTACCAATTTCCCCATTTCCTAATTTCCGATATTTCTAAATTACCAATTTCCCAATATCCTAATTTCCAAATTACCAATTTCCCAATTTCCCAATTTCCCAATTTCCTAATTTCCTAATTTCCGATATTTCTAAATTACAAATTTCCCAATTGCCCAATATCCTAATTTCCAAATTACCAATTTCCCAAATTTCCAATTTCCCATTTCCCAATTTGCCATTTCCCAATTTCCCATTTCCCAATATCCCATTTCCCAATATCCCATTTCCCAATATCCCATTTCCCAATATCCCATTTCCCAATATCCCATTTCCCAATATCCCATTTCCCAATATCCCATTTCCCATATCCCATTTCCCAATATCCCATTTCCCAATATCCCATTTCCCAATATCCCATTTCCCAATATCCCATTTCCCAATTTCCCACTACCCAATTTCCCAAATTTCCAAATCCCTAATTTCCCAAATTTCCCAAGCTATCAATTCCCCAAATCCCCATTCTGAAACATCTAAATCCCTATATACCCAGCAACCCTACCTCCACAACACCGAAATTCCGAAATGTGTAATTTTGAAAATTGTCGATTGTATCATAATTTTGTAAAAGTTACAAACGTCACTCAACTGAACAGTAGCAATCTCTGCCTTAATGAAATTTCACAGCACAATTAATATGGTGGTTCAATAAGATGGAAGTCGAGTCGCCTAAAATCCGATTTCCAGACGTAATGCTTCGTTTCCAATGGTTGCCACTAATCTGCAAAATTAATCGTTCACGAACCGAGGCAGCCGCCGGATGTGCTCGTTCATCACACCATTTGTCGATCCGACTTTGCAAGTTGTCTTTCTTGCTGGCATCGATTAATTAAATTCTACCTGATTACGCAACAGCGAACTGTGCAAACAGTCGTACACAAAAGATTCTCCACTATTCCATAAACTAGTTATTCACTAGAAAAATTTATTTTGGTTCTTAACTAAAACCAAACATTTCATGTTAATTGCATAATAATTAAATGTTAATTATATGTACTAATTAAATTTTAATTAAGCATCGGTGTAACTTTGAATTATATTTGTTGTCTTATACTCTATTATGTTACGTTATGAGGCACTTAAAACTAATTCTGTAATTAAACATGTGCTTCAAACTATGACCATGAGGTTCACATCTGATATTTTAATTGAAAGCATTTATAATGAACACTAATAGGTACTAAAAAATTATAAATATGAGGCATCTATATTAAGATCTACATCTATGAGGTGGACACAGTTAAAATTAAAATTATGAGGCACTCGAATCAAATACCTGACACATAATTAGCAATTATGTCAGTTAGTAACAAATATTAGCCCCATGAGGCAATTATAAATATTACTAAAATTATGAGGCACTCTCACCTCATATTGTCATCATGAGGCATTCATATTTCATATATAATTATGAGGCATTGGCAGTCAATATTGTAATTTTGAGGCATTGACAGACACTACTGTAATTATGAGGCACTCGGACCAAACATGACGTCCATGAGGCATTTGCACCTAATAGTAAATTATGAGACAACCATGCTTAATGTTACAGTTATGAGGCAGTTGCATTTAGTATTATAATCATGATGCATTGACACACAATATTGTAATTATGAGGCACTCAGAATAAACATGGCGTCTATGAGGCAATTACACTTGTTATTAAAACTATGAGGCACTCACACTGAGTGACATAATTATGAGGTCATCACGTCACGTAATACATCTATGAGGCAATTATATCTAATATCAAAATTATGAGGCACTCAGAGTGAATGATATAATTATGAGGCCATCATGTCGTGTAATACATCTATGAGGCAATTATATCTAATATAAAACTTATGAGTCACTCACGTCAAATCTTACCAGTATGAGGCCTTTATAAATAAATATTTCACATTGATAAATAGTATACATAAATAAGTGCTTGATTATAAACATTTCAATTTATAAACACCAATAGTTAACATTATAATTGTGAACAATTCTCACCAAGTACGTGAGGCAATTTATACGTACATCCATACGGTTATGAAGCACTTCTAGTATGAAAATTGCGAGACACCAAATATCAGAAATAGGAGGGTTCAACTAGAATTGCGTGAGGGAATCAATAAAAGTCGAGACGAAGGGACTAAGGGTAGCAGGATGATAAATAGGGAGAGAGCGTTAAAGATGTTGGCGATAAATTGAGGTGGAAACAGTTGTACGTCGAAGGTACAAGAAAAGTATTTATACATTAAGAGCGAAGCCACCGAAAGTTCCGTGGTTGCGTCTATTTCTATTTGCCTCCTCGTCTCCCATTCAGGTCAAACTTCCGGGGCAGTCGGATATCGAAAAATAACGAGAGAGTAAGAGGGCGAACACTTGAAAAAGATTACGATACTGGGCCGTTTGTTCAGAGAAATGGATATCGTGGCCCGTGACTCTCACGTTGGAAATTTCTATCGATTCTCGAGATTTCCGACGCTATCTATGGCTACCATCCCCTTTCTGCTCGTCGATATCTCCTTAAAAGGGCCACTCGCGTAACGACTCTTTCGCCTCTCGCTTCGTGAACGTGCAAGGTACTTCTGCCATATACGGTGACACAGAAACACGTAACCAGAACGCGTGTATTTTTCGTTTTATATTTGACCGTGGATCAACGATTTATTAATTTTTAGAAAATATATTAGTCATAATAAATTCACACATTTTTGGTAACAATTAGTTATGCAAAATAATAAGAGAGATTATCGAAGATGACTCTCGTTATATTGCCAAAGAGTCAAAACTTCTAAACTGTTAAATTTGAGATATAGATTTCTGAATGTGAACATTTGACAACTTCTCAATGTGTAGATTTCATAAATTTGGAAGTGGAATACTGGATACAATAAACTCTCAGTATATCGCCATAGACTGGTAGAAAATGAGTCAATCCTAAATTTGTAATCTACATTCCTAAATTGGAACGTTCAAAAGTTACCCTATTTGTAAATTTTTTAAATTCAGAAACTGAATGCTGAAGGTAGAAGACTCTCGTTATATTGCCACAGACAGTTTGAAGACTTGTAAATTATTAAATATGTAATCTAGGTTTCTAACAAGTATGAACACCTTTAAGTTCGTAAGATTAAAAAATTAATAAATTCGATAAAGTAGACTCTCGTTATATTGCCACAAACAGTTTGAAAACTTTTCTAACATGTTAAATTTGTCCCTATTTGCAAATATGAATACTTTCAACGTTCTAAACTTGTAAGATTCAAAAATTCATAAATTCAGTACTGGATACAGTAGACTCTCGTTATATTGCCACAAACTAAGACTTAATAAATAGATACATTAAAGTCCCAATTTCTGATAGTAGGAAAGTGTCACTAGTTTATGACAAAGTGCATATGAAATGTACCAAATTAAATCGGCAATATAATGTGCGGCGATATAGTAAAAGTTCACTATACTCTAAATACTATCACAAAAAGTTACAAAATATCATTTAACTGGTTCTTTAATGCAATGAAAATATATATTCAAATGAAAATATGTTTGTTAAAATTTTGTACAAACTTCTCAGTATGAAATAGTCGCACCTTATTCTCGCAATACTTTTTCCTGCAAGACACTTTTATCTAAGAGTAAGTATATCAAGGTACAATCCAATCTACGGTCCCCGGGTACTCGTATCAACGATCACGAAAAATCCGAGAGGGTCGAAGAAGACCGAAAGTAATCCAAGTAGGTCTTATTCACTACAATCGTTCGACGTGTAGCACTATGATTGCCATCGGTCTCCTCTCCACTTTTATCCTTTGTGATAAAACGCGAGATTCGCTTTTATCTTTCGACGGATATAGAACGAACCGCCTGTATTCGTTAATCCATCGTTAATTAGTTCGGCGTATACGACTCTCAATATGTACACTTTCATTTTTTATTTTATTACTCTTAAAAAAGATTTCTTTTAATACAGGGTGTCTTGTATTTTTTAACCACTTTTCAATTTTTTATTATTTTTATTGCTGTTTATTACTTATTTATTGATTAATTTGTGAATTTTTGTTCTTATTTAATTTTATCTTATTTTTATCCCTGCTTAATTTTGTCCTATTTATAGCTACGTATTTTTACTTAATATTATCTTCATTTAGCTTTTGTTTAAATTAATAACGAATCTTATTTATTATTTATTTACTCGTTTATTAATCAACTAGTGCATAAAAATTAAAATAAAATATTGTTCACACAAATATAATATTAAGTGTGGGGGGATCTGATAGCACGCTACGGCCCTGCGTAGCCCCGCCCCGTCTTCTCTGATTGGCCAACTTCAACTCTCAATAACTCGATAACTAACGATCCCATCCAAAAATGCAAAAGGAACTTTTAGTTTGAAACTGCCAACCCTTTCACCTCCTGCACTATTAACTATAAGTTTAGACAGTCTATACAAACTCATTAAAATGACAGAAACTCTGGATGTAAAAAACTTTCATTTTCTTTTTGTTTAACGAAGAAAAAAGAAAGTGCAAGTTGCCTACGAACTAATCTGCATATTACGCGTCTAATTTCATGACTCGATTTATCTTTGAAACTCCGTGATACGATGGAAAGGATGTATCTTCCTGATTCCGTGTCCTCGTCTAATTTGCATCTTAAGAACTCCTAGGGAGTTAAATAAATTACACGTTCATAAAAGATCAAGTGCATCCCTATGATAATGCGGCAACATGGAATACAAATTTACTTGCAAATGGATGCACTTGGGAAACGATGTTTCAAGCGCTGAGAAATTTTAATGCTTTATAGCGCTGAGGACCATCTATGATAAGTTTTAGTTTCCTGTGCAGTTATAAAATTTGGATGGGAGTTTGGAACAGTCACAAACTTGGGGGTTTGGGAATTTTGAAAATTACAGACTTGGGGTTTTCGGAAATTTGGGGATTTGAGAATTTAGGAATTTTGGAGCTTGGAAATTCAGGAATTTTGGAATTTAGGAAGTTGGTCATTCTGGAATATTGGAAATTTGGGGAATATGCAATTTGGGAATTTGGGGAATTTACAATTTGGGAATATTGGTAATTTAGGGACTTTGCAATTTGGGAATTTGGGAATTTTTAAAATTTGGGAGACTTCTGAATTTTTTATTTTAGTAATTTTTTAACTTTTAACATTCAACGCACACATTACCACATCAAACTTGTGAACACATTTTCAATAAATTATACAGTGCGTTCTTCAAACAGAAGTTTCGTATTCATAAGAAACACACCGCGAACAGTACAAAGAAAAGTAGTTCGGTCATCCATTTAGTTTAAAGCGCCCTCAAGGGGTTCTCATTCTAAGCAAGTGCAAGTAATAAAATGCAAATTGCTCTTTAAAGAAGATTTCTTTGATTCCTTATGGCAAAGAGGCGTCGTGATAACTCACAAACAGCTTTTAAATGCTCGTCTTTGCGTTTTCGGTAGCCGCGAGGCAGCTAGCTAGTAAAAACTAGACAAAAAAGGTGGTGAGAGAAATGAAACGCTAGGCGCTTAAAGCCGTAGCCATACCGCGTGAAATCCCTTCGTTTTTCTTTCTCGCTTATTATATGCTTCTCTTTATCTTTCTCTCTCTCTCTTTCCGCCATATTCTTCTCGTATTCTCGAATAAATTCCGACGCTGCTTTTGCATCTATTTTTTTTATCTACGCTGCTTCTCCGTAAGAACTGTTACTTTTCTCTCGTTTTAGTTTCGAAAAATATTCTCGTTATATTTCATATTTTATTTATCCTACTTTCTACATTTTACATTCATAATTTTTCTCCAAATATTTTCTGATACAGATCAATTTTAGAGTTCTGGTAATGTTTAGGGTAACCCATTCGCATTATGAATTAGAAATTTTATTTGTTGGAGTCCAAAAATATTTTTGAAATAATTAATTGCTATATTAAACATTAAATTTCAATTCAGTTTTTGTACAGTTCTAATCTTGAATAAATGTATCAACAGAATTCACTTTAATTTAATTGTATTTAATATTACTACCTGTATTTGTCCATTAATTATGTTCAATTGCACTCTATTAATTTAAAGAAACATTTGTTCATATTACTGTATATACATTTTCCAAGCAGGGAACATATGGAACACCCTGTATACGTCCATAAAACACAGATGTATATGAAACAACCTGTATACGTATTCGAAATACAGCTACATATGAAATACCTTATATACATTTTACAAACATGTGATACATGGAACATCCTATATACGTCTTCAAAACACAGCTACATATGAAACACCCTGTATATGTATTCAAAACACAGATACATATGAAACACCCTGTACATCTATTTGAAACACGGAACATATGGAATAACTTGTACACGTTTCTGAAACATGGAACATATGGAACAGCCTGTATACGTATTCGAAACACCCACACATATGAAACGTCCTGTATACGTTTTCAAAACATAGATACGTACGTAATACTCTGCACCTATATTTGAGACATGGAACATATGGAACATATATGTATATCATCGAAACATATGGAATACCCTATATATTTAATTAGAACACGAAACATGTAACATCCTGTATATTAGAACCGGGTACCCCGAGACGTAGATGCGTTCCTGATGGCAGATCGCAGTTTTAGTCAACATTGAGAATCGGTTTAGAGGATAGCCGTAGGCATTAGAAGTTCGAAGGTTATCCGACAATTAAAAACTTCCTCAGGGTCGGTATCGACGTGGTCGTTGGAGGAAATGAAGCCCAGGAACAAAGCGTGCTGATTACTGGCGTGGTCGAAAGACAATGCAATGTAATGGGAATGGTTGGAACAATACAGGCAAGGCTGAGCAACTATCGCGAGGCGAATGCCTATCAACGTGTACTTCGATGAAGTGAACATACTACCAAGAGAAAACGTACGATCTACAGATAAACGCGAACTGCCGTGAATACCTTTCAGGAATGTGCCGATTCTTCTGTACGATCGTCAGTGATCGATCTCCGAAATCTAGTTTACCACGCTGTGAAACGAACTTTTCATTCGACGGTTCGATCTGCTCCCCGAGATAGCATGCTACCCCGACGACCATTTTGTTCACAAATATTTTAGAATGGCAGGAACATGATATCTGTGTACGCGCTCAATTGTCGATTTTAGAAGATATTTATTTTTGGGAATGAGAAAGTACTAGTATTTTATGGTAGACTTTCACTGTATTGCCTTAATTGAAGGCGTGGGAACGGATAATTAGAAATGGTGATATAGGAAAATGCAGAAAAGGAAAATTTGTAAATTAATATGTAACTTGGGAAATTTGAAATTCGGAAGTTGGTAAATTTTTGAAGTATCGAAAAGTAAAGAAAATTTGTGAAGTTGGACAATCGAACAATCGAACAATCGATCAATCGAACACTTGAACAGTTGATTAATCGATCAGTCGAACAACTGATCACTCGATCAGTCGAACAATCGATCAGTCAATCGGTCGAACAATCGAACAGTCGATCAGTCGATCAGTCGATCAGTCGAACAGTCGATCAGTCGATCAGTCGAACAGTCGATTAGTCGATCATTCCAACAATCGATCAATCGAACAATTGATTAATCGATGAGTCGAACACTTGAACAATAGATTAATCGATTAGTTGATCAATCGACCAATCGATCAGTCGAACAATCGATCAATCGAACAATCGATCAATCGAACAATCGATCAATCGATGAGTCGAAGAATCGATCAATCGGACACTTGAACAGTAGATTAATCAATCAGTTGATCAATCGACCAATCGATCAATTAATCAATCGACCAATCGATCAACAGATCAATCGAAGTATCAACAAAGTGAAATATCGCAGTATCGAAAAAGTGAAAACTTGAGAAATTGAATAATTGAAAAATCAAATCTCTTTATTCTTGAAAATTAAAAATTTAAAAACTCGTACATATCGAAATCTGAAAATTTGCAGAAAGTTTACAATTCAAATTCCACTGCGCCTTTCACATCCATTAATAAAAAGTATGACTTCTCGTTAGGATATACGAATGGAAAGCAATCAACCACAGACACGATTCAGTAGAGCAGATATTAATGATGGATGTACGCACGCTTTTTCCTAGAGTCCATTTGTAACACTGATTTAACTCAAAGCTTAGTCGATCCTGGGATTATGCGTCTTTTTATTCTTTCGTGTCTGCGTTTTTCTGTCCTTGGAGAACTGTTGCGGTGCAGGACATTGATTAATCGATAGCAGATGTTCATGCAAATTGCACTTTACAAATATCTTTGTAAATCGTAATATCCTTAGAAGAACTGCTTCTTATTTCGTGTACGAATATATTTACCTGCAGATTGCATCCATAAATTTATCTGAAGGTTAGGTTCCATAACCTTACCAAAAGTATCAAGTATCCGAGGAATTTCTGTAACCAGTGAATCTCTGATTTATTTACAAACTACCAGGGTTATAAATAAATATCGTTTGCAAGATTCAATAACAGAATAAGATATTCTTGAAATTTGCTGGTTTTACTTTTGAAGGAGACATAATATCATAGTCAAATTTACTTTTTGTAATGATTGCACTATTAAAATAAATGTTGTTTAAACTACAATATTAAAAGTATAAAAATTTCACAGTTCTTCAAAACTACCTGCTTGAATAACTTGTAACTATCGCAGATCTCTTTGACAAATTTTGTCATAACGGAGAATGTGCGACCCGTATGACGACACAGTGACGTAATACGACATCATTTTTTCCCGCCAAAATTCACGTGAAATTGTGGTTAAGGACCTTAATGGTATATCCTCACTTTTCGTCGACAGAAAATCTCTCCTAAAACCGTCTACAGTACCAGATTTACCTCCGTGCAAAATTTCATGAGAAAATATTCTGTAGTTCTTGCGCGATGACACGGTATACATAAAATAGAACTCATATTTACACAAATAATACATATGCAGATGTCAACCCATGAGTTGGCGTGTGAGCGACTCAAGGTAAAAGAAGCACCGTAAACACTTCTAGCATTTCCGCAAATAAGAATAAAAATGAGAACTGCTGAAGGCAATTCGCTATCTCACCCTCCAGAGAATTCTCTGGGAACTATAGGTTAGGCCAGAGTTTCCATAGTCCCTATTCATGGTTCCTAAGACTCCTAGATTCCCTATACATCCATAGTTTCAGTCTCCAGTGCCTCTAAGTTCGCTAGGATCTCCACAGTCCGCAATCCCTTGGATCCCTAAGTCCCCACAACCCCACATTCAATGTCTATATTCCCAGGCGTAGGTACTCGGTGCGTGGTAATTTGACGCGTGGTAATTCGACGCGTAGGTACTCGGCGCGTGGTAATTCGATATGTGGTAATTCGACGCGTGGTAATTCGACGCGTAGGTACTCGGCGCGTGGTAATTCGATATGTGGTAATTCGACGCGCACGTACTCGGCGCGTGGTAATTTGATATGTGGTAATTCGATGCGTGGTAATTCGACATGTGGGTACTCGGCGCGTGGTAATCCGACGCGTGGTAATTCGACGTGTGGTAATTCGACGCGTAGGTACTCGGCGCGTGGTAATTCGATATGTGGTAATTCGACGCGTGGTAATTCGACGCGTAGGTACTCGGCGCGTGGTAATTCGATATGTGGTAATTCGACGCGTAGGTACTAGGCGCGTGGTAATTTGATATGTGGTAATTTGATGCGTGGTAATTCGACGCGTAGGTACTCGGCGCGTGGTAATTCGATATGTGGTAATTCGACGCGCACGTACTCGGCGCGTGGTAATTTGATATGTGGTAATTCGATGCGTGGTAATTCGACATGTGGGTACTCGGCGCGTGGTAATCCGACGCGTGGTAATTCGACGTGTGGTAATTCGACGCGTAGGTACTCGGCGCGTGGTAATTCGATATGTGGTAATTCGACGCGTGGTAATTCGACGCGTAGGTACTCGGCGCGTGGTAATTCGATATGTGGTAATTCGACGCGTAGGTACTAGGCGCGTGGTAATTTGATATGTGGTAATTTGATGCGTGGTAATTCGACGCGTAGGTACTCGGCGCGTGGTAATTCGATATGTGGTAATTCGACGCGTAGGTACTCGGCGCGTGGTAATTCGATATGTGGTAATTCGACGCGTAGGTACTCGGCGCGTGGTAATTCGATATGTGGTAATTCGATGCGTGGTAATTCGACGTGTGGGTACTCGGCGCGTGGTAATTCGATGCGTGGTAATTCGACGTGTGGGTACTCGGCGCGTGGTAATTCGATATGTGGTAATTCGACGCGTAGGTACTCGGCGCGTGGTAATTCGATATGTGGTAATTCGACGCGTAGGTACTCGGCGCGTGGTAATTCGATGCGTGGTAATTCGACGTGTGGGTACTCGGCGCGTGGTAATTCGATGCGTGGTAATTCGACGTGTGGGTACTCGGCGCGTGGTAATTCGATATGTGGTAATTCGACGCGTGGTGATTCGACGAATGGTAATTCCATGCGTGGTAATTCGACGCGTGGTGATTCGACGAATGGATTCGACGCGTAGGTACTCGGCGTGTGGTAATTCGACGCGTAGGTATTCGGCGTGGTGATTCGACGCGTAGTAATTCTTAGCCTAATCTGACCGCTGGCCAATATACCGTGAGGCGTCCATATAAGGAATGAGGCATCCATTTTTCTATTCTGACCAATCGGAGCTCTTCTAAACACCTCACGCGCCAAGTCGTTGACTACGGTACTCGCGTATTATTTGTTCGTTCGCATATCCTGAGTGAATAAATCGCAGCTGCCCTACGCATATGTTGCCGTGCATGAAATATCCGCAGCCTTGCGATTAATATTCCCCAGCAGTAACGATAATTCCTTACGCGAACGTGGCTCATCCCACATCTGCTACTGCGCCAAGGCGAAATCACGTATTTACTATCGAGCATTTTTATCGGCTATGTCACGCCGCACCGAATCGCGTTATTGTCGTCCCACTTGGAAATTATCCAGGCTACGACTCACGGCGGACTCCGTGAACAACGCGAATATCAATATTTGTTGGCGCGCGTTGTTGGTTCCACCGACTCTGGTTACACATTGTTAAGCTAATTTCCGACAGATTTATGGTGCATAAGGTTCCGAGTGGATCCTTGGCTGAAACTTTCGAAGTGGAACACTTAACAGTTGCAAGGATGTAAATAGGTTAGGTGTCGGGTAAATGCTGTTCGAAAAAGTTTGGTCGTCTTTTAAAGAATTTGGTATTCCTCGGGAAAGTTAAAGTTCAGAAGAATTCGGTTAAGTTGGGAAAAGTCCGGTTTGGAAGGATTAGAGTTTGCGAAAGTTCTGAACTTGGAAAACTGCGAAAGTTCTGAATTCTGGAAATGTACAAATCTGGGCATTTCAGAATTAGGACTGCGTAATCTATGAATTCCAAGATCAGAAATCTTGAGTTTTGAAGGTGAACTTCTACAACTAAAAATTCAAAAGTTAGAATATTAACAAATTTATACATCTTTAAACTGGGACTCTGAAAAACAGAGTATTTGAACATTTATAAAGCTAGTTTAAATGAATATATCTCGAGTCATCGTTCATCAATAAAACTTCCTACAATCTCATCAAGTTATTTATGACCGAATCCCCAAAGTAAAACCACGCGTCATCGTGCCGAGTCTACGAAGTTCGGTTACCATCGCTAGGGAACCCTAGCGCCTTACATCTTGTGCTCTCCGTCCCGAATTTCGCGCAACGATACTCCTCGAAGATATTTGCATACTTGCAGAGTCCAGACTTCTTGGCCAAAGTTAGTCATCTTGGATCGACCTGTTACATGACTCAGTTGTTTTCGTGGCTCCCTATAGCAATTGATAAATGGTAAATCCGTAAAGTACCGTATGCGGTGTGGCTGTTCGGTCGGTGTTGTTTGTGGAAGGTTTTCGTCGGTGTGGCGCCACAATGCCCATCCTTGTTGGAAACCTTCCCACATCGCGACCACTCGTTTACCATGTTACCTCCAAGAAAAGCAAGGTCACATAACAATGATGATCGACGGTTGCGAGTTTAGCAGTAAACAAGGTAGACGTTTAGGACCTGAGAACGTGACAAATTTTTTGTCACTATTTAAAGTGGACATCTCCTAACCAATGAACACTGCGTTCACTTCCACTGTGGTCACTTCCTCTGTTTCTCCAGAAAATATTCCAGGTATTTGTGGAATATTAGGGATTATAACCTTAAAGTCATCAGGAGGGATTCTGATAGATTTTGAAGGACATGGTTTCTAAGGCACTTTGAAAATTAGCTCAGTTAGGTCACATTGGTTAAGTTTGATTAGGTTAGGTGATTTTATTAGTTAGCAAGTGAGGTTTGATTTTCGACCCATACAGACACATGGCAAGGAGTTACCACGTCAGGTGCGTCACGTGCGTCAGTCAGAGCTACCTAATTATTACTGCTATGTTAAGTTAAATAAAGAACGTTTAAATGTCAGGTATATTTCATACTTAACAATCTTCAATTAGACAAATTACAATTGGTATCGAGCTCAAAACTTGATTCGCAAATACAATTTAGGTCATTTGAACTGCAACGTGCGTCATGAGTCTGATTGCTGAAGTCAAAGAGTCCAATTATAATTTACATAGTCAAGGATTGCTGAATACAAAATTGACATAACATTTCAACTTTTTTCTCTATTTTAACTGGTAACAAATCTTGCTTGAATTTTTGATACTCTGGAATTTGAGTCCATTGTCCAAAGTGTAAGTGCGTCGCGTGAAGAGGACATTACAAGGCAAGGATTAAAGGAACGCAAAGGTGTTTATTGGTGACTGCAAATCAACGTGTCCCAGTATTCCGGATTATTTAAGTCGGTAATAACAAAGCTGGTGGGGTGTCGTTGTCAGCGCTGGTTCTCTTGTACTTGAATTCCTCTCCATTTCTCCCCTCCCCATCTCCGTGTGCCAACCCTCTTTAACATATACAGTGAAATTTAATTACTCCGAGCGGGCACTCGCCGAAACTCCACTTGAGCGTGTAATAATTTCGTCGGAAGCCGAGAGAAATGCCGGGAACGAGGAGGATTCGGAAAACGACGCCTCTCAACCTCCTTGCCGAACGGAAACTAGCGAGTTGCCGAGCTATTCTAATCCCCCTCTCGCCTGTTCCCTCTTTTTAATCCCTCGTCTACGTGTACGAAACTATTAATCGAACGACTGCTTTCTAAGGTCCATGTCGGCCATTTTAACGATTGCTAGTTGCGCTCGAGGACACATGCATGACACGTGGACCACATATGGACGATATTTAAATTTCACTGTATCACTTGTGTTATTTGTTTATTTATCCAGATTTTATTATCCAGTTTATTTATTCAGAACCTAAACCTCCTTCGTGAACCTAAAGATCTACAAACAAAGCTATTATTTAACCTAAATCTGAAGAGCCTAAATCTACCTCATGAACACTGAAGATCTAAAAACGAAACTACTACTAAATTCTAAAATTTGAGAAACCTAAACCTCCCCCATGAACCCTAAAAATCTAAAGATGAAACTACTAATAATTTCCCAAACCTGAATCTCTCTTATAAACTCTAAAAATCTAAAAACTATACTACTGAATTGCTAAATCTAAAAACCCAAACTTCCATATAAACTCCACAAATGCAGAAAATTACTTAAACCTTGAGAACCTAAATCTCCTGCACTAAAGATCTAAATCTTGAAAACCTCTCTCCTGGACCATAAAAGTCTAAAAACGAAACTACTATTAAATCCCCAAATTGAAAAAATTTAAATTACCGTAGAAACTTAAGCTACCCTATACGAACCCTAAAAAGTTATTAGGTACATCTCGAAGGTAAAATTTCTGAAAATCTCCAGTCGGAATAAAGATTCACGGGTCATAAATTGCGAAGAGGAACGAAGAAATTATAGAAGGCTTAACCAGGTTCACGCAAGCCGACGATGGCTATCGTAGGAGGGTGCAGGGTGGTCTAACGATGATGCATGAACCATGAGACCCATAATGTTGGAGAGCGGTTGCAAGCGGTTAGTAAAGAGAACGCATAGCCCAATAATTACGTAAATATCGGCCACCCCTTGTACCTTTCACAATAGAAATGATCTAGGACCCCTTTACTGCCGTTCTAGCCAGAGAATTTCTGCCTAGAATGTGGTATTTTGCACCGGACTAACCGTTTAATGCTTCTGTTAGCCGTAACACGATATTAACTCCGTCAATATTTTCAGTTTAGATTAAATTGTTATGCCTCTGGAAATATACCATCTATCTACTGAATTTTGGTATAATAGACACAAGTTTTATCGTTCTTGTATACTTGAAATTCTACACTTTTCTGTTTTAGGAAAATGTGCTAAATTCTATGTTAAATTGTTGACACGTATCTTTTGGTACATTTGATAAACGATTGTAAAAATAGCTTTCTGTGTATTTTATTAGTGAACACGTAAACAGTATTTTTTATAATTATTTATTTTGAGGCATCTGATAAATGAACATTGAGAAAAATATTTTCTGACATGTTTCATAAATGAACATATAAAAAATGAATTATTTAAGTGAATATTTTAAAAGTGCAAATAAATGTAATTTATGTGAACATTTAAAAATTGAATTATTTAAGTGAACATTTAGAAATAATATTTTACTATGTACTTCATAATTGAACATTTAAAAATGATATTTAATAAATGAACATTTAGACAAGGTATTTTTTTATGTATTTCATAAATGAACAATTAAGACAAATATTTGTTGGTATTTTTCCATGATGAAACATTGAAAAATAATATTTTGATGTATTTAATAAATGAACATTAAAAAAAATATTTTCTGATATACATGCTAAATGAACAATTGGAACAAATATCGTTAAGTACATTTCATAATTAAAAATTTTTCAACAATATTTGTTTATGTATTTGATAAGTAAACATTGAAAAATGTGTGTATCGTATTTAATTATTAAATGAAAAATATTTATCATATGTGACGTATAAGCACTTTAAAATAAATATTTAAAAAAGTATCTTAAGAAGAATATTTGTTGATATATTTAATTTTAAAGAAGTATTTTTTAGCACATTTGATAAATAAATATTTAAACAAATACACTATGTTATATGTAAAATGTAAGTGCTAAAAAAACTGATGTATTTTAACATTGCATTAAGTTTCAACAGTATTCAACGATATAAGATAAAATAATTTATGTTGAATAAAAGGGTCAGAAAGAGTATACCCCTTTTCATGAATAACTAAAAGAAAATGAATGAAGACTCCGTAGATTCGTAGATGCGCCTCGAGAACAAAAGGTAGAATCCTTTTATTTTTTAAATGAAGAAAGATGTATAAATTCTTTGTAACTTGCATCGCGCATTACGCTATGGAATATTCAACGACTGCACGGGGCAAAGAAAAAAAAATGCCCGGGCAATTTTTGTGTAAATTGGATGTCAGCGGACCGTAACAAGAGGTTAAGAGCAACGAAGCTTTTAGTAAGGAAAATATTTTGGACAATAAGATATACGTATGCGTATATCATCCTTCGTATATTTCTCCCTACTTTGCATTTTTTCTTTCTTTATATTTCCAATTTCGTGGTAAAAGAATGCAATATAGTTGAAAGAGGGAGAAATGTTTGGACGATGTTCATTTCATATGTAATTGAATTAGTCAGATTTTGTGTGCTGAGGTTACTGCATGGTTAAATGTGGTGAACTCTCGATATATTGCCGAATCTGTTTTTTGTGTTTAGCGTTTGAGAAGCTGGGAATTTAGGGAAATGGGAGTTTGAGGATTTGGGGTTTAGAGATTTGGGATTTTTGGGGATTTAGGAATTGGACTTTTGGGGAATTTGGGGAATTTCCGAAGTTGGGATTTTGGGAATTTGGAGAATACAGGACTTTGGGATATTGGGATTTTGTTTATTTAGAAATTTGGGGGATTTAGGGATTTGGAATTTTTGGTATTTGGGGATTTAGGGATTCGGGATTTTAGGGAATTTGGGGAATTTCTGAAGTTGGGATTTTGGGGAATTTGGAGACTATAGGATTTTGGGATATTGAGATTTTGTTTATTTAGAAATTTGGGGGATTTAGGGATTTGGAATTTTTGGTATTTGGGGATTTAGGGATTCGGGATTTTAGGGAATTTGGGGAATTTCTGAAGTTGGGATTTTGGGGAATTTGGAGACTATAGGATTTTGGGATATTGAGATTTTGTTTATTTAGAAATTTGGGGGATTTAGGGATTTGGGATTTTTGGAATTTGGGGATTTAGAGATCGGAGAGTTTTGGGGATCTAGGGATTTGTGAACTTGGGAATTTAGACAGTTTCAAAAGTTGGGATTTTGGGAATTTGGAGAATTTAGAATTTTGCAATTTTGGGATATTGGCTATTTGAGAATTTGGAATTTTGTTTATGTAGAAATTTGGGGATTTAGGGATTTTTGGAATTTGAGGACTTGGGGATTTGGAGACTTGGAAATTTGGGGATTAGAGAATTTAAGAATTTAAGAATTTGAGAAATTTGATAAATTAGGGAAAATTGGGAAATTTAGAAAATTTGGAAATTTGGAAATTTGATGATTTGGAATTTAGAAATTTTACAATTTGATAATTTAATAACATCCTAATTTGACAACACCAAAATTTTATAATTTAATAATTTATAAACAATAAAATTTGAGAATTTAGTAATTTGAAAATCTGAAAAACTTAGAAAATTTCTAAAAATTTGGACAACCTATGAAATTTAGTAACTTATAAATTCCTACATCCATAAATTTCTAAATTTGAGGAAGCAGAAAATATTTAAATTTCTATATCAAATAAATTGTGAAACATGAAAACTGATAACCTTGCAAATTCCTAAATTTGTAACATGACATACGAAGATTTTCTGTAAACATTAAATAGCAGTGTGCTAGAAATGAAGTACTAGGAATTAGATACTTGAGTCTAGGTGCTAGAAATGAGATACGTGATTGATGTCAAGTAGCAAACACAAGTGCCATATATCGGTTACCAGGGATACCGATATCAAAAGCGTGATATTATGTAGCAGCTGGCACAAATATTCAAATAAACGTATTCACCCAATAAAAATTATTTTCAATCAATAAAACATTCTCTAATATTTATACAATGTTAATACATCATAAAAAACATCATATCATCATATGTTAATATATTATAAAAAAATATTTCTTTATTTAAATATCAATTCTAATATATATTTATACAATTTATATTTCTTATTTATTATCTTAATGAATTTTCATTTTATACATCACAAATATATAAAAATGTACTATATAGTATATAATCAAGTTTCATGATTATATTACAAAGTCTTTATATATAATTTATGTATTAATATTAATTAATATTTATGTATAGTAAATAAAATTAATAAATATATAAAACAAAGTAGAATTGCAGAATTTTGTTAACGAACAAATTATAAGAATTTTCGTAATTTTTTATGGGTGTTGATGGTTTATTGCAATTAAACGTATACATACACGGATCGTTACGTAATTATAGTTTCTGGTGAACCACGGCAAGCAGTTCTCTAATCTAACGTAATCTCCGCTGGGCTAGCCTCTAATTTAGGAATTCCAAGGATGCTTCCAGTTTCCTCTGTATACAGACGCAATATCCTTCATACACGTATGCATAAATCCTCGTACGGTTATTGAACAACTCCTCTATCGGCTCGATACAACGCCAGATATTTCCACGTCGTCAGCTACGATCGATCAACATCGAATATTTTCAACTACGACCATGAAATTTTAGCCTTGCGTACACAGTCATCTGACACCATTAACGTCTGCCAAACGGGACACTACTTTCACATTTTCGTATTTACGTAGTTTCGTGGCTTCCAATTTTTGAATTTAGAAATTTGAGAAATGGGAGACTTGGAAATTTAGAAATTTGAAGAGGGAGAAATTTGGGAATTTAGAAATTTGAGAAGGGAGAAGTTTGGAAATTTAGAAATTTGAGAAGGGAGAAATTTGGAAATTTAGAAATTTGAGAAGGGAGAAATTTGGAAATTTAGAAATTTAGGAATTTTGAAACTTGGGAAATAGGGAATTGGGGCATTTCGATATTGAGGGATTTAGGAATTTAAGAATTTGAGAAAGTTGAAAGCTAAGATTTATATGGATTTAGGGATTTTTGAATAAGGGAATTTGGGAAGTTGGAAATTTAGGAATTTCAGAAATTAGAAATTTTTGAATCTGGAAATCTAGGAATTTGGGGATGTAGAAATTTGGGGGTGTAGAAATTTGGGAATGTAGAAATTTGGGAATGTAGGAAGTTGGGGATGTGAGAATTTGGGGATATAGAAATTTGGGGGTGTAGAAATTTGGGAATATAGGAATTTGGATGTATGGGAATTGGGGAATGTAGGAATTTGGGATTTGAGAATTTAAGAATGAGAATTTGGAAATTTGGGTATTTGTAAATTTCTAAACTTGCAAACTTGTAAATTGATAAACTTCTAATCAATCAAATTTACAAACAAAACTGTTAGTATCTTCCAAATTACATTTTTAAAAGTAACAGAACTGCAACCACAAATAATGAATAAATACTGAAAAATTTCAACTGTAAATATTACAATTGTAAATCGATACTGTACCTATAACAGATTACATATTTCTGTAAATAAAACGGAGTGTGGCTTACTAAAAGTAATGAATATTACAAAGTCTCTATAAAAACAAATTGAACCTCCGAACGATAGAGTAACATTTAATAAATTGTTGCTGAGCATATTGCCCGTCACGTTCACAAGTTTTCAGGACATTTACAAGTGAAATTGCGTTCGCGCTTGAAGCAGCGACCCTAAAGCTCCGTGTTTATTCTGAATATTTGTTTTACACGAGATTATCGTGGGACCGAGTTTTAAACACTTTGATGATAAGTTTTGAAACACGCGAAGCATCGTTGTTTTGTGGAAATCAGTTTTACAATTCAAAGAGTATTCGAAGGTGTGCCAACTGAAGAAAATTAACATGCAATATAAGAAGAGACGTTTGAAATAAAATTTATCACAGTCATTACTAAATTCTACTTCCACAAGCAGTCTCTGAAAAATCTCTAAAAAGAGATTTACAATTCTTTAAAAGTAGATGGTGCAGTGTCTAGGGAAAAATATAGCCCTAAAACCATGACAGTGTTAATGTGATATTCTGCAATTTAGGAATACTAGTTTCTATTTTTCGGTTTAGTTTAAATTTTGAGAGGACCGTTTTGTAATTTGGAGGCCATTTTACAATTTAGGGATACTCTTATTTTTTGGTTCAATTTGCATTTCGAGGGAACCAGCTCATTTTTGGGCGTCAGTTTGCATTTCTGAGGACTAGAGTTTATAAGTCAGGTGAAATATAGAGTTACATTAGGGATTTCCTAGTGGGGAAAGTACAAAACTAGTCAACAAGAAATAATGTCAAAGGAAGCAGACAGCTCATACTTGTTACTATTAACGCGTCATCCTGTAGAACGTGTAATTTTACTTATTTCAACGTCTTAAAAGATTCCACCGATGCCTTTATTTCGGTTTTGTAACAATAATCCGTTGAACAAAAGCTGATTTGCTGAGATCACATTGCTAACATCAAAAGATTGTTTTCTCATAAGTTGCGTAATGAATTCCATCGTGCAGTAATGGCCGCCATTGCTGTAAGCGTCCCGGAGCAAATGGTCCAAACAGGGGCTACACATCTAGTTCCACGGATCATCTAGTATTTAGACCACATTCTGGTACATTTCAGGATACTCAGAACTACTCTAAAGTATATTCAACGAAATGAAAGGAAGTGTTGGAACGAAGAGAGTTTTGGACGAAGTGTTTTTATGTTAAATCCAGGCACACGTTGTGCAGGTGCTGCAAAAGACATACATCTGTGACCATTATAAATTAACCGTCAGCATTTAACTTTATTTTATCAGCATCTTGGAAATATTTTTAAATATTTCAACCTGAAAATATGCATCTTTTTTTAGGTTATTTTAAGAGAACCTGTTTGGAGCACACTTAAAAATGAACATTTTTACTTTCATTTTAAATACATAATTTGGTGCAAACGGTACTTTTGCTAGGCTTATTTTAACTGTATGTAAAGCAAACATATTTCAGAAAAATACTAGTGTTAGATCTTTAAAATATTTAACAGACCAGGTTGAGCTGTGCAAATCTGTTCTTGAACTGAAATTGAAATATTTGGCTGGGTTAGGTTAAGTTGAAGGTTGAATTGTTCACATATTGACTTATTTCAACTGTAGCATGTAAAGCAAATATATTTTAGATGAATACTAGTGTTACCCTAAAAATATTTAGACTTCAGGCTATTGAACTGTGAAATGTATCTGTTCTCAAATTGTAAGATTAGGTGAAGTTAGGTTAAGCTGAAGTTGTTCATTTCGGCTCACTTCAACTCTACAATATAGAAATATTTTAAATAAATACTGAAACGAGAGATATTTGAAAGATATTCGAAATACATGCTTTGCCAATATGTCCAAAATGAAATAGTCCACATTTTATACTAAAAATAATCAAACGTGCTTGTTGATGACCCTGATGCTTGCTGTTGACACCTAATGTCTTAACAAGTTTTGTGTCCTGAAATGAGTCTCCTATTTAGACCATTTCCCCCAACACTATCTCCATGAACGAAAGGTACGAAAGGATGTGTCTGACAGGTTCCTCGTTAATCTCGATCGCCATTAATATCCTTCATCAAAATGGTGACCAATGAAGTTATCAGTGGTTCGCAAGGAGCATCTAACGAACGTTAGATCCCTTTTATACACCGGCGTTGCTTCGTGAATAGGGATGAGTGTCGCTTTATTCCGCAATCCCGACTGTGTCTGCTCGTTTGCCCGAAAGCGTGCTGCACTTTTGCCCTTCTCTTTGTTCGTACTTTTTTTTTTAAGGGGGAGAAACGAACAATGATGACACACTTTCTCAGACGGGATGGCTGCGACAGGACGAGCCAGCGATCCTCGGGAGAGAGGCTCATACTAAAATTTTCTTTTTCTGCGGGCGCCTAGCCTCTTTGAATCCGTCTATCCTCACACGTTCCCTTTGATCCGCCCCAACCCTTTGTCGCTTTCAAACACCTTTGAACCTGTTCAATTCGTGTGACCGTGCCGAAACTTTGAATATCCATTTTTGGATATTTAGGAAGGAATATGTCTCGCGATAAAATGATCAGTTTTAAGGAAGCTTTTATCGCTGAACATTTCGGGGACTGGTATTTCTTCATACAATTCCTTTTCGCATTTACGCCGTTTTATTTTATTATACTGCATTTTTAGTGGAAGAGTATCAATGTCTTTTGGTGAAACACTAGTTTAAATATTAGTGCTGTATAATTTATTCACACATTTTTAACGATTTAAGTACAAGCCTTTGTAAGTTTCTACGAGGTTCTATAAGCTTCTATAAGCTTCTATGTGATTCTATAAGGCTCTACATGTTTTAATGAGTTTCTAGAAGGTTCTATAAGTTTCTACAAGTTTCTACAGTTTTCAGAAAGCTTCTAGAAATTTCTACAAGTTTCTATAGGTTTCAGTAAGCTTCTAGAAGTTTCTATAATTTTCTACAGGTTTCAGTAAGCTTCTAGAAGTTTCTACAGGTTTCTACAGGTTTCAGTAAGCTTCTAGAAGTTTCTATAATTTTCTACAGGTTTGAGTAAGCTTGTAGAAGTTTCTACAAGTTTCTACAGGTTTGAGGACGCTTCTAGAAGTTTCTACAAGCTTCTGCACGTTTCAGTAAGCTTCTAGAAGTTTCTACAGGTTTCTACATGTTTGAGTAAGCTTCTAGAAGTTTCTACAGGTTTGAGTAAGTTTCTGCAAATTTCTAGAAGTTTCTGCAAGTTTCTATAAGTCCCTATAACTAAGTTTCCACAAGAACACAAGTTTCTATAGGACCCTATAGAGTTCTATCAGTCTTTGTAACACTCTAAATCTCCACAAGTCTCCTATAAGTCCCTATAAACCTCTAGAAGTCCCTATAAATCTACAAATCTCTGCAAAACTTTACAAATCTCTATAAATCTTTACAAACCTCTACAAAACTGTAGAGGTTTTTCTGTAAATCTCATTAAATCCCTATAAATCTTCTGAAATCTCTATAAATCCCTACAGGTCTCTATAAATCTCTTGAACTCGATCGACAAAATGGATAAAACGACTTCCCCGAACGGCATCTCCAGGGAGACATGTGTACAACCTCCAGAGGAAATAAATAAATAATTAAACCGATAATGCGTATTACCTACCAAATATTATAGTCAGTGCTGGGAGCTCCATCCGTTACACCGCCATTTTCCCTAGAGAACGGTGTCTCGTACATTAACACGTCCGCTGCAACAGCAATCATAATTCGACGATCGAAATTTCATAATGAAGTTACTGGCTACGCGTTGCTTTTTAATAACCGTCATTTCACGTTGACAAAATACCGAAATTGAAATGGTAATTGTTACACCGCGTGCTAAATGTTAACGAGGTCCTCGCAGGTACCAGAATTCTAATCAAGTTACTCGCTCGACTGGGATTATACAGGGTGTTTCGTTTAAAACATCTCCGAAATTATTTATAATAAAAAATGTTCGAAGACATCATTTGAGGTTAATTGTTTTTTCACAGGTAGAAGTTTGGACATATAAAGGTCAATTCATATTTTTGAATGCACCAATCCCCACAAAAAGTTACTAACCTGTTTACATCGAGACCATTAGTTTAAGAGATATTTTAATTTTAACGTGCCATTATAATCTCATAAACGAATTTTAAAGCCGCGTTACACGTCGTTGAAATGCTGCTGCAGCAGTAACTCACCTGCAAACAACCTACGTAAGGTCCGTTTACAAACAACCAAAGAAGCGCAGAGTTCAATTTCTCGAGTACCTTGACTGTAATCGAGTACAATCTCGTAATATTGAATTTAAAATATCTCCTAAAGCAACGGTCTTTCAATACGAGGTTCATGATTTTACAGAGAACGACGACATTGATCGGTGTATTAAAAAAAATGGTTCCGTTAAAAAATGAGTTGCCCTCCGCGCGTCCCTCGCGTCTGCACCTACAAAAACTTATTAACGAATGTCCCCCTCGAAGTCACGTTTATCGGGAACGTTCCCTGGTATCACGAATAATTTCGGAGATATGAGAGGATCACTTCAAATGGAACACCCTGTATCTTTGCTGTACAATCTCAGTTTCAAGCGACTCAAGTTGGAGAAGTCAAGTTTAATATTATCAGAATTTTGTCAAATAAGAATCGGGTTATCGCGTTAGGATCTTGAAGTTCTTTGGACGTATGGCTGACGTGAAAATTATAGTTATTTGTATGTAATTGGTAGTAATATACGAGGGGACCGCTCTAAATGGAAGAGCCTGTACAGTCGATGGCCGTAACCGCGGCGAGAAACAAACAGAGCCGATTCAGAAGATGTTTTCGACGCAATTAAATTCTTTACCCGTTGGATATTGCGCCGGTCTCTTTAATATTTCATGAAAGACCGTGGCGGAGCCACAGTGACAGGTTCTCCTCGTGTAAAACTCGGCTGGGCAAAGTTTCGAGAGCATCGGCGACGCGAGACACGACGCGACGGTATTAAAAACTCCCCCAGAGAGTCTGTTAACAATTTTCATTCTGCGCCCGGTGCATCTGTGTCCTACTTTTCTCTGACGTGCACTTTAGTTCGGGGTATTTGAATTTATATTAAAAATCGTAGGTGCGTGTGTGTATGTATGCGGTTACGTGTTACGGATCCACGGATGAGCGGGATGAGGAGCTTTGTTTCGTAATCTGCTCGAGATGTTTCGAATTTTTCTTCTTAATTGGAGCTGTTTCAAGTTCCTAGTTACTAATTGGAATATTCTGTTAAGGGATTCGTTTCGTGCGCTTCCGGAAACTTTATTGTAATCCTGATGCTGCATTAACGCGTTTCTTGGAACAGGGAAAATGGAAATTTATTGTTACGCATAATGAGATTAGTCTGGGTTATTTTAAGTAAGGAAATTTCAGTTTTTAAAGTTTTATATCTTTACATTCCGTCTTTGGATACCTAGACTTTTCCACAGATTTTTATTTCTTTGGATTCCTAGGTAAATTCTACGATTCCTTAAATTCCTAAGGTCTTGAATTTCTATAATCCTAAATCCTTACACCCCTGAATCCATATAACCCTAAATCCCTGCACACCTAAATCCCTATGCTCCTAAATCTCTGTACCCCTAAATCCCTGTACTCCTAAATCCCTATACCCCTAAATCCATATACCGTTAAATTTCTGTCCCCAAATCCCTATAGCCCCAAATTCTTATACACCTAAATCCCTGTACCCCTAAATCCCTGTACTCCTAAATTCCTGTTCCCCTAAATCCCTGTACTCCTAAATCCCTATATCCCTAAATCCATATACCGTTAAATTTCTGTCCCAAAATCCCTATAGCCCCAAATTCTTATACACCTAAATCCCTGTACCCCTAAATCCCTGTACCCCTAAATCCCGTACCCCTAAATCCTTGTACCCCTAAATCCCTGTACCCGTAAATCCCTGTACCCGTAAATCCCTGTACCCCTAAATCCCTTTTCCCTTTAAATTTCAATGTCCCCAAATCCTTACAGCCCCAAATTCCTATACCTCTAAATTCTTATATCCCTAGATCCCTATACTCCTAAATCCATATACCGTTAAATTCCTATAACCCTAAATCTCTATAGCCCCAAATTCCTATACCCTTAATTCTTATATGCCTAGATCCCCATAATAATGTAATAATAATTGTACAGTACGAATTTCCCTAGAGACAACACTAACATAGTATTTTATTTTGATCCGTTGAAAAGCGTCAGCTTCTATTAGAAATAAGTTCCGAGTGCACTATTCTACTATCGTGTTCAGGAATGAACAGGATGACTTTCGAGCAAGAACTTTCGCCGTTGTGGATTGTAAAAAAAAATACTGCTAAAACGAAGCTGCCTAATGAAAGAAACACTCGATTCAACTTGACCGAAGTGGTAGCCGCATTCGAAGGCGGCCATTCAGATTAACGGACACGTTGAACGTTTAAGGAAATTCGCCACTTTGCCCGATGAAAAACTTCAATTTCGCTGCTTGCGCGATCGAAGTACACTGGAATCGAATTGAATAGTGGACAATTGGCTGAAGCATTTTCGTTTTACGATCGCGGCTGTCCTATGCAGCGTGTAGCCGTAAAATTCGATGAAAGCGCGAAATGAAGCGCCGCTGAAAAACGGGGGGTCGAGATTCTCGGGAGACGCGCGCGAACAACTGTCGGGATCGTTTCTCGAAAGTGGATGTCTGCTGTGGAGAATGTTGGGCGACGAACGTTCCGATATTTCAATAGGAATTTTAATTTCAAATCCGTGTATTCGAATATTTGGGATCTTTTGTATAACTCGAATATTTTGGATTCGAATATTTTTGATGATTTCGATAATTCGAATATTTTGTGCAAATTGAGTAAATTAAATATTTCAGATAGTTTACAAAATTCAAATATTTTGAATAACTCGAATAATTTGAATAACTTGAATAACTTGAACAATTTGAATAATTTGAATAATTTGAACAATTTGAACATTTTGAATAACTTGAATAACTTGAATAGCTCGAATAATTTGAATAATTTGAATAATTCGAATAACTTGAATAACTTGAATAACTTGAATAACTTGAATAACTCGAATAATTTGAATAACTCGAATAATTTGAATAGCTCGAATAATTTGAATAACTTGAATAATTCGAATAACTTGAATAACTTGAATAACTTGAATAACTTGAATAACTTGAATAACTTGAATAACTCGAATAATTTGAATAACTCGAATAATTTGAATAGCTCGAATAATTTGAATAACTTGAATAATTCGAATAACTTGAATGACTTGAATAACTCGAATAACTTGAATAACTCGAATAATTGGAATAACTTGAATAACTTGAATAACTTGAATAACTCCAATAATTTGAATAACTTGAATAATTTGAATAACTTGAACAATTTGAACAATCTGAACAATCTGATCGATTTGAACAATCAGAACAATTCGAATACTTTGAATAATTTGCATAATTCAAATCAGTCGACAATTTCGAATAACTTGAACAATTCGAATATTTCAGATGTATCGAATAAATCGAATGTTTCAGTTTTTTTACAAACTGAAATGCAGCTGGAGTAATACATTCACCAATGCATTCATTACAACGAAAAACGCAGATGACTAATTATTTTTCGATACCTCTGTCACTCGATATCCCGTTAGAATTCCCAGTGGGACCATGGATTCGTTTGTCGACCAGGAAAATTGTTTCTTTCCGGGGGAAACATATATCATTATCGTTGTATTACATCTACAGAGAGGTGCTTGTTAAATTTTCAATTTTTCAGTAATTATTCTGCAACGCGCAATAACTGCCCTTCAATAATTCATTTTTACACCATTTGTTGCAACTGACAATTACAAATTGCGAAATTTTACAATTCAGATGTACGGACAGATATATCGAGTGACTCACTTGTATCATAAACTATTATTATATGAAAAAAATTATTGCAAAATAGTACGATGTCGAGAGTAAAAAACAATGTAATAACTAGTTTATCACTATTTTACTTTCTTATCGAAATACGAAGGTCACCTTGAATTTTTTAACAGCACCGGTAAAATTTAACGATGCGATTCAATAGAGTGTTGAACACCGAGTAAAAAATAATAAGAGTGTACAGGTTCAAAAATGAACAGTCACCGAGATATCGTTCTTTAACACCTTCAGTCCCGACAGTTTAAAACACGTTCTACAGAAACGTGTGCGTTTCAGATATAAAAATCGTCCGAACATGAAAATACAGGAAATCGAGAGATATAGGGGTAACGAGGACCCGATACCTAATATCCTCCAGTCAAACACAACATAGACTTCTCTTGGTCAAAGGGAAAAGAAAATGGCGGCACATCCCGTCATTTGCTTTCAGTCTCGGAAGAACCTTAGGAGGACCCGGTAATACGCAACGGAATAAATATTAAATAAAATATTCCCGAGCAAACGTTCGCGCGTAAATAACAGAACCTTCACCTACATCGCCATTTTCCCTAGGGAAGTCTACCGAGCCCAGTGCCGTATACAGTATCGCCCAGGCCCGCACTGCTACGTTGCACAAGTACAAATAAGAATAAACGCGTTCGGAGTGACTCTGCGAAATAGACAGATTTCGCAAATGATCCGATATTATCCAAACAAGACGTAATTTTCCGTGAGAATAATTCAATCGTTGTAGGAGAAGCAAATTCTGTATCATAAGGGTTAAATGTTAAATAATTCCGGTATTAGATAAGCTAGTTTGTCAAGCTGGTGGACTGCACTTCAGCTTTATCGCATAGTACACCCTCCTTGATCCACATCAATCTCTATGACCATCATCTTCGTGTTTCCCTTGAATAGATCATCAACCCTATCTTCAGTCTCGGGCCCTTGTATGCATAATCTGGAACACTCTCGTTACTCCACTAACATTATTAACCCTTAAGACTTTAAGAACTCTGAGAGCCGATGCTTTCCTGAGATTTCCACAAAAAAACACTTTTTTGTTGTGTACATTGCGCCGCGTGCTTCTTTCTCCTCTTCCTGGTAAATTTGACGTAAACTCTGGTGAGTTTTTTTGGGCGTCGTTATTATATTGTGAAATTTGGTCAATTTTATTGTTCTACGTAATTGTTAATATTTGGCAATCATTTTTAATGGTTAACAATTGTTAATAATTGTTAATAATTGTTAATAATGGTTAATAATTGTTAATAATTGTTAATAATTGTTAATAATTGTTAATTGTTAATAATTGTTGATAATTGTTAATAATTGCCAATCATTTTTAATTGCTAATAATTGTTAACAATTGTTAATAACTGTCAATCATTTTTAATTGTTAATAATTGTTAATTGTTAATAATGGTTAACAACTATTAATAGTTGAATTTATTGACCTCATCTTTATTCAGAAAATATAACTAGTTTATTAATAGTGTAATTAATGTAACTTGTTTTAGGTCCATATATCCCTAGATTCTTAAATTTCTATATTACTAAATCACTAGATCTGTATATCCCTATACAGAAGATCTTTGAGACCCTCTAACTATATCCCTAGGTTTTTATATTTCTAGATATCTACGGCCCAAGGGGCCTAAGTTATTAGATTCTCCTATGTTACTAGTAAATTTTTATATCTCTGTATTTCCCTATACTTAGGTTTCTATGTCTCTAAATAGTTATGGAAATCTAAAATTTCTAGACCCCTATAACCCTCATATTTCTATATTCCCTAGATTCCTATATCACTTAGGTCACTATATTTCTTATATCTCCACATTCCCCAAATCTCTATATCTTCTATATCCTTATATCCCCCAAAATCTCTATATCCCCTATATCTCCACGTCTCCTAAATTCCTGTATCACTGAGATCACTACACTTCCCAAATCCCTACATTTCCCAAATCTCTGAATCTTTTATATTCCTATATCTCCCAAAATCTCTATATCCCCTATATTTCCACGTCTCCTAAATTCCTGTATCACTTAGATCACTATACTTCCCAAATCCCTACATTTCCCAAATCTCTAAATCTTTTATATTCCTATATCTCCCAAAATCTCTATATCCCCTATATCTCCACGTCTCCTAAATTCCTGTATCACTTAGATCACTATACTTCCCAAATCCCTACATTCCCCAAATCTCTATATCACCTATATCTCCACGTCTCCTAAATTCCTGTACTATCTAGATCACTATATTCCCTAAATCCCTACATTCCCCAAATCTCTATGTCTCCTATATTCCTGTACTTCCTAAATCTCTATATTCTCCGTATCCCTAAATTCCCCAAACCCCTATATTTCCTATACCCCTATATCCGTATATTCCCTATGCTTCCACAACCCCTAAATTCCCACATCCCCTATGTCTCCATACTCCCCAAATCTCTATAATTCCTCTATCCCTATATTTTCTATATCTGCACGCCACCATGTCCCAAAATCCCTAGCTATCTCGTTACGTATAAATAACCTAAAATTTCAATGGAGCAAGGAGCCATAAAGTCTACGCGATAAAATTATCGATCATGCTTCGAAACTTACGCCACTCTCATATGTGTGTACACGTGTGTAGATACACGTGCGCGATAGGGACAAGTTTTACCGGTTATATAGAATGAAGGTTGATGAAACGTGGATGTAAAAGTTTCAAATAAATGGGGGATGAAAAAAGGACGGCGCGGCGCGGTACACGAAAATCGTCGAGCCAACGTGTTCGTTCGATTTCGCGATATCGAATTTATTTTCACGGCGTATCGATGCATAAACTTTTATTATGCTCATATTTTATGCGCAACCTTAAAACTTCTGCATTAGCCGAGCCCTGTATTCCCGTCGCCGGTTCTTATCACTGTTTCGGAAGCACCAAACTTTCGACGAACTCGAGCCACTGAATTTAATTTGCTTCCCTTTTTTTTCGGTACGCTTGTAACAAGTTCGTTTTGTCATTCTTTTTCTCTTCACTTCGATGGAGTCGCGGGACGTCGCGAAGTCTAAGAACTTCTAACCACTGTTTAACGTAGTTTATGTAAATGGAAGGTTGGAATTATGTTCTTTGACACTTGACCATTCCACAATTGTGGATTGACTTTCTAGTTTTTGTAGTAGAGATAATTTAACTTTTTATCGTGGAAAATTTGGAAGGAAAAAATTTGTGAATTAGTAGACTTTTGAATTTGAGGATTTGACAGATTTGAAGTTTTTAGGTTTCTGGAAGTTACCTTATAGTTTTTAATTCCCTAGATTCCAAAATTTGTGTAGATTTTAATTCTCTAGATTAATAAATTCCTACAATCTTGAATTCCCTAGATACGTAAATACCGAAATCTCTAGATCATCAAATCCCTATGTTCCTAAGCGTCTAAATCCCCAAATGTCTGCTTTTCCAAATCCATAAATCCCTAGATTCTTGCATTTCTATGTCTTTAAATTTCTAGATTCAATGGTCCCCAAATTCCTGTGTCCCTAAATCCCTAGATCCCCAAAGTCCTATGTCCCCAAATCCCTAGATCCCCAAATTCTTGCATTTCTTTATCCATAAATTCCTAATTCGCAAGGTCCCCAAATCCCTAGATTCCCAAATTTCTATGTCCCCAAATCCCTAGATCCCCATATTTTTATGTCTCCAAATCCCTAGATCCCCAAATGTCTATGTCCCCAAATCCCTAGATCCCCAAATTTCTATGTCCCTAAATCCTTAAATCTCCAAATTCCTATGTCCCTAAATTCCTGAATCCCCAAATTCCTAGATCCCCAAATTCCTATGTCTCTAAATTCCTAGATCCCCAAATTCCTATGTCCCTAAATCCCTAGATCCCCAAATTCTTATTTCCTAAATCCCTAGATCCCCAAAGTCCTATGTTCCTAAATCCCTAGATCCCCAAATTCCTATGTCCCTAAATCCCTGGACCCCCAAATTCCTATGTGTCTAAGTCCCTAAATCCCCAAATTCCTATGTCCCAAAATCCCTAAATCCCCAAATTCCTATGTCCCTAAATCCCCAGAACCCAAATTCCTACGTCTCTAAATCCCTAGAATCCCAAATTTGTATGCCCCTAAATATTTATTGATCCCTTACTTACGTGACAAAGAGGAACAAATAAATAACCTCCATATAACATATATCAAGGATATGATAAACTGTAGCGAGACAAAAGAGGATAAAAAAAATATAAAATGTAACAATAATATTGAATAATAAAATGTACCAATGTGGTCGGGAAGTGTATAGGCAATTTTCGGATTCAGACGATGCAATTTAGTCATCTCTGGAACGAGAATCAGCTAATTAAGCGAGTATACACGATGACAGGTAAACCTCGACCCCACATGCCATATTGTGCTATCCGCACATTATGTGAACCAAACAGATGCCACGCGTGTTGCGTGGAAAGATCGAAATTGGTACACGCGTATCTGTGTCAGAAACTGCTGCGAATAGCACTCTAACGGAAGGACAAAAATTCTGTGTGTTAAAATAATTTCGGTGGTGACGGTATACAGGGTGTACCACTTTTCACGATTTTTCAAGTACTCGATAATGGGACAACAAATATTTTAAACGGAAGTCGATCGGTTTTCAATTGGATATTACGATAAAAAAAAAACGTAGAAAAATATTTCTCTGTAATTGTCAAGATCACCTTTTTATTTAAATGGCACTTTAGATTTTCTATTTAACAGTGTTAGTACATATCTTGCATAACCTCTTAGGCACGACGCGCCACTATAGTGGCTTTCGCGAGTGTCGTAGATTACATAGAGCCAGTGGCTCACTCTACTGGCTCACCGTTTCAATTGAATGATCTTCGTATGTTTTGATTCGCACTTTTTCACCACGTTTTACAAGAGTAAATCCCACAAAAGTACATTACATGTAAATAAAAGGTAACGCCGGGTTTAGGCACCATGGGCTCTTTGCACTAATATACGTTGGAAACATTTGGAAATTACATATTTTGTGAATTTTCGAAAAAAGTAAATTATCAAAGTTAAAGTATATCTTTGGGAAAAAATTTAAGAATGGAAAACAATGTAGAACAGCATTGTCACACATTGTAGTGCTGTTTACGCATAATTCGAACTATAGCGTACAGAGAACGCCGCGTAAAGTTCAACCTAAGAGGTTAATAGTTTAAATAATTCATATGTAATTCTAATTGGGCGCGAGTTTTGTTTATTTGAACCTAATTCTAATTCTACAAATGTATTAACCAGAGTTTTATCGATACACATTTTAGTGGAACGAAGAATAAATAAATAAATTTGTAGTTCCTAACCTAAAATGGTAATTGGACCTCGCTGCAATGCGCAGGATGATATATTGTTTAGTTTCAATTATCTAATATTCAAGAACGTATGTTGTGTCGATAATCAATTCGTAAGACAGGAGCACCGTGAATGCACGTAAGCAGCGATCGAAAATCGATATTCCCCAAATTTGCACGTACGAATCGTTTATTGCAGCGAATACGAAGTTCCGAATCGGGTATCTGTATTCCGCTTACAAATCGAATAATTATGCACATGGTGAAACGTCGAAGCTCGAAATAAACAGGAAAACAATTTTCCGGTGGTGAAATTTATTGCAACTTTTACCTTTATCCCTAGATACGAAGATCACGTCCCTAAATCTTTATATCATTCAAATATTTATAATTCTAGATTTTTATATTCCTAGATTGATATATACCTAGATATTTCCACATTACTATATCGCTAGATTTCTAAATTCCTAGATCGATATATTACCATATCCCCAGATTTCTAGATTTCTAGATCCCTATGTCCCTAGATTGCTCTATCGCAGGATTTACTACATCCCTAGATTTCTATACTTATGGACTCCCACTTTCATATATTCCTATATCCCTAGATTCCTACATCCCTAGATTACTACATCCCTAGATTCCTACATCCCTAGATTCCTATATTCCTATATTCCTAGATTCCTATACTTCTGGACTCCTACTTTCATAGATTCCTACATCCTTAGATTCCTATGTTCCTAAATTCCTATATCCCTAGATTCCTATACTTCTGGACTCCTACTTTCATATATTCCTATATCCCTACATTCCTACATCCCTAGATTCCTATATTCCTATATTCCTAGATTCCTACATCCCCAAATTCCTATATTCCTAGATTCCTAAGTCCGTAGATTTCTATATCTCGTGACTTCCTATATCCCTAGATTCGTATGTCCTAAGATTTCTATACCACTAGGTTTCTATATCTCGTCACTATATCCCTAGATTCCTATATTCTTGGACTTCTAGATTTCTACATCTGTAAATTTCTACATCCCTAGATTCCTATATGCGTAGACTCCCATATCACTACATTTCTACACCCCATAACTTCCTTTACCCTAAATTTCTATATCCGTAGGCACCTATGGCACTAGATTCCACATATATCCCTGATTCTCTATATTCCTAGATCGCTGTATTCGTAAAACTCTTATAACCTTAAATTCCCAATCCTCTAGATACCTATACCCCTAGATCTTTATATCCTTACATCTCTATACCCCTAAATCTCTATATCCCTAGACCCCTATATCTATAGCATTGGATATATCCCTATAATTGTTACAGCCCTATCCTATAATCCTAGTTTCCATATAAAAACTCTAGTTTAAAATTTTCAACTCAGATCCCTAAATTACCAAATTTCCAAATTCCTCGATTTTACACACGTGAATTTGCTTCGTCGTTCCCGGTTGAGTATATTGGCAACGGCATACTACGCAAGTTGCCAAATATTAAGGAAAATTGAATTCTGATTTATTTGAAATCTTGACAACGAACACGGAACATTGTTTTATTTCGAAACGAGGAGAAACAGAGCAATTTAGCGTGTTCTGTTTGGTTAGGTGTACTCGTAACCCCATATTCTTAAGGGAGCCCTTCGGTAAGTGTGCGCTGGGAAACTTCGTATTTTCACGGGGAAAGGTCAACGAAACATAAACAATCGGTTCTTTCCGATGCTCATCGTAGCGGAACGACGGAACATGGATGAATGGACGGCCCTATCGATCCAACTAAAAGCCCCGCAGCCAAAGTGCTAAGGATTTTCTGGCGAAATAGCGGGTCGAAGGAAGAACGCGTGGCAAGCGTGAACAGCGTTAAAGCAAGCGTTAAGAAAAATTATTGCTCCGGTTAGACATCAGCCACCATTTTAGAGGCCGTGAACTATGACAGGAAAGGAGACTATTCTTCTGCTTTTCTTGCGCACCTACGTGACCACAATACGCTGCGGTAACCAGGATGTCTACCATGTATCACTTTCTGCCACTTCATTTTTCATGCTATATACGAGAACGTGTTTCTTCGTTTCTTTCGCAAATACTTCGTGAGCACAGTCGACTGTATCGTGATGCTTTTTATTCTTCTTACTCTTTTATTTTCGTTATTGCTTCAAAATTTTACACTTATAGCTTCTGTGTAAATTGGATTGCGGTTTTAATGAATTTAATTCTTGTTATATTGCCGATGTTGAGGGAGGGTTTACGTGGAACTTATGCGTATTTGTAACGTTATCTTGGTACGCGTTACATCGTCAGATATTAGATTACTACGCGTTATATCGCCACGAGATATATTGCCAGATATTATGTTACTACATATTATATCGCCACGTGTTGTATCGCCAAATGTTAGAATACTACACATTATTTGTAACGTGTTACAACATCAAATATTTGATTACTACACGTTATATCGCCACGCGTTATATTGCCAGATATTGGATTACTACATATTATATCGCCAAATATTAGATTACTACACATTATTTGTAACACGTTACAGCATCAAATATTAGATTGCTACACGTTATATCGCCACGCGCTATATAGCCAAATATTAGATTTCTACATGTTATATCACAGTGTGTTGTATCGACAAATATTAGTTTACTATTCGTTACGGATATTATACTACTACACGTTATATTGCCACGCATTATATTGCCATATATTAGAATACGACACGTTATATCACCATCGCCATATGAAAGATTTCCACGTTGTATATCACCATATGTAATGCATTCACGCGTTGTATCACCATGCATCATTTCGTGTTATACTTCATCACATTATATCACCACTTGTTATATTGCCTTGCATGACGTTACCATATGTTGTATAGTCAAGTATTAGATCACTACGCGTTATATCGCATTGCATTGCCTCGTGCTATCATTGCGTTATGTCACTTGTATCCTCACGCTATATCACCACTCGTTATATTACCTCGCTTTAAATCGCAACGTGTTAAATCGTCACACGTTATATCATACATTCAATCTACCTTATCAATTCTGAAAATAGTTCCTACAGTCTCACGGCAATATAACGAGAGTCTACTATGTTTGCAAATTCCTTCGTAAAAACGTTGAGAGAGCAAATATTAATTTTCTATCTCTGAAGCAAGTTTAGTAAGAATTTGAAGACGTTTTAGTGGCAGTTAAAAGATTCGAGGGATAAGTTGCTGTCAAAAAGTGACCATATATTCAAATTGCCTCGCAAAGAGCAACGGTGCGGTGGTGGCGTTGCTCAAACGCATCCCGTTTCGTGGTACGTGGCCTTGCATAAATGAAAATCATTCCAAGCAAGAATTACCAGGCCATGTAGACGACGAGTATTAAAAGGGATGAATGCACGACTGATCCACGAAGGTGCAGAATTTGGTGATGTTATCTCGCTAGATGAATACGTAATGCGGCTTTATACGGTTGGTGGTTCGTCTGTAATCGCGATGCTGCGATAAAAGGGCTGATTCTTCATGCAAAATAAAATTTCATTTTACGAGCCTTTATTTTTTGAACAAAGCAATTTCTGAATATTTTTACCGACGGTCCACTGCTGGAGCGTGGTTTGCGACCATAAACCTTCGGTTTTCTTTAAATTTTATTTTTTCTACCTTACTTTAAATTTAAATCCTAGTTTTCATTTTAGGTCACAGTAACTTCTGGTAAGTTTTGAAGTTCTACAAACTTCCTCATAGAAGAAATTAAAGAATCAAGTCTAAAAAAAATTAGCGATGGTATAAATAAAAGTGTCAGTTTTCCTTGCATTCAAATTACCGACAATTTCCCGCCATTTTTGATCACACGATCAGCCAGCGCGGTTTCGTATTCTGATTAAATTTGAAAGCAGTCGGACAAACGAGCGTACGGTAAAAAGGTTAGTAAGCAATAATGGAAAGCCATTGGGCCGTCTATGGTTCTATTGGCCCATAGGCAGGATTATGCATTATAGGACAGTTAACACGCGCGTTTATGGAGCAAAAGCCGATCGGGATTAGTTCTACCTGCTAATAACTGCATCGATAGCCAGCTGCAACGTTGCCGGTGCAATTTTATCGTTAGCTGATGCCTTTGGTGTGAACTTTCCGCGTCCTCCATTTTGATTATAGAGATCTCAATTGCGAACGGTTTAACGTGAATTATTCCCGATGCAAATTCAACTTGCACCTCATTTCACGAATTAACCGTTTATCTCAACAGAGACCTACAGTTTTATTAACTGGTGCGATTATTGTTAATCAACATTGTCTGAGTGGGTGTCATGTAAGGTGGAAGCGAAAAGTTTGTTTCGTTATGGGTAGTTTGGGACTTTTGGATAGTAACATTTATGGGGACTTGGGGATTTTAGGGAGTTTAAGGTATTTTGGGAATTTTGGGGATATTGGAGATTTGGGTATTTTGGAAATTTTGGAAATTTTGGAGATTTGGGTATTATTGGAATTTTGGGGATTTTGGGGATTTTGGAGATTTGGGTATTTTGGAAATTTTGCGGATTTTAGGGAGATTTGAAATTTGGGGTGTGGAGAATTTGGGGAATTCGAGGATTTGGCATTGGTGGATTTCGGGATTTAGGGACTAGGAAATTTAGGGATTTGGGGTGTGAGGAATATGGGGATTTGGGTACTTGGAAATTTAGGGATTTGGGGTGAGCGGAATATGGGGTTTGAAGGATTTGGGGTGTGAGGAATTCGGGAATTTGTAACTGTAACGATATGGAAATTTGGGGATGTGTGGATTTGAGAACTTGGGAATTAGGGAATTTAGAAATTTGGGGGTTTGGAAAATTGGGAAATTGGGAAATGGGAAAAGTAGGAAAGTGGAAAAGTAGAAATTTGGGAAATTGGGAATGTGGAAAATTGGAAAATGGGAAATGGGGAAATTAGGGAATTGGAAAATCGGAAAAATAGGAAATGGGGAAATTGGAAAATGGGATTATGGGATATTGGGAAATTGGAAAAGTGGGAAATTGGAAAATGGGAAAATTGGGAAATTGGGAAGTTGGGAAATTGGAAAAGTGGAAAATGGGGAAATGGGATATTGGGAAATTGGGAAATTGGGAAATTGGGAAATTGGAAAATTGGAAAATAGGAAAATAGGAAAATGGGAAAATGGAAAAATAGAACAGTAGGAAAATAGGAAAATTGAAAAATGGAAAATCGGGAAATTAGAGAATTGCAAACAATGAAAATTAGAATCTACAAAAATAACAAATTTACGAGTTAACTTGAAAGTATGCAAAATTATAAAACTTGGTATCCATCGTTACATGTCCGCCCTTTCCTGCAGAATTCCTGACGAATACGCTTGAAACTTTACTCGGTTGATTGAACGACGGAATATAAAACATTGAAGAACGATATGAATTCACAATATCGAACGTATATAGGTACATTTACTCATAATACACTGGTTATTGAAATTTATTTTGTTCACAGAACTGTACGTGAGCAGCCGTTATAAATATTGATACGTATCCGAGTTTCATTTTCGCGATGAACAAACAACATTAAAACAAAACGGGAACGTAGGTAAAAAGCCTCGTCGAAGCAGCTAATGTTTTGCTTTCCACTTCACAGTTTTCCATACTCACGATATTTCCGCGAGCATAATCGACGATACAGCGTCGGTTCAAAGTCCTTGTAAGTCATCTCGGGGGAGAGAAATATTTCCGATAATTCGTTAACGAAATAACAACGGCAAAAATTCGATCTTCAGATATTGGTATGCTACACAAAAACTGGTATTAAACGACGACAAGTTTCCCGGAGGGATTTGTGCTTGTGCGGTGTACAATTATTACATAAAATATGTTTCATACTTATTATATAGATTATCTAATTTATGTAATTTATTTGAATTTATTGTATACTTTATTTAGGGATACGTGATAAGATTTTTTGTTAATTATTATGGTAGGTTTATCATTATATTGTACGGGATGGAGAGTTCATGAAAACGGCAATATAGGAAGAGCGTCACCTGTGAAATGATTGTCAAAGTATTCGAAAGATATTGTTTCTGGATTTTTTATATTCTCAGTTATGTTATTCATATTTAAACTATTCTAGTTTTGTAAATTGCCTATGCACTCTTATTTTTTATGGTTATAAACTATTAAAAATAAACATGCTTAAAATTTCCAAATTCTTAAATCCTCAATTCCTGAAATCTCTAAAACCTCCCTAAATCCCTAGATCTCCGTATTCCTAAAACTTCAGATTTCTAAATCTCCACATCCCTATATTTCCATATCCTTAAAACTCTACATGACAAAATCACCATGTTCCAAAATTTCCATATCCCTAAATCACCATGTCCCAAAATTTCCATAGTCTTTAATCTTCACGTTCCTACATCTCTACATCTCTAAATCTTCACATCCCTAAATCTCCATATTCCCAAATCACCACATCCCTATATCTTTACATCCCAAAATTTCCAAATTCCCAAATCACCACATCCCTAAATCTCCACATCCCTATATCTCTACACACCTACATTTAGATATCCCCAAATCACTACATCCCTAAATCTCCACCTCCCTAAATCTCCATATCCTCAAATCACCACATCCCTAAATCTTCACATCCCCAAATCACCACATCCCTAAATCTCCATATCCCCAAATCTCCACATCCCCAAATCACCACATCCCTAAATCACCACATCCCTAAATCTCCATATCCCCAAATCACTACATCCTTAAATCTCCACCTCCCTATATCTCCATATCCCCAAATCACCACATCCCTAAATCTCCATATCCCCAAATCACCACATCCCCATATCCCTAACTCCCATTTTTCCCAAACGTCTAAATCAACTGTCCAAACCCACAAATGTCATCACAAGAAATATCCCAAATTTGCAAAGATAAACAAATATAATTTACCCTTTTCCCCATACAAAATCACAAATTATCCTCCATCCAGGGAACTCAACTGCAAACACACTGGTCCGTAACCGGAACGGTAAATTCGAAGATCACGGTTAATTATCTAACGCCGCTCGCGGTAACCATGACACAAAATTTGTTTATGTCCCGTACAAATAGCTTGCCAAGTAGCATCACAGACGATGCACAAATTCAGCGAGATGAGGTGGTCTAATTAATCGCTAGCATACGTGGCGATGAGAAGCAGCTAGTCTACCAGCTGCCTATAATTATCGCGATAAACCACTTGTGAGTGCATTGCCATCGCGCTGGTTAGCGCCCGCTCGAAAAGCACGGGATTGGTTATCAGGGGCGGCTCGTCGAGGGGCGAACAGGCGAAAAAAGGGCTCTTCATTCGGTGGGGATAAACAGATAACGTTTGATCAATGAGTCGCGGCGAAATGCAACTTCGTAACGCGACACCGATACTTACAACGGTTTTACGCGCATCCAAACACGGCCGCCATTTTGTTAACGCTAACGAGGCGACTTATCCGAATGACACGACTCGATTTCACGTACGTTGAGTGCACTTTCGTGTAATCTCTATGCATCGATTCGAAACCTTTCGCTCTGTTTTACAAAAATACCACTGCTTGCTTTGCAACTTTTTGTCCTGTTATTTCCCTAGCTACGGGGCTCTGTTTTGTCTTTGGTTCTTTACGTTAACTAAAAGACTGGTTGCTGTGATAGATTTTTTGGTGGAGGTAAGGGATCGTTTTAGAGGTTTATTTTCTTGCGGCTCACAAGAAGACTCATGGGGAAAAAATAGTGAAAGAGATATGTCATTGTATGCATGTTCGAGTTTATTGGTTTCTATACTGAGAAAGGCAGTTTCCAAACTTGTACCATACAATTCACGTTGTATAATAAATTTGTAATACTTGTAAATAAGATTATTGTTTCTCTAAATAACAAATATATAACCTCTTATGTGATATATCAAATCGAATATACTGCTTTTTTATAATGAAATATAAGAAATGCGACACATGTACAATTATATGAATTTATAGGTTAATAAATATATTTATAATTCGAATGTTTTTTGAACGAAATGATGTTAGCTACGTTTCAGAAGAAAGACCCGGACGAGAAGAAAAATAACTGGGTAGAAAAGTTGTAAAGCGAGCGCTAAAATGTTTGTAGAACAGGCAGTAGGATTTCAGATTGTTCCAGAGAAGACTAGAGGGGTTACATGAAAATCCACTCAACGACTGATCCCAGCAACACTGACAAAAATCTCGAATTTCTTAGCTTGTCAAAACGATACTTGACACTAGATGATATCAAATGTTGAAACAATTTAACGGTGAAATAATTTTTCAAATTATGTCAAATTACACAAATGGGATCGAATTAAAAATAAAATTAAAATCTTACTTGAGTTCAAGTTTTAATACATTCCGATAACACCCATATTTTATTTATAATAATGCTATAAATTTTTATAAATTATTCTACAAATTTTGTCTGTCCACTCTAAATGTTTATCAGAAAAAAATTTAAAGATTTAATAATATTAAATAAGTACACATTGTACTAGATAAATACATTGAACAAATACACACTGTATTTAAGAAATAAATTGTATTAAATAAATATTGCAAGTAAACATTAAAATTTGCATTGTATTAAATAAATACTCGTTCAATTATATTCGCTATTAAATTACATAATTATGTGCACACATAACTTTAAATGTGAATATACATATACAGCGTCTTTTGCGTTTTTGAAATTCCCGCGCGTTTCCTTCGAAAATGGCGGCTAATCGCTCGCGACTATTTACACCGAACAAAAACTGAAAATTGACAAATAGCAATGAAACGTTGTGTGTGCAATAAAGTATCGGAAGTATCCACGCAATTTTTCGAGCAATGTAACGTTCGAACGAAGGAAATTAAACTTTCATGCTTCTTTTCTTTGAACTTCGATGGAAATTCATTTAACTTGCGAACCACGTTGCGTAGCTAACCACAAACCTCGCGTAATTCCACGGTACGAGGCTTTTTATACCGTCTACTACGATCCTCCTTTTTTACCGTCCCATTTTTCACCACCCCTTTCATTTCTTTAATTAATCGACGCGTACGAGGGCGGAACAACGATTTACGAGTAAATCGCGAAAGTTTCCTTTTGCTGCGAATCGTTATGCGGCTTTTTGTTTGCCTCGAGAACGTTGTTACTCCTGCCTTCGCATTCTGTGCGAGACTATAGCGATCTGGACATTTTTGAATAGCAATGTGGACATTCGTTCATTTTTGAATACGCTGATTGCTTTTTTCATGTTGTATCGGTCTCTATCGATTTGTACTGTTCGTGTTTTATGACAGGTTATGTGTACAGGATGTTCCATTTGAAGGGATCCTACAAAATATCTCCGAAATTATTCCTCATAAAAAATATTTCAAAAAGTAAAATGGTTTCAAGAACATAATTTGATGTAAATTATTTTTTCATAGATAGATGCGTGGACATCAACTTCATTTTTTTATACAACATATTTTTGAATACACCAATCCTCGTAAAAAGTTACTAGCCTCTTTACATCGAAAAACCATTAGTTTAAGAGATATTTTAATTTTAACGTGCCATTATAATCTCATGAACGAATTTTAAAGCCGCGTTACACGTCGTTGAAATGCTGCTGCAGCAGTAACTGCCCACCTGCAAACAACCTACGTAAGGTCCGTTTACAAACAACCAAAGAAGCGCAGAGTTCAATTTCTCGTGTACCTTGACTGTAATCGAGTACAATCTCGTAATATTAAATTTAAAATATCTCCTAAAGCATCGGTCTTTCAATACGAGGTTCATGATTTTACAGAGAACGACGACATTGATCGGTGTATTAAAAAAAATGGTTCCGTTAAAAAATGAGTAGCCCTCCGCGCGTCCCTCGCGTCTGCACCTACAAAAACTTATTAACGAATGTCCCCCTCGAAGTCACGTTTATCGGGAACGTTCCCTGGTATCACGAATAATTTCGGAGATATGAGAGGATCACTTCAAATGGAACACCCTGTATCTTTGCTGTACGATCTCAGTTTCAAGCGACTCAAGGAGAAGTCAAGTTTAATATTATCAGAATTTTGTCAAAAGTGAATCGGGTTATCGCGTTAGGATCTTAAGTAGACAAGTTCTTTGGACGTATAAGAGACAATTGATTGACGCGCAGTGAAAATTACGGTGATTCGTCGTAATTTTGACGTGATACGAAGGTAGAAGCTTCAGTGAGCTAATTGCGAAGTAATGTGATCAGTTTTAGCTAACTAACAATAAGTCGGGTTACATACAAAAATTGACAATTTCACTAACAGCTATAGTCTAACAGCAGCGTGTGTCTGGTGAGTTGGCACGTGTACCAACGGCATATCTCCATCTGCCAACTTTCTAGACACACACACACGCACACTGTTTCAGCGAACGTCGTATTTACTGAACTGTCCCGGTAGACTGCGCCTAAGCCAACCGTGTAAAAAACGTCGGAGTGTCGCGACAACAAAAGCCACGACTTTTACGGTCGCACCAGAACGGTCACGTTTCCCGTCGCGACTTTAAAAGTCACGATTTACCGTCGCGCGGAAACGTAGCATCGCCGTTAGCGGAGGAGACACAAGTTACTTACCTAAACATGGTTATGCTCGTAGCCACGAAAAACCTAGCACAAAATGGAATTCGTTACCGATTCATGGGGTATGACGTTTTCCGATTTTCGCCGTATACACGCAAACGAAAGCAACGCGTCATGCCACTCGGCTCGTTCTGCATTATTCATACGGAGCGGCGTCGTGTCGCGTCGCATCTGCAAGTGCAAAAGGGGGATCATCTCATTATGCGTCCGCCGGTGAGCTCGCGGCTTTTACGAGACCCGTTGCGATTCCCTAACGATTCTATATTGACTGTGTGTATGCACTTGTGGATGCATCTGCCACCGCCCCTAAATTACGCCATATGGCCAGGTATTGTATCATCGAGCTTTTGTCTATCGCGTCCAATGCATTTTAGCGAGATTCATGCTGTTGCCAGGATCGTTAGGACCTCGCGATTATCTAGGTCGTTTTAGGTCACCTAGGCTGTTTATAGCATCCTGTGGTTTTAAGAATATTCCTACAATTCCACCTAGAGATACCTAAGATCAATATGCTTAGAACACTAGGGTCGTCACAGGATTTACACCCTTTCGGACATCTGTGCTTTCTATGGTGTCGTTTTAGGTCTCTTAAGCTCTTTATAGCATCCTGGAGCTTTCAGAACATTCTTAGAATTCATATATTCCATCTGAGATACCTAGGATCTATGGGGCACTCTTAGACCACTAGGGTCATCATAGGATCTCAATGCAGCCATAATCACTCACTCGTATTGAAATGACACTTGTAGTTCTTATTCGCACTTTTGGAGAAGAGAAACTTGAGTTTCTGTACAAAAGAACAAGACTTAGTGAACGCGATCGTGATTACTTTGGGGAAATTCAGAAACCGTTCAGGATTCACGCGGTTTGATTAATGGGCAGATTTTCCTATTTGAATCTCCGAAGGTTCGAAAACTTGCAAGCTGCCGCGATATATAACCGAAGAAGAAAGTTGCCACGGTAAAGTTCAATATCTGCAGAACTGGCACGCGAGCCACGGTGAATGTCGCGACTTGTCCGCGATTTCAGCTATCTGTTCCAGCGATACAAGTTTTCAGCGGATCTCCGCGTACAGAGTTTCAACCGTCGAGGCGAACGGTAAACTTTTGGCGGACGAGCCGAGTGATTTTCAAGAGCGAGAACGTCGGATACAGTGAGCTATGTACACACGTTCGTACGTGCCGGGGATCCCCGTGAATTTCTCGAGAACGATTTCTCTATTCTCCTTTTGTTGCGCAGGGTTTAAGCTTGAAGATACTTGTGATGCTGCGTTGGGAAGTGATGTAAACAGTGACAAATTGAAATTTGTGAATTTGAGAACCTTGATGAGGAAGTGGGGAAATGGATTAGGAAGTTGAGATACTAACAAATTTGGTGACTTTCTAATTTTCTACCTTTCCGGGTTTTCAGTTTTTTCTATTTTTAAGTTTTCTGGTATTTTAATTTCTCAATTTCCAATCTTCAAATTTCTAAATCTCTCAATTTCTCCATTTCCCAATTTCGCGATTTCCCAATTTATCAATTTCGTCATTTCCCAATTACGACATTTTCCAATTACCCCATTACACAATTGCCCTCTTTTTAAATTATGGAAATGGGAATAAGAATTATAGAAATGGGCGTGGCAATACTGTGTGGGTGGAACCGTGGGCGTGGTATTACTGCGTGGGAGGGACGATAGGAGTGGTATTACTGTGTGGTTGGCGCGATGGGCGGGGTATTACCGCGTGGGTGGGGCAATAGGCGTGGTATTGCCATGTGGGTGGGGCAATGGCGTGGTATTACTGTGCGAGTGGGTGAGAGGCGTGGCACTATTAAGCGTGGGCCTAGTGGGCGTGTCCCTAATGAGTGTGGGGACAATGGGCCTCATTTACTCAACCAGTATAGTGACTATATAACGAGATCCTACTGTAGTAACAAGAATTTAAGCTTACCACACTCAGAATTATAATAATTCAATTGTTATCAGAACGAATTATAATTTTCTTACTACAAAAGTACAATTTAATCCCAATATGCTTTAATATACTAATAAATAAACAGAGTGGTCAAATTTGGTATTAAATATTATCAATATTAATTTTTAGTGTTTATATTTATATTTACATAACCTCAAATTTTGTGCAGAATGATATCATAGTAATTAATAGAGCAAACTATAAATTATAAGAAATGAATAGAACGAATTCACGATAATACGAAAACAGTGTTGCCACTGAAATTGCATGGGATTCGAAGCATCCGCTATTTTACTTTACAACGGAAACACATGACGAAGTTTCCGATTGGACGCCATATAATCAATGTGTCATTAACGGCATCGACCAGATCGAATTGGTAACAGGGCACGGATCAAACGGTTTCAAATTAAATGGTCAATTGCGGAAGTTCGTTGACGCGTTTAAGTAGAAAAGTGCTGTGATAAAAATCGTCCACGAAAGCAATTTCGTTTGATCGGCTTTCGTGGCGAAACTTTTCAACAGAAATTCGTAAAAAAAAAATACAGCAAACCAAATAGCTTCATGAATGTTGATCGCGTTTATAAATACTGTTACATTTAGTTAATATTGGCACTTTAATTTATTCCGTAATTATGATTGATATTTATTCCTGCGGATTTTATGGTGAGATGATGTATTTAATCAAATTTAAAAATTTGTATTTAAATTGTTAATTTAAAATTTTTTAATTAAAACTTAAATTAAACGATTTTTATTGAAATTATTAATATTTAAGTTGACGTTATCATAAATATTAGTTATTACAAACATGACCAAATATTAATCGATACAAATATTTATTATTAATTCTAACGGACTACACGTCTTCATGAATGCTAATTATTACATAGGCAATTAAACAAATATTTATTATTAATTATAGAAAACAAATTGTGACGATGAATATTAATTAGTACAAACATAATTAGCCAAACAATATCGACCGCTACAAATATTTATTGTTAACTGTAACGCAGTAATTAAATTTGTCAGAAATTTCCTTCGTCCGTTTGTGTCGTGAAATCGGTTCGTGGATCATTCACACAACAAATTTCCTGGGCCGCACGATAATCGATCTGTCGCTGTTATCAGGAAGCGAGAACTAAATTAATTAGCGAATCGTATAATCGCGGCGTTGTGTTCCGGTGCCTCCGAGAGGGCTGAACGTCACCGACGTAATTAAATTTATTCGTGTAATCCGTCACCGTGATGATCGAACCATGAAGCGTGTCCTTCGTCAAACCGATGCGAATTCATTTTTACATATCACTATATTTTTTTATACAAACTCTCCAGCTGCATCTTTAGATGTACAAAAAAACCCTTCGAGAAAACAATTTTGAAATTAATTTTACATCCCCTAATTGTTCGCTTTTATTCAAACGACTCATTTAATAAAAGTATGGCCAAGATTTTTTGTGTTTGTTGCTTAACTAGTTATTAACATAATTAAACAATAACTAGTAAAGAATTATGAGATGGTATACGCAAAAAAAATGCTGTTCAAGAGGGGGTGCTCGGGCTATGTAAGTTTGAGAACCCCTGGCCTGATCCATTTATAGGAAACAAAGTTGCCCTTCATATAACCTTGACTTAGGAGAACACTAATAACAACAGAATATGCCCAACTCCATTTACTGACACATCCCTACATCTATAACTACATCTCCAAATCCCTACATCCTCAAATATTTACATCCCCAAGTCTCTACATCCTCTAATGCCTACATCTTCAAATCGGTAAATTATCAAATTTCCAGGTTCCCAAATTTCTACATCTCCAAATCCCTACATATCCAAATCCATATATCCCCAAATGGCTACATCCCCAAATCCCTACATATCCAAATCCATATACACCCAAATCCATACATCCCCAAATTCTTATACTCCGAAATCTATACATCCCCAAATCCCTACATATCCAAATCCATATACTCCCAAATCTATATATCCCCACATGGCTACATCCCCAAATCCCTACATATCCAAATCCATATACTCCCAAATCCATACATCCCCAAATTTCTACATCCTAAAATCCCTACATCCCCAAATCCCTATAGCCCCAAATTCCTATATCCCCAAATCTATATACCCCCAAATCTCTACATCCCAAAATCCCTACATCCCCAAATCCCTATACCCCCAAATCCTTACATCCCCAAATCTATATACCCCCAAATCCATAGATCCCCAAATTCTTATACTCTTAAATCTATACATCCCCACATGACTACATCCCCAAATCCCTACATCTCCAAATCCTTATATCCCCAAATCCCTACATCCCTAAATACCTATACCCCCAAATTCCTACATCCCCAAATTTCTTCATCTCGAAATCCCTACATCCCCAAACCCCTATCACTCGAGTTAACTAGTTCCTCCAATAGTAGCACTTCCATAGCCTACTCTATTGGCTCCACCCCCTACGAGCCAACTCCTTGGTTGCCTACAGTAGTAGATGCAAGTATTTCGAACTAAGTGTAAATCCTTACTAACACAAGTGCTTCATATGGAAATTTAAGCATCACACATGGTAGTCATATCCATAAGGTGAACGAAGGTTGCCAGATATGAACGAAGAACAGTATTGGCCTTTGACTAATCGTATATCAAGTGTACTATACGGTTATTGCCTCCACAGAAATATTTCAATATCTTATATTACCGCATTCCTGCAACAAAATTCGAAATATTCAGCGAGCGTTTTAATATCCCCGTAAAAGGTCGATAAAGGTTGCCCCATCGTCGGAGGAAACAATATTCAGCGATCTTAACGTTTGTTCCAGCTTATCGTATCCGAACGAAAAGGTTCTGAGCGAACGGTTCCGAGTTGCAAAAGTAAATTGAATCCCGTGTAGAATGCAAACTAAACGGTAATGGCGTCAATTAAATTCTGCCTCCCGCACAGAACAAGTCGTATAACTCCGTTAGATTAATCGGACATTTTACATATTCGTTTCGAGCAATGTACCCACGCTGTTTACATGCTAAAATAATTCATAGGAAGTTGGCCGTCCAGAGAGCGGTTAGAAAGCAGAAAATTACAGACGCAAATGAGCTTCCACCTAAACCTCCGAGGCTGGTTCTCTCGGATTAGGGGAAGCTCTCGTGTCCGTTTTGTCTGAACGACGCGACCGCCATTATGGTTTGCTATTAACGCGCTTTCGTGTTAACATTCTTCAAAACATATATGAACTGCATGGTATATATTTTCAGAAATTGCTTTGAACGTATGAGAAAATTTTTGTTCATGGGGGAAAGTTATGGTAGGTAAATTTTGCTAGGGATAATTACATAGGGCAGAAGATAATAGGGAATTGGCCATAGCAGATCTTAAAGAGAAAATGTGGAGGAATAGAAAATAGAGAATTATGCACTATTGTGCAAAAAAATGTTTACGTTTTCAGAAAGAAAGTTATTTCTGATAATATAGATAATTTTAGATAATTTTAGATAACTTTAGATGATTTTAGATAGTTTTAGATAATTTTAGATGATTTTAGATCATTTTTAGATAATTTTTAGATAATTTTTAGATAGTTTTTAGATAATTTTTAGCTAAATTTAGATAATTGTAAATTCTCTCACATAATTTTTAGTTAGTTTTAGATAAGTTTTGATAATTTTTAGTTAATTTCAGATAATCTCAAATAATTATAAGCTAATTTTAGATAACTGTAGAAAATGTTTAGACAACTTTAAGCGAGTATATAATTTCAAATAAGTTTTCTGGAAATTAGAATGTGAAATAGTGCTTTACTCTTGGTGTGTCCATCTCGTAGTCAATAGTCGGTGACTACAGCCAAACACTGTTTGATCCATCGATCGGTTCGAGTAGCAGTTACAGTTTGCCATTTACGGTTTGTCGGCACGCGGGCAGCGGCTTTAAATCAAAGTTCAAATAAGATCGACGAGCCGCAACGTCCAGCCGTTTGCATTATTTACCTGTCACGTCTGTCTGTGACTTTCTACGGGAAATGGAAAGTATTTAAAACGCGTTAATCCACGGGGCGACGATTTATCGTCGGTGCCATTTGGTTGTCGTATCAAAAGTCTATTACTCTTGGACACAACGACGTGGCTGCAGTGCAGTGAACCGTGATTCCCCTTTGCATCCCGATTTCTGTCTCTTATCGAGAAAATGGTTACTAAATATCCAACGATGGTTTATCGTTGGCCATAAAATAAAACAGCTCTGTGGATACTCGAATTTTTTTCGCGTCAGTTACTTTTAAATTTGGAAATTGTATGTGAAGCGAGGCAGGTGGTCAGTTACAGCGAGCGGTAGGACATTACGGATTTACAGATCTACTTCGACAGGAACAACCATCTCAGATAATTTTCAAACCAGAAAGGTTAAAATCACGAAAAGCTGAATATGAAACATATCGTGGATTAAATAGATGGACAGTTACGGCGAGCAGTAGGACATTTTCACAAATCTACAAATGTAGCCCAGAGAATTTCCAGACGAGCAAAGTTCAATAATTCCAGGAAAGACTTAGTATAGAAGCTTCTGACACGGATAGGAGCTTAGTATAGATCCTCGTATGTTGGATGAAAGATATGGACAGTTACGGCGAGCATGATGGTAGAAGTGGTACAGGAAATTTTCAGACGGGGAAAATTAAGAAGAACCGAGAGGAGCTTAGTATAGAATCTTCTAACATGGACAGGAGCTTAGTGCAGAGTCTCGTACCGTGGATAGAGGATATGGACACTTACGGCGAGCATGGCCACAGATCCATGGAAGTAGCAAATGCGATTTTCAATCAGGGAAAATTAAAGAAAGCCAAAATTAGCTTATCTCCTAACATGATTAGAAACTTAGTACAAAGCCTATCGAGAATTAAAGTGGTGGACAGTTACAGAAAGCAGTCGATCATTTCCACAGATCCACAAATACCCACATGATTTTTAGACAGGAAAGTTAAAGGAAGCTAGAGAAAAATTAGTATAGAGCCTGCTATCGTCGGTAGGATGTTTGGACAGTTACGGAGAGCAGTCGAATGTTTTATATTATGTTCTTTTCGTGAAGTCTAAGCAGTAGAACACGGTATGCAGTGGCAGATGAGCTGGTCTCTATGAACATGGTCAATTAGGTGTGAACCAAAAACGTCCCAAAGGCGTTGCTACTTAAATTATTCCATCACCCTGTTTGGGATCAGTAAACCACGCTTAGGGTAACGGAGTTACTTACCTCGTATGACCACCGTGGTGAAACTAATCTAATTGGGTCACAGTAATGAGTATATTCGCAGTAACGCGTCACAAACATTAAAATTTGCGAGGGATTTATGTCGACCCAGAAAAACCTCCATAACTGTCCAATTTTCATCCCTTAACTGACCAACCCTTAAAATCTTAGGACATCTTTGAGTGTCCTGTGAATACACTCGAATGACTATCAAATAGTATTAATAGAACTGTTACTAGTGACAGTAATTTTGTATTTAGTGCAGCGGTCCGCCTCCAGAGCCCCGTCGGTGGGGAATTATCGAGCGAGCACTCATTACGAAAGCGTTTCAGGAGGCAGATACTTGTCGTGCCGTTAAAATTTGGACAGCCACGATCCATTAATTATTAGCGGGGAGTAGAATCCTGTGTGTTGGCAGGATATTAAAGTCTCGAAAGGAACGGTGCATATTGATCGAAGGTTCGTTCATTGAACCCCCATCTTCGCTCGGCTTTTGCTACTTTGGTACCGCTGAGGCATTTACATTTCCCCAGCTGTCGCACAGTTTCGTTCTTCTTCTGCGGGAAGAACGAATACCGACCTCGTTAAAACTTGTACACCGTAGGATTCAAATTAGCGGCCGAGGAACCAGGAGACATCCCAAATGTTTAGCAAAGACCGATCCTAAGAATGAATAATTCACGAACAAAGCTCGGATCTTGATCAAACTTTAGGATCTGTAAATGGCCCTATTGAAACTTCTAATTGCCTCGTGTCAAATTTCTAGGGAAATTTTGACGACCACTTCGTCGCCATTTTCCCTAGGAATACTGTAACTTAATTTTCTCTCATCAGTTGGTTAGGCGATTTGAAAGTACGGGGTTAGGTTCAGTATTTAGGGAGATTGCAATTTGGGGATCTAGGGATTTGGGGAACTAGGGATTTAGGGAACTGGCGATTTAGAGAACTAGGAATTTGGAGGCACGATTTGGGGGTGTATATAGGGATATAGGGATTCTGAGATGTGGGGATTTTGGGATATAGGGATTTGGGGTTTAAGGATTTTGGGATATAGGGACTTTGGGATATAGGGATTTGGGGTTTAGGGACTTTAGGATATGGGGATTTTGGAATATAGGGACTTTGGGATATGGAGACTTTGGGGTATAGGGACTTTGGGGTATAGGGATTTGGTGAAATAGGGATTTAAGGTTTGAAAATCTAGGGATTTGGGTGTCTACGAATGTAGGGATCTAGGAACTTAAGACCTAGTAATTTAAGGCCCTAGGGATTTGAAGATCTAGGGTTTTGAGAATATGGAAATCTAGTAATTGAGGAATATTTACAATTTGAGAAATTGAAATTTGAAAATGTAGAAATTTGAAAATAAAAAAATGAAAAAATTTGAGAATACGTAAATTTGAAAACTTGATATCAGTTAACACATATTTCTCCCAGGAGAATAAAGCAGTGCGCTTATTTCAGAATCTGGAGAAATCCAATAACTTGCCGGCGTTTTAATTCATTTTAAAATTGTTTCGGTCCGGAGAGGCTAATTAAAATTAAAGCGGTAATTCCGCGCCGTACGATTGTGTTTTTTCGTGGAAAATGTTCTAAATAATAATGAGCCGCTTAACCAGGTTTATTTCGGAACTGCAGTGCATAGAAATCGATATCCCTGGTGTGTATACAGGAATAAGTAGGGATTTCATATTCCCCGTCTCAGCTTTTATTCGACACCGACTACGATTTCAAATTAAATATTGGAGAACTCCAAATATTATGTTTACACAACTTTTCCAACGGTAAAATACAAATTACTTTCGCATCAGGAATCGTATTTCCTCTTTCTTTAAATGGAACATTTCTATATTTGCAAGATCATTAAATTATAGCTTTCACATAAAACAATTCTGCTTGCAGAATTTTTCTACCAGGAAACGTATTCGATTTTCATTTTTAGTTTCGTGTGTGGCTCACAAGATGGCAGACGAAAGGAATATATTTCCTATTACCTCGCACGTCATCTTACCAGACACACATAGTTTAGCAAAAAAAAGATATGAGACATATTTTTTACACTGTGTATGTCTCACAAGATGGCAGGTGGTAAAAGTGTTCTCATTATTGGTTTACATGTCATCTTATTAGCTATGCACAATCTAACGAGGAAAACATAAGGTTTATAGTTTTTGCGCTGTGTGTGTCTCACAAGATGGCAGTTGAGAGAAATGCGTTTCGATTGGTTCACATAGTATGTGCTACCGAAATGGAAGATTGAAATATCGACCCATGACAGATGTGCTTTATTCGTCATGAGCCACGTCAATTAACGTTGACGAATTTATTTAAAATGCAGCAGTGGATTATTGTTCTAAAAATAAATCCGTTGGGATCCGATGAATGTTTTAATACTTGAATTGAGTTCAATTCAATTGAACTGATCGATTTAGAAACTTTATATTACCGATTTACTCGTGTGCAGTTTGCTGTTTCTAGGTTCAGAAATACACCAATTTATGGATTTTGAAATAGTGGAATTTTGGGGTTATAAAATTCTGGAGATTTTGAAGTATGAAATTGAAAAATGTAAAGATTTGAAAATGTAAAAATTTGAAAATACAAAATTTTGAAAATGGAAAAATTGAAAAGTGTAAAAATTTGAAAATATAAAATTTTATGTAAAAATTTGAAAAGATAAAATTTTGAAAATGTAAAAATTTGAAAATATAAAATTTTGAAAATGTAAAAATTTGAAAATATAAAATTTTGAAAATATAAATAAAAAAAAAAATAAAATTGGGGAAAGTGAATAAAATTCCGGGAGCGAACTTTCTACAACTTCAAATGACCGTCATTTAAATTTGCATTTCTAACACGACACAAAAGAAGTCCATAAGCTGGCTTAGGAAACCGAGTGTTAGTTAAATCCTGAAGCAGTCTTGCTGGTCGTCCAATTAGTTAGCAGCCGACATTGGACCCGGAAATTACAATGCACTGTCAACGACAGACACAAAATGGAAGCGAACAGTCATACACGAGTTTTGCAAGCGAGCTGGAAGCTAATAACATGTGAAATATCTAGCAACGAAATGACATCGCTGAATATGGGTTATTACTCTGAATTAGCACGTTCCGTTTCGATGTATCGCGCGAATAACTTCCACTCCCTGCACGTTTTGCAGTTTATGCGTCACAATTTTCAACAGGCAATAAATAGACGTGTTATTACCTGATACAACCGAGTTAGAAATGCTTAAACAGCTATACTGACGAGTACGGAACAATTTAAATTTCTTTCCACGAAAAAGACGCATTGGAATGAGTTATATTGCCTCGCCTTATATGACCGCGCTGTTCATTTGCGAAAATGAGCAATTTTAGAATATATTTCTTGTGGATTATTTTAGAGAATATTCTTAAGAATTTTTGTGGGTTTATCGTGGAAATTTTCTTTAGGTTCATCCTAGGGAATTTTCTAGATACTAACTAGGAACTTTGTTGAGCTTCTACAAATTTTTGTTAGATTCTTCCTAGAAATTTTTAAAGTAATTTGTACTGAATCATTCTAGATTATTTCTAGGGATTTTTGAAGATTTTTGGTGGAAATATTCTTTAGGTGTATCCTAGGGATTTTTCAGGGTACCTTCTAGAAATTTTATTCTGATCTCCCATGTTTCTTTAGAGACTGTATAAAATGTATTAAAGTGAAATATGAAGAGAAAATAAAAAAGTTGAAATTGATTGTAATTATTATTTGTCACATACAAATTGTTAATTGTTGATTCGTTTTCTGTTGCAGAACCTGAAGAATCAGATCATGACGACGAATTTGTGGGTCGAACAGGTGAGCGACATTAATTTATCCCGTTAGTAGGAACGATGTAAGTAGATTAGTCTGTCGGCTTAATCTCTCGCGGATAAAATTACTTGTCGCAAGAAAATTTTGTCGCGCTGGAGATTAAATTTAATTATTACGACACCACTGAGTTTCGCCAGTTGCGTTTATTATGGAACGACTCACTTTGTTCTTGCTCATTTTGTATTTGCAAAAGGAATCGAAACTTCAGTAGCTTTTATAAGAACTTGCTTAACATTTTTACTAATATTTTTATTAACATTTTTGCTAATATTTTTACTAACATGTTTATTAACATTTTTATTAAAATTTTAATTAGGTTTTTAATTAGGAATTTTAATGATATTTTTGTTAACAATTTTATTAACATTTTTATTAACATTTTTACTAACATTTTTATTAACATTTTTATTAACATTTTTACTAACATTTTTATTAACAATTTTACTAATATTTGTACTAACATTCTTTTAGGTTTTTTATTAACATTTTTATCAGACTTCTTGTTGACACATTTATTGATTTTTACTAACATTTCTGTTAACACTTCTATTAAAATTTTTGCTAACATTCATGTTAACATTTTTGATAACATTTCTATCAATATTTTAGTCAATATCTTTATGATCATTTTACAAACATTTTATTAACATTTCATGAATGTTTAATCAACACTGTACTAACATTCTGTAACGTAGATTTGTAACGAATCACACAGTCAGAAAAATGATGTTTGCCGCAGTACTTCTTAGAAAAATCTTGTATGCATGTAAATGACAATATTTGTTTCTGGCTTCAGCTTCCTTGAATAGTTGACCAATTGGTAACATTGTACTCCATGTATTAAACTTGTACGCATTGTTGGAGACATTGGATGCCAGCCATACAATTCCGCGCAAAGTTTTGCTGTTACGGATACACAAATGGAAAACTTTTCCGCGTCAATATTGTGCGACCATTCGATATTGCCTTTAATATTATTTTCAACTTTTCAATGGCGCTCGTGTCCATTGTTGCTAACAATGTTCAACAAATTTTTCTTTTCATACGTCACTCATTTTTAACACGACAATATGAAATTTGTTACCGAAAACGGACAAGAACGTTAAGAATTAAAAATTACAACGTACTCTCGTTTTATCGCTGTGAAATATGAGATGTATGAAACATGTGTCCATATATGAGCTTATGTCAATGAACTTGTGTTAATGAATTTGTGTCAATGAATATATGACAATGAATTTATTATATCTAAATGATTCTCGATTACAACCACGTTTCGCCATAATGAACGTATGAGAAAATGGCGGACGCCTCATTTCGAGTGATTTGCAACACAGCGCCTGCTAATTACTTTCCTCGAGCAGCGTGCACCTCAGAGAAATGCTCCTCGTTGCGTTCCGGCTTTTTGCTCGAAAGAATCGAGACAGCAGCAAATGTAATTGAAGAATAATTAAGCGAGACCAATTAACATCCTCATCCTCGTTCTCGCGGACAACTCGAGAAACGTCTTCAAAGATAAATCCCTTTAAATTCGTTAGACGTACACATGCAATTTACGCTCATGAACCTACGAACATTCTCCTACTCCAAAGAGCAAATTAACTTTCCTTCTGAAGAATTTATGCTTTCGTTAATAAACGCTGGCTCGGTTAATGGCCAGGGTAAACAGTTCACTGTGTCGCTGAAATTATTTTCACGAATTTATTACTTCGATACGAAATTTCATCGTGTTTTAATGAAAATATCTTTCTGTGCGTTCATTGTCATTTGTTTGGTAAAATAGCATTTGGTGTGTATAACGCGTGGTAGTCTAGAGAGTGATGGGCTAACGCGTAGTAATCTGTCGGATGGTAATGTAACGGGTCGTAATCTAACTTTTAAGTATTCTACGCGTAGTAATCTAACGTGTGGTAACCTAACAGGTGGGAGTCCAATGGGTGGTAATCTAACATGGGGTAATCCAATGGGTGGTAATCTAACACATGGTAATCCAACTTGTGGAAATCTAACGCGTAGTGATCTAACGAGTGGTAATCTAACGCGTAGTAATCCAACGGGTAGTAATCTAACGCATGGTAATCTAACGCGTGGTAACCAACGGGTGGCAATCTAACGCGTGGTAATCCAACGGGTGGTAATCTAACGCGTGGTATTCCAACGTGTGGTAATCCAACGGGTGGTAATCCAACGAGTGGTAATAACGCTTGGTGATCTAACGCGTAATGATCTAACGAGTGGTAATCTAACGCGTAGTAATCCAACGGGTAGTAATTTGACGCGTAGCAATCTACGACTATGGTAACTCAACGAGTGGTAATCTAACAGGTGATAATCTAACGCGTGGTATTCCAACGCGTAGTAATCTAACGCGTAGTAATCCAACGTGTAGTAAAGTAACGCGTAGTAATTCAACGGGTAGTAGTCTAACGCGCGGTAATCTACGACATAGCAATTTAACGCGCGGTAATCTAATGCGTGGTTATCTAACTAATGGTAATCTAACACGTGATAATCCGACGCGTGGTAATCCAACGGGTGATAATCTATCGCGTAGTAATCTATCACACGATGTCCCAACCCTTACAACATGTAACACCGTATCAGAAGACAACACACAACGATATAACGCACAGTTCCATGCTACACATCATCACCTTCCAGCAATATCATAAAATTCGCATGAATTTTAAAGGAGCTGAATGCAAAGGCATTTCAAAGGCAAGAGAAATGACACGATCGCAACGAAGGAACAGTAGTGGTGAACGTTTGTTTGCTCGGTCGTAAGGGTGAGAAGAGGTGGAGGAGAAGGTTTCAGAGCGTTACACCGAGTCACATTCGTCTCCGTGTGCACTTATGCGTGTACGTGCGCTTACGAGGTATTCCTACCGCGTCTCCCAGCGACACGCCATCCTTCAACGTCGAAACCACCCTCTTTAGCTTCCGACCAAGCTCGTCCCAAGCGTTCGCGACAACCTACCAGCTGCTGTGTTAGCTACAACCGGTTTGTCTTCAGCTACCACTCGCTACAACTGCTACACATGCCGCGTAATACAGCCTAATGACGAGTGTCCTTACGCAACCCTGAACCTGACGCGTAGGAGGCTGACCCAGGGACCTGCCTAACATACGGACCCACTTGGTCAAAATAGAAGAAGGGTACCTAGGTCCACACCTCTGGTCACCTCTTCAGAACGTCACATTGGGACTCTTCAAGGTGGGCGGTGCTCTAAACCTGGGTCAGGCTATGCACCGCGTTCAAGGTTGCGTACACGTTCTTTTGTCTACCCATGAATCACCAGAATCAAACCGAAAAGACATAGCTAATTCCACTTCCAAATGTATTTCACCACGTGTAGATCATACCAAGTAAGCGTAACATAGTAATCCCGCTGCAGAAGACCTGTACCTTGCATTATTTACTGGCACAAAGCAGAGCACCATGGCTTAGGTTTCACAGAAGCTCATATCCAGCAATGATGAAGCAAAATTGTGCACGCGTGCCTCGGTTAATTGCGGATTAGAATAATGCGTTATCGATCCGGGCTATTAGGGAAAATCGAACATCTGAATCATATGTACCATGAGACCATGTCGGAGTTCTCTGATGTGCTTCCTGAGCTAGGTTGACGTGTCTGTGGTCGACAGGTGGTGGAATCGATAAGCCTGAAGAGGCTTCTGCGGCGGAGATTCAGGATCGCGTATCGATGACGGCGTCCATTTTAGCGGCCAGTCAATACATCGGAAATAAATTGCTAACAATAGTAGCTCACCGGTGCCCTCTAAATCTACGGACACGTCCTGACTCTCTTTCTACTTGATATCTCCGCTTCCTCTGTCACCGGTATCGGTTCCTCTTTCTCGCCGTCCCTTTTTCACTTTGAACGCCGCCATTATCCTGAATTTCTCGACGCCATTCCGTGCTCCTTGCCCCCTTTCTCACCTTAGCCGAACGATATTCGATTTTCCTGGTCCGTGGCGATAAATAAAGTTGACATACCGGTGGTTCGTGTTTGGTTGAAACTTCGTCATGACGAAAGTATTTATGTACTTTCTTATGGCACATTTAATAATAATTCAATGGCTAACATTTTCTAAATTAGTTACTTATTAGTTAAGATTGAGATTCTGTTACCCGCTCGTTAAGTGTACGTTCGTTTAGTACACGCTGGTTTAGTACTCGTTTAGTATTTCACTGGACTTGTACTCGTCTGTTACTCGCGTAATACACGCTGGTTTATTACTCGTATAGTACACATATAGTACTCATTCGTTTATTGCTCGCTCGTATAGTACACATATAGTACTCGTTCGTTTATTGCTTGCTCGTTTAGTACACACTGGTTTATTACTCGCTCGTTTAGTATGCGTGTAGTACTCGTTCGTTTCTTACTTGCTCGTTTAGTAATGCATTGTTAGCTGCTTTAGTACTCGTTCGTTTATTACACGCCCGTTTAATGCACAATAGAAACGCCCGTTTACTACACCCTTCATATATGCATACCCTACATAGTCATTAAACAAATATTTTATGTTGATTGTTTGAAATAATTCACACTCAGAATGGGCTCAAATTCGAAGGTGTTCGTTAATTAAGGGTTTCTGGGGCTGCTTGCTTAATGCCAACTGCACAATTTCAAAGCGCATAATGTCAAACGCAGGCAATAAAGTTTCCCTTCAGAGCGTTATTTAATTGTAGCATTTACGATTGTTAGCTTTGTCATACGTGGAACTCGTACGACCATGTGTGGATCCATTATGAACCGTATTATGATCCCTGGAAACTGCATAATTGAAGGAAACCTGTGCCCTGGATCAATTTACCCGACGCTTTATAGACCTATAATGGTCACGTGAATCATAAAGATGAATCACTTTCGAAATCACGACACGAAAACGCAATTAGTATACGTATACATAAGAAAATGATACATGAATGAGATCATAGTGTAACTACGTGTGCCTCACAAGAAGTCGTTTGAGACGAAACTGAATAATTATGCCATGATTCTAAGTCCCACCTAAATTACTAGTAAACTATTTGTTATACGGTAAAAATGATTGAAAAATGATACGATGTCGAGAGTAAAAAACAATGTAATAACTAGTTTATCACTATTTTATTTTCTTATCGAGGTACGAAGGACTCCTTGAATTTTTTAACAGCACCGATAAAATTTAACGATGCAATTCGATAGAGTGTTGAACACCGAGTAAAAAATAATTAGAGTGTACAGGTTCAAAAATGAACAGTCACCGAGATATCGTTCTTTAACACCTTCAGTCCCGACAGTGTTTTAAAACACGTTCCACAGAAACGTGTGCGTTTGAGATATAAAAATCGTCCGAACATGAAAATACAGGAAATCGAGAGATATAGGGGTAACAAGGACCCGATACCTAATATCCTCCAGTCAAACACAACATAGACTTCTCTTGGTTAAAGGGAAAAGAAAATGGCGGCACATCCCGCCATTTGCTTTCAGTCTCGGAAGAACCTTAGGAGGACCCGGCAATACGTAACGGAATAAATATTAAATAAAATATTCCCGAGCAAACGTTCGCGCGTAAATAACAGAACCTTCACCTACATCGCCATTTTCCCTAGGGAAGACCGAGCCCAGTGCCGTATACAGTATCGCCCAGGCCCGCACTGCTACGTTGCACAAGTATAAATAAGAATAAACGCGTTCGGAGTGACTCTGCGAAATAGACGGATTTTGCAAATGATCCGATATTATCCAAACAAGACGTCATTTTCCGTAAGGACAATTCAATTGTTGGAGAAAAAGCAAGGAAGCATATCGCTTATTCTCGTGCTAGTGATTCTCATGGCTATGGAGAAAGTCTGTGGAAATTCGATTGCCCCAAGGCCATTAATTAGTGGCCAATTATCTTGCGGAACGAAACTTCCCTGAAAATTTCTTCGTGAGAGATCCAATCAGAGAGATTCGCTTTCGGGAGTGTGGCGACGCGATGGAAAAGCGTTCCTGCATTTTATGCATAAGAGCTGAATTTAATTTCCCGTTTGGGAAACTTGTGCTTTTCTTCGGACTGGAAACGGCGTTCGTCTGTCATCTATTCATTACACATTTGTGCTATTCACAATGTCATAATTATGGTTGTAATTATAAGTAGTTCAATTGCATTATATCAAATATGTTGATCTGCAAAATTTAGAAGTTTGAACATTTCATTACTTCAACACCTAAAAATTTGACAATTCGACCATTTGAGTATTTCAGCATTTAAAAATTTGACAATTTGAACATTTCAGTATTTCAACATTTAAAAGCTTAACGATTTAAACAGTCCAGTATTTCAACATTTGAAAATGTAACTATTTCAGTGCTTCAACATCTAAAAGCAAATTGATGAATTGAAGAATTGATGAATTGAAGAATTGAAGAATTGAAGAATTGAAGAATTGAAGAATTGAAGAATTGAAGAATTGAAGAATTGAAGTATCGAAGAATTGAAGAATTGAAGAATTAAAAAATTGAAGAATTGAAGAATTGAAGAATTGAAAAATTGAAGAATTGAAGAATTGAATAATTGAAGAATTGAAAAATTGAAGAATTGAAGAATTGAAAAATTGAAAAATTGAAAAATTGAAGAATTGAAGAATTGAAAAATTGAATTGAACAATTGAAAAATTGAAGAATTAAACAATTGAAGAATTGAAAAATTGAAAAATTGAACAATTGAAGAATTGAAGAATTGAAAAATTGAAAAATTGAAAAATTGAAGAATTGAAATAATAAAAAGACAATTACAAAAATGATAAGATTGAAAAATTGGAAAGATAGAATATTCGAAGAGTTGATAATTGCAAAATTATTTAACTAGAAAATTAGAAATCTGAGAAATTGAATAATTTATATGTTAGAAACTAAAAAAATAAAAAAATTGCCAAAGTAAATACAAAATTCTCCCATTCCAAACTAAAAAAATTAAAACTTGTAAAATCTGCATATTTCCGAACATGTAATTAATCCATAATTATCGCTTCCTCTATCGGCGAGTACTTTAATCTTTCGATATAATCTCGACCCGAAAAAAAACCTTCCGTTCTATTTATCCCACAAAACAAAAGAAAACGGGAGGAATAACAAGTCGATATAAAAAGAGAAAATACGAGTACGTGCGATGCAGAAATCGAAGGAAATAAATCTAAGAGTGACCATGCGGATGTTTGCGATCTACAGCGACCTCGAGCTAACGCTTTTTCCACTTTTCTGGTCACCGGGTCACGAAAATGAAACCCGGATTTATGTATTTGTCGACTTGCCGCGCTCAACACGAAGAAACACGGTGCGTCGTTGTTTTCGCAAGCCAAGTCGATAAAGTCTGTTCCACAATTGAAGCGACCGCTTCTTTGATACATTTTATTCTTTGTTCGATGAAAATATACGAAGATTGAAAAGTTCTCTGAGAACACCGTCTCCGGGATTAAATGTTCCCGTTTTGACAATCTTCGAGCATTCATATTTTTCGCAATAATCAACGTTATATTTCAATTTCAATAATGCGTGTTACAAAATAATTTTAACAGATTAATTTATGAGACTGAACACATTCTAATGAAAGTCTTTAAGATTATGTAATATCGCTTCTTAAAGTGCAGCTATGCTTTTTAAATTTACAAATAAATTTACTATGAACAATTTAAGAATCGTACAATATTAAAAATATTAAAAAATTTGTTTAAGCATGCATTTGATAAAATTGAATATTACCTGAAAAATGCGTGGTTCAAGTTCCTTGTCCTGTATCGCCATTTTGTTTATGGAAGTCCACCATTTTAGATGCTGTGTGTGTCAGGAAAGCAGTAAGCTGAAATATAAATAATTTACAGTTAATATGATGTGTGACAATCTTAGTTTTAGTGATGAAATGGGTTTTGATTATTTAAATATACAATACTAAGTGTTTAGGTTATGTTATACAGTGATATAATTTCATATATGTTTTAGGTTAGGTATGTTGTAAAGTGACATAATTTCAGGTTAGGTTATGTTATAAACTGATGTGATTTTAATTGTGTTTCAAGTTAGGTTATGTTATAGTGTCATATCATTTCAGGTTAGGTTATGTTATAGTGTCATATCATTTCAGGTTAGGTTATGTTATAAACTCATATGATTTCAGGTATGTGTCAAGTTAGGTTATGGTATAAATTGATGTGATTTCACTTATGTTTCAAGTTAGGTTATGTTATGAAGTGACATCATTTCAGCTGTGTTTCAAGTTAGGTTATGTTATAGTGTGAAATAATTTCAGGTTAATGTTATAAACTCATATGATTTCAGTTATGTGTCAAGTTAGGTTATGTTATGAAGTGAATTTCAGTTAAGTTCAAAGTTAGGTTATATTATGAACAGATATAATTTCAGTTAAATTTCAGGTTAGGTTGTATCACATTAACTGTGCAAAAACATATATTCATAAATGTGTCCCAATATGCAAATTAAAATTGTTTATCAATGTTTTGGTACATTGTTTAATGTAACATTATTTCAATTACATTTGAGGTTATGTTGTTCTTATTTTTTAATTGTACTGTCCATTATAAAATGTTATCTTATGAAATACTTATATTCAGCCGTCACTGTCAATTGTTATAAAATGCAATCTAATGAAATAATTAAATTCCGCAGTAATTGTCAATTGTAAAATTCTGAATAATGAAGTAGTCAAATCCTGCAGTCATTGTCAATTGTTAAAAAATTCCAAAAAATGAAATAATTAAATTCCCCAGTTATTGTGAATTGTTAAAAAATTCTGAATGAAGAAATAAATTCTGTACTCATTGTCAATTGTCACAAAAATTCGAAATAATGTAATAAATTCAGGAATGTTTGTAATTACGATGTGATTCTAATTGGAATACACGCAATTGTTCGTGATTTAAGAATGTAAATTTATCCGACAATGGTTAGAAAAGGAAAATAATGAGGGGATCGTGAAGGTGTCGTCCTAAGCGTTCCACAGTAAATTTCATTAACCTACTTTCGCAACGATGAAGATTTTAACGGTGAAATTCATTCTTGACTTCACGCTACCACGAACAGTTTTATTTTTACAGCCAGAAGCACCGAGCTTTTGCAACAAACACGCTCCTCGTGTGCGCATATGTGTACATATTTCCACCTGCAATTTCCATTTTCGCCTGATGTATAACAGAACGAAGAGTGCAATAAAATTCTGCGGGTTAAACCTTCGTAGAAAGCAGCATTTTTAATATCCATAAATCAGACGTTGAATAAAATTAACCCTTGTACTGTACGATCGGGTCAATTGTTATCTGAATCTATAAAACCTGTATAGCGCTGCATTAAAGTTGGACAAATTAAATCTTTGAATGGAAATATTTGTGTATATTGCAGAAATAATATTTAGGAATTTAGGAATGTAGGAATTCAGGAATTCAGGAATGAAGGAATGAAGGAATTCAGGAATGTAGGAATTCAGGAATATAGGAATTCAGGAATGTAGGAATTCAGGAATGTAAGAATTCAGGAATGTAGGAATTCAGGAATGTAGGAATTCAGGAATGTAGGAATTCAGGAATGTAGGAATTCAGGAATCTAAGAATTCACAAATGTAGGAATTCAGAAATGCAGGAATTCAGGAAAGTAGGAATTCAAGAATTCAGGAATCCAGAAATTCAAGAATTCAGGACTGTAGGAATATAGGAATTCAGGAATCTAAGAATTCAGGAATCTAGGAATTCAGGAATCTAGGAATTCAGAAATTTACGAATTCAGGAATCTAGGAATTCAGAAATCTAAGAATTCAGTAATCTAGGAATTTAGAAATTTAGAAATTTAGAAATTTAGAAATTTAGAAATTTAGAAATTTAGAAATTTAGAAATTTAGCAATTTAGAAATTTAGAAATTTAGAAATTTAGAAATTTAGAAATTTAGAAATTCAGAAATACTGAAATTCGGAAATCTAGAAATCCAGAAATCAGGAAATCTACAAATCCATGAATCGATAAGTCTCCAAAGCTCCCAAAGGTCCCCTAAATCCCCAAATCCCTAAAACCCCAAATCCCTAAGTCTCCAAATCCCTAATTCCCTAAATCCCTAATTCCCCAAATCCCTAATTCCCCAAATCCCTAATTCCCCAAATGCCCAAATCCCCAAATTCCGAAATCTACATATCCCCAAATCCCTAAGTCCCTAAATCCCCAAATCCCTAAGTCTCTAAATCCCCAAATCCTCAAATCCCCAAATCCCTAAATCTCCAAATTCCTAATTCCCCAAATCCCTAGTTCCTTAAATCCCCAAATTCCCAAATCCCCAAATCCCCGAATCCAGAAACTGAAAAATTCAAATATTTTTGAAAGCACAAAAATCGTCCATTTTCAACTCTTCAAATAGAGTACCCTTCTTAAAAAAAAAATCCTCTACTTCCACGCTCGAAAAATATAATTAAGTCGCCTGCATCGCCAGGTGCATCACGTGTAGAATACAACGGAGCAGCAAGATACTGTGTTTTTGCATCGCCCCGTTAGGAGAAGCTTTATCACGTTAATATTCGAAATTAGATCGTTAGAGACACCGCACACCAATGCGCTTCCATTACAGGGCCATTTCTAAACCATAACACGCTCCATTGGTTCCAATGCACTGCCACGTTACAAGTATCCTGTTAACGCTCCCGACGAGATGGTTTTACAGTTATCGATTTGCGGGCCAATATCAGGAATTATACCGAACGCGTTCCTTGATATCGTAAGAGGATATTGAATGAGTAATTTCAGCGGAAACGACGAAATTGTAGAACATGACAACATGAATGTTGGCAACTCATAAATGTACTAATTTACATCAGACCGCGGGTCGGACAACTCGTAACCAGTTTTGATATCCAATAAGACACGCCTCGGTACCTATGTATAATTCGAACGTGCAAACGTAATTTGATGGAAGCAGTTCGAAAGGAAACTTCAGACAAGAATTCATTGAATTACAATTTTCGAGTTAATCAATTTCAGGTTTGTGAAATTTTGGTAGGAGTAACATACTTCATCATTGTTCCTAAAATTGTACGGATAGAATTAGTCGAGTATGTTCGAAACCGCGTTCGTTATATGGCCGCGAACCAGTCGATGGTGCGTGGGACACTACCGAGTAAAAAGTCTTAGCGAACGTGGGTCGAAAAGTCAACCGTTTCCGAGATACGAAAGTGTCCGTTTAAGCGTCCGTTTGCTCCCTTAAGTGTCCGTCGCTAACCAGTCCCTGGAAATGGGACCTCGGAGCAGCTTCGAGTCGTGCCGGATATCCGTATCCCACTCGCTCGCATTCTCTCTACTTCCTTCGATCGAATTCGCGGAAGTCACCTCCCCATTTAAGCGTCCGTTCTGACCGACCGCGGACGCTTAAGTGTACGCTTCTGTACAAAGATTTTTGAATGTTTGCATCATGGCTGACTTATTGGCTTCTGTTGCCGCAAGCGATACCTCGGTGTTCATAAACCGCGTTCTGAATGTTGTTCAATTTCCATACATACCTCGCGGTAGATTCATCGGCAATCGGTCATCGACCTATCAGCAGAACACGTGCAGAGTATCGTGCTCAAAATGGCGGCGCATTACTCTAACGAGGAAATGGCAGATACGTTTTATGTTTGACTAATGGGAGTGCCTTAGATGCAAGTCTTTATATGAAAAAACTTTTTATGCAACATATAAATATTCATCGTTAATCGGTTAATTCTCAGCGACCGGGATCGCTGATTTAATTAACATGACACAACTACGTACAGTGTTGAAAACATCGTGTGCAACGTTTGCAAGTTACTTTCAAACGGACCACTTGCTTTTTGGAATGTTCCAATTTTTCATACCTCTCCATGAAATCTTGCCCAATTCCACGGCACAATTTTCTGCTTCAATATGTTTCGGTACACGAAGCACGTACATACGTTCCCTTTCATATCCCAATGCGAGCTGCAGGTAAATGCGCGGGCGGGCATGTTTGTGGATGTCGTAGAAGAGGGTGGAAAAGATTTTGTGTCGATAAGCAATGTGCTACCACGATTGATCGCATGGATACACGTGTGGTGAACCATCTCCGGAAATTTGCATCGCAATATGGAAACCTAAGGATGGCGTGCTGGTTGGAAAGGTTATGATCAGTCGGATATATGCACCTGTGCACATATGTGGAAACAATATGTGGGGATTTATAGTTGATCGCTAGTCGAATGTTTGATGTGGATTTTATTACTTAACATCCCTCGCACCTTCTTAGCTTTATATTTGACGCATATTTTGTTCGTTTTTATTAAATATTATTGATATTGTTGACAAATTGGAGGTTACAGGATATCGTTTCATAAATTTAAGGTTAGAGTTTGGATACGGTCTTCATTGCAGGTATAATTAATATCGTTAGAAAATTTGAGGTTAGAATCTATCTATCGTCTTCGTTTATCTATTTATCATCTTTGTTTGTTAATTTACTATGCAATTGATATTGTTAATAAAGATGTTAGAATCCAACTACTATTTTTGTTTAGTGTTCATACAATTAATATTATTAATAAATTTGAGATTGTAGATAACTTTGTTAAATAAAGTGACAAGAAATGAGTGTATACAGTAGACTCTCGTTATATTGCCACTGACATAATTGCAGTAGGTCCATAACAGTCAAATAGTGCATTTGAAAATTTTCTGTTTCCATAGTGTGAGGGTGACAAGTATGTGGTCATATAGCGAGAGTGCATTGTAGCTAAGAAAACGGATCAGTAATATTGTTATATTTTTTGTGTTGGCTGTTTCAAGTCATGGTACGACTACAAGCTGCGATGGGAGCCGAAGGAGTACGGTGGAGTCCACATGCTACATGTGCCGTCCGACCATATATGGCGGCCAGACATAGTCCTCTACAACAAGTGAGTCTGACTGCTTCTTTGTTCTGTATTCTAATTACACCTTCTATAGTTTCTCATTACATACTCTATATACATATAGTAGTGGTACAGCATGCTACTGGAGATATTTCAGTCGCCTGAACGCTCGTTTCTTCCAGATACCATTCCGTCAGATTTTATTTAAAATAATTAACAGAATCAAAAATAATGCTGTACGTATTTAGAGACATTAACGTTTTATCTTTTTCTAATTTTATATTCTTTCATATACGTACAAGAAACAGCTTGGTAGCATCATATAGATTATAAGATTAAAATTTGCATATATGCGATATAATGAGAGTATTGATCCTAGCGTGTTTAGCCTCAATATTATTGAACTTCGTTACCACATTGACTAAAAAGTATTAACAAAATTAAACTGATAGGGTTCTCATACCTGCTGTAGTAGGCTCTTGTTATATTGCCACCATTCATATTACCGGTTGAATGAGTTCGCACTTTCATAAGCTTCACTAAAGAAAATTGCGATATGTATAACTTGAAAATTTAAAGCTTTAGAAATTTCTAAATTTCTAGCCTATTTAATTTGAACAATTTTCAATTTCAATTTTTATTCAAACGATTAAAAATTTTCAAATTTCTACCTTAAAAAATTAAACGAATTGAGATTTCCAAATTTGAAATTCTACATTTAGTACTGAGATATCTCTTCCTATATTGCTGACATCAAGAGTACCCACTCGACTATAATGGCAATATAACGAGAGCGTTACCCCTTCTGAAAAGGGGTAAATTGCACTCAGAATTTGGAATTGAACTTTCTTGTTTATATAACAGTTCTGTGCGTGGATATAATGGCTTATACACATTACATGATGGCGAACAAAGGAAAGAAGGAACGAGCGTCCACTCGACTTAATAAGAGAGGTACCATCGTCGTGCATATTGCATTTCAAAGTAGAACAGTCTATTTGATGTCAGAGTGCATCTCATATCGCGACGTCGACCCGAAAGTTACGGAAAAATGTGAAACTGTTAACTTCGAATTGAACCACGAGCTAGCGCGTACGTTTCAACGACACTTATCGCCATTTCTAATCTGATTCTGGCGGCATCGTTATATTTGGCCGTTTAGTTTAAGTGAACAAAACGAATCTTGTCGATGTACGTACTATTTGTGCTGTTGGATAATATGCAATATATCGAAAGTGTACGTTCAAGTGTATATATGCAATATATGAAGAGTGACGGTTTGAGACACAGTAACTCTCATACAGAGTTGACTTTATTTAATATAGATTTGATTGACAAAATTGTTAATAAAATCAGTAATTGCAGATATTGATGAAATTAATATAATTTTTTGTAATTAAACTTTTTTCTGCATTAATCTTGCAAATTTACATGTCAAAAATAATGGTATACATATGTTTTAAAATGATAGCTTAAAGTTTAAATAAACATTTGTGGTTAATTGTTAAATTATTGTTTTAATACAGTAGAATCTTGATATTTTCCTGCGTTAGGGGCTCTAGAGGTGGGGTAGGAGTTATATGTATGAGCAAATGTATCTTTTATTTAGGATTTTATCTAGCAACTAAATATTTAGATTACATTGTATATTGTCCAGTGAAATTGTAATTAAGTTTGTACAGAATTAGTGTAACATATCAAATGTATATGAACAGTTCTCACGCCATGTTCTTGAAAACTGGCGGGAGATTCAAATCCAAATTTAAGAATTTAAAACTTCATAAGTTTAGAAATTCCTAATTCAAAAATTTGAAGGCTCCTAAATCCAACAAGTTAGAAATTCCTAAACTCAAACATTCAAAAATCCCTAAATCCAAAAACTAAAAAGTCCCTAAACCCAAAAATTTGAATACTCGTAATTCAAAAATTCGAAGGCTCCTAAACCCAACAATTTAGAAATTCCTAAACTGAAAAATTAAAAAATCAATCCAAAAACCTAAAAATTGACAAATTTTCAAATTTCAGACTTCGAAATTATTTAAATTTTCAGGCTTAAAAATGAAAAACTCCACAAATTTCTATTAAACAATAAATGCTTTATCACCTACATCAGCACAACATGCGTACGTCGCAGATTCGTTGGTGGCACAGACCTGTCCGAAAAGAAGCTGATAAATTATGAAAGAAAACAAGGGCAGCCGTGGTTCAAATTTTCACCGTCATATTTCATTCTCGCGTGTATTTACACATATTTTCGTAACTTATTAAAAACGAGCGAGAGCCACCGAGCCTGTTCACGAGTCTTTTTCCCTCGGTTTTTGGCTCGTGCTCGACACTCACGGCGAGCTCTCTCGGTAGCCACCGGATAGATTATTATTCATATCGCATGAAACATGGGCGCTGCGGCGAATGTTCGTGTGAATGGTTCTTTACGAACGGGCCTAGGTCACGAGAGATACGTTTTCACTTTGGTAAATGTCGCGAACGACCATCTTGTGGAACCCTTTACGATCGTTTCCGAACGAGTGCTGACGAGCTTCCTCGAAACGTGAAACATCCATACAAACACGAGCTGAAATTATCAATTTTTACGAAGCAGGGTCGACGAGAGAGAGTGTGACTACCTGGGTCCAAAATTTGTGACATAAACTTTTTACTTTTTTATTTGACCCGGGGCCCGGTGATGCCTCTCGACGCCCCTGCACTGGCGCGAAATTATGAAAACCACGAGTCTTTCTCTCGTTCCAAACTAGTTCTTTTTACAGTAAGGTGGGTATGTAAGAGTAATTGTGTCTTATTACTCGGAAGTTTGACAAGAATTGTGGGCTCCTATTTCGATCATATTATGGTAAAATAACACTTTTACTGTGACGATTATGGTTTGTATATTATTAGGAATATTTTGTTTTTTTGTCTAAGTCCCTAGATTTTTAAATTTTTGAATTTTTCAAATTTTAGATTTCTGTCTTTACAAGTTTCCAAATTTCCAAATCCTCAAATCTCAAAATCCTCAAACTTGTAAATCTATAAATCTTCAAATCTCTAAATCTCCAAATCTCCAAATCTCTAAATCTCCAAATCCCTAAATTCTAACATCTCTAAATCTTCAAATGCCCAAATCTCCAAAACTCCAAAACTCCAAAACTCCAAATCTCTAAAACTCCAAATCTTCAAATCTCCAAATCACCAAATCCCTAAATTCTAACATCTCTAAATTTCTAAATCTCCAAATCTCTAAATTTTCAAACCTGTAAGTCTCCAAATCCCTAAATCCTTAAATCTCCAAATCTCTAAATCCCCAAAACTCCAAATCTCCAAATTCCCAATATTTCAAATTTCTAAATCCCCCTGCTCCCATTTCTAAATGCAAAATCGTAGTACTTGATTTCTTCTTATATGGCCATTACAAGCCCTAAAAATTTGACCCTCTCCATATATGACCGATACAGTGAAAGGGTTACTTATTACTCTTGAACTCCTGCTGCAAATATGAATTAATGTGTAAAGTAAACTTGAATTATTTGATATTATCATTAAATCATATACATTTTTAATTTAACAACAACATATTTAACAATAACATTTTTTCTTATTTTGTAGCCTTTTTTCTAACTGTAATATCTAGTCTCTCTATTATTTTATGGACTGTAGTTACAAGGTTAAAAGTTTCTTGAATTGTGCCTGTATTATGCTGGCTCTCGTATTTATTTATTTATTTAATATTTTGAACTAGAAATATATTTAAGAGAGATTATATTTTTTTGCTTCTTAATTTATAGTGTAAATGTAACTTTATCATATTTTTTTTATAGATAATCATTTTATAAGACAGATACACGAGTCGTTGTGTATATTTAATATCGTTAATATCTTCGATGTATTCTGCCTCTTTTTGTAGTTAGGTATATTGCAGAAGATTCGATACTTATCGATAACTGTTATGAACTCATTTCTCATTTCTGTTGGAGAGTACTGAAGTACGCTATTAAAGCGTCTGGTGGGGAGATTGACAGTTATTGCTTTCGAGTGAAACTATGTATTGTAGACTCTCATTATATTGCCTCAAACATTGTTACACCAGTAAAATGTTATTACATTTGGCTATATAAGAAAAGTTATATAAATTACAAAATTACTAAATTACAAAGTTACTAAATTACAAAATCCACAAATCTCAAAACTTTCAAATCTTCAAATCTCTAAGTCCTTAAATCCCTAAGTCCCTAAACCCCTAAACTCTTAAACCCCTAAACTCCTAAATTCCAAATCAAGTTGTAAATCAGAAATCATGGAAATTACAAAATCTGGAAACCCGAGAATTATTTAAGCCTGCTATGTACAAAAATTCATTAGAGTATCTCGCAATATAGCAAGAGTCAACTCCACCAAAACGCCTTCTCGTTGCTCCACCGTGATCATCAAATATTAGTATAATTTCCTCATTTAATATTTACCTCAAAACTGCACAACTATTTGCACACAGGCAAAACTTCTCCAAACTTTCTCCCACCATAACAACTCAATTTAACCCGCTTCGCCTACATGCAGTTAACTGGTTGCGAAGAATACATACTCTACGTTAATAAAAGAAAAAAGTTGTATTACTTTCATTATATACCAATATACACAGTAGTAATTGATAGAATATTGTAGTTTCATTATTACCGAGGAGTCGCAGTATAATATGTGCGAGATCCTCTACCAGTCTTCTTTACCGATCGCTCACTTACGACGTACCGGTGAATATTCAGTCGTGCCAACAAAATGTCTCGTGATACTCATTGTACACAAATATGATACGATTATATGATGAATTATATACAAATAAACAGAATATTAATTCATAGAACACTATAGTCCGAATATTAAGCTCTTGCTTTGTGATTTATTTATCGGGTGCGTCAGTCGGAACCTGCTACAATATTAAAACACGGAAAAACCTTTGAAATGTTATCTCAATTTTGTATTCTGTAATCCTTGACTATGCAAATTATACTTGAACCTAACTTCAAATTAAAGCGTATTCAGAATTCGAGATTTGTTACAGTTGAAGCGAGTGTGCGTCACGTGTGAGAGATATTGTAAGGCAAGGGGTTAATACGAGTCGCAGTATAATCTGTGCGGAATCTCCTCAATAGTAATTGATAGAACACTACAGCCCAAATATTAATAGAAATCGCACTGTAACCTGAGTGGGATCCTCTACATGTCTTCTTTAGTGATCGCTCACTTACGTCGTCCCGGTGAACATTCAGTGGTCATATCGATAAAATGGTTCATAATACTCATTGTACACAAGTATGGTACGATTATATGATGAATTATATACAAATACACATAGTAGTAATTGATAGAACACTATAGTCCCAGTATTAGTAGCAGTCGCAGTGAAATATGTACGGCGTCCTCTACCAGTCTTCTTTAGTGCTCGCTCACTTACGACGTCCCGGTGAATATTTAGCAGTCGTATCAATAAAATGTCTCGCGATACTCATTGTACACAAATATGATACGATTATATGATGAATTATATACAAATACACATAGTAGTAATTGATAGAACACTATAGCCCCAGTATTAATAGCAGTCGCAGTGAAATATGTACGGCGTCCTCTACCAGTCTTCTTTAGTGCTCGCTCACTTACGACGTCCCGGTGAATATTCAGCAATCGTATCAACAAAATGTCTCGCGATACTCATTGTACACAAATATGATACGATTATATGATAAATTATATACAAATTTGCAGAGTAGTAACTGACAAAACATTATAGACCAAATGTTAATAGAAGTCGCAGTATGTGTAGGATCCTCCACCAGTTTTCTTTAGTGATCGCTCAGTCACGAGGTCCCGGTGAACATTCAGCAGTCGTATCGGCGAAATGGCTCGTGATACGCATGGACGCGAAACTTTTTCGTCGCCAGCACCGGGAATAAAAGTTTCCACGTTTCGGTATGACTTCATCGCAGCTTCGAATCGGGATCGTGGAACTCTCTTCTTTCGCTTAAACTCCTCTGGCAACAGATTCCCCTTACTAACTCGATTTCTCGCGGTTCCATTAGTTCTCCACCTTACTCCTCTTTTTTCCTTTCGACGCTTTGGTTCCTTATTTCTTGGATGGCCGTTGCTCCCTTTCTGGCCGGAATACCTTTGCTCCAGTCCGCTTTTGCGCAGTTGCGTTCCTTTTTCTTTTGCTGCCGTCACATCGAACACAGCCAGCGATTTATTGCATCGCGCTGCAGCGGGGATTCATCGATTGATATCGGAACTAGTGGATACGGGAAAGTGAAATTTGACCAATGGAAGCCTTCGTGAATGCGCTAAATGGGCCGATGATATGTGAGAAATGATGCAACTGATGGATACATTGAAATTTTCCGTTTTGTACGTTTATGGACTCGCTTTCATATTTGTAGGTCTCCTTGCTCACCAATTTTTTAATTCTCATATCTATGAATTTATAAGCTTGCAAACTGATTGACCTTTGAATACTTGAATTTTTGAATCTTTGAGTCATTGAATTATTGAATTATTGAATTGTTGAATTATTGAATTATTGAATTATTGAATTATTGAATTATTGAATTATTGAATTATTGAATTATTGAATTATTGAATTATTGAATTATTGAATTATTGAATTGTTGAATTATTGAATTATTGAATTATTGAATCTTTGAATCCTTAAATCCTTGAATCCTTGAATCCTTGAATCCGTGAATTTTTGAATTTTTGGATCTTCGAATCTTTGAATCTTTGAATCATTGAATCATTGAATTATTGAATTATTGAATTTTTAAATCTTTGAATCATTGAATCTTCGAATCTTTGAATCATTGAATTATCGAATTATTGAATTTTTAAATCTTTGAATCATTGAATCTTTGAATCTTGGAATCTTTGAATTCTTGAATTCTTGAATTATTGAAACTTTGAATCCTTGAATCTTTGAATCTTTGAATCTTCGAATCCCAAATTGAGTCCTTTAGTCCCAAATTTTCCAGTTCTCAAATTCCCTAGATATCCATACCTATATCTCTCCAAATATTAATATCCCCATATCCCACTGCCCCTACATCTGAAAGTCCCTTAACCCTAACACTTGAATTATCCTCTTCCGAAAGCAGAACTAATGTAATTTACAAAAGTCTCTAGAGTCAAAATATATAAAAAAAGTTTTCAAGCATTTAACCTATCAGTCACTAAATAGAACGTAAATAAAGTTAAATCTCGCTAATCTCTGAACAAAATACGATGATGCTGAACTTTTATCCAGCAGTGTTTTCGAAGCACAGTTTTCGCCTGCGTACAAACGAGCCGGCTAATCAGTCGCAATCTTCTGGAAATCGATTTCCCGTTAAATGGAATAGTTACTCGAAAAGCATTCGTAAAGGCTGTTTGTATGTACACAGGTGACACAGCGAGCGGTATCAGGAGTGCACCAAACGCGCACTAAGCTCCACTCTCGCGTATTAACGTAATTTAATGCGTGGCCATAATGTAAATCGCGAACATACGCGTGCTAGTTACTGTTACGTTAGTATCTCTCAATATGTTATGATTTAGCTAATTTCTCGAGTATACAGGGTGATTCATGTTATTAGTACATTGCCTATTTTTATCGCGATCGTACGAAAAATACGAATTCTTAGAAGAAAATTAGATTTTTGGAATCATACTTCTTTTTTTATTCACATACTTGTAACGTGTGTAACATGTACAGGGTGTTTCATTTGATGGGATTCAGAAATTCAGGATTTGAGGATCTAGTGATTTGGAGGTTTTGGGAACTAGGGATTTGGGAGTATAGAGATTGGAAATCTAGGGATTTGGGGATCTAGTGATTTGGAGATTTTGAGAACTAGGGACTTGGGAGTCTAGAGATATGGAAATCTAGGGATTTGGGGATCTAGTGATTTGCAGATTTTGAGAACTAGGGACGTGGAAGTATAGAGATTTGGATATCTAGGGATTTGGGGATCTAGTGATTTGGAGATTTTGAGTAATAGGGTCTTGGGAGTATAGAGATTTGGAAATCTGGGGATTTGGGGATCTAGTGATTTGGAGATTTTGAGTAATAGGGTCTTGGGACTATAGAGATTTGGAAATCTGGGGATTTGGGGATCTAGTGATTTGGAGGTTTTGGGAACTAGGGATTTGGGAGTATAGAGATTTGGAAATCTAGGGATTTGGGGATCTAGTGATTGGGAAATTTTGAGAACTAGAGACTTGGGAGTATAGAGATTTGGAAATCTAGGGATTTGGGGGTTTAGAAATTTCAAGATTTAGGGATGTAGGATTTTTAAGATTTCAAATTTTGAAGATTGGTGACTTTAGATATTTTGCATGTTGGGAATTGGGGATATAGGGATTTGGAATCTAGACATTTAAAGATTTGGAAATCTGAAGGTTCCCAAGGATATCTACGAATATTGGAATCTAGGGACTTGAGGTTATAGGGATTTGAAATTGGAGGAATTTGGAATTTTGGGTATTGGAACATCAATTTGAATATTTAAGAATTTAGGTATCTAGATATTTGAATATCTAGAAATTTAGAGATTTGGAAATGTAGGAATTCAGGAATCTAAAAGTTTAGACTCTGAACCTAAAACGAATTTAAAAAACTGAAAATTTGCAAATGTCAAAATTCAAAAATTTCAGAAAACGCACTTTAAAAAAGTTAAGAACAAATTTTTTCATTAACTTGTAAGTGTGAAATGTAAATAATAAAAGAAAGTATCAAGTTTCTATATTTCACCGAATTGGAAGACGACATCGCATAAATTTCGAGATCCGTTAGGTCCCATCGGTTGTCTCCGGTAGCCCATGACGGTGCATAATGACTGATTCATTTTTGATGAGCGGCGTTACGTTCCGGCAGCGTATTATTCACCGTATAACGCGCGCACGCGTTTCGCCGTTGTAGGTACGCGGTTAGTGCAGTCGAATATTCAGGTCAGTTGGTCCTTAATCGATATATAAGCGCTCCAGAATGACCTTTGAGCGGTCAAGTGAACCTGTGTGCATATCCGTATGCAGCGGTGTTATCTCGCGTTTCGTACGTGCGCCTGGCACCAGCACGTACCGTCAATCCGAGGCAACGGATTCTCGGGATAGTCGGGAGGAAGAGTGCTCCTCCATCCTGGTTGGTCCCTCTCGACCGTAATAACGCTGTCCTGCCCCATCGGTGTATCCTCGACCGAGCTAACTATGCGAGGATTCACCGTGCATCCGCGAATATATCCTTTCCTTCCGATCCCGACTGCAATGTCTTTTTCCGATGCGCCGCCATTTTACACCGCCAATTGTTTACGATGGGTAACCGTTATAATGGCGGACACATAGCAAGATCCCTTGAATGTTCATACATCGTTGATACTTCTACCACTTTCGTTTTTGTTTGCGTAAATCAAATGAACAGTTTTTCGTCAAAAATTCGTGTAATCAGAATATTCGATGGAAATTGTACTTCAATAAGTCGTTGACAGTGAATGTAAGAATAAATTAGTTAATAGAAAGATGTTTGTTATGAGTCAACCATTGCATGCGACAGCGCACGCGCGAAGCCACGGCGCGCGAAATTCAAAACACGTAACTTGTACTGATCAGTCGTTTAAAAATTCTCCGTCACTTGCAACGTAAAGAATCAAGTAAAAATGAATACTATTTGTTTATTCACTGCATCATAATATTGTAACCATTATTCCTCAAAATTTTACATGTTTCATTTTATAAAAAAATTATTAATTTTTCACATCAGTCCTTTGAACAATATTTCTTAAAACAACAGTTAATTTTGAGTTTACTAAAATTTAAGTGTAGTAAAAATTGATTGATCGGAATATTACTATAATTGCAAATATCGTTATGATTATTTACCAACAAAAATGTAAAATTAGACAGCGAAATCAATTTTCTTAATCATTTTCGATACGGCGAAGTTCGGGTAAAAATTTCAGCGACTTTTCTTATTAAGGCGTTTGGTTTTCGCTCCGATAATAGCTGTCCTACTTTTTCTCACAGATGCAGCAGCTTTCTTTACGATCGTTCCGCTCGTAACCGAGTTTTTACTTCTCTGTCCTAGATGTACAAATTTCTGCAAACTTGCCAGTTCGAGGGGTCGACCTTCGTCTTGACACGTACACTTATACCCTTTATTAATTTTCCTTAATATTTGGGAGCCAGCGACGAGAGCTTTGGGAAAAATAAAACTGAACCGTGTAAAATGGGACGGGAACTTATTTGTCTTGAATATTTCTATTTGTTCATATCGGTGATAATATTGTGGAGACATATCGTTTACGAGGAAAGTTAATTGTTGTAGGGAAAACGGCGATATAGGAGAAGGAAACATTTTTGGAACGTTTGGAAATTTTGGTATTCGGGAATTTAGAAATTTAGGCATTTAGGGGGATTTAGGGATTTAGGGATATAGGGATATGGGGATATAGGGATATAAGGATATAGGGATATAGGGATATAGAGATATCGGGATATTGGGATTTAGAGATATAGGGATATAGGGATATAGGGATATAGGGATATAGGGAATTAGTGACTTAGGAATTTAGGAATTTAGGGATTTACGAATTAAGGAATTTAGAGATTTAGGGATTTAGGGATTTAGGGATTTAGGGATTTAGGGATTTCAGGATTTAGGAATTTAAGAATTTGGGAATTCAGGGATTTAAGAATTTAATAATCTCCAAATTCAGAATATTTAGAATTTTCAAGTTTTCAAATTTTCAAACTTACAAATTTACAAATTCAAGAATTATTAAATTTAGAAATTGTAAAGTTTTCAAATTTACAAATTTAGAAAGCTAGAATTTCCCATACTATCAAGTCATCAAGTCATCAAATTATCAAATTATCAAATTTTCAAATTTGGAAAATATTCACATTTAAAAAAATGGACAGTAATTTTCCTACAACGTGATGTAAATATATCCGTGTGTACGAAAAAGATTTGAAAATAAACTGTTTACTATTAATTGAAACTACCGCCATCTTGTGTATACAGTTGCCATAGCAACGCCGCGTGTCGCCATCTTGCGACGCAGTTCTCCCTTATTTACGCTTACACTTCCAAAAATATTATGTTTTTCTGCGCGTTCTCCGCACAGAAACATTGAATTATCATAATTATAACGGTACATTAGAAGTGAATTGATTTATTAATGCCGATTCATGTAGAGATTGAAGGTATCGTTTAACAAAGTAGCAATTTGTCACGAGGATAATGGCACGCTGCCGATATAGCTCCACACGGCTTACGTAGCCACCCTAAATAACCATCTGTAATTACAGTTCCTAGATTAATGGCGGTAATGTTAGGGCAGTCAAACGTCATCCTTTGACTAGCCTCCGACACGTCAATGAGAGCTAATGGCAATTTACATTATTTACGTCACGTGAGTCGATTAAACTTTGAACTGTAAATTGATTACATTCTAACTGATGTTATGCCGTTTGACTGCTAGCAACGCGTGCCATGCTGATTCCCATATATGCACGATTATTATCGTACATACTAAATCATGTTTATTTCGCGTTAATTTAAATTGTTTTCCAGTGCTTGATTACTGTCGAATTCGTTATGAAAATAATTGAAACTCGTTTCATCGTCGGCTATTACAAAACAATGAACGTTTAAAAGTACCGAATTCGATGTAAAAACGATTCGCTCGTGTATTAAAAATGCAGTACCAGTTCATACCACGGAGAGTCGTTTGTGTTCGCTGTAAAAAAAGAACCGTAATTAAGCCGGTAACGATAAAAATTCCTGGCATAGCGGCGCTTCGATTACACGCATACGAAAATGGTTTCGAGGCACGTTTCAAAGTACAAAGTAACGTTGGCGATAGTTGAATGTCCGTTTCTCACGAAACGTGCCGCCATCTTTCAAGTTCTACGTGCGATCAATCCCGCAAATTTCGAACGCATTTAATCATAAATATTCATACGTACTCGAGGCGCGAGTAGATGAGCAGTTGCGAAGGGAGAAAGGAAAAAAGGAATCCGTCGATATCGCGTCATTTTAATTAAGCCACGCGTCGACGGCACACCGACGCTCTTCATTATCGTCATCGTCATCGTCCTGTTCCGTTGTTTCCTCCGAGGAAGACGAACACCCATTTCGCGTAATAGTGTTCATTACACACCTACGGAAGATTCTTGCATGCATTAGCGAGATGAAAATCACTCACGAGACTCCGTTCGTTCCATGCTCCACTTTCGTCGTTGTCCTTTTCAGTTCTCACCGGGCCATTCGAGAACCCCTCTCGCTCGATTAAACGTCTTCCACCTTCAACGCCTAACGTTAGTTAACTTGTTAAGACATTAGGTGTCAACAACAAGCATTAGGCTTGGGTCATCAACAATTCAGTCATCAACATCAATTTTTATTATAAAATGTGGACTATTTCATTTTGGACATATTGGCAAAGCTTGTATTTCGAATATCTTTCAAATATCTCTCGTTTCAGTATTTATTTAAAATATTTCTATATTGTAGAGTTGAAGTGAGCCGAAATGAACAACTTCAACTTAACCTAACTTCACCTAATCTTACAATTTGAGAACAGATACATTTCACAGTTCAATAGCCTGAAGTCTAAATATTTTTAGGGTAACACTAGTATTCGTCTAAAATATATTTGCTTTACATGCTACAGTTGAAATAAGTCAATATGTGAACAATTCAACCTTCAACTTAACCTAACCCAGCCAAATATTTCAACTTCAGTTCAAGAACAGATTTGCACAGCTCAACCTAGTCTGTTAAATATTTTAAAGATCTAACACTAGTATTTCTCTGAAATATGTTTGCTTTACATACAGTTAAAATAAGCCTAACAAAAGTACCGTTTGCACCAAGTTATGTATTTAAAATGAAAGTAAAAATGTTCATTTTTAAGTGTGCTCGGAATAGGTTCTCTTAAAATAACCTAAAAAAAGATGCATATTTTCGGGTTGAAATATTTAAAAATATTTTCAAGATGCTGATAAAATAAAGTTAAATGCTGACGGTTAATTTATAATGGTCGCAGATGTATGTCTTTCGCAGCACCTGCACAACGTGTGCCTGGATATAACATAAAAACACTTCGTCCAAAGCTCTCTTCGTTCCAACACTTCCTTTCATTTCGTTGAATACACTTTAGAGTAGTTCTGAGTATCCTGAAATGTACCAGGCTGTGGTCTAAATACTAGATGATCCGTGGAACTAGGTGTGTAGCCCCTGTTTGGACCATTTGCTCCGGGACGCTTACAGCAATGGCGGCCATTACTGCACGATGGAATTCATTACGCAACTTATGAGAAAACAATCTTTTGATGATAGCAATGTGATCTTAGCAAATCAGCTTTTGTTCAACGGATTATTGTTACAAAACCGAAATAAAGGCATCGGTGGAATCTTTTAAGACGTTGAAATAAGTAAAATTACACGTTCTACAGGATGACGCGTTAATAGTAACAAGTATGAGCTGTCTGCTTCCTTTGACATTATTTCTTGTTGAATAGTTTTGTACTTTCCTCACTAGCAAATCCCTAATGTAACTATATTTCACCTGACTTATACACTCCGGTCCTCAGAAATGCAAACTGACGCCCAAAAATAAACTGGTTCCCTCGAAATGCAAATTGAACCAAAAAATAAGAGTATCCCTAAATTGTAAAATGGCCTCCAAATTCTAAAACGATCTCCTCAAAATGCAAACTGAACTGAAAAATAGGAACTAGTACCCTAAATCACAAAATGGTCGCCAAGTTACAAAATGGTCTACCCAAAATACAAACTGAACTAAAATCTGATCACATCCCTAAATTGCAAGATAACCCGCCAAAATATAAAATAACCCACCAGGATAAAAAATGACTCCAGAATGCAAAATGACCCTCTAGAATGGAAAATAACCCTCCATAATACAAAATGGCCATCTAAAATATAAAATTACGCCCTCAACGTAAACAGATCACCTAAAAATGCAAATCCCACGCTTATTTTACAAATAGAACGAAATTTTGTTCGCAGGTTGCAGATTATAAGCACAGATTAAAATTTTGCGAGCTTAAAAATAAACCGGGAGCCAAAATTTAATCTATGCATGTTCCTAGCTCGTTTTTGTCGTCACGCGCGTTAATACCATCGACTTATTCAATATAATACCTATAATTCATCGTACTTAATGCGTTTGCTCGGTATATTTATCGATTACTTTGTGAACGTGTCTGAAACGTAATAAAGGGGTTCAATGAATAATTTTTCATTCGCCGAAGTAAAGTGGAGCCGACAGCAGGTTTTAATTAACTTCGTTAATTTCGTTTTAAAATTGCTTCAAAACTTCTGTTGGCTGTGGATCTAAATAATTGATATTACTAATGATTTAAAGAAACTAATTTGTGATTTGTAATAATTTGTTTATCCAGATTTTTTTCCGTTCCAATGAATGTACATACATTCGAGAAAAGAGATATTTGCATTTTATATTGTTGTGAACCGATGTATAAATATTCAGGAGGGTTGAAATTTGATTTATAAATATTCAAACAGATATTGGGAACCATAACCTAAAAATGGAGTTACTTATTACGTATTTGCAGAATTTACATATTTTGCAAATTTTGTTTAATTTCAAATGTTCAACTTTCTAAACTTTCGAATTTAATGTTCGCGTTAGTTATGCAGAAATAATTTATGCAGATGACTGATTGGAATCCCTCTGGCGGCAAATACGGTAATTACTAGGAATTAATATGTACAACGTTCAGTATCACACTAATCCAACAAATTCAAAATAAGGAACATAACATATTTCACAGACAAAATTTTCAGAAGAGTTTAAATCTAATTAATATGGTGACTCTTTCACAAAATGGTGCCTTGTCTCGAATTCTCTTTGTAAAATAATACTGTTCCAACAAATAAAAAATATACTAAATGTGATAACTATAGTACTAGATTGTGACTGTATGTCCACGATGACTATAGTAAAGTGTCAAACGTAAAAAGTGTTCGTCTGCTCGAGAAATGTGAAATGGCGGACCGCGGTGGTGAAACACGCGCGTCGAAGATGCCGAAATCTCGGGAAACATAGTAACACAAGAATTTCTTCCACACCGATTACTTTTTCTATGCATACGCGTGTTTTCGACGGGGCACGTTCATCCGTTTCCGGTGCGGAGAGAAATGGATAGTGTCGATGGTCGCGTATCGTTGAATAACCTAGAAAACGGCACCAACCTCGCTTTACGGGCGGAAAACCTTCGCGGAGTCCTGGGAGAATTGCGAAAAGCTCTGCGAAACGAGAGACTAAATCTTCATCAGGAAATAGAAATGACGATATTGCAAAAGTTTATCGCCCGGAGTAACTACGAAAGTTTGTCAGGTTATTCGTTACCTCCGCTTTCGAGACCTCTTTATAAATCGCATTTCGTTTGAAATACAAAATACACTGCTTCACCGAAAAACTTTATTCCTCTCAAACTTTTCTACGAATCGTCTTATTTTTAATTAATTATTCATAACGCATTCTCATTCTATTTTATATTTTTACAAATATTTTTTAAGAACAGAGATAATTGCAATTTTTGTATCTGGATAGCATTTTTTATATTTATTGATGATCTATATTTGTTTGTATCTTCCAGATATTTCATTTTTGTTAATAAAAATAATTTATCATTTTCATAATTTAGAAAAATAATTGAAATGATTTATGTAATATGGTTATGAGTATTAATGAGATAGCTTCTGTTAATAAGATCAAGTAGACCCACTGTTATATTAAAAATAACACATATTATAAATAAAATATGTTAAAAGTAACATATAGAAAATAACATGCTACATTAACAATAGCATGTACTTAAAATTCTTAAATAAATTGTACTTAATAAATGGTACAAAAATAATTCAGAGAAAAATGAACCCACAGGTACAAGAGGTAATCCATTTCTGACGGAAACTGAACAGACTCCAATAAGTCTTTCAAAATTGCATCGAGTTGTACACCCAAACGGAGTAAGTTTCATTTGCATAACGTTCCCCAGATGAATATAACAGTAATATCCCTACATCCCCACGCTTTAAAACCACCATTTTCGTAGAATGTGTCTTATGACACGGTTGGGTCCGAAAGTGTTACCAAATGATTGTGGTCGAGTTTGGACAGAATCTCCCTAATTCATAATTTATCACTCTATTATACAATTATACAACTTACTTTCATCATACAATATCTCTTAAAATCTGATTTGTGCTCTAAGATATTTCCGTGGGGTTTCAAATTATAATATTTCAAGTGACATTTCAAGGTATAATATCTCGAGTGATGTTTCAAGTTATAATAATTCAAGTGTCGAGTATAAAGGACGTATTGATACAAATAACACAATAGTTGCGAAGTTTATAGTAATTGTTCTCGAAACGAATGATCAGGATACACTGAAGATGCAGCACCTCGCGTGTCTCGGTAGTTCGATGTATCAGAGACTCATCGACGAACTACAGGATGAACTGAACTCGTTGGAGCAGCGTCTTTCAACGGCGACGTCGTGCTCTTACAAGAGGAAAATTTACGACCTCGAGGCAATCTGCTCCGCTGACCTCAACAGACTGAAGTCCAGGTTCGTGAGGTCCCTGCAGCCCTTCGGGAATACGATTCAGTCGATCGAGCAGCTTCCTTCGCGAAGAATCAAGCCAACGGGTTGCCGATGTACTACAAAGAAGCCCCCAATGGAAGGAGCTTTCCCGAGGAACACCAGATGCGCCCGATCGATCGCTACACTACGATCCAAGTATGACAAAATGCTTGCAATTGCTTCAACAGAAATTTCAGGAAATTTCGTTCCGTTGTTACCTGTCGTTTAGTATGTACGGTTGCTCGTTAATAGCCAGTTGCGTAATTTCCCGTTGGAAACGCACCGTGTTCCAGTGCGCTAGTCACGTAATTGCGTCAATATATCAGGGACGGATTCGGAGGTTGTCGGACCTTGCGGAGTCTCCTTGCTAATACTTCTCGAAGGAAATATATCAGGGACTTATTTGATGGTAGAATTATTACGTCTGTTTTCGATTGAAAAAGTACAGATCCAGGTGATCGACTCAAAGTAAAAGAAGCTCTATCCGCATCGTGAACATTTACATTTCAGCAAATGTAATTTCCGTTACATTTCGGCAAATAATAATAATGACAATAACAACTGCTTTGCGCTATCTCAATCACTCTCAAATTCTCTGGAAACTATAGGTTAGGCTTGAATTTCCATAGCCCCTATTCATGGTTCCTAAGACTCCTAGATTACTTATATATCCATAGTTTCGGTCTCCAGTGCCTATAAGTTGGCTAGGATCTCCACAGTCCGTAGTCCTTTGGATCCCTAGGTTCTACATCCCCACATTCAATATCTATATTCCCAGGCGTAGGTACTCGGTGCGTGGTAATTCAACGCGTGGTAATTCGACGCGTAGGTATTCGGCGTATGATAATTCGATATGTGGCAATTCGATATGTGGTAATTCGATGTGTGGTAATTCGACGCGTGGTAATTTGACGCGTCGTAATTCGACGCGTGGTAATTCGACGCGTAGGTATTCGGCGTGTGGTAATTCGATATGTGGTAATTCGATGCCTGGTAATTCGACGCGTGGTAATTTGATGCGTGGTAATTCGACGCGTGGTAATTCAACGCGTAGGTATTCGGCGTGTGGTAATTCGATGCGTGGTAATACGACGCGTGGTAATTTGATGCGTGGTAATTCGACGCGTAGATATTCGGCGTGTAGTAATTCGATATGTGGTAATTCGATGCGTGGTAATTTGACGCGTGGTAATTCGACGCGTGGTAATTCGACGCGTGGTAATTTGATGCGTGGTATTCGATGCGTGGTAATTCGACGCGTGGTAATTCGACGCGTGGTAATTCGACGCATGATAATTCCACGCGTGGTCTAATTGGTGTGCGAGCCAATATACCGAAAATGTGAGGCGTCCATTTTTCTATTCTGACCAATCGTAGTTCTTCTAACGTCAGCCTCACACGCCAACTCGTTGACATCGATACTTCTAGTGTCAGATATTAGTGCATCGATTTCTACTTACACATCAGTGTTATTACATCACAGTATTAAATCAGTAAATCATCATTTATCAGTATGAAATATTGTAGTACCAAAGATTTTATCGAATTTAATTGAAATAAATGACTGTTATACAACTGAAGTTTGAACGTACATGAATACTTTTGATAGTCTTTAAATATGTACATACGCCATTTTCGTAGAGACATCGTTTCAACGGTTATTCCTCTCGGTAGAAGTAAAGGTGGTTTGATAAATTTTTCATAAGGTCCTGTTGTATATCGAGTTTCCGAGAATTTCAAAGTAAATACAGGAAAACGTCACGTTAGGATGAAATTCAAACGAAACGTATCGAGAATCTGGCTAGATTTTTCCGATGAATACAGAAAAGAGCCACGATACCAAATACTTTTCTCGAAACGTTATATACCCGGAGAACGAACGGAATCAATAAAATCTTATCAATTTCCTATTGATTCCCTCTGTAGGTGCCTCGGGAGAAGGAAAATATTATTCGGACCTTTATTTCAGCTTCAAACAAAGCGAATAATCTTTTAGCTTTTAAGAATACCCGTAGCCTTAAGGTTAAGTGCTACGTAAGGATTATGGCGCTGAAATGTCAGTTTTATATCGAAATTTTGAAGTCCTGATGTCAAAATTTTAATTTAGATATTTGGATAAAATTATATTTTAGTAATGTTATAACTCACTTTAGTTATATTGCATATGTATTATATTGCCATCTTAACACATCAGATATCAAAATTATATAAAAAATTTCTAATCACTTCTCCCACTTTTTCTCACAACAAATAATATGTTATAATATCATTTTATTAAAAGAATATTTTTATAAGTCAATTTCACACAGATCAGCAGAAGTTAACAGCAATCATCGTTGGATAACTCTTGTTCACCCGCAAAGATTCAGCGATAGTGAAATGTACAGCAAAGATTACAAATCTCCAGATCAAAGATCTCTCGAAAATTCTCAAATATACACCAGCGATTCCGACAGTAACTGGAAAATCAATAACAGCATCACCACCATATTTTCCAAAGCAACTCGCGCTTTCTTTTAATAAACTCCTACGAAGATCAAGAACCTTAACAAATTTCATTTCGACCATTCCATCATACAGTCCAAACTTCATGATTCGTTAGAACTACGGAACTTCTGTATTAAACGTCGGGGAGGAAGAAAAAGTTTCCACTGTATTCACTTTGGTTAGTCTACTTTCATTTTACAATTAAATTTATTTACTTTCTGTGCTGAATTAATATAGTTTTGCTAGTTTACTTAAGTTTTAACTTAATACTTCAGTATGGCGGCCATTTTGATATGTTGGAAGTATGGTCGCCATTTTGATATGATACAAATATGGCCGCCATTTTGATATGTTGGATTACGGCGGCCATTTTGATATGATACAAACATGGTGGCCATTTTGATATGATACAAAAATGGCGGTCATTTTGCTACAAACATGGCAGCCATTTTAATACATTAAAAATATGACGAGGCCCAGAAATGTTAAAAAATTTGTACTTAATTAAAACAAAAAGTAAAAAATGATGGTGATATTATTTACACTTATTATTTTATAATAAGTATATTATTTTATTTTAAGACTCCATTGTTAATAATTTTTGTTTTCCTTTTGTTGCAGTAATTTGTCCAATATGTCCTAGTGTCCAAGAATTCCGTGTCGTCAAGAAATCGTCGAACGTTATTTATTGTTTATAAACTGTTTTATTTTGAACTATGAAGTGTTTTATTTTCGTGTACCTCAAAATTGACGAACGGGGAGCATGTCGTAAAAAAGAAAGAAGGAAACGAGTGAATTTCGTACGAATCGTATAAGATCCCGACGGAAAAAGAATAGCGATCACGTTTTATATTGAGTTATCTCGGAAAGTACGTACTGATCCGAAAAAACTGCTCCGACATCATACGGACACGCGCAAACAAATATCAGATACGCGCAATAAAATACAGAATTAATGTCTTTTTTAGAGGCGCAGCTTTAAAACTAGATCGCTGATTGTATTTTCTGCATACAATGCTATTTTTATTTGTGATATGGACAAAATGCAGGTCCAAGCGATAAAAAATAGAATTGTAGGCGCCATATATTGGGATGCTGGTAAAATGAATATAGGACAAAAAGAGTGCAAACGCAGAACATTTGTTGAATGCATATTTTCATTCTGGTTTATAAGTTTATGCGTATCGAGATTTATAAGTTTTCAAATTTTCTGCTTTTCGATTTATCGAGTTTACAAATTTTTATATTTACGTATTTTATAGTTTTCAATTTATTAAATTTATATATTTACTCATTGTCAAATTTATTGATTCTCAATATTTTCAAGTTTGCACATTTTACAATTTTCATTTCATTCAATTTTTACTCATTAACAAATTGCACATTTTACAGTTTTTATTTGTTAAAATTATAAATTTACTCATTATCAAATTTTTAAGTCTACATATTTTACAATTTATTAATTTATCAATTTTCATATTTTGAAGTTCTCAAATTAAAAAATTTTCAAATTTAGGAATGAAAAAGTTTACAAATTTATAAGTGAGTAACTACAATATTTTTCAATTTATTTTTGGAAGTAATTGTGAGGTATTATAAATTTAGAAATTTTTATCCTTAGCACCCCTCATCCCCCTACGTTGATACAGCCCTGGTTGACAGAGTTTGTAAAAAAAATGCGTGTCGCTATGATCTTCCGATTCGCTTATTTTCGCGGCTTGCGAATAAAGAGCAGCTGACTGCGAAAAATATCTGGAATATGAGATCGAAATGTGCACATTCCAATTCAGTAACCGCCATGTGTGCGTCGAATGTCTTCAATAAGACACTAACTGCCATTGAAAATATTCGTAAAAAGATTCCCAGGAAATTTTTAAAAAATTTACAAGATTCTTGTATGTAATCATATTCTTACTGTCACTGAAAAAAGAAGTTTTTACTTGCCTTCAATTTACAAATTGAAATAATTTTAAACTTGCAAATTTCACACTATTCAATTTTTAAATTTTCGCGCCTTCACTTCCATGTTCAATAAATAAAAGATATAAACTATTAATTAATATAAATTATAGTATGTAAATAACGCAGTAAATAAGTGATGCTAGTTATTAATTTATTTATATTCCAGATTTCCGATCAATTAACTCACATATTTCAAATTTCGCGCGCTTAACCTACGACGTTGACACAACATGGCGGACTCATGGAAGTACCAAACGTCCTTATTAACTAATTTATTTTCACATTCACAGACAATAAATAATCACTGAACATTTTATATTATCTAAATCTTTGTCAAAAACATTCTGGGTTATTTTGAATTACACAAATAAAATGGTAGCGAGATTTCTCATAAGACTTATGACTCCATTAATATAAACATAACTTGCTTCTCAAATGTTTCTCTCTCACCAATTAACCAAGTAATTTTAAAAATTATGGCACAGTAAGTACCATAATTTTGATAAAAATCAAATCAGTTTGATAAAAATTTTTCTTTGTCAAATGTATAAATAAATGTATATGTAACCTTCAAATATGTATTAGGTTATAATTCGAACTCGATTAAAATTTGCCTATGATACCTTTCAGTAAACTATAATTTGCGATTTACTGATATGATTTACTTAAGTTTAAATAACGTAAGGACATTTTGAAGCTACCACGAATAACAGAAGTAAGAAACCACCGTTTCCATTTATCGCCGAATAAATACGTTCTGAGAGATATCTAAAGGGATCCGATACAATATAGATGACCTAAAACAGATTGCAAGGTAAGGAGTTAATGCACTCTACAAATTTCCTCCCGGAGCATGGCGGACACTCCGTATAATTGCATCGCTTTACTCAGCGGCGAAAAAAGAAGCGATAAAAGCGGTATTCCGTTGTCAGGCTGGCAGAGATAGAAGATATTCTCTTCCAGCGAGAATATTTCATAGAGAGTCGAAAATGGGCTTCGTTCCGTAATCCTCGCGCCCGTGGGTGGCAGTCTCCGGTGTTCCGCCATATCCGGCGCGGCTCTTCTGAAATTGAAAACGAAACGGCGTGTCGTCGCGCGTGCTGAGTGAAAACGGAAGGAAAAAGGACGAGCAAAGAGGAATCTCGAATTCCATTGGAGGTTCACTCGGCCTAGCTGGTCGGTCATTCGGAAAATCTTCGTCTCCGAGTATCGACGAGCGTTTCACTGTTCCTCTACGACAGAAATAGTTTTCGTTTTCGCCCGACAGTATTATTCTCTCGCTTTGGACGAATACAACCCCCAACTTACTGTCCTTCGCAACTGCGTTCCGATATTTTTCAATGCCCACCTTGCAAACTTTCCTTATCGACACTCTCAGTATGCACGCAACCGACCAACTGAATTTATCTTTCTCCACCTGTTATTTCGCATTTGTATTTACATTCTCATGTCATTTTTATGAGTACATATGTATTACGTGAGACTGACTACCGCCATCTTGAATTTCGTTATTGAAGACCAGGTGACTGCTAACAAACATAACCTTCAAAATTACAATTTGCATTTACAAGATTTTTTGAAGAATTTATAATGTACTCCTATGGAGACCTAACCTATAAAATCATAATTACTCTTCTATACAATTCTTTGAAGAACGTATATCCTCATATGAAGACCTAACCTATAAGATCATAATTATACTTCTAAACAATTCTTTGAAGAACATGTATCCTCATATGAAGACCTAACCTTTAAAATCATAATTATTCTTTTAAACAATTCTTTGAAGAACATATATCCTCCTATGAAGACCTAACCTACTAAATCATAATTATTTTTCTAAAAAATTCATTGAAGAATATATATCCTCCTATGAAGACCTAACCTATAATATCATAATTATTTTTCTGAAAAATTCATTGAAGAACATATGTCCTCCTATGAAGACCTAACTTATAAAATCACATAAAGTGATAAATATTTTTTGATAAAATTCTTTGAACATATAATATCCTCCTATGAATACCTAACCTTATAAAATTATATTTCTTTCTTAACAAACTTGTTTGAATATATAACATTTCTCCACAAAAACATAACCTAAAAAATTATAGCTATTTCTGATCAACAAATATTTCAGCACTAAAACAACCTCCAAAAATATAATCTCTTTGAAACAAATAATTTTCATTTACGATAACATAACCTGTAAGATTATTAAAATACTATTCCATTAAATTTCTATTAGTTCTACAACCTCTTTGTAATAAATAATTTCCTTTCATAACATAACCTCTAAAATGATTAACTTTCTGTTAAATTTCTATTAATCCTATAATCTCTTTGAAGCAAATGAGTTTCACAACATAACCTATAAAATAACGAAATAACTACTCAGTTAAATTTCTACTAAATTATTCTGTAATAAAATTATTGACAAACTGTACAAGTTAATACATGGAATTGGTTGTTACGACCACGTGACTAGTGGTACGGGATTTGAATGCAAACGCGGGAAATTCAAATTAGGAGAAAGGGAGCGTGTTTCTGTGAAGAACAATAGGGCCGGTAATTCGTGAACAGATGGCTCGAAACTAACAGACATCGTCTTCGTTTTCACAGACGCGATACAGACAGACGGAAAATCGGTCAGGGTGTATTAGATTCTCCGCGTAAGCCTTTTACAAAGGTAGAGAAGCGGGTAACAAGAGGAACAAAGCGGTCTGTCTTTGTTCGATGTCAAACGGGCGAATATACAATGCTAGTTTGAAGTTCGGGATGTTACTTGTTAACCCAGCCTAAGCTAAATACATGAGTATCAGGACTTATTTTTATAATGGTTTTTAATTTTTTCGTGTTAGATATTACAAGAGATATTAGATGTTAGATATTACTTATTATTTGGTTTGATGTATAATGAAGACCATAACTTTTTTTTAAGGCTATAATCTAAAATTTCCAAAAATGGAGGTCAGATCGTCCCATTACAAGTTATGTGGAATAAGTACATATATAAATATGAAATAAGTGTGTTATATTGCAGATACATATATTGCAATTTTTTAAATGTAGATATAAATTATATGTTTGATAGGGTACATGACAAATTTAATTATGTAAATACCTTGAAATATGAAAATTGATAATTTGAAAAATTGACAATTTGAAAATTTGACAATTTAGAAATTTGATAATTTGGAAATTTGACAATTTGACAATCTGACAATTTGACAATTTGAAAATTTAGAAATTTAGAAACATGTGAATTTCAGAACTTTTAGACTTGGAAATTTAGTGATGGGGAATTTGGTAATTTGGAAATTTGGAAATTTGGAAATTTGGAAATTTGAAAATTTGAAAATATAAAAATTTAAAAATGTAAAAATATTGAAATTTGAGAACATAGAACATGTAAAGACGCGATAAGATAGAAAAGTGAGATAATTTAGTGATTCCTAAAAAATTCGATAATCAAGAAGAATCTACGGAAATGAGGTATGAAAAGGTGTCCGAATAAGCAATGTAGTGGAAGGCTGTTTCAATAACGTCCAGCTTTACTCAGGATTCGAGGCTGAATCGAATCAACGACAAAGGTTGAACGTCGTGACCATTTCGACAGTGTGTATAAGCCTGGTATCACGAGCCCAGGAACTCGATTTTGCGGAAACGTGTCGTAGGACGAACTGGTGTCTTCCAATCGAAGAGATTGCTTCTGGCTATATGTTCGCTTGAAAAATACTCGTGTCGTTACTTGAAAATCCAGATCCTAGTCTCCTGTTCGCGGATTTCCACGATCTGGTATTTTTCACTGAAATATCACGTGAATCGCTGCTGATGTTCTCGTGGATCTTCTATGCAAACGATCGTAGTATGATATACCGAGGTGTAATAGTAGATCTAGTTATATTGCAGCTTATGAAAATTTAAGGAGGAATTGTGATTGTAATTTGTACCTTCATACATTTCTAGATTTTCAAGGTGTTAACTGTCTGATTTTTTATTTGGACAGTTTTTAAGTTTGCAAGTTTTCAAATATTCAAGTTTTCAAGTTTGCAAGTTTTCAAGTTTGCAAATTAGCAAGTTTTCAAGTTTTCAAGTTTTTAAGTTTTCAAGTTTTCAAGTTCTTAAATTTTCAAGTTCTCAAGTTTTCAAGTTTTCAAGTTCTCAAGTTTTCTAGTCTTCAAGTTTTCAAGTTCTCAAGTTTGCAAGTTGGCAAGTTCTCAAATTCTCAAGTTTTCTAGTTTTCTAGTCTTCAAGTTTTCAAGTTTTCAAGTTTTCAAGTTTTCAAGTTTTCAAGTTTTCAAGTTTTCAAGTTCTCAAGTTTTCTAGTCTTCAAGTTTGCAAGTTGGCAAGTTCTCAAATTCTCAAGTTTTCTAGTCTTCAAGTTTTCAAGTTGCCAAGTTTTCAAGTTTTCAAGTTTTCAAGTTTTCAAGTTTTCAAGTTTTCAAGTTTTCAAGTTTTCAAGTTATCAAGTTTGCAAGTTTTCAAGTTTTCAAATTTCTCAAATTTTTCAGTCACCAATTTTCAAGTTTTCTATCTGAGAATTCTCATATTTTTTAATATATACTCTACCACATTTTCAAATCTGGTGGTTCCTAATTTTTCAAATCTACAATCAAGTACATTTAGAAATTCTTAAATTTTGAAACTTAGAAGTCCAAAAATTCTTGAATTTCAAAGCACAATAACCCACAAACCCTCAAATTTTCCTAATCCATTCGAAAATTCTGTCCATCTCTACCTCTCGTACAGCCATATATCGGGAGTCCCTTGTTGCACCTCCCAACTTGTAAACAACATTATTATTCTTAAAAAACAATTACAAATATGACCAGTAAATTTACATAATTATAAAAAGATTATTAAAAATGTGACCAATAAATGTATATAATTATTATTCGTTATACCGAGAGATTTAAAAATAATTTCTTGTATGAGCATCATGACAGTAATACGATTTCATACTTCTTTGAAGATAAATGGGACTAAATTGTTATGTGTACTGGAAAAGTGCGTACAGGTGTATCCATTTGGTCGAGGATGAAGGAGCCAATAGAGGCAGCCTTTCCTCATCGATAGAAAACTGCCCGCTTTAACTGGCCCGTCCGCCTTCACGAGCTAACTATAAATTTTTCTTACGGTCCAGTCGACCGATCGTTTGCCCTCCATTCTGCTTCTCCATTTATTTCCGGTGATGTGTGGCTTACACGACTCCACCCTTGCCCCATAATTCGTCTATTTACGAGCTTATCGCGACACTTTTTAAGCATTCTATTTCTTGTCAAGGTTTGTTTCTTAACTTTTCGATTTTTAGGATCAAAGGTAGGAGCTAACGTGATCTAATTTAATGGAGTTATTTTCGTATTTGGCTGTTTTGATATTTGGTTGGGTGGTCATTTGGATATTTGGGTATTTCATAAATTGGGTATTTGGTCATTTGCAGATTTGGTCATTTGGATAGTTAATGATTTGGGTATATGGTCATTTAGATATTTCATAAATTCGGTACTTGGACATTTGGATCGTTAGTCATTTGGGTATTTGGTCATTTAGATATTTGATAAACTGGGTAGTTGGTCATTTGGATATTTGGTTATTTGGACACTTGATCATTAGGGTGTTTAGTCATTTGGATATTTGGTCATTTGGGTACTTGGTCATTTAGATGTTTCATAAATTCAATATTAGGTCATTTGCAGATTTGGTCATTTAGATATTTGATAAACTGGGTAGTTGGATATTTGGTCATTAGGTATATTTGGTTATCTGGACACTTGGTCATTAGGGTGTTTAGACATTTGGATATTTGGTCATTTGCATATTTGATCATTTGGATACTTGACCCTTCAGATATGTGGTCATCTAGATATTTGATCATTTGGATGTTTCATCCTTCAGATGTGCAATCATTTAGATATTTGGTCACTTGAATATTTGATCCTTTAGGTATGAGGTCATTTGGATATTTGGTTATTTCGATATCTGGTCACTTGGATATTTGAACATTTAGGTATTTGATTATTTGGATACTTTCATATTTTTGATCATTTTGATACATGTCTACTTAGATATTTGGTCACTTGGACACTTGGTCCTTTAGATACGTATTCATTTGGATCTCTAATTCTTCAGATGTATGGTCATTTATATATGTGATCATTTGGATACTTGGTTATGATCAGATGGCTTGTTCATTTTATTACCTGGTTATTCTGACACTTGGTCCTTTATATACATGGTCATAGTACATTTCTAAATACCTAGATAATCAAATTGGAAGATGACCACGTTTGCTAATTCGACCAATTCCAATCATTACCAGTTTATCAATCTCATTAAGAAACTACAGTTTAAAAATCAGTAACTATATTTTTATCGTACTCAATACAAACATAAACTAGCATATACACAGTATACCTAACCTAACCAACATGTCCTCGTGGCGCTCTAAGCGCGCCCTCTATAACGAAAAGATCCCAGTGGCACTTACAATTAGAATAACAAGCAAGTGCGTCGAGCGTCCGCGTGCGTTCCGCTCGAAACTCGCAAAGTGTCCGGATACTTTATCAACGATAGTGTACGATACGTGGGAATACGGGCACACCTGTGAAAAAGGACGCTGGAATACCGCATGGCACTGTAGCATCGAGCCATTGTGCGGCGCAGAGTGCACTCTCTGCTAAATCAGCCGCTCTTTTCTTCGCTTTTTGCTTCTCTCGACCTCACCTTCACGCTCCCTCTTTTTCCTCTCGTTTCTCTGCCTCCTTCTGTGTCTGTGTTCCTCTTCAATCTATCCTTTGGCACATAACCTTGGCTAAGACGGAACGTCGAGGCAAAACCGAGGTAACGAGATACCCAAAGAGACGTCTCTTTTACTTCTTTTTCCTGCCCTCGCGGCAGCCTCCTTCTTTCCCGCCTTTTCACCCGACCCACCCCTCCTCCGTCCCTTTACGGCCGCCATCTTTCACCCCCTATCCACCCCCTCTCGAACCCCTGCCACGGACCCGATTGCTCTCGTTTTAAGCGTAAGAGCCGGTTTTCGCATGCCTCAGCAAACTCCTTTCGAACTTTCCCTCACTGAATGCTCGAGAAAAGTTTCTCGTCGCGGCCCGCGCGAACCTCGTGTCGCCAATTTTGCCCTTTCACCCCCCTGCTTGTGCACCCCTATGTATCGCTTTTATGGAAACGGATACCGCGGGATTAAATCCACGGTATGGAAATTCGATTCTGTGCAATGTGTGTCTACCGCGATCCAGACTTCCTAACATAACATGACAGTGTCAACACGGAGATGGCGTTCGAAGTCGTTTCGATGTAGCTTTAAGGTCGATGTGTTTTGAAAATTTTGGAAAGTACGATTATATTAGGATTTTTGTGTGGATTGAAATGTGGGCTTACGTTGGTTTTTGCATAGAGGGTGATGTGATTAAGGGTAGGATTTGTGAGACGAGATGGATGAGGTAGGATAAATTTGACAGATTTTGGGAATTGTGAAAATCTTGTCGGTTTTGAAGTTCTAGATTGATAAATTGAATAACTGTAATTTGAAAACCCTGTAATTATAAATTTGTGTGATCCAAAGGTACAATACTGAATTCCTGTAATCCCAAATCCCAATCCCAAATCTGCAGGACACCAAATGGGATACCAAATGAAATCTCTATATCCCAAATCAGTGTAGTCCCAAATCACTATAATATCAAATCTCTGTAATCCCAAATACCTAGAATGGCAAGGTCCTATATTGCTAAGTCCCTACAAATCTAAATCTCTATAATCTTAATTCCTTATAACTCCAAATTCCAGAAATCCCGAATCCCAATCTCAAATCTCCAAGATACCAAATGAGATCCCAAATGGAATCTTCATATCACAAATCCCTGTAGGCCCAAATCACTATAATATCAAATCTCTGCAATCCCAAATACCTAGAATGTCAATGTTCTATATTGCTAAGTCCCTATAAATCCAAATCTCTATAATATTAATTCCCTATAACCCTAAATTCCTGTAATCCCAAATCCCTATAATCCCACATTCCTGTGATTTTAAATCCTTATAAGCCCAAATCCCTATAACCCCAAATCGTGACTATCCCAAGGTCCTATATTGCTAAATCCCTATAAACCCAAATCTCTATAATTTTAATTCCCTATAACCCCAAATTCTTGTAATCCCAAATCCCTATAACCTCAAATCCCTATACCCCAAATCTCTATAACCCCAAATCTTTACAAACCCAAGGTCCTATATTGTTAAGTCCCTATAAATCCAAATCTCTATAATATTAATTCCCTATAACCCTAAATTCCTGTAATCCCAAATCCCTATAATCCCAAATTCCTATGATTTCAACTCCTTATAAGCCCAAATCCCTATAATCTCAAATCCCTATAACCCCAAATCTCTATAACCCCAAATCCCTATAACCTCAAATCCCTATAACCTCAAATCCCTATAACCTCAAATCCCTACACCCCCAAATTTCTATAACCCCAAATCCCTATAACCCCAAATCTTTATAATCCCGAGTTCCTATAATCCCAAATCGCCATAATTATAAATCTTATAACCCCAAATCCCTACAATCCCAAGTCACTATAAACCCAAGTCCTTGTAACTGTCCACATTCCCAACTTCTCAAAACTATTCCTAATTTCCCAACTCTGCAAATTCCAAAACCTCCAAATTTAAAGTCTCAAAAACACCGAATCCATGGGGATTCATGAGGTTCATGGAAACCCCCATGCACCCTCCCACAAGTGCCAACCTTGTACCACATCTGTCCCCAGCAGATTTAGCCCAAATAACCGATATGCCACATACACCATACTAATAGTAACATTATCACTATCAAACAAAACCTCGCACAAGTTCCTTAAAATCATGAACTCACATTTGTCCGAAAACATCCTTCACCCTCGGACGCCATCAGACACAGTCCATCTTTTCCGCTCCGTTTCAAACACCCTCTCGGTTCCTACTTGAAACAAACATTCCTCAGTTATCTCTTAAAACATACTCACGTCAACAATACTTAAGGTAAAATTCCGTGATTTGAAAAGGAATCTCGAGCCGAAAGCTTTCAGCCTCCGTATCTTCAACTGCTCCATCAAAATGGACGGGGGAAATGAAAGCACCGGGCGAAAAGGAGCGAAATTTCTCGAGACCTCTTTTTCAGATCCGGGGCTAAGGAAGCCTTGGTAGAAATAGTACCGCGGAAGAAATAACAATGACAGTTTAAATAGAAGCCAGAGAGTTTAGTGCGTCTGAGTGAGGGGGTAAAGGGGGGCAGTGGATTCGAGGTGACTGGATTGCTTCATAATAGTTTCGTCGCCTTTTAATCTTGGGAGACGAAGAACCTCTCAAGATTCTCCCTAGAGTGTTCAATACATGGTTGGATTTCTAGAACAAAATCGATGTAGGGACAAATGGGGAAAAATAGAGTCCCTAAGTTTTTTCTTCATTATATGCCTATTCTAATAGGAGACATGCAGGTACTTTTTTTAATTACAAAATGCATCAGCATGAAATTTGATCCGACGTCCATTTTTGAAAATGGAGTCACGGTAGATGGCGCTGAACCACAAAAACTTCTGAGAAGCCTTGGAACTTGAGGTTATCTAACCTAGACGTTGAATTGTTTCGTTCTTAAACTAAATAGACTCGTTCTTAAATTTATCATTTTTAAATTGAAACAGTTCCAGTATAAAGTAGTCTCCAAACTGAATAAATTGTAATAAAAGATTATACAATACGATAGTAATATAAAACATTAAATTACAGTAATCCATGAATCATGCTTGAAAATCCACATAAGTTCACAGCCGAACTTTCAAGGTGCTTTTCCAGATAAAATCTGATACAAATAGCCCCACACGTCTTTCTTCCCACGAAATAAGAATCTACGAGATAAATATATCTTTTCATCTGGAAAGAGAAAGTTGTCTTTCAAACGTTGACACCTGACAAAAAATAAGTACGTTCCCCTTTGGAAGAGTTGAAATTTTTTGTTAAACATTTTTCCGGAGGATGCGTTCGAGATATTTAGAAATTTTGAAACTTGTTTTCAAATAAACAGCCATGTGGGGGCGGGGCCACCGACCGCCATCTTGAGGATCCTTGTCATCCGCCATTTTGTTCCCCAAAACTCTGAAGAAGTACTGTTAACTACATTCGTCAGTACAGAATGTCCCATAGCTTCAAATACATGATTAATCGTTAATTATAAGACTTTTACTTTCTTTAAAAAATGCAGCATCGTTAGGTTAGGTAGGCTTGCATTGTTAAAATGGTTCCCTAAAGGTTGTATACTAAAATATTTTAGACCTTTGTTGAACTAACGAATTCTGCTGAATTATCCACGACGTGAAACAAGAAAAATGAGATGATTCTAATTTGATCGAACGGAAGTTTTATTTGTCAGATCGTCTCGTATTTCTCGTACGATTCTTCGAACGGAATTATTTCCCCGAGAAACATTCTCAATTCCATTCCCTAATGGCCCATTAAATGCTACTTGATCATAAACGAGAGCATCGCGCGTCTCTTTGTATTGTTTTAGTTATATATCCACTTGTGTACGTGTACTCGTTAAGCTTTATGATCGAAATAAGAGCCTCCTCGTGCCAGTGTGCCAGGAACACTAGCATCAACGAGATTTCGAATGGTGGATAAATTGGAACGAGCAGAACGTACTCGCTAAAATAGTCGTGCTTTGATACACGCGCGACGCGCATTGGTTTATTTACAATTTCATACCAATATTGATTGTACATTCGCGCCTATAACATGTTTGTTGATCGTTGTTGAAGTTTCTAGCGCCTCTCGAGCGTACCGGGATATTAAAAGCAACTGTATTATCGTGGGTCGATCAAATATATGTTTATCTTATTAACGAATGAAGTATCGTTTATTCAAAAATTACGAGTCGTGTGATGATATTTTATAATTGTAATGAACATCTTTTTGAATCTAAAAATAACGTTATATTATAATTTTTAATATTTATATATTTACACATTTTAATGTTTACTTTTAGAAAACGCTGTTTATTTATGTAGTCATATTTTGTAATATTTTATTATTTATATATTGATATTTTTTCGTAGTTCAATTTAGGAGACACTGTTTAAATATTTGTGTACTTATATTTTTAATATTTACTTATGTATTTATATTTTTGTAATATATAATTTTTAATTTTAGAAATTTAGGAAACACTGTTTGAGTATTTGCGTGCATATACTTTTTAAGACTTTATTATTTATTTATATATTTACATGTAGTAATAGAACTATCGACAATTTTATAATTTTTAAATTATTTTTTCAAATTTAGAAATTCTACAGATTCCTACAAAATTTAATTAAACAGCCCTTGTGCTATCAACATTAAAAAATGCAATACTCGATAATTGCAAATTATTGAATTATTAATTTTGCTGAATTAACATCTGCCAAATTAATTTTTAAAAATTATCATTTGTTCATTCAGTTATTCATAATATTATTTCAGCTTTTACAACTAATGAAATATTCACAAAGAGCAGCGGTTCTCAACGAATGTTATGTAAATAACACATGATTAATTTTATCAAAATACATTAATTACAGTTCTATTAAATAGTAAATAAATATTAAAATAATTTCAGAAACTAAATCTATAGAAACTTGCTTCCATTGAATATCATTAAACATTAAATTGAATCATTTTGTTTATTAACTACAGTAACTTATTTTTTGTGTATTTAATTATTGCAAAAATGTAAAATTTTAATGAATATGCTCTTCAAAGTAGTGTAAATAAATCATTTAAAATAAAATTTGTAATTTTTAAAATATTCCTACTACCAATTAGTAATTAGTATTTAGAATATAATTTGTCTTAAATTTCTGTATACAACATACTGCGCGTGTCTCACAAGAAGTCTCACCGATACAGAAACCGATATTCCGTACACACCTATTCTGTCCAATTGATGTTACCATTATGTTAATCGAATCTCCCAACAATACACTTTAGCTCAAAGGTACACACGAACCTGGGCGTGTCCATTTCACTCTGCCCAATTGAATCCGCGCTTCCGCTAGACTTCTCACGAGGCGCGCGCAGTGACACACTGTAACCCGTGTTTCGCAAATTGAAAAAAAATATTGAGAACCGCTGTGCAATCAATAAACAACTCGGTGCAAATGTGTTTGCATTTTCCAACTCAATATTTTATCGACCCCCGTTTCACCGCACCCGAGCAACCCATAAAGCCACAAGCTCATTGATCGCCGGTCCGCGACAAAAACCGTGAACCCTCGGATTCTTCGACAACTTGGTTCATCTCGTTTTCCGCGTCAGCGAGCGAACTCGTCCGCCCGCGCATTAGCCCGCGAGATCATCGACAAAGTTCGCTCTATGCCTTTAGCCGACGTTTAAAAACACATAAGAAAAAAAAAAAACTAAAAACAAATAACGGCTTGATATCGAATCGGAAGTACAAAGTAAGCTCGACCGCCGCAGCGCCCAGAACCACTAATGTGCTCGCTCGCAGCGCGGACGGCAACTTCGAGGTGACCTTGGCCACGAAGGCCACCATCTACCATCAAGGATTGGTCGAGTGGAAGCCGCCCGCCATTTATAAATCATCCTGCGAGATCGACGTGGAGTACTTCCCATTCGACGAGCAGACCTGCGTCCTCAAGTTCGGTTCGTGGACCTATGACGGCTTCAAGGTAAACTTGCATGGTAGCCGCTAAGTTGCTGGAGCAAAAAGATCCGCGGATAATCGGGGAGGTGGATCGAGCCCTCGGCTCGCGATACGTCCCGGATTGCCGATAGTCCCTAAGACACTAGACTAGCCCTCTAACGATCGGCTCGTCGCGTTTCCAAACTCGTTTGTCCGAGCCCGGGGCACTCGATTGCCCGCGCTAGGATGCTGCCATTCGACGTAACATTTGTGCATCTCGAGATGGGAAGCTCAATAGGCAGCATCCGGTGTACGATCGTCGATGAGCCAATCGTGATCACGCTCGGCTCGTTTCTTCGGTGATTCCAGCGCCGACGGGAACTACGAGGTGACCCTGATGACCAAGGCCACCGTCTACTATTCGGGATTGGTCGTCTGGCAACCGCCGGCCGTATATAAATCCTCCTGCTCCATCGACGTTGAGTTCTTTCCGTACGACGTACAGACCTGTGTTTTGAAGTTAGGCTCCTGGACCTATGACGGTTTTAAGGTGCCAACGCCAACAGCAACGAGCACGATCGCCAGAATTTGAACATTTTTTGCTCGTCGTATCGTTATACATATATAATAATAATCGGTCCTACTACCTACTTTTTCTGTTTCATTTGTTCGTATATCCTTGGTTGACAACTTTCGTTTCTTTGTGTTCCATCAGAGAATGCCACCTTGATACCCGTTAATCGTTTCTGCGATGCGCTGGTCTTGGACGTCATACGTCATATTTACTATCTATATATATTATATATATATTATGTATGTGTATATTCGCTACGGGGAGTCGCTACTGTTTCGCCATCTTCACTCGCTGCTTCGGTATCGAGGTTACGGGTGTCGGACTTCTTTCGGGGTTATCTTTGTCACGTCCTTTTTTTTCAATTCGTCATATTTTTATCTTCGCGGTTATTTTGTTTATTTCATTTATACGTGGTTTTACAAACCAAAATTCGTTTATGTAAAAATCGGAATTATAATTTGGTTTAAAATCTAGGGTATACTTAATTTATATGAACATCAAAAATTGTTTGGTTTATGTAAAAATTAAAATTACAATTACTTGTTTAATTTATATAAAAATTGCATTACCTTAGTTTACCTAAAAGTCAAAATTGTATTTCAATTTACTCTAAAATCAAAATGTCGCTTGATTTATATATAAATAAACATTACAATATAAAAATTTCAGTTAATTAATTAATCGAAGTTCAACGAGCAAGAAATATATTGGGAGATTATTTTCATTTGTAACTAGCAGCGCGCACTAGATGGACCACTCGCATTATATTGCATAGCGTACTGTTGGCCGTCAGGAGTTGCCAGTAACAAATGAAAATTTTCACTGATAATTTGTTTTTTTCTCACGTATATCAAATTCAAACCGTATTTCTCCATTTTCCTATCTACTTTATCGCACTCACACATACACACACTCTTCATTTATTGCATTTATTAATGTACTGTTCTCAACCACCTCGCTACCACCTGCTTCAAGTTTCTATTTAACACCGCTTCAAGGGTGCAATTTGCAATTTTTCTATAACAATTGTTTGGTACGAAGGAGTCCCAAAATTTTGTGGTACATCCACTTTTAAAAATGGTTTTGGACTAGTTATGTGAAATAACTTTCACCGGACCCAAAACTTTAAAGTCCTAAGATTAATAGTTTTGAAGTTTAGTATTTCTGAAGTCCCAACATCCCAAATTTCTAAATAGCAGAAGTCTCTTTCTATAGTTTTAAACGTTATAGACCCATATTTTCAAATTGCCAAAATCTCAAAGTTTTATGGTCCCAAATTCCTAAAGTCACAAACTTCTATAGTCCCAAATTCCAAAACTCTCAAACTATTATAGTCCTAAATCCTCGATTTCCCAAACTTCTATAGGTCCACATTCTTGAAGTACTGGACTCACAAAGACCCAAACTTTATAGTCCCAAATTTCCAAAGTCCCAAACTTCTGTAGTCCCAAACTTCTACAGTCCCAAATTTCCATAGTCCCAAATTCTCAATGTCCCAACCATTCATAATCCCAAACACTTAATGTCCCAGACTTGTTAGTCCCAACTTCCCAACGTCCCAAACTTCTGCAGTCCCAAACTTCTATAGTCCCAAATTTCCAAAGTCCCAACTTCCCAACGTCCCAAACTTCTATAGTCCCAAATTTCCAAAGTCCCAACCATTCATAATCCCAAACTCTTAATGTCCCAGACTTGTTAGTCCCAACTTCCCAACGTCCCAAACTTCTGCAGTCCCAAACTTCTATAGTCCCAAATTTCCAAAGTCCCAAACTTCTATAATCCCAAATTTCCAACGTCCCAAACTTCTGTAGTCCCAAACTTCTATAGTCCCAAACTTCTATAGTCCCAAATTTCCAAAGTCCCAAACTTCCATAGTCCCAAATTCTCAATGCCCCAACCATTCATAATACCAAACTCTTAATGTCCCAGACTTGTTAGTCCCAACTTCCCAACGTCCCAAACTTCTGCAGTCCCAAACTTCTATAGTCCCAAATTTCCAAAGTCCCAACTTCCCAACGTCCCAAACATCTATAGTCCCAAATTTCCAAAGTCCCAAACTTCTATAATCCCAAATTTCCAACGTCCCTAACGTCTGTAGTCCCAACTTCCTAACGTCCCAAACTTCTATAGTCCCAAATTTCCAAAGTCCCAACTTCCCAAGGTCCCGAACTTCTATAGTCCCAACTTCCCAACGTCCCAAACTTCTATAGTCCCAAACTTCCATAGTCCCAAATTCTCAATGTCCCAACCTTGTATAATCCCGAACTCTCAATGTCCCAAACTTGTGTAGTCCCAAACTGCTATAGTCCCAGATTTCCAAAGTCCCAAACTTCTACAGTCCCCACCTTCTACATTCATCATATTACATTCAACATTATTTTACATTTATCTGTATTCGTCATGTTACATTTTATATTGTACCACATTCATCATATTACATTCTAAATTTTTCTGCAATTACGTTATATGCAATATTCTTCTGCATTCATCATGTCTTCTTGTCGTAACGTCAGCCCTGAGGCAGTTGTTGAAGATGGCGAATAGTGACTCAACCTACGCGTACACATATATTTCAATATTGTTACTTGGTGTGGACTGCAGTGTTATTTGATTGACATTCGTCATGATGTCGTACGGTCAGCTCGTTTTTATATACGTATTATTATTCTGCGGTGTGCTCGAACGATTCTTACAGGTTCGCGTCCTTGAAAACGCGATCTTTTGAAGACTGCTCGCGTCGTCGTCCTTGCGAGGATTTCAATCAAAATTTATTCATCGCTATGAATAACCATTGACTGCTACGTTTTATCATAAGTAAAAACACAATGTATTTAAAATAAAACACGGACAAAATGGCCGACTATAACTGTTCAAAATGGCCGATTATAACTCTGCAAAATGGCCGCCTATGACTCTGCAAAATGGCGGACTATGACTCTACAAAATGGCCGCCTATAACTCTACAAAATGGCCGACTATAAAGCTCGTTACAAAATGGCGACGTTACAAAATTATTCGTTAATGTTTTGAATAATGTTTGACGTGATTTTTAGTGTTTGTGGCAGTCAGTGTGGCAAATATGTGGTAAATTCTTCTAGATTTCCCTAGAATTTGATCCTCGCATCGACGAATGGCTTGAGAGAGCTACACGTCGAAGGTTTCGAAAGGATACCTCGATTACGAGCTTCGAAGCGTATCCAAGCTGGTCAGTCGTCTTGCTCTGTGACATTTGCAGCTCGGTGGAAACATTAAACGTCCGATCCTCAGATCTGATTGTTCATTTATCATAGTTGTCATTAAACTTTAGACGACACTGTACACTATACACATAGGGAGAGGGGGATGTTTTCAGACTAACATACATGATTTATCATTACACTTATGACTTTTTTATTAGGTTGTTGTGTAAGAAAAATGGTTAGGTTTGGGTGACTGTAAATTTGCTATAATTTGGTGGTGTAGTAAATAGTACTTGTGTTAACGAGTTAAAGGTTGAAGTTTGGTAAGAAAAGCTTCTAAATTCCAAAGTCTCCAAACTCAAAAATTCTTAAATTTAAAAATTGAGATTCTACTTAACGGTAATATAACAAGAGTTTACTATAATACTTCGTTATTTCAATTCTTTCATTCAAAATGCATAAAAAATATAAAAAGTCTAGTTATTTCACCTACAACAATCTAATAACTAAAGAACACATTCATACACTCTAGATTACTCAAGAAACACATAAACACTCGTACAATTATACACTCCTTGTTCACACATTCAAAATTCTACCACAATAAATATTACCAAAGGAATCAAATTTCTAATTACAAACTACTTCACAGTTTTATTTATAACACATTACTTCACAATGTTTCACCACACTCCACAAATTGTTTCACTACAAAAAGCAAAAAAAAAGAGAGAGAGTTAGTTGTTCAAAGTTTTTGTTTTCTGGTTAGGAGTTCGCACTTTTTCCGTATCATGGCGTCAGCCTGGAAGTTCAATTAATTTCTCTGTCGTGTAGGGAAAGTTGTTTTAAAGTTGATCAACAACCGCGGGACAGCACACGGATATTTCACAAATTTCGTTGCAATAATTATCCAAATATATCTCGCTGGAAAAACATTTCGATAATTATTTAAAAATCGGACGACATCGCTGTACTCAATGTTTTTTTACATATTTTGAAGTCGACATTTTGAACAACTTTTAATATGCACCAATATTTTACTGTACAGTAATAATTTTGTAAGGGTTTAAAAAGTTGAATGTAGAAGCTCTATATTTTATTAACACATTAAATTTGCTTTTTTGCTATTTGCTTTTTTCATGAAATTGAAGGATCTTCAATTTTTCAAGTACTTTATATTTTTAGAGTACTTTAGTACTATACATTTTCCTTTTTTATGTCAATTTTGACACGTGAAATTTGTTTCAAGTGACATTAAAAAAAATATAATGAAAGGTCCTGCATTTAAAACAAAATCATTTCTTGAAAAATGGTGCAAATATACAAAATTTATAAATAGTTAATAAAATGTGGTAAAACATACGTTAATAAACTATAGTGTAACTTGTCAACCCACGAGTTGGCGCGTAAGGTCGACTCAAAGTACAGATGTCAACCCATGAGTTGGCGCATGATCAAAGTAGTAAACACAGAGTTACATTTCGACAAATAAGAATAATAACAACTGCTGAACGCAAGTAGCACTATCTCACTCACTCTCGAATTCTCTGGGAACTATAGGTTAGGCTAGAGTTTCCATAGTCCCTCATGGTTCCTAAGACTCCTAGATTCCCTATATATCCATAGTTTCAGTTTCCAGTGCCAAGTTCGCTAGGATCTCCACAGTCCACAGTCCCTTGGATCCCTAGGTCCCACATCCCCACATTCAATGTCTATATTCCCAGGCGTAGGTACTCGGTGCGTGGTAATTCGACGCGTGGTAATTTGACGCGTGGTAATTCGACGCGTGGTAATTCGACGCGTGGTAATTTGACGCGTGGTAATTCGACGCGTAGGTACTCGGCATGTGGTAATTCGACGCGTGGTAATTCGGCGTGTGGTAATTCGATATGTGGTAATTCGATGCGTGATAATTCAACGCGTGGTGATTCGACGCGTGGTAATTCGATATGTGGTGATTCGACGCGTAACAATTCGGCGCGTGGTAATTCGACGCGTAGGTACTCGGCATGTGGTAATTCGACGCGTCGTAATTCGCCACGTGGTAATTTGATGCGTGGTAATTCGACGCGTGGTAATTCGGCGTGTGGTAATTCGATATGTGGTAATTCGATGCGTGATAGTTCGACGCGTGGTGATTCTACGAGTGGTAATTCGACGCGTAGGTGCTCGGCGTGGTAATTCGATATGTGGTGATTCGACGCGTGACAATTCGACGCGTGGTAATATGACGCGTGGGTATTCGGCGCATAGTTATTGGGTACCCATAGTCCGTAGAGTCTCCACAGTCCCTAACACCCCTTGATTCCCTATATATCCATAGTTTCAGTCTCCAGTGACAAGTTCGCTAGGATCTCCACAGTCCAGTCCCTTGGATCCCTAGGTCACATCCCCACATTCTCTACAGTTCCTGAATTCCCTAGATTCTCACAGTCCTCGGAATCGCCATATTTCCTAACTTCCCAGAATCCCTACGTTCCCTTGGATCATCACAGTCTCTACTGTAGACAAGCCAGGAATTGGCGCGTAGGTCGAGCCAGAGTAAAAGAAGCCACTCGCTCCACCTATCCACCGTGAACACTTCCAGCTACATTTCGGCAAATAAGAATAATGACAATAACTGCTGAACGCAATTCGCTATCTCTCTCGAGACGTTTGCCGACTTTGGCCTAATTAGTACACGAGCCAATATACCGAAAAGGCGTTCATTTTTATATTCTGACCATTAGTAGCTCTAAACACCTGGGTCACCAACTCATGGGTTGACATTAGTACGTCAAATATACTATAACTTACTATTTCATTCTTTTAAAGTCCTAACAATGATCAAGAAAAATAGTGGTCCATATTACTCTAAACGTTCTTCAAAATGGTTGATTCGTCCGGTTTTTAATCACCGACATTTCCATCAGGATCAAGAGAAAAAACAGATTCGATCGGTTGGTGAAACACGAAAAGGAACGCTACGAAGTTCAATGTTCTTTTCGTTCGTCGGCGAACACACACGCGCATACACATACGTAATATCACACATATCTGTGCATACATAGCATGAAAATGGTCGAGCATGTTTCATGGAGGCATCGCTTATGAGCTGAGTGTGTAGCGAAACGAAGAATTGGATGTAAAAACAGAAGGGAAAAAACGAAGGGGGAGGAGAGAAGGAAGCAAAAGAAAGGTCCCCCATAAAAATTCGAGTCCCGGAAAAATGTCGAGCAAGCGGGAACGTATGTACATATGTACAGTATGTTGTAACCGCTCTATTCTTTCGGTTTCGGTTTGTTTTCGAAACTTTATCGTTGGCTAACGTGCTGCAATTCTCTGTCGTACATGGTTGCTGTTGTGCTCGTAAAAATATGAAAATGTTCGATCGTAAATCAGCTTCTGTCGTAACAAATTGAAAAATTCCTTACTGCTCGTAAAAATACGATGAAATGCAAATAATCACATTGCTTTATGGTTTTTTTGGTGACTCGGGAAATTTGAAAATATTCATTATTCGTTTATTGTTCTTTATCGAATCTCTCAATGAACCTTATTTATTTGTGTTCATTGTTTCTATAAAAGTGCATTAGACAATCTTTATTTATTGATTTGATCAAAATACATTGTTTAGTTGTTCATCAATGATTCTCTAGAGATAAATTGTTTAATAATCTCTTAAAAAGATATTATTTTAATATGTTGAGTGTATTATAATAATTTATTAGTATATTTAATGATATACTTTATTTATGCATTTATTAATTATAATAAACACAACTAAATATTAATACCAACATTATCAGAATTTAACCATGATATATCGAGAGATGGTTCAGATATTGATTAATTAAATATTCCATCGGCTCAAACAATTCACAGTTCATTTAACACAATCTCTATAAAGTGAATCATTGCCTATTCGATAATTATAAATGTTTACAATTGTATTTATTTGGAATAAGTATCTTCAATAATTCAAATGTTTTCAGCTAAAGAAATCATAAGGCAAGAATTAATGCTCCCGAACCACAATATGATGATATTTGATTCGAATAACGAATCCATTAGTTACACAAAAGGCCCTGAATCATTACGTTCTCCGGCCATATGCCTCGAGAAATTTATTAGATTGCTATTACGAAATGCCCGTTGAAATTCCATATTCGTGGATCTATAATAAAATCCCGAGAATGCAAATGGCGGTATTAAATAACCTCCCACTCGTGTGAACGCTTCGTTGGAAATTTCGATGAAAATGGAGGAAATTGCATGTAACTATGGTTCTTGAACAAAGAGAAAAGAGAAACGAAGGAATTGTAGCATGATACGTGGTTTGTCGGAGTCGGAATAAAAGGAAAAACGTGGAAGGAACTTTTGGCGGGAATTCGGGGCTTGTTTGAATTGTGTCTATGGTAGCATTGCCATTCGTGTACATACTTGTGTGTTTTTCATTGGTAGATTTTGGTGTGAACGATGAAAGAGAAACGAACGGTACGGAATTAACGTAATTAACATAATCTAACTGAAATCTAATGAGAACAATCTTTATGTTATATTACAATTAAATTAATCGAAGTAGTTTCAACCTGATTCAACTTCATTGATATCAAGTTTAACTTGAAGTCTATTATAGATAAACATTGAACTAACCTAATTCTTATTAACTTAATTTAATTAATATAATCAAACCTAACCTAAATCTAGCCCTTTGTTTAACAAAGTAAAGCTAACCTAACCTTCGCTGCATTAATATAACCTAACTTAAATCTAATATAAACCTAGTCCTAACCTAATTTTTATTAGGGTTAACGTTATTAACATAACCTAACCTTAAATTAACATAAACCTAGTTTACAGTACAATTAACCTAACCTAATTTTTATTAAGGTTAACTTTATTAACATAACCTAACATTAACTTGACATAAACCTAGTTTACAGTAAAATTAACCTAACCTAGTTTTTATTAAGGTTAAGTTTATTAACATAACCTAACCTTAACATAAAATAGTTTCCAGAAAAATTAACCTAACCTAATTTTTATTAAGGTTAACTTTATGAACATAACCTAACCTTAACTTGACATAAAATAGTTTCCAGAAAAATTAACCTAACCTAATTTTTATTGAGGTTAACTTTGTTAACATAACCTAACCTTACCTTAACACAAACCTAGTTTACAGTAAAATTAACCTGATCTAGTTTTTACTAAGGTTAACTTTGTTAACATAACCTAACCGCGATTAAAACATAAAATAATTTCTAGAAAAATTAACCTAACCAAATTTTTATTAAGGCTAACTTTATTAACATAACCTAACTTGACATAAACCTAGTTTCCAAAAAAATTAACCTAACCTAATTTATATTGAACCTAAACTTAATTGACACAGTTTAACTCAAAATCAACCTGAATCAAAAATCGATGTTTTTAGTAAAAAAAAATGTTTGTTGAGATGATAAAAATGTATTAGATGCTAAATAAACGTACTGGCCGGTGGTAAAACGAAATGAAAAAGTATGCGAACGTTCAACCGTGAAAACCGAGGAGTTCAAAGCGGTGGCCTCTCTGTTAGGCGTGATTTCTCGCGACTCTCCCCTTTGCCGGCGCAATAAAGAGAGGATCGATATTCTGGACGCGTGTGTATACCAGGGAATCCCATGCACTTGTACATACAAGAGCGTATCTCTTCCAAAGAGGCTGTCAGTCGCGTCGATGCTTGGAAGTTTCAACCACGCGTGTGAAGATACTTGAATTCGGCTTTCTAACCAAAAATATTCGACCGAACCGCGGAAAATTTATCCTGAAAGGATAAATAAATTACGCCGACAAATATTTGTCTTTGTACAACTTTCGACGAGGTACTCGAAAGTCTTGTGGCATTTGCTGAATTTTGTTTTTAATTGTAAAAATGTGGAGTAGTCGCGAGAGTTGATAATAAATTCAGATCTAATTTTAATAACAATAATATTTTTAAAATATTGTGTTGCAGGAATGTCAAATGGTATTATAACAAAATTAGATTATAGAAATATTTAGAATTATCATAAATCTATTGAATAACAAAAGTATTGAATGATATTTAAAAAATGTTAAATAATATACAAATACTAAAATCAATAAAATTGAATAAAAAATAAATCAATAAATATTAATTAATACTTATAATCAGTAATCAACTTTTGTAAAAATTGAGTTTCAACCATTTTTGACGTGTAATACTTTCCATATATAGCCAGAAGCGAGACTATCGTAATGGAACAATTTTGAAATTGGCAATATAAGAAGAGGAAACTATATGTACTTTCTACTTTATTTATACTTTAGTATTAAGTATTTCTTGCGTTACCAATTGTTTCAATTATCAAATTTAATTCAAATTATATAATCAACATAAACAATAATATAATAATTTATTAAATAAACAATTTATAACAAAATAGTATAATTAAATAAATTAATCAGTAATGCAACAAATCTTGTACAGCTCTAATAAAAGAAGGAGGTAGTTCAAACGATTCTCTCCCTATATTGCCGAATTGTTAAAAAAATCTGAAGCAGTTAATTTAAACACTTCTCTTCCTATATTGCCAAAATTCAATAATTAAAACCTGCAATACTTTAAAAGAATTTTATTCGTGAAAATAGCAAATGATTAAGATCTGATACTATAAATGTAATTAATGTCCTGCTGTAATTAAATCGTTCTAAATTTCCTTGGAACTTAAACTTTGTCTTAACGAAAGATAAACATTGTTGAAAATAAAAGCAAGTTTGTTGTTGACGCTGTGAATTTCAGCTTCGTTAAGATAAACATGCAACAGTGTGTGCATGCTCTGTAAATTTATCGTTGTTGTTGTATCGCTGTTATTATCAGTTAAGTAACGCTTAATTAACTATTATCTCAAACTTTATTAGTATAATATAACAATTCAGCCATTTCTCAGCGTTTATTGGGGAAAATCAGCTTTTTCTCGTGAAACATTTATGAAGTTACAATGCAGCGTCTGTTGCTTTAGTAGCCTCTCGTTATATTGCCATCGGTGAGATTGTTGGAGAAGACAATTTTAGAATTTAGAAATGTGAAATTGAAAATGTTTCTAGATTCAAAAAATTGCAAATGCAAAAACTTTAAATGTACAAATTGGAAAATCCTTAAGTATAAAGTTGAAAACTTTGAGAATTCGAAAATTTGTAATCTTCTAAACCTTCATCAAATCAAATTGAGCGAAGCTGCAAAAACTTAAGAACTCGAAAATCTGAAAATTTGAATGTTTTAAAATTTCTGTACCCACAATTCTGAAGGATCATACAAAAACGGCAATATAACGAATATCTACTGTACTCTGTCTACGTACCTATCCAAATTACTCGTACAAGCACTGGATTTGAGCAAAATTTTTAGCAAAATGCTACCACAATTTTACAAATCTAAAACGAGATCTACACAATCGACAATAATGTTGCAACAACTGAAACGTGCAGTATAATTTCTCGTAAAGAACCGAAGATAACATCAGCCTCTGCGATTGCTGCAACGTGATGGAATATTGTTTCAGTAATAACTGCGGAAACGATTAAGTATGTGCATTTTAATCAAGCATATTGTAAGTGCGCTTGAAACGGTGACATCAGGACGCCATCATAAATTTCTCTCGTTAAACTCAACCATGGCAAATGGTGGAGACATTAAAATGGCGTCGAAGCTGTGGCCGCTATTGTCCCATCTCGAAAATTGATTTTCCTTGCAAATCAAGTTCATGGCAATAAAGTTTGTCGATCGAAATTGGGTCGACTCTAAAGAAGTGAACCATAATATTTACGAACTCGGAGACAAAATGGAGTCTCGGAAAATTAAAATGGCGACTCTTCAGATATCTTTAGTAGACGAACCATAAAAGACTGGAGGTCGATGAACTGTAAATTTATGAAGTAACCGTTTGTTGCTTATCAGAATTTTGTCAGCGTCCTCAAAATACGTGATAACGTGTAGATAATTTTAACAATAACGCGTATCGGTTACGCTAACTAAACGCGACATTATGATGGCCCGTTAATTTCGCGTCGAGCGATTATTGGCTCCCAAAATGCATGCACAGCCGGTATTCTCCATCGCAAATTAACTTCGAGCGATATTTATTATGAAAAGCGTTGCAAATTACAGACCCTGCATTTCGTCGGTGAAATATATGTAAACCTGGATCCGCTTTAAAATTAGGATGACTATAGCGTGGAGGAGGTAGGCATACGTACAGTTAGGTTGCAGTGAAATATAGTCATTTTAAAAACCTTCCAAATTCAAAAATTTCCAAAAGCCGTATTTTTTACGCACGAACCTAACCTCTAACGACGAGAACATACAAAGCATTAGTGAAACAAAAACGTGTGTGGGTGTATTCTTAATGACAGACATACTCGCGCGATGAATGATGATTACACGTGCAACGGAATCGTTGCGCGGTAAATGAAAAGCAAATGAGTGAATCTAATTTCAATTTGAATAAGCCTCTCGAATGGAGATCTAACATCTGTTTGATGTGCACTCCTCTCTGATCATCCGTATCAGCCTGTGCACGTGGCGAGCAGAGTAAGGATCGAATTCAGGGGGATCGAGGAAGCTCGAAAAGCAACATTTGCACTACCTTCTAAACAATGTAACGCGCTTATAGGATTTAACGCAAAGTGCATGGCCGACGACGCGTCATGGCGATCCTATTACCCTTAGATCACTATAGTCGGAGGTTACGTAAAGTAGATAGAGTGGCACGGATGAACGATACCGATTTCAGCTGCGAACATCTAAGTATCTCACGAAATCATCGATTAACTCTTTCGATCTTCGTATATTGCCGTTTTCTTCAATAACGTTGCGGTCAATTGTCGACTGTTCAATTATGTAACGGTCATTTATGTAACGGTCAATTATCAATGATGCAATTATATGACAGTCATTTATGTAAACTTCAATTATCAGTTATTCAATTATGCAACAGTCATTTATATACTTCAAGTATCAATTATTCAGTTGTCATTTACGTAATAGTCATTTATGTAACGGTCAATTATCAATGATACAATTATATGACAGTCATTTATTTAAACTTCAATTATCAGTTATTCAATTATGCAACAGTCATTTATATAAACAACAAGTATCAATTATTCAGTTGTCATTTACGTAATAGTCATTTATGTAACGGTCAATTATCAATGATGCAATTATATGACAGTCATTTATTTAAACTTCAATTATCAATTATTCAATTATGCAACAGTCATTCATATAAACTTCTATTATCAATTATTCAGTTATCATTTAAGTAATAGTCATTTATGTATCGGTCAATTACTAATTATTCAATTATATAACAGTCACTAGTGTAACAGTCAGATAATTACACAATTATGTAACCGTAATTTATGTAACGGTCAGTTATTTATGTGACAGTCATTTATGTAGCAGTCAAATATCAATTGTCCAATTATATAACAGTCATTTATGTAACAGTCAAGTGTTAACTGTTCAATTATATAACAGTCATTTATGTAATGGTCACGTATAAGTTGTTCAATTATGCAGCAGTCACTTGTGTAACAGTCAGATAATTATTCAATTATGTAACTGAAATTTACGTAATGGTCAGTTATCTATGTAACAGTCATTTATGTAACAGTCAGGTATCAATTGTTCAATTATATAACAGTCACTTATGTAACGGTCACACATAAGTTGTTCAATTATGTAACAGTCATTTACGTAACGGCCAAGTATCAATTATTCAATTATGTAACGGTCATTTATATATATTTCTGTTATCTATTAATGGTCTTATAACAGTTGACTGCTTGATCGGTTCTTTGATAGGCAAAAATGATATGAATTAGACAAAATAAATAATTAATTCAATTTAATAATTAATAATTACTAATAATTAATCTACATTAGTTAGAAGTTTGCTTTAATCGTAAATAATCCTTTAATCCTTCGTTCCTAAATGAGGCACCCTGTGTACAAAGCATTGAAAATTTTGCTGACTGCAGATTGCACACACGTATATCGCACACGACAAACAGCGATATATCGCGGTGTACTTGTGTACAGTAATCACAAGTTTCGTGATCGTATACGACGTGAATATCGGTACGTTTTGTGACCGGGTTACGTTGACACGAGCCACTCAACAAGTCAGCGACTTGCCGTTGCCAACTTAAAGCCGCGAATACACTGCGCTTTCCCCTAAGGGTCTCTTAAAGAGGATCGTCGCGTGATGCGACAGCACAACTTATTCCCCAGACATAGTCCTTCGAAAACTGGCATCGACTACGTTCGTCGTTTATCGATTATAAGCCTTTGCTGTCTGCCAAAACGATGCGATAATACTTTACTTCATGATCGGATCCTTATATATGACATTTAGGCGATTTATCGAGAAACAATTCTTAATTTATTACTTGTCGAAGCAGTTTCCGGTGCTTTCTAATATTTATCTACCTTAAAATTCTTTTACTTTATCTTTAGTTTATTTTTAAATTCTTTAAGTTCATTTGGATTTGTTTTTAAATTTTTTCCTCTTTCGAATTTTCAAGTTTAAAAACTTTATTTTTTACAAACTTTTAAATTTTTGTTTTAAACTTACAAATTTTTGCAATTTATAAGTTTAGGTATTGGAAGGTTTTACGTATTCAAGCCTAAAATTTACAAACGGCAATATAACGAAAGTCTGTTGAAATAAGACTCTTTTCTTTATTTTCTTAACCTGATTCTTATAGAGAATGTAACGAAAAAGCATTCTATAGTATCCATTTGTAACGATAATCTTGATCTTCGTAAGCTCTAGGGAAATTTTTTCCCCGGTTGCAGGTGTAAGCGTCGCAACTAAGGAGAATAACTACGTCGCGTCGTTGAGACAGGTATAAAGAAATTGTTGTTGTTTCTTCAGCTATCTCATTTCGTAGATGTGCTTCGATCTTTTTTCGGATTTCCACACTGTCGTTTGTTAGGGTGGCCATTTATCACGTTACAATCTCATCAGTAACGAAATACCTTCAGCCACGCAAGTGATGAATTTGCTGACAATTGATAATTATTGGGGTTACTAGGTTGTGTTGGGGATCAGAGTGGGTCTAACCTTCTCAAGATATGAATTGCGTGATTTTCAACTTACAACTGCAAATTTTTAATGTTTAAACTTTCATAGTTTGAGGTTTCTAAATTTTCAAGTTTTGAGATTATTCATTTCTCAAATGATAAAATTTCTAAATTTTGAAATTTCCGAACCAAACCTTCCAAGCTTACCATGCTTACTTTCCAAGCAATTTTTAAACTCAAGAAATTTCAATTTCTCAAACTATTAAATTTCCATCCTTAAATTTTTGAATTTCCAATTATCGAACACCTAAATTTCCAAATATCTAAATCCCAAAATTTCTAAATTCCCAAATCCCTAGATTTTTAAATTCCAAAATCCCTAGATTTCTAAACTTCCAAACAGCTAAATCCCCAACTTGCTAAATCCCAAATCCCTAAATTTCCAAATTCCTAAATCTTCAAATTCCAAAATTTCAAAACCCCTAAATTTCTAAATTTTTAAAACCCCAAATTACTAAATCCCAAATCCTCAAATTTCCATATTCCTAAATCTTCAAATTCCAAAATTTCAAATCCCCTAAATTTCCAAATTTCTAAAACCCCAAATTACTAAATCCCAAATCCCTAAACTTCCAAATTCCTAAATCTTCAAATTCCAAAATTTCAAAACCCCTAAATTTCCAAATTTCTAAAACCCCAAATTACTAAATCACAAATCCCTAAATTTCCAAATTCCAAAATTTCAAAACCGCCAAATTCCCAAATTTCTAAAACCCGAAATTACTAAATCCCAAATCTTCCCAATTCTCAAATCCCAAAATTCCTAAATGTCTAATATCCTACAAATCTATCCTAACCTATAACGCAGCATCAAAATCAGCATCCACCATTTTAATCCTATTAGAACCATCTACTACCAATCTTACAATTCCCCATACCACAATTTTATATTATCCATTTTACAATACACAAATTACTCAAATTGCAATGATACTAAAAATCACATTAAAATATTAAAAACACATAAGAAGAAAGTTCCATTTTAGGTTAGAATCACTATACAACGCTATATACATTCCGAACGCATCCTGCAGCGAAACTTTCTGATAACAGTTTCCAGAATTTTGGCAATTGTACAAGAGTTCCTCGTTTCGGGTTAGCACACGTAATACAGTTTAATTATATCGCAGGAAAGTTTGGATAACAATACCGAAAACTTCGCGAAAGTTCGAATCCATACCGGCGTATATTTTAGAAAGATTCGAATTCGTACCAACACAAGTCTCTCCCTGTTCTGCGCAACTCATGTTTTTCGCATAACCTCGCTAACGAACATGCAACGAAAATTAGCTGCAGTAATTCCATTTTCAAACTCTCTCGTATTTTCATCAAATGTATTCAATTGTTTTATCATTTTATCAGCTCGTGTTATCGAGAAAATTAAAAATTATGGATAAATGGCTATATAATGCACATTTGGTTTTTAGTTTATGATATTAACTTTTTAATTTTTGTATATATATAATGTTTAAATTGTATGTACATAAGTATTTGGTAGTTTAAAATGATATGTGATAGATCAAAAGGAGACCCATGTGTACTATAATACACGTGATATGGTGGACTCTCGTTATATTGCCTTCTTTATACAGACTTTCACGTAGACTAGTATATTCTAACTATAAGAGTAAATATAACCTACTGACCAATCTAAAATACGTATACCGCCAACTATTCTCAGTATATTACTACTTCTAACAATTTACTATTCCTATAACTTTATTCACTGCAATATAATGAGTCTGCTATATAAAATACATAACATACTGTATAAAATAACAGTACATACTATATAAAATAAGAGTACATACTGTATAAAATAACAGTCACTGCATAAAATAGGACAATAAAATCCTAGTACTTTTCATAAAATAACTATACCTCCAGCTTATGGTATCTAAAAATACTTTTCATCATATTTAGTATCCACTAAAACAATATAACCCTCTAAAAGATAGTATCTATCATAGTATGCAACGAAATGATCCGTCATAGTACTAAAATGATAGTACCCTGCACAATATCTATAACAAAATAATGACAGTATATTTTATAATGGCGGATACAGAAGCGATGTCCTTAATAACATCGTGCTCTCCGTACATTTGTTCCCTTACGTGAAAAATAGATTATATGACCGGAATCTCTGGAGTATTCTTCGTTGCATTATCTTCGTTGTTAGCAGAAGTATCCAATCTATTTTTAACGAAGCTGCTCCCCAGTACCTTGTTTCAGACCGAATTAATTTTGCACATTTCTTGTTCACGTTAACTTCTTCCGCTCTTTCCGAGGCTATTTAAGGATCCACGCTGGAACATCGGGAATTATTCAGTTGATCGTTTGATCCTTCAATCGTCCATTTTTTAAAGTGGAGTTGCGGTAGATGGCGCTGAGCATCGTACCCACAGACTTTAGGTATTTTACAATTTTTCAACAGCCTCGGAACTTGAGCTTATCTAACCTAAACGTTGAATTGTTTCGTTAAACTAAATAGACTCGTTCTTAAATTTATCATTTTTAAATTGAAACAGTTCCAGTATAAAGTAGTCTCAAAACTGAATAAATTGTAATAAAAGATTATACAATACGATAGTAATATAAAACATTAAATTACAGTAATCCATGAATCATGCTTGAAAATCCACATAAGTTCACAGCCGAACTGTCAAGGTGCTTTTCCAGATGAAATCTGATAAAAATAGCCCCACACTTCTTTCTTCCCACGAAATAAGAATCTACGAGATAAATATATCTTTTCATCTGGAAAGAGAAAGTTGTCTTTCAAACGTTGACACCTGACAAAAAATAAGTACGTTCCCCTTTGGAAGCGTTAAAATTTTTTGTTAAACATTTTTCCGGAGGATGCGTTCGAGATATTTAGAAATTTTGAAACTTGTTTTCAAATAAACAGCCATGTGGGGGCGGGGCCACCGACCGCCATCTTGAGGATCCTTGTCATCCGCCATTTTGTTCCCCAAAACTCTGAAGAAGTACTGTTAACTACATTCGTCAGTACAGAATGTTCCATAGCTTCAAATACATGATTAATCGTTAATTATAAGACTTTCACACTTTCTTTAAAAGATACAAGATCGTTGTTAGGTAAGCTTGTATTGTTAAAATGGTTCCGAAGTGCGATACTATTTTAGATGTTCGTAAAAGATTTAAAATGCAATTACACTCATGATAAGGTTCTCAATTCTTTAGAAGTGAACTTTTGGCGCTCTCCAAGTTCTCCCTTGCAAGCAGAACTTCGTTTAACCTCGATAAACAGCCGGAATTTGCAAGTCAAACGATACGGGTATTCCCAATTCGAGCTTCTTATTTTCGAAGCTTTCCCATTTTCGCTTCGTTCCGACTTTTATAGCTCGCCGAAGCTTTCTTCGGGTTTTATCGCGACCTCTGTATGGTCTATCGTGAGGCTGCACTACTTGTCTGTTTAATGTCGGCTTGGCTAAGCAACCGAGCGTATCTTCACGTAAAGGGACGCCAAATAGAGACGAGTGCTTCATTGTTATTGCTCGACGACAATCACTAGGGAACAAAGGTAGCAGCCTTTTAGAAGCGATTGATATTACCAAGGTTTCAGGGATTAGAAATGACTCTTCTGGAGATTGGGACGTGATCGCTTAATTGCTGGATGCATTTACATTGCATGTAGATTCTAAATAAAATTTTTCAAATCTCTATTTCTGTGTTTTGCGATTTTGAAATCTGCAAAATTTCGCGTTTTTGTAAATAATAAATTCGTGGATTCTCAAATTTCGTCACTGCCATAATGGAGCATAAGGGATTTACCATGCACAAGCAAAGCTCCGAAACTCGGCTTTCCTGAATTCTCAACAATCTCAACCCACCGTCAGGTGCTCACGATCTAATCTAATTCTTGCACGCGGTACACCTTGGGTCATTGACCTAACGGCACAATTACCACTGTTGCGTCTACACTAATCGCAGATCAATCAGTGAAATCTAATCAATAACTCTGAAAAGATGTCTACAAAAACCTTGACTACTTTTCAAAAACCTTGCCTTTAAAAATCACTCTTAACGCAAAAGTGCACGTAAACAAAATTGTAAGGATATTCGTACTTTCTATAAAAATATCTTTCTTATTTTAGAGAGTTGCGTTCTATGCTTTTGCAAAATTATTTCTTTTAATCTGTTTTATGAGTGTACCAAGTTTGAAGGAAATCGGTGTGGCAAAGGTTGTGAGTCCACTTGTTAATGAGCCGTTTTCGTATATAGCGTAACGGTGTTGTTTCGCTATATATTCGTAAAAATGAAGCAATAGACATCTAGTCCGCGAATCTTCCATAACAAGAGTAAAATGTAGGTCGCTCGATAATTCCGCCTGATCGGACCATGCTATTTCAACGCGAAATTCATTAGCTCGATTTATCTCGATCTGCAGCTCCTGTCAGCGCTATTTCCGGCAGGTTACTTCCTCTTCGCGCGACGATGCATGCCTTGTTCTTCATACGTAAATAGAAAATCACTAGGCTGCTAAATACGATAAACGTGGATGTTGCTGCGAATATCATTCGCAGACTTTGATCATTGTTTATATAATACTATTATAAAAGGAGGAAATATTATAGGCTTTTATATGGAAAATGGGGATCTAGGGAAAGATGGCTTCGGGGAATTAAAATGGTAGTTGGGCTTTTGGAAAATGGCGGTAGGTAGACGTTTATTATTCGTGTAAAGTGGATGTTGGAACTTTAGACATTTTTTGAGTTTTAAATACTTAAATTTCCAAATTTTCAAATTCATAAATTTTTAAACTTACAAATTCCAAATTTTGAAATTTTGAAATTCCAAAATTTAGGAATTTCCAAGTTCCAATATTTCTAGGTTCAGAATTTCTGACATTCCAAAATCCCCAAATTCCAAATTCATCAAATTCAAAAATCACCTAATTTCAAAATCTCCAAATTCAAAAATCGCCAAATTCCAAAATGACCAAATTTCAAAATCCCCAAATTCCAGTCTCCAAATTCCAAAATCCCCAAATTCCAAAGTCTCCAAATTCTAAAATCCCCAAATTCGAAAGTCCCCTAAATCCAAGCCTCAAAAATCCAAATTCACCTAATTCCAAAATCTCCAAATTCCAAAATCCCCAAATTCCAAATTCATCAAATTCAAAAATCACCAAATTTCGGAATCCCCAAATTCAAAAGTCCCAAAAATCCAAGATTCTAAATTTCCAAAATCCCCAAATTCCAAAGTTCCCAAATCCACAGTCCTCAAATTCCAAAATCCTCAAATTCAAAAATCCTCAAATTCAAAAATCCTCAAATTCAAAAATGCCCAAATTCAAAAATCCCCAAATACCAAAATCACCAAAGTCTCCAAATCCCAAATTTCTAAAAATCCAAATTCCCCAAAATTCCCTAAAACTTCAAAATCCCTAAAGCACGAAAATTCGAAATACGTTGTCGTTAATCACACTGTCGTCGTACATAGAACATTAGCCTTAAACAGAGACGTAAAACACGGATTCAATAGACATGAAACCTAACCCATGAGAGCAGCTTAAATTGACGATCCCGTAAAGAAGTTCGTAAAAGAAACGAGACGTTCAATACGTTACGTTGGACGTCGGTTTAACTAGTGTCTCGCGAGGATCGGATTGTTCCCAATAAACCTAGCTCCCACACGCTTCTCAAAATAAAGAAGTCAATATACTGCCGAATATAGCCGAATTACACGCTTTATAGCCGCACCATCTACATTCACCCGCTGACTATCGAAAACATGCGAAGATTTACTGAATTATTGTAGCGTTTCGCTATATTGCCATTATTTATATTTTTAGGTCCAGGCGAAGACCATTTTGTGTACTTTTGTGACGCCATTTTAAATTTTCAAGTTTCAAGCTTATGAAATTATAGATTTTCAAATTTTAAGACTTAAATATCACGAAATTTTCAAATTTGTAAATTTACATACATTTTCATATTTTTAGTTTTTCACATTTTGAAATTTATTAATTTATAATTTTCAAATTTTCGAATTTCTCCAAATTTCAAACTTAGTTTATAAATTTCAGCAGTGAGGTACTGAATGAAAAAAACTCTTCCTATATCGCCAATTCCAAGAATTCGTTCCCATAGTTCAACATAACGGCAATATAACGAGAGTCTGCAATAAAAACTTGATACAGAAAAAGTATTTTTACATATGAATAATAACATTGAAGTTTATGTTAACAACAATTGTGAGTAATTGTTACCAATAACAGGTATCTACAGAGGATTAGATTTCTTAGGAACGTGATTTAAAACATTTCTAGCAATTTTCCATAGTAAACGCGAACGTATCTCCTCGGTATTAGCCTTTTTTCAGGAATACAATTTTCGAAACTCGATCGACCCATCAAACGCAATTTGTCGTTCGACGTTGAAACTAAGAGTAAAACTGATAGGGAGAGAACTTGGGAGAGGAAAAACCGATAACGACTTTTCCAGAATTCCCTTCGTAAATGGATTTTACGCTTTTGGTCACAGTTTGCAGTTATAGATGTAGCTATGTGAAAAATAAAGTTGTTAATAGTTTCGAGGATACATCTCTGTCGATAATTGATGCGAATACTACTCTCTTTGTTCCTTTGTTCTCGCGTATTGTATGCCACCGGCAAAAACGTTCTCGATCACTATATGACGAGTTTTCAAGAAAATAATCGACACTTTTTAAGCGAGGCTGTTTTACTTCTTAAAAGACTAGCTAGTAATATTTTTTTAGTTTTTACTATTTTTGCGAGTAAATTTCTTTTTCTATTTAAATTGCTATTGTATATTATTACTATATTTGTTATATTACAATATTTTTGTTATACTCAACTCTTATTTGCACATACATTTTATAATTAATACTTATTTTATATTTTATACTGTTTATTTTTTGTCTCTATTTAAAAGCAACATGAATTAATAATATAAAATGCAAAATACATCATTGAAAATTGATCTTAATTTACCTCCATAATAATGAAAGTTTGAATTGTTCTACTCAGTACGTGACATCTGTTTTCATTATGGCGGCTAACTGTCATGGCCGCCGCCGGAGACTAACGCCTCACCTCGAATTTTATATAAATAAATAATCACAAAAAAATACAAAAAACACAAACTTTAATTAACGTTTCGATTAAAGCAACGTGGCAAGATTCTAACCTAATAGTTAAAATATGAAAATATACTAATATGTTTAACTCATCATTTACAATATTTCTTCTTTTAAATGTGAAATAATGCAAAATTTATCTCTTTTCCTATTATTATCACTTGCATAAGTTTAAAAACGTTGTCTCTTTCGAATTAAAATCGTGCAACGCAGGATACATTGTTCGTACATCTCTATATATGACCACTCGCGCTATGACACAATGTGTTAATAAAATAATTTTTAGTAACACATCAAAATGTGACAAATACGAGTTCCACAAATGCGATTGTAGCGAAAATCAGAGATTAAAGACGAAGGATTAATAGTTCGGGAAAAATAGCAAACGTGCCGGGGCAAATGGGACATCAATCATTCGTTTTGTGCGATTCATCACTGGCCATTCGACGGGGCTAGTACGGGGCTGATGACAAATGACAAGAGAGTGTAGCCATCCTTTGTCACCACTGAAATTGTGAAAAGAGGAATAATAAAAGTTCATTTATTCCGAACAACGCAAATGTATTCTAATCGCGTATTGTTTTTTTTCTTCAAAGAATAAAAGAAACATTCATATAGTTATAAACATAACACATTTCGTGTCTTGTCACTTAACACGTTCGATCCCAACATTACAGGCGCATAGTGCACGCCTTTAATGTGTAATAATACACATGTTTAAACATGTTACTCCTGATATTATACTCGAATTAAATGTTGAAAAGGACATTTATATATAAAATCTTACAATACAGACAATTTAAAGCATCTTATATATGATATTATAAAATACAAATAATTTTAAGTTTACAAATGAGCTGATCTTTCAAAATTGTTCCATGATAAAATCACTTGTAATGCGTTGTCCGCGGAAAACTAAAACGGTGGACAAATGGTAAATAAACGAGGGGTTCACTATGCAGAAAAATCCATAAATGTACGATTCGAGACACAGTAACTTCTGAAACGGGTTTTCTATTAACGGGGTGCAACGAACCTGTTCATGATTAATTGCACACCGCTTGAAAGTCAACTTTGATGCTATTTTCTAGTGTATTAAACCCTCAGCCTCTATAACCGGGTACGACCGCCGGTAAAGTTCATTAAGATTTTCAGGGCGATGAAAATAATCTCTCATGCTCGCGAGGCTTTTTAATTAATTTCATCCGTCTGACTGACTTTAGTTTACCATATCGTGGTAAACGTCGCGTTCATACACGTAGACAGATGTGACGAGCATTTATCATTCTAAACGTCAAACTGCCTTAATTAGTTTCGCGAAAATTTCACCGCATATTTGTACAATTAACTTTCCGATTGGTCAGCTCCCAATATTTATATGAACAAGAGGTCGATCAAAACTGGACAAAAATTATTTGCAGAAATAAACGTTAACATTTTTGTTCAAATTAAAAGTTATCATTAATTTTAGAACATCTGATATCCAGCTCAATTTTGATTTTAATGTAGTTTGAAAATTTTGCACCGTAATGATTTGAATATTTAAACTATCATATTAAATTAATATACATTTTTTACAATAATAGTTATTTAAAATTTTATGCCATATATCGAAGACGACTAATACGACGCCATGTTTGACAACAGAAATATGGCGGGAAATTTAAAATAGTTTTAATGACTGCATATAATTTTTTCGATACTAATAGAATAATACACATTATGCAAATTCTGTTTCTAGCAATCCATTATGAAAATTACGGGGATTTTAGAATCGCGAGTTAAAGTAATTTTTAAATCCACATTTATGAATATTTTCGCTGAACGTATCTGACAAGCTTTTGCCTCGCACAGCTTTAATTTATAAAACTTATTCACGGTCCTGATGGATTCGATTACCGCGAAATGGAAGAGCTAATATTAATAACGTTATCGATAAATATCGATAATTCGATATACTGATGACATTATTAACATATCGTTAAACGAGAGTAACTGAAATGGTGTTTACCATGTAACTTAATCGTTCAAACTGATTTGTTTTCGGTGAAATTTCAAACCTAATATAACCTAATCTTGCATGTTGTGTAATCTGATCATTCTGGTTGCGTTGATTGCGTTAGGTTAGATTTTAAGGTTAAAGGGATTTGATAACACATATCGAGTTAGGTTAGGTTTTATCTGAAGTTAAAGTATTAGAGATTGGACAAAAATAAACTTGAATGATTAAATTAGGTTAGATTTCATATAAAGTTAAATTTGAATATGAATAAATAAGTTTGTATTATAAAATTATGTTTTAAGTTAGGTTAGGTTTCACATCAAGTTAAATTAGGTTTAAGGATTGAACAGGAATAAATAGTTTCGAATAACAAAATTATGGATCAAGTTAGGTTATGTTTCATATGACATTAGATTACACTTGAATTTTAGACAAGAATAAATAAATATGTGTGATAAAATTATGTATGAAATTAGGTTAAATTTAAAATAAGATTAGACTGAATTCGAATTTTAAACAAATATAAATAAATATGAGTAACAAAGTTATGTACGAAGTTAAGTGTACTGTCCAAATCTGTATCGAAAACTTTCTCTACCTCTTCATATTGTGCACAAAAGCTGTTGTAAAACATGGAGGTAGACTGTAGACACCATAGACATACTTGAAGAAGTCTTATCGGCCAAGTCAACAGAAACCAGACAAGTGACAGCTAAGTCAGAATCTACTACATTCAGGTCAACCCTGAAGAAGTAAACGATAATGTTTACGAACCATCGACGAGACAATGAAAACATCCACAATAGCCTAAACAGCCATAACCTTCAGGCAACATAAACATTTTACGTATCTTGGTCCATATCGAATCAATAAGGCAAAAAAGGTCTTCGACATAAAAGGAACATCCTTTTAGGAAAAATAGTGATAGTAAAGAAAATAAAGAAGAGAAATAAAAATTATATACATTCTACAAACATATATCGTTACTTATAGAAAGTAATTTTAAATTTCCCGCCATATTTCAAACATTCACAGCGATTTGGCGGGAAATTTAAAACGGGTTTCTTCTTTGAATGTTTTTCTTTAATTAATAATTATTTTCTTCTTAGTCACTTTTTGTTCTAACTTCTCAATGAAGTATCAATGTATCTTCTGTGTTATTTTATTACTTTGTAAGATTTTAATGTTATTTTCTGTTACAAATTATGGGTGCAGTTTGGAGTAAATCTGGGGACATTTATAGTTTCAAATGAAGATTATTTTTTGGTTAATATACGTTCTTTTACATTTGCCAAACAGTTGTGTGATAATCGGGAGAATGATTTAAGACAATATTTATAATTATACGGCCAAATATCGAGGGACCGTAAATCTACACGCGCAAGAAGCGATTAAGTAGATTTACCAGAAGCCTCTGATGTGGCTGATAAAACGGTATACCTGTTGAGTGGTCTCCGGAGGCTTGTCAGGTACACGTTACGAACGTATGTATATTTGCGGTTCCTGGCAGAAAGGAACGCGATTAATTTCGGTTTGACTTGCTAAGCAAAATTCACGCTGCGATGAATCTTGCGCCGTTCGCGAAAGTCTGCCAACTTTTGCGGTTTCCGATACTGGACCCTGCGAACGAAACCTGAACACGGCCTTTCATCGTGTTAAACTATTCGGTTTAATTCATTGACGGCGATACTGTACGGGGAATTTTCCACACTCTCGTTATATAGCCGCTATTTATACGGTTCAGTGGTATTACATTCGCGTGGACTCGATGGGTACCGCTTCTTGATCCAGTAGCTCATTTAATTGCATATTTTCAATTTTTCAAATTTGGAAATTTTCAAGTTCGAAATTTTAGAAGTTCAGAATTTTAGAAATTTTTAAGTTTAGAAATTCAAGGTTTCCAAATATTCAAATTTAGGGATTTAGAATTTTGGAAATTTCTATGTTTGGGAATTTAGAATTTTATGAACTTCCAAGTGCCCAAATTTTCAAATTTAGGAATTCAGTTTGGAAACTTTCAAATTTTCAAATTTTCAAGTTTTAGATTGAGGAATTTAGGATTTTCGAATTTAAGAGCACAGAATCTTAGAAATTTCCAAATTTAGAAATTTAGAACACTAGAAATTTTCAAATTTTCGGATTCAGAAGTTTAAAAATTGTCAAATTTTCAAACTGACAGACCTTCAATTATTCAAATCAAAAAATTAAAAAATGTAGGTACATCACAACCTTCAAAGACCTAATAAAAGAATTAAAAAATTGCTATTGGTACATTCAAGTATGGCGCGCTCTGCGGCAATATAACGAGAGGCTCCCTCTTACATTCTTCATTTCGATATAAAAACACACTCAACATGAAATTCGTATTATAGCAAACATGCATAAAGAAATGAACCGTTTCATAACTGGACAGCGAATGGTCCACAATTTAAACACGTACGCAATGTTATTGAATGACCACAGACTTCGAAAGAGTCAATTCATTAATGGCGGCCGATATTCATTCTATCCACTCTCCATGTGTGATATCGCAACGGACAACGTTCTCACTGCGACACCTTCCTACAAAATCAGTAACCCACGCGAGGTGGAGGGGGGAAGGTGGTCGGTCATGGAGAATTGGAAATTCGCGTTAATTCGCCGGACGTTCGGCAGAAACGTGTTGGAACTTCTCGGACACTGGGAAAGTGAAATATTCACCGTAGTGTCTGCCGTTTTCCATTTAACACGCGATTGTGCAATGTCGGCCACGACATTCGAGATTGCGGCCACTCCCTGCTACCACGTGGATCGCAATTTTGCCGGTGGTAATGATCGCGACAAAGCCGGCGATAACGAATAATTTCACGAACTCGTTACGCGGTCGAAAAACACCGAGTAATGTTCGACGAAAATATTGTGCCTGGCGGTTTATTTGCTCTTTGCCTTTACAGAACCGTGTTGTTTTTATTATTTTCTGTTGGGTAAACATTGGTGAAATAGATTCGTAGGTAGAACGAAATGTGGTAAAGCATGTGGGCGATATATGGAGAGTATTTTAAGAAGTTGTAAAATATATATAATTTTATGTGATGGATGTTTATACGGGGGTTAGATGTCATGGTACATGATCTAGTATGGTCAGTTATTAGGATACGGTCAGTTATCGGTATTGTCAGTGCACGGTCTGCTACCGAGACAAGGTTAGTTACTGATACACGATCAGTTGGTAGACGGACTAGTACGTAATCAACTATCAGTCTATTGTCAGCTACCGAGACACGGTTAGATACTGGTACACGGTCAACTACGAGACACAGTCAATTGAGGGTACATGGTCAATTGTCAGTGCACGATCTGCTATTGAGACATGGTCAGTTACTGATACAAGATCAGCTAGTATGTCACGGTCAGTTACCAGTACAAGGTCAACTATGAGTACATGGTCAACTACCAAGACATGGTCAGCTATCAGTATGAGATTAACTATGAGTACACGGTCAGCTACCAAGACATGGTCAGCTATCAGTACAAGATTAACTATGAGTACAGTCAGCTACCAAGACATGGTCAGCTATCAGTACAAGATTAACTATGAGTACACGGTCAGCTATCAAGGCATGGTCAGCTATCAGTACAAGATTAACTGTGAGTACATGGTCAGCTACCAAGACATGATCAGCTATCAGTACAAGATTAACTATGAGTACAGTCAGCTACCAAGACATGGTCAGCTATCAGAACAAGATTAACTATGAATACACGGTCAGCTACCAAGACATGGTCAGCTATCAGTACAAGATTAACTATGAGTACAGTCAGCTACCAAGACATGGTCAGCTATCAGAACAAGATTAACTATGAATACACGGTCAGCTACCAAGACATGGTCAGCTATCAGTACAAGATTAACTATGAGTACAGTCAGCTACCAAGACATGGTCAGCTATCAGAACAAGATTAACTATGAATACACGGTCAGCTACCAAGACATGGTCAGCTATCAATACCAAATCAACTATGAGTACACGGACAGCTACCAGTACATGAACAACTAGTCTATGATGAAATACCGATACACGGTCAGATACGAGTACAAGGTAAACTAGCAGTCAACTACTAGTACTCGGTTAGATAACGAGGCAGGTACTCTAAATAGTTACCCAAATAAATTATACCAAAAAATTTAACAATATTTTATCCTCCTTAAAATCGTCATTGCAAACTACCTGTAATATATTGCCGAAGTTCTGGCGACATAGGAAGATAAGAAAAGCTCTAAACTTTACTGAGCGTGTCTAATCGAATAAATACATTCTTGCCATTTTTATCTGTATAAGTGGACAGCATGAAATATGTTATGTAGTTTAAGAGTCGTATAAATGAGTAAATATGTAATAAAATAGATAGGGAACGCGAGAATGGGAAGCGGAAATATTATGAAGAAGTAGAACAAAACAATCGATTGAGATTCACAGCCAGCGAAAAGGACATTTGGCAAAGTTGCCAACCCCTCGAAGTGCTCTCGTCCGAGATGAAAGTGCTTTCCGAATCCTACCGTGAAATCTATGAAGAGAATATATTCTGAATATATTTATCCTTCCGTGTCTGGTATCGATTCGATGCAAGATTCTAGATTCTGGACATAACTTCCGTTCTGCTGACGATGGTTTTCTTCTTCCGGGAACGGAAATCTGAGAATCGTTAAATTGCGATAAATTTTATGATCCGAGAAACAGAAGAACGTAATAACTTCATCGTTAAATGAGATATAATGGATGACAATTATGCATAAAAAGCTCCCACTCTTGTAGGAATCTAATTATTGACTGCTATGGATATTATTGGGTTATGCTAAGTGTTCTTCGAGAAGAATATGCCGGGCGAAATTATTAATACAATTCAACCTAACCTAATATCAGTTGCCTTCAGCTGATCTAACTTGATATGAGTTATTGCAACCTAACTTAAAATGAAAAGATCTAATTTAACCTAACCTCGTATGAATTTTCCTAAACTAACCTAACCCCATATGAGTATTCCTAATCTAACCTAACCTGAGTAGATATAACCTGAGTAGACCTAACCTGATATGAATAGATCAAATTTATCCTAACCTCATATGAGTATTCCTAATCTAACCTAACCTAAGTACATGTAACCTGAGTAGACCTAACCTGACATGAATAGATCTAATTCCATCTAACCTTATATGAATAGATCTAATTTTACCTAACCTCACATGATTATTCCTAAATGAACATAACCTTATATGAGTATTTCTAATCTAACCTAACCTAATGTGAGTACGTTTATCTCAACCTAACCTAATATGAATAAATCTAACTTAACCTAACCTGATATGAATAAATCTAACTTAACCTAACCTAATATGAATAAATCTAACTTAACCTAACCTGATATGAGTATTTCTAATCTAACCTAGCCTAATCTGAGTTGACTTAATGCAACCTAACCCAAACTGGATAGATCTACCAGAACCTAACCTAATATGATTAGATCAACATCAAATTCTAATCCTAACCTAACATAACCTAATTTTTATGGGAACTTTTTATGCATAAATACCATAGTATTATTGTATTACTTTCTAACGAAAATATGATTGAATTAAATAATTTAAAAAATGATTAAAAATATGAAATGAAAATGTTTTCGTCATAGGTATACCTAACGCATGCATTGTCAAATGTTAAACTTGATGACTATGACTTATAATGATTTACACACTCACACATGCTGAACACATTACACGTACACGTTACACTCACACACACGTACACACGAATTATCCTCACAGTTTCGGGATTGAGCACACCATCGTCGATTGTATTTGATTATTGAACGCCGATAGCCAAGCAATTGCATAACAGTTATTGGTATAAATATTGCGCTAATTGTGCGACGTTCTTGTGTATTATCGTTGCTTAAGAAGTCTCTGTCGATACTTTTGTATGTATGAAGTTATGCTTGTGTGCACTGTTTTACGTGCATACAAATATGTTCTGGATGTGCAACGTTCAACAGATTAAACAGTTAGTGATCAACAATACCGTGCAAAAGATCTATATACAATTTAGAATAAACGTTGGTTTATTTCGTATTTGGTTTCTTGAAAGACATCAACAAACACAACACTACCGATCGAGAATCTTTACAAAATTTTATAATTATGATATTATTCGTTTATAAAAATTCTTAACGAGCCAATTTTTATTTAAATTGGTACTTGTTAAATTTGAAAATTGTATATACAATTATAGTATCAGGTCCTTCGAAAAGTTCTTACATGCACTAGGTACATGTCAGGTTACGTCAGGTTAGGTCTGCTAGTAATATGTTAGATTTTATTAAGTATGTCAGTTAGGTTGTTTTAAATCTGTTTATAATGGGTTAGATTTCATTACGTATGCTAGGTTAGATTTTAAGTACGTGGGGTTAGGTTTTATTAAGTATGTTGGACTGGGTTAGGTTACATCAAGTTTATTTATAATAGGTTATGTTTAATTAAGTATGTTGAGTTAGGTTAGGTCATATTAAGTCTGTTTATAATAGGTTAGGTTTCATTAAATATGTTGAGTTAGGTTAGGTTACATTAAGTCTGTTTATAATAGGTTAGGTTTCCTTAAGTATGTTGAATTGGGTTAGGTTACATTAAGTCTGTTTATAATAGGTTAGGTTTAATTAAGTATGTTGAGTTAGGTTAGGTTACATTAAGTCTGTTTATAATAGGTTAGGTTTCATTAAGTATGTTGAGTTAGGTTAGATTACGTTAAGTCTATTTATAATAGGTTAGGTTTCATTAAATATGTTGAGTTAGGTTAGGTTACATTAAGTCTGTTTATAATAGGTTAGGTTTCCTTAAGTATGTTGAATTGGGTTAGGTTACATTAAGTCTGTTTATAATAGGTTAGGTTTAATTAAGTATGTTGAGTTAGGTTAGGTTATATTAAGTCTGTTTATAATAGGTTAGGTTTCATTAAGTATGTTGAGTTAGGTTAGATTACGTTAAGTCTATTTATAATAGGTTAGGTTTTTTTAAGTGTCATTAAGATTTTCTTAAATTTCATTAAAGTTTTATTAAATTTTATTGGATTTTCTTAAGATTTGATGAAGTGAGTTCATCTTAATACAACCTTAAGTTAGGTTATGTTAAGTCTACTCATCTTAGGTTAGGTTATATTAAGTCTACACATGCTAAGTTACAAATAGAACTTATTGCAACTCGTTTAGCTCTTAAATTAAACTCTAGCATCACTGTTGTATTTTCAATTATCTACCAACATATGTAAAAACTTTTAAAACGACCTGGTATTTACACACATTTCATATGCGTCATAAATTTAATATATTTCATACACCTCGTACACTTTCATACATGACCGGTAGATTAAAAAACAGAATTAAAAACAACCCTTGTTCATTAACGTTAACAAAGAAATTGATGTGAAGCATGAAAAAAAAAAGCGAAAGCGTGAAAATTTTGCACGGTATCGTGCATCCAAGTTATCGCTTGAATTCGAAGCATTCGCTTTAAATCGCTTAGAGAATAAAAGCTCGCGCCAGAAAGAGATCGAATCGAACGCTGATCAATCATGGAAATCGCGGGTGCAACAAATAACAGCAACATCGCGTTGAAATAGTGTATCGATGAAAAAAAATAAACGGTTGTCGCCAGTGCTGGGTCGATCGTGTCCGAATGATCGAAGAAATCGATAGAAATGAAAAAAAAAAATCAGCCGGCGAGACTATTCGTTTCTCCGATCGAAAAAAAAAATATATATATTAGGACTCTGCTTAGCGATTAGTTGTTAATTTTTTTCAGTGTCGACTTTGTTTGTTCGTCATGCTGCACAATATAGTTGAAAGCGAAGGCATACATAGTTGAAGAGGACGTTCCGCTGAATAGTTGACTAGAGATTCTTTCTTGGGCCTTCGTGTTTGGATCGCCCGTTTTCGTCCAGACTATTTATATTAGTGTTTTGCTCCCGTTGCGCTTTTGCGAACACTAAGTGCATCACGAGACATGCACTTTAACTTTCATTTCGGAATTTATTGTTCGTACTTAGCCCGTATACGCGAACTGTCGTCTGGAAACTACTTGTGACACGAACGATATCAAATTTCTGTTCGGCATTCGACATTTTTTATACGTTTTCAAATATTTATAAGACTTGTGGTGTGCACAAATTTCTTGTATTATCAAATATATCAGATTTTATCAAACCTTAATAATTTTTATAAATTCATTTATATTTATGTCTATAAATTCACTTATACTGTTCACAAATTCATCTTTGTAATATTTATAAATTCATTGTGTGTATTGTTTAAAAATTCATTTGTTATAAAAATTTCCCCTTCACAATACATAAAAACCTATTTTTTCAACCTTTACAAATTTATATTTATAATGTTCAAAAATTCACTTGTCACAATATTAAAAAATTAAAAGATTCACTTATCACAATATTAAAAGATTAATTTTTACAAAATTAAAAAATTCCGTTTCCATAATATCCACAAGTTCGTATTTATCTAAATTATTATAGTTACTATAATATTTATCTATATTGATCTAAAACTATTATTAAAAAAAAAAACGAATTTTTTATAATATTTAAAAGACAGTGATGTATAGGTTATGTTACTGTCACAAGGTGTCCAGACAGCACGTTCGTATTTTTTCCGAGTAAATTACACGTGGGCATGAATAATCCTAATCGAAGAAGAAAATGGAAGAGGGACGATACTAATTGCTTGGCTCTTTTGTTTCGCTTAGGTCGATCTAAGACATATGGACGAAAAATCGGGAAGCAACGTGGTGGACGTTGGAGTCGATCTGTCCGAGTTCTACATGTCGGTAGAATGGGACATTTTGGAAGTACCTGCAGTGCGGTGAGCATATTTCACTTACTTCACGTTATATTGCATATATCACACATGAGTTGAATACATTGCAACAAAGTACATTATTCTGAATACTCTTTACAGTCGTTTTCTAGGAAAAATGGCGACTAAAGAAAAGACATAGAACAGCACCGTAGCCTTATATTAAAAAACGGCGATATAAGGAGGTGGAACATCAGTCTCTTTAAACCATCAAATATCATAGATTTCTAAATTTAGAAATTTTCAAATTATTGATCTTATAAATTCCTGAATTCTGGTCCCTCTAAAAGTTGCAATATAACAAGAGTATACTATAGTTCTTGCTTCTCTTGTACAAAAGAGTGCTTCTCTTGTCTCCACTCGTTTAAGTAATTTTCAAATCGAATTTTCTTTTGTTAACAAAACGACAGTAATTAAGATCTGATGTTAGATAATGCAATAGATACCTTGATATTTACCTGCTAGATAAATGATCATTTAACAGCTATACTGTACATTGCACTGTATACTGAATGTATTGTACACTGTACTGTAAATAATATTATAGAATTTGAGTTAGTATTACAGTCCTTAAAAGTAAGAAAAGTTCCTCGTAATTACCTGGAGCCCCTGGCGCAGGGAAATATCGAACTTCCTCTGTACACACATATACAGATTTTATTTAACACGTTAACTGCCATACTAATTGTATCCACAATTAGCTGCATTTTGCATGAACATTAAAAAAATTATTTTTCCAATATCCTTAATCGTAACAACAAATATTCTTAAATAACAAAATGAGTAAATTAGTAACAATAGATGTGAGTAATGGATTTAATCGTTATTCAGACATGAGTGATTTAAAAATTTATGGTGACATGTGTTAGTAATAATCTTTCGCTGAATTTCTTCCGCGAGAATCACACAGAAAGTCGATAACCGATTCTTTAACGAGTCGTTCTTTTTCCTCGAGCGACGTGACCCCGGATCGAATCGGTTTTTCGGTGGATATTTAAACGACTTGTCACGCAAAGAGAATATCATTGCTGTAGTCAAACGGGGCAATGGTCAGACGGTTCTAAATTGCAACCGGGATTTCGATCGATCCGCGTTCGACAGGCCCGTGCTGCAAAATCGTCGTCTGTTGAATAAACCTTAATGAAAAATCGGATTTCAACGTTTAATTCCTATTCACCCTGCTATACTCTTTGAGAAAACGATCAGAGGATTATTTTTGCACGTTGATGGTCCTTTTTAGAAATTTTTGCTGAGCTCTGACAGTTCAATATGTGTTATGATAGGCTTGTCTGAGAGAAGTGGTGATTTGGGTGAAAAGGGTCGTAAAAACTCGCTTACTTTTAGTCGATGAATTTTGCAAATTTATTGAAGGACATATTTTAAAATTATTAAAATTTCAAACTGAAATTAATAAGTTATCAAGATATCGAATCAAGTATCGAGGTATCAAATTATCAAGATAAGTTGACAAGTGACTGAAGTATCAAGTTATAAAATTGTATCAAGTTACCACAATATCAAGTTACCATAGTATGAAATTATCAAGGTATCAAGTTACCAAAGTATCAAGTTACTAAAGTATTAAATTACCAAAGTATCAAGCTACCATAGTATCAAGTTATCAAGGTATCAAGTTACCAAAGTATCAAGTTACCAGAGTACCAAGTTATCAAGGGATCAAGTTATCATAGTATCAAGTTATCAAGGTATCAAGTTACCATAGTATCAAGTTACCATAGTATCAAGTTACCATAGTATCAAGTTACCATAGTATCAAGTTACCATAGTATCAAGTTATCAAGGTATCAAGTTACCAAAGTATCAAGTTATCAAGGTGTCGAGTTACCAAAGTATCAAGTTACCAGAGTACCAAGTTATCAAGGGATCAAGTTACCATAGCATCAAATTATTAAGGTATCAAGTTACCAAAGTATCAAGTTACCATAGTATCAAGTTATCAAGGTATCAAGTTACCAAAGTATCAAGTTATCAAGGTATCAGGTTACCAAAACATCAAGTTATCAAAGTATCAAGTCTCCAAATCCCTAAATCCCCAGATGTACAAATCTATAAATCTCCAAATTTCCAAATCCTTAAATCCCCAGATCCACAAATGTATAAATCTCCAAATTGCCAAATCTTCAAATCTCCAAATCCCTAAATCCCCAGATATACAAATTTTCAAATTCCTAAACTTCCAAATTCTCAAATTCCCAAATCCCCAAATTCTCAAATTTCTAAACCTCATTTCAAAATTTATAATCAAACATAAAAGTGTCCAAATTTCCATGTGTAAAAAATGTATGATCTCAAAATTCAACAAACAAAATCTCTGTACGCAATGTCGCCATTTTCCCTAGAAAATTCTACTATATGCTCGCTATAAAGAACATTCACGGTATTAAAACCGTTTAACAAGACGAGTTGTAAAATTCAGCAAACTTTCAAATTGCATACCGCTATGTAACTAAAGTTTCTTCTCAATATAAACTGGGTAGCTAAAGTTAAAGTGTGCTTACTTTCATCCTCGAAGTGTTTCATTTAGATTAACATTCATGATACTGCTAATCCCCCCAAACTTCTTCAAGTCGAAATGCTTATTAAAAAACTTTCGTATCAAACATTATTTTTCGATTATTTTACTAATCTCTTAATACTTTACAATCTTAAGAAACGTATACTGTAATATTAATGTATATTAAATAATAGTTAATATTAATATTTAATATTTTGTATACATGATTAATACATATTAATATTTATTATTTAATATACAAAATTAATATTATATTGAATATTTAATGTCTTCAACACAAAATGTAGTATGTAGTACCTTTTCATAGTGTTTTTTTATATTTAGAGAGAAATGCAGTAAAATAATATGAAAAATTATTCTTTTTGCGTAGAAACGAAAAATTTTACACCTGCTGCGACGAGCCGTACCTAGATATTACGTTTAATATAACGATGAGAAGAAAAACACTTTTCTACACTGTGAACATAATTATTCCATGTATGGGGATTTCTTTTCTTACGGTGCTGACGTTCTATCTACCCAGTGACAGCGGGGAAAAGGTGAGTATAACAATAATTTATATATTTTTCATATATCAAGTACAATAAATGTATTAATTTTTTTTACTGCAAATTTCAAAATTTACTAAATTAACTACTGAGAAACTTATGAACCTGAAATTTCAAAAATCTATATATTTCCTAATTTTGGAAATTAACAATTAAAGAACATATAACCTTGAAGATTTACAAATTGCAAATTTCCAAACTTGTGAAGTTAAAATTAAAAAATTTGTAAATTTGAAAATTTATAAATATACAAACTTTCAAATTTGAGAAATTAATAATTAAAAACCTTGTGAACTTACAAATTTAAAAATCTACAAATTTCCAAATTTGAGATGTTAACGATTAAAAATCTTATGAACTTACAAATTTAAAAATCTACAAATTTCCAAATTTGAGAAATTAACGATTATAAACCTTGTGAACTTACAAATTTAAAAATCTAGAAATTTTGAAAATTAACGATGAAAAACCTTATGAGGTTGAATATTAAAAAATTTCCAAATTTCCATTCAGTGAATGATCCTGCATAAAGCTAGAAAACGTGATTGGTTATGAAACGATCGAATATTTTTGCCGTGTAGTATTCGTTTGAGGAGTTCAAAGGTTTCGAGCATCAAGGTGAAAAGTTTCATCTAAAGCGATCCGCGCTGAATATTTCAATATCTCGCGAACAATAAGAAAGGCTGCGTCAAAGAGTCGGCCCGTTAATTAAAACTCGCTGCCTGTAAATGCACAGGTTTGTCTTCCATCGACCTAAACGTCCAGAGATATGACCAATCCCGGTCCCTTAAACCGCACCAACCGTTAATTAAAATCGCTAGTGGTCGCGATTCCCACAGTGCAATTAATTCCTTTATCTGTCGCGAGACTGGTCAATGCCCTCTGACTCTTCTTCAACTCCTCGCCTGAACGTTCAAATTTTTCACGGTAAAACGCACGGATCAATCTTCCTCACTCTTTTTATTCTCAATGCAACTACTGAATTATTTTAAATAATTATCAAACGGAAAATTAACTCTATTCTATACTTGCACATATTATATAGTAAACTGTAAATAAAATTTATAGAAATGGTATTGTCTGAAATTGGACAACTTGAGAACATAACTTCACTTTCGCGCATTTTTGTAGATTGACAATTTTACTTCAGGAAAATATTCGGAAAAATTTGGAAATTACATACTTTGTGAATTTTCGGAAAAAGTAAATTACCAAAGTTGAAGTATATCTTTGGGAAAAAATTTAAGAATGAAAAACTTCTACTCTCGTAGAAAATTGTCATACATTGTAAAAAACTACCCCTAACTGTATTATAAAATATCGACAAATTATAAAAACAGTATAATTAGTATTCGTAAGAGCACAATTGTGGAATCACTATAAAATAAATGGCGAAGGCAGTACCGCAAACGTAAAACAGAAGGGGTGGTATGGTGGGACGAATGTAATCGGTAGTTTCCTGAGTTTGAGCGAACGAATGAACCGCGGCAACGAATATAAATCCGATGGAGAAACTTAGAATTTATGGCGGTCGTTAATCATTGTGAGAAAGTTTCGGTGGAAAGCTGGGTTTCCGCAGAATGTAAATTTTATTGAACCAAAGTCCGTCATGCGACCGATCCCTCTGTTCTGAACTGATCTATCGCAATTCTGATTCGTCTTCAACAATACGGATTTTATTCCCACGTCAACGAGAGACTGTTATAAATCTCGAATCTTCCAAATATTGTGCGTTTACGACATATTAGAACACGGTACAAATTTTTATGGAGCTTTAGAGCTAACTCTGGCAGATCTCAAAATGGCGGACCGCGGTACATCGTTTAGGTTGGCCATGTTGTATAACTGTGTACACACTACTCATATTAATATTCCGACAATTACTCATATTGATATTCGGACAATTTTTCGTATTAATATTTGGACACAGTACTATTTATTGTTTTGTGTAAGAAACTGAGATAACCTGTTTAAAATGTATTATACATCAAAAGTATAGTTGAAAAGAAATTGTGCATATATATTTTCAGTCAACCATAAATGGTTAATGTTTCTGTAAGATAAGCAGTATGATAGCAGTATATCTCTACTCACCGATGATACAAGTTAAATAAGTATCTCAACCTTAAGATGGCGCTGTGTCCTGCTAAGTTTGAGGTTAGGTATCGGTCTATTGAACAGCGCAAGACTGAGAAAGTAAAATTGTGGAAGATAGGTCAACCTAAACCTATATTTTAACTCCAATATGTTTATATTACTCTATATTTAATATACACCCAGAAATAAATGTACAATTGAATAGAAGACTCTTTGCTATAAATCATTCATTCTGTACACAAAACTCGCTTTGTTCGCGGCCTCGTTGGGTAGCCTTCGGCTACTCAATTTTTCAGTTCACCATAGCGCCGTCACAGCCAGAAGTTTGCATCCAAAGACTCATCTATCCGCTATCAAATAATTGCGCTTTGCTCCCTGAGGGGATTCGCTCCCAGACCTGGTCTTTTGGGATTTCAAATTTTTCGGAGTTAGGACTTCAGGAAAATCCAATACCTTGGACCCTTAGAACTCATAAGGTTTCTATGAGGTTCCTAGGGTAGTACTATGACATCTAGGGTTTCTGGTGGATACAATCGCAGTGATCTAGGGACCCTAGGGAAGTTGGATACTAAGGCTCCCTAGTGCTTTAGAGATCCGAGTTAAGGTTATATCTTTTACCGATTAGCCTAATCATTTGTATGACCGAGTTGGCACGTCGACCCAGACATGCCACCATGAACACTTCCAGCGTGACATATCGACAAATAAGAATTACAATAACTTCAATTCGCTATATCTAATAGTTCTATCACCGAAAATACCTATTAATCTAGGTGTCCATTCTGACCAATTGTGGCCATAGTCGGTTCATAGCCCAGTACCTGAGTCAGCCTCCTACGTGCCAACTCCTGTATCAGTGAGGTCGTAAGAGGGCTCTACTGAAGAAATACTGTCGACAACCCTGTTCTTGGCGTATAAGCTGATCCAGGTTTAAGGACACACATTAAACGAGTCCCAGTGGAACGTTCTAAGAGATGACCACTGTACTTTTGCCCAATTGTGTACGATAATTAGCAGTGGCCAAATATTAATATGAGTAACTTGTACCATGAGAGTATGAACCTAGGTAAACATCCAGCGGTAATTTCGGAAGGTTACAAAGTGTGCATTTACACCGGGCGCGTATCGAGAGGGCGCACAAAAGGGATCCTTAGCCAGGGACGGTTTTCGAGTGCGGACAAAGCAGCGAAGTACTGAAGTGTGGCTGTGTAGGAGTGGGTAGAAAGGTAAGAGGCGATGGAGAGCAAGAGGTCGTGGTGGAAATGAAAAATAGTCCACGTCGTCGAGCGAAAAGTAACTACTAGCTCGTAGCTACAGATAAGGGAAAATAACGAGGCCGACAGCCGCGCGGAAGAGAACTAATTCGGCGCATATTTCACATGCGTCCGCTTTGCGGCAACCTAAGTATAGGTAAGCACGCCCGTTCTCGGGGATAAAGGAATTAATTGCATCGCTACGCTTAGCCATCCGTCTTTTTCTTTTCACTGAGGGACTTGACATTTTGCCTCCATCGAACCACAAACCGCCGATCTGTTCGACGTCTATGCACGACACGGCGGACTGACTGGCATCTGTCAATTTCCAACGACATTTTTACGGCCACATTTGCGCAGACAATTTGACGTTGTTGATGCGTCGCTTTGCCGAGAGTCGAACAATTTCATGGTCCAAGAGGATGGGGAAATTGAGGGGAGCTGGAATGAAATGTAGCTTTCTTTCGGATGATAACGGAAGAGCCATATCTGTAAATGTGCTGACTTCTCATTCGTGAAATTGTTATGTTCAAGATTTTTTATGGTTCAATTTTTTACTTCTGATATTTTCAAATTTTAATATTATCTACTCGTAGATTCAAGGATTTTCAAAATGAGGTCAAATGCAAAAATTTCCAAATTACCCATTCCCAAATTTGCAAATACTCAAATCTCCAAATCCCAAATTGTCAAATTCGCAACTTCTCAAATACCAAACTTCTCTAATTCCCAGATTTTCCCTGAATATCTCGATAATTCCCCACCTCCAGGGCTCTGAATCACATCGAAGAATTGCTTCGAAACAAAGAACAAGTCATCGAGTCAAGTCAATGAGTTATCAAGTTATCAAGTTATCAAAATAATGAGTTGATAAGTTAAAGTATCAAGTCATAAAATTATTAAAGTATCAAGTTACCAAAGTATCAAGTTATGAAAGTATCAAGTTACCAAAGTATCAAGTTACCAAAGTATCAAGTTACCAAAGTATCAAGTTACCAAAGTATCAAGTTACCAAAGTATCAAATTATGAAAGTATCAAGTTACCAAAGTATCAAATTATGAAAGTATCAAGTTACCAAAGTATCAAGTTACCAAAGTATCAAGTCTCCAAATTCTCAGATGTACAAATCTATAAATCTCCAAATTTCCAAATCCTTAAATTCCCAAATCTACAAATGTATAAATCTCCAAATTGTCAAATTTTCAAATCTCCAAATCCCCACCAATATAATACCTGATAATTCCCCACCACGAGGGCTCTGCAATCACACCGAAGAATTCCTTCGAAACAAAGAACTATCATACTCTCAGCAGAAAATTATAGAGCTATCACCAAAGTTATAAAATGCATAATTAAAACTTTATTACGGAAAATTGCAGTGGACCGTCAGTAGATAACTTCTCTCGTTAGTTATCAAAGTTTAAAGCTAGTACTCCAGTATTTAACAAGTTGGTCGAAACCAGTGTGACCACTGTACAATCCGTTCTATCTATATAACATAGCAAAGCAAACGCAGTAAAACAGAGATGGGGCAGGGAGTTAGAAGGACCGTTGTATTTTTGAGGAAAAAGATGGAGAGACGTGTACACATACACAGATAGTCAGCCTTCGAGGCATGTCAATCAATCCCGGAGAATCGATAAGCAATATCACCGTTCGGTGATTGACCCGCAGCCACCACGGTCCTCGAAATTGCATGCTTCGCGCTTACCAGCTTTTTCATGGCGCTGCTCGTAATGGCGGACACATACCAAGATCCCTTGAATGTTGCTACTTACATCGCTCATACTTCTATCAATATACAGTGGATGGAAATTATACTCGAGAGATTCTTAAAAATATGCGAAAGACTGTTTAACAATATTATTGATACTTGACATAATCTGTACTTCAAAATAATCGTTGACTGTGAATGTAAAAATAAATTAGTTAATTTGTTATGAGTCAGCCATTGTATACCGACAGCGCATGCGCGAGGCAATAGCGCGCGAAATTCAAAACACGTAACTTGAACAGGTTGGTCGTTTAAAAATTTTCCGTTGCAACGTAGTGAATAAATACTAGTTCATTCACGTGAAATGTAAAATATTAGTTTGAAACGATATTTGAATTAAAAATATCTTCAAGAGCAACGATTTTTCGTTGTAAGTGACTTAACAGGGAATAAGCTGTGATATGATTATAAGTTATAACTCGCACTTGTAACTGGGTAGCAAGCGTTAATAGGTTAAAATCGCAGTCGTACTTTCATGAGAATTAGATCCTTTGTAAATCGAGCGATTATTAAGGGTAACCATCGAGGAAGGCGGTGCTTGGCTAGCGCATTCCTTGCTACGGTTAATCACGGTGATTAGTTTAAGCGATCGCCGATCGAACTGTAATTAGTGGGTCGAGACTCTCCCGAGAATAGGGACGGAGATACTTGGAAGGCGTCGGTCACAAATGTCGGGACATTTAACTGGCACCGTGACCGAAATGTCAAACGATTCGACGCTTCATCGCACCGCCATGTCATTGATCGTGATTCGTTCGACACGAAAATAAACCGTCAGGGAAATTTTATCCGCCATCCCGTTTCACTATTTTTATTACCTATACCTAAGATATATCGATTGAAATTTACAAAAAAAAATACGAAGAAATATTTAAAAGAAAATGACTTTTGGACAATATTTGTTGCCTGCTCTTTTTTGTTATTCGTATTTTATTTATAATTGTAACCTAACCTAGATATATCACATAACTGATAATATACACATAATAGTGTTCTATGATGCTCTATTTGAATATTATAATTAATATTTGTGTAAATAATTTTTAATTGCTTACATTCATATATGTATGTTAATATATTTATGATTAAATAGTTTAAACAAATTATGAATCTTGACTTCATTGTTACAATGTTTAATTATTTGTGTAAATAATAATTTGTAACTGTTTACAATCATGTGTGTTAATATTATATTTATGATTAAATAGTTTCAACAAATTATGAATCTTGACTTCATTGTTACAACGATTAATATTTGTGTAAATAATAAATTGTGATTGTTTATAATCATATAAGCACGTTAATATCGTGTTATTAGATGTTAAGTATCATGTGAGGTAAAAAGGAAGATGGCTGTCAGTTAGATGTCGATTTTGGTGATTCGTGGGCAGAGAGCCATATCACGTCGCATCCACGGGCAAAATGCAGTGTCAGTTAACGATCATTACTGTTGATGACCGTGTTGCATTTAACGACGAATTCGATCATTACACGCTGCTACGTTCTAATCTTTCGACACTGATATATTGGCAATTTTGACGTTAATTTGATTAGCACTCCCTCGTCCCGAACTTTGACACGTTCCTTACTCGTTAAAAGCTCGTTAAATAACCACTATTTAAAGAATATCTATTATACCCATCACGTTTTATTAGGTTTTATAAAAGGAACTAATGAAAATTTGAAACTATGTTGTTGTAATGAAAGTTTGAAATTAATAATAATTGAAAATTGTTAAAAATATTAAAAATGTTAAGTTAGTAAATTGTAATAAAAACTTGAAACTAATAAAAATTAATGAAAAATTGAAACTAGTTAAAACTATTAATAATTTGAAACTAGTAAATTTTAATAAAAATTTGGGGCTAATAAAAATTAATAAAAAATTGAAAGTAGCTAAAATTATTAAAAACTTGAAACTAATAAAAATTAATGAAAAATTTGAAAATAGGTAAAACCATTAAAAGTTCATCAAAAGTTCAAAAGTTATACCACTAATTCTGTGTACATCATATAATATTACCAGCGCTAAAAAGTTAAATATAAACATAACCAAGAAATAGTGGAAACTACAAGAAAACACAGGTGTGACCCCAAGGGTCACGCGATCAAATATAAGTAAACAAATCTCCGTGAACTTCGTTGTATCAACATATGGAACAGTGAGATGAAATTTGCAAGCAAAAACTCGGTCAGTTTGCGTGAATTAAACTCCACCAGTCAACTTCGAAAATAACTTTGAGTTTGTATATACCAGATCGTCCGAGTTGATGTTTGCGTAAGCTATATTTGTGTGCACTTGCTGCTACGGTAAATTGGAGAGAAAGTGAAACTCTAGCTACTACTGATTCCACGTTCTGTTTTTACAATTTACTGAACGCTATTCAACTTATGACATGCACTCTTTTTTTTGAATTGACAAATTTTTTTTTTTTTAGGAGAAATAACTGTTCTGTATGCATTTTTAGGGATATTATTTTGTGTTTTAAGGTTGTAGAATTTAGGGGTTGCAAAATTTTTTTAGCTTTCAAATTTTTTAGTTTTTAAATTTCCATGTTGGCAATTTATACGTTCCCAAATTTCTATATCATCTAATTTCTGGATCAAGTTCTCAGATTTCCAAATTCCTAACTCTCAAAATTCTCAGATTTGCAAATTTCTGAATCCCCTAGTTTGGATATTTTCAAATTTCTCAACCCCCAAATTCTGAGGTTTCGAAATTTCTAAATCCTCCAATTCTCAAATTTCCAAATTTCTCAACCCCCAAATTTACAGATTTCCAAATTTCTAAATCTCCAAATTTTCAGATTTGCAAATTTCTAAATCCCCCAATTCTCAAATTTTCAAATTTCTCAACCCCCAAGTTCTCAAATTTTTAAATTTCTAAAACCCCAATTTCTAAAATTTTCAAATTTCCAAATCCCCCAATTCTCAAATTTTCAAATATTTATATTACCAATTCCTGAATTCCCAAATTCCCAAAAAGCCAAATTTCTATGTCCCCCAATGCTCAAATTTCCAACTCCCTAAATCCCTAGATCCCTAAATCTCTAAATCCCTAAATCCCTAAATCCCTAAATCCCTAAATCCCTAAATCCCTAAATCCTTATGTCCCTAAATCCCTAAATCCCTAAATCCTTATGTCCCTAAATCCCTAAATCCCTAAATCCCCAAATCCTAAATATAAAAATCCTCAAATTTCCTAAAGCTCCAGTACTACCAACTCCTCAATTCTCAAATTCCCAAAATCCCCAATTTCCCTCCCACTAATTTCCAAATGTCCCAACATCCACATTCCCACTTTCAAAATTTCAAAATTCCAAATTTCCAAATTTCTACAAATGATGCAAAGCTTCGTATCCGTCTTACGTGGTCGTTAAAGTTTAAATGTTTTCAAGGCTTCCTAACGATCGAGGCTGAAGAACCTGAAACCGATTTCAAAAGCCTGCGTAAAGGTAATCCGCCTTTTACGTCTAATACCGAACCTAGATCTGCAAAGTCCAAAGAGACGCTGCGACAGTTTTAAACCGGCTCTGCTGAATACCTCGTAATGAACTACAGTTTCTATTACCGTAAAAGTTTCTGAGAATTTGTAGCCTGGATGTTTCAAACATAAAATGCAGAATAGGGAATTAGTTATTATTGTTTGACTATGTTTGACAGAAATAAAACCTATACAACTCTTATATAAATTAAATATTTTGATGAAATTGAAAGCAGCAATGCTATATCAATTATTATTTTTTATTTGGCGAAGCGAATCCGAATATAAGACAGTGTGGCCGATTAGCTGGTGACCGCCATTTTTAGCAGCAGCGCGCGGGAATTTCAAACGCATTAAATTACTCTAACAAACACTGACGTCTATAAAGTTTAATATTGAATTCTATTATTGAACACTTAGGTAAATTGTAATACATACACATCCATGTATACATTTTATACATATATCATAGCAATTTATCTTAACCAATAAAAACTATAATAGTTCTTATAAATAGTATCAAGTACATTGATGGTAATTTCAAAAATTGTTAATATATTCAATATCGAAATCAAACGTAAAACTTGAAGCTAACGAATACTACATACACGTCAGATGGGACTATAATTGTTATATGTGTACCATAATTATGCATTACCACGAATTTTCATGTACGTGTGTGTTACTATTGGGCTCTAAACATGGCGGCTTACCGGAAGTTGCGCTATAAATGGCGGAACGAATCAGCGTACGATAAACAGATCAGCCACACTGTCTTTATAGCCATCGTAAGACCGAATTGACTTTGAGAACCTCTTTCGGCGAAACTGAGAAACCCCGGATAAGGATTGTATCCTTGCTTCTCCTGCTCCGTGTAGGGAAGACAAGGATGGCAGACATGTTGGTATACGAAAATGCGATTTCGCTGTTGCAAGATTTCGAAGCGAGGACGAAATACTCGTACTTTCTTTTGTTAAAGGAATCATACAAATTCTTTGTATAATTATACTTGTCAGTACGCAGTCCAACTTTGTAATTTTAATCTTAATACTTCATAAAAACTATATTGTGTACTTCCTTTTTATAAAACTTTAGGAGGCAGATTTCGAAATTGAGATCTATACCGCCATGTATAATTATATTTGACTATTTGATTATAATTACTATATATGTAAATTATATTAGTATATTAAATAAGATTTATAAGAATTTCAACGATTAAATTAATCTCAAAGCGTATATTTAAGGCAAGGTTTAATAGAATAATTCGCCATTACAGGTCACGCTCTCCATCTCCATTCTCATCAGTCTTCACGTGTTCTTCCTGCTGGTCGTCGAGATCATTCCACCTACGTCGCTGGTCGTGCCGCTGCTTGGAAAGTACCTGATATTCGCTATGATACTCGTTTCGATAAGGTAGGTTTTCAAAATATGCTTCAAGTATATTATAACTCGCATAGTTTGCTACTAGCAGTGACTCCTTGGCTTTATCGCCGTCCATAAAGACTGCGAAGTGATCCTCGGTTAACGCGACTTCGGTGATTTCATCAAATTTACGTGTTTAGTTACTTGACACAAAACTTACTGTACGAGGTATATGAGGATTTAGTGATTTGTAAATGATGGGAGTGTGGAGGTTTAGGGATTTGGGGATTTGGAGGTGCAGAGATTTTGGGATTTGGGGACATAGGTGGATATAGGGATTTGGGGATGTAGAGTTTTGGGGATATGGGGATTTGGGGACGTAGCAATTTAGGGACGTAGGGATTTGGGGATATAGGGATTTGGGAATGTTCGAATTTGAAGATGTTTGAGTTTAGGGATGTAGGGACTTCGGGACATAGCGATTTGGGAACATATGGATTTGGGGACGTAGCGATTTAGGGACGTAGGAATTTGGGGACGTAGCGATTTAGGGACATAGCGATTTGGGGACGTAGCGATTTAAGGACGTAAGAATTTGGGGACGTAGCGATTTAGGGACGTAGAGATTTGGGGATGTAGGGATTTGGCAATGTACGGATTTGAAGACCTATGGATTTAGGGATGTAGGGACTTAGGGACATAGCGATTTGGGAACGTAAGGATTTGGGGACGTATGGATATGGGGACATAAGGATTTGAGGACGTATGGATTTGGGGACGTAGCGATTTAGGGACATAGCAATTTGGGGACGTAGCGATTTAAGGACGTAAGAATTTGGGGACGTAGCGATTTAGGGACGTAGAGATTTGGGGATGTAGGGATTTGGCAATGTACGGATTTGCAGACCTATGGATTTAGGGATGTAGAGACTTAAGGACATAGCAATTTGGGGACGTAAGGATTTGGGGACGTATGGATGTGGGGACATAAGGATTTGAGGACGTAGAGATTTGGGGACGTGGAGATTTGTGGACGTAGGGATGTGGGGATGTGGGGATGTGAGACATTGGACATATAAATGATTTATAAGGTCATAGGAGTTTGGGGGCGTAGGTATTTGGGGACGTATGAATTTGGGGACATAAGGATTTTAAGAAGTAGGGATTTAGGGCATATGGATTTTAGGACGTGGGGATTTGTGAACGTAAGCATGTGGGGATAAGGGAATTTGGACATGTAAATAATTTATAAAGTCATATGAATCTGGGGACGTATGGATTTGAGGGCATAAGCATTTGAGGACGTAGGGATTTGGAGACATATGGTTTGGGGATATAGGGATTTGTGGACGTAAGCATGTGGGGATGAGATGATTTGGACATGTAAATAATTTATAAAGTCATACCAATTTGGGGACGTATGGATTTGGAGACATAAGCATTTGAGGACATAGGGATTTGGAGACATATGGATTTGGGGACATAGGGATTTGTAAACGTAAGGATGTGGAGATGTAGGGATTGGAACATGTAAATAAATCAGTGATATAGGAATATAGGGTTACAGAAATTTGGGGACATAAGGATTTGCTGATGTAAGAACTCAAAGGTGCAGAAATTTAAAACTGCAAGTATTAGAATTTTCAAACAAGAATTTGAAAATACAGATACAGAGATTTCGAGATATAGAAACAGTAAAACTTGCAAACAGGTCTAGAAACTCCAAAGCGGCTTAAAACTCTTCAAACCTATTACAAAATTTCCACATCTCCCTGTAATCCCAGTCCCTACCACGCAGGCCAACCTAGAAAAAACATTCACAAGTGTACACTAGTGTACTTTTTAACGACGAAAGGACGATCCCGACTAGTAAAAGCAGTAAAACAAGACATTAGCTTCATGGAGCGGAAGGGAAAGGAGCGTCGGGTGCGGAGGGGCAGGGTGCGCAAAGAAGGAGAGGGCAAGCCGCGGACCTGGACCTTCTCCAAACCCAAAGGGAACTTCCGCTCCTGTTCCCCGTTGTTAGAGCCGCTCGTACAAAACCAAGATTTCAAAGTCGGCAATAAACTGCCGTAAACTGGGGCGCAACGACTTCGCCGGTCTCCCGTGTTCAGTCACTCGTTATTAACATTTCAGGACTTTTCAGAGTATTCGGTCCTTTGCTGTGTCCGTTTCATCCTATCTCGTTCTTTTTCCCTTGTTTCTGTGCCTCTCGCGACGGGTGCGTATTTTATTGCAGGTAAAAATGAACCTCCAGCACACTCCACGCTACGATACACGCAACGAAATAACATTTTTTACGTTTCATAGCGCAGAATCCTTTTTTAGCAGCATTTCGCTACGCTAAGCATACATGTGCGCACTTTTTAAACGGATACGTAGACATTTATGGAGGACAGTGTTATGTGTGTGGACATGTACGGGGTGTCCTGGTTAAATTTCGAGATATCTACGAAAATATTGCTGCTGAGGAGGGATGTTTTAGATGGGAGTATTTCGTATTTTTTTAGGATATTTGAGTGGGGCGAGTTGGAGTGGGACACTGTTTATTTATTATGATGGTAATTAGTTGGCAATTGTTAGGATGGGGAATTTGTTTGTATGGTGACTGATGGTAAAATAAGGAATTTGGGGATTGGAAAATTTAGGAATTTTAGGAGTTGGGAATTTTGGGATTTGGGTTGGGGAATTTGGGGATTTTGGGATTTGGGAATTTAGGGAATTTACAGAATTGGGGATTTAGGGAATTGGGGATTTAGGGAATTGGGGATTTAGGGAATTGGGGATTTAGGGAATTCGGGATTTAGAGAATTAGGGAATTGAGAATTTGGGGATTTGGGGATTTGGGGATTTAGGGAATTGGGGATTTAGAGAATTGGGTATTTAGGAAATTGGGGATTATGGGATTTGGGAATTTTGGGATTTGGGGATTTAGGGAACTGGGGATTTAGGGAATTGGGGATTTAGAGAATTGGGGATTTAGGGAATTGGGGATTTAGAGAATTGGGGATTTAGGGAATTGGAAATTTTGGGATTTGGGTATTTAGGGAATTGGGGATTTAGAGTATTAGGGATTTAGGAAATTGGAAATTTTGGGATTTGGGTATTTAGGGAATTAGGGATTTAGAGTATTAGGGATTTAGGGAATTGGGAATTTTGAGATTTGGAAATCTTGAGATTTGAGTATTTTGGAATTTAGAAAGTTTGTGGTATGGGAATTTGAAGATTTGGGAACTTTGGGATTTGGGAATTTTGGGATTTGGAAATTGGGGAATTTAAAATTAAGGAATTCGAAGATTATGAATTTAAATATCTGAGAATGTAGAAATTTAGAAATTTTAAACCTTGAAAATTTGAAAATTTACAAATTTTAAGATTTGCGAATTTAGAAACGTAAAAATGCAGTCTATTCAATGAACTATTGAGATCTCAAAAGTTATGTAATATGCTATATATTTTTAATTATTTGTAAATTAAGTTGTGGCGTTAAGTGAATTTCATGATATCTGCAGAAGAATAGATAGAATTTTTTTGTAGAGTCGTTTGAGGTTAGAAAACGAGTGATCGATAAATGAGTTCAATCCTCTAGCAAACGCGTCTGTTCTAGCTTGAAACAAGTTTCAGGATTAGTTCCGTGCTTGTTCTACCCGGGGGCGATTATAGTTTGTAATTTAGAGTATAACTTGAAGGTGAATCTCAATTGCGATGCACCATAGAGCTGCATGAAAACGTTTACTATCACAGTGCTATCATTTAATGACTGTATTTTGAAATTAGCTATTTTACAATTTGAAAATTTAATAATAGGAAATTTGAAATTTGGAATTTGTACATTTAAGCATTTTGAAATTTTGCAATTAACTAGGGACTTGAATTCTGGGGAATTTCCAGTTCGAAGATATAAGGATTTGGTTATTTTGATATTAGGCAAATTAGTATTTAGGTGCAAAAGGATTTGAGAATTTTGATATCAGAAAATGTATTTAGAAATTAAAAAAATTGAAAACGTTCAAATAAAAAGATTTAACAATCGCAAGATTTTAAAATATTCTTCTTTTTACAACTATAAAAAATTATTTACCGAGCAAGCTATGAAGCTAACCTAAAAATACTGACTCTGAAGTACACTATAAATTACACCATATTTTTGTTTCATTTTCACGGAACAGAAAGATAAAAAGACTTGATTTTAACCAAATATTCTGTCCTATTCTATTTTCCCATAAATATTTCTCTCAGAATTTATTTCTGAAAATAATAAATAAAAATGTATATTAGTTTTCAAGTGATAAATCATGGTGAAAAATGTGGTCCGACTTCCTCGCACCTTATCGGAATGCAAGTTCTCGAAAGTCTTTCTGATTATCAAAGTGCGTCATCGCGATATTCAGCGGCCAAACAAAAGCTTTTTGTTTTCGAATCTGGGTTATCGCAGAAATGGACCATACGAGCCCACCTTACTCTGAACAGGTAGGCTAGTTTTAACAATGTATAATAAGTAACACACCTATGTAAAGGGGGATTGCAAAATATTTATATAATACATTTTTTCAAGAAATATTACAAATTGCAGCCATATTATATTTTGAAATTGAAAAAATTAGGTACGCAAGCTTAAGTTTGCGTTAGGGTGCTTGTAAAGTATTATTAAGGTTACGTACACTTAAAAATGTTTCTAGATATTCATTGATTACCAAATTCACACATTTTTACATTAATAGAAGTTTATGTTGCTTAATAATTTCAAATATTTTCGAATTATATTCTTGAATCTTTCAATATTCAACTTCATGTTCTTAGATCACAAAAATTGTCGGATCAAGTTCATAAATTCCTTAGGTTCGGTATTTTTATATTCCCAAATTTATATCCCTAGATCCTCAAATCTTCAAATTTTTAGATTGGAGAATTCCCCATGTTTTCAATTGCAAATGTTCATATTTTTGGATTCTTCAATTATGGAACTTCCATATATTTTCTAGTTTATCTATTTTTTATTTTCTAGAGCACCGCGTCTCTAGATCCCCAAGTCCCTATATCTAGGGATTTCAAATTTCAAAATTCTCAAATTTCTACATATCACAATTTCTCATATCACAAGTCTCCATGTATCAAATTCCCATATCCCAATTCCCCATGTCTCAAGTCTCCATGTCTCACATCCCTATATTCCAAATCCCCATCTCCTAAGTCCCCATGCCCCAAGTCCCTATGTTTCAAGTTTCCATGTCTCAATACCCCATATTCTAAGTACTCATATCCCAAATCCCCATGGCCCAAATCCCCATGTCCCAAATCCCCATATTCCAAATTCTCATATCCTAATTCTCCATGTCCCATAACCCCATACTCCACGTCCCCATATCCCACATTCCCACATCACACGACCCCATATCTCACATCCCCATATCCCACGTCCCTATGTCCCACATCCCCATGTCCCAAATCGCCATATCCCAAATTCTCATATCTCAAATCCCCATGTCCCAAATCCCCATATTCCAAATTCTCATATCCTAATTCCCCATGTTCCACGACCCTATACTCCACGTCCCCATATCCCACGTTCCCACATTACAGGACCCCATATTTCACATCCCCATATCCCACGTCCCTATGTCCCACATCCCCATGTCCCAAATCGCCATATCCCAAATCCCCATGTCCCAAATCCCCATATCCCAAATCCTCATATTCTAGTTCCCCATCTTCCACGACCCTATACTCCACGTCCCCATATCCCACGTTCCCACATCGCACGTCCCCATATCTCACATCCCCATATCCCACGTCCCCATGTCCCACATCTCCATGTCCCAAATCGCCATATCCCAAATCCTCATATCCTAATTCCCCATCTTCCACGACCCCATACTCCACGTCCCCATATCCCACGTCCCCATATCCCACGTCCCCATATCCCACGTCCCCATATCCCACGTCCCCATATCCCATGACCCCATATCCCACGTCCCCATATCCCACGTCCCCATATCCCACGTCCCCATATCCCACGTCCCCATATCCCACGTCCCCATGTCCCACGTCCCCATGTCCCACGTCCCCATGTCCCACATCCCTATATCCCACGTCCCCATATCCCACGTCCCCATGTCCCACATCCCTATATCCCACGTCCCCATATCCCAAATTCCCATACCTGAAATCTCCATATCCCAGAATCCCCCAAATTTCAAAATGTCCAAATAGTCAAATATCTAAGTTCCTAAATTCCCCATATTCTCAGATTCGCAAAATTCTTAAAAGTCCAAATTTCCAAACCCCCAAATTCCCACATCCTTTCCAAATTCTCGACCACTCAAGTTCCAAAGTTCCAAACTCAAAACTATATCAACCAGCATCAAAACAGTTGAAATCCTTCTCCTCTATCGTCATTTTCCCTAAATAAGCCAAATTTACTCCCCTGCGTGCTCGATGAAGAAACGTCGCAAATATCCGCGCGTTGTCGCCTCTCGGCGCTATAACACCGTCGACAGGGACTCCTTTTTACCCGTTTCTTTCGCTTTCGCAGCAATTTCCTAGCTTCTGGAAATCGTCCTCCCCGGCTCGTTTGAAAAGCCTTTTAATGCCGTTATAATGAACGTCTACCGCGATTGATAGCGACACTGAGGTGAAACAATGGCGCTGCCGATCGATCCACTGCATCCCGGTTACGCCGCTGCCTCCCTGAGACAATGCGAACGGAACGGAAGCCGTTTCATCTGCCGCAACAGGAAAAAATTTATGAGCATTTCCCGGGCTTACTGCGCGAGCTGATTCGACGAATAAAGCGAACGTAATGGGAATGTAGATCAATGAGTGAGACGAACGGAAACTATAGCCGCTCGACGCTTGAATCCGCTTCACACCGTTTCACGATATCCCACGCGATTTTACTGCGAACAGACGATTTTTACCCAAATACGGGCTGTTTGCGACGAATTCGTTTCGCGCAGCCGGATAATGCTCACGGTTGTTTCACGGATTTGCCGTATCGTGATATGGCAAGTGGATACGTGTGGCAGGGACGGAAGCAGGCCTCACTGGGCCCTGGGGTAGGTGGCCACGTTGCAACTTTGGGAGGAGGGAATTTTGGGATTTTTTGTGTTTAAGATCTTGGAGTTTTGGGATATTGGATTTTACCCATTTTTGGGACTATGGGATTTTGCAGTTTTTAAGGTTGAGATCTTGGAGTTTTGGGATATTGGATTTTAGACATTTTTGGGACTATGGGATTTTGCAGTTTTTAAGGTTGAGATCCTGGGATTTTGGGATATTGGATTTTAGACATTTTTGGGACTATGGGATTTTGCAGTTTTTTAAGTTTGAGATCTTGGAATTTTGGGATATTTGGATTTAGGAATATTTGATAATATGGAAATTTGCAGTTTATTAAGTTTGAAATCCTGAGGTTGTATGATATTCTGTCTTTAGAACGTGGAAACAGAATTTTTTAATTTTTCAAGATTAAAATTTAAGGACTCTTGTGCTATAACTTCAAAATTCAAGAATTTTGCAATTTTTGAACTTTCAAACTTTGAGACCTTATAATTCTAAATTCTGCAAAATTCACAAATGCTATTTCTTCGATACCATTTTATCAATACAGACACGAGCAATAAATTTGACACATCAGCATAGCTTCCTGTATAGAATTACACTGGTGACTGCTGAAATTTATGAAATATTGGCACAATGCTGTGGCATTTGTTTGTTTAACATTGAAATCTATATTTATGGCAATAGCAATATCAGTATATAAACCGCATTTATTAAACTGTACATGCAAAGCTATGTATTTCAATGAAAACCTATTACTCATGAAAATAAAAAAACTATTTTGGCATACAATCTGAAATCGATAAAATATACGCATACATGTGATTATTTAATTCATTTATTGTTATTAATTTGAAAGTTCTTATTATAATAATTGTCATTGTATAATTTTACATACGTGTGTAAGGTAGATTGGAAATTTTGGAATTTTGGGATTTGAAAATTTTAGGATTTAGGAATTTTGGGATTTGAAAATTTTAGGATTTAGGAATTTTGGGATTTGGGAATTTTGAGATCTGCAAATTTTGGGATTTAGGAATTTTGAGATTTGGGAATTTTGGGATTTGGGTATTTTGAGATCTGCAAATATTGGGATTTAGGAATTTTGAGATTTGTGAATTTTGGGATTTGGGAATTTGGAGACTGGAGAATTTTGAGATTTGGAAATTTTGGGATTTGTGAATTTTGGGAATTTAAAATTTTTGGATATGAAAGTTATGTGACCTAGGAATTTTAGGATTTGGAAATTTTGAGACTTAGGAATTTTGGGAATGTAAAAGTTGTGTGACTTGGAAATGTTTGGATTTGGAACTTACAGGATTTGGAAATTTGAGAATTTGAAAATTTAAAAATTTGTAAATTTCAGAAAACATAGATGTGAGCATAAGAAAATTAAAAAACGATTAAAAAATACAAAATAAACATAACAAAGGACATATAAAGACCATATCTCCACCAGGTCCACACACGCTAATTTATTATACCGTCACACTGTACCAATTATACACCTCATTGGGCCACTCCACATAATGTGTCATAAAGTACAGTGGATACGAAAGGTGTTAAAGTGAAAAGGTTTCAAGAATTGTTTCCGTGGCTCGTGTGGTAGTAATAGAGGGCACATTTAGGGGTCGACTGGCACGTGGTCGGTCAAGTGGCGGAAAAAGAAAGATGGCGGAGAAATGAAGAAGGATGACCGAATCCGAGCGTCTCGTTAGTTAAATGCCGTTCATACGAAGCCGCAAATGGTGCTATTAATATTAAACTGGGGCCCAGTGGTGTGCTTTGAAAGAGACCTCCCTGCTCGTACGAGGCTCACAACGCCCTTTGAAAAGAGCCCTTACGGGCCAATGAACCCGTGCAGGGGTGTGAATAGAAACACTTCTGAAATTAATGTTCTGGAATGTCGACGACCAGCTGACCCGTATATCGAACGTCAGCCTCTGTTAGTACTTGTTTGATGAAATTTTTATTTTGCCATAGACGTTTTCGACAGTGGTGTCCGGGAATAATCTTGTCTGCGCTCTTCAATATTTCAAAACTGTGTCTACCTCGTACGAATAATATTCTGTGAGAGATTACAATTAATTATGTAATTCACCGTTAATTGACGGTACATGTTTTATTCGTAATTAAATTTTGGTTAATTATGCATTTACTTGTGGATGCATGAGTTTTTAATTAATAATTGAAACTTGATTTTTGTAAATTCTTTTTTGTTTAAGTAGTTTGTGTTTTATGATTTTGCACATTGTTAGGCAGAATTTAATTAATTATAAAAAGTACATGGTAATAATAATATTTTGAACAGTATTTAATTAAAAATTTCATTTAATTAGAGACAATGGTGTGCAACTTTTGTGACCTAACTTATCATAAATGTAACTTTTAATACAATCTAACTAATGTACCTTTGATATAACCTAACATAATCTAAATGTACCTTTACATATGACCTAACCTAACCACATAACCTAACTTAACCCAACTTAATCGCAAAAAATACCATCACTAATTCAATATAACCCAACATAACCTAAATGTACCACATAACCCTACCCCAACTGAACCACAAAAAAGATGATGACTAATTGAAGAAATAATTAAATGACAAAGGCACACAATGTGCATAACTCATAATTATGACATTCACAGTTAAAATGTAATTAATGCATTTTTCCCAAAGCAATTTAACTCGTACTTATAATTGTTACGCAGAGTACATGAGGTTGGATCAATATTAAGTCCATTATGCTCGACTACATTTAGACGAAGGAAATGACAATTGGAATAGGTCAACAATAAAAGTACCCGGGTAATGTAATTTAAGGAAATATAATAAAGGAACGCGTTCTTGTTCGCTGCCTACCGAGATTGCCGTCGACTGGAAAGGAAAGGAAAAGAGAAAAAAGAAACAGCTGCAATATCTATGCAGTCGCTAGAGACTCGTTTCGCGACCATAAAAAAGGAACTTTTGTGAAATAGACTTTGCCATAACTTTTAACCCCTGTACGAAGACGAACTGCCTTCCATTTGCAACGCATCTCGAAAAACCATTTCAATCATCTTTTAATAAAAACTTTACTTTAGATGGCAACGTACAATTTTTATTCATGAAAGGAATTTCCTCAGCGAAATTTGGGAAATTGATATAATAAAAGAATAGCCCAATCTAATTTAATCAGATGCGAAAAATTATGTAGAATACTGTGCATTTACAGTAGACTCTCGTTATATTGCCGATGGTACGGCTTCCCCGTCATCAAGATTCAAAAGTACTAGAATATACTACTAGTTTATTCTAGGTTGTCAATTTTAAGAATATTTTGCTGATACAACTACATTCATAACGGCAATATAATGAGAGTCTACTGTATTTGCATGTTTAACTCTTTCTATATTTGTGCTGGTATTATATTTACTTCTAATGTAATATTTGTGTTAATTTATGTTGATATTTCACTTGTTAATATGCCACTGTTATACAATATTTATGTTAATATAACATTAATATATTAACGTAAATAAGTGTCACCGTCGTGACGCACAATGACGCACAGAAGGAAGCATCGAGATATATTGCTAAAATATTCTATGGTACCTTTTATACTCAATCTTCAATGGATCTGTTCCTAACGGTAATATAACGAGATCTACTGTATTTTTACATTTGTAATATAAGTGTGTGTCACCGTTGTGACGCACAATGACGCACAGAAGAAAGCATCGAGGTGTATTGATAAAGTATTGTATAGTACCAATTATACTCCATCTCCAATGGGTTCCTAACGGCAATATAACAAGATCTACTATATTTTTACATTTGTAATGTAATTACGTGTAATCGTCGTGACGCACAATGACGCACAGACGCATCGAAGTACATTGCTAAAATATTGTCTATAATGTCAATTTCTGCTCCCACCGGCAATATAACGAGAATCTACTGTATTTTTACATTTATAATGTAAGTGTATGTCACCGTTGTGACGCACAATGACGCACAGAAGAAAGCATCGAGGTGTATTGATAAAGTATTGCGTAGTACCAATTATACTCCATCTCCAATGGGTTCCTAACGGCAATATAACAAGATCTACTATATTTTTACATTTGTAATGTAATTACGTGTAATCGTCGTGACGCACAATGACGCACAGACGCATCGAAGTACATTGCTAAAATATTCTCTATAATGTCAATTTCTGCTCCCACCGGCAATATAACGAGAATCTACTGTATTTGCATGTTTAACTACACTTCTTCCTCCGTTTCGGCGTTATATTATCACGTTGCATGTAATATCTGCAGTGCAGACGTAACTTCTACAAGTAGTTGCAAGTTCGGCCAGTGGTTCTCAAAGCAACGAAATAATCACTTACCGTCGCGATTCCGGCGAGCGTTAAACAAATTTAGAGGATGCAGAATTGATTACATAGGGTTAATAAAAGGACCGTTCTAGAAATGGTAGCTTCTTTCGTCCGCAGTTTGCCAGGATTGGAAATTCCTGCCGGCCGTAAGAAGACGAAGGAAGTGCCAGGAGACTTCCGTTTGCCAACCACGAATCCGTTAGCTCAGCTACTCCTTCGAGAATAGAATCCAATTTAAACGTGGCACGTTTCCCAAGCCGTGATACTGAGTCGACCTAACAGCCACCATAGCCAGCTACTTCTAGCAATGAGATGTGCGATGCCGGGCACGCTACCTCGCTATTTGGCCGATTCACTCGTGCCTAAGTCCTGGCTGAATTAATACCAGTCGACTTTGAACTTTGCCACCTTGTTCCTGCGGACATATGCGATCATTCAACCCTATCGGTATACAGCTATCAAGGTAATGGGGATAGTGGCAAAGCGACGTTTCATCTGCCATAACGTCTATGGGGAACTATGAAGAGGCCGACCCTTTGCAAACTTGCTTGGACGCACGCTTTGATCTTATGTCGCCGGCGTAGGGTGCTGCTGAAGACGAGGAAGGTAAACTTCATGGCTCCGAGGAAATTTCAAAATGAATGGCAGGGTTATGGACTTCTGAGAGGTTCAGGGCTACATTGGTTCTGGCCGCCTTTAAAAACTTCTAATAGGGAAATTATTATAATTGTTATGGATAAGAGATAAATCTATAAAATAACTTATGACTTTCTAAATTTTTAATGTTCCATATTACCAATTTGTAAATTAAAAAATTTCTAAATTACCAATTTATACATTTCCAAATTTCCATCCAATAATCTGTCTATGATCCTACTAGTTAATTTCCCTCTTTATAAATCTATACAACCGAAAAATTTCTCTTATCGCATTTTTAAAAATCCGAATATGAAATACATAATTGGATGACGCTCGTTAGACCCGAAACCGTATCTCGTCAGAAAAATGATGTTATAACACGAGCGATAAAAGACAAAAAAAAAATTCAATTTTGCTATAGAGCGAGAGGACATTCAATAATAATTGCGGTCTTTATACGATGAGGTTATTATCTGTCATTCAGTTTCCAGCATCTCTCTAATTCTACCCTCCTCGGCGTTCCGTGCAAATTAAATTCGATTATTATTCTTTGACTTCGCTCCGCTCGGAACTTCATAGAAATTCCTAGCCCCGTATTCGGACTGCCATTAAAATTCTTCGAAAATCTGTGAACTGGGACGCATATTTTTATCCACGGAAAATACCATCGTTATTTTGCTTCAAATTAACTGTGATCATTTCACTCTGCAAAGGAAAATAATTGAGAGACGAGAATACAAAGGGTATTGACATTGCGATCAGTGGGTGACCGCCATTTTTAACTGTAGCGCGCGGGAAATTCAAATGCACGAAATGATGTTTAATTATACTGACGTATATATACAAATTGAATATTCAATTCTGTAAATACAAACTTAAATAAATTACATACCTTCTTTCTGGAAATACTCTTTGTATAATTACGTGAATCATTACAATTTTTAAACTCAGCTCTTAAAATTTGATAAACAATATTTTTTTATGGACTTCAATTTTTTATGAAGTTTAAGTAGTTCGTTAAAATTTATAATAATAAAAATCCTCAAGTGCAGTTGCAACTAAACTTCAGCTTAGATTGCGGACAACAAGAGAAGGTACAATCCTTTTTACGGTGAGGAAAACATATAAGAGATGATCTCGCAGCTTCACCGTGGAAACGGGATATCACGTTAACGTGAAATAGATTGCTATCCCACCCTAGACGATACTCGGAGATGGCAAAAATTGTACGCAGAACGAATCCGCAAGCAACAACAGCTGCAACTTCTATTTCCTGATCTTTGATGGGGAATTCACGGAGTTCGATCAACAAGGTATTTACTTGGCTCGGAATCTAATCTATACTGTACAATGTTTTTGTACGGTGTAGAGGAAACTTCCTGGATTACTGAAGTTTTTAGGTTTTTCAAGTTTTGGAATTTGAGAATTTGGAAATTTGGGAATTTGGAAATTTGGAAATTTGGAATTTGGGAAATTTGGAATTTGGGAATTTGGGAATTCGGGAAATTTGGAATTTGGGAATTTGGAATTTGGAAATTTGGGAATTTGGAAATTTGGAATTTTGGAATTTTGGAATTTTGGAAATTTGGAAATTTGGGAATTTGGGAATTTGGGAATTTTGGAATTTAGGGATTTGGAAATTTAGGGATTTGGGAATTTAGGGATTTGAGAATTTAGGGAATTTGGAGATTTAGGGATTTGGAAATTTAGGAATTGGGGAATTTGAGGATTTGAAAGTTTAGGGAATTTGGGGATTTGGAAATTTGGGAATTGGGGAATTTGGGGATTTCGAAATTTAAGGATTTGGAAATTTAAGAATTGGGGAATTTGAGAATTTGGAAATTTAGGGAATTTGGGGATTTAGGGATTTAGGGATTTGGAAATGTGGGAATTGGGGAATTTGGGGATTTGGAAATTTGGGAATTGGGGAATTTAGGGATTTGGGAATTTTGGAATTTGAGAATTTGGGAATTTGGGAATTGGGGAATTGGGGAATTTGGGAATTTGGAAATTTGGAAATTTGGGAATTTGGGAATTTGGAAATTTGGAAATTTGGAATTTGGGTATTTGGGAATTTCGAAATTTGGAATTTTGGAATTTGGGTATTTGGGAATTTGGGATTTCGTTTTTAAGTGATATGGATTGAAAGATCTAGGACTTTAGTACTAGGGAAAACTAGTAAATCTGAGTAATTCAGGATTTATGTATTTAGGAATGTAAGGATATGGGAATTAGGGATTTGAATAATAAAATTGATAAATCTAAGTTTTGAAATTTTTCAAAACAGGTCAATTTCAGTATATGCAACACTTGCTTCTCAGTTTTGACCAAATCGCCATTTTCCCTAGGAAACTCTACTTCAAACAGACTACGGTCACACATTAACCGTTATCCACACAAGAGTAACGTATCTGTTCCTTGAACTCTTCATACATCGGCGAATACAGAAATTGTAGATTGCTTATCGAATTTGTCACTAGCAATTTCACACGAATGATGGTCGATAAGTTAGATTTTCCACGCGTGCTGTCAGCGCAGCGAAAAATGGTCCGCTCCACTTTCCTCGCAGCTGATGTGTAAAGTATGATACAATGGAGGTGACGTCTGGCAGGTAGTCGTTAGTTAAATCGTGTCTAGTGAAGAGGAACGACTTTTGTAGGTGACAAAATTTACTTACTCTCGACTAACGACATCATTGCCCGCTTGAACGGCGACATCAGAGAGGATGACGGAGATAGTGGAGTGAATAGAGAGAATAGGAAAGGAAAAGCGAGGCTAGGAAGAGAATCCACGATGCCAAGTCGCGTGCCGGAGCATTAATATTTGCGTGGTTCATTTAACACAGCAAACTAACCGTTTTGAAGTATCTGCTTCGTTTGCTGCTTGAAACAGATTTCGCGTTAACGGATAATTTCTCTTAATCTTTCGACGATTTGCCAAATTTTGTTTGGATAGGCTAATCGCGTCAAAATATGGCTGAATATACGGACGGCGATATAACTAAATTGCTATATAATAGGTGGGGAAGGTATATTGCATCGTAATTTATTTAAAAGAACAAGATATACACGACGAGCAAGATGAACAAGACGTACAAGATGAACTAGATGAACTAGATGAACTAGATGAACTAGATGAACTAGATGAACAAGATGAACAAGATTAACAAGATGAATAAGATTCACAAGATTCACAAGATGAACAAGATGAACAAGATGAACAAGATGAACAAGATGAACAAGATGAACAAGATGAACAAGATGAACAAGATGAACAAGATGAACAAGATGAACAAGATTAACAAGATGAACAAGATGAACAAGATTCACAAGATGTACAAGATGTACAAGATGAACTAGATGAACTAGATGAACAAGATTCACAAGATGAACAAGATTCACAAAATGAACAAGATGAACAAGATTAACAAGATGATCAAGATTCGCAAGATGAACAAGATGAACAAGATTAACAAGATGAACAAGATGAATAAGATGAATAAGATTCATAAGATTCACAAGATTCACAAGATGAACAAGATGAACAAGATGAACAAGATGAACAAGATGAACAAGATAAACAAGATGAACAAGATGAACATAATCAACAGAATCAACATATAATCCACATAATCAATATAATCAACATAATCAACATAATCAACAAAATAAATAAGATATTCAAGATGAACAAGATAAATAAGATAAATAAAATAAACAAAATGAACAAAATGAACAAAGTCAACAAAGTTAACAAAATCAACAATACCTTATCTTAAATAAAACAGTGCTACATGACAATAGGGGATATTATTTTTGTAACACCTTGTATATGGAACCGATTACAGTTCAGGTATGAAAGAGTTTCGCGACGACGAATTGCGGCGATAAACTGGAAGGATAAGAACACCATAAAGAAGGTAACGTTACCTCCACTGGCAGCAGTCTTATCGTAAGGTACTTTCAGCTCTAACAGTATACCATAGTGCTTGATAATGTTTACACATCAACGATGAGGATCGTGCGTTGCGAAACATTTTTCGAGGTCTTGAAAGGATTTATTCTACGGTCACCATATTTCTGATGAAATCCTTTTCAGGGTAATCCTAAAGTTACGGTGAAGGTTATATCATCTGGCGAATTATGGGGTATAATGCTCTTTCCATCAACATTTCGTAAATATTTCCTTGGAGGATTGTAGTTACGTTATTTAAAAATTTGGTGATTCAAGTTCTAATATTACAGAATCATCAATTCTTAGAAGTTGTGAAATTTAAAAAAATCCAGAATTTTAAAAATATTGACATTGTCAAATTTCAAGAGTTCTGAATTCCAAAATTTTTAATTTCCCACATTCCCAAATTCTTGAATTTGTAAAATTCTAAATTTCAGAATCCCTAGATTCCCGAATCCCTAGATTACCAAATTCCTAGATTCCCGAATCCCTAGATTACCGAATTCCTAGATTCCAGAATCCCTAAATTTCCAATTTCCTAGATTCCCGAATCCCTAGAGCGCCGAATCCCTATATTATCAAATTACTAGATTCCAGAATCCCTAAACTTCCGAATCCCTAGATTTCCGAATTCCTAGATTCCCGAATCCCTAGATTTCCGAATTTCTAGAGTCCCGAATCCCTAGATCCCCGATTCCCTAGATCACCGAATTCCTAGATTCCCAAATCCCTAGATCCCCGAATCCCTAAAACCCCGAATCCCTAGAACCCCGAATACCTAGATGCCCATATCCTTAGAATCCCGAATCCCTAGATTTCCGAATCCCTAGATCCCCGAATTCCTAGATCCCCGAAACCCTAGATTCTAAATTTCTAGAATTTCTAAATTTCGGTAATCTCACATTCCTGAGTAGATAAATTCAAAAATTCAAAATTTACAAAATTCTTAAGTTCCAAAATTCCCAAATACCTAAATCTTAAAATCATTAAATCCCTAGATCTCCAAACCCCTAAGTTCCTAAATCCCTAGATCCCTAAATCTCTAACTACCTATATTCTACATTCCCAAATTCCTAAATCCCCAAATTCCCTAGCCTCCGATTGATGTAGCCAGCCATTGAAGCATCATTTGCTCGTGAAAAGTGGTAGAAAGGAAATTTACGTGCAATTATTTCTACAAAATGTCGGTTCAATGAATAATCTTACGTCCAAGTACTCTCGTACCGAGCAAACCATTCGTTCCAGGAGTAATTTATCTTTCTTTGTCAATATTTAAAGCTAACGCGCTGCTTTTGAACTTGTTGAATGTACTTCGAAAAACGAATTCTTTATGCTCCTCCTTCTGAATAATTGAAGTTCCTTCAAACGGAAAAATTCCTTTAAATTTCCGCTCGAAGTTAACGCTTCAGTTATCCCGAAGAGTCGGCAGGCGAACGAGTATTCCCTAGATATAAGTTTTTACGTTTACGCAATCACTCCCTCGTTTCTTTTTTCTTGTTTCCTTTTACGAGCAAATAATTACAAAAATCCTGCGTTCTCTTAGACGGACATAATTACTGCTCCTCTCGTAAATTCTTTAATTAAGCCTTTCTTGGATGGCAGTATATCAAACTCTCGGGTTATCCCGAGCAAAATTTGCCCACGTGTTTGCAGAAGATCGAGGAATTCCGAGAAAGTAACGCAGATTAAAAGTGCCCGTTTGGTTAAGGTTAAAGCACGGTAACCCGAAACTGCGAAACGTTTAGATGGGCGGAGTCACTCTTCAGCTTCGTTTCCCTTTTTTCGCTTTGCCAGCCGGTGTCTGCCCGGCTCTTTCTTTCCAGCAGTCTGTTCGAGTGGACAGTGACGTCGTTACTTCTCTCGCTAAGTAAATTTCATCGGCTTGAGTGCCACTTCTGTGCTCTGGCTCTCGACTTGTCACGGTTTAAACGGAGACGCCCGGCGTCCCGATGTCGAAACGAGCCAACGGTTCACGTATCACAACACCGCCATTCTGAACTTGAATAATTATCACCTGCAACTGCCTCGAGTACTCGCAAATTTGCGGCGACAACTGCGTTGAATCGGGAAGTTCAGAGATTACAGTGAGTTGTGGTTTAAGTCAGACAACAGTGGACTAATGATCAAACACACGTGACATACACTTTATATTCCGTTACCATACTTGTGAATCTACTGCAAATATGAATTAGGTTGATATCACAAGAATTTGATGACCTTGAACGTGGAACGTATGCGCAGTCGTTACCTGTATGTGATAATTGTGCGCAATGAACTTGATACACTTTATTTTTCACATATTCACTGCTTCCTCATCACTGCGCATGTTCGTTACCTTTGGTTACCGACTGCGCATGCGCTTAATCCTGAAGATCACAATCATAAGTTTCTTACGTTCTAAGTTATAAAAAATTAACCCAATGCAAGTTATTGTGTAACCTTTGAACAAACAACAAAGTAATTCTTAACTTAAATCTGATTTTTAATTGACTAATATCAATCAAATATAATATCAAAGCCTTGAATGAATCATATCTTACAGGACGATTGTAGTTTCTGGTATCCGTCACTGGTAATTTTCTAACTTTAATCAGTTGTTAATCTCGTTAATTATTCTACAGGCTGTTTCAAAAGAATGAAAAGTCGTATCTAGGTTCAGCCGATTATATAGCCGTGATCCAGGCGTCCTGATTAAGATTCAATCGGACGCTGGAGCGGAGTAATCAACGAACTCTGCCCCCTTCCCTATAGAGCCGAAACGAACGATTTGCAAGTTGAACACGATTTAACTTTCAAATAATAGCAGCATGATCAGCCCCGTTTACTCGTTACTCCCTTTCTCTGGCGCATCTAGGAAACTGCTCTTCCTCTTGTCCTAAACGAACTTCGAAATACAGACACTAAGTTTGTTATTGTTTAAAGAACCTTTTGGAGTCAATCTCTGCTGTATAATCATTCGATTAGGAGTACTTGCATCGAAATAATATTTAAATAAATTACTGGTCAGTCTATGATACAGTAGGATTTTGTTATATTGCCGGTTGAACTGGTTCAAGTTACGCTGACGTGAAAAGGGACCCTTCAATATTGTAGGATATGGAGAAAAATCAGTGACATATTAAATTAAAAAGCATTATTGTTCTTTTTTGATCGACAAATGCCATTATGCGATGTATACCTAACTAGGTATACCATAGGTATACATAAGAGTTAGATAATGGCACATGATGCTCTACGAGCCATAGATTGTCCTAAGAGTACTATGATGATGCATCATGTGCCTACATATTGTAGGTGTTCTTAAGCATCACATGGCATCACATAAGGTGTCTACGCACTATAGGTAGTACTTAAGCATCGTATTGCGGCCCATCATATGCCTACGCCCCAGAAGTATACCTAAGCATTCTATGGCAGTGCACTGTGTTCCTACGTATTGTAGGTGTTCCTAACCATCACATGACGACGCATTAGGTGCCCATACACCATAGGTAATACATAAGCGTCGTAAGGTACTATCTCATGCCTACGCCCTATAAGTATGCCTAAGCATCCTATGGCGGTTCACTGTGCTCCTACGTATTGTAGGTGTTCCTAAGTATCATATGACGACGCATCATGCGCCCATGCACCATAGGTAGTACATAAGCGTCGTATGGCAGTGCATCCCATGCCTACGCCCTATAGGTATGCCTAAGTATTCTATGGCGGTGTACCGTGCTTCTATGGACTGTAGATGCTCCTAAGCATCATATAACGACGCATCATGTGCCTATACATCATAAGTAATACCTAAGCGTCGTATGGCAGTGCATTCCATGCCTACGCCCCATACGTATGCCTAAGCGTCCTATGGCAGTCCATCGTGTGTCCACGTGCTGTAGGTGTCCTTAAGCATCATATGACGACGCACCATGTGCCCATATGCCATAAGTAATACATAAACGTCGTAAGGCAGTATCCCATGCCTACGCCCTATAGGTATGCTTAAGCATTCTATGGCGGTGTACCGTGCTCCTACGTATTGTAGGTGTTCCTAAGCATCATGTGACGACATATCAAGTGCCCATGCACCATAAGTAATACCCAAGCGTCGTATAGCAGTGCATGCCTACGTCCCATAGGTATGCTTAAGCATCCTATAGCGGCGCATCATGTGTCTACGTACTATAGGTGTTCCTAACTATTATATGATGACGCATCATATACCTACGCAAGGTAGATCTAAGCATTGTATGGCAATATATCGTACGCCTATCATACCTAAGCATAGTACGGCAACGAATGCTTATACAAAATATGCCTATATCATATACTTCCACACGTCGTATAGTATTGCATCGTCGTAGACATATACGTCTACGTGTCGTGCAGTCACGTATCATACCACCTTGCTTTATACGACCAATTCTTATATAGCCTTATAAATTCTCAGAAGTACGTAAACAACGTGTTATTATACTTCCCGCGTAATGGAATGGAAAAATTCTTGAGCTACAGAATGCAATTACCGCGACTTCAACAATATAACGCTATATGAGACCTCTATCTATATTGCCGGTTGCAAAATTTTCTCCACAACTGCGTTCACAATAATTTCTACTATATTCTACTATGAATTTCATCGCAGAAATTTGAAAGCCACAAATGTATAAATCTTATTCTTTCAATTCTTATTTTTGTCACAGGAAACAGAGCAAAGAAATAAATCAACGTTTGTTGTCTGTAACCCGTTACAAAAAAGCCTGTACCTACTTTAAAATATAATTAATGCGATCGATACGGGGCGTTGGATTGCAAATGACGGGTTAAGTGCGAATTCATTGTGTCTTCGAAAGTGGGTTAATTGCAACGATCGCGGTGCTATTCTTATCATTAGAGGAACACTGTTTGTCATGTATTCGGCTCGACTGAATCTAAAGCTTGAAATTAATTAAATTTCATGATTAAATTAGGAGTCTTCATATAAGGTCGCGAACTGAAATCACTCCCACCAAAGGCACTCTTTTTCAATGGCGCCATCTACACGTCGATAGCTGGAAACAATTACACGTTTGAAAATTATATTAAAAATATCCCCTAGACTTACAATTTTCACTATTTTTAAACATTGCCAATACTTTCTTTAATTATTACAAACATAAAAATATTCTTTCTAAAGAATACAAATATTCTTCTGAAAATACTTTGTTTAAATATTACAGATATAAAAATATTTTGTTAAAAAATTACAAATAGGTGTTACGTGCTAAACAATGTTAAGATCGTTCACTCCAGTTTGCAATGAACAAATGTAACGCTGTATTTACTGCAGTTTTCAAAAGTGGAGACAGTTCCTTAACCCGAGACAAAGAAATGCACAGATATGAAACAAGATTTCGTATCCATCGAATGCTTTCACGTTTTTCGAGAGGCGTCCGTTTATATCAGTATGAATGGAGCAAACGGGAATTGTACGCCGCGATCTCGCGCAAAACGTTTCTATCGAGCAAAAGGAACAGTATAGCGAAGAAAGAAAAAAAGAGAAGATACAGCTCGATCGATCTATGAAACGAAAAAAGCAGCGAAACTTCGTAACACCTTGGTCCCGCCATTTAATACAACGATCGACATCTGGCCAACGTTCAAACTTCGACCTTGTTTAAAGTTCGGATGCAGTCCTATCAATTGCACGAAAACTTTCTACTTTTCCTCCTTCCCGTGTCAATCTTTGCTCTCTACGGTTTTTCGTTACAGCAGAGTCTCGTTATATTGCCGTAAATGGAGGCGTGACGCCTGGGGGCGCCACTAACGAAACCTCAAACAAAGAGGGATACAAGGGATCCTTGTCTCAAGCGGCAATATAGCGAGAGGCAGCTGAATTGGAGAAAATCTTTCATTTATCGATTTTTTTATAAATAAGACACTGTTAGAAGCATATTATCAATAAATGACCTACGTTATTAATTAATTTATTATTTTATTTGAAAATGCTCTAGGTATTTTAATAATATTTATACATTTGCAATTTTTCATATAAGATACGTTAAAAATAAATTTGCAGTAGAGCAGTAGAGTCTCGTTATATTGCCGTAGATAGAGCCGTAACATCTAAGGACGCCACTAACACTAAAAGGAACAAAGAGGGATACAAGGGATCCTTGTCTCAAGCGGCAATATAGCGAGAGGCAGCTGATTTGGAGAAAATCTTTCATTTATCGATTTTTTTTGATAAATAAGACACTATTAGAAGTATATTATCAATAAATGACCTACGTTATTAATTAATTTATTATTTTATTTGATAATGCTCTAGATATTTTAATAATATTTATACGTTTACAATTTTTCATGCAAAATACGTTAAAAATAAATTTAACGGTATTATTTTACTACGTAAACTGGAAAAACGTTGAATAAACACGTGTTTCGCGATACTTAAGAAACGTTTTAGCGTGTTTTTAAGAACCCGTGTATAAAACGGAATTATATATCACGAAATCGACGTGTATATACGATGTACAAAACGTTTGAAGCTTAATAGCTGTTCCTTTGAATAATACGTTGAAACGTTTCCTGATTTCACAACTCACTGCACGTTCTTCTGTTCCGTGAAACAGAGGAAAGCTTTTTACTTCTTGAGGATCTCTCAAATTGGAAATAGGTATTTCTTTTCTGATAAACTGCTGTTACGGCTATTGGTATTCTAACAAGGAAATTCTTTAAGCTTCTTGCCTTTTTCTTCCTGATTCGTTCATTTTATTACCGGAAAAAATTTGTATTGTCATGCTTAACGAGGTGGAGGTACAATTTTTACTCACTGTAAAAGTTACTAGATGGATTTATTTTTTGAGGTTAGGTTGATGGAAGTTGGTACGTTTGATTTTGATGGTTAAAATCACAAATCTCTAAATCTAGAGATTCCTCAATACTCAAATCCCTAAATCTATAATTCCTTAAATCCTTAAATTTTCAAAACCCTAAATCTCCAAATCTCTAAGTCTCCAAATCTCCAAATCACCAAATCCCTAAATTTCCAATTCTCGAAGTCTCCAAATCTCCAAATCCCCAAATCCCCAAATCCCTAAATTTCTAAATCTGTAAATCCCCAAATCCCTAAATCCACAGATCCCTAAATTTCCAAATCTCCACAAATCCCCAAATCCCCAACTCTCCAAATCCCCAAATCCCTAAATTTCTAGATCTGTAAGTCCCCAAATCCCTAAATCCACAGATCCCTCAATTTCCAAAACTCCAAATCTCCAAATCCCCAAATCCCCAAATCCATAAATCTCCAAATTTGCAATTCTCCAAATCCCCAAATCCCTAAATCCCCGAATCCCCAAATCCCCAAATATTAAACTAAGAAATCCATCTTAACTTTTCAAACGAAAAAATGAATGATACGATCTCCACTACATTTCTAGTGAGATTTACGCCACCAATAAATGTACTTAAGGCTCTGAGCTCAGCGTATTCGATCCACGGCACTTTTTATTCGGCCTCTGCCCGGAAATCTTCTACATCGCCACGAAGAACCGCTATCCTACAAATTTCCAAGTCGCTTCATCATCGTTGCCCATCAGTCTCTAAGAAAGAACGCTTCTCCGTGGCTGTAACACGAGCGCGAGAGAGCTTTGCAAAAAATATGAGACGATCGGTGTGTAAGAAGCGAAATGAAGAGCGGCGGGAGAAAGAGAGAAGGAGAACTGATGAAAAATAAGTGGGAGGACGGACGAGAAATGTTAAAAAATACAGGTGATCGTGGACACTAATCACGAGATGTTGGAGACATTTGTATAACTGAGTTTGTTAAGAAATTTTAATTGGACAATATGATAGGGGTATATAACGTTGTCACTCGTTATATTGCCTCGGACTATTTGACAGTTTCTATATTTTTTAATTTAGAAATTGGACAAGTAACAGATTTTAACATTTTAGAACGATTATATCTGTATTCAAGAAATCCTATATTCTTAAATTCCTGGATTCCTAGATTCTTGATTTTCTGAATACTAGAATTCTTTGAATTCTTTGAATTTCTTGAATTTCTTGAATTCTTTGAATTTTTTGAATTCTTTTCATTCTTTGAATTCTCGGAACTCTTTGAATTCTTTGAATTCTTTGAATACTTTGAACTCTTTGAATTGTTTGAATTCTTTGAACTCTTTGAATTCGTTGAATTCTTTGAATTCTTTGAACTCTTTGAACTCTTTGAACTCTTTGAATCCTTTCAACTCTTTGAATTCTTTGAACTCTTTGAACTCTTTGAATTCCTTGAGTTCTTCGAATTCTTTGAATTCTTTGAATTCTTTGAACTGTTTGAATTCTTTGAACTCTTTGAATCCTTTGAACTCTTGGAATTCTTTGAACTCTTTGAATTCCTTGAATTCTTTGAATTTTTCAAACTCTTTGAATTCATTGAACTCTTTGAATTCTTTGATCTCTTTGAATTCTTTGAACTCTTTGAACTCTTTGAACTCTTTGAACTATTTGAACTCTTTGAACTGTTTGAATTCTTTGAACTCTTTGTACTCTTTGAATTCTTTGAACTCTTTGAACTCTTTGAATTCTCGAATTCGTCCAATTCCTTGAATTCCTAGAATTGAGAATTGAGAATTGAAATTTGAGAATTGAAAATGTAACCAATGACAGAATACAACATTACATCGGAAGATGCGAAGAATAGAAACAAGTACACACAGTAAATGTGACAATCAGTAACAGGATCGTTCGTGACTCGCCTTAAGCGAGGGCAGAAGCCAACCAAAGAACCCAACCCTTTTTTCTCCGTAGAATTTCAAGGGGGATGGTCGGTGCTCTGGTGCATTAAACCGCATCGCTTATTGCTTTTTTCCAAGAAACGTGGAGACATTGTGCCGCCATTAAAGCCAAGATCGACCGCCTCCACGTTCTCCTCGAGCGCTCCTCTTAAGCGTTAAAACAGCTGACCTGTTCTTATGAATTATTATTTCCTCGTAATGACTCTGCGTTCAAGCGAATTTCACGGAAATGAACTTAATGATCAAGGCGCAATTTTCAATCCGTAATTACGTTGATCGTTATAATATTATCGGCAATCCTTATCCTTGCATGACTCCCTTTTAAACAATATCTCGGTATTCTCGCTACTCTTTATATTTCCGTTATTATGTTTTACAGGTGTTTTACACAAAAATTATTTACTGTAGTATTTGTCAATTTGTTAATGTATATACTTTAGTATATATTACATCAATTATATATTTTATATATTTAATATACTTACTATTCTTGGCATACTTAATATACTTGATATAGTTAATATACATGTGTGTATGTTTTACATACTTAATAATTACAGTTATATACTGTAGCATATTTTGCAATATACATATGTTTGTAGAGTTGTATACATTAATAATATATTATACTATATATTCATATGTAATATGCAGCACATGTATATATAGTATATACATATAAGTAATATACTGCAGTATACATGTATGATATATATATTTTTATATGAAAGTATAGTTGATTCATATAAGAAACTAACATCTAATATTTCGTTAAACAAAAATGAATTTTATATTTCATAATTCAAAGTGAAATTATTGTTCATATAATAATAATTTTTCATACATCTTTTTAACATATCATTAATTTTGTTACTGCAACAATTTAAACAATTCAAATGTTTTCCTAAAAATGTTTGCGTTTGTCAAATGGAATTTTTTTTTATTGTCAAGGAATAATTTGTGTCGAAACATTCCTGAATATTGAATTTACGAACACACACGAGGCTACAGAAACTGTATATCTGCTGGAAGCCGCTGATCAAAAACTGCAATTACCTGTCTCTGGGCTTATTAAAATTTTAATGAGACACCCGTAGCGCTTGTTAACGCTGTAACCAGAACACTAAACGGAATAAGGCTAATGAAATGAAAGATGATTGCTTTGAAACCCCGCGATGTTGGAATAAAAAAGAAATCATTTCATTGAATGATTTTTGTCGTTTTGTGTGTTACAGTATATGTGTGACGGTGGTTGTGCTGAATGTCCATTTTCGATCACCTCAGACTCACAAGATGGCGCCTTGGGTTAAAAGAGTTTTCATTCACATCCTTCCTCGATTGCTGGCCATGCGGAGGCCGCAATACAAATTCGAAACAAATAGGTAAGCGTTCCTTTTTTGTATTTACTTCATTTGTATTTAAATTTACTTCGTAATTGTTTCATTTCGATTTGAATTTACTTCAAAATCGTTTAATTTACGATGGAATTTACATTTACTTCGTAATTATTTTGTATTTAAATTTACTTCAGCGTCGTTCAATTTACTTCGAAGTTATTTAATTTATAATTGAATATACTTCAAAATTATTCATTTGATAAGTTGATTTATAATCACAGATATAGTTCTGGCAGAGTGTTGATGAGAACAGTGAGGGGGAAGGAAAAGACCTGCTATTATCCTTATCACCCGTCTACTCAAGAGGATAGCGAAGAACATTTAACACCTAAACGATTTCATAGTCGTGCTGCGTCGAAAGAAGACCTTTCACCTTCCAGGTACACAGGAATATTAACATACTATGTTATTTTGCATATTTTTGCATAGTATATCTTTGTATTCCTTTGGCTAAACGTGTAAGCTACGTGAACTCAAACGAGTCTATAAGAATTTTAACTTTTCAAGCTTCTAGATTTCCAAAATTCATTTCTGAAAGTCCAAACTTTCAAATCCCTATGTTTCGAACAAATCCTCAAATTTTCAAATCCCCAAACGTTAAAATTAAAGAAAGTCCATATTAAATAAAAATAGCACTGCCAGACTCAGTTTTCAATTTTAATTAAACTTACTGATTAATCAAGAAATTCAATTGGACAGTTCTCCAAAATCCAACTTCTCGGTTAAAATCAATGATCTGTACATTCAAGCTATCCCTAAGGGCTGTTTGAAATGTAATCTGCAAAATAATTGACACTCTGATATACGGTACGAAACTGGTATAGTATTACGAGACTTAGTTAACAAGCTTACACGACTTACGAAGTTCAATTCGAGCAGACTTAGAATGGTATAGACAAACTTCTTGAACTGATATCAGGCATTAAATGCAGTTTGTTCTAAAGCTAACCATTGACTTCAACAACTATCTATTTTCTCAAAGTCTTCGTTATTCGTAATTCCATCTATCAAAAAATTACTAAACTTAACAATTTCTTGCAGAAATTTTGCAATATGGCTTCTGTGATATAATAAAAATATATTTTTCATAATGTATAAAGAGACAAGTTGCAAAGTCTACCCGCATAATTAACCTAACTTCAAAATTACGTAGCTTCAAAGAGATTGGAAACTTCATAAGAATGCTTCAGATTTATTTAACGCTGTTTTGTTATTCAGTTTGGCGGATGGTGCAAGGTTCGGTGGAAGCTGCTTAATCCATGGACCACCATTGCCACCGCTTCCCCTTCACACCGAATGCGAGGACCTCTCCGTTTCCGGTGAAGCAGGGATCGAGGAAGTTAAAAGCCCGGTCCTACGAAGTCCTCCAGCCTTCTCGCATTCGCGTTGTCCTCCAGAAATTCACAAATCTTGCATCTGTGTGCGTTTCATCGCGGAGCACACGAAGATGCTCGAAGATTCGACCAAGGTAACTTCCACTTCCAGCGGTTTCAATCCCGACTGTATCTTGAAACACAACTTTAATAGGTTGAAATAGTTCAGGAGACACAAGACTAGTGGCGACTCGTAGCTAAAAGAGGGTTTTGCTTCAATTTTAGCTTTTGTTGAGGGATGACTACTGACGTTGAACTTAAGGATTATAGTGAGGCACTTAAAACTGCTCACCTGAGTAACTTAACTGCTATTGCTGATAGAAAAATGTATCACACAAAAATTATTTGATGTCAAATGGCTGGTTTAACATAACCTAAACTATCCTCACCTAAAGTCACCTAACATAAACTAACCTAACCAAATAATTTTGGTTTGATGCATTTCTTCTTATCGGCTGATCTGACCTAACCTAAACTAAACTAACCTAAAGTAACCTAACATAAACTAACCTAACCAAATAATTTTGGTTTGATGCATTTCTTCTTATCGGCTGATCTGACCTAACCTAAACTAAGCTAACCTAAAGTAACCTAACATAAACTAACCTAACCAAATAATTTTGGCCAGATGCATTTCTTCCTATCGGCTGATCTGACCTAACCTAAACTAAACTAACCTAAAGTAACCTAACATAAACTAACCTAACCAAATAATTTTGGCCAGATGCATTTCTTCCTATCGGCTGATCTGTCCTAACCTAAACTAGACTAACCTAAAGTAACCTAACCTAAATTAACCTAACCAAATAATTTTTATTTGATGCATTTGTTTCTATCAGCTGATCTAACGTAAAGTAACCTAACCAAATAATTTTGGTCTGATGCATTTTTCCTATCGACTGACCTAACCTACCTTAAACTGACCTAACCTAAACTACTCTAACCAAATAATTTTGATCCTATCAGCAATAACAGCCAAGTTACTCAGATGGGCCATTTTAAGTGCCTCACCCTCCATATTATAAAAGCACAAAAAAATAAGTAAAGACAGAAGAAATAATTAAAGACATATGAAGGATTATTTGTACATGAAGAAAAAATTAAAAACAGAAGGACTATACATTCAATTTTATCGATAATACCAAGTGGAAATAGGGGGTGCAGCAGTTGCAAGCTTCTACGCGAGTCGCCACTGCACGAGACTATAAAGATCATTTCTAAGTATAAAAATTTCAATTTCAAATTGAATGTGAATTTGAGAACAGCAAAATTTCCATGTTCGCTGACACCGCAGAACAATGTTCTAACAGAATAAATTTTGCAAAAAGGTGAAAGAGGATTGGAAATACGTGGCGATGGTGCTGGACAGACTGTTCCTGTGGATATTCACGTTGGCGGTGCTGGTGGGCACAGCCGGGATCATCCTGCAGGCTCCGACCCTCTACGACGACCGGGTACCAATCGATAAAAAATTCAGCGAATTCGCCACCACGACGGTGGTGAACTGCCCGCCGCAATAGTCCATGCCCGAGCCCTGCACCGTAGACAAAGACTAAGGACCAACAGCCCGGAAGTAACTTGCTACCAAACCGGAACATCCCGCCCTAGTCTTAGGAACATTCGACTTAAGTACACGAAATTACGGTAAAAGGGCTCCGTTATCGACAGAAATATCCGAAGAAATCGCCATTGAAAATTACTCTCCATTTTCTTCCTTTTTGTCTCCGTTCTTTCGTTATTTACTTTCGACTCAACAACCGACGTTGTTCCTGATCTCACGGGACTTTTTAACAGCAAAGAGTACTGCAATATTTTTGGAACAATTGTCGAGGAAACGTATGCTCTTGGAATGGTCTGATCGAGAAGAATTTTTTGATTCGTCGTTGATGGAAGATGCGATCGAATTATACCTACATAGTCTGCTCAAGTAAATCGTAATACGAAGCTGCCACTACTTAATCGGGTTACCTTTTAAAGCAACCGGCTAATTAAAAATATTGTAATAATAATTATAGAGTTCCCTTGGATGGCTCTGATCGAATCGGGACGAATTCCAGTTGTGGAGGGAAGGGGAGGTTTTCGATCGGTCCCGGGGCCTAAGGGTTCTGAAGTTGTTGGTACAGTGAGGTGCAATTGTAGAATCCCTTTGGATGTGGACTGATGTAGAGGAACATCTTTGGTTAATCCCTTCTGGAGATTAAAATATTTACTTTTGGGGAATTATATGGGTATACTTGAAGTTTTGTATTTTTACTTTTTACGATTTTGAGAAATTTTTGTCTGTCGAGAAAAGATAATTTTGGAATTGTTAAAAGAGAAAACTTATAAATTTATAAATTACAAATTAAATTACTGATTAAATTTTTATAAGTTTGAGTCTTCAATTTATTAAGGTTGAAAATTTACAAATATCTACATTTTTAAGAGTGAAATTTTGTAAACTTTCAATTTTCTATTTTCCAAGGTTTCACATCACTAAATTCACAAATTTCCAAAATTTCGAAATTCCATATTGGTCAGTTTTCAAAATTTCAAAGGTTTCAACTTTGAAATCTCAAAATTGCAAACTTTCTAAATTACCTACTTTCATTTTCAAATTTTGTAATTACCAAATTTTCTATTTCCAAAATTCCAAAATCCTATATTTCCAAGTTGTTAAACTCAAAAATCCCCAAATTCCCAAATTTTTAGATCTCCAAATATTTAAACCATCAAATTTCTAACATCTTAGAATCTCAGAAAGTCCAAATTAGCAAATTTCAGCATCTCAACTCCCAAAATCCTAAAATCTCTAAATTCCAAAATCTCAAAGTTCGAAAAGATCCCCAAACCCTGAAAACCCCAAATCCCAGAAACAACCACAAGTCCTGAAAACTCGAAATTCCAGTACCTCCATGTCTCCAAATCATAAAATTCTCAAATCTCAAAATTATAAATCCTCAAACCTCAATATCCCCAAATCCCAAAGTTCCTAAATCCCAAAACTCAAAAATTCCAAATCTCAAAGTCCCCAAATTCTCAAATCTCCAAATCCCCAAATGGCAAAATTATAAATCCTCAAATCTCAATAGCCCCAAAACCCAAAGTTCCTAAATCCCAAAACCCCAATATTCCAAATCTCAAAATATCAAAACCTCAAAACTCCAAAACTTCCAAAAATCTCCAAAACTCCAAATCCCCAAATCCCCAAATCTCCTAATTCTCAAATCCTCATATCCTCAAATCTCCAAATCCCCAAATCCCCAGATTCTGAAGTCTCCAAATCCCCAAATGCCAAAATTACAAATCCTCAAATCTCAATGTCCCTAAAACCTAAAGTTTCTAAATCTCAAAATATCAAAACCCCAAAACTTCCAAAAATCTCCAAAACTCCAAATCTCAAAGTCCCCAAATCCCCAAATCCCCAAATTCTCAAATCTCCAAACCTAAAAATCCCCAAATCCCAAAATGTCCAAATACCAAAATTGTAAAACTTGCCAACGAACCACCAACAAATAATAAATTCTTTCGCCCCCGCATCGGCATTTTCCCTAGGGATCTCTGCCATGCACGCCACTGTACGATCGCGTGTTTTGTATATCCCGTTTATCCGACACGTTAAGAGAAATTATTCTAGGCATCACGATCGTAGGTAGCTCGTTGTACGACACGAATTTAACCTGTAACTTAACGTATAATCGATTAGCTTTAAACATTTAGAAATGTAAACATTTATACGAGTGTATCTTTAAGGGAAATGGAGAAGGGTGATCGTTTCTGTGTACGTGGCTCGAAGTGTCGCATGTGAATTTTTCTTTCCTCTTCGACTCTCTTTTTTTATCCTTGTTATATCTAGTTTCTTCGACACCAGCAAAATTATTGTATCGAAGTAACTCTCGAATTTGTTCACATACGAGTAACATTTATTCATGTATAATAATTAATCATAGACACTCGATAATGTCGTAAATAAAATTTATGCTGTACGTTCAGAAGGATAATGTAAAATTATCGTTTCTCCAGAAATGTTGAAGTATGTGAATAAGTACGCGAGTGGTAAGCTGACATTACAGATTAGGACACTTTTCAAATATCGATGGAAACCGAAGCTCCAGACGAAATGAATAGTAAATGACGAGACTAATAGAATAATTTGATTAATTTATATTTAGTAGTCGATGAACTACGTTCAATACGTTAAAACGTGGAAGTCAAAGAAATAATTGAATAACTGAATAATTGAATAATCCAATAAACGAAGAACCGAATAAATGAATACTTGAGTAATAGAATAATTGAATCTTTGAATAATTGAATAATTCAAATATTAAGATTTAAATAATTGAATAATAGAGTAACTAAAGATTGAGTATTTAAAGAATTAGAAAATTAAAAAATTAAAAAGTAGAACAAGTAGAAGATTGAAAAGTAAAAAATTGAAGAATTGAAAAATTGAAAAATTGAAAAATTGAAAAATTGAAAACTTGAAAAATTGAAGAATTGAAAAATTGAAAAATTGAATAATTGAAAAATTGAAAAATTGAACAATTGAACAATTGAAGAATTGAAGAATTGAAAAATTGAAAAATTGAAGAATTGAAGAATTGAAAAATTGAAGAATTGAAGAATTGAAGAATTGAAGAATTGAAGAATTGAAAAATAGAAAACTTGAGATTTCAACATATTGAAGATTTGAAACACGTAAACTTGTGAACTTGAGAACAAAAAAACTTGAAAACTTTAATTGAAGTTTTAGTATCTGAAATGTCCAGTCTCATTACTTACTATCCACACTCGTCTAATGAGATTTGAACAGAAATCGATATCGCTTGTACTAACCATGCAAATTACAGATTCTTGAGAATGGGTCAGTATGGCTGAATCTAGATTCGTAGGTATACAAGTACGCAGAGGGACGTTAACGTTTATTAAACAAGAGACGAAATGACGCCGTTAACTATTATATTTTATATAGAAAGAACGATGCTTCTGTCTCCACGAGAAAACTTGCGCTCTGTAGATACATGGTCAAATCTGCACAGGGAGCAGGATAATAATTCAGGACAATGTCTGACACTCTGATACCATCTTGTCGAGTTAAAACAAAAGACATTTTCCATGACGATGTGTCGTGATGTAAAAAGTATTGAAAAATTGAATATGTAAATGTGATAAACACGTGACACATTGCACACATCTTAATTTCTCCCTGAGTTCGAAAGACATCACTTTTTTATACTTGTAACACGTTCGTGCCCGTCTGAGTAAATAAACGTACCAAAAAGGCGGCCAAGTTTCCCAGAAATTACCAATCTCGCCGTATTCTGTCGGAGTTACGCCCCTCGCAAGATTGGGTAAACACTTTCATACCCAACTGTGTAATAGTACACACTTCGAGGGGACAATCTCCATACCCGTTACTCCGGGATCGAACGTGTTAAAGTTCATGAACAAGTACTGTTTAATCGAAGATAATAGAGTAAACAGTATTTACAAGTTTGTAATCGTGTAAGCAAGTATCTAAGCATGTTGCTAGACAAGTTAGCATAGCCTCAGTACCCAAGTATTAGGAAAATAGTCTGTCAACAAATTTCTGTTACATGCTTAGCAACTTGTCCAGCAACTTGTCTAGCTACATGTCTCTCAACTTGTCTAACTCTTGCCTAGCAATTTGCTTAGCAACTTGTCTAGCTTGGATCCTAGTAAACGAAGGACATAATATACTTTGTTCAGTTTGTTTTAAGCTGATCCAAAGTGCCTCCAATCATTGTCCATCATCCAAAAAGTATCGAATGCACCAATGTACATACTTATGTGCATACGTCTTGGCCAAATTTGAAGGCTGTCTCAAGAATCTGTATCGTCCCCTTTTTACAAAACAGCTCACCCTTTCATTCCGACGGACACCTTCGTTGCATACACATTGTAATTCGCCTGTGTAGAGATATTCTGTATTTTGTAACAAAGATCGAAACACGCGAGACGTTAAAGTAATACTTAACTAATAGTACAGTAAGAACAAGTAAAGCATACGAATTCTAAAGCTGATAGATGTAGCCGATTGAACAACCGTTCAGGTCGTTGTTCAATCTCGTAGTACGTGGTTGATGTCACTGTAAGTTATCACGATTTCGTTTCCGTTTCGTTTAAGGTCAGAACTGTTGGAGATGGTGTACCGGGCGATGGACGCCATTTGCATCAGCGTTCACCGTTACCGTGGTGATTAAACAAAATGGCGACTTGTCATGGCCGCCATCTTAGCGTCGTTTCGTTTCCTTGACAACTGCTCGAAAGAATAATACAAAAATTAACATATAGAGATTTAACGTAGGAGAATCTAGATTTTCCCTAGATCTAGTTTTCTCCTAGAGTTTAATTTTCTCATAATTTTCCCTAAATCAAACACAAATGGGCTTGTCACAGTTTTAACCTACATTTTCCTTAGATCTCGATTTTCTCTTCTTTTCCCCTAGATCTAAGTCAGAACAGTACTTTTAGATTATCCCAAAATCGAACACAAATTTCTCCCGAAATCGTTTTTCCATAGATCCAGTTCCAAGTCTACATTTTCCCTAGATCTATGTTTTAACTGAATTCCCTCAAAGTTAAAAGCTTGTTGAGAGACTTATGCCATCTAGGGAATATTTAGCTTCACCAGGTACGTGAGCTGCAGTGAACTTACTGGACGACACTAAAATGGCGATCACGACATACTAGTATTTTCATAGTACACTTGTGTCCTTATGCTACGGTAATGGCGTACAGTGACAAAAATGGAGTTCGTCTCCCGGTAAATAATTTTGAACAAGTTCTGCGTTAAACGATCGTTAGTTACGCCTCGTGCGAGCGGACTGATATTCGCGAGAATTGTAATACGACGTCGAAGAATCCGTGGTTCATCAATCGGATTTTTCACGAGGCTCGGTAAATTTACTGGCTACATTTTGAACTCGACGAACCATCGACTCTTCGACATTTATTCGTGGCTGAGAATTCTAGTCTTAACGCGTGAAAGGTACGATGCCTTACGTCACGTTGAATTGTAAATACATTTTATAGTAGGGTAAATATCGGTTCCGCAAATACTGCCATTAGAATGCGCCGTTAGCGTGACAAACGTTTTGAGCCGTTGAACTGTGCCGAATCTTTATTAATCGGTACCCAAATGAAACGAGAAGACAAATTTACGACGGAAGGTTGAAAAAAACTTTCTTCGACAATATTTACGCTCACATAATTTCACAGAGAATTTTGTGTTTGCTGACGACGTACAAGTTGATTTCATAGCATCCCTTGGTGGCATTCCCATAGAACGACGATATAGTGAGAGCCTCTATTACATTCATGTAACACATCTTTTCGACGAAGATAAAAATTTCCTTAAACGTTTGCAGACGAAATGAGACCTCTCGTTATATTGCCGTATTTTAATTCTTTCGAAGAAGTGCATAGCTGTTCAAAAAATTGAATTGTATCTTGCACACGTGAGTCATACTTTCCTACGTCAACTTTTTTTCGAAATACAGTGAAGTCTCGTTAACTGACCGGAAGAATGACCTCGGTAAGGGACCGTGGTCAGCCCCACCAGTTCTTGGAATTTGTTTCGAGGAGTGAACCATCACGTAACGAATCTAAAACAAACCTGAATTTCCTGGAACTACTACCTCTCGCGGTAACTGACCGGCTTCGGTACGCTACGGACAGTTGAGGGGACTTCGCTGTATCTTACTGGGAAGTTTTGTGCGTTGTATTGGCCAGGATGAATATATTAGTTTACTGAAGTATAAATAAATAAAATTAGGAATATCGAATGGTGTGAAGAAAATATTCGTGAGAAATGGCTACCGATTGATCGAAGCTGAAGCATGTAGTCGTCGAGAGACGAGTGTAAACGTATTTGCTACCTGATCGAAAAATCGTCCAGTGAACGCCGAAGCACGTCGTCGATTTTAGACTCAGAACGGATTAAAAAAATGAAGTTTACTTTGCACTAGAACGATAGGGATGAACGCACACATTTTCTATGATAGAGTCCAGTTACTCGTTTACAAATGTTAAAACACTATAAATTATACGTAATCAGTGTGTCGAAGCAGCTATACGATTAAAGTCTTACCTTGACAATAGTGTTAGGTTGTTGCATATTAAATGGCCGAAACCCTCGAGGTGTTAGGTCAAATTAATTTGCAACTTTGACAAAAAATAAACGTTCGAATAAAAGTTTCAAATCGGTTAGGACACGAATATCGCCACAGTGGCGCCATCTACCGGTGCGTGTTAAAGTACACAAATGTAAAAATGTCGACCAAAAATCAATAAGCATCGGTGATCGATTAAAACGTATAATTTTGAATGGTTCGTAGTTTCGAAGAGCATAGACGTTTTAATTGACGAATATTACTTTCAGATAATGGTTCAATATTTTATAAACACGTCGGCCATTACATCTGCAACAACTTAATGGATTATTCCATCGATAGTCGGCTATTGTTACTCTGATATTTTAACAGTTGTTAACCTGTCGCAGTAGTTATTTAATCGTTGTTCAGGTATGAAGAACGAAGCCGAAAGGTTGTCTTCGAAACATGGAAAACAAGTGCGCCGTGACTCTAGATCGGGCATGGGCAGCTCACGGGCGCTCCGGGCTCGGTGAAAAGCTCACTGACGAGTGTAGATAGACTTTAATACGGAGAGACTACTCTTCATCTTTTAGTTTCATTAGGTCGTGTAGTAGTAACTTTTATTTGATTGAGGCCTTTTTAGACTTAGACAAGTAGATAGGCTGCTACGCAAATAACTAGACAAGTTAGGTAAATGTTTGGGCAAATAAGTTAACAAGGTTTTGGACAATTAGGCAAGTAGTTAAGTAAATGGGTATGTAGCTAGACAAGTCACTAGGCAGTAACTAAGCAAACATTTGGATAAATGACTAAGTAGCTGGACAAATGATGAAGCAAGTAACTAAATAAATAGCTAAGTAACTGGCAAGTAACTAGACAAGTGTCTAAACAGGAATCTAGACAAATGACTAGGCAAGTAGTCAGACAAGTGACTGGAGAAGTAACTAGCCTTGCCTTTATCATAACAAAAAGTGAGGATATAGTCTCAAGTCTCCTCCTCACTAGCTACTTGCTTAGCAACTTGTTAAAATATTTGTCTATGTACCTATCTATTTCTCTAAACATTTATCCAGCTACTTGCTTAACCACATGTATATTTGCCTAGGTGCTTATCTAGTTATTTACTTATCCATTTATTTAGCTTCTTGGTTAGCAATTTGTTTACATACTTAGGTAGTGATTTGTCTAGCTACTTGGTTAGGAACTTGTCTAATTATCTGTCTATCTAGCTAGTTACTTCCCTAGCAACTTGTATAGGCACTTGCCTAGCTACTTGTCTAGCTACTTACCAAGTCTAAAAAGACTTTCACTTTTGCTACATATGTAATCATGTATCCACCATTTTATCCACACCGTCCATCCACAAAATACTCCTCATCACATAAAAGCTATTAGTAGGCTTGAGCTACCAAATCCGATATCGGTGCCGCCCAATGAGCGTTTTCGTGCCCATGCCTGCTCCAGAACCTATTAGCGAAAGTAGAAAGGAACATGTAATAATTAAGGTGTAAATAACGTGTACATAGCTAAGCGTAAACGTAAATCAGAGGCTATAAAGCGATCGAACGTTTTTTACACTGTTTCAAACAATTGGGGATCACACGTTACATGAAGGAATCCCATGAAATTGTTCAGAGGTTGTCGCATCGCGACGATGACCCGTATAATTAACGCTGATCTTATCTGTCAATGACAACGAACAAGTCGAGATAATTCTATTCATCTGATAGATGATTCCTTTGAGTTATCGGTATCTTATTTTGTTTGTACTCTTCGTTTTTACGTAATTTAACATTTTGCGGTTTACCTTACACTCATTTAATTTGTGGTACCTGTTTAGAAATGAAACTATACAAAGCGTGGACGTAGTTAGCCTTTGTTATGTGATAGGGGAATTGGATTTTCCTTTGGGTGAAGAAATTAAATTATAATTGTATTAACTATTTAAATATTTAGTATGTAACGGTACATTTAAAATAAGTTTGAAGTCATAATTTCATTGATTGATCATAATTTCCCAAAAAGTCCTAAGTTCCAAAGTGTCAGAGGACCATTAGTCCTAAAGTTCCAAAATCTCAATGTCACAGTGTTCCAAAGTCCAATGATCCTAAAATTTCAGAGACTTATAAACCCCAAAGTCCCAAAGTGCTATAAGTCCCAAAGTCCTAAAGTCCCAAAGGGCCATAAGTCCCAAACTCCTAAAGTTCCAAAGTGCTATAAGTCTCAAAGTGCTATAAGTCCCAAAGTCCTAAAGTCCCAAAGTGACATAAGTCCTAAAGTTCCAGAGTTCATAGAGTTGGTCCATAAGTACCAAAGTCCAATACACCCCACTGTCCCACAAACCCTAACGTCCTATAAGTCCTAAAGTCCAAAAGACCCAGTATCCAATAATATCCTAAATCCCAAATTGCTGTAAGTCCCAAAGTCCAATAAGTCCCAAAATCTTGTAAGTCCCAAAATCAAATAAATCCCAAAATCGAATAAGTCTAAAAGTACAAGTAGTCCTAAATTCCCATAAGTCCCAACGACAAAAAATCTTAAAACTCCACTTTTACTTAACAATGAAATTTACATTGGGATAATCTAGCTACGTCCATAGACAATTTTTTTACTAAGATTATCAAATTGCAAAAGCCGCAAAGGGTTAACTTTCAGTCAGTATTACAAATGCAGTATTTTCCAAGTTTTACAAATGCTTCGAATAAAAAATCCATTGTTTCATTGTACGATGGTTTGTTTAAGTATACATTGTAGACCCCTTATCTCATAGCGTTGAGTCTAGTTCATACCTATTCGAATAGCAGATGTAACTTATTATCCGACTGCACTTAATTATACTTTTTTCTGAAACAGTTGAATATGTTTATTACGGAAGTTGTGAGACAAGGGGTTGATCGCTATTTGTGTGTTTCTAATTAATTCGAGTCTCACCTAATCTCACAAACTAGATTAAAACTGCGATACATTCGACGTTTGAATCGTTCCTTGAAGCACAATCTTTCCGGAAGAATTCTAGAAAAGAATTTTCCTCCCCCGTACGTCGAGCAACATTTGATTAAAACTGCGCACACTTTGAACACGATCGTTATGCGGGTGTTTCTGGGAGCTCAAGATGAACATTTTCTATGATTTTTCATCGAAGTTTCAAGTACTTGACACCTTATCGACAGAATTCGTTGTTTCGTGTCAAATTGAACATCGTATCACTTCCTTAAGTATGATACAGTAGCTACGTAGATATAGCAAGGTCGTAAATCATCGAGACGACATTCAGTGCCGTACGACGTCAACCACATTCATTAATAGCAGTATGATTTATATAAAAAGTATAATTATCAACGAGTCACCTTCATCGTCGACATTTACGACCACGCTATATCTTTGCGGCCACTGTACATTTTTATAAAACCATTCGAATAGAATCAGTGTGGTAGCGTGATTATTTATCGTTTGATGTAAATTACGTATTTTTAAATGTTCAGATATTAAGGTTATGTAAATAATACTTTCGCAAACTGTTCGCACACTTCCTTTTATCACGTGCATTCGCCCTGTTGATAAGGTATTACGTAGGTTTCCGTTTTGGACAAAAGCATCCGAGGATGCAACTTTTGGAAATCGAGAATAGAACGTTTTTAACGAATTTTATACTTCTCATAGAAGAAAACTGCAGAAAACGAGAATTCGATGATGATGAAAGAAGGCGAATCCTTCTGTTAGGCTTGGAAGCTTCCGATCGAGAAGATATTGCGCGAAATGCCGAGGAATTAAGTAGACCAATCAAAGCTCACTAAAAGTATTAAACATAGGAGAAAAATTGAATCGCGTGTGCGTGTCCGGTAAGTTGGCAGATGGATCAATAGTATTGCTTTTAACTGTCAACTTACCGAATGCACACATTACACATCATACGGTACATCCCATTTTGACTTAACAACGATTCGATTAGCCCTCGGACAGCGTAAATAATAATATGGAAATTATTTCAACAAAAAATAATTACTACATAAAGACCATTATTCGTTTACAACAATGGATCCATGTTTTCAGTTTGAGCATTAACAGGTTTAGACCCAACTGTGTAATAATGCAGATATCAACGAGGTGGCGACCTTTGCAAATGTTAGTCCGGTATCAAACACCTTATAGTATATGTATTATAACTATTTCACTTAATATTTTAATGATAAAATCCTGGGACTGAACTCGTTAACATTTTCTTGTTTCGTTATAGTTACTTTGTTCAATAGCACCATCAAATGTGACAAGTGTTAATCTGGAGTCGGTAGATCTATCTGGGTTCTGAATGACCCAGTATTGTCCGAGGGTTAAATAGCATGAAGCATATAAGCAGCTTTCGATGAATTCACTGTACATTCCTCATTTACATCTTCTACACGTATTTTACTGTGCCAAGTGAACGCGCGACAAGCCTATGAATCGCACAATGACAATAAAGATTGAAGAACAACCGTTTCAACCAGAAAATCAGTCATCGCGAAATCTGCTCTTCTCAATTGTCCCATTGATGTACTGAGAACCAGCGAAACATTTGTAACTGACGGAGACGACAAATAGAGAATTTTGTGAAAAAGAAAAATAATAGTCGATAAATTTGTCGCCTCCAAATCATCACATCGTTCGTACTCGTTTTAATCGACACCCGCGTCCCGATCTTCGACCATTCGACACATTTTCACGCGTCACGTAACGAAAGGTAGCTGAAATGTTCTGTAATTGAGAAACATTAGCTAAAACGTAGGCTAAGGACGAGTAAGAATAACGATACGATTAACATTATTAATTCTAGCAAAAACGAATGTACTATATAGCAATAGAGCTATTCGAACGAGAAGATTAACAGGTCGAGAAAAATGTAACGGATAAAATAATCGAGTATCGATTACTATCGTTAGATACAACTACCATGTATATCGTTTGTTAAATATGTACCTATGAATTATCGACGACCGTCGTTCTTAAGACTACACGATGTAAGAACGAGATTCTTGTTGCTTGGTTTTGTAATCATGCTTGACGAAAGCATTTGAAAAATAAAACTTGTTGTCGTAGAAATTCTCCTTCATTTATTTCAAACTACCTCCTACTAATCGCCCGCTCTTTAACTGTCCGCTATCTGATCATACGCTCCCTAATCGCCCGCTCTTTAACCATACACTCCCAACCGCCCGCTCTTTAACCATCCACTCCCAACCGCCCGCTCTTTAACCATCCACTCCCAACCACCCGCTCTCTAACAACTCACTCGATAATTTACATACTCAATATACAAAACTATAGTTAATTAAAACTACAAATTAAATGCAAGTAAAAATCTGAAAGATGAAGGAATTACATGTATTGCAGGAAGCGTACGGTACTGAATATCTCGTTTTATTTTTTTTCGCGTTGAAAAAGATTTATAAACATAAAATGGAAATCTTCATGAAATCATTGTCGGTGATAGTACAGGTTTGAAAATACTTTCTCTCTTCTCCGTACGTTTTCATTTTCTTCCCTTTACTATTGAATGATATTTAACAAATTTTGAGCCTAAAAATTTTTTTCACGATTTTCCACCAAAACCTCCCATTAGATTTCCGAGCCCACCAGCCGTACCCTGTTGGAGCTGTTTCATTATATTTTGCAATCCAGGCATACCGCCTAAAAGATATTAATCACATAAATCATTTGTCTTATTTTATATAGTTCATCCATGGTATGGACTTTACCAAATGTTTACACTAGGGGATGCTAATCCTTAAGTAAATAACTAAATGTTTCCATTAACGATTAAGTATTTTGCCATTATTAATTGTATGTTTAAAAGTAAAGTTACGCAATAAAGATATGGACTACCATTCCAATAGAGAAATCATTATTTATGTAAAATATTACTTACCCATTTGATGTAGGACTCTTGGATCCATCATCTTTGCCATTTGATGATTTAATTTTGCCATCTGTGTTGAATTTACATTCTTCGACATGTCTCCAGCTTTAAATAAACCTTTAATACCACCCATTTTCTTCACGACAGCTGCGAACTTCGTATACTGTGTAATTAAATCTTTGACTTCTTTTTCAGTTACCCCAGATCCTTGTGCCACTCTTACTATTCTACCTGGCTGTTTACTGAACAATTTTGCTCCATCCCTATTATCCAGTTCTAAAAGAAATTAATCAATCGAACATTTGTTCATATTATTATAAATTGCAACAACTTACTGGCAAAAATTAGTTGCTGTTGATCTTTCAAATTTACAAATTTGCTAACTTTAAAATCTAAAAAATAATAAACATTCATTCAAATATAAAAGAAAAATAACCTGAGTCGTTCATGCTGTCCATAATGGTCATTAACCGCTTTAATCTGACCACAGACTCTTGCTCTGTACCTTTCGGCATAAAATCTTGACTAAAACCAGGAATCATTCCCTATTTATGAAAAGATATTTGATTTACTTAAACTTGTTATACTTGTTACAAAACTGTTCATATTCATAGAGGAAATCGAATTTACCATTATTTGAGAAAATGGCCCCATTTTCATAATATTTTGGAACTGCTCGTACATATCTCGCAAGGTAAACTGTCCGTGTTTGATTTTCTCTAATAGTTCTTCATTATCATCGAGATTTAATTCGTTTACCTTATCTATAAGACCTTCTATGTCACCCATACCCAATAATTTACTAATAAAAGGTTTCGTTTTGAATGGTTCTAAGTCATCTATGTGTTCTCCTGTACCCACAAAGATTACTGGACTTTGTGTCGCAGCAACCCTATAGAAATATATTTACATTATTCACTTGATCCTATTTATTGCGTTGACGTGCATTATATTTTTGACAAAACTTGAAAAAAGACGGCAAAAAATATAAAACTTACGCCGAGAGGGCACCACCACCTTTCGCATGTCCATCAAGCTTTGTAATTATAATAGAACCAACATTAACGCGTTCTTTAAAAGCTTTTGCTTGAGCTTCACAAGCTTGTCCTATTGTTGCATCCATTACGAAAATTATATTGTCTGGTTGCTGCAAAAAGTTGACATTTTTTACATTTCACATAGTACACAGATAAATGATCTTATGTAAATTTTAACTTTTACTTGAAAACATTATGTTACTTACGATTGCATTAGCAACTTGAAGCATTTCTTCAAACAGAGATTCTTCTTGCTTGTGCCGACCACTGGTATCAACAATAATTATTTCATAACCTTCTTTTTTAAACATTTCTACACCATCCTGTGCTATTGCTACTGGATCTACTTCTGTATAGCTTGATAAAAAAAATTGTTTGATGTTAATTTATTGTAATGTTATTGCATTGTATAAGTATTCAATAAAAAATCCGAAAGTTCTTCACATAAATAATCTATGAACAAAAATTTGTACTTACCTTCCATAAAATGGAATTCGTGCTTTTGTTGCATTCTGTTTAATCTGATCGTATGCACCCGCACGGAAAGTATCAGCACAAACTAAACAAGCCTTCCAATTTTTTTTTAAATAATGATAAGCAAGTTTAGTACAGGTAGTTGTTTTTCCTGAACCTTGCAAACCGACAAACATAATTACATTGGAACGTCCTTTTATTGGTTGATAAGCTTTTACTCCAGGATCAATCAACTGCAATACAAATTCAGAATACAATACTAAGAAATCAGTTATAAATCATGTTAATAAATTATAGTGAAGAAATTGTTTAACTTACCTTTACAAGCTCTTTGAAGACAGCGCTTTGTATCATCCTCCTTTTATTAAGTCCTCCAGCCATATCATCAAAATCAATAACAAGACGTACATTTTCTCTTAGTTTTTTGACAAGCCTAATATTAACATCTGCTTCAAGTAATGCCGCACATATTTCTTTTAGCATAGAATTTAAAACCTGTTAAAGAATTCAAGCACAAATGTGCAATAGTTATGACATGTTCATTTGTTGCAAGCATTCTGATTTAATCAGATAAACTGCTTGTTATAATATCCCTTTACTGTAAAATCAACTTTAGTGTTCATTACACATTGAAATGAACTTACTATGAAAAAGAATATACATTGATGAATATATAGTAGCTAACATTATAAATATCTGAATACAACTTCTTGTAGTTATTATACAATCATAAAAACATATTTTTAATACTGTTGTCATAAAACATTTACATTATGTAAATATGATTTTATATCTGAATATACAATACAATATAATATAATGAGCCATTCAAATAATCCAATATTTTAAACATACATACAATTAATAATCAATTATCAGTATTTTAATTTTGTAATGAAATTGAGATCATATAGTTAAAAATTAAGTAAACCAAAGAATAATTTTATTGAAGACACAGAAAGAAAGTTGAAAATTAAGAAATCTAAGAGTGTTGTATGTAACATTAAATAACATATGTTACAGGTTGAAATACTTGTCAAAATTTTTAAGGTTATGTGTTAAAAGAAATACCATACCTCTTCATTAATTACGGTCGCATTACTAAGTGACCGTAATGCAGATGTTATTTTTCGACCTAAATCTGCGAGAACCATTTTGCTCTCTCTTATTTCCACGCAAAGGAAATGAAAAATTAAATATATACAGTCGTTATCCAAATATTATTAACGCACTGTAATGACACATTCGGGTTTCAGTGTAAAACTAAACTTACTATTTATATTTATTTATTCAAAATTTAAAACTTTTTATTATTAAATGCTGAATTATTTTTTCGGAAGATACTTGACATTAGGATGTTTTGTCTTTGACACACTACATAAACTATAAAAAGATGAAACGTATAGGTTTTGTTATGGTTAGGTTAGGTCATTGATAACAAACAAGAAAGAAATCATTAACGTTATTATATTTGTAACTTAAACCAGAATCTGTGTCAAATTTTAATCATGCTTTATATAAAAAAAAAATAATAAATTTATATAAATTGTAAAATTCTGTTTATCATTCTGTATTATGAGCTTAAAAATACTTAATTACTTAGATATCAGCTAAAAGTTTTTTGATAGTGACATTATTAGCTTGTAAATAAGTAATTAAGTAATCATTAACTTATAAGAACTTTACTACTTGAATGAGCTGTTATTGAAACTGCATATAGAGTCCACTTTCAATAATTTCAAGTCATTCAAGGCATTGCACTTTATTCTACTTAAAAATAACATATAACTAATAATAACAATACTTAATTTTATTATGACTTTTAACTATAACTAGATAGATAGATCATTCTAAATAGATCATTACTAAATAGATCATTCATCTTTCAACATTCAAACCTATATGCAATTCATAAACTCTGTGTATATAAAATAAATGGCTAACTTCAACACTTCCCAACATCAACATAAACTTGAATATATATCCTGACTATAGTGAATATAATTTTTAAATAAACCATGGCATGAAAAAATAGGGAAGTATTAAGTGAAAAAAAGGAAAAATAATTTTAAATGGATGTCCTATGACAAAAATAAAAACTAAGGAGGCAATTCAGAACTCAAAGTTGGGTTTCCATAAAATGGCGTCCTTCGTCAAACTTCTTCCTCCCATTGGTCCATTTTTTATCAACATCATATACCACCTATAGCAACTATTCAAATTGACTAAAATACGTTGTCCAAAACTTTTACTGCAGTTATTTTCACCGATATAATTTTGTGTGGGACTTAAAACAGAATTAAAACAGTAAGAATACGGATCCTTCTATGTCGCTTTAAGACATTTTGTTTCATAATTAACGGTCATTCTAAGAACATGAAAAAAAATTGGTTTAACAGGTGATATGTATGATTTACATGTGTATTAATAATAAACGTATTTAATTTATGACAAAAATAATGCAATATTGACACAGTAATTCAATATAATTACAGTGCAAGTCAGATTACAACGAATATGGCTGCGACAACTCAAAAAGGTATAGGTAGAAGAACAATAGATGGTGCAGTAGGTTAATTTATGCAAAGTAAGTACGATTATGTTAGATATAATTAATCTTCAAAGCAAAATATTATTGTAAATATTAACAACAAATCATCAAAACAACAAGCACTCCACTTGCATGAATGGTGACAAAAATTTGTCCCTGATATTGAAATTGAGTCCATGTAGAAACCACGATATGAAAACTTGTATTTTCAAATTCGATACAATAAAATCTATTAAATCATAACAAAAAAATTCAATAATTTAGTGTCTCTCAAAGTAAAATTGTATAATCAATGAATAGTATAAACAATTAAGTCCATGGGGAGTAAAATAATCACTTTCTGGTATGTAGTATGTGCAGTATATTACATAGGAAATAAATAGTTAATACACTGGAATAGCAAGTTGCTTAGTCAACATTTCCATGGGATGTGGAAACATTGGCTGTGTTAAAGGAATTTCAGGAAAAATTATTCATGAATAATATACACAATGTTGTCCATGGGGAGTAAAATGATGAGTTTCCGGTATGGTTAGTGGCACACTCAATATCTCCATGATACATGCAAACAAAGAGTGTGTTGAGGGAGTTTGAGGAAAAATCAGCCAGGAATATAATGCAGCCCAGAGTCCTTGGAGAATAAAAAAAAATATTTCCGGTATGGCTAGTGGCACACTCCACATTTCCATTAAATATGAAAACAAAGAGTGTATTATTGTATCTTGAAGATATATTATTCATGAATAATATGTACAGCATACTACATAGGAAACAAAAAATTAATTCACTGGAACGACAAGTTGCTTAGTCAACATTTCCATGGGATGTGGAAACATTGACTATGTTAAAGAAATTTCAAGAAAAACTATTCATGAATAATATACACAATGTTGTCCATGGGGAGTAAAATGATGGGTTTCCGGTATGGCTAGTGGCACACTCAATATTTCCATGACACATGCAAACAAAGAGTGTATTGAGGTAGCTTGAGGAAAAATCAGCCAGGAATATGATGCAGCCCAGAGTCCTTGGAGAATAAAAAAAAAATATTTCCGGTATGGCTAGTGGCACACTCAATATTTCCATTAAATATGAAAACCAGGAGTGCGTTATTGTATCTTGAAGATAAATTATTCATGAATAATATGTACAGCATACTGAATAGGAAATAAAAAGTGAATACACTGGAATGGCAAGTTGCTTAGTCAACATTTCCATGAGATGTGGAAACATTGACTGTGTTAAAGAAATTTCAAGAAAAATTATTCATGCATAATATACAGTGTTGTCCATGGGGAGTAGAATGATGAGTTTCCGGTATGGCTAGTGGCACACTCAATATTACCATAATACATGCAAACAAAGAGTGTGTTAAGGAAGCTTGAGGAAAAATCAGCCATGAATATGATGCAGCATACAGTCCTTGGAGTAAAAAAAAATATTTCCGGTATGGCTAGTGGCACACTCCATATTTCCATTAAGTATGAAAACAAAGAGTGTATTATTGTATCTTGAAAATATATTATTCATGAATAATATGTACAGCATACTACATAGGAAACAAAAAGTTAATTCACTGGAACGACAAGTTGCTTAGTCAACATTTCCATGGGATGCGGAAACATTGACTATGTTAAAGAAATTTCAAGAAAAACTATTCATGAATAATATACACAATGTTGTCCATGGGGAGTAAATTGATGAGTTTCCGGTATGGCTAGTGGCACACTCAATATTTCCATTAAATATGAAAACAAAGAGTGTATTATTATATCTTGGAGATATATTATTCATGAATAATATGTGCAACATACTACATAGTTTATTCACTGGCATGGCAAGTGCCTTACTCAATGTTTCTATGGGACATGAAAACGTAGTCGAAGAGACTTGAAGATAAGATATTTATGAATAATGTGCAGAGGACAGTGCATAGAGACAAATTGTTCCTTTACCAATGTGACAAGTGACCCACTATTTCAATGATACATGCAGACAGATATTGTGTTGGAGGATGTTGAAGATAATAATAATCATTATTATTATTATTATTATTATTATTATTATTATTATTATTATTATTAATACTCATTAATACTCATATTATTATGAATTATTAATGTGTGCTATTCAGTTGTAGTTGAGATACATGACAAATATTTTGTTTATGTTACAGAACTAATGTAGTATGGTCTGCAGGTAGCCTCATCTGTATACTTGTGTAGAGTTGATAGTAAGTATTTGCTAATTCAGGAATATTAGACCTAAAGGTGGAAGTTTGACGAAGATACTGGTTTATTGTGTGGAACTGGGACTATTGATGGTACACATAAAAGTCATTGTACCTAAGATGTCCTGACTAATTGTCTTAATTGTAAGTTAATCCGTTAAATTACAAGTGAGTATAGTAAGTTAACTATAATGCATTACATACATAGTCTGTGATATTGCGAATATTAGATTGCATTGAATTTGATTTTATTCACAATTAGTACACAATATTAAGTGTCATGATATATTATTAAATACACCAATAGTGGTGATGCATAAGCTGCATTAAGCTTTTACCACTACATGTTGTTACTCATTAGTAATGTTTAATTTTTCTAATGTACACATGAAGAAATATGAAAAGACATGTACAAAATCTATTTCTCAAATTCAACAACTTTCAAATTTGAATAAAATAGTAGAATAGAAATTCTATACTTCTCTGACTTAAGAAGTAGGTAAATTTATTTATTTCAAAATGAGAAGCAGATACATTCTCATTTTCTATAAAAAAAAAAAAACTATTGATTGATATTATATATTGCTGTTTGTCGAAAATAAAATTTGATTTCAAATGAAGTTTCAAGACTCTAATATATTAAAAACAGATCTTAAATGCAAGGAAGACAAAAAATTTCATAGCAATCCAGAATTGTGCAACTTAGAAATAGAATATGATCCCATACATTATTTTTATATTACCGCCTTGCAGTAAATATCCTCAAATGGTAGACTTAGATATTAATTTCTTATTTAAACATAATATCAGAGCATATAAACATGTTGCGAGATAGATACATTAAACAATACAAGTACAAAGACAAATACATTAAACAATACAATTACAACGACAAATATATTAAACAATAAAAATATACAGTTTTGTATTTATTATTTTAGTTAGAAAATAGTTAAAATAGAAAATAGAAAATAGGTAATTTAAAAAGGTAATAGTTGTTGAGGTTCAATAGATTCAATTTATCAGTTATAGATTAAAACGAATGAAATCATTAAATAAAACAAGATTAAAAAAGAAGTACTTTAATTAATTCAAATAATAAGATTAAAAGAATGTGGTAAAGAGAGAACGCATTACTTTTCCGCGCTTTTACATGCACTTATTTTTATAAAATGTCTACCATATATAAGTTAATATCTTGTTTTTCTTAATAAACATACAAAATTAATAATTGGACATAAATTTAGTTCATATCTTTTTTCCTTTTCTTTAAAATACGACTCAGTGTTCCGTAAGGTGTTCTTTTAATATCGGTATTTGTCGTTGCAAATTTATAAAATACGTAATTAACTGTACTTATCTTAAATATATTAATAAAAGCGTCATCCGTTTTCATGTGCTATCATCATTTCATTCTCTTTCTTCCTACTTTGATCTATTTCCTTGATTTATTCCGATATTACACTTGCTTGCCTCGACAAAATTTCCGTTAAAAATTGAATCTTGTCCTTTTTTACCGGGCAACAAGAGAGAGAGCTCGATGACAATTGCAAGTGACGCCAGTTCAAATTTATTTCGCGGGCTGTATGTGGCGAAAGTAAGCAATTTCAGACAAAGATGGATGAACCTTGTATATACTCATGAACCTAGGAATATTCTTATATTTATTATATTTCTCTTGTTAACTCTTGTAAAGCATTCTAAATACATTTAATATAGTATATTGTTATCTTTTTGTCAAAAAAATCGATTTTTAATTAGTACTTGATCGGTACTGCTAGCGCCGTTTAGTGGCGAACGATGGTACTAGTCAATCCGAAAAATGTGTTTATCGCGTTTTACTTCTTTTTATGGCAAATAAAATACATTACGATCTCATTAGTAATAAAGTCAGATCGTCAGAATTTATTAACATTGTTAAAAATGAATATTAAACAAATTTTATTGATTTCGAAATAGTCTGCCACCTAGCCGTGGAAACCAGGAACTAATAAAACTACATTTTGAAAACAATTTTTGTATCAATTTATTTTTTCAACTTGTTGACAATTGTAAGACACTCTAAAATCGTTTATAATTTCTATTTGGAACATATTATTGTGTAATAAATAAAAAAAATCAATATTTTTCCAAATCACAAATTTCAAATTTAGTTACATTTGTTGATGGTTTCCAGAATATTATTTCTGTTTGCAATGAGCGCGTGCGTAAATAATTAATTTTAAAATACATGCAAGAACATAACATTCAAAACATTTTCAACTTTTTAAATTACTTTAAACAAAATTATTATTTGTACGAATATAAACTTGAATGTAAAACTCAATTACAAAGGAACTTTAATTTACGCAAATTGAATATACAAATTAGATAACTAGTTTGGTATTTTAATTACAAAAATCAGCTTTTTAAAACTTAAAATAATAAAATATGTATTATTTTTTTGTCTTATAGAGTAAAAGATTTCAATGGACATACAAATACGAAGGTTTATACATTTAGTATAAAATTTATTGTTAGTAAAGAATGTAAAATATACAGGTGTATTATTTAAATCAGTCTCTTTGAATTGTTTATGACATCATTAATGGCAGTTAAGTAATATAAAAAATCCACAATTTGTGAGGTTTTACAAAATAAAAAATGAAATAATCTCATGAATCAATGATTTTTCTGACACTAGCTATTAATGCATATTTACGCAGAAAATATGCATTTATCCTGAGAACTTTCTTCTGGCAGCAACAAATGAGAAAGATTTGTATGTACATATATACATTTATATGAGTGACTTTATACGGTGCAATTACTGTTCTACAAAACTATGAACAAACAGTTGAGAATCATTAGTAGTTCTTTCACCACCTGTATCAGCACTGCTATAATTGTTCGATGTATTACACTGTCTAGATTGTTGTGGAAGTGCATTACTGTAAATGCCCATTTCTAAATTAAATAGAATATTGCTAATTTGATGCTGCGCTATTGCAATTTCTTTGCGTTGTCTATTACAATTTCTCAATGTACACGCAATGTACTCTCCAAAAGTTGAGAATTCATCACGATTAGACATAGTCAGACATTTTGAACATTCCAACAACTGCGTACTATCGACATTGTTTCCATTCTGTTGTACTTCATGTCCACCATATTCTGGAATGGGAAAGATACAATTTTCTACGTCATTTTCATTTTCTGCTTGTTCTGTGTTATTTGTTGTTCCAACTTCAGTATTACTGCTCTCTACCTGTAGAAAAAGGTATTATATTATAACCGTCAAATATAACTCCTTACATACAAACATGAATTCATTTGATAAAAAATAATACAATAAATGATTGATATTTACTTCAGTTTGTTCCTCTTTAATGTTCATACTTCGTCCGTACTTTGTTTCGCTTTTTCGTATTAAAAACATTAATGGCACATATCCAAACCAATTTGAATTTTTCGATGCCGCGTTAGTCCGTTTGGAATTAAATAATTTCCTTCTTTCACGATAAAACTGTGTTTTCATACTATGAATTTTTCGTTCCAATTCAGCAGGAGTCACCCCATTCTTTTCAGCCAAATTGTTCATAGCGCCTCTCTTTTTTTCTCTATTTCTAAACTCATCGCATTTCCTATCCCATAAACACGGTTCGCGGCGCAAGTCCTCGATTAATTTTAATGTCTTTTCTACGGTCCACATACTTTTCACCAATAAATACTGTATCTGCAATTGAAGCGACTGTAATGATCGTATATGAATAAATACCTTTACACTTGACGGTTTCTTCTTTGTTAAGTTGTTTAATACCTTTATAACCTAAAAGTCAACAAATGAAAGCGTCTCCGTACCAAAAAACTAAACGCTTCGTTCTTTTCTGAGATTTCTGAATGCACGCTATATACAACGGTTACAAATCTGGCTTCCCTGGAGAAAATGGCAGTTGACGAGAGCAGCTCCTTTCAACCTGTAGTAACATTCAGACATTGACACATATTATGCCTCATTTACAACAGCATTCTCGAAATTGATAAATATGGAGTGTCATGACGATGTAATATATATCAGAAGATATAAAAGACAACAGTTTACTGCAAAGTAATTAACTTTAACAGTTGAACGCATTTTGTTAACGTCATTCTTACATGTTTTTTAAATTGTGTATTTTCGCGCGCTCTTAATGAAGACAGTACCACCAGCTCCATGCAGCGGTCAAGCATGAAACTATCGAAATAAAAAATTCTGATTTTTCGGAAAATACAGCATTTTTAAGTTTTGTTGACACATATAGATTGTTCTACGACCACGGCTAAGTTCAATAAATGTCTTTACGTGGAGGTCGAGGCATTAATTTGTAAATCTAAATAATTGCATCTTATATGCCACGAAATCATTATCTACCTAGCGGTAGAAGGTGCGAACTAATAGAACTAATTTTGGAATTTTACATTTATTGGTTTTCCTGACTAGTTAACAATTTCAAAACATTCTACAATAAATTAATATTGATTTTCAACGCATTTTGACGTATATCATCGCCTATTACACTGAAGAAATCAATATTACTTGAACTCAGTTCAAAACGGTACAACTAGCGCCATTTAATAGTAGGTGATGAAATTAGCAAAATATGTTCGCCATTTTCCTTAGAGGAGCAACATTTGCAACTAAGTGCACCATCACTGTTAAGGCCCTCAAAAATTGAATTTGATTATAAGATATATTTTATTTAATACTTGGTATTATATACATCTGATTTCCTTGATTTGATAAATGTGGAATCCAAGTGGAAACGCAGAATGAATAAAGAGAAATAGCTAATTGATATATGGATAGTATTTTAGATTATCATCTGTTTTCGGACGAACTTTCTCCATTACAGAAATAGTTATTATGTTACATCTTTTACGAGATGACTTAACTACAGCTCCACAATACGTCCTGAGACTAAAATAATATCCAAATTCAACGGTAGTCAGCAACGAATATCCTAAGAAGAGACTCGCAATACCTCCAAACGATACAAGTAAATCTAAATAACCAAATCGCATTTCCCTCTTGTAAAGTGCAGGTGGCCAATTTCTCAACACAATTTTGGTCTTATTATTCGTCGATGTTACTGTACTTCGTACCGTGTACGACGTGTGATTACAATGAAGCCAACAATTACAGTGTCTCGTTTGGAAATAATGCCTGTTTAAACACGAATACATCGATAATGAACACTCTTTCTTATCGACATCTGATAAGAACCACGGTAAACAATGACAGTGTTCAAAAAGTAGATCGGCTAAACAGTTGATCTCGCATTCATTTACATTCATATCTTCGGCTCTGTAATGGCACTTCCGTTGACGAAGAGTCAAATAACGAATGTCAGATGTCGTGTACGTTATGTCAGTGACAAATTCGATGTATGCCGGATAATAAGCTTCTATTATCGGTCTTTCACCTGGTTGTGGGCTTGTAGAGTCGTTTGTACTAAAATATAACCTGCAATTTAACACATTTTTAAGCGTGATCCAGTTTCCACTTTGTGGAAATTGTTACCAAGGATTAGGAAAATGGAACACATGGCGCCATCTCTCCGGCGAACAGGGTGAACTAATCGAAAAAAATGCATGCCCGATTACGCATATAAGGAAATTATAAAAAGTGATATTTCGTAACTTTCACCACATATTATGCTTCCTGAGACATTTTAAAACAAATTTCTATTATCATTTGATGCATTTTATTGCCGATTAAGCCCAGAAAATAAATATTTATTGAATTAGGTCCAAAACGGTACAGGTGGCGCCATCTAGCGGTGAGCGGCTGAACTACAAAATCACAAAATTGCGATTTTCTGCAAAATTAGAGCATTTCATGCATTTCTGAAGCTAAAATCATGCTCTAGGATCTCTTTCAGACTAAAATAATGCCACAAGAACATCCTCAAAGCGCTAGAAACGAAAATAAAAAAATAGTGCAATCCATGGACTAAAAAATGGCCCGCCATCTAGCGGTGAGCGGCAGAACTACAAAAATACAAAATTGCGATTTTTGACAAAATTAGCGAGTTTTAAGTATTTTTGAGGCTTGTACAGTGTTATGTGATCTTATTGGAAGCTAAATAATGTCATAAAAGTTTCCTGAAAGCGCTAGAAACGAAAATAAAAAAAAGCTCATTTTATGGACAAAAAGTACAGCGCCATCTAGCGGCGAAACAGGTGAACTAATCGAAAAAATCGTATGTCCGAACACGCATATTGGGAAATTATACAATCACATATTTCATGACTTCCTGGACATATTCTCTTTCCTGAGACATTCTAGAGTAAACTTTTATTAATACTTGATGCATATTGTTGCCGATTAAGCCCAGAAAATCAATATTTCCGGAGGGGTATTACTTCAAATTTGGCTCCATTAGTTCCTGCCTTTCACCGCTAGATGGCAGGGCATTTTTTAGTCCATGGATTGCACTATTTTTTTATTTTCGTTTCTAGCGCTTTGAGGATGTTCGTGTTGCATTATTTTAGTCTGAAAGAGATCCTAGAGCATGATTTTAGCTTCAGAAGCGCATGAAATGCTCTAATTTTGCAGAAAATCGCAATTTTGTGATTTTGTAGTTCTGCCGCTCACCGCTAGATGGCGCCACCTGTACCGTTTTGGAGCTAATTCAATAAATATTGATTTTCTCGGCTTAATCGGCAATAAAATGCATCAAATGATTATAGAAATTTGTTTTAAAATGTCTTAGGAAGCATAGTATGTGGTGAAAGTTACGAAATATCACTTTTTATAATTTCCTTATGTGCGTAATCGGACATGCATTTTTTCGATTAGTTCAGCCTGTTCACCGGAGAGATGGCGCCACTTGTTCAATTTTCGAAAAAATTCAATTAATATTGATTTAATTGATTAATATACAATATATTTATTAATATTGATTTTATACTGTTTGCAATATATTCCGAAGATGCGAATTATGTCTTCAGAACAGTTCGCACAATATATTGCATCTCGTCGGTGATATAGGGAACGTCATAAGAATGGCAAAAAATTTTCTTTCGAGTCGCCAAAAACCATTCTCACAGATATATTCTTTTGCAACAAAGAACATATCTGCAAAATTTGGTCGATATCAGAACATGACGGTTTTCCAAAATTTCTCCAAAAAATGTTACCGACATTTACCGACTAAGAAACTAATCAAAGTCTAACTAAATAATTTTCAGTCGTTTGAAATTTTTTTAGACATTAAATGTTCATTATAAGAATCAAATTTATAGTGGAAGAGGGAGATCACTCGAAGCTGTCTTGTCTGTTAATTATATTCTGGACTTTTCAATTATACTTCAATATTTTAAACATAACGTAAAAAATGATAATGTTACATTACCTCCAAGGAGCGCTAAAGTTTAAAGTCTCAAATTGGAGACTCCATGAAAGGTCCATAAGTTTAAGGGGCTCCACGGTCTTGAGTATACAGCATATACCCACAGCAACAAGGCCTTTTTTAAATAATTTGTTACATGGTATTGGCTTATTTCTATAAAAAGCATTTGCTAGTTTTAACTCCCAATAAATTATTGTTGAATCCTGATATGTAAAAGTTTTTCTTACTTATATTCACAACTTGTAATCAAACTGCTGCAAGTGGGACTCATATTTTCAAAATTGCTACGAAAGTCCTTCTTCTTGCCATAAACGGGTTCTAGTATTTCAAAATTAATAGCGGTACCCCAAGTCCAATTGTATACTTGTTCATATAATTCTATTGCGTCCTAATACAAAATTTTCAAAGTTAGATGAGTAAAATTATTTAAGTGAAGATAGACGAATAAAATTATTTAAGCAAAAATAGATGAGTAAAATTATTTAAGTAAAGATGTGTGAAATTATTAAGTAACTTGCATGCAGTACTAGTTAATTGTTCATAATTAAATAACAATTACTGTATATAAGTTATTTCAATGCGAATTAAAAATTTCGCTCAAAGTAAAAATTCCTTACTTCCGGTACGTTCACATGATTCAGATGATTCCAATCGAAGCAAATGTAAACTTTAGGGAATTCAATACGAATGTGATTCGTCAGCGTATCCAATCCCGTTATGGTTGGTTCCGTTTCAAATTTCTCCAAAACTACCACGATTATGGCGAGAACCGCCACGAGAGAGAACATCGTTAAAATAAACCACATCACCCTGAACAAATTTTTATCCCGTTAAAAAAATATTTTTCCCCACAGACTGTAAAGTTACCTTTCCCTCTTAGGTCGAGTTTGATCCGCGAAGTATGGGACACCATGCAACGTGTTCTCCAAAATATATTCCCTCGATCGATACTTCAAACTGGAACGCAATTCCTCCAAAGTTGGTTTGTAATTATACTTCATATTTGATCGCGTGTATCTACTGCGATTTTGTAAACCAAACTGCCGTTTAAGTGGAAAAATGGAATCTAATTTCTGGGATCGCGTGTCAAGCTACATACGTTATTCATGTTATTCGATTAATTTATCTTATCTTTTATTTTCCGCTAGTTAGTCAAGGTAGCACCTTAAACGCAAGACTTCACATACAGATTTCTCTGTTGTTTCTGAAAATTGCGTGCTATAATTTTACAGAGTTATTACTCTTGGGTTTCTCTATAACTGTGTCAAGTTTGAAGCAAATCGACGAGTACAATGTCGTGTGACAAGTACACAGCCAATTAAAGTGCATTCTACATTTCTAATTGGCATTGAGAACGTCGAAAGTTTTATTTCATCAAGGTCTAACCTTTGCATCACTTATTCTATTTATAGCGATCGAAATTGTTATTTTGCAGACCGCAAACAAAAGAACCGCGAAAATATTGGAATTCGATGAAAAGCGTTTGCGTTTCCTTCGTCGGAAGAAACGAAAATAGCTGGTATTGAAAACGCGAGAGAACGCACCGTTTGCAGGAAACTATCGATTACTATCGGCCCGTTCGAATATTGTGTTTCGAGTGCGCGTTTTTCCAGTTGCGACTCGTCTTTTCGAGATCGGCCATCGTATATAGAAACACAAACACTCCTCATCTTTGTGCCAGCTTCTTTATTATTTTAGACTACCCCTCTTACGACCACCATCTGCACGCATACCGACGTCGTTCCGGTCTTTGACTGTGCCCGGGAAAATTCACGATCGAGTTAAGCGGGTGTAAACTACCCTCTTGATGTCTCCATATCTGATTTCATTCGAGAGGACCCTCCAAGTGGTTTTTTAACTTCAACAAATTAGAGTCAAAAATATTCCTGTATTTGTTGGGTTGGTCATTTTTGTTGGTGGAAATTTATTCAATTTATGCGTTGACACTTTGTTTAATAAGGTATCCTAAAATATTTCAAGGTCATGCATTTATTAAACAAAAATGTTTCTGTTTATGAATGATTAAATGATGCAGAGACTGCTTTATTATATTATTTTTGTGAAGGTAGTCATTTAAACTTGAAAGTAATATGTGGAATATAATAATAAAGTAATCGAATATCTGTTTAAAAAATGATGAAATTTGTTATCAAAAGGGATATTATATTATTATAATATGTTAGAAGTAAGGGTAGGTGTAACGATTCCTTTATAATTTCTTTGAATCGTTTTCATTTCTTTCGATCGTAAAATTAGAGTAAGTTATTTATACTACGAATATTAATGCGAATGTGAACATTTCTCACGGGAACCGGTTGTAACAAATGTCTGTGATGGATGTTTGGAACGAAGGACATGGCAGCTTTTCGCAGATTTTTATTTATAGCTTTCAAGCTCAAAAGCGACACAAAATATTTCCATTAAGGAATAATGGAAAAATTGCTGTGTGTACAAATTCACAAGTTCTTAGATTTTCTGATTGTTGCATTTAGTTTTTAAATTTTTCAGAGTCTAAATCCCTAAATTCTTAAATTCTGAAACCCTTAAATTTCTAAATTACAAAATTAGAAAAGTACAAAATTACAAAATTACAAAACTAGAAAAGTACAAAATTACAAATTTACAAAATTACAAAATTACAAAACTAGAAAAGTACAAAATTACAAATTTACAAAATTACAAAATTACAAATTACAAAAGTACAAATTCACAAAATTACTGAATCACCAAATTTCCAAATCCCTAAATTTCCAAATCTCTTACTTCCCCAATTCTTAAATTTGCAAATCCCTAAATTTCCAAATCCCCAAATTCCCAAATCCCTCAATTTTCAAATTCCTAAATCCCCAAATCTCCAAATTTCCAAATTTTCAAATTTCTAAATTTCTAAATTTCCAAATCCCTAAGTCCCCAAATCCCTAAATCCCCAAATTCCTAAATTTCCAAATCCCTATATTTTCAAATCCCTAAATTTCCAAATCTCTAAATTCCAAAATCCCTAACTCCCCAAATCCCTAAATCCCCAAATTCCTAAATTTCCAAATCCCTAAATTTTCGAATCCCTAAATTTCCAAATGCCTAAACCTCTAAATCTCAGTACTTCCAAATACCTAAATTCCTAAATCCCTAAATCCTTAAATCTCAAAATTTCCAATTACCTAAACCCCAAAATCCCTAAATCTCAAAATTTCCAAATACCTAAACTCCTAAATCCCTAAATCTTAAAATTGCCAAATCTCTAAATCCCTAAATTTCAAAATTTCCAAATACCTAAACCCCAAAATCCCTAAATCTCAAAATTTCCAAATACCAAAACTCCTAAATCCCTAAATCTTAAAATTGCCAAATCTCTAAATCCCTAAATTTCAAAATTTCCAAATACCTAAACCCCAAAATCCCTAAATTTCAAAATTTCCAAATACCTAAACCCCTAAATCCCTGAATCCTTAAATTCCCAAATCCCCAAACAAATGACCAAACCACGAATTCCTACGCGTGGAATATAAATCCGTAATGAAACAATAACAACGGCCCGAAAAGCGCGCACAAAAAGAAAAAGTCGGAAGGAAAAATAAAATAGGGTATCCCTTTTGTTAGGGCCCGTTTGACGCACGGCCGAGAAAATACTTAGAAGAAAAAGAAGCGGCGCTATTCCTGCTTCCAGGTGTGAGCCTGTAACGCCAGTGTAAATATACAACACTTACGCTATTCTGACGGAACCTCTTCGAAAACTATTAACGTATTCCCATCCTGCTTCCCCCGGCGGCCATTTTTTTCGTTCCGACCCATTTCTCTTTCTATCGAAGCATGTTGCTCCTTTGAACTCATTTAAGTGGCACGTGTTAAAGGAACTCAATCAGGTAGCTGTCTGCTCGAATCGTCAACATGAACATCGTTTCTAAACTCATCTAAATCTCTAAATTCATTTGAAGACTTGATATGCATTTATTTGTTTGTTTGTATAATGTTACAAGCCGCCATTTTGGGTCTTTTGAAATTATGAGGGTTGTGACAAAATTATGAGGGTTGTAAGACACCCTTTTGCTGAATAGATTTTGGCTAAAGACAGGAACTATAGTCGAATCGATAGAAAGCTGTGTTTTGGTATTGTTTCGATAATTTTTCACGCATCCACTGGAACCACGTTGAAACTAATCGTTGACGATACTCGTCATTGACAGTCACGGACTCACAGTAATAATGTTTGAGTTCACGTTTTAGTAATCGGTTTCCTGAACGAAGGTCAGGAATTTGAAATAAATAATCTTCCTCATTTATCTATCGCAAACATTACGAATCTTTCCTATCTTACATAAAACTACCGACTGCTTAAATTGTCCTTGATGATTCAGAAATATATTGTTTCTGATGATTGTAGCGGGTTGACGTCACAATTTCAAATCTTAGAAAAATTCAAGTACCATTTAAATACCTGTTGGTACGGGTAGAAATGGAGGTAGTTTTTTGTCGTATTATAATTTATTTATTTACAATTTTAAATGATGAAAGTAATGATCAATTTAGCTCCAACAATTTTAGATGAAGGTAATTTTCAATTTAAAATGAACAATTTTGTATGATGAAGACAATTATCAATTTAACGTTAAAACAATTTTAAATGATGAAAGTAATGATCAATTTAGCTCCAACAATTTTAGACGATGAAGTTAAGTTTCAATTTAAAATGAACAATTTGTATGATAAAGCAATCATTAATTTAACGTTAAAACAATTTTAAATGATGAAAGTAATGATCAATTTAGCTCCAACAATTTTAGACGATGAAGTTAAGTTTCAATTTAAAATGAACAATTTGTATGATAAAGCAATCATTAATTTAACGTTAAAACAATTTTAAATGATGAAAGTAATGATCAATTTAGCTCCAACAATTTTAGACGATGAAGTTAAGTTTCAATTTAAAATGAACAATTTGTATGATAAAGCAATCATTAATTTAACGTTAAAACAATTTTAAATGATGAAAGTAATGATCAATTTAGCTCCAACAATTTTAGACGATGAAGTTAAGTTTCAATTTAAAATGAACAATTTTATATGATGAAGCAATCATTATTTTAACATTACAATTTTAAATGATGAAAATAATGATCAATTTAGCTTCAACAATTTTAAATGATGAAAGTAATTAACAATATTAAATGATGAAAGTAATGATCAATTTAAAATGAACATTTTTTAATAATAAAGGTATGTTGAAAGTTATAAGGTTGCAAACTCCATAAATCAGGATGTAAATCATGTGGTAATTCGAACTGTTCAGATAAAATTGATCTTTTTGTCACAAAGTGATTAAAATCTTTTGTAGACAATAAATGAATGTTTCAAGTAATATCAAAACTTTGAACGATCATCAAGTTTCTTATTTTCTAGTACTCTTCTTCATTAACCTTACATTTATCCATTTCTCAAGTGTACATATAAATATGACTAAATCAGCTGATAGACCTAATAAATTAGCTACGAGATCTTTTTGCAATTTTATCGTAAAATCTGTAATGTAAGTGTAATTAAATTGCAGTTAAAAGTTGATACGATAAGACATGAATATAACAGTAGAAAATTGATTTGAGGGATCTGACAATTTAAATTTTCAGCTCAAATTTTGAGAGGTGTCTTTTCTACACCTAAATTTTTGGTGAAGAAGGAAAGAATAACTTGTGAACCACCTTAATGAATTTTACTCCATGCATTACTCCACTAATAATTAAGCAGAGTATATCGCGATTAATTTGATACACTGGGTGTCCACAACTGGGCGCCACTCCCCACTATACTTAGCCGTTCGTGAATGACTCGACTTTTCAGCTTCTGATCGAGATAAACAAGTCAATCCGAGTCACGACTACTTACACGAACTCTGCCATGAGTGCTTGCGTGCTTCACGATTATTTATCTGCCATATATACCTACATATATGTAAAACTTAACACATCACGTGTGTACGTGAAACTCAACGTATCGCATGTGAAACGGGCTTCTCCGTTGTATCTCGTGTTTTGCTGCGAAAATTGTTACATAAACAGAGACAGAAAATCTTATGCTATTTATAAATATAACGATTAGGTGCATGCAAAGTGAAATATTTAATGAAAGAAAATTGAAAATTCTATGTTTCGATGCTTGTTTAAAATTATTTTTATTTTCGTACGAAAATCTTTACCTTTTTTTATTACTTTTATTAATCTAATTGAAATATTGTATATTAAGTTTAATTTTTATATTCCGACTACAAATAAAATTAACACAATTACCTCTCGTTAATATTTTTCATTCAAAATGGCTGACTCCATTGGATCAACATTTTAATTTAATTTATTTATGAAATGACTTGTTTGAAATGCAGAATATGTTATAAGAAAATATGTATTTACATTGAATAATAAATTGAATAATAACTAATTACTATAAGTAATCAAGTAATAAATTAAGTACTAAGCAACTACCTAAACAATAAGTACTAACAAACTAAATAAATAGTAACTAAGTAATTAAATACTAACAAAGTGAATAATAAACTAAATGGTAACTAACTAATTAAATAAATAAAACACTAATGAACCGAGTAAGTAACAAACTAAACTAGTCTAAACACTAATAAACTAACTAAACAAAAAATTGAAAAGTATTAATTAAACTGTATACTAATCAACTAAATAAATAACTAACAAGTTAACTAGCTAACTAGACTAGTCTAAATACAAACAAACTAACTAAATAATAAATAAAATACTCTAACTAGCAAAATACTAACAAATTCAATAATAAAATTAAATAATAATGCATTAAAATAAATAAATGATAACTGAATACTAACATTAGAATGAAATTTATGTATTATATCACTGATCTCAATCAAGATTCGCAGCGATGGTTACTCATAATTTAAGATGCTATTATAAAGCGCAATATTATTAATTATTTACCTGAAATTATATAAAACAAGTATAACAAGCATCGTGTCGACGAACTCTTCTAATTAATCAATGTTTTCCTAATTGATCATTGTTTCTCAGCATATCAAATTGATTAGATTTCGAGCTTGCCATATATCTGCCAGTCAATGTTGTTGGAGCAGAAAGACAATTCGATTAATATTTATTACGTGTCAGTAGTGATAGTAACAACTGAAACAATGGAACCCACAGTTTTATAAAATTTTGCTTTCAATTCGAATTGTTAATGATCTTTGTATATTGAAGTTTGATTTTATCGATCGAGTTGATCAATTTATGTTACAAATAACAGAAAAATTGCATGTACCGTGTTGTTTGTTGAATATCAGGCAATTAATGCAATTTGTTAAAATAGCAAAAATTAATTGTTTGTAGTAGCTGGTCTTATTTGAAGGTTATTTGAAGGACACGAAAATTTATATTAACATTTTTTATATTAAAAATACATTAATATTTTATATCGTATATTATAACGTTGACATATTATACATCACTGTGTGGTATAACTTGAATTTGGTGATTTTGATATTTTGGTGATTTAGTGATGCGGAGATTTATGGACTTGCGAATTTGGAAATTTGGGGATTTGTGGACTCAGGAATGTTTGAAACTAGATTTTGAGGATTTGGGAATATGGGAATTCGAAATTTTGAGAATTTGGAGATTTGAGAATTTCAGGGTTTCAGAATTTGGGACTTTGCAAGTTTGAAAATTTGGGAATTTGAGACTTTCAGAATTTGGGAATTTGCAAGTTTGAGAATTTGGGAATTTGAGACTTTCAGAATTTGGAAATTTGCAAGTTTGAGAATTTGGGAATTTGAGACTTTCAGAATTTGGGACTTTGCAAGTTTGAAAATTTGAGAATCTGGGACTTTCAGAATTTGGGACTTTGGAAATTTGAAAATTTGGGAATCTGGGACTTTCAGAATTTGGGACTTTGCAAGTTTGAGAATTTGGGAATTTGAGACTTTCAGAATTTGGGACTTTGCAAATTTGAGAATTTGAGACTTTCAGAATTTGGGAATTTGCAAGTTTGAAAATTTGGGAATTTGAGACTTTCAGAATTTGGGACTTTGCAAGTTTGAAAATTTGAGAATCTGGGACTTTCAGAATTTGGGACTTTGCAAGTTTGAGAATTTGGGAATCTGGGACTTTCAGAATTTGGGACTTTGCAAGTTTGAGAATTTGGGAATTTGAGACTTTCAGAATTTGGGACTTTGCAAGTTTGAAAATTTGGAAATTTGAGACTTTCAGAATTTGGGACTTCGCAAGTGTGAGAATTTGTGAATATGAAAACTTGAGGATTTAATAATTGGATGGTTCAAGAGTTTGATAATTTAATAACTTCATAATGTGGAGTTTAGAACGAATCTTTAAAAATCATTAATAAATCTTTCCAATAATAATTCAAAAATTCTAAAAATCACTTACAAATCTTCTCTCAAAATATTTAAGAATTCTAACAAATCATTGATAAATCTCCTCGCTAATAATCCATAAATTCTAAACAATCACTATCCAATAAATCCTCCGCATGATCGAAAAATTCTAATAAATTATTACTAAATCAATCTTCTAAAACACTCAAGAATTCCGATCATTCATAAATCTCCTCCCTAATAATCCACAAATTCTTAACAATCACAATCCAATAAATCCCACTCATGATTCAAAAATTCTAAAAAATATCAGTCTCCCAAAATATTCAAGAATTCTAACAAATCATCGATAAATCTCGCTAATAATCCACAAACTCTAAATAATCACTATCCAATTCCACTCATGATTCAAAAATTCTAAAAAAAATCAGTCTCCCAAAATATTCAAGAATTCTAACAAATCATTGATAAATCTCCTCACTAATAATCCACAAATTCTAAATAATCACTATCCAATTCCACTCATGATCCAGAAATTCTAAAAAAATCAGTCTCCCAAAATATTCAAAAATTCTAACAAATCGATAAATCAATCTCCTTCCAAAAGCTGAAGAATTCCAAAAAATCGTGGCTAAATCGATAAACAGGTAGCGATATGATTCCTCGGAAATGCTTTAAAGCGACCAATACATCAGTAGGCGCCACAAAAATAATATTCAAGGGTGGAGCCATAAGTTGACACGTGTCGTAGATTAAAGCCGAAGAAAACAGGCTCTACCCTTAAGTCGACTGAAAAAGCAAATGAGATTACGAGGAAACGTCGCTATTGCTTGTTCGATAGCGTAGGTCGAGTCTTCGATGATGAACCACTCTCGTCCCGCGTAAATCCTTGCTCGAAATGCGTGTGCGTTTCATGAAAACCGTCCTGTACGCGTGTGTCTTGGTGTGCGCGTTTCTTTGTGTTCACCAATGCGAGGGAGTTCTCGAAGACGGTCTTTAGTCGTTCTTTAGTTACGAATAAGCATCCGTCGAAGATAGAGGATCCTAGTACCACTTCCTCTTCCGGCTTACCTCGAATTCTCTTCGTGTCTCGACGTCCTCTGATTCGTTCTGTGCGACCCCCAAATGGGAAATTCGATCGAATCTCGTGCCCAACTGGATTTGTGCTATGAATAATTAAACAGAAGTGTGTTACAATGTGAAGTTTATCCCGTTTCGAATTGACGATGGAGTTTGGAAAGCGAACGTTCGTGTGTTGAAGTGTTTTCGAACGGGGTGGTTTTCTTGCATTTTACTCGACCGGATTAGCGATGGAACGAAGGATGCCGAGAAGAAGAGGACTCTCTACGGAAACTCGGACTGGTTTGTTTTTCATTTTCATCATTTCTCTGCTTTTTAGCAAATATCAGAAAATTTCTTATTTTGAGAAAGTTACGTACTACAAATGTTTCATAGAACTTGCATAATTCGTGTTTCTTGTTTATAAACAACGGACGGCAAATATCGAAACGTTCAAAGGTTGATTTTACTTTTCCGATAAGAAGCTGGTAAATAATATTGCATCTGATAGTGGAGCGGTTGACGATTTAAAATAAGAATTTTAATAGAAATTCTAACGTAAAATTAATGAATTGTTATGCGAAAATTATTAACATTACGTAGAAAAAGTTTCTGTCGAGAAAAGTATGGAAATGTAAGAACAAAATGGCTGTGTATATAGCAATACTCTTGTTCAAAGGATTGATTTAAATTGGATAATATTTGAATTACGTTTTGCCAATATACGAGTCGTAATCGTTAGTTTAATGAGCCAGGGAACAGACTGGCGTTGTGTGGCCATTTCTTGAAAAGATCGCGAAAACCGAGAGACGCGGTGATGAAATATTATACATATTCATCCGACGTGAAAATTACGTACACGATAAATATAATAAATTGGAAAAATTAGACGGATCGATTGTTGCATATAGATATGATGTTTTGGTTTTGAAAATCTCTGTGACGAAGAAAACAAGTAATGTTAATATTTATCTTTACTGATAATCTTGCATTATTATGTATTATTAAATTGTTTATTATTGCATTTACCGCTTGTTAATTTTTTTACTGTCATTTATGAATTTCATATCATATTAGTTATATAGTTTACATTAATTGTTGAGATTAATATTATACTGTTGGTATTAAACATTATACTATTACTAGTATTAATTTCATGTTATTATGATGTTATATTACTAATATTATACCATTATTAGTATTAAAATTATAACATTATTAACATTCAGTATTTACAAAAAACATATGCAAATGTTTATTTCATAAACTATTCCTACAGATGAAAATAAATAATATGTCAGTCAAATTATAAATTTATAGAGTGGAGTCACTGATCATTTTTCTACCGATAATTTCCTGACACATAATTTTCCATGTCATGATTTCCTGGTAACGTATCGTGCAATCAAATTGTCGGTAAAGTAATATCTATTTGTATCGCGAATTCTCTATAATTTTCCCACTAGTTTTGTAGTTATAATACACATCTTTCAAGTTATTTCAAAAGAAAAATTTCGGGGGAATAACATTATTAAGTAAATAAATCATGTTGGGTGTAGGTCTCCGAAATTTCAAGGTGACCTGTTTTTTAAATAGTGTTGTGTACGTTTCTACATTATTTTATTATTTACTTTGAGCAGTATTTTGTATAAAAAATTGTTAATAGTTGTGATGGATTAACTTAACCTTACCAAATTTTCATTTGGACAACTCCAAGTCCTATTTCTACAGAAAATTTTTGTAAATTAAAAATAAGAATATTATAAATTTATTTAAAGTTTACAAAGTGCAGTAGTTTCTAGATAAGATTACTAACATTATTCAGTAATAGTTGCTAACGTTATTTAATTATTAATAATAGTACTAATATTAGTATCAGTATTAGTACCAGTAATTAGTACTTTTAATGTTAGTACAACTTTACTATTATAGTAGTATAATAGTATAGTAATTTTACACTGGTATAGTGATATAGTAAACTAGTATATTCTACTACTGTACTTACAGTAATTTATTATGATAATTATAGTAATAACTAGTACTAACAGTAATTATATATGTAGTGATTAAAACAGTATTAATATTATTAACAATATTCAATAATTAATAGTAGCACTAATAGTGGTATAGTATACTAGTATATTCTGCTGTTGTAGTTACAGTAATTTGTTATAATAATCTATTATAATAATAACTAGTACTAACTAGTAATGAGTACAATATTACTATTATTAACAGTACTAACATTATTATTTAAATAATTATCACCAATACTAATAACCTCAAATAAAATTTCCTTCGATTAACTATTACTTGCTTCATTTAATTACAAGTACGACTAAAAATGTTCAAACCAAAACATTCATTTTAAACGTTGTTTCACTAATTAAGACCGTAACTACAACATAGAAATCGAAACATGGAAAATTTATATTTATAAATGACAGTAAAACGCTTTCGTGCAGAATCTTCTCTGGTTTCGTTCCATAAATACGTTGAAAATGAAATGGGTTCAAGTACGAGTCATAATGTCGAAAAGATAAAGCCACATTTACCCGTATCTCTATTGGAACAAATGGTCAACCGCTTCTCGAAAAGCGAAGGAGAAAAAAACGGACGTAAAAAATGACCCTGTTTTTCTGACTTCTAACTTATCTTTAATATCGACTTGTTCGACCTTTCTGATAAAGTTAACCTAAGATGATAACCACGTGTGCAGCGTTAATATCGAGTGACAATAAAGACGATATGCAATGTAAACAAACGAATAATTAACAAAAATCTTGTACATAAAATTAATTGCAATTTATTGGTTACGAGTAAGTGTTTCACAGTATGTTTTAATATGATTCATTGTACTTTCTTTATTAAGGAATTTGTTATAATTTGATATTAATTTTATCGATGATAATATTTCATTGGTAACCTAAGGTGCCTCACACTTGGGAAAAGGTGATTTTATATGAATTTTAATGAACATGAAACATTTTGTCATTAAACTATATTTTTTTAATATTGTTATATTAATGTTACTTCTTTATTTTATTGATAATAAACATAACCTCTTCGAATACGATTATCATCAATTTAATTGCTTTAATTATACGTAAATGACCAAATCTCACATCCTCAATTATTATAACTCATTTTATATACTTCCTCAAGGAATTTCACAAAAATAATGAGTTCTTTAATCCATTTCACTTTCTTGAAGTATTGAAACACTACATTATTAACTTGTAATGTATGTGATATCTTTTTGACACACCCTGTATAATATATTAATGCTATCAAACTGTATACTACTAAAAAATATCAGTTTTATCGCTCGATGTACAAATTTAGCTACATACTTTAATTTTAACATAAAATTGGTTCACATGAACCAAAATTAATTTTTCAATTTTTGCAATAGTTTATTGTACAAACACTGCTAACACTATTTCAATTATTTAATATTTTTTTTAATAATATTGTCATTTTAATTATCATCACTCTTATTTATATTTCTTTCATATTTTATCGTATTTAAAATTAGTTAATATTTAGTGACATATTATTTTTGGTTTTATTCATAGTCGCATAACTAGGTATTTTCTACTTGAACACTATGTTCTATACTTGTATATTAAATAAATAATTACTATACTCGTATCAGTATACTTGAATATTAATTAAAATTAGTCAACATATCGTGACATGTAGTGGGTAGAGATCAGTAAAAATTAAGTAGATGTTTTGAAGAAATTTTGGAAGAAAACATCGAATCAGTAGCCTCGAGTCATTGTTTGTTTGGGATTATATTACAAACAAGTACCACCGATGACACATCGTCGAAAGGGAAGAAAGGGAGTTGCTCATCATCATGTTAATCCTTCGAGTGTCGTAACACGGCTCATCGTATTTTTACGACCTTACAAGCTACTCTTGATTGGACATCTTGCCAGAAACATATTTAGAGTAAATCCTATGAAAATAAATAATTATTCAGCGATTTTTAAAATATTTTATTAATTTGTTGTATGAACGAGATGTAACTTGTCTAAATGAAATATCTGCAAACATTGTTCTGTTTCTAAATAGTTTAAACGTAAATTCCATAAAAATTACTCACTGTATAATTGATTTATTTTGTGGTGTAAAATTTTTAATATTCATTTTTCAAAATAAATAAATTTAACTACTTGTTAAGTAGTACTTTGAATTTAGTTCTACTTGAATTTTCACTAAAAAAAATTTTACATATCTTTCATTAATTAATAACCAGTAAATTTTGTATCGGTTTCTGGCAATCTATAAAAAATTTTTTAGGAACCAACTTCTCAGCAAATACTTCCTTAAAATTATAATTATTAACAATTGAAGACAGATCGTTTCATGGATGTAACATAAACATGTTAAACAATTGGAGTGAAAAATAGAAACTTGTTTCAACACTTTTGGAAACTGAATGGTATTCAACAGAGGTATATACGCAACCACATTTATTTGCAAATCCGAGGTTTAGACCAGAGAATACAATAGCGGCATTATATGCGCGGGTGGTTCATCCTCCGAAACTGCATCGTCCCCCATAAAACGAGATCGTTCGAGATATGTTCACAGAACTGACGGGTGTAGTTTTGTTTATCGGTTAATTTCAGTAATAAATCAATTAAAACCATCACTAATTACTTTGCACAACTGCAAATTAGTTACCGATTACTTGACCGGCTAGAAACTTTGATAATAAATGAAATAATATTGTTACCTGTGACTTTACTTATGAAACTTTGTTTAGGTTAATTTAGTTTAATCTTTGTTTAAATAATTTTAATTAAATCTTCTGAAATTTTGTTTGGATTAATTGTTCATACGTATTTTAAGCCTACGAGTTAATTTAATAATGAAGTCCTGGATTCCGTGGGGAATGACTTGAAAACCCCTGATTTGGGACAGTTCGATCCCATTTCCCTAATTAATAATTTCTGTATTCTTTAATTTGAACTTTATGTATTCTTCGAAATTGTTACACATTTTAAACTATTAAGTACAGCTCAAAAGCCGATTTTATCAACATAGCCCTGAAATTCCGTGGAACATAGCTTGTGAACCCCTAAATTCAAGTAATTTTACTTTCACCTTCTCATGGAATATTAATTTTATTGATCTAACCTAACATTCCGTGGAACACAACTTGTGAACCCCTAAATTCAAGTAATTTTACTTTCACCTTCTCATGGAACATTAATATTACTGATCAAACCTAACATTCCGTGGAACACAACTTGTGAACCCCTAAATTCAAGTAATTTTACTTTCACCTTCTCATGGAATATTAATATTACTGATCTAACCTAACGTTCCGTGGAACATAACTTGTGAACCCCGAATCACTTAAAAACCTATTCAAACATCTGAAACTTTGTAAACAATTACATCCTAATTAAACAATATCAGTACCATAAACTAGTTTAGCAAACCGATCTAAAAGAATGTGAGGCCGAACAAGTCATAATTACGTCTAATTAACATGATTATGAACCTGATAGAAAATCACGGCAAGGATAATTTTATCCACAACTTTGCGTCAAAGTACAGAAGATATCACGGGTCATTCGTTCACCCATCGACAGCTTCCACGTACAACGAATAGCGACACAGTGCAGAGGTCATCAACGATGTAGGTAACAACATTGTTGACGAACTGGCTGGTATTACCCAGAAATAAAAACATTGTTATTAAACAGAATACTTCGTAACTGGAAAGTTCGCTAACGATGATCGATTCGCACACTTCCGCGTGTTCGTTTGATAAATCGATCAGTTTTCGTGGAATTGCAGTTTCTAGGACACTCATTGTTGATTACACACTTTCTGCCGTTTATTGTTTGGTGAAAATTCAAAGAAACTTCATTTATTTCCCTCTTTTTTACTACTTGTGGAAAATCTTGTACTGTTTTCGTAAACTGGAAAGTTTTGCAGTTACTTCGTGTAACACTGTTCTATGTTTTATATTCTGGTACTATTTTGTTTAACATTGTTCCAGAATTATTTTCCAAATTATATTACTTATTTATAGTTACAGTTTAGGGAGAGGGTGAAAGCTCTAAAAACATTAATAATGGGGGATACACTTTCAAATCTTCCTTTGCAAAAATTAAGTAATTTCAACAAATACCAAAAATATTAAATAATAAAATAAAATTAATTTACTAATAGCTATTTAATATGTATTTACAAAATTTTAGAACTCTTTAGGGGTGAACATTTCTGGAACCCTCCTGCTTCGACGTATTAATCTACTTGTAAATTATTATTATCACAAATTTCTGTAACTAATTTATGGACAACTTTGCTGTCTGCAAATTTTCTTGCAAACCTGTAATAAAACCTACTTCCATCTACGAAAATTTCTGTAACTTTTCTTACAAATACCTAAATTCAATGCACTACATAATATTCAGTTAACCGAGTGCACCTATTTCGTATAAATGAAACGAATAAAACCAGTATCTCAGTCCAACTCAACATTCATCCAGTACCAAGAAGTTTAAACAAATAAAACTAGTGTCTCCACCAAATACTCAGTTAACTTAAGTCTTCCATCAGTACCAAGTAATTTAAACAAAGAACTAACACCTCCAAATATTTAGGTAATATTTGTACCAAATGGGTACATTAACTCAATGTACCCATTTCATCAGTTCCAACTAATTTAAACAAATAGAACTAGTATCCCTATCCCTCGTAAATGTTACGAAACGTGGCGCAGCAGGTTCCTTCGATCAAAGCAGCCAGCGGTCAAGCACGTATCTGGATCGTCTCTGTTCCCTTAAGTGGGCCGTTGTCTTTCAGGAAAATCGAAACGCACGGGTATTCTGTAGAAGACGAACGATGAAATCCTCGTATAGATGCATAGGCAGGCAGGGAATAACGGGGGCGATAATAGGTACACATAGCGAGACTCGTTGTCGGGGGGCGCTGACCGCAGAGATAACGCTTTGACCCGTTACAAGCTTCAAGCACGAAATGAATGCCTTCACTGTCTCATCCAAGTCGGACCCAATCCAAATATGTAGCCCTTTTTCTTACCAGCACGCCCTTTATTAAACCGTCCATCCTTTAAGTTCGCCCGATTCACCTTAACTCGTCCTCCATTTTGTTGCTTCTTCTGCGCGGGACCACGGTTGCCAGGCGCGACTCATTCGATATAAATACCATTTTATTTTACATACATTTCATTTTAGCAATGATAATTTGGGGAATAACTCATTTAAAATAACTGACGATATTCCTATTTTCCATATCATTATAGAGGTTAATTATGAAATTATCTCGAAATCTTGTGAGGGTTTCAATCTTGTGCTGTGTCAGAAGTAAAAGCAAGAAACTTTGACATGCAATGTCTTAGTGATTTTATAATTTCTTTCTGGACGAGATATTGCCAATTACTGCAACAGTGTCAAGATTGTAACTGTAAACAACCGATTGTAACGATAATAAACTGTTCCAGAATCATCGACGAGCACGTCCACTCCAAAATCAGAGGTAATAGTGAGGCTACTGCCCGTGAACGGTGTCTCAGAGATCACAAGATGCAAGGATCGACCTCACATCTGTGGAAAAGAGGCGGCATGTCGCAGTTTCGACGACAACACGTCCAAGTGCGTGTGTCCCCACGACTTATCCCCTCCGACGATGGACCTGAAGTGTCCGAATCGTTCAATAGGTCAGAATTTCTTCCATTTTCTGTTCACTATAAAACTTTACGACACGAAACCCATAGACACCGCATAACAATAAAAATCCTTCTGAAACGTTCATTGACCTTGACCTTAAAATTCAAGGTCAAATCATTTTATTGACGTATCGTGTAGTACTTATTGAGAGGATATCGCAAAGGAACTGAATTCAACCGTTTCCCTGGAAAATAGTTGTAAAGTTTCAGTATTGACACTGCAGGGTGGAGTTAGGGGAGATTTAAACTTTTAGGAAACGGGACTATACTGAATTCATAAAAGAGGCGATTTTATGTGAAAGTATAAGTAAATAAGTAAAACACTCTCTTTGGGAAAATTGAATTTGAACGTTTATTAGAACGTCTAATTGAATACGATCTATTTATCGTGATTATGAGAAATAATAAATGACGTGGAGGTGTATGTGTCAAGTCTTCTTCAAAACGGAGCTTCGAGTAAGAAATTTCGTAGCAAAACTTTTCATTTCTTACTATAGCACCTTGTACTGTCAACTTTAACATCATTTTTCAAGAAAACGATTGAATTTCAACTTATAGTTCCTTTACGACATTTTATCCTTTCGAGTACTACCTGATACGATAATAAAATAATTTGACCTTGAGCTTTAGTGTCAAGGTCAACTTGTCAATGCTGTAGAATAATCTCGTAGTTGTGACGTATAATTTTCTGTTATCCAGACTTAAATATTGATTTCTATTAAAAAATTAACGAAAATAACGTTATTAATAAGAACAATTCTTGTTAAAAATATTTTCTCATTGTCAATTTAATTTCTCATTGTTAAAGAACAAGATTTAATTTAATGGTTTCTTTTTCAGTTCCCTTAACGCCTCGAATCATACCTAACATAATACTCCCAAATGGTAACTTTACCAATACCACAACCACACTTCCAGAAGCTGAACAGGTAAATTATATTCAGTAATCATTATTGCTATTGCATGCCAATTAACTTGTACATGTGCAATTTTTTGCAAACATAGTTTGTAGTATTTTCATACTGCCCAACAGGTGGAGCGATCAAGACAAAGGGTACCTGAAATAATAGGAATCGCTCTAGCCTTCGTCGCGGTATTAGCAATATTGTTGAGTATAGTGTACTGCGTGAAGAAACGGAGTTATAACGTCAAATCGCAGAGGAACTCTTTGGATGTATGTTTACTTGCTTATATTTTAATTATAATTAGGAGCATTGGCGTAACTAGCATTTTTATAGGGTCAAGTAGGCTTTTTTAGGGGGAAAATGGAGGGGAAGGAGACAATTGTCACATAATGTAGAATTCTCTTAGGAAAATGGCGATATAGTGAAAGGTTTACATTCGTGCAAACTGGGGGTGTTCGAGATTTTCAAATTTTTGAATACGGGACTTCTGATTTTTTTAATTTTCACATTATTAAACTCCCTAGATTTCGATTTGTAAATTTCAAAAATTCCTAGTTACTAAATTACCGAATATCTAGGTCAGATAATTTTCAAATTTCCGTATTGCCAAATTTCTAAATTTCCACGCTTACAAATTTCCAAATTCTCTAGTTCCCAAATTCCCAAATTCTCAAATTCCCCAATTCCCAAATCCTTAAATCCCTAAATTCCTAGACACCTAGATTCCTAAATTCCTAGATACCTAGGTTCCCAAATCCCTAAACCTCTAAATCCCTAAATCTCCAAATTCCTAAATCCCCAAATCCCTAAATCCCTAGGATCCTATATCCCTAATTTCCAAATTCCCAATCCCCAAATTTCCAAATTCCCAAATTCCCCAAATTTCCCAGATCCCCAAAGCCTCCAAATCCCCCAAATCCTCCAAATCCCCCAATTTCCCCAGATCCCTCAAATCCTCCAAATTCTCCAAATTTCCCAAATCCCCAAATTTCCCAGATCCCACAAATCCTCCAAATTCCCCAAATTTTCCAGATCCCCCAAATCCTCCAAATTCCCAAAATTTCCCAGATCCCCCAAATCCTCCAAATTCCCCAAATTTCCTAGATCCCCCAATATTCCCAAATTTCCCAAATTACCCAAACTCCCCAAAGGCTCCAAATTCCCCAAATTTCCCAGATCCTCCAAATCCTCAAAATTCGATAGGAATAAAAATGAAATTGGAGTTCGATGCTCTTAAATGTTAATAAAGTCCCGTTGTAGTAGCGTTAGCTCAAAATCAAATCGATAAAGAATAATTTGCATACGTTCGCTTCAGGGAACACCAATGAACCTAAAAAAGGGAGTACTCCTACCGAATAAGTACACACCTAATCCACAGTATTTCAGCTGCCCTTCGCCGGGAGTACCGATTCTACAACGCGAATCTCTCGTGCTCCTGCAAAACATCGGTGAGGGTTGCTTCGGAAAAGTGTATAAAGGTACCAACAAACAAATTTTATCTATAATCCAACCCATAACAAAATTAAAAAACATTCTATCAATGATGTGAGAAATATTTTATTCACAAATAAAATTTTATAACACTGAAATAAATAATTTTGTACATTTTATCTTGAGAGCTTTTAAGAGGACTTCTTGTCAAGCATACATATCTAATAACTTTTGAAAAGATTCATTTTGAATGTAATGTTCTTTTGAGGATAAAAATGTTTAATTCTAACACACGAATAAGGATCAAACTTTCGTATTAAACATATATTTAATAATTTAAAATTTATATATAATAATGAAATGATTTGTTTCATCTTCGTAGGAGAATTATACATCGGAGACTTGACGGAGATCGTCGCGATTAAAGTCCTGAAGGAGACCGCATCACGCGAAGTTGAAGAAGACTTCATGAGAGAGGTCGACAACATGTCCTCGTTTAATCATCCGAATATTTTATCGTTGAAAGGCGTGGTGCGTCGCGATGGTAACAGCAGTCCTTGGATGGTCTTCGAGTTCATGCCTTATGGGGATCTTGCTGAAGTTCTACGCTCGAACTCGAGACAGCTCAGATCACCGAAACCAAGTCTACCACCTTTAACTCAGGTACCTTATCATATCTACGGTTATTAATACAGCTTTTTGTAATTCAAGCTTAGAAGTTTTGATGTTCGGATGTTTCAAAGTTACGAGGTTTCAAGGTTTCATAGTTCCACAGTTTTACAATTTAAAAATTTCAAAATTTGAGGGTTCTAAAGTTCTAAAATTGTCTAGTTTCAAAATTGCAAAGTCCTAAAATCCCAGAGTCCCAAAATTTCAAAGTCCCAAAGTCCCAAAATCCTAAAATCCTAAAGTCCTAAAATCCTAAAGCTCCAATTTCACTTGCAAAGTAATGGAGTTAAAAAGTTGAAAAATTCTATAGTTGCGAAGTTCCAAAATTCTAAAATTCCAAACTCCCAAAGTTCTACTCTCAGCCTTAAAGTTATGCAGTTAAAAAATTCCAAAATTCTCCTTAAATTCCCAAATTCCCTACATCCCTAATTCCCAAATTGCCCAAATCCCAAGGTCCCTAAATCCCTGTCTCCACACTCTACGTCCATCTTCAAATTGAATCCTACAAATCAGCAACCAAAAGACTTCTGTATTATCTGCATATTTTACCCACAAAATCCAAATTTGCTCTTGACATGTTTCAGGAATCTCTACACTGGATAACGCTCCAGATCGCGGCCGGTATGACTTACTTATCGGGTCAGAAGTTCGTCCATCGGGATCTGGCGTGCAGAAATTGTCTCGTCGGCGAGAATCTGGTTGTGAAGATCGCAGATTTCGGGATGTCACGAGACGTGTACACTTGCGACTACTACAAGGTACATTAATTTCCCTTCTCACTTAATAATTTCAATGCAACAATTTACAGGGAACACTTTCACGGTACAAGAATATACAAATATTCCCGTCAGAAATAACTAAAATGCGTTACAAATTTTTGTATAGAACGTGTCCTATGTGAAAAGAAACTCTTGATGAAGATTAAACGAGTCGAATTGTTTCGTGTTATAGATAGGAGGTTCCAGGGTTCTTCCAGTTCGATGGATGTCACCTGAGAGTCTGCTGTATGGTCGTTTCACGTTGGAAAGCGATGTCTGGAGTTTTGGGGTTGTTTTATGGGAAGTCTACTCCTTTGGCAAACAACCTTACTATGGACACAACAATGAGGAGGTATATTACTTTTGTGATTTAGAAGCTTAATTTTTAGAATGCTACTTTGAAAAATAAAAAACAATTGATGTTAGTAACAAAATGATTAATAAATATTTAACAAATTTTATTATTAAACTTATACAAAGATGCAATAAGTATTTGTAATTATACTGACCTTCTGTCAATAATTCACTGACTTATAACATTTATTATTATAATTTTAAATACATCGTGTATCAACATAGTTCTATAAATTTCTCATTTAAAAATTGTTAAATGTCAACTTCCAGGCACTAAAGTTAATATTACAAGGAATAATGCTGATCCCACCGGAAGGATGTCCGCCATTCGTGTGTCAGCTGATGCGAGAATGCTGGAAAACGGATCCGAAAGACAGAATCAAGTTCCCAAAAATATTGGAGAGGTTCGAGAAAGCTAAAGATAAATCCATCCAGCAAGATACCTTGCCGAGACCACCTCAAGGTCCAGTTACCATTCGTACACCGGATGTTCTGGACCCGGACGGATATTTGCTGCCAGCACCCACCAAACCACACGAATATTTGCAAACTCTACCAGCCTTACCCGACTGAAGACATTCTTCGAACTGAAACGATTGACACGTTCTGTGAGTCATACGATTCTCCTAAAGTGCCATTTCTCGGTTTGCGTGGGCAACCGGGTACTCAAGCTTTAATATTTAAAATTTTGAAAAAAAGGGACGTTAAGGTGTGCATTGGATTCAGTTTTGCGATGTTTTGACAAGAAATGTGCAAATGGTACTCGCAAAATGAAGTCATGTATTTAACCCTTTGCGATCCATGTAATTAATTTTGAAACTGTGGAGAAAGTGAGATATTGCTGTACATGTGTGCCATGTTGAAAATACTGGATTCTACTTTTCTCAGCAAATGTATTTTCTTAATAATTATTATGGGTAATTTTGTGTTGACAAAAGAGATATTACTGATAATAGATTTCTATGAAAACATACAAACATGGCTGACGTGGCAGTTAACGGCCATCATTTTATATTCTGAAACAGCTTTTCAAAGCATTATACTTTCGAAAATTGCAATTTTTTGGGACCTACTTGTTTTAATTCCTCCTTCAAGGTTCTAAAAACTTGAAGTCCAAAAATCCCAAAGTACCAAGTCGTAAGTTTCACAATTCTAAAATTCTAAAATTTCGACGTCAAGAATTCCAAATCCCCATAGTCTCAATTTTCCAAAATGTTCTAACTTCCTAATCTATAATTCAAAAATAAATTGTACAGTGGTTCGCAACAGGTTAAATTCTATTTCAGACTTCCAGTTCTATATAGAACGTGCTACGAACGTATTAGATTGTTGCAAACAAAATGGCCGATCAGCCACAAGTTTCAGCAATTATCATTTCGATAAGTGTACCTAATATTAATTCGAAAACTGTGTTTTCATCAACAGGTCTATTTGAAAGATCTGTTTTGAAAGATACGTTGAATTAAGTAACGATGCAAGTTTTACTAATTAGATCCATAAAGGATCTCGAGGAAATCTCTCCCCGATTTCCGTACGAGGAGATCTCAAACAGAAACGATAGACATTTATGCAGCAAGATAAGATTGTGAAATCCTCGAATCTGTAAAGATACAGTCTGTTGGTAATCGCTTTTCTTTTTTGAGAAAATGTCTATGATATCAGGGAACTCGTGAAAGTTCGGCACCGTCGAACCTTCGTTGTCCAGGAAATAGTATTAATACTTTTGTAGCGCTAAGGAAATGTAACATACTTTCAATAATTTATTATTAATTAGAATTAGAATTACGATTGTTTACAAATAGGAAATTGTACATGATTGTTGTTCCCCAGGGCCGTCGCATGAAGGGGCTACTCAACTACGAATGTAACAAAAATTTTCATGCCATATCAGATTTTTATTCGTAAAAATATTTGTCTTCTCACTTTTTTCGATTTTCATGAATTAACAAAGAAATGTTTTATGCGACGACTCTGTTCATCCCTGAACACCATTTCCTCTCGATTACTCGGTATTTTTACAAATGCAAACTAGCATACGAATCATTGTATTAAATAATAACATTTTTATTAAATTCGGTAACTGTATACGTATTTCTGACCCATCGTTTATTTCCATTTCTGCTCAAATTTTATTTATTCGCTAACAAATTATTTTCAGATACACAAATCATTTTCAAATATTCATATTTCTAAATTTACAAACGCTTAAACTGTAAATTCTCAAATTTCTAAATTAATAAATTCCAAAATTCGCAGCTTATATATACTGTGAATAAATATTGAAACCCTTGAAATATTAACAATACATATTGATTTAATACAATAAACATTGTATTAAAACATTATCGAAATCTTTATTATCATAACAATAAATAGAAGTTTAATTATCCGTAAACATCCCATAAATGGATCAATCACAGCTATAAAATAAAAAAATAATTAAAGTACCGTTCCGAAAACGAGGAATATTGTTGCTGTGATACGACAGTTTTTTGTTCGCGAAAGACACGATCTTGCAGTGTCCATTTTTGACCCGCGTTCTATCCCGATCGAATAATCGAAAAGGAGCCCGACATGTACGACGATTGTATATTTTTGTCGCTGCGATTTCCGCAAAAATTATGGAGAATCGTGAACGAATGCAAGAGCGGTGCCATCCGGTGGAGCCTGAGCGGCAACACTATCCTCCTCGACTACAAGAAGTTTCAGGAACAATATCTGGACGCGGGCAACTCCATCTTCAAGACGAAGAACATCACCAGCTTCATCAGGCAGTTGAACCTTTATGGTTTCCGGAAGGTGACCTCGCACAATCGTGACCCCATATGCAACTCCCATAATCCGGACGTGCACGAGTTTCTGCACGAAAACTTCCGCACCGGAAGACCCGACCTCCTGTCCAGGGTCTACAGGAAAACGGCTGGAAAGGTGAAACACTGTCATCGTGTTACTTCGAAAAACCCCACCGAAGGAGAATTTTTGAATAAGGACTCTGATCACGTGTCGCGTTTGCACATGTGTCGGGTAATTAAACATAAAACTATTTTAAGTCGATCACGCTTTATTGTTTTTATATTTCATTCACGTATTTGTCAAAGTCTAACAGCTCTTTTGATACCAATGTTCCTTATTATCATGGGTGCAGTCATATTGCAAGTCAGGGGGAGGGAGAAAATTTATTTTGAATTAAATATCACATTATTTTAAATATGTTAATTAATACAGTACTTATAGGAAAGGAGCTCCTTTAACTCTTCTAAATTTGTTTAAAAAATAAGCTTCTGTCTCCTACATAATTTACAGAACACAGTTATTTTAGTAAAAATTCATCATTCAAATTTTAATAGTTTTAAATCTTGATACTATTACTTTTTTCTAAAATGTGTACTAAAAGTGTAAATAATATTAAAGAACATATATTTCAATCAGTTGATGTTTATTTTATTCTCTTATCTATATAATAATATTAATGTCTTGGTTACAGTATATTTACAGAATCTATTCATGTGAATGTAAATCAGCTTTACTTTATTTCCAGTTGGCATTAACAAAAACCTTAGAACAGATATCGCGGGAATATCAGAAAACGCAAAATCATGAAACCAAAGACAAACATTCCTTGAACTCCTTAAACTCCCATGAAAAAGGTATTATAACTTAATTTGTAATATATTATGATCATAATTATGAAAGGCATTAATTAAAAGAAGTACAATAAATTTCCCTGATTTTGGCACTGTACTAATCATTGGCATAACCAATTTTAGTAAAAATTCATAAGATTTACGTATTTTTTGAATTAATAAATCACAACAATTTCAGTATTCAGCCTTAATTTATACACTACTCAAGCCCATGAATCAAACATGAATTGGATTACAAGAAATTCGGTGTCAATTTCTTCAAAAAAGGATAATTCGATCAACCGACGATTCATTCCCAGTGTTTACGTAAAATGGACAGATTTCTCGAAAAATAACTGAATGCCTATAAAACTTCGTATGATTCAAGTTTTCTGTATTATCAGTATCATCATAGTATTTAACTTAGAATAATAATTTACTGTGCATAATTTAGAATAGTAATATTACTGTACTCATAAAATACAAACTAGAAAATATATAACATTCATATAGAACATACAATTCACTTCTTTAGAACAAAATTTATTTATAAAAATAAAAATAATTATTTCCATGAAGACTATGTATTACTAGTTGTTGCAGACTGATTAGATTTATGTTTGCTTTGATGCATTTTGTGCCTGTTTAAAAAGTTTTTGAAGGACTCTGCTTCTTTCTTCTCCTCCTCCTCCTCCTCGTCTTTGTATGGATTCTCCGTTCCTTCTTCATCTTCGCTCGATTCATCGCCGGCATATTTTAAATATATATCTGAAATTTCTCTTCCACTATTAACTGCTGTTACTAATGGTACGTTATCTCCTGCACCTTGTTGAGCTGCTTTCTGAAGCTGTTCTGTTTCTCTTTTTTGTCTTTGAGCATCTCGTTTAATTTTCATTCTTTCCCAATCTTTTCTATAATCCCTTTATTAAAAATATATTTTTATTTTATATTGTGCTAACATATGTTTAACATCTTTCATGTATATAATGTACCTGTTATACTCTTCAATAGCATCTTTAACCAGTTCAAGAAACTTTGTAATGCCAGCGCCTGTCGCAGCAGAAACACCACAACTACGTAAATGACTATAAAATTCATCGAGTGTAAGTGCCATACTGCGAGTTAAATTACTGATATAGCTCGTTTCCGAATCCAATGCTTCTTGGAACGCTTCAAAATCATGCATCCATTCAACCGCATAACTATGTTCGACGATATCAATCTTAAAATTCATTGTTTATTAGTATTCTTGTATTAAGTATCTTGAACCTTGTGTTATGTTCAAATATTTTAAAGATATTTTGTTTAATTTTTCACATGAATCTTGCAGTAGCAGTATAATTTGAAGTAACACAAGGATCAATCTTGTACATAATTGCATCAAATTTAATCATCATGCTTATAATTACCTTATTCATAGCAACAATAAATGGTAGTTTAGTTTTATAAAGTATAGAACATGCATAGAGCATATTAGACATGAATGTTACAGGATTAACACTTCTTACAGTGTCTAATACATATACTACAATCGTTGGGAACTCAGATGCTAAAGCTTCTGTTATAATAGTTCCACTTGCTGACCATGTAAAGACTTCAATTTGTCCAGGAGTGTCTAAAATGACATATTCATGCTCTTCGCCTGCTTTGCTAACAAGTTCTATAACCTGATCAAATTTTGTAGAAAATAGATTTAAGGCAGTAACGATACCACCATTTGGACCTAAACTGTATTGTTTCATCACTTCTTTGTAATTAACAGTATCTCTAATGTCTGAAATATCAAGTATAAAATAAGATGTAATTTTTATAAAAATGCAATGAAATTAAATTTAATGATATTAGAGATACCTATATTTGCAGGGTAAGGAACTTCTTTGCATGCAGGATCCAAATTTATTACATATGGTTTTCCTACATTATATAATATTGAAACAAGTCTTTGTACAAATGTAGTTTTTCCAGAACCAGCCATTCCAAGAACAATAATACATGCAGGCTTCTTTTTACCAGCATTATTAGATGCACAATTTTGTGCTAACTCGTTAGAGTTTCCAGGAGGATCAGAACTATCTATTGACTCAGACATTTTTGATTCTGTAAGTTCTGTAAGAAATAATCATTGATTTTTAATAACTTTTAAACAACTCTTTTGTCAACTCTGTTTATTTTGAATTCTATGCACATAAATTTTTAAGGTTAGTGTAACATTAACAATTCACCTTTGACAATGTACCTGAAATTTTTAAAAATACTGAATCATTCAGTTTGTGTAATTAGCGTAACTTTGTTATAATTATAAGCAATTTATATCGTGTTAGGTCTTCTTAGATATGATTCGATGCAAAAATATCCGTTTGTCTTTAGTGTCTTACTTAACCTAACTAAAACATTATAAACATAACAAAATCTTTGATTATGTATGACAATAGATTGTAAACTGCTTGATTTCCGATTTCCAATGCGCATGCGCAGTTTCATGTGTTTTGTATATTTCATGATTCTTCACGTGAAATATCGATATCTCTATTCTCGAAAGTTTTAAATAAAATGCGGCCTTTTGAGGGACGGATTGCACCAGTTCATCGATGATTTTATACATTTATGTGAGTAATTTCAAATATTACAACGAAAAATCTGACAAAAATTAATTTTCTAGATTTTAGTTTAGTATAATGTTCATTTACTAAAAATATTTATGTAATACATATCTCTATACATAGTTATTTATTTATAGCATATAATTTATGTATGACAAATCTCTATACATAATTATTTACAGTTTTTTCTCTTACAAAATAATACATCTTTATGTTTATTTCTTAAACATAATATTTCCTGAGCAATAAATTTGTAAAAATCGCATAAATTTTTAACAGTCTTCATCATATTGTTTCATAACAAAAAAAATGTCAATTAAATAAAATCACTTGTATTTGAAGTCATTTGTATAAAAATATGTTCTCCTCTTTGTAATTTAAAATTAAGTTGTCTTGAAATGATCATCTGTTAACGTGGTATAAATATGCCCTTCACTTGTTAGAAAGTTAATTATGTCATCCACATATGGTAAAATATTTTGTGGTATACGAGTCTTAAGCACCATTCTTTCTATTCCATTTTCACTGTCATTTTCTTCTTGGATTACTTTAAAGACTAATGCCTGTTCTTTAGTTAAGCCACTGACATTATTGTCTTCCAAAAGGACACCGTTTGTGACTGTTCCTCCAGTCCTTTCTTTCTCAATATTGTACATTTTTTCAGCTTTTAATATCACATGACTAACTTCTAACAAATGAGTGGTCAACTCATTTAATTTAGTCAAAGGTAAAACCTTTAAAGCTAATACATATTTTCTTTCATTTTGTTCCTTTATGTGTCCATATACCCTTACATAACTATTTAAAGTAATGCTTGTATCTGGCCTATTCATTCTTTCCAACCAGCGAAAACCTGAAATAGTACCTGTCAAATATTAAATAATTAATAATATTTTACTCATAATGCCACTACTTCAAAATTAAAGATACAGTGGATCAAAAAGCATTAACATACCCAATTTCGCTGACACAATTATAATCAACCCTTTTCTTGCTGCTTCATGACATAAACAGCACTTGCTTTCTTTTTACCTTACAGTAAAAGGGTTAAAGACTGAAATATTATTCTAATATGTATACTATAGCACTTTAACAAATAGTACAATATAATACAATACAATAAATGTAATGCAATATTATATTTACTTCATATAACATGTTCGTTATGTATGAGGCTGTCTTTCCACTTTCGTTCCATACCAGAAGCCTATCTGATATTTGTTTTCCATAACGAAAATGTTAAATAAAATGATTGTAATACAGCGTGATATGTCAACACTATTTTAATTCACTGTAAGTAAAATAAAAAAATAAAGATTTAGTAAATAATAAAATACATTGTCACAATACCTGTTTCATCTTCAAATTCGTATGTCATTTTCGTACTAGTATTGCCAATATTTCGCACAATTGCTACAAAAGTTATCATGTGAACTGTCATTCCCCAAAGTTGTAAATCATTATTGGATTGTGTTATATGTCGAATCATAATAGGAATGACATTTTCTACTCTTCTAGCGTTTTCTCTTTTTGAAACATTACTGTCATTCAAAAATCCGCCTGAAACGTTGTGCTCCACGGTAGAATTTAGGTTACTCCACATTATCTTCTTTAATTTGATAGTAATTATTATTTTACAAATACAAACAACAGTCCCTTTTATTGTTCAATCTGAAAATGAAGACTGATAAAGACGCAATTATTCGTACATATTTGCGGGCATTGATTTGTATCTCATATACAGTGTAGTAATCTTTAACATTGTATACCAAAGTTTAGGAATCCCTACTCTTTGGTCTCTCTCTAAAAAGTTAGTTTCCTTGTCCAATCTTGTCGTTTGTTGTATCCTTACTTTTTGATATTGTACACAATAGTGTAGTTTAGTATACTAGTTCTCTTTCTCAGAAAATTGTATACACTATATACGAAATCGCATAGTAATTTTAGTTTCATAAGTTTCCACTATTATTTGAAATAATGCAAACCAACTATGTATTTCTTGTTAGAGATGCATTGCATAATAAACTAATTATAAATATTATATTATATACAAAATATATGTGTAATTACTATTATATTCGTAAAATGCAACATTATTGTTAGATCATTACAAAGTTAGAAATATTATATTATTGCATGCAATGTAAGAAATAATGAACTTTAATTTGATATAAATTTATCCAATTTATTAATTTGATACAATTTAGTTAACTGATTGTTCAAATTACATGATTAACAAATAATAAATTCATTCATGTACAGTGAAGAAAGCAAAGTACAATAAAAAATGTTTAACAGAAAATAGAGAAAAACAAATAAAATAGAATCATTTTTTAATTAATTTTGCAACATTATAACACGTTTTATCCATATGATCATTTATACACACTTTAAGAAGATCCACACTGTTACCTTAAAATAAATATTTTAAATATTTATGTAATAAATGATGTCTTAATATCAATTGTTTCGACGATACCTTAAAAATTATACACTCATTTTAAAATATGTATAAATAACAGTAATATTAAACCAATATAGACTACTGTTTTTAATTATCATTTGTATATCACTAAAATTGAATTGTGCTAAATTTTATAACTGTTGTATTTTCTGTCAAATATTAGTCTTTTGTTTCTAAATACAACTCGCATAAGGTGGCAGTGTGTTCTATTTCAGGGTAAAAATATTAAAGGAAAAATAGTTTAATTGAAGAACTATTAAATTACTAAATAGTCATGAATTTAATATGAAATTAAAACAATTTAAATCATTTCAATTTGCAATAAACAATTCAGTCGATATTTATAATTGATTAGGACTAAGAGTTATGTACACAATAAATGAGTTAGCTTTGAAAATCAGTAAATGGTTGGATGGATATACTTTGTACAAGAATGTTTGTACAGTTTCAGCTTTTTAAACTGCTTAATAGCTTTAATGTGATTTGAGCTCGAGACTTTAACGATCTGCAACTTTGTCCTAAACTGGCTTGTCCATGTTTGAGTATCGCAGCACATACATCATCTTCATTATCTAGTCCAGTGTTAAGCTGATACTTTTCAAATTCTGTTAGTACTGAATCTAAATTATCTACTTTCTCTGAAAGTAATATTGCAATTTCTTTCCAATTCTGTAAGAAAACAATATATTCCTTAAATGAAAAAATAAAAAGTATTATATTAATATGAAATTGTTCAATTATCTTACATGATCATTATCATTTAATGGAATATGTGCTATTTGCTTGTTACACTTCTTTTTATTTTTCTTCTCTGAAGTCTGAGGTTGTAATTGCATCGCCCATAAAGTACATATGGCACTAATAATTGCAAGAGATTCACTACACGTGGATGCTCTCAGTAAAAAATGCTTGAAAGACACTGGAATTCCCTTCTCCGGGATATCTATTGTCTGAAGGCATGGAGATGCACGTAACATTTGAATGCACTCAAAATCGGGGTAACGCGAATTAGCAAAACATTCAACAAGTCGAGCAATAGTTTTCAACTGTTCAGAATAATGGGCTTCACGTAACCTTTCGAATGCATCCATAGGAACTAGTATTTTACATGGCCTATTTTGCTTTCCTTCTGGTTCAAACTTTTGAAGAATAGAAGGAATTTGTTCGCTATCCAACTGTTTTAGTTCGTCGGAAAAACGAGTAAGAAGAGAGGAACTATCGGGTGCCACACACGCCGCTATAATTTTCAATATTAAATTTCTCGCCATAAATAATCTTAACATACAAACTCGTGTTTCTTCCTGCATTCTGAGATCTTCTCCATTTTCCGTGAATGGTTCCCACCCACGAACAACCTACGTAAATACAATATATTAATTATCCTATTAATTTTGCAGTTTATAACAAATTACCTCTAAATCACGGTTGTCCCGTAGCGAATTCAAACGAATCGAATCCTCCTTAAGTTGAATATCCATACTACTTAACGTAGAAATCAAAGTTGTAGGGCTATTACACCAACTTAATTCCAAAAGCATTTTATCTAAAGTAGTCATGACAAATTGAAAACAATTTTCCAATCGTTCTTTTAACTCCACAAATTCTTGAATCTTTACAAAACTTCCATATTTATAGGCGAACGTTAAATGATCCGCGCTCTGGTTACACAATACAACAATAAAAATTAAAAAAAATTATGTCTTACTATCTACAGCAGTTTTGTGTTATATAAATACATACATCTTTGTAATTTGCAATGAAAAATTTAGTAGCATGATCTAAAGTTATGGAAGCTAACGAAAGGTGGCCAAGTGGAGCAAGTAATGGTGTATGTAAATAACCCAATGAATCTAATTGAATATGTTTAACGTCCAACAACGTGAAAATATGATCGGCTGCCCCAACTAATCCAGCTTCTAAATATATTCGTACTAGTAAAATTTTTATATGGAAATTTGCAGGGCTCGATAATAAACCACGTTCTAATAACGCCATTGCCCTGCAAAAGTACATTATTTTTGTATCATTTTTTCATTTTGTCATAAATATAATTTCTTATGATAATATTACCTGTAAAGATAAAATGCGTCATTTGTATTATACCATAATTCGTATAACAAATGTGAAGCTAAAAGAATGTAAGAATCTGCAGGGCAAAAATCTGTTGGTAATCTTTCTTGAATTGGACATAATTCATTGCCCTTTTCGTATAATTTACATAATCGTTCTATCAACTGCTTTTGCTTGTTTATATCGGCATTTGGAGAATGATGAAAACCACAAATGCGTCGCAGTTGTTCTAAGTGAATATGTTTCTGCATTTGTTGTACAGTGCTTGGAAAACCTTCTATCTTAACACCTACATCTTCCTCTATCTATAAAAGTAACACATCTACTTTTACACTACAATAATTTATAAATATTTATATAACCTTCTGTTATATATTGCCATTATATTACTTACTTTTTGAAGTAACTGTAGTTTGCCAGTAGGAGTTAACACATCTAAATAAAGTCGCAAATCTCCAACTACACAGTCTTTTTCCCCAAATTTCGAGAAATATTGATACATTAAATCTACTGGCTCAATGCAATTTTCAATAACTTCTCCGTTTTGAGTACGTTTTAGTAACTCAAATTTTGCAAGGTAAGGAGCTCGTACTGTTTTCTCCGACATAGTTATAATTTTATTAAGAAAATTTAAACATTCTTCTGGTTTTTGAAATTTAAGTGCAGCAAAAAGATAGTCCTTATAATATGCCCAATTGTCTGTACTATTCGCAACACATAAATCATCAATGTTAAAATAGTATTACAAGTAAAACTGCATACACTATACTCACTTTTCACTAATAAGTTCTTTATATGCACTAGCCGCTTCAGGAAAACGTTCTAATTTTAATAAAAGTGCTGCCTTACGTTGGGAAACAGATGAAAGATGCGAAGCTAAGGGTCCAGATAAAACATTTAACATTTCTTCACTTTTATCTTGAAGTTCTAATATCATTAAATAAAGTTGTACTTCTTGTTCTGCTTCCATTTTTCCTTCTTTAACTAATTTTAGTACCTAATTTTCATTAATTTGATATTAATTATAATTTTAAATACAGCATTCTATTTCCTGCTATGATATATTACTTTTATAATAATATACGAACCATTCTTTCTGCTAAAGGTAAAGTAATTCCTTTAGCTAAGTTTTCATCTGCATGTATAGCTTGCATAACTATGCTCATCACAGCCCAAAAATAATAAGGATTTTTTGGTTTTAATTTATACAAGGCAAGTGCCGTTTGTTGTTGTTTCTTATAGTCTCCAAGACGAACATAAGACATAAAAAGATGTGTTAATAACTCTTCATTGTTAGGATCTGCTTTTGCTGCAGCTTCGTACACTTCACTAATTTTGTCAGCTACAGACAAACAAATTTAAAATTATAATTTTCAATAACTTTTATGATAATCTTAAAGCACAAAATTGAAGAATGTAATTTCAACTTACGCTGACGTCTTTCTCTGTAACAAATACTCATAACTTGTAGTGTAGAGTCTTCGCAAGGAATTTCTGAGCGTACTTTATCCATAATAGTTTGACATTCATTTTCTTTGCCAAGTCGTAATAAGGCCAAAGCTTTGAGCACCCTGGCACACTGATTAGTTGGCTGTTTTTTAAGCACTTTATCTGCTTCTTGAAGAGCTTTCTTATTATTTCCATTATCCAACCAATCTGAAATGCATAGTATAATAATGTTACATAACCTTATTGCCGGTAAAATAATAAAAAACTAATTTTTATAAAAATCAAAAATTTAAAGTTGCATCATTTATGGAAATACTAATAGCGTATTTACTGTATATTGGACGTAAACGACGTTCGTTAACGGTATGGTCCACATGGGTCTTTGACGCCATGATACTTTTTATGATAGTTTTAAATCAACAAACCAAACTTTTCCTTCATCTGCTGCATGGTCATATCGCAAGGCATATTTACATTGATTTTTTAGCTCATGTTCTTTTGCATAAAATAATTATTAGTTTTACAGTTAATATAAGTGTTAAATAGGATTGATATATGTTTCAAATTATTTCTACAAATGATTTACAACGTAAAATTGGAACTGTAGTTCAAAACTATATTATTAACAAGAAAAATTGTATATTTTGCATATAATTACAAATTGTAAATTCATGTGTAATGTTAATAAATCAGATTTGTCTTTTATTCCATGTTCTTATTCGCAAATTTTTATCATGAATATTTTTATTAATTGATTGTTCAAAGAATCTGTAGATTAATACATATTTTTTTATGTATCTGTAAAACTTATATATTTAAAAGTTAAAATAAAAATAGCTATAATATTGTTTTTTAACGATTTATATCGAAAATAAAAATATATTTGTATCGTGACTGATTCTCTCTCACATAAACTCGTGAAATTTTGTTTTGTCGCGAATCTAGGTTTTATATGTGATATATGAGTGTACATTCGCGCGGAAATTCTGACTTTGGTTAACACTGTATCAGTGTAACAAAAATATTGAAAGCTTCAGAAGTTGTAATTGAATCAAATATACCAAGATGTGGTCATCAAATTTAGATAGTAGTGCAACTTTCGAGGGTGGATTTGCAAATAATAGTACTAGGGAAGATCAAGATGCAACAAAAACACGAAGAGCACAAACTACTGTACCTGTTATGATACGGCATTTGCTTTCTACCGGCTCTACCGAAGATGTAACAATTTGGGGTATTCCTGTACGTATGTTTTCATTAGTTGCAATTGTACGTAATGTCGAAGAAACTGCAACGAAAATATCATACAACATTGAGGATGAAACAGGTTTGTTTTAATTCTGAATCATTGTCTCTGTACTTTTTTTGTTTTTCAGTTCTTTTCTTTTTTTGTTTTTGTATTCAGGTACTATTGTTGCACTTAAGTGGTTAGAAGCAGATAGGAAAGCATCAGATCGTACTATGTCAGTTAATACGTACATTCGTTTGGTTGGTTTACTCAGGGAACAAAATGATAAACGACATGTTCTTATTTTACGAATGTGGCCATTACAGAGTTTGAACGAATTAACAAACCACATACTTGAAGTTACTTATGTCGCATTAAAAGCTGAAGCAATGGCCAAACAAAATAATGAATTAGGACATGGAAATGGTAATATGTCAATGTCAAGTGCAAAACCAGTTGAAGATTCTGCTGATTATGGAATGACATCAGAGCAAAGTTTGATTTATAAAATCATACATGCTCAAAATGACACTGAATCTGGAATTGAAAGATCCGAAATTAAGGCAAAAGTACCAAAAACAATTCTTTCCAGAGTAGATACTATATTAGATTTTCTAGTTTCTGAAGGTCATATATATACTACAAGTACAGATGATCACTTTAAAACAACTTAAGTAATATTATATGTTATGTAAAATACTGTTATAAGTTACGGATATTTCTTCTTCATGTTTTTTGATCATTAAATTTCGTTTTTTTACGCCAAATCAATTATACTGAATCTCTGGCAAATTTCTGGCATGTATAAATTTATTTGAGTAAACTTAAGTATGTTAATTTATAACTTTATATCATGTTAAACAGATATATATAAGTTCATTATATATGTATTAAAGTATTAAATTTATTTTTGTATTCTTATTTAAATAAATATTCTAAAAAATTTATTTTGTTTTGTGTAAATTGAAGTTAAATATATTCATCACTCATCTTTAATGATGTTTTTGAAAATCAATTCCTGAATTATATTTTTAAATAATGATTATTGTAAATTATACATAATAAATTGTTTGTAACAAATATTGTATTTTTATAATATTTTGTGAAGTCCTTAACATTTATAGGTGTATATTTATACTATAAACACGTATAGTGTAGTTATACAATGTATATACTACATATATGCATAAAATTACACTCAGGAGGAAATCTTTCTCTGAGTTTAATTATTTTCAACACTTTATTGAAAACTATTTAATTCATATAGTAGAAAGCATTTTAGGAGTCTCTCTTACATGTATTTGAAAATTTATATTTTCGTGCACGTGGTTTCAAAACAGTACCACTAGCGCTATTTATCGGCAAATAACAGAACTATCGAAATAAAAAATCCCATGTTTTTATGTAGGCACGTGTTCGCCTCGGCTGTTATTCTGCGCAGAAATGCCGGATTTGTACTTGACAGATGATAACAGCAAATCAAGTCGTAACCAAACATTTTAAATTATTACCACCTTTAATGTGATTGACTTGTGGTACAAAAAATTATTAAAATATTGTATCTTTTTTATAATAATTTGTATCATTTTAAACTTTACATTTGTTACGAAAGTGTAAAAATGTTAACCTAAAAACTAACCTATCGTATACACCCTTCTCTATCAAAACCTCACAAGGTTTGTTCTGTAGATCTTGGAAAATTTAATTTTGTGAAATTTATACATGAAGAGTTTAATTTACTTAATTTTTAATATACATATTGAACAATAAAGAGAAAACAAAATGAGATATGCTCAACTTGTAATGGGACCCGCTGGTAGCGGAAAGGTATTGTTTATTATTTGTATATTTATACATTTAATTTTGGTCATATACTAAAATTAAATTAATATACAATTTTCTGTGCAGTCCACATACTGTTCTGCTATGCAACAGCATGCAGCTGATGAAAGAAAAGTAATAGAGGTAGTGAATTTAGATCCAGCAGCAGAATATTTTGATTATGAACCCTTAGTTGATATAAGAGAATTAATTCAGTTGGATGATGCCATGGAAGATGACGAATTACGGTTTGGACCTAATGGTGGTCTTGTATTTTGTATGGAGTAAGTTTGTTGTAATAAATTATTCAAAAATTATTTTTAACCATACATTATCTAAAAATTTTGTTTGTAGATATCTAATAGAAAACTCATCATGGTTGGAAGAAAAACTAGGGGATGTTGATGATGACTATATTATTTTTGATTGTCCAGGTCAAATAGAATTGTATACACATATGACAGTCATTCGTCAGTTAATAACAATGCTGCAAAATCTCAATTTTCGTATTTGTGGAATTTTTTTAGTTGATAGTCAATTTATGGTTGATGGATCAAAGTTTTTATCAGGCACAATGGCTGCACTTAGTGTAATGATTAATTTAGAATTACCACATATTAATATTCTTAGTAAAATGGATTTATTATCAAAAAGTGCAAGAAAGCAACTAGATAAATATTTAGAACCTGATCCACACAGTTTATTGGCAGATATGGAAAAAGATCCTTGGAATGAAAAATATAGGAATCTTAGTGAAGCTTTGGGAAGACTTATAGAAGATTACAGTTTAGTTCGTTTCTATCCATTAAATATAAAAAATGAAGAAAGTATGGCAGATATTAAATTAACAATTGATAATATAATTCAGTATGGGGAAGATGATGATGTTAAAATTAGAGATTTTGATGAACCCACTGAAGATGATGATAATGATGTAAATTATGATACGAATACGTGAAAATAATTTTAGTAAATAAAGTATTTTTTTTACAAATTTATCTAGCATTAAATTTATATTACTAATAAGACGATAAGAGAACAAAAAATTGGTTTCATTAATTTAATTATTGATAGCTTACGAAAATATCTGTACAGGGAAATGATTGAATATTTACATTATAAAATTTCACCGTTCTAAATGCGGATTTATCGTGTTAAATACAAACATTAAACATCCAAATGCTAATGTTGATCCATGGGCAACAATAGCACTTCCTTCCCATCCCTCTTCTAAGCAATCTTTATTCTTTGTCTCGTATTTTGTTAAGTTACATTTACATAATACTTTTTTTCTCTCTGTTAGTTCTTGAGACAAAACTTTTTCCTTTATAATAGCTTTCACTGCTTCTGTTGTCTCCTGCTCTTTACTTAATAACTGCGTTTTATCATCAGTTTCTTCTTTCACTTGCTCTACCACTCCGGAATAATTACAAGAATATAGTACATTATCAACCATTGTTCCATATTCACTATAGTTTAATAATTCGTAACGTTTCGTACTCTGCACACAAAAAAATGATTAAAAATAATTATTAGTAGCAATTCTATAAAGATATAAAAAATATAATTTGATATATTATTACCTCATCAAAGAAAATAATTGCATGTTTTGATGATGTAAAACTGCAATTACCATAATTGGATAAAACTAAATCACAATTGGGACCACTTCCAATAGTTAATGTTTTGTGAACCATGAAAGTTGGTGGTTTAGGTTTCTTGTTCAAAGAAAATAACGCGGCTCTGGCCGTCGTCTGGCAGTTAATTGTATCATAATTTTCTCCATCTGGATCTAATATTTGCTCTAACCGTTGTAATGCTAATGCTTCTAATACTGGTCTTTCAAGCAATTGTACACCTTCTTTTACATTATAACCGTAATGTTCTGCGTAATATTCAATACTATTATCGTCATTACATTTATTTTCATTTACATCTTCTTGCCCTATGTTTTTATTATGTTCAGTCTCGTTATTTGTTTCTTCTTGATTACTTTCCTGTTTTATTTCATTATTTTCTTCTACTTCCTTTTCTATTTCCATTAAATCTTCCGTTTGTTTTACTTCTATACTCTCTTCTTTAGAGGCTCCACTGTCACTGTTCTCTGTATCTTGTACCTTAGTATTTTTGTTTACTGGTCTTATGACAGTATCATGATAGAATGTTACAGGATCTAATTCTGGTGGATGTTCATAATGAAATTTTACAGAACAAGGAACCTTTATTCTCGTTCGACCTTCTAACTTAACTTTTGTGCGAAAAAGTGGATTTGTTGCTCGTGCTTTACGTAAGAAATCTAATTTCACTGCATGTTGATCTATACGTTGATTAGCATATTTGTCCCAAAGTTTAATACGTTCTGTTACTCTACATGATGTTAATAAATTCTGATCTATGAAATGGTTTGGATGATTAGGACACATCCACCTCCCAATAGGAAAAGCGGTGAGTGGAGGGTCTAAACAGTCTTGATGAAAATATAATGGACAATAATCACATGCTATTAAAGGTGCCTTTCTGCAACTACGACCACACTCAAAACATAAACGTGCTGGCAGAGGCACCATTAAATTGTTATCTAAACAATGACTTTTCCCTACTGAGATAACAAAAATATTACTGACACTGAAATTAGTTTGTGTAATAAATGTTCATAAATATATTACATGTACCATTATTAGTTCCACTGTGTTGTTTTCCTCTTCTACCCGAAACATAATCTACTTTATTACTACCAGGAAACATTATGGGTAATTGCAACTCTTTAGGTAGCTCAAATTCTCTTGGATTAACTAAAGATGCTGCTAAAGCCAATACTTCTAAAGCAGATTTTTTTTTGTTTTTTTCATTTCCTTTATTATCTAGAAGGTTTCTTTTAGATGCACAACGACAAGCATAACATAACCATTCTCCGTTAGGAATATCTGCTGGATCCACAGCTGGATAACTATAAATATTTTATATAATGTTTAGTGTTTTTATCCCTATGTAATAAGTTATAAAAGTAAAAACAATGATAGAAAATTGATATGCAATAACCATAACTAATAAGCTGCAATGATGATGTCTTGACATTATAATTACTGTAGCACCATTTTCATTCGCTAAGTGTCTAAACTTACTGGCACTGCAAATGATATGATGCAGGACATTTATCGCAGCATATAAGTTCTCCTCCATCTCTACAAGCATCACAAATATCACGATTATGACCACGACCTCGTCTTTTGAAATATGGATGTTTCTTTTCTTCCTTGTCCTTTTTGTTTTTTGCTGCTTTAGAATCTTCTGATACAGGCGGTGCAATGAGAGCTTGAATTTGCTGATAGTAGAAAGCAATGAAAAATTACATATCTCCATAATAAAAAATTTATCTACATAAAATAATTGTGTATTAATAAATTATTTATGTATTATTTTTTGCTTACTGGCATTAAACCACCAATCATTGGAAAACCATATTCGACAGTACCCATTATGAATAGGTTTTTAATTGTATAAGGATAGAAATGACTTTCTCAAGTAATTTTTTTCGTTGCTACATAAGTTTATTTGATTATGAATAACAGATCTATCCCCACTTTCTATTTTTCATATCTAAGTAGGTTATGTTTAAAACTTAGAAAAACAACATATTAGATGTATACATTCTACCGTCAAAAAGTGCTATATATCGTGCTGTCCTCTATAGATGGTAAACAAAATTTTATTGCTCATTAGTAACGATGTATCATTTTTAAGATATATTTTTATACAATTTAAGGTATATTCTTACTTGAATTGTTTTTCTTTAATAAGGAATAATAAATATATTGATAATTTTACATATTATGGTAATGAATTTGTTTCACAGCAGATCATATTCATCGGTAGCAGTTTCCAACCTCCAAATAATACTTAACCTATGCGCATGTTATATTTCATGTTTACTTTTTGATCCCATAATAACGATTGAAACCTTAAAATGTCTTTAAGAAATCGTATTAGTAACTTTCTCTTTAAGAGACAAATGCATAGTAATGCGGAAATAGTAGAAAATTGTAAAGAAATTAGAAATCGTAATCCAAGAAGTTTGGAGCGTCTAAGGATTGCAAGAAAGCCTATAGGTTATGTTCTTGACAAACCTGGTTTTTCATATTGGCACAAGTAAAATGATTATGTTAACATAATTTTGTTATTATTACCTTAATAATGTCGTATTCATGTACGTTTTTAAGAGTACAATTAAAATTTGTATAGATTAGTCATAACACGGAGTCATCGTTATGTTAAAGCAGAAATACTTCATTTTGAGAATGGTCCAGTTATTACGGCATCCACACAAGAATGGGGAATAAGAAAACAATTATACAAGTTAGTGTACATTAAAAATTAAGCAGTTATTATTTCGATACATTAATGTATTGCTTAGGTGGTTGCCAAGAATATAGTTCTATATTAATTCAAAGTCTACAGCTGGCTGCTATTGACATAGTTCTATGATATCTTTTCTCATGTTTATTACGAATTATATAAATCTCACACTGATTAAAACTTTGTTAACACGTTCCATGCCACATGGGATGTATATATAATGTATAATATATTTGTATAAAATGAAATACCTAAATAATACTAATAATGTTTCAGTGGACATGATGCTATAGCACATAAGCATTTGGGACGTGTAATTGCGCAACGTTGCTTAGAATCTGGAATTTGTGAGGTTTATTATAAAGATTTGACAAAAACTAGTGAAAACACGAGATTATTAACCCAAGAAATGAAAGAAAATGGAGTCATTTTACAAGAACCAGACAAATATAATCATCCAAAACCTACAGATAAACGTCGTCGGGAAAAGCCTTGGGAAACTTATGAATATTAAATTAGATATGTTAATATAATATATGTAAATATAATTTAGAAATATTATATAGCATATAACAGAAAATGCAAGTTATATTATTTTTATGTATGCCATTTGGAGTTACACTTCAATTATAGTGATTTTATAAATCATGATTTGTGTTTGATATGAATCTGCTAAATCTGCTATAGTATAAAAACTGAGTAAAAATTTTATTTCATATTTTAAGTTTTTACTGCTGAAAGCTGGAATTTATAAAAATTTTGAAGAGGAGCACTGGAGGTAAAATAACTTTTGTATGTAGGTATTATTTTTTTATTATTTGAGCTTTTGTTTTGTTTGACATATGTAAGTCTGTATACCATCTATTAGATAAAAATAGCAATAAATAATCATATTCATATTAAACAGACGTTGGTCTGTGACAAATACAATAAACTTACAGTGTACAAAAATTTCAAATGTAACTAAGTAAAATTTATCATTGTTATATATTAGTAAATGTAAAATAATATTAATACTATATATTAGGCAGATATATTTTATGGTAATACAAAATATTTCCTTACAAAGATAATACTGTAGTAATATATTATAGCTCTAAATAAATGATAATATTATTCGAAAAAATCGACAAGTGAACTTTTTAAATTTATAAAATCACAGATTCAGTCGTTTGAAATTGTTGATTTGGTTTGAGATACGTGATATTTTGTAAAATTATGTAGCTATCTGAGCATGATACAAGATTTTTGTGTACATAAGTTTTATAGGCCACTTAACATGTCGATTAATATGTTTATAAATTAATAAATTATTTCATCAATATCAGTGTATAAAGTTATGAGTAATATTTTTAAGAAGATAATATTGAAAATATTTGAATTTCCTTTTAATACTTTGTTTAATATAATGGTTAAAAAATTTGAATGAAAGTGGATGTAAATTAAAATATAATACTTCAATTTGAAAAGTATAAATATTTGTTGCCAAAGATTATAATCTTCCACTGTCACTAATAATTAAAAATATTATACAGGATGTTATAAATTCTATGCACTATTAGATATATTAATAGCAAAATTAAATTTTTTCATATTTATACAATGATATAAAGCACAGGATATTTCTCCATTTGATTTGGAATAGAACTTTTTATAGATGTAACAAACATTGAGTTCATTCTGTAGTTATTCTCTTTGAATTTGTTTAACTGCTGGAAGAAACACTGATTATAAATACAAACAAATTAAAAATTGGAACTTTTAAGTTGTGTATGGCAGGAAATTTTCTAGTGATTACTTATATCATTATATTATAGATATGTTAAGGTACTGTACTAAACACTTATTATAATATTAAGAGGTGTGCATATATACAGTGTAACTATAATTATTCTTATTAATTTAAGTTTATCTGAAATTACAAAAGGGAACGGTTGTTTTTAAAAGTATTTGTAGAACTGATTGGAATTTTATTTACATGTATGAATGTCTATATTTTTAACACAAGTCTTGCATTCGACATAGCAACACCAGTGAAACTTGCACTCACATCTTTCTCTAACAGTTGATTTCTGTGTATTGTAACCCCTACCACAACAAAGAAGATTGCATCCATCCATGCCTGAAGATGTTCTGTTGCAAATTCTTCCATGTGTACCTAATAAATATTTTACTTTTTAACAGGTTGATATATTTTTTTATATTATCAGTTTATATGATTATTTAAATTTATTTAAACAGTTCCATATTTGATGAAGTACTTTTTACCTAATGATCCAAGGGTCTCATTAGGGAGACAGTAGTTTGGGGAGTCATCCAAATAAACCAAATCATTTGCTGTGGGTAATGAAAATCTTGGATCTCTCATGGACAAACGACCACGTCTATTTACTCTAACTTCTGTCGCTCCATCATACTTATCCAAAAGAAAATCACCTAAAAGTGTGAAAATATTATTATATAATTTTTAACTTAAATATTTTAGGATAGAATAGGTACAAATAATGTTCAGTATTTTAATTAAAATACCTGACAAAAACATTCAGAAATTTATACCTGTTCTAACTACTATATTTTTTATATTTTGCGAAACAAGCATTATATTAATACATATAAAATCAGTTTATGTAAAGTAAATAATATTTACCAATTTCTCTAAATGATGCAAGTTGCTGCCAACATGTAATTAAACTGCAGCTTCCAGAAACTCCATGACACTTGCATGTGACTTTAGATTTTTTAATAACAGCCTGTGAAAGATGAATAGTTTTCTAATTATAAAAAACTTCCGTTTTTTAAAAAGTAAAATAAGTTCAACTTTACCCTTCGGCCAGCTTCATTATTATGAAGATTCATCAGACTCCTGCCCTGTTCTCTGCTACCTCTTTTAAAGCTTCGTTCACGTTCTTTTACATCTACAAACGCCTGTGTAAATCTGGAAGAGGAAAAACAAACATGATCATTGATTTATAGTTTAGGTAAATTACATATACACAATCTACTATACTTATGAACTATTTATTGTAATCAAAACATATATTCATTTATGGACAAGTTTATTACTGAAAAATAGGAAATACAAGAACTGGAACAATCAGTGTAACTATAAATGGAAGAAGAAGAAATCAAAATCTTTATTATAAAGGGATACTTTAAAAGAAAACTTACTTGTAGCCATATTCGAGGTTGTCCCCACAACCACCCCAAATCCAATCTCGTTTTAGATCTCTGGGTCTGCTACTTCTTGAACAGCCACACGAGGATAATTGGCCATCTCTACAGGATCTGCTAATCGAGTAGACCACTCCTGCAGCGGTAATTGCATGAACGAACGCGGTTTCTCTGCTGGCTGTTTAAAATAGGTAAATTACCGATTAGCCAACTCAGTTTTCTTGTCATAAGAAAGTACATATATTTTTTAACAAACTTCAACTTAACATGTTCAATATTTATAAGCAATATATTTAATTTTCAGATAGCATTCAACAATAAATGGGAACTTAATACAGTAATTACCACACAAAGAAGAAAAGAGTATAAGTTAAAGACTGGCAATAAAGAAGAGATACATTTTCCTATGTACAGAGGAATGAAGTTGTATATTGATCCTACAAATTGAAGGGCCTATTGGAATATGGGCATATGTTGCAGTGTCATAAAGTTTGATGGAAACTTTCATCATTAGTTATTAGAGTTAATACAAAAACCTAGCAGTTGATTTAGATGTCTATGCCCCTTTACCTCTGAGCTCTTCAATTTTCAAAATTACCAATGACCACTTTAAGGGGCCGGTATTTGCAAAGATGTCCTACCTATTCTGAGTATAGGTCCAAATACAGATTCATCAGTAACAGTGGAACAATTCCACCTACGGTCACGAAACTGATGCTGACATTCGACGATCCCAAACCTTGCACCCTTTGCTACGCTAGGCATGTGATCCACGGACAGCTGACACAGCTTCCCTTGACCCTGTGATAGACCCTTCAACCCGTGGCAAATGTTGGATGCTGTCATGTCGTAGGTTTCTATCATTTGGGCTTCGAGTTGTGGGAAGTGTTGCAAGCCGACATTTCTGAAAATACAGTATTAGTTACATTAGACCATGATTTCTCACTAGGGACCATATAGTACCCAACAATTACATAAGAGTGCAAAGTATACATTCATATGTGCATTTGTAGAAAATGTAATGAGCTTGCAAAATATAAATGCGCATTGTTTTAATTTTTTTATACACATGATGTATATGTATAAGATATGACTCTAGTGTAGTCAATAACCATCTCTCATTATAACATCATGAGTTTGCAGTTCCACTCTTAGAATTTTATAATTTAGGTTGTTAATGACCATGGAAAATTTTCTAAATACTAGCATATGTACATACTATTGATATAATAAATATATCATTAAATGTATTAATAAATATGCTATTAGTAGTAACTTCTTTGTTCTGTGATAATAAATGAAATACATAAACAGCATTTATTGCATTTATAGTTATTGTTATTATAGATATCAAGTAAATTATACGAATTAGGTGAACAAGTTTATTGTACACAGCTTGATAAGGATTAACTAAATTTCCCAAACAAGTTAACGAATTAATTGCATACCGTGTCACACTGCAACTCGCACAAAGGTGTACGCACGATAAAACGATTTTCCAACAAAAATAATACGCGTTGCCCTAATCTACCCTACGGTATCAACGTAACAACCCCTTAAGTCACGACTAAGAGCCAGTATTCCAGATTAGATTCCAGCTGCATAGAGAACGTGCATGTGTTTCGGTACAGAAACGAATTGATTCACGCCGCTTTATTCTCGGAGACATTATTTCTTCGTGAATCGCCATGATATCGAAACGGTCAGATTAAAGGGTGGCCTCGAGACATTTTTTTTCTCCTCAACCTACGCGAGGAGAAACCTGTCGACCATTTCATTGCTGTTTTGTTGTCACTTTCCGTAAAAGAATTTCTTTCACTCCTTCCTTATTATATGTGGAGTTATCAATTTTTTTAATTTTAGGGACCTTTTTAAATAAACCTCTACACTTCTCTTTTTGTGTAGATTAATTATTTGACTTTTTTGGATAAAAAGGTAGTTGGACTGTATATTAAGAGATTTAGCAATTCACCAGATACTTCAAATTTTTGTGTCACATTTTTCAAAGCATTTACAAGTAACAAAATAATTAACCCTTTGAGTATCATGTCGTGCGTATTTGAACAATATAAATTTTTATTTCAGAAACAAAATATCACTGATTTCATCGTTTAAAAAGATGATGGATAATTTATGTTACATGTTACAGTGAATAATCCAGATAGCAACAACGCGATATTAAAGAGGTAAAAATAAAAATATCCAGAAATGTTAATTAGAACACCCGGTACGTGAAACCATAAGACTTGCTACAATCTTTTAGGAGACACAAGGCATTACTTTTTGGGACGGCACAGCCTACAGTGCCCCATGAATTTGCGTGGGCAGGATCCTTCGAAATATTATCGTTCTCTTCCCATGATTCCCCGCATCATTGTTTTAGGGGAGTGCAAAGCTGATAATATATCACGGCCAAAACGTGTTTCAGAATATTAATGCACTCTATTATGCACTCCCTATTACACAGTGTAGCATGAGAAAGCCTGTAAACTGTTACCCCTTACTCACAAACTCATTCTTTCCTTATTTATTATTTTTCCATATGTAATAGACCATAATAAAGAACGACCAGTTACCTCGATCGTTTTAGATTTAGTGACTGCCATTGGCGTCCCATCATATTAAATGCTTTAAAGAAAAAAACAAATATAAGACGACATATAATTATCATATAAATTGGACATAAATGGACACCTTGGAAGTTTAGAGACAACTTTTGCTAATATTCTTTATACAAAATGGCTGAGTTACTAAATCACAACTTTTAACTTGCATAAATTTAGAAATATGTTCTTAATTTCTTGTTGAATTTTTTGTTACAGTGTTATCGCTATTTTTATGAACTAGTATTTTTTAATAGTTTGTCCGCCATTTTAGCGTAAAGAGATATTTTGTCGTGTAGAAAAATATAAGTGAAACGAGTAGAAAGCTTTTCCATCATTTCCATCGAATTATGGTAATCGATCCTCGGTGTTAGGACGCATTGTATGCACGTTTGGCGATATAGAGCAAGTCGAGTGTGTCGTATCACCGGTGAAACGAGCAACCATTTCGAATTTCAGATTGGTAGCCCCGTTAGAGACCCCTGACTTCTGTGACGGCATCGTTCCATCATCTCGCTCGGTTGACTCGCAAATGTGCCATCAAAAATCGGTGCAGAGAACTGTTCTTCGCCCACGGATTACCCTCGACCGAAATCGCATAATCGGCGTGGCGAATTTGCGAAAGTTGGATTACAGTCTTCGAGAGGCATAGGGTTGCGAAGGGTGTTCGAAATTGAGGTGCTATTGAAGAGGAAATTTTTGCTGGGACGTGGAGTTCAGATATTTTTGAATTTGAGGAAGTTTGAGAGACTTGGGTTTGCGGGGTTTGGAAAGTTGAAAATTTTTTATTGGGAAATTCGGAGAGTTCGGTTTCTGGGTTTGAAGGGTTTGGAGATTGGGATTTTGGGGTTTGAGGATCTGGAAATTTGGAGATTGGAATTTTGCGGTTTGGGGGTTTGGAGATTTAGAGATTGGGATTTTGGGGTTTGAGGATATGGAAATTTGGAGATTGGAATTTTGCGGTTTGGGGGTTTGGAGATTTTGGAATGTGGGGTTTGGGGTTTGAGGATTTGGAAATTTGGAGATTTTGGATTTTGGGGTTTGAGGATATGGAAATTTGGAGATAGGAATTTTGCGGTTTGGGGGTTTGGAGATTTTGGGATGTGGGGTTTGGGGTTTGAGGATTTGGAAATTTGGAGATTTTGGATTTTGGGGTTTGTGGATCTGGAAATTTGGAGATAGGAATTTTGCGGTTTGGGGGTTTGGAGATTTGGAGATTGGGATTTTGGGGTTTGAGGATCTGGAAATTCGAAGATTTTGGGATTTGGGGTTTGAGGATATGGAAATTTAGTGATTTGAAAATTTAGAGATTTGGAAATTTGGGAATTCAGGGATTTGAAAATTTAGGTAAACAAGTAATAATTATAAATAATTAAAATTATTTCAAGAGTACTATATGATAATTTAAAAAAATGTAAGTAGTATTATCGTTGCGTTTAACAGTGAATAACCTTTCACGGTAGATTTTGTTCTCGTTAAAGTTCCTTTTAAAAGGTTATTAGGCTACAATCAACCGTACACGTGATTATACTGATTCAAATCTAATTAGACCGTGATAGAGATGAGATTAAAACGGCGACATTAAGTCCGTCGAATACTTAACTTAAGCCCACATAAGAAGGATTAACTTTCATGGAGATCCTATGGGACCCGCCCATGTGATTAGGCATTTTTTTGACCGGAGATGCTTAGTGGAAGGATTTTAAAAAAAAGAATACGATAATGACAGGGAGAGCCAATGATCACTTATCAACGATCGAATTCGTTTGTATTATCTCTTTAGGCTTAAAATTACGGATCTTATGGTGCATTACGTTCAATTAAGTTTATCGATGACTTTAGGTGGTATATTTCGTTAAAGTTCGACTTTGGTTTTAAAGGTTATTTACTGAATAATTCAATTTTTGAAATTTCAAGATTTTTGATCATTGGGAAGTTAGAAATTTAGTAAATAGAGTTTGAGGGTTTGTAAATTTAGGAACTTGAAAATAGGGGGTTTTAGGGTTTTAGGGTTTTGGGATTTGAAAATTAATAGATTTAGGAGTTTGGGGCGAAGTGAAAGAATTTGGGAGTTTGAAGATTTGGGGATTTTGGGAAATTTAGGGAATTTGGGGATTTAGGGATTTGGAAATTTTGGAATTGGGGAATTGGGGGATTTAGGGATTTGGGAATTTAGGGATTTGGGAATTTAGGGATTTGGGAATTTAGGGATTTTAGAATTTAGGGAATTTGGAGATTTAGGGATTTGGAAATTTAGGAATTGGGGAATTTGAGGATTTGGAAGTTTAGGGAATTTGGGGATTTAGGGATTTGGGAATTTAGGGATTTGGGGATTTAGGCATTTGGGAATTTAGGGATTTGAGAATTTAGGGAATTTGGAGATTTAGGGATTTGGAAATTTAGGAATTGGCGAATTTGAGGATTTGGAAGTTTAGGGAATTTGGGGATTTAGGGATTTGGAAATTTGGGAATTGGGGAATTTGGGGATTTCGAAATTTAAGGATTTGGAAATTTAGGAATTGGGGAATTTGAGGATTTGGAAATTTAGGGATTTGGAAATGTGGGAATTGGGGAATTTGGGGATTTGGAAATTTGAAAATTGGGGAATTTAGGGATTTGGGAATTTATAAATTTAGGAATTTGGGGATTTGGGAATTTAGGGATTTGGAAATTTAAGATTTGAAAATTTGGTATTTTAGTAATTCAGAACTTCAGAAATTTGATATTTTGGTAATTTAGGATTTTGAAATGTAAGAATTTGCTAATTTGGGAATTTTGGATTTGAAAATTTGAAAGTTTGATATTTTAGTAATTTAGAACTTCAGAAATTCAATATTTTGCTACTTCAAAATTCTCAAAATTCCAAAATTTGATACTTTGGGAATTTGTGACTTGAAAATCCAGTTTGATATTTTGGTAAATTAGAACTCAAAAAATTCAGTAACTTGAAAATTCGTTAATTTAAAAATCAACCTTGATCATCCAACAATCATCAGCAAAATCCAAGTTCCCATAAAGAAAATAAATGACTATTTTCCAAGAAAGGGTGCATGATTTGAAGGGTACAAAGGCGCCCGTTGGCACCCAAAGCAACCGACGAATAACCTTTATCAAACAGCGTCAGAAGACCGGTAAAAATCCCATGCTTTCTGTTCAGAAAAATCCAATTACATAGCGTACCATGAAGGTCCTGTCACGATGAAAATTCCACGGGAAGAAAAACTGTAGCGAGCCGGCTACTATTCAGTGATTTGTCATGGATGTGCAGGGGTGGCAGTCAGGGGTGAATAAGGGCAGTTCAAAAATTAGACACACCGCTGCCAGGGGACCATAGAGCTTCGAAAAATCTTTTCGATCGAGTTCCCACGACGCGATTTCGTCTCGCTTCGCACAAAGAGCTATAAATTATGGCGTTTGCGTGGGTAATTTTTGCCCAGAATCCGATGGGGGTTGTGCTACGCAACTTTCTCCGAATTTATTAATTTATCGTGTTCGATTTGCGAATGTAATTTTGGGTCATTTCTGTACGGACATCTCCAAATTTATTTTTGTGGTAAAATGACTTCGAAAAAATTTAAAAAAGAATTTTTAATTAAAAATTTCAAGGAATATTTTAAACTGAGACTTTAGACAATTTCTTTGAAATATATAAAATTTATAATGGAACAATTTTACACTGATTGAAACTTGTTATTCTATGAAAAAAGTTAAGTTATTTATTAGTTTAGACGTGAGGGAGATGTGACCTAAGAAAGCAAGGTTAACTTTTTTTTTTTAACAGATCTGTATATTTCTTTTTATATAATTTTTTAATAGAGATGTATGTTTAAACGAAGCTATGTAAATGTCTCTATTTATTTACGGTTTTATGGAAAATTCGGAATGAAGTCTTCTTTTAAGTGTGACAGGGAAAAATATTTTTCTCAAGGTCAATTTTTTCAAGACCTATGTGTTATTAAATAGAATTATATATTTTGTACATAACTTCTTAAGAACATTTTATACAGAAATTAAAGTGAGTTTGAATTCATGTTTATGTATTTTTAATTTGACACCCTAAATGAACAAAATGATTAGTATAAATTATCGTACAACGAATTTCGAGCTTTAAATTGATATATGAAAAGTTTGTGTAAAAATAATTGAAGTTAAGAATAATTTGACCATTATTTGTGCATCAATTTCAAATTGATCATAAAACCTGCACCCATTTTCCTGCGGTTGGATGTAAAGATTACTCTAAACAGATTCATTACGGATTAGATATATATCTACACGGTAATTTATCGAATAGATTAAATGTTAAGAATACTTAATCCAAGAAATTGGTAATTTTAGGAAAATTGAAGTACTTACATCCATGTTCCTGGTACCGTTGATGATGCGACGACGAATAATAATCGCAGAATGATGAGCAAGCTGCTGCAAATTGCCATTTTGCCTGAAAAGCAATTTCAGTGTAAGTACTGTTCATTATATTCTTCTGCTCGATTATTACAATAAAATTGAAATTGATATTTAATGTTTGCCGGCGTAAAAATTGTTTGCTTCAAATTAATCGCTGCCGGTTATTGTATCGTATTTATTAAAAATAATGTTATTGTTATTGGGTGCAATAAATTAGTAGATAAATTTGTTTGTATCGGTTACAGGAAGAATTAATATTAAATTAGTTCTGTATGAACATTAACATCTCATTAAAAAAATTATCTACACATGTATGTGTATATTCATGTTCACATATGAGCACTTTCTTATTAATATAATAACATTTTTAATAACACAACTGTTATTCATATGTTATTCACATTAACATCTTATTAAAAAAATTATTAACATGTATGTGTATATTCATGTTCACATATGAGCACTTTCTTAATAATATAATAACATTTTTAATAACACAACTTTTATTCATATGTTATTCACATTAACATCTTATTAAAAAAGTTATTAACGTGTGTGTATATTAATGTTCACATATGAGCACTTATTTATTGACATATAATAACGTTTTTAATAACACAACTTTTATTTACATATATGACTTTTATAGTATTGTATATTTTACAGTAACACTATCAACAAAAATTGATGTATTTATTTTTTTAAATTAGCAAAAATATTGAAAATGTCTATCACCCAATATTTTAACTTTTACTTTTATGTCAAATATTAATATTAATGTACACATTTTATAGCACACCCTGTATATACATACATTGTATACATTTATTTGTACATTACATGTGTGTTACATGTAATGTGTCTATCACTCATCACTCAATATTTTAACTTCTACTTTTATGTCAAATATTAATGTATGTATACATTATTAGCACACACTGTATATACATATATTGTATACATTCATTTATACATTACATGTATGTTACATGTGTATATTTTATCAGATATGTGTATCATACATTTCATGTTATATCATATATTTTATAGTAGCATTTAACAAAAACTAATATATTTTTCATCTCATAAAATTAACAGAAATTAATATATTATCTTTGAAAATTAACAATCCTAAAATTGAAAATTAAAAATCCTCTAGACTAAATGTCTATAAAATTTCTCATCCAAAATTCACAAAAATTGCTTTACCATCAACTGAGTACAAGACAAACCCAAATTCATTTTTTTAAACAAGAACCATGTAAGTTGTTATTGAAATAAGAAAATAAATAGTTGTTATAACAAGTGGTTTTAGACTCTGGTACAGAAATGTTTTTACGACAAGTTGTAGTAACGATAAGAGAAAATGGAGGAGCAGGTGATAGCGTTAGAAAAGGGTAACCGAGAAATGTTTCACCCGGTACATAAAATCAGCACATGAGCACACGTACTGGTACACCAGTTAGTATACCAGTTCCGTGGGCTGCAAAGACTCGGCTCGGAACGAAAGACACCTAAGTCCGGACGATTATGGTACATCGATTCGACATTACACCTTGCTCGCTCCTGAAGCGACTCCGGGGAGAGACCTCGGCTGTTGCCTTCGGAATCGAGCTGCATGACTGGTTAATAGAAACTACAGGCCTTGAATTACGGCTCGCAAACTCTATAACTTTTCATTTTCTGTTACGATGGGAAAGCATAAAGATTCGTTGCGCTGATGAATGAAATCCGTGACAATCTTGTATTTATGAATGAAAAATCCTGCTTTTATTTTCGTTCGATCGACAGCTTTATGATCCGAGATGTTGCAGGTAAAAGTTAAACCAGATTGTAGGTATGCGTGTGTGCAAAAATGTTTGAATAATATATGGAGGGAATATAGGAGAGATAAAAGGTTACTCATTGAGGCACACGGTTGTAAAGATGTGTTTCAATTTTCTGATTCTCCAATTTCTAGATTCATAAGTTTTCTGATTAGTTTTACACATTTCCTTTTCCTAAAGTTCATAATATAATTCCTAAATTCCTAAATATCCGCACTCTAAAATTGTAATATTATAATATCCACATTCTAATATTGTAAAATTCTAAATATTCACATTCTAAAGTTGTAAAATTATAATAACCATATTCTAATATTGTAAAATTCTAAATATTCACATTCTAAAATTGTAAAATTCTAAATATCCACATTCTAAAATTGTAAAATTATAAAATTATAAAATTGGAACATTGTAATATTGTAACATTGTAGAATTGTAAAATTCAATAATTCTAATATTGTAAAATTGCAAAATTGTAAAATTGTAACATTGTAACATTGTAGCATTGTAACATTGTAAAAGTGTAACATAAAACTGTAAAATTGTAAAATTCCTAACCTCCCAAATTCCTAATCTATCCCTAATATTACCAAATCCCGAAATCCCCAAATTTATAAATTACCAAATCCCGAAATCCCCAAATTTATAAATTACCAAATCCCTAAATCCCCAAATTTATAAATTACCAAATCCCTAAATCCCCAAATTGACATATTACCAAATCTCTAAATCCCCAAATTCCTAAATTCCCAAGTTTCCAAATTACCAAATCCCTAATTTCCCAAATTGACATATTACCAAATCCCTAAATCCCCAAATTTACATATTACCAAATCCCTAAATCGCCAAATTTACATATTACCAAATCCCTAAATTACCAAATCCCTAAATCCCCAAATCCCAAAAACCCCAAATTCCTAAATTACCAAATCCCTAAATCCCCAAATCCCAAAAACCCCAAATTCCTAAATTCCCAAATGACCAAATCCCTAATTTCCCAAATTTCCAAATTACCAAATCCCTAAATCTCCAAATTTACAAATTCCCAAATCCCTAAATCCCCAAATTTATAAATTACCAAATTCTTAAATTCCCAAATCCCCAAATTCCTTAAATTCTCTGTCCTTGACATTTTTCAAATAAATTTATAACACGAACAACACCACGGTTCAGTATACAATGTATAATGCAATGAACTATGACTAACTTATGGTTGCTGAATATTGTAGGAATCAATCACGCGCATAATCTACAACAACCTAATGTTATCGCGAAAACCACGACCATTATTCCACTGTCAAGGACCCGACGCTATCAATGTCAGTAATAAGATATCCTTAGCAAAGAATCGATAGCCGGAGTTGTATTTGGCATCGTTTGATAAACGTATCTGTTCGAATAAACTTTCGTAGCATCGATCAATTGGAACGTTCGCATAGTTGACCCACAACTTCCTCTCGATGATCGCAGAAATAATTTACATACACGTAGCAAATTAATTATTGTACGATTCTATTTCTTATATAGCCAAATATCGTTGCTGATTCAATACAATATAAAGTAGTAGTAAGACATTCTTTATTTATTTGTACATTAACAAAATTGCAATATAACCTGCAATTTTTTGTTCTGGTTAAATTGGAGTATAGTAGACTCTCGTTATATTGCCATTTTATAGTACAATTTGAAGGTTTATGGGATCTACTGGAATGTTTCAGGAGACTTTTTGACAAACACAATATATTACACAATATATTAACGCTTGTGGCAATATAACGAGAGACTATCTTAATAATACAAATCAGCATCAGTATTTACTTTTGCTTGGTATTCACCTTCATTTGCATTGTTTCTAGTAGTCTTGTTAGACTTTGATGAATTTTTATTATTGCAACCTTTTTCAACAATTTCAAAATTTGTTTAAATATGGAAAATTAAAACTTGTGTCTACACAAAGAATCTAACAATGAATTTATAAAGAACTAATAATATTAATAAAATACTAATAAAATGAATAATAAAGAGTACAATATTTTTACAACTTTCACTACTTTTTAGGTTAAAAATTTGATTACGAATTACTAGCAGAAAGTTCATAGAAATTCTTCGGCAAACATTCTTCCGATGTTCGAAGCATAAAAAGAATGAAAGAGGAACAGGTTCTAATTTTTATTTTCCTATCGCAAAAAATAGGGTGAATTAAATAAAGTTACGAGGTTGTTAATTAAGCGAGTTAATTTATTCGCGTGTAACATGTTTTGATATTTATTCTTCATTTTCACCGCAATCTTGTACAAGTTTAAATGATCGCGTGCATTTAAGAAGCTTTCATTATTCTGCCATCATCCTGCTGACAATCATCATTTAATTCTCACTGTACCTGTTTGCCATGTTTCCATTCAGGTTCTGATCCGCCATTTTTCTTTCCTTCTCTTCCTGCAGGTGTTTTATTTTTTCCTCTCGCGTTTTGAGACCTTCTTCTTGCATTCCTATTCGCTTTTTTTCTGTAATTTGTGCGGTTTTTCAAAACTTGGATCATTTTGACACGTTGTTTGTCATTTTTATAGTTATGTACTGTTTCCTATTATTTTATTGCTCATTGTTTTCTAGTATTTATTGTTCTTTTATAATGTTTTTTAAAATGGTTCAATTTCAGTTAAAAAATTGTCAAATTCCTAAATTTCCGAATTCCCAAATCCCTAAATTCCCAAATCCTTAAATTTTCAAATCCCTAAATTCCCAAATTTCCAAATCCCTAAATCCCCAAATTCCCAAATCCCTAAATTCCCAAATCCTTAAATTTTCAAGTCCCTAAATTCCCCAATTCCCAAATTTCCAAATCCCTAAATCCCTAAATCCCTAAATCCCTAAATCCCCAAATTCCCAAATCACTAAATTCCCCAATTTCCAAATTTCCACATCCCTAAATTCCCCAATTCCTAAATTTCCAAATCTTTAAATTTCCAAATCCATAAATCCCTAAATCCCCAAATTCCCAAATACCTAAATTTGCAAATCAGTAAATTCCCCAATTTCCACATCCCTAAATTCCCCAATTCCCAAATCCATAAATCCCTAAATCCCCAAATTCCCAAATCCCTAAATTTGCAAATCAGTAAATTCCCCAATTTCCACATCCCTAAATTCCCCAATTCCCAAATTTCCAAATCCATAAATCCCTAAATCCCCAAATCCCTAAATTTCCAAATTCCCAAATCCCAAAAATTTCCAAAAATCCCCAAATCTTCAAACATCAAAATTCTTTCACTTCCCCCGAACTCCAAACTAAAAAAATCCCCAGATCCCAAACTTCTACTCGACCTACAAAATACTATATTTTTAAACCAGAAGAAATACCTTCACCGTGTACATAATTTTATCTCCGGCCATGCGCAACAGAAAATATTTTAGCGATCGTGATTCGACTCGGAGACGATGCTCACATTTGTTTTTACGTTCCACGGTGCCACTATTCGGCCCCTTCGAGCATCCATGAAATACCCAGGCCACTTTACACCCAGGTAAACGTGGATGGTTCTTTTTCCCGACAGTGAAAAAGGTGTGTATCGTTGAATCAACCTGTTCGCAACCAGTCAGCCACGGATTTTCACGAGGAGCAGCAGGACTACTCGAGTATAGTCCTCTTAACGAAGTTGCTGCTCGGTTTATTGTGTATGTCTGTACACACACACACAGACACGGATTCGTACACACAGACGCGAAAGAAACGAGAGCGTGCTTACCCGGCTTATGCATAGCCTAGGGAGAGAGGAGAGAAAGGAGTACAGATGGAGAGGACTCTCGATGAGACGGTGAAGAGAAGAAGAGGAAAAAAAGCGAGCGTGGCAAAGCAAAAAAGGGGAAGATGGAGAGAAAGCCAAAAGAAATTGCAAATACGATGGAAAGGGAGAGAAACAGGAGGCACGAATGTCGGAGGAGAGAAGGAAAGTGAAAGAATGGGAGCGGCTTCGATGAAGAATCGGGCTGGAGACAATGAGTAAAAAGGAAGGATAAAGGGTAGATCAATATGAGATAAAGTGTGAGGGTAATTGTAAGAGGGAATTAAGGTGACGAAAGCGAAAAATAAATTAACCGAGTGTCAGGAGTGACGAAAGAGAGGAGGAAATCGTGGATGAACACTGCGTACGGAGGATTCGAAAAGGTTAGGGTCAATGTCTCGGAGACATGTGGCGAGGGACGTTCGAGTAACTAGACTTTCTTATCGGGGTGTGGGAAATCTTTTACCTTTCATTGCGTTTCTTACACCAGACAAGGACAAACCAGTGTCTGAATTTAGGGATTTGGTAATTTCGAGATTTGGGAATATCGGGATTTGGAATTTTGGGACTTAGATTTCTAGGGAATTTGAGACGTTAGGAATTTGGAAGTCTAGGGAATTCGGAACTTGGTAAATTAGTGGGAAATTTGGGAGTTTAGGGATTTGGTAATTTGGAAATTGAGGAATTTGGGGATTTGGTAATATGTAAATCTAGGGATTTGGTAATATGTAAATTTGGGGATTTGGGGATTTGGTAATTTGGAGATTTGGGATTTGGAATTTTGGGACACTAGGGACTTAGATTTCTAGGGAATTTGAGATGTTAGGAATTTGGAAGTCTAGGGAATTCGGAACTTGGTAAATTAGTGGGAAATTTAGGAGTTTAGGGATTTGGTAATTTGGGAATTTTGGGATTTGGTAATATGTAAATTTGGGGACTTAGGGATTTGGTAATTTGGGATTTGGAATTTTGGGACATTAGGGACTTAGATTTCTAGGGAATTTGAGATGTTAGGAATTTGGAAGTCTGGGGAATTCGGAACTTGGTAAATTAGTGGGAAATTTGGGAGTTTAGGGATTTGGTAATTTGTAAATTTGGGAATTTAGGGATTTGGTAATTCAGGAATTTATTTTCCATCTACTCATTAAAATTCATTAAAGACAACTATAATAATCCTCACAATTTTTATTTGTAATTCTTTACCACCCATATATTTAAATTAAAATAATAAATACCTATAACTATAAAAACCTACAAAAATGACCAAATAATTAAATATTTTATTATTAACGTGTCTCTACGAAAAAAAATTCTTAGCAATCATCTCGTTAGCAAGTATTGTAAACAACAAATAATCGCAACTTTATTATACAATTTAGAAGGGATACTTTTATCAAACAGGAAACATCAAGATTTTTCCTAAAGCTGTACGCTTCTAATTGCAACTAAGGACCAGGTTATATTTTTCGCTAACGTGAGTTTATACAATTTGAAATGGCCGCGTAATTACGATTCTAACAGGAATTAAACTGCGATATTAACGTTGTCCTGTCCGCTTGTATCAATTCCTTGCTCGGCGTAGTCGGCGAAACGTGTAGCAGAGGATTTCAGTGAGTTTATCGTCATCGAAGTTACGATAATGCGTTTCCTGGTCAGGTAGAGGCACACACACTGCTTTTGCGCTTCTTTAAATGACCGACGGTGCTAGTAAAATAACGAAAGGATGCTTAACTTTTTACGTTAATTTCGCGACCCTTTTCCTCGAGCAGATTAACACTTTGAGCGGCATCCTAAAATCCTTTCATTTACAACGAAGGGACTCCCAACTGTTCCTTTCCGTTTTTAACGAGCTTTTGTAACGCGATACACGCTTCTAACGATGTGGAATACTAAATAGTCCATTTCACTAATAAACAATAATCTTGATGAACAATTGCAAGAAACAAAATAATTTATTTTCATCTACTTTACATTCTTATTTATTTTGTTACATTTAACCGGCTTATTTTTTGTATATTCTATGCACAGAAATTAATTTATTAAATATATTTTAAAATGGAGGACATTTTAAGTATGAGTGGTTTGGTTAAGTTATGTACATATGAAATTACTATAGTTTGTTATATATATTCTAAAATATATAATAGAACACACAACGAAATATTATAAAATATTATAGTAATCTCATATGTACATACTTAACAGACATTCCATACTTAAACTGTCCTTAAATATTTTTTCATTTGTTATTTACTGTATATTTAAATTTATACAGATAACCTAAAATTTCACACCTGAATTTCTAACCTAACATTTACTCTTGAAATGTCCAGGTACTAACCCAACCTAACATTGCACCTAAAGTGTCCTCATCTAACCTAACATTCAAGTTCATCTAACCTAACAGCAAATATATCATCACAATTATGTCCACATCAAATTATTCACTGTACATCTCACAAAATATGTATACGCAGAGATCTCGTCGAAATTAGAACCTTGTCTGTTGGAGAAAGAGAATCAGTACGTTGAAGATGGCACCTAATTATAAGCAGACGAAAAAGTTGCGAAACAGCCTGATGGAGTATTACCCGCGAACGTCGTGTTTCGCTTTTAATATTAGATCAACGATCCTTTACGATCATTATAACCAGCATGGTACCGTCCAGCTGGGGCAGGATCAACGATCAGCGACGAAGACCAGCTCATTCAGCAACAAATGTAGCGGTGCTTGCACTACCGCCGGTCATGTCTTGTTCAACACGCCAGCGAGATACTTTATTGCTGATAATTCGAGGCCGGTCCCGCGAGAGACGTGCTGAAGTACGCCATTTACATTCCTGTCGTGATCACAAATGCATTTTATACACCGGCTAATATTCTGCCCGATCGCGTGGGCTAGATAGACGCCGATATACCTGGTGTGTCGAAATTAACTTAAACATCGAGTTGATTAGCGCGAGGATTAATGGTCATCCGGCGAGTGATGGGTACCGCGGTCTACGTTGGCCGCCATATTGATCTAATCCGGAATCAAGGCGGTAGCGGTTGGCGGCAAAATTCAAATTTACGTAAAGACACGGTGATTATAATACTGCTAGTAGATTTAAAATAGCATTTAAATTGCAACAACTGTTTATATTACTACTATTAGTTTTACAAAAATTACTATTAATTACTATTAAGCTATTAAGTTATTAAATATTAAGTTTCGAAACTTTGTTCATTTTCAAGCAGTGCTCTTCAGATTACTACTGCTATGTTTCAAGTTACCAGGTTTCCAATGATACTATTTTAATTATCAAATTGTAAAAAACATCTATCTATAATATAAATTACTAAATTATTAATATAATATAAATTACTAAATTACTAATATAAAATAAATTACTAAATTATTAATATAATTTATTAATATAAATTACTACAATTTTCGAGGTACTATTTTTTCTATTATTGTTCCAAAAAATGTACTAATTCGAAAATTGTTCCACAATTAATTTCTAAAAGAGTATTAAATTTATCACCATCGTTATCTTAACACGACACCACGTTACATTACCTCGAAAGCTACTATTCAGGTCATTTATTATCGATTTTTCATTTCACTCGAAAACTATCTACACAACAAATTATCCGAGCCGAACATTATATCAACTAAAGGCCCGATCCGAGCCATAAACTTAATCGAAACAAAGAAATCGCATAAACAAGTAACTGTTCGTACGTAAAACGATCTAAGTCGGTTGTCAAGCAACTTTTCCAGCATCGTTTCGTAATTTCTCCGTACAAGCTACTTCCTTTGAAAAGCTCCCGTTCGCAAGCACATTTAATTTGTTCCATGGTCGTTCGCTTGGAATTATAGCGAGGCGAGATCAAAAGTTACTAAATTTATGAGTCGTTACTACAGTCCGCGGCATATATTAACTAGTCGCAGCGGGCAAACCTGAAAGCAACAGCCACCCATCGTGGCCGAGCAAGGTGTAACGCAAGAATCGATGTGCCATAATCGGGGCCGAGCTTTTGGATTTACCAGCTGGCGGTTACTTAATGAACGAAGCATCTTTTTAAATCGGTAGCGGATCTTTTCGTGCCGCTATCGGGTTACGGGGCGATCGTTAACTCGCGAACGAGGGTCATGGGGGATTTTTTACACCTGTCGTCGATTCTCAATCTCTACATGGGGTAGCACTTTAATAATAAAACAATCTTCGTATAATTCCCCGATTTTGCAAATTCTCTCATTTTCCCAATTAGTCCTCGACATATGTGAATAAAATCACCGAAAGTGGTTATAATCTAGTGTGGCAGAACAAATTGTCATTTCCTAACCATCTAAAAAGCTATATGGTGTAAAATAATCCTTTGAAAGTTTGAACTCAAGAATAAAAATTTGAAAAGTTGCTGAAAGTGTGAAGTTTACAGAATAGAATCCGAATATAAACCTAATGTAGTCCCAATGTGACCACTGAAAGTGCGTATAGTCGCCCAGTACAGTTAAATAACCGCTAGTTATTGGATTCGCAGAAGTAACAAGATCGGAAATAGAATGTACGAAGAACGATAAATATAATTGCATCCATATGTTCCAATGTCACAGATAATTCAAAGCTTATACATTTTAATTGATCGTAATTTTATTTGTCCGATAATTAAACGTTTTTCCGTTTATAAATTAACTGCATCATCGAGCCGCAACTATTTCTTCTCGAAAGTGGGCGCAACCATACCGAGTAATCTCGGATCTATAATAATTAACACGTCAAGCGTTTTATTGCTTGAAACCACGGCGTTTCTCTGTTTACGAACACGACCAGAACGAGACCAGATAGAGTAGCTGGATTTTTCAGGCTATGTGGACTAGTTTCGATAACACCGGCCATTTAAAATTCAACGGGACATTGTTCCTGGAATAAATTGCCTTGTGCCTCGTGCAAACGCGATTCGATATTTCGATAGAGTGTATCCGCTTGTCAGACGAACAATGTAACGATCCTAATCATCTGGTTTTTTCGTCACACCGATCAAAAGCGATCTAAACAATTCGGGTTTGAGTTAAACGTAATAGTTGCCAGTAGCGTTGATTTAAAATCCATTAGAGTTGTAAGGCTAAAATTAATTTTATCGATTGTAAATATTTAGAGGTTAAGAAGACATTTATGTTCATATAAAGGTTTGATAATTTAGAATTTTTTTAATTATTAAGTTTCAGCGGATTTTTTCGAAAACGTGTTTAAAATGCGCGCCAAAATATATCGAAAATGGCGGTACCTTGTTTAAAGTTTGCATAGTTATATGTGCAAAACTACTTTATTGAAGATAAAGTTACACAGTAAAATTTGTGCTAAACAAATAGAGCTTCAAGAAATGTAATCAAAGTTTCAAATATAAAAAGATTTATAATTTTTATAAATATAAAATTTTACGAAAGATATTTTCACAACTTAAACTAGAATTTGAAAAGTATTTTAGAAAAAATATTGATTTGTGTTTCAAATAAAAAGCTATAGATATTTTACAGAAAGAAATTTTATAAGTTGAAGAATATAATAATTTTGCGATGAAAAAATATTTTAATAAAATAAAAATGAAACTTTGCTCGTAATAATTTAAAGTATGACCTGTAAAATATAAATGAGGCTTTTCACGATCTTGTTAGCGCGAACTTTGTAATTACAGTATTAAGGTGTTAATAACAAAGGCAAGGTTGCGTTATCGATAGTTAATTATTATACCTGATTAAATCGATTGATTACTCACCGGACCGGGTGTATCCGAAGTCGTTAAGGACGAGTTAATTATTGCCCCGGCAAGATCAGGCACCGTTTCACTTTTTATCGACGAGAAGCACTTGCTTTTAAATTATTGACGATAACGACCCGTGGCGGTTTACTTTCATCGGATCGTTCTTCGAATTTCCAGTTTCGTCGTTTGCCCATCGATCGTTTATCACACGGCACAATTCGCGGATCATTTTGCTCGATTTTCGTCACAAACCCTCTACAAACAAATTCGATTGTGAAAATCTCCGAAAGATCACTGTTATTAAAAAACCTGTACTTTCTCGCGTAAACGTTACAAGCTCAAATGATTATTTAACACAACCTTAAAGGTTAATTACGACCCAATCGATAAACACCAAGATAGAACTTAAAGCGCATCGAGCCTCAAGTAAAAAAAAAAAAGAACAAAAATCTCACGATAGAAAGTTAATATATCGATTAGATAATTTACTGACACAGTCGTAAATAAATTTCGTGCCGACAGAGGAAAATTACGTAAACGATGGCAATATCGTAAAAGCGATAGCGATTTATGGTTCAGCCGATAATCGATGCACTAGCGATCGGAATTACGATCGTTATCCCTAACAACCTATTCGCGGCTTTCTCCGAAAGCTTGAACGTTGTAAAAACAATACGAGACTTTCGAAACATACTCGAGCTCGGAAATAGTAATCACCTGTTCGTCCATCAACCGGTCACGGAAGTGTCACCCGAAACAGTCACTCGAAGCAGCTACGATCAAACGTGTACACATTCTACGCGGATTCCGAAAGATCCATCGAGCACCGTCGAGATTTCTGTCACTTCCGTTCTTCGTCATCGGTGAGCCGTCCTCTACGTGGACCTTCATCGAGGCTCGTCATCCTCGAAGCAGCCTGGCGAATGACTCCTTCCGATCGGTGAATCCTTTGAAACTCGTCCTGTTCGCCGTTCACCGATCCACACGAACCATATTTGGCGCGTGAATTCTCCGGATTTTTCGCGGCTTTTCCACGGACGGCCTCGTGTGCCTTGTCCCGAAGGAACGTCCGCCTCGTGGCGAATGGTCAGGGAACGCTGCGAAACCTGCGACCTGGACGACGTGTTACTGCGGAATGGTCGCAGAGTGCAGGCAGAATCCACGAGACCGTGGTACGTTTCGTTCTCTGGCAGCAGCAGCCTTGTCCCTCCTGCACGCCACGGGATCGGGCTCTCCTGCTCGGTCTACCGAACGGGGGAACCCCCTCGACTAGTGATGGCCTCAAGGCGCCTCGAATCGCTTTGGAACGCGGCGAAAACTGACCATCCCAGGGTAAACTTGATATCGACGCCTATGAACCCTTTCGGTGACCGACACAATGGAACTACGTGAAAAAACATTTAGTTTGAGGGAAAAGAGGATGAACATCCTTCCCCATATGAACTATCTCTCGAATGGATGGCAATTCAATTATGCAAGATATATTGTTTTCGGGAAGATATCGTTACAGAGCTTTCGAAAGGAATACTGCTTTATTTAGTAATTAACCAAACTACAGGAGTACGTTTCATCTCTTTATATGGTAGTCAAGTGTGAGACTCGTGTTTGGTGACTGTCGTTTTTGAGGATTTGTGGAAATTTTGGAATTTGGCGGTGTTGGTTTGGAATTTGGGGATTTAGGAATGCGAGAATTGAGGGATTTTGGAGTTCAGAAATTTGATCTAGGTATTTGGGAGTTTAGAACTTTGAGAGATAAGAAATTGGAGATATAGGAATTTGAAGACGTAGCAAAGGATCTAGGAATTTGATGATTTGGAAATAATTCGGAGACACGATTTGAGGATTACGAACTTGGGAGTTTATTTTGAAATCTAGGAATTTAAGAGTCTGGAAGTTCAACATATTTGGAGACCTTGATTTGGGAATCTTAAGGTTTGAAGATGTGATTTTGGGATCTTGAGATTTGCACATGTTGCGATTGTATTGTAGGATTTGAGGATCTAAAAACATCAAGTTAGAAAATTTGATGATCTATTGCCTAGGAATTTAAGAACATAGAACCTAAAAATTTGGAAACCTTGGGTACAGAGACATATTCAAAGACTTCAAGATTTTAAAATCTAGAGATACAATTGAGTTGGGAGTTTAGAAATGTGAGAATCTACGGACTAAGCCTAAGATCTAGGAATTTCAGAACATAGGTGTTTGTGGATACTTGGATTCAAGGATTTAAAATAGATGATGTTTTTCGATAAAGTACAGCAATGCTGGTAAACACTATTACATAGCACAGAGGACTTGTATACAAACTTGATAACATTATTTCTAAAAATCGAACCGATACAAATAGCTATGATGAATCAAGTCTTGATGATCCTGAAACATTTTTCCGCAAATTAGCATGAAATCTATATCTTCAGCGTCGTAGTCTTCGTGGGCTCACCGATTTATGTACTTAACGGTTGAGTTCGTTTTATACACTTAACGGTGAAGTGTATAAAGCGTTATCGGTGGGCCCACGCAAACTACGGTAGCGAAGAAATCTCATATATCCAAATCATGAAAATGCACGGAAAAAATAAGTTCAAAGAACTGGATCTCGTATTAGGAACCAAATTAGGCTCGGCTGAACGTGAGAGCTGTCACATCTCGCGATACCTTTCTGTTTCGGTGGAAAGGATAAAACTATCTATATTTTTATATTTCGATTCCCTGCGCCCTTAAGGTAAATCCAAAAATATCATAGCTCAATGCGAAAGTTGTAAATATTTAAAATTAAATACTTGTAGTATATTAATTATTGACATCGTTATATTCGGCAAAATCTTTTGATGCAAATAATTCAATGTCTCATTGCTAAGTTTATGTTTGAATTTGAAAAATGTGTTCTTTCTCTCGAAACAAGTATATGTGCAAGGCACATGATATGTAGATTTGTAATTAGTGTATGAAACATTGTGTAATATCATGTAATGTGGACCAAAATGTCAGTTAGATGTTGAAGAACACTATAATGATTGTGTAGTGTGGATTCAAACATCAATTGGATGTTGAAGAACACTATAATGATTGTGTAATGTGGACCCAAACATCAAGTGTATGTTGAAGAACACTATAGTAATTGTGTACTGTGTACCAAAACGTCAGTTGTACGTTGAAGAACACTATAATAATTGTCTAGTATGGACCAAAACATCACTTGAACATTAAAGAACACTACAATAATTGTGTAGCGTGTTCAAAACATCAAGTGTATGTTGAAGAACACTATAATAATTGTGTACTGTGGACCAGAACGTCAATTGTATGTTGATGAACACTATAATAATTGTCTAGTATAGACCAAAACATCACTTGAATATTAAAGAACACTACAATAATTGTGTAGCGTGCTCAAAACATCAAGTGTATGTTGAACAACACTATAATAATTGTGTACTGTGGACCAGAACGTCAATTGTACTTGAAGAACACTATAATAATTGTCTAGTATGGACCAAAACATCACTTGAATATTAAAGAACACTAAAATAATTGTGTAGCCTGCTCAAAACATCAAGTGTATGTTGAAGAACACTATAATAATATTGTCTAATGTGGCCCAGGACGTCAATTGTATGTTAAAGAACACTACAATAATTGTGTAGCTTAAAACATCAACTGTATGTTGAACACTATAATGTGTACTGTGTACCAGAACGTCAGTTGTACACTGAAGAACACTATAATAGTGTAGTATATACCCGAACGTCAATTGTATGTTAAAGAACACAACACTAATTGTGTAGCTTAAAACATCAACTGTATGTCGAACACTATAATGTGTACTGTGTACCAGAACGTCATTTGTACATTGAAGAATACTATAATAGTGTAGTATATACCAGAACGTCAATTGTATGTTGAAGAACACTACAATAATTGTGTAGCGTGCTCAAAACAATTGTATGTTGAGCACTATAATGTGTACAGTGTACCAGAACGTCAGTTGTACACTGAAGAACACTATAATAGTGTAGTATATACCAGAACGTCAATTGTATGTTAAAGAACACAACACTAATTGTGTAGCTTAAAACATCAACTGTATGTTGAACACTACAATGTGAACCAAAACGTCAGTTGAAGAACACTATAATAGTGTAGTATATACCAGAACGTCAATTGTATGTTAAAGAACACAACAATAATTGTGTAGCTTAAAACATCAACTGTATGTTGAACACTATAATGTGAACCAGAACGTCAGTTGAAGAACACTATAATAGTGTAGTATATACCAGAACGTCAATTGTATGTTGAAGAACACTACAATAATTGTGTAGCTTAAAACATCAACTGTATGTTGAACACTACAATGTGAACCAAAACGTCAGTTGAAGAACACTATAATAGTGTAGTATATACCAGAACGTCAATTGTATGTTAAAGAACACAACACTAATTGTGTAGCTTAAAACATCAACTGTATGTTGAACACTATAACGTGAACCAGAACGTCAGTTGAAGAACACTATAATAGTGTTATACCGGAACATCATATGTTAAAGAACTATAAATAATAGTGTAGTAGTAAAAAGTTTGCCATCGTAATTCGTTGATTATTTCTGATAGAATTATATTTGAGAGACACGATACGGCAAAACTTGAGCACCCATCACTACCCCTCGAGAAGCCGCCGGCTGGTTTCTCTCCCTTGCTTCCCTTTTCTTCTGTTTCTCTCCTTCCCCTCCAGCCACACTCTGGTCGGTTCATTGGTTCATCGGTGCACCGGTCCAGGCTCCGTATTCTTCTCTCTAATTATACCGTTACGTGCAATCGCTCGTGTCAATTAGCAGCTCTTTTTTTCCTGCCCGAATGCAACCCCTTCTTTCGCCGAGGACCCCGCAGGATTTCGATTCGACTTCTCTCTCTTTCCTTCTTGCTCACTCCTCACGGCGATTTCGGCGGAGGGGCGGTTTTTTCCTATACTTTGCTTCAAGGTTTTCTTTTCGGGGAGAATTCGGACAATGATACGGAGCGGATGTAATGTAGAATAGAATCAAGGAAGTTCGGCTGAAAGAGATGTCTTGAGAACGTTGAAATACAGACGGCGAAAAAAGGTTTTTGACTTTTTAGACTCGTGTGTTATGATAGGATTAGGTAGCTGGAATTTATTTTACGTAGCTTTGTAATTTTTTCAACTTCTGTTCTTACAGTTGACCCTTGATGGGGGATTTAATTATTTTACATTTCATTTTTATTTTCTGTATTTTATTTTATACTTCTCTGAATTTTTTAAGACAACTGTGAAATGTTCAGGTTACTTAATAATATTTAAATATTAATGATCTATAATTCTTATACCTCAAACTTAGATGAAATGAATTAAATTTAATAGTAAGTTAAATTAAAAATAAATCGTAGTCCAAAAAGTATTTTTAAACTTCACAAATACTCAAGTATATTGATTTGAAATAATGTCACTTTAGCAATCAGACATCTATTATTGAGAATAAGCAAAATTTTTCTATAAAAGAAAGAAAGTTAAAATTTAAATAAAATATGTGAAGTACTTAAATGTTTCTACCGATAATATTTATGTACCTATTAATGAAACCCAATGGCTAAGTCTTCCTGTAGGAAAGAAACAAACATGAATACAATTATCGCCTTTAAAAGTAGTCTCCCTACAGAATGAAGCTGGGTCATTAGTAAGAAAGGCAAAACTCTTGCTCACATCGTTGAACACGATAAACCACTTGTTTTACGTGTAAACACGTTCTACTCGAGTAACTGAGTTCATTCTCAGGCTGTTCCACCTATTGTTACCCAATACATTAATACTTAACAATTTATAGTACCAACTGAATAGTAAAATATGTTGAAGTTAAATTATAAGTTAGGTTCATTTCTGTTCACGATTGTGAGGCTGAAAATAATAAAATATAGATTTCATAAAATTAATAATGTCTGATATAATTAATAACTGTATAATTGATGTACTTAATAATTAATACCTGTATGATTAATGTAATTAATTACAAAAATATTTATGTGCCATATCTTCATATTGATCACTATGTACCATGAAAAATTTCATTGACAATATGATAAATAATTAACATTTAAGTACACAGTAATTTTATAATTAAATATAGCACCTAAGTACATTATTAAACTTTTGTAGTTTTGGTATTAAACAATTTTCTTACAAATACTTTTGCAAACTTGCAAATTCAATTTGTACAAAATAGAAGAGTTTTTTTGTTCTACAATTCTCATTTGACTTTTTTCTTATTAAGCTATCTTGTTAAGTACTGTGAATCTTGTTGCACCAAAATTGTAACGTCCTGTAGAATCCAAATATCGTATAAAACACTCCGGGGAAAAGTGTAGACTTCTGGTTGTGCTTCGAAGAAAAAACAAAAGTCTCCATAAACACACTATTACGATGTGAATATATTATATCTCGTTAAACGAGTCGTGTTCCTGGCATGTTCGATTAATGCTTTGCCGGTAGAATCGTTCATTTGCCGTAGTACCGACTCTAATTCCTCTTTCTTCCTCTTAATTATACCGTTACGTGTAATCGCTCTCCTTAATTAACAGCACCCCGCCTTTTTTTAGTCCATTTCGGACCCAAACCCTCTTCTATCCTCGATAAATCTACGGACTTATCCCTTCAATCTACTTTTTTTCTTCAACGATCGGGAATAAATATTAGAGCCGATTAATTAAAGGATTATTAATGAACCGAACGTTTGAAAGCTCTTAAAAATGCATGCTGGAATTTTAATGAGGGAGGAAATTTGTCCCTTTTTTATTCAAAGTTACCCTTCTATCTTAATATAGAAATAATTTCTTGGTCCATTAATGTTTGAATTTATTTTCGAAGAAAAATTGTTGCACAAAATTTAATTGAGCTTGAATATTTTAAATTTTTGAATGATTACGATAAAAAATTAACAAAATCAATAACTGCGTAACAAATCTCAAAGTTGCGATGAAAATTGAACAATAAATTATCGTTCTGTGATAAAAAATTGTCAAATAAATTCAATAATAATTTTTCTTAAACAAAAAGTTTAATTTTGCTAAATAAAAATTTTCATTTGAGCAGTGAGAATAAAATAAAAACGAATCGAATTAAGAATAAAAGTTTAAAAATATAAAATTGAAGTAATCGAAAGAAGAAAAGTTTTCGAAATATAAAAGAATAAATTTTTGCAAGTGAATATCATGAATAAGGAATAGGGTATTACAGATTCTTCCAGTCAATCGAATTTATTCAAACATCGACAGTACAGTGGTAATTATACCTTAAAACCCCTCGTTAGGATCGTGCAATTGCTCTAATAAATTTGCATATTTCTTGTCAAGAACACACGCGCCAACCAGAGCGTTAAATTATAGAGTAGTTTCTCTGATCCAATGAAAGGCAATTGGAAACTAGTGAAATTATTTAAATGTTTCTCGCTCACACGTACATAATACAACTTCAACAATAATTTGTGGCGCTGGAAAAAGATATTATCATCATAATTAGTAGATACCTTTTAATAGCCAATAATTGACTTACTACTAAAAATGTCACTACTTTGTCGCTATCGATATACAATTTATCATAATTAATATATAATCTTCTAGTTACAACATATTGCATGTTTAAAAATAAATAGTATTTCTAGAGAAAGTAGTGTATTCTAACAAATTGGACAGTTATTAATAACTGAACAATTTTACAAGCCGATTTTCAGTATTCTTAAGTGTTCTGTTACATTTTAGGATGTAAAAAGACTTACAAAGGTTACTTTCAAAGCTTAGTTGTAAAATATTCTGAAAGGTAGAAGAAATCACAATTTATATACAAATCTTCAAATAGTTCAATTCTTAAACTCCTACATTTTCAAATTTACAAGTTCACAAATTCTTACATTTACAAAATTCTAAATTACCAAATTACAAAATTCATAATCAGTACACATGGTGAACACAATATTACCAATATTACATTACAATAAATATTGAAAATCCCAAAATACTATCAGTACATGTACCTATCCTATTTATTTGAAACCTTAAATATACCATAAAATACTAAAATATTAAACATTAATTTTCTAAACAAATTTCGCTTAAACCAAGCACTATAATCAGTCAAAAAAAGAATTTGTCAGAATTCATTTACAGAGAAAAGAGAGCTTGTACGTACAATGGCTGTTAACAATCGGTTTTCAAAGCGTTAACGACCTACCCCGTAACTTATGTCGAAATAAAAATAAAAGGATCTGCGATACGTAACTCATGGTTGCCCATGGAACATTTACAATCAACGTTTTCCTCGCTCGCATATTGTAGCATGAAAGCAATGAATTTACGAGCGTGTGTTACGTTTTTCAGCAGCCCTCACAATACCGGCCTGTTATACGAGACCGCGATCGGATCGAACGGTTAGTAAACTCAATAATTACGTCTTTGCACGCTGTATTGTGCTTCTTATTACATACTGCCAGAACGGTGTGAATAAAAATCATTAATGAAATTGACACTGGCTCGATTACACATAATTTACAGCTGCTGCGATCAACGAGCACGTTGAACCGGTAGTTTCGTATTTTCCTGGTTTTCTTTCTTTTTGCAGCTGAACTTTAAATACATAGTTATTTCTGACTTTATAACAGTTTATGGTACTTATAATGAAATCAGATAACATTTACAAACTATGTTTCAAATTTACAAATTTTTAAATATTCAGTCTCTAATTTTTAAATTTACAATATATTTAAGTTACAAATATTGAAAATTCATTTCTTGTACCACAAAGTAAAATATAATTGTAGCAACGTTAATAAAATATTTACATATCGCACTCCACGTGGTACATTTTGTAAATATAATCTTGAACGATAAAGAAGATCAATGAGATCATTCTACGAATTAAGGACCTAAAGTATCTGAATAGCGCGATGATAACATAAACGATCGATGTAAGTACGTGTACCTGATTGAGTGTCCCAATTAAAATTGATTATAAGTTCGGACAACCTCTTGATATATAACAGGATATCGTTTAGAGTGAAGACATTCCATTGACGTAAGACTCGAGTGTTTTAAGACAGCGGTGTACAATTAATTTCTCACTGATAGACAGCCAATTTTTCAATTCGGGACTTTGAAAATTTCTTTATTTCTGAATCTCGTTACTCAAAAATTACTGATGTGTTTCAAACATCACACGAATTCTAATCTAGCTTCTCAAAAAGATCAAGTAGTTTACAATTTTAAGAAAGTTATATTTGAAATATATGGTTGTTTTTGTCGCCACTATATCCAATATATGGATGGAAGTTTTTATCGCCACCATAGATCTTCAAGGTGTTAATTGAAGGAGTTCAACAGCGATGTAGCCCAGCGTTTCACACGAGCAGCCAGGGTAACAAAAGTATTGTCTTTCGGGTATAATCATGGCCGGGATTAGAGCAGACACCGAGGCGTGCAATCCGCTGCTCGTGTTTCCTGCAGCTACAGATCACAAGGAGGAAAAAAAAAGCATCCACAGTATTGTTACTACGTAGGGTCGATGGAACTGCTAGGTGGCATCTAATGAGAAGGAGCGGACAATGAGCCTTTCTAACTTAAGTGCCCTGGGGTGAATACCGGAAGGGTGCTGCTACCACCACCCTCCTTATTTCATTCATTTATTCTCACGCCTGCTTCGCGATTCAGACAAGTTATCTGACGAAGTGAGCTCTCCTCTCAATGACTCCTGTGATTTTATAAATATTTGGGAACCTGCGATGACAAACGTTATTTGTATAAATTTAACAATAACATTTAAAGAGTATTATATAACGTCTCTTTATTTCCATCGATTTTTCACAATTAATTTAAACAATTACAAGGATAGAAAGGGATTGGAAATAAATATAAATATCAGCGTTTTTGTAAATAATATTTATATGAATAAGATTTACTTTTCAAACCAACACTGTTTCAATGTTTACAAATTTCCGGAATTATTAAATATTGAAATAAACAATATAATAAACTGAATAAATTTCTATTAAACCGAGTAATAAATAAGTTGTAATAATAGATAATTCATTACAACTAAAATAATATTTATTACAACTAAATTCCCTCTGTGCTGTGACCTTTTACCTACATTTTATTGAAATCTAATTATTTTAAATTTGTTAAAAACAAATATAAAACTATTAATTTATACCTTTTTTTTATTACATCATATTACACTGTACAATCATATAAATGGTATTAATAGAAGATGATTTTTATCCAATTATTTTGATATTCATTTATACAATTAGTACATAATTTAATTTAAATGTTTTAATATATTGATGTGTTTTTAAATGTGTATTTTTTTTTAATAAAAATAATCACTCTGTATATCGATGAATGGTATACAAGTATACATACTTAGGTTACAATGTTCATTAAACTTTGAGCTACTACTCATACAAAAGAAATTCTGTTTATTTCAACAAATTTACTGTTTAAGTAAATCTTGCACTTAAATATTACATTATTTTGTTCTTAAAAAATCTAGTAATTTATGAAATGTTTGTTTCGTTATTAACAATGTTAAAACGCGTTTGAGATTTTTGTTTGTGTTTTGAATTTGAGAGAAAACAATAACTGTAAAGTGTTTCAATTGTTTAATTCTATTATAACTTAATCACATAAAAAAATGTACAATGAATGTATGACTTTATTCTATACCTTACATTAGACAACTCTTCTGACCTCAAAGAATCTTTTTAAGTAGAAAATTTGTCCTATTGTCATACAAACCAAAATCATAGCTTCAAAGCACGCCCACATTACTACACGGAAATTTGTGCTTTCACTGATTGCTCTATGATTTCTATCGCGTACCTAATAACAAAAAATCAATTTTATCCAAAATTTTTAACAAATACATAAACATATAATTACAAGAAGAAAACCGCTAATTACATGCATATATTCTTGTTCGTTCTTCACTCCCCATAAACTTGTACTTAATTCTTTAATCATATCGTCTATTTTATTATGATTTGCATCCTCTCCACCTTTGCCGTCTGATGTTTGTTCTATAGGCTTTTGATTCTCACCAATGTCCATATTGAACATAACAACTTTCGGTGTCATACTGCTTTTTTGATTACCAAAACAATATGTATAAACACCAGGAAGATGCGCAGCGAATGTATATTTACCACTGCTTTCTTGATCACCTTGATAAATTATTTTTCCATCAGGTCCAATTATTTTTACATCTATATCTAAAAATCCACCTTCTGCTATTTCAAATGTGAGACCTATTAACAACATAAATTCATATACATATTATATTTAATATACAGATATATAAATACTTCATAATAACATTGTTACTTTCTTACTATCTTATTACATACATGTTTAATTAACTTAAAAGTATCAAACATTTAAGTTAGCATATGGTACATGTTAATCAATTAAATAATGTAAAGTACATTAGAAAGATAGTTATAAGTTCATTGCCAATGTTTCTATTAATAAAGAATTTAATAGTAAATGTCATAGAATATACTTTATTTGTTCATAATCAAACTACTTGTTAATTAATGCTTACTCATTTAACAACTTAAGAATTATTTGCTGAATTCAATGTATTTCATTTATTGAAATGTTCATTACAACTTAATAACAAGTTTATTTTAGTCAATAACTAAATAGATATCATAAAAGTATTATTTATAAGATATTTTGTTACTTTCAAAGTTTACGATAGACATATGACTATTGAACAAAAACTTCTTCGTTAAGTCCTACAAATATTTATGTTGCATAGCTCTGTGTTCTAAACTCACTGCGAATAACATGTTTAAATGTTACAATATATCTAAATTTAATGAAAATTATAACAATAATGATTAAAAAAACTATTTTGTCTAAGTATGCCTTTTAAAGTAAATAACTGCTCAAATCAAGATTTAATCTAAAATACAGGAACAAGCTTATTGAAGTAATAAATAATTCTTTAAAAATTAAAGTTCGTTATATTAAATGATATTTAAAAATCCGCGCAAGAAGAAACTAACCCATTTTTGTGCCAGCTTCCACACTGTCAAAGAAACATTCTTCAGCATGTGCATCCACAGTAATGAAATAGCAAGTTGCACTTGAGCTCAAATAAATTAAGAACAAACACGAAATAAGCCACCTCATTTTATTAAATTACAATGCGAACCAATTAAAAACAACATACACTCTTTCCTTCTTCTGCCACTTCACAGTGGCATGTTACTACAACAGCGCCACGTATGCACTTTGCCGTAGAATTATTGGCAACAATAGATGCGAAACCTATCTTTTAATTTTATAAATGATTGCAAAATTCAATTACGACATATACATATATATTTATATCATACTAATCAAATGTTGCTAGTAACAATTGCGTTAGCTATACATTTATTGCGTGATGTAGTAAATTCTAGTTATAACTTATTCAAATAAAGATAAGTGTTACATAAACGAATAAAAATAAACGGTATACATAATATTACATAGTAATTCTAACAAGCTTAGTGCAAATTGATGATTAATAAACTCAACAGATAAGGTTTTATGTAACTGTATAATTATAATAGTTCCATTAGAGAGTTGTTTTATTTTATAACAAGGTAAATACAAATTTAAATTTAACCTAAAGTGTCTAATAAATCAGCATATATTAACACATTATATTTATATTATAAACTACAGTAAGTTTTATTTATATAAAAATACAAATTCTTCTCGTAAGTTTTTCCTCTTATATTCTTTCAGTGTTCTTCCTTTCTCTCTTGTTTTAACTTCTTCTTCGTTGTGTCTTTTTAATGTTTCTTCGTGTATTTTCCTTTATTACTCTCTCTTATTTGTATTACTCTTTAAATTTTTATTTCATTCCCTTATGTACCTTTTTTTTCACTTTAGGCTAGAGGGCGTTCCTATCTCTCCAACTTTTAGGTTATATTCTTCTCAATTCCTTTATTTTCTTGTTACATACTGATCATTAATTTATTCTTTAACTTACATTTTTTTAGTTTTAGCCTATTTTAAACTAATCTATTATCTTATATCTAAGTTTTAATATTTTCTAATTCAAATATTTATACTTTTTCCAAGGAAAGATCAAACTTGTCATGCAAGTTTTCAATACTAAAAGCAATGCGCATGTGGCATGTGCTCTTATGATGCCGAGTATGTATACCTGGTGATTCAAATTTTCAAAATTTCACATTAAATACCCAAATTTTCGACTTTCCCAATACACAAACGATTAAATTTCCAAATTTTTGTATGCTTATTCGATACCTCTTCAAGTTATATATTTTAGTTACAATGTATATGACCGGCAAAATAAATATATGATGGCGAGAGAACAATAAATGGTGGGGAACCTTCTGAAATTAGCTGAGTTGCGCAAATTGATTATGATCTTTCGTTGAACAGAGTATAACAGTTTTTTCATCAGAAACACTGAAAAACACGCTCACTTTATCTCATATGCGCCATCTTCAATGAGATCGCTATATTGGAAATTGAAAACAGTGTTTTTGAATGAATAGCAAATACACGTATAAATAAATATATTTTAATACAATGTTTTCGAACAAATGTTGCATTGAACTTTGAACTATGATTTATGTAATACATATTTCATATTCGTGTTCAAAATTGTAACATTAATTCAAAATATATTATTACCAAACATATTTATTTGTGGTTCATGGTTTACCAAAATATAACGAAGCAATATTTTCAGAAACAGCTAAGATGTTGTAGAAATTTTGAAGTATGTGACTGAAAATTATAATAATAAATCATTCAGACATAAAATACAAGAAATATGAGTGGTATTTGCAACCGATATTTAGTAACATCAGGAAATGTCTTCCTACATCATCGAAAAAAAGACTTCATTACTTCATTTTTTGCACCTTACGTATTTTCCACACAAATACGTAACAATTTTAATGCGTATGTGTCATATCAATAAACACACGCATCTGCCATTCATTTAAATGTTTTAATCAATTATTATTTTTCAAGTGTGATACCAGTAAAACTGGCATATATTTCCTATGAATCAATGAATGGAAACAAAAATGCTTCTAAACAACCTGTTATAATAATGCATGGCCTTTTTGGTTCTAAAAATAATTGGAATTCATTGTCAAAAGCAATTCATCAGCAAACAGATCGTAAGGTAGATACTTAGATTTTATGTTTTACGAGGAATACTTGAAATGAATTTATAGGTGATCACTATAGATGCAAGGAACCATGGAGATTCCCCACATTCTACAGAAATGTCATACAGTCATATGGCCCAAGATATAGTTCAACTTATGAATGATTTAGGATTTTCAAAAGCTACACTTATAGGACATAGTATGGGAGGTTCTGCAGTAATGTATGTAGCCTTACATTATCCACAATTAGTTGAAAAATTAGTAGTAGTAGATATGTCTCCAGTGAGGACTAGTCCTCATCTTATGGAAATGGACAAAATATTTAAAGCAATGCGTTCAATAGACCTAAATGAGATTACAACACTTACAAAAGCTCGTATTGCGGTAAAAGAGCAACTTGCTACTACCATTAAATCTTTAAGTATACGTCAGGTAAGAATTCATTTTTTCTGCTTAACATAAATTATTAAAATATATAAGTATCCTTTGTTTGAACTAATAAATTTTATTACAGTTTTTAACAATGAATTTAGTAGAAGCAGATGTTGGAAAATTCAAATGGCGGATTAATTTACCTGTGCTAGAACAAAATTTTGCAAGAAATATAGCTGTATTTCCAACTGTAGGATCAAAAGCCTACAATGGACCAACATTATTTATAGGAGGTTCTAAAAGTGATTATATAAGAGTAGAAGATCATGACAAAATAAAGCAACTGTTCCCTAATGCTGAAATTTTGTATATAAATGGTGCTAATCATTGGGTTCATGTAGACAAGCCATCAGAATTTCTAAAGATTACTACTAACTTCATTGAATGATCGTAATTTATTGTCATCTTAGATGTAAAAAAAATACACAGCGAGTTTTGTAAATATATATACATATATATTTGTGAAATGTGTAACATTACATATAAAATAAGAAAGAAATAGCAAAAGAAAATATAATTATACACAGTGTAAACAAATTGCGTTTTCCGTGCTTATCATGAATTTACAAACTGTAACATTTTTTTAGTCTCTTATTTTGTTGTTTCCATAAAAAATACATATTTCATATCTTCTCATTCAAAAAACATTTTATCAATATTAGAAAACAATTATAAAGAAAGCAATACTTCAATGCTTGAAAAATAAAATCTTTGGAGCGTATTTAATCATTGTAACACAATATCCTTGTTTAATTATTATCTTCAATACTGACATGTTTAATAAAATATATAAATGCAGTTAAAGCATTTAAAAAGTTGTATATAATATAACTTTATATTTAACACTAAAACTACCGGCATATAATGCAAACTTATTTTTAAATTGAGAACAAAGTAGAAAAATAAATAAATAAAATATAAACCAGTATATGTATTAATTCATTATCTCGATAAAAATGAACATATAATTTAGCAAAAACCTGCTAACAAATTTTATAATTAAAAATAAGAAATCTAAGGACTAGACATTACTTAATTAATTTGGTAGTTTTAATGTTAAACACTAACATAGAACTTTAAAGAAATTGCAACTATAACTAAAAGGAAAGTTAAATAAGCTAAATATTTGCTACTATTATCACAATCATTTTTCAATGTGCAAATTTTCTACTAATTTCACCTACTAAAGTACATCATGTGTGTGTCCACCATTGTATGCATAATCTGCTTTATTGTGCATTACCAATTGATTGTCCACAAAATAAAATGAATCTGAGCGAGTTTCAAATGGATTTGCAATCATTTCAGAGACTGTAAAATCATTTTTAATACTTATATAATAAGAATCTAATGTTATAACTATTGAACATTATAAATCATTGAATAATTATTAATTGCTTACCCAAATCAGCAGGCAAGGTCGGAAATTCATAAATATGTTCGCAAGTATTCTTACTATTCGGTATACAAAATCCAAACTGAAAGTCAAAAGTTTTTAACAATCTATCCCGGAAAAAGTGACGTTCAATCATACGAAAGTTATTCACTGGCTTAGAACCGACAAGAAACTCAATCGTAGCTCCAACAGTCTTCAGTTTAAGAAACTGAGGTGTAAATTGATAACGTACAAAGCGACCAGTGTTAGCATCCTCACAACCAGATTCTTCACAATCTGGTTCAATATCTTGATTAAGATCAGATTCTAAAATGTGAATCACAATGTTGCATCTTTTACCTTACACCTTTTACCATAATCAATGAATTATAATAACTGCAACTAACCAGTAGCTGGTGGTTTTGTAATTTCAAATAATATTGCTCCTGTTTCTAAATCCCTAATTTGGAATCGTGTAAAATCTATATCATAAATATTTGCTTCGGGAGAGCATAAATATTCTGAAATGGATACAAGTATTTAATTATTTATTATTTTTTTGTTACTTATCACTATGTTAAAAATATATTATTATAACTTCAGCCCTTAATAAATGAGCATAGTGGAAGCATATATTGCATTGATTATCGTAAATTAAGTCTCACTTTTTAACTACGAAGTCGAACTTAAATATTAATTTATAAATCATTATCTTACTATCAGTAATTGTAGGCAAATGTAGCACCATTTCTGGGGTTATCAGAGTTTCTTCAATATTTCCATTATCGGCATTTTCCTGATCTGTCGACGGTGTAAACGAAACAATAGCTTCATTTGATTTATTTTCACTGTCGACACTCATAATTTAAGCGTAATTAGACAATAAATAGACGATTAATTTATCAGCCAAATATAAATATCACATATAACAATTTCGAAGTATCGGATATAAAATGATGTTCATTGAATATTATTAAATAAATTTCCACATATGTTACAAAATTTTATCCGATATTTTCAACAGTAAAAATATCTATGTAATTGATGTTATTTCCATTGTATACATTTTGTGACATTTCTTAGGACCACGTAGGAAATAATATCAATCGTAAATAACCTTAAATTATACAAGATTTAGAAGAACAACTCTATAGCCTATCTACGATACTAACAAAAAGTAACTAGATGTTTTTTATAACCAGAATTTTAAATAATCATTTTGTATACATTGCTATTTACTTGATAAGTAAAAACTAATACATGAAAATATCTTAGTTTTTTACATGTCATTACTAAATTTAATTAGATACTTTCATAAAAATTGATTTGAACATTTTTTTACATATTCAGTATTCTTTCATATCTTGCACCATTCAATGTTTATTTTGGTCAGGTCAGTTGACAGTGTTGTGAACCTAACCTCAGCTTTATGGAATCTGTTACGCTCTACATACTAATGAAGATTGTCATATATGATCAATTATTTTCTTTGAATCCTTTTATAGATTAATTGTGTCACTAGTGACGATTAAGGATAGCTGAATTTCTTTAATTTCATCGTTATTTTGTGTGTGTGATACACAAACGACCATGTCTAATCAGTCACAAACATCTAACGAACCTTACCGTGAATTAGGTGAATTACATGGTTCTGAATTGAATATCAATTCAGAAAGTATATCAAGATGTAATAGAAATTTTGGAAATTGTGTTGAACATTCAATGGAACTGTCATCTGTAGTAATTCCAGATGGTAAATTATTTTTATAAAATACGTGTTGATACAAATCAATTGAAATTACATAAATATGGAAACTATTCTAATATTTCTTAACAATATTGCTCACAATTTTTATGTACAGGGTAATCTGCTTAAACTTGTCTATAAAGGAGTGGGTAACTGTAAGTTGTGTAAATATGTTATTATGCATGGAAATGTAACATTGATAACAATAGAAATGCTTTCATTTATACTTGTTATAAATGGCAAATGTTCTTCGCAGAATTCTTAATACAGTGGTCTTTATGTTTACTTGGGTATGGATAAAAAATTACTAATTATTTTATATAGTGTTGTCTTGAAAAGTAACCACAGCTTCTGACTAAAAATGAAAAATTTTACATACAGAATACATGTCTCTTCTTCATTACTTTGTCTTACTAAAAATAAGTAAGGATAATGATAGCTAATGTTTAAGATAGAATCTTGGTCACCTTTTCAGATAATACTACAAGTGCATGTAAAATAAAGAAGAAATACATGAAATACTTATTTCTATATACTACTGTATAATATAATTTTAATTAACAATTAGACAATTGCACAGTAATATTGTTGTTAATGCAAAGCTATGAATTCTATGAACTTTGAACTCTGTAACTCTAAATGAGCTTGAAATATTATTGCACTATTATAGAATATATATATTATCATATATATATTCAATCGCTTTGGCATCTAGTTAACACAAAAAGATATTTATACCAATCTTTAATTACAAACTAAAAATTTGTATATTCATGGGATTGGCATAAGATAAATGATATTGTATTGATATTTTGTTCCTGAATTTTCTTTTTTATTAAATTAATTTATTAAAAATATTTGACATATTCAATATATATTTATCTCATGAAATTTTGTAAATAATTTTTAACAGTTTCTCCTTTATTTTTAATTTAAAATTTGATATAAATAATTAAACACATTATAAAGTATACATAGCTGGTTCATGTTAAAATTTAATACATTTTTTAATGTTAATTGACAGATACATTTACTGTAATCCAAGCAATTAATGCATTAGGATTTGGTAAATTTCAAGTTAAATTGTCTTTATTTACGGGACTCTGCTGGATGGTAGACAGTATGGAAATAACAATATTAAGTATTTTAAGTCCATCACTACATTGTGACTGGGGTATAACTAGATATCAGCAAGCTTTAACAACTACGGTACTTTTATTTAATAAACCAGTTATTATCCACAGAATCTGTACAAAAAATTTAATGTAATACATTGTTGGAATTATTTTAGGTTGTTTTTTTAGGTATGATGTTAAGCTCTACATTTTGGACTAATTTAAGTGATAGATATGGTAGCAAACAGTCATTGACTTTATGTGCAGTATTATTGCTTTACTATGCTTTTTTAAGTGCCTTTGCACCGAATTTTCTTTGGATCTTATTGCTTAGAGGATTAGTTGGTTTTGCTATTGGTTGTGTACCACAATCGTAAGTATTTGGTAAGTCCCATAACCAGCAAAACTTGTATTTTTAAACTAACTTCAAGTAACATCAGGTCTTTAATATTTTAGAGTAACACTGTATGCAGAATTTCTACCAGCAAAACAAAGAGCTAAATGTGTCATTTTATTAGATGTAAGTATAGTTATAAGTAAATTTAAATAATATATTTCTTATATATGAAATAATTCCTTTTGTTATAGTGCTTTTGGGCACTTGGTGCCTGTTTTGAGGTAGCAATAGCATTAGTAGTAATGCCAACCTTTGGTTGGAGATGGCTTCTCATTTTATCCACAATACCACTTCTTGTATTTGCTATTATCACTCCAGTAAGTAATCTAAAGGAATAATATGGTCAAAATTATACACTCCTCTCATAATATGTTTTAATAGTGGTTGCCAGAATCTACAATATTTGATATGACAAGTGGCAGAATGGACAAAGCTGTTTCAACTTTGGAACGGGTAGCAAGAGAAAATAAAAAACCTTTACCGCCGGGAAGATTGGTTATGGATCGCTTTTACCAAGTTAATCATGGTAAATTAAAAGACGTCTTAAGTAAAGAAATGTGTAGAACATCTACTTTACTTTGGCTTGTATGGTAAATGTTTTAATTTCATTTATATTTTTCTCACTTATATGATTGTATTGTTATGTATTAACATGCATAAATAATGGTAAGACTATTTTTAGGATGAGTACAGCGTTTTGTTATTATGGTGTAGTACTAATGACTACAGAACTATTCCATACATCATCTGAGCAATGTAGCTCTTGGGAAAGCAAAAAAGAAGATACTTGTCAATTAGACTGTAGTTTGGAACGTAGTGACTATATTGACCTTCTCTGGACAACGTTAGCCGAATTTCCGGGAATTTTTTCCACTATTTTTGCAATTGAAAAAATTGGTAGAAAAAAGACAATGGCGTTTCAGCTAGTAATGTTTGCTGTGTTAATTTGCTTTTTAGGCAGAGCTTGTCTATTAAGTAGAGTAGTATTGACACTTGCAATTTTTCTAGCTCGAGGTTTAATTGCTGGCGTGTTTCAAGCAGCTTATGTATATACTCCGGAAGTATATCCGACACATTTGCGTAGTATCGGTGTTAGTACTTGCAGTGCTATGGCTAGAATTGGTGCAATGGTTACACCATATATAGCACAAGTATTTCTTCAGTGGTCTATCACTGGAGCAATGGCAATTTATGCTATAGCAGCATTATGTGCTGCTGCAGCTACTCTCGCTTTACCTGTTGAAATGAAAAGTCAATCAGCAAATGATTCGTCTCACGAAACAAGATAAGATAAATTTGTTTTGTTTTTATTTTTCGCTGATATTGTTGAAGTTGTTTAGAAAAAATATATATTTTCTTCGATATAATGGTAGTTTATCAGTGCATCGTTGTTGAAATACTATTATATAATAAAACAAATCTTATATTCGTTGATATTCATTTATTTCAGCTTTTTACAATCGTATAATTACATGTATACTTAATTAACATTTTATTGTTTGTTTTTTATTAATTTTACCGCATAAAATAATCGAATAGATTGCATAGACTCTACGTATCACATCATAAAGTATTCAACAGAGATTTACTGCCGTTCGATAGTTATGTTAAATATAGATAATAATAATAATAGATTTTGACCTTTTGAGTGCTATAAATCCATATATACATTTCTAGAATATCGTTATAACAGTATATAAATTTATGCACGTGTTCAATACAAGCATTAATATAAGTTCAAGATGCGTGTTTAAACATTGTTTAATTTAGCTTAAATAAAAAAAATATTTTATCTATAGTGGGCATTAAATTTAAAAATGTTTCATACTCAAAGGGTTAAAATATATGTATATATAAGAAATGTACAAAGACTGATACAGAATGTTAATTATTATACAACAAAAGTGCCAAAATGCACAAATGTGCAAAATTAATGTATACACATGATAAATTATATTTTTTACATATTTTGATATTATATGAATAACAAGGCAGATAAAGCCACAACATTAACTTTATTATTTAAGCATAAATACAGATAAACAATATTATCTTAAACTATTCACATGATTTTCATCTTCTCAATAAAACTAATAAATATGCACGAAAAAATATTTAAAAAATTATTAACCCACAATGATTTTCATGTTGTAAAATCTAAAATAAATCTAAAACAAACTATTGTAGAATACAAAAATTGTTATCTGTCAATAAATTCATTACAATTTAACCAAGAATATGTGAAGCTCTTTTTAAAATAAATGCTTGAAATATATCTCAAACAACAGTAAATAATGTAACACTTACAAATATTGGAAGTATTTTAATGAATTCTAAAATCTTGCATCTTTTGTGATCCTTTTTTTTTAAATGTTATACCCGATTGATAATTACAACGAATATTACCGTTTAACAGCATTCAGATATTATATAAATTCGATTATTAAAAAGAAAATATATTCCGCTATAAAATTCCTTCTCTTTTATCCCCTTTAATATGTATAATCATGATTTAAATAGATTAAAAACTACAATTCGCACGAAAAGTAATTTCAAACAGGCTGAATAAGTGCTAGTAATTCTTCTTTCAAATACCCCGCAGATTCAGTATCTGCTGTATGCTGCCAGAAAAATACCAGAAGAGCAGCAGGAAATAATTCCAGTTCCAGTAACGTTTTATCAAAGGAATCTTCGTTAAACGTTGGTCCAGCTAATTTTTTTAAACAGAATGGTCTGTTTGCTTTTATCAAATTCTCGCTAACAAAATTAACTACATTCCGAAATTTTTCGTGAACTAAGAACGTCCCTTGTAGGATAAGATCATCTGGAAACTTTATACGAATCAACGAATACTTATACTTTCTAAGCCTTTGTTTTTCGTCTCTTTCTCTCATAGCTTTTGTTCTCAACATTTGGTCTTTTTCAACAGCCTCAGTTCTATTAATATTATCAAGATTATTAAATACTTTATATTTTATTTGTGATAAATAATTTAACATAAATATATTTACCGAAGTTGCTGTTCTCTTTTTATTTCCTCGGGAGTTAGATTGTAGAAATTTGGTGGAAGTTCGGTCCTTTTACTTGCTTGTGTAGGTAATAAAACTTGAAGATTTCTATCCAATTCAAGTGGAATGATTTCTGCATTTTTCAGCGCATCAGCTAGTTTTTCAACATTTTCAAGATTACAATTTTCTGGACTCCAAACTAAGAAATCTTCTTCTACATCATTATGTTGTATTTTTTTCGGCCAAAAACCAGCAGCATTTAAAAAATCTACAGCACCTTCAATTGGCAGTACTTTATCCTTTAAAATATTAATTTTATGTTTAATATTTTTCATTAAAAATTTTATCTATAAATAAATTAATAAAATAAAATATTACTTGGAATATTCGATTATGTATTCTAATTTTTCTGTATTTTTCTTCTTCTGGATTTTTTATAATATTATCTAAATATTTTCCAAGAGTTTCAACGCAGCTGTCAATTTTTTCTTTACCACTATTGCAATTCTGTATAATTAAGCAAGCTGTTAGCCCTGGTTCTTCTCCTTGTAATTGTTCGTACAAAAATTCTCTAATCTTTTTCTTCCACTCCTCTTGTGATAATACTTCATTTGATAAATACGGACATTGGAAATATACATTAGAAACAGCTAACAATGAACTATCTTTAACTGTATCTTTAGTTTCTTCTTTCGATTGTGTCTTATTTTTTTGTATTTCTTCCTGTGCTTTCTTTTCTTTATCTAATTCTCGTTTCACCTGTGCTTTAATAGCTGCATATGACCTACAAACAATATAGTTATACATTATATTCTTTGTTATTTAAATTTACTCAATTTAAAAATATAAAAAATTAATATTGCTTTTAGAACTTACGTGTTAAATTTAGCTGCTGTGTTACTCTCTTTTGCTTGTAGTCTGGCCAAAGCTGCTTGACCAGCTGTTTTAGCTTCACTTGTAGGTTCTAGTCTTTTTATGGGTTCTACTATCCGAACAGATGTACCAATATTACTTGAATCTGTTAACCTACATAACAAAATGTTAAATTCAATATAATGTGTCATATGATTTAAATTGTTTACATTCTATGTAGAAAATAATTAATCAATTAAAATTTGTAATTAAAAAGTTTCAATATATGCAAAAAAATTTACTTGTATCCTTTTCCTGCATTCATAAATTTTACATCTGCCTTTTTCTTTTGAAAGAAAGATTTGATTTTTTCTGTCATGTTTATTTATTAGTTCAGTATCGTGATACGTTGTAACAGGTGAATCATCAAGATTTCTTTGTTAATTTTTTTATTGCAAATATGTTTCACTTTATAAAACCTATGAAATAAAAATAAATAAAATTATATGTACGTCTTTAATATATGTTAAATAAATATACTTACACTTGCAATTATTGTGTTCAATTTAATTATTAGATAACAATTATTCTCCAGATGAAGAGTCAAAATCTTCTGCTACAGATTCTGAAAAAGTTATAATATTTACTGATCCCGTCTAATCCAAAAATTAATTTTTAATTTTGCACGTAATTGACAAACATCTGTTAGAGTATATCTTAATATGAAATGTACAAAGATTATAACAAGTATGGTAAGAAGATATAAATATAGATAGAAGCAAATATATATTATATTTCACTGTCATTCTCAATATTGGTACTAAAAATAAACATTTTGTGTATTTACAACGATAAAAAATTATAAAAGGCCTATATAATTTGTGTCAGAGTTTAAATGTAAGCATATATATAAGTGAAAATATAAATTTCTTACTTGGTTCCATAAATTGCGTGGAAATTCTAGGGCCGTAAATATGCCAAGCAATTAAAAGCAGTGCCACGATACTAACAAACGTGAATAAGAAAATCTTCAACAGTTGCAACTGAAAGTCATCAAACGCTAATAAAGCAACAAATTCGTGAAAAAACCCAGATAATTTTTGTTGAAATTCATTATTAACGATGGTATCTGTCGAATGTAACGTTAACTCAAACGTTGTGGATAGTAAGTTGACTAAATCATGTGTAAGTTTATTGATTGTTTCCACCAAATTTCCTACCCAAGACCACAAATTTTCATGTATACTGGTCATCACATGTGAAAAACTCTTAATTGAATATGAGTAAAAGCACTCTTTTTGTATCACTTTCTTATGTCACATTGCCACTTCATCATTCGATAGTTCAACTGTTCGAATTATTGCAATGTTGAGAGACAAAGTTTCAAAATGCAATGAAACTTCACTATTGAAAAAACTCCTAAACTTAACAAATATTACTAGATTCTCTATCTTATACTGGGTCTGCACTGGACGAATATAGTGCAAATATATATAGATATTTGTCTGGTTAGTTTATTAGACTAGCATTAACATATATTTTCCTGTGGTTGTTTGCATTTATCCGCTCTGCACAGATTTACAATAACATACTACACAGATTATAATTTCTATAATACTCATTACGCTAATATAAATATAGTGTTCTCCATTTGAACACTAAAATATAGTTCGTAGTGTATCCACCAGGGGTGTTAGTGATTTTATTATTTGGTGTAGATCTATGTCATATACTAACAGTGTTTGTTAATGTTTGTGTGTATGAACAAGAAATTGCTAGGAATATAAGATGTAATATCTGAATTGTACAATAATAAAATTAATATCATAATTGATTCTTCTGTAACAATGGGAGGCGGAGATTTGGTAAGTAATTTTATATTAAAAATATGTTTGTTCATAAATACAACCATATGTAGATTGATACATGTACACATTATGAAGAAAATATATTCAATAGAATTAAATATTTGTTAAGGTAGAATTTGAAAAAATCATGGCATCCGTCTACTATGAAAAATATAGAGAAGGTTTGGAAAGCGGAGCAACAACAACATCAGGAAAAGAAAAAAATAGCAGAATTAAAGAAAGAATTAGAAATTGAGAAAGACAGAGAGGACATGAAAAAGTATGCAATGGAACAGGGCGTAATAGAAAAAAAGGATGACAAAAAATTAGATTGGATGTACAAAGGACCAAATCAATTAGTTAATAGAGAAGAGTATTTACTTGGACGTCCAATTGATAAATCTTTTGAGCAATTAGCCCAAGCAGAAAAAGAAGTAAACCAGGCTAAAAATCACGTTGAACATGGTAAGTTATACTGTTAACTTTATATGTACAGTCTGTCTAACAGGAGCATGTACACTAAAATTGCTTTGATGGACTGATTGTACATATAATGATTGATAAATTAATATATATTTTTACTTTATGCTTGATGTATCTGTAATTTCAGAATGTATTCCACCATCATTGCGTTTCTTTTCTGGAAACGAACAAGTTGACTTAGCCAGAAAGATGCAAGAAGATCCTTTATATGCTATAAAGAAAAAAGAAATGGAAACAAGGAGTCAGCTATTGAAAAATCCTGTTAAATTAAAACAACTGAGGCAGTTGGTAAATAACAATATCAGTTAATCATGAATGTTATTGTATGTATATTAATTACATGTTACTAATTAATTACTAATTAATGTTTAGCTGGAACAACAATCAAAGAAAAGTAAAAGTGAAAAGAAACCAAAGAAGAAGAAAAAACATAAACACTCTGCAGATAGTGATGATGAATCACAATTGGACATGTTACTAGTTACTAAATACAAACAATTAAAAGAAAGGATTAATGATAAAGACTTAATAAAATCTATGAAAAAAGTTAAACATAAACGAAAAAAGAAAAACAAACATGATTCCACTGATGAATCAGAAAGTAGTAATGAAGAAAATTCAAGTGATGAAGATGTAAAGAAACACAAACGAAAAGCAAGCAAAAGTAGAGAAGATACTGAAACTTGGAAACATGGTAAAGACAAGTATGATGTTGATAAAAAGGAAAGTAATAAACAAATATCTAAAAAACGTATTAGAAGTCGTAGTTCAAGTACGGAAAGTAATAGCAATTCAGTTCATAAAAGAAGAAATAATGCACATAGAAAAGACACAAATAAAACTGAAAACAAAAATTTTCATTCAAGAAGTCCACGAAGTAGGGAACACAGTTCTCATAGAAACAAATATAGTCACAGAAGCAGAATTGAAGATAAATATACATCAAATAGATTACATCAAAAAGAAATAACGCATTCTAAATCACTTACTGATACAGTTCAGAAAAATTCAAAAGAAGAAAATTCAAACAAAGACAAATGGAATTCCAAGAAGAAACACACTCTTACAGAAGAAGAGAAAGAGAAACGTAGGCAAGAAATGATAGCAAATGCAACATGGAGAGATAAGGAACTAGAGCGAAATGTTAAAAAATATCGTGAAGAAGAAAAGAAAGAAATTGATAGTAGTAAAGTATACAATCAAGACTTTGTTAGGAAACAATTGGCAGTTGCTGCAGAAGTTGGCACCGTTGCGTCTAGAATTAAAGCTAATATAAATAACATACAACGATCTGGCAGAGCGATGGATACAAACTTCGCTAAAAGATAATTTTAAATAACAATTAAATGTGTACAGTTGTGTAAAAGTTAATTCAGATTTTTGTATAAAATAGTACAGAATTGCAAGTGTTAAATATTAAGAAATATATTTTTTAACATAGAATAGTGTACTTTATCAATATAAAAATACACATTTTTAGATAGATTTATCATTCTTTGCAATTTCGATGGTTTATTTATACAAAAAAAACTTTTTTATCGGAAAAAATATACGTATATTTAAAAATGCAACAATACATTTGTATAAATATAATTTTATTTACAAACAATGCACTATTTTAATAAACAACTACTATATATTACGCAATTTTACAAGTTTCACTATTTTCAATTGCATCATTAATATCATTTATACTTGCAAAACATCCTCCAGTGAGTACATTATTAACTATAGCCCTGGCAAGATATCCCGTAGTTATTGAATAATGAGTAGAAAAAAATAAGGATTGATCGGCTGTTCTTTCTAAATTATTATCCTAAAACAAATTTTTATACCTATAGCCACTAATACGAGTACAATTCATAATCACAGATAATTGTAGATTTACCTTACAGAACATGAAGAAAGCATCTTCAACAAGTTTATTAAGATTCAATTGTTTCTGAAAACTTAATTCTGGATTTCTGAGTAAAATTGTTGACACAATGGTAAGTAACTGCAAACGGAAAGATTTTTAAACTTAAAAGTATCTACATTTAAAAATTTAATATACTATGAGAACCGATATGATTCCAAAAAAATGATAAAATTCCGAACATTTATATACTTATATAAATAGGTAAATACCTCTACAATAATTTGACGATACTCAGGTAATTGTATGTGATGGAGCAAAGATTCCACAAGTAAAGCAAATGTAAGTTCTGAACGGGTCATATTAGAAAGAGTAGGTTGCTGTGGCAATACTTGTTCATTAACGCAAATACCGCCTGGACAACGCATCAAAACTTCCCAAACATGATTATAAAAATGTGAAGGTACTCTGCATAAGCATCCTTCAATTTTTCTACGTCCTAATACTGTAAGTCTATTACAAAATAGTATATGTATTAATTTATATAATATTTATGAATTAATTAGTATCATATATATGACAAATACTAAATCAACATACTTTTCATCATTAGCCCAATTTTTAACCGTCAATACTTTAATAAGAAATCGACGAATTTCAAAAGGACTATAATTTTCAATGGGTTTGGGGCTTTTAACGACCATTTGCAAATAAAGTTTTATTGCTTCAAGCACCCACCTAGAAATGTAAATAATATTTAATATAGTATTTTAAGATATTAATACTGTTTATCAAGTTAGATATTATGTACCCAATACGAATTTTTAATATTCCTTTAAACATTTCTGGATTTGTTCCAATCAGTCTACCACAATACAATAAAACTTCTTGCTGAAGTACTGCGTGTACTACATTATGTGGTTGAATTGTAGAATACATAACTGACTGAATTTCTGCAGGTGTCATTGGTTTATCAAAAACTGTTTCTTCTTGTCCAATGACTCCAACTGTAATCTATATTAATCATGGTATTAATGATGATAAAAGTATTTCAATACTTTTTGAAACTTATAAATGTTTAATTAGTAATTTAATGAAACTACCTGCTTTCCCTTAACAAGGACCCCCGTTATAAAAGGGCTAATACTATCGACAGTATGATTTAATAAACTGCTACAGTAACGGACAACCATCCAATATCTGAGGCAGCCTGCTTGTTGATATAAAGTTCGCAAGTAGTCACCAACTAGAATAACATTTTGAATAAAATAAAACTAATTGAATATCATAATATCTACATACTGTTTCTAAGTCAATACCTGTCATTCCATTAATTTCATAATTAATACCCTCACGTCTCAACAAAATACCATAAAGTTGACATAAACTATAAAGATTTTTATTATTGCGGATTTCGTTTAATATATTATATAGTGGTTCATTCATATAATGCTGAAATATAAAATAATTAATATGGACGAAAAAATAAATCCGTATTTACATGCAGATACTTACAGTATAATTGTCTACATCTTCAGTATAAGTTAAAGCTTTAGGTACATCTGTAAGACTCTGATATCCAATATAATCATGCTCTAATTGTTTAAACTGTCTGAGCTCAAGATCTGTTTCTATTGTATTTATAAAGTCCAAATGTTCTATCAAATAAATAATTATGTGTGAATATTCAGTAGATATCAGCAGATAAAACTGAGAAATGCTAATTACCAATACATGAAGATGAAATAAGATTTTGCAATCTACCAATTCGTACTTTTGTTTTATCGCAATATCCTTTCTTTAACATAGCAAAAAGATCAAGCATTTCTTTAAATTGTGGATCCCTAGAATAAATGGAACTGTTAGTAATTTATATATAGAGCAAGTATTTATCGCAGTTTAACTACAGATTAATAAACACCTCATATGTTCTTCTCGTATTAGAAGACATACAGTAGGTCGACCGGAAAGTCGCCAATATTTGCCTACGAACTGAAGCTCAGTTTTTATATCATCAATCAATAGAGCCATATCTCTATATAAATAAAAATCTGATACTTCAAATATCAAGGGATAACAGAGTACTGTCATACCGCATACTCTGTAAACCTATAAAAAAACAATTGTAATTTCTTTTTTACGCTTTTAATTTAGCATGTCAAGCATACCTTACTTGTACCCAGAGATCCAATTGGTCTAGCTGGACGACCTTGCAAATTTAACTTAGAATTCACTCCCAATTTTTCATAAACTTTTACTAATTGTGTAGATGACAATATCTGAACAGGTTCCACTTCATGTGGTGTTTGTGTCTGTATGCCATATGTTGCCATCATAGCTTGTAATCTCATAGACTCAGCGATAAGAACGATTTGTACTACGAGATCGGTATGAGTACCCTAACATAGAGAAATTTCATAATAGATAAATCATGCATTACTAATCACAGTAAACATATTACTAAAACTATTAACATAATCAATTTCCTTCTTCCTTAATGCATAAATACTTAAGAAATCATAAATCTTACGAAATGTATACAAACTAAATGCTATACATATAGATTATGAAATTATAAAGAGTAATTATTAGAAAAGTAAAGTAATAAAGTTGTAGCAGTCGTCATAAGAGAGTGAATTAAATCATGCCTTAACTCAAGCTTCATGCATTATTGCATTATTAAAGAGTTCTAAAATACATGTTGCACTATCAATTTTATTAATCCTGCAGAGGTACCAAGCAAATAAATGGTTTAAACGTTACAATAGAATTGATATGTTATGCTATTTAAGCGCGTCTATCATTTGTTCAGCACACAAGCTATATATACATATACATATAAATTATTCAATATATATCAAAACATAATCTTATTCTCGAGAGCTAAAATAAGATTAATGCAAAGTAATACTAATGCTACATTACATGTATTAATTATTTACTTACAATACTGGGTTTAGCCTGTATGGGACAAACATGTATAAAATAATTTGTACAACTAATTGATTTAGTAGGGATAATGTTGTAAATAAATTGTGCTTTTACTTACTTGAAAAGCTGAATATCTTCCAGCTTTTCGTGGTCTATTGTACGAAGGAAGATAACGTCGGATTGGATCTAATTCATTAATATGTAACAAACCAGCTGTTAATAATTGTGCAATTATAAACATAGCTTGATTCCATAAATACATGGGTGCAGGTTCTGTATCTGTAGGACTTCTCTGCCCTCTTCCCTCGTTACTTGGTAGTCGGTAGGTACTACCAGGATCATTCCTTTCTGCTTCCAAACTATCCTCAGGTACATAGTAACACATAGGTATCACAGGATCTGTTTGATTGTAAAAAAATATGATAGTGTTACATTATTAAAATTAATTCCATTTTATATAAATGTACCTCCATTTATGTCTTTATACATTCTTTCTTTCAACAAAGTTTGATATTCTTCAACTTGCTCTGGAAAGCTTTTAAAAACACCATCAATGATCATGAAAATGTAAAACAATGGCCATTCACATTCTATATTATCAAATTCCTGTAACAAAAAATATTTTTTTCAGTATTATGTTATTAATATGACAAAAAATTAATATTATTATATAAAGAGACTATAAATATAACAAATATATTTAAATGCATTTTCAATAGTAGTATATACTAACAATCAAATACATCAGAGACCTTGATTTCACCAGATTTATAATAACGACGATTTTTGTCCTCCAAGACTGTTTTATATCCATCTCTGCCAAATCTTTTAAATCCATAATTGCCTTTTAATCTTCGAACTATATTAGCTTTTGTTTCATTATATAATACTTCCTCATGTGTTGCAAATGCAGGAAAAGATATTGTTGATAATAAAGCTACATCTACACTCTAAATATTAATAATATAATTGTAGCGAAAGAATATATTTTCAAAATGCATAAAAAACGTTTACATTGTACGAATATTCTATACCTTAGAACTTGATTCTCTTGGTAGCATTGTTTCAAAAATGCTACGATTTCGATTATGTGCATCAATATCAACATATATTACTGACCAAGAAGCTCCTTTTTCTCCAAATAAATTACATCCATTAATAGCTTCTAGAGCACTTTTAGCTATACCAATTGAACTTGCATGTATTTCAGGTGTGCCGTCGTTATATCGACTACCCCGTTCCCACATACCATAATCTGGTGTACGATATGCTCTTTCTACATAATATACAAGGTTTTGTATAAACGCTACTTCATCTTGAGTATATATAATTTGTAATCCGGAAGAAATCATTTGTACCAAAAATATCAAATACAGCGAAACAATATCGATCTATAAGGAATTAAAATTAAGTTATTTAGAACACATTAAACAAATCAAAATAGTACAAGTTATATTTTGCTCTCTACTATAGCTACCTGCAAATGATTGTAGTCAGCATCTTGAAAAATCTCATCACCAGTATTCAAATGAAATTTACAATGCAAAGCAAAACGGTTGCACTGATTGCGTTTAAACAATTCTATTCTAGCAGATTGCTTCACCCAACATTCTAAAATTCCACGCATACATTTTACAGCTGATTGTCCAAGTTCATATGATTTTCCACGATCATCATCTATTCGCCTATAACAATAATGTTATGTACATTATTACTATATCAAATGATAAAAGAAAATCATTTATTCAATTACCTGTATGCTTGATATAAGCTCCATATAGCTGCAGCACAATAAATACTTTCTCGCACACTTCCAGCTACTTTATCACTTGAAATTTGTGGGAAAAGACCTGTTATGCAACTTTGGTAGCGCAACAATTGTCTCTTAACTAAAAATCATTTATTCAATAGGTATTCAATTTAATTTTAACATGTTATTAAAGTAGATATTCATACCAATTCCATAATAAATATCAAGTTGCCTGACAGTATCCTCATAATTTGATATTTTAAGAAACATATCAATATCCAAATCAATGACACTACCATGGCGTACATTTCTTGTTTGAGAGATTCTATAAAATAAATTTTAATTAAAGATAAGTTTAATACTTCAATATATTCTGAAATACTTTTTATCAAATATATCAAATTCTATACTTTTTTGTAGGTGTCATTGTAAGAGATGCCATCTTATTCCCAGGAAATCTAACTTTCTTCTCAATTAATTTTATTAGTTTACAATACACATAATCATATATTAATGAATACTATTATTTCATTGTATAAAATTAATATCATTCTTTTCAAACAAAATATTGCCACATTAAAGCGGAACAAAATATTTATTGTGTCAAACACTTTAATGAATGATAAAGTAAACACATCCGAGGTAACTAGCAACTGAAGTACTAAAATCTTCTTCGGTAGTACGCGTTAACCTTGACTATGTTCTTTTCAGCTGTTATTTTACTTAAGTATAACTAAATCAGCTATATAATTAGCACGTAAGGGAGTTATTCTACATACTATCTTTGATTTATAAATAGAAATCAGGAAACTGCTATTAACAGAGATCTTCTTAACCAATTTTAGAGTTACTTAGAATGACTAAAAGTCGTTCAGTTTTTCAATTATATTTTACAATATTTTACATTTTTATAATTTTATAATCATAATTAATAAAAATAAAAAATATCAACAAATTTATGGTATATATAATAATATATATATATATATTTTTACAGAAAAGTATAAATCATTTACATAATATATGCGTTACTGCTATCAAATCGTAGTTTAAAATCTAAGTCTATATTTACGCATTCGGTTTAAATAAAATGTAAAATATATTATGAAACATTTGATATATATTTTAATTTATATTTCGTATTTGCTCTAGGTGTCTAAGGATAAGTATAGAAAAAAGAGCATCGTATTATTTCCCTGCATTTGCTTTCTAAATTTAAAAGTTGATGAATTAAAAAATTTAAAAAGACGAAAATTTAAAAATTTCAAAGTTGATAAATTCAAAAATGAAAAACTTTACAATGTGAAAGGTAAAATATTTGAAAGTTGGTATATTTGAAAATCTGAAAGTTTGGAAGTCAGTAAATTCGAAAATTTGTAAGTTCGTCAGTTGGTAAATTTGAAAATTTGAAAATTTAAAAGTTTGCACGTTGGTAAATTTGAAAATTTGAAAATTTATTTCATTCATTTGACGAACTAGTGGTGGGAATCTTTTTCCTCTACACCGCCATATTCTCTATATCGTGTTCGCCAGTATACCGTTTGATATCGCATATTTTTAATTTATATTTTTCAAATTTCCTATGTATAAATGTGTGTTAACCATATCGAAATGTTTATTTATATGTCTGGTCGCAAACTAAAATGAGAACGTATCTAAATTTAAATCTGATCTATGCTCTAGTTTATTTATTAGTTTAAAGAAAACAAGCATTTAATTGTATCTATTATTATGAATAATTGACCAATAAATTCAATTATTCTGACACAAATAATTTAACAAGTGAAAATCTACCTTAAAAAAATCATTGCAAATGTAGTTTGCGTTGCTCTGTTTTCTCGCGAAACATTCTTAGAATGTGTTACGGAACACGCGCGACGGTCGTGACAGAAAATTGAGTCAGTTCCGTAAGCAGAGTGCAAGAGGAGTTGTGTCTCTGTTCCGTTTCGAATTTTAAAGAGCTCTCGTATATGATGGCGTCCGCAAAAAGAAAGCAAGATGAAAAGAATTTAAAAATATTACGCGAGCTGGTCTCGCAACCCGGTAACAAAGAATGTTTCGACTGCCATCAGCGGGGTCCTACTTACGTCAACATGACAATCGGTTCATTTGTCTGTACCTCTTGTTCTGGTATGCTGTAAGTATTCGTTACCTGTAAGAAGCCAATAAAATGTATCGGGTCTTCTTCATCATAAAAAATGACGTAACGATTATTTTACTCATCATTTATTTCAATCAAGAACAAGGCTAGCAGAATTGCATTTTTTCGCGCGTTGTTTAATGTTCAAAGGTTCATCATTAACATTGGATAAATGTCAACATTTCAGATACATTAGGCAATGTTCCAATATAAATAAAAAATAAAGAGCCATTATTCATACATATAAATTGTAGATTTTGTTGGAACACGTACAATGAATATTTTACTATTGCCTGATATAGATTATGAATTTACTGAACGTTTGTAGTTTCAGTCAGGAAGTTAATATACTATCAGCATCAGTATTTTCTTTGTGCGTAGTAGTTGTTATCAACGGTCAAAATATTATACTCACAAGCAATAAAGAAAATCAGTAGCTAAAATCTATGAATGGTTTCGACATTGTAATACTTATTAAATACATGAAATCATTCAATGAAAAAAGTTGTTATGTATATTGTTAATACATAAATGTTAGCAGTAAATCATCCTTTATCTATATATTTAATACCTTTTATGACTAAATTTTTGAATTATAATGTTTAGTAGATAACATAAAATACAGTATTCATTTAAACTACCAATAAGATTATATGTATTAAATATAAGATTTTATTTATTTTGCCATAAGATTATCTAAAGTATTATGTCTACAGTAAGTGTATATAAAATATAATTATCACTGTTTAAAGAAATTAGTTAATCAATTTATTCTAACTTATTATTAAGCATTTTTATAATGACATCAATGAATTATAAAGTTTATAATCAACGTATAAAAATAAAAAAATAACATACTAAAAAATTATTTTTATTATTTTAATACATACATCTGTAATAATTTAATATGTTAAAACTCTAATAAGAAATTAAATAGTTATAATATAAAAGTTTTCATTTATTAATATAGGAATAAACATTTGTTTAAAATTACAGGCGAGGCTTAACACCACCACATAGAGTAAAGTCTATTTCCATGGCAACATTTACACAAGAGGAAATAGATTTTATAAAGGAACGTGGTAACGAATATTGCAGAAGAATATGGTTAGGCTTGATGAATTCAAATTCTCCTCAAATCTTAGATACAAAAGATGAACAAAAAATGAAGGATCTTATGAGTGCAAAATATGAGCTTAAGAGATACTATTTAGATCCGTCCATGGCAAATCAAAACTCCAATCAAAAATCGCAGTCGTCAAATCAAACCAACATTCCAAGGGTTCCACACTCTGGAACATCTACATTATCCTCTATATCCACTCAGAAAATAAACAACTCTGAGTCTGTGAATTCTAACAATTTTTCGACAGATTTTGTAGCTGATTTCAGTAAAGTTCCTGATCCATTTATTACTACTACAATGCCTACAAATAAACTCAGTCAACCGATTGTACCTCAGCCATTTTTTGCCAATTTTGACAACAATCCTGTTTTTAATAGTCCTAAAAATACAAGTAAATGAATAAGATATTCTATATTTTATATAAGTCTCGTTTTTATAATATAATATAATCTTAATCATTATTTTTTCTCTGTTTAGATATTGAGTCATCAAGTCCTTTTAGTCAGACTACAGGAAATTCTACTAACGCAATGAATGCAAATGGAACATATTTACCTCCATCTGAAGATCGTTATGCGGCACTTAAAGACTTAGATTCTTTAATGAAACAAACACAATTGAAAGATGATACTCCAACAACATTAAATACACCTACGTGGAACTCTAATAATGGTATATACATAATTTGTATTATTGAATTTTTAGTCTGGTATTTATATTAGAAAAGTTATTTCATTATGTTTCAGCTTCAAATTCAGTTTGGAATGTAGGAAATCAAACTACAAATGTAATTTCAAACCCTTTTGTAACTGGTGATTTATGGAGACCATCAGCTAATGTAGTTAATAATAATACACAGTCGATTGATACCTCTCTATACAATCCTATCAATCCTTTTAAACCAGCGCAGTTTCCTATAAATAATGGTAAGTTTTAATTGAAGTGGCATTAAATGCTATATATATATATGTATATGTATGTATATATATATGTATAGATATAAAGACTGACAGTAAACAAGATGATATTTCAGATCCACAATGGGTAGGTATTGGATCATCTAATAACAGAGATGTAATTCAATTTAGTCAATTAATGACAAATAAAGTGTGGCAACCAACTCTTCCAGCATATCATGCAAATCCTTTCATGGTATAGATATTATTTTTTGTATTATTTTTATTTTACATGTATAAAATACATTCAAGTACATACAAGCATTTTTAGGTCGGTTCTGGTGTGAGTAACATGACAAGAAATTCGAACAATCCTTTCTTATGATTAAGTAAGCATAAGCTTTTAATGGAATTACGAACAAATAATACAGAGCTAAAATATGTTTAGACTAGGGCAATTGTTTATATACGTGACCTTATTGGCAATTAGTGCCATTAACTTTTATCTCCAGGAGCACCAATCTCTTATTCATATAACTAAAATAATACCTTTATTTATGAATATGATATACACGTTAAATAAAGATTAATATTTGTTACCAATTATGTATTTTGCCTATTATAGTTATCCCTGTTTAATATAATTTTAATTTCATTTAAGTTTATTTTATTTGGTTTCTACACATGTTGATAAAGATACCAAGATGTTTTCCGTATAAAATCTTGTCCAATTTAATATGTAAATATATATAAAAAATATACAAGAATAATACATACAGTAAATAAGGGATAGACAAAAAATGCATTTTACCTGATGCACACTTAAATACAGTTTATTTACTTAAAAATTTCTAATAAATACAAAATCACAAATGAACACTTAGTCTTTGTCATAATTCAATACCAATAGATTCAGAGTAGAGATCCATTTAACCGGTCGTAATTGCATGATAATTAACCGTTATTTGATCGTTACACTTGCAGTCTACATTATGTGTAGTTGTAAATATATTAATAATTGTAATAACATGGTCGGTCGTGTTTTACAATTACATATGGATATAAAGAGAAGCTTTGTGTGTCAACTAGTCAATTGTCGTATAGCTGCCGTACAAATGTTTTATTCGTCTTTCTTAGCTTTGTTCGCTAAATAGTATGGAAGCTCCAATGAATGGTAAGAATTGCTGGTGGTGGCAATTACTTAGAGTAATAAATTATTTACGCGTGTAAATGGACAAACAATCAAGAAACACTAATATATGAGTTCACCAATTATATTAATTGTTATGTATAAACATACGAGATGTGTGATATTGTGATATTACTAGGCAGGCGTCACGTATCTCAAAGATACATTCCAAAAAAGCGCATGGACTGTCTCATGGCACGAATTCACCTAGCAACCATTGCTACTGGGGTTGCCTTTTGGCAATGGGCGCACCAAGTATAACTTTTCACCTTGCTTGTTAGTATAAATAGGCGCTCGTTGATAATGGTCTACCAATTGGTCTAATGTATGGAATTTTCTTTGACCAATACAATATAATGCTCCTTCCACATGTACCCTAAAGTGCTTATTACGTCCTGGAGCTTTTAAAGATACTGAATAATCTCCCACCTGAAAAATACAATATTTTCAATATACAATTTGCATTCAAAAACTTTAGAATGTTATATTATTAGTTATCATCAATAATATAATTAAATTTATTTATTTTATTAACTAAATTATATTCATTTATACTTACATTTGTTTCACTATCTCTAATTAAAAAGTCACCATCATGACCATGTTGATTCAGTAGTGTATCACATTGAGAACGTGAAATGCTACCATAGTACCAAGGTTTTCCAATAAGGTGTGGTCTATCGCCGGGGTCTGGCCTTCTTTCAAGAGAATCTCCTGTACTAATCTCACTGCTTGTCATTCCTCGTTCACGATATGGTTGCGTTAAATATTCGCTGAGTTCCTGAAGATAATTACGTGGTACAAGACCTATTTGTCCTTGACTATTCCTTGCTTTATACCATTCAGGATCTGCTGGTGGACGGTCAAGGATTTCCAAACGATCACCCTTTTCAAAAGATAGTTCCTGGTCATTGTTAGAAGAAAACGAATAAAGTGCCACAACAATATCAAGAACATTTTCTGCCATTGCATATGTGTGAAGAGTATCATCTGCATCTCCTTCTTCTTGAGTATAATTTGATGGGAACCAGCCTGCTTGTGTACCACTTTGACCTCTCCACCACCCATCATTACTTTTTTCTAATATTAAAATTCTAGTGCCTTTGACAAGTGATAACTCATCTGCTTGTTGTGCTTGATAATTGTATTTGACAACTGCTGTTCCTATCGCTTCACTTGGATCAGCAGGCAAACGCCTAGCCATAATAGGAGATTCCACAGCTCTAGATGGTGAGTTACTGGATGGAAGAGTTTTTGAACCAGAGCCCTTTTTGACTTTCTTTTTGATACTGTCAAAAAGGGATGGTTTTTCTTTTTTAACATAGTTACTCGGCACATAGCCAGCTTGACCTCTTGCACTTTGTACTCTCCACCAGTGTTTAGAATCATCAAGAAGTAAATAACGTTCATTTTTACGTAAATCTAACTCTTGAGCACCTTGTGCTCCATAATCATATTTGGCGACAACATAACATACGTCGTCCTGACTTGTCTTGCCTGAAAATGATTACAATTATATTTCTTCCAAATATAATTCTCCACTAGCATTTTAATGACAGCAATGCATATTATGAATACAAAATATCTAATGGGTACTGAAATTTTATTAATGATAACTCCAACTTAAATTTAGAATGATTGCAATGGAACACTTTTAAATTCATGGAATGTAAACAATAAATTAGACAAATTGTGAAAACAAAATTTGAAAATTATTTGTTTTCTATTTAAGCATACCATGAATGTAAAACTGAGAACACATACAAACAAAAGCTTATGTAAGGAAATAATCACAACTGAAAGAAAAGACATATACTAGGATTTAGAAAATTTTCAATTTAACATAACAAAATCTACTAAGAACATAATTATATTATAATACACTAATGGCACAGAACTATTGTGCCATAGATAAATTACTGTTCATCATTTTCAATCATAGTTTCATAAATGTAGTTAATAAACAGAAAGAATTTAAGAAGAAAAATTTGTATAGTTGTTTATCATATTCTAAAATATGAAAATATATATTATATTTTAAGAAGTATATATTTTTTAAATCATTAGTAAAAATATGAATGGACAAATTTATTTATACTTATCTTTTACCATCTTTAACAATCATATTTAGTTAATGTAACATTTACTAATATAAATTGCATTTAAAATTTAAAAAATCTGTTAAAAAAGTAACACTGTAAGTTACTTTATTTAAACCATCATACATAACAGTTTAATATATATTACAAATTGCAATTTATTAATTATACTGAAAGTTAAGAAACAACATATAGAATGCAATATATTACTTCTAATTACTGAACTTTTCTGATAGCAAATTCATTTGTTATATTTTGAGGTTGATATCAAATACATACTTAAAATACATCATTCAACAGAAACATGTTTTCATTTTTTCTTGATAAACTATACTGATATGACTTTGGAAACAAATTTACATACAAAGCAAAGCATACAAGAATAAAACGTACCATGCTTCATGGCTGCCATGTGCGAAAACAGAGATATATGTCTGAGTGTGGCGTGAGTAGCTGCTACTCACGCACTACTTGCATAAATGTTAAGTCTGCTTGTTCTGTGTCGGCAGCGTAAGTGCAGCAGGCATTCATTCTTTAGCTTTTTGTTTAGTGTTGATATACCTGCTGATTTCTTTGCTCAGAGTCCATCGTTCTCAAGGGTAGGGCAAGCAAGTGCATTACCAACACTTTAGAGAAAATGAAATAATCATTAAAATGACATTATAAACATTGTAAAATAAATATCTTTAATGTATAATAAAAAAGTATTATGTTATTACTTAATATTATTGTTACATATTAAGTTACATAGTTATCCAACTCACAATAGTTTTGTTATTATAATCACTGTTAAAATTAGTAAAGTATTTATTCTTCAAGCAGTATAATAGGTATTAATTTATTAGTATATTATAATCCTGTTAATGTCATTAGTAAAATTATTAAATTAAATTTTTTAAATATATTTTTGCGTTGTTTTGTAATGTACAAAGTTTGTTTAATGTAGAAGTTGCTACATTATAGCTATTTAACTATATTTTCACACTGCATAATCTTTTATATTTTAAAAATTATAAATATAAAACCTCAAAATAAATCATATATACAGAATACATAAAGTTTCATGCAAACATTACTTCTCCTTAAGTGAAATAAAATTATTAACAATTTTATTTAAACTAATAATATATTTCTGTTTAATGAAAGTGAAATGATGTTGAAATAAATAATTTAAAATTAAAACTATCATAACTATTTTGGTTGATTGCGAAGGAACAAAATTTATTCAATATTATACTAATAAATATTCAAAATAAATACTAAGAATCAATGTATTATCTTTTAAGTTATGATACAGAACTGCCAATGAAAAAATCTCGAAAAAATCCTTCTTAAATAATGAAACGTATCTCAACATAGTTTAACGATGAGTTGACATTCATGCTGACTGTAACGTATCATTATAACAAAAGTATTCAGACAACGTATAAAATTTTAATGATTACTATAATCAAAGCTGAGATAAAATTTTCCCTATATATATTTTACAAACAATAACTATAGCAAAGAACTGATTCATAAAACGAAAGGAGATAAAATACCATTCAACAAATTTCTTTGACTGAGAAAAATACCTAAAAAGCTTGTACCAAAAAGAAAAAAAACAAACACTGTAGTACTATTTTAACTACGGTTTATATTCTATAAAATTTGGCAAACGTCAGAAGCGACGACTCGATTAAACCGCGTACATCGTGAAATATTTACAATAAGTAATACAGCGTGTGGACGTAAAAGTCAGGAAACTATTTTCCGATCCCCTTCGCGCAAACCTTGAACAAGAATCGGCGACTTTCGAAGCACGTATATAGAGTACGTTCATTGCCTTCTTGCCTACCATACTACAAAAGCAAAGTAGAAGCGTGTTGGATGCAAAGGGGCAACAACTAGCGCGAGTCAATTCAGCCGCTCGTCTCATTATCCATGAAGTATGATCATTTATCACCTGATTATAGAAAAAAAAGCACTTAATATTAACTTACCGATTTTTAAACTTGACATATTCCTGCATACAAGCTTCGAAATTTTACGTCGTTACACAGCTTGTTTTCCCCCACCCCGGGCCGCAGCCATGAACGGGAGCGACTAGAGACTATAGGGGATTGAATCTTTATGGGGAATCGGGTCGAATGAAGGGGGGGCTTGGAAATTAGGGAAAGATATCACGAATTGTACAGAACTCCATGCACCAACAGGTTTTGTTCACTGTTACGTTGTCAATAAACACCACTCACAAAACTACGATGTTAGCACCTTTACCCACAATATTAATAGTCACATATACAATCAATGAGCAAAGGAAACTTGCGTGAATATTACAGTATTCTTTATTTGTTACACTTGGATTCGTTTGTACGACCCCTCCCGCAAAAAGAACAGACACACCCTTAATCCAAAAGATGTTGAACGATCATGCGCGCCACTGACCAGAAGAGCCCCTGAAACGCGTGTTCTTATGAATCTCTTTATATATAGCGTTTTAAATATAAAAGACTAAGAGTTTAATAGATATAATGTTAAAGTTTTGATACGATTTATTTATTCTATTGTAATGGCAGTTTTCTGACAGCAAAAAAGACTATATTAGGACGGTCGTCTAAGCGCTAGGTAACTTTCTTTTTGCGCGCGGATTCAAATCATTACAAATAAATTTTGAATAGTATTTTCTCCTTGAAACAGTTGTATAATTATGTAAATAAGCTGTATACGACACATTGCAGGATTTGAATTCGGGTGCAAAACGAAATCGCCCGCTCTTTTAATTTAAATGGATTGTTAAATTCTGAATATCAGAACTTTAACATTATCTTGGTTATCTTCATGCATAACTATGTATAAGGGAAATCTGATGATCTTTACTAGTACAAGTGCTTATCCAAGTTTAAAAAAAGCACTTCGAAAGCTGTCCTTATAAAATTGTCGTCTCTATGGGCTTGTATCTATTGTTCGTACTATAAGATTATACTCATTAAACGGCGAGTTTTTGTTCATTTTGCGCATGTCAGTTCTGATTGGTGTGTGCGATTTGTAACTAAGGGTAACACGCACGCGCATTTGCGATATTCGTACCGCCATGCGCATATACCCAGTGATTTTTTATTTTGCATACTTCCTATATTATCAATTTTTTTCCTTATTCATATATCTATGTCTACCATATATATGACAAACTGAATAAGAAACGTATATGATGGTAACGTGACAGTATTGAATGGTGGGAAATCTATTGAAGTTAGCCAAGTTGCGCGAATTAGGTATGATCTACTATGGAACGAGCGATAAAACGATATTAGCGCCATGATATTAGAATGAATGAATGACAATGTTGTTATTTATTGTTTGGAATGTTTTCATTTGTTGATTTGCTTTGTATTGTTTTTACTTCATTATGATAATGAGATGGAAATGACAAATCATTTAATAATGGTACGTTTTTTGCAAAGTACATTCCCAAACAGTTATGCTCTTTCCACAAACATATACAGGTTCTAAGATCTACGTTCAACAAGATTTGCAGGTGATTATGGCTACCACCGTGTGTACTGACGTATGCGTATGGTAGTATTCTAAAGTATGATGTCAAATGACATTTAAGCAAATAGAAACGTATGTTGTATACCATTATTATGTGATATTCAATCTACTTTTATTAAATGACTGTAAGTTAATTACTTTGAGTGCACAGAATCATTTTACAGAATGAAACATATATAATAAATATATTTTATAAAAATGATATCTTTTATCAGAACTGATAACAAGAATGGATTAACATAACTTACTAAAATTGTTATTTATTGTTGTATATATGTGTTCGTATAATATGTTATATTTGATGAACAAAAGTCTTGCCCCAATTATATATTAGATTTTTATGTAATTTGGGACAATGGATAATCTATCAGATTCATTCAGAGGTGAATTAGATTCTGCTACATCAACAGATTCTTTGCAATTAGTAGCAGATGAGTTCTCTATTAGACATTTATCGACACCTGATGTTTCAAACATAGAGTTGTCAAAGCGTGTTGCACTATTGGAATTGGAAAATGAACGTCTGAGAATGGATTTAGAAAATATGCGCATAGAACTCAATGCTAGAATTGCAGCTAATGAAGGTCTTAAAGGAAAAATAACTGAATTGTATGTAGAAATGCAATTAGTACTTCAAGAAAAACAAAAACTGCAAAATACTCTAACAGATGTGAATAATCGTTTAGATGCAACAGAAGCATCTGCAAAATGGTATCAGTCTCAAGTACATGGTTTACAAGCGAGCAAAAAAACTTTGCAATTAGAAGTTGATACTTATCAAGGGATATTGCAACAGAGGCAACAAACTATAGCAAATATAAATGCTAGGTATAAACAGCTTAATATGGATTATACTGAGCTTCTTCAAAAGCATCAGAAAGAAAAACAGAATTTGCAACATGAAGTACAAAGTTTAAAAATGCAAAATCAATCAAATAATGTTTCAGAATCATTATATATGAATACAATATCCAATTCCCCTGATGTATCTACAAAATTAGAATTAACAGAAGATGAATTGCGAAATACAAAAGCAGAATTAAAAACATTAGAAAAGCGACTTTTAGGCAATGAAGTTTCTAAGACATTAATGGAAAATACATTGACTAAACAGAGAATATTGATTACAACTATGGAAGGAAATATACAAAGATGTGAAACAGAAAAAAATCAAACTGCTGATTCTTTACGTAAAACACAGCTTGAAATTCAGAAGTTACATTCTGAAAATGAAGTATTGCAGACTACTCTACTTTCTTCCAAACAGGAACAAAGTCAGATAGAAGATGCAATCTTCCAATTGCGATTACAGTTAACAAAGATGATTGAGCAGTATAAGCTCCTAAAATCAAAAAATACAGAAGCAGAAGAAAAATTAAATTCAATGCAAGATGTAATGAATGAAAATAAACGATTAAAGACATTATCATATGAAGCTAATAGTGCTCTTATTAGAAAAATTCGACAGGAAAAACGCAAAGTTAAACATTTGGAAAATAAGCTTCATAGTATTCAAATTACGGGACATTTAAGCAATATGGTATTGTAAACAATTGCATCAAATGTGTTAAAAAATAAAGAAGTCCGTTGGAGAAATTATGTAAAATTTTTTTATAATTACTTTGTTTCAGAAAAACAAGATGGAGGTTTCCTTGCAAGAGTGCCTCAAACAGGTTTTAATGAGAAACAAAGTAATGTTTATAATTATTTATTTGTTTTTTTTTTTATGTTACTATTAGACTGTGGATGTTTAATATTTATAATATATTGAAGTTTGCAAAATTTATATAACTCATATAATTTATAGACTATAGATCTGTGAACTTTATAGATAGATAAATACCTTGCAGATTTTTATATATCATAAGTGTATCAACATGCACAATAAATTATTACTCCTGTTATGTAATGCAATATAATGTTAAAAATACTTTTATTTTACAGGATTTAAAAGATCAATTGAAGGCACTTACAAAAAATTCAGATGAAAGTATTGATGAAGGATATGGTGATAGCAGTATTGTTAGTTCTGTTTCTATAGACATTCCATCGCCAAGTTCCATTAATCCAGTATTATTAAATACAGCTTCCAGTGTACTGCTACAGTGTAAGGATTTCTGTAAACCAGTACAAATAGAACTTGACCATCTACGATTAAAACTTAATAAGTTAAAAGAATGCACCATATAGTATTAAATTAATTTATTAAATAAATATTTTTTAAAAATGCGTATTATTAGAAATTATACAATATAAAATACATAAAAAGTGGTGACTGGATATTAAGCTAAATGGTCATTAAGGTTGACTAAATTGTAAATACATTAACTTATGATAAATCTTAATATTGCTACAATTATAAACAAAATAAATTCAGAATTTGTTTATATAAACGTTTTATTAAAATTGAACTTAAATATACAGTCTTAATCCGTAAAACGGCAATACTGTGCTGTAATTGTGAGAATATGTTAATGAAAACAACCAATTATTTCGTTATTTGTTGAATATTTTTAAGACATTAATCTTGAAGAAAGAATTGTAAATAAAATAAAAACGATATATTAGCTAACTACAATTACATTTTTATATTATACATCTTAATTGTTAGTATTCCTATCAAATTTGTAATTAAAAAAAAATTATGTAAACTGTTTTACAGGTACAATACAGTGTTTACATCATATAATATCAGAATGAGTGTAAATATTTCGTAAAAGTTTACAGTAAATATGAGATATACATATAGCGATTAATAGTCATTTAACAGAAGTGTTTGTTATTTCAATTTAAAAGAAATATTTATTTAAATTTAATGTAATTTGTTGTAATAACTACTTACACCTACTATGTAAATATTAATACTTTACGCAAATTCTTTTTTAACGAATGGAACAACAGATATAAGTAACATAGTTGTAGTACAAGCAGAAAAACTGAAATTTATCGTTATTTTTTCAACATTTATGATACGGTATATAATATGGGAGCATGTTATTTAATGTTTTCAAATTATCAATTCTTCCAAAGCCTTTTCAATATATTGGATATAAGTGCTAATAAAATCCAGGATTCCTAAAAATGGGAGTTGAACATGTTTTCATATTGTAATATTTTATTAAACAATTCATAACACATTTTACACTATTAATTTTAAAACCACTCTAAAGACTACTATTATAATTAAGTCTATTTCAAATTTGTCGTACATTGCAATTTTATTTATGAGAAAAATTATTTATTGAATTTTGTACTTGCTTATTATTAGTGTTATTTAAACCATTCATTTCTTTTTCTCAGAAAATATTTTTAGTAACATTAGTAAGAAATAAATATCAAGACTGCAAAGTTTTTATAGTTACAAACACTCAACAAATTCTGTTTTTAATTTTTGGTGTAATCGTTCATATATACATGTACTTATTTATAAAATAAGCGTAATTAAAATTGAATTATAGCTTCTTTTTAAAGTATCACAGATAAATATATAAAAAAAAATAAAAAAAAAAATAGTTTCTTGCATTCAAAATGCATTTAATTTAATTAAATACAAGTTCTTTGGTATACATAAAGAACAATCGATAAAATTAAAATAATATTATCAAATAAAAAGAAAAACATTATTTGGAACAGTTCTCAAACATTTTTAATAATCAGTTTAATTTTTCATCTTTAAAAAGATATACAAAAAGTTTTCATTTGGAACATTGAACGTCTGAGTATTTATTCAATATAATGATATTAAATTAAATTGTACAATAAATTAAATGTAACACAATATTAAAACATAAATAAAGCGATAGATTTTTTATCATGTTCTAATTATAAATTAGAATATTTTTTTATTATTTAAACGATATTAAAATATTGCTATCAATTAAAAAAAAATATCATTTAAAACAAATATATAAAATAATTATTTTACTTTTCTGAAAAATATTTACTACCCTATATTTATAGATAGTGATAATTTCAGTAATACATAAATGATAACGTAATAAATTTATTGTTATCGTACTAAATAACTTACTTCACGATAAAATTAATGTTTAAGCTTATCTGTATTGGAATGATTTAATATTTTTCATCTTTCTCAATTTTTTCTAGTTTTATCCTACTACCCTTTTGTATCACAATAACGAGGAAAATTTGTTATCCTTTAATAGAATATTCTTCATTACATGATAATGAATTATTTCATGAGCAAAAATAAAATAAAGAAAGCAAAATATTAGTTTTAACAATATAACTAAATAGCAAAAATTAAAAACTTAATTAAATTTGTTGAATATAAATATTATATATACAAAAAGCGATACTTTGCAAATTAATATGTAACTTTTTTTTGTATTTTTTGAATAGCGTTTACTCAGAAGTAGTGGTTATTTTATGCATTAAACCAAAATTCTCAACTCTTGAAAGGTATATTTCATATGTTAAACTTGTAATATAATAGAATTACATATTTTTCTAAAGATTTACATTGCTTCAGAATGTATGTATAGAGCAAAAATTAAATTTTTGATTCCTTTAAAAGGAACATATAAATATCTGTTTAAACACTGATCCATGTCTGCTCTGTTATACATCGCGATCTATGATATTGTTGATAAATTTCCGTGTAAAAATAAATAGTGCACATTGAGAAACGCATTTGAAAATGGTTGTAAAAGTTGCATAAGACATAATACGATACATGTTACTTTCACGATACTTTATCACTAATTAATTTTAAATCACCGGTATAAAATATTTTTATTATAACATTTTGATTGCGCATTTTTTTTCATGTTTCTGGTTCATAATTTGTTACAGTACTTACAGTTTTGTATACATATTTATATTAACAAAAAAAATTAACTTTGTACGATTGCAGATCGTTTAAAAGAGCACCATGGCTTCAGTCTACACAAACAGTCCTTGAAAATTTCAACACATCCCATCTTATACACCGTTACAAGGGGAATGTTGCTGAACAATAATACCTATAATTTTATCATGTAAAAGTAATTTGAAATTAAACAGTTATTATATAATACATTCATAATTATGCTACTAATGCTAATCATATTATATATATTTAGTAAAATAGGAGACCAGACAGTAAACAGTTTATCTCGAACCCATTGTCATCTGGGAGTAGATTCCGTCTGCCTAACTTTGTCAAATTGGCGTCGATAATGAGCTCGTCCACGACCTCTATTTCGATGTCCATGATTATTATGTCCATGATAACTATGATGTAATTGTGCATGATTCCGTGTTTGATGTGAAGATTGCTTTGACTGCGGCATTTGCTAAGGAAAATATTTTGTTAATAAAATATTTTATAATTATATATAGTTTTTTTATAACTCTATATATTTTTTCTAAGAAAAATTTATTTTAATGTCAGAAATATATAAACATACCATATGATTAACAGATTGCATATTTTGATTGGAATATGCATTTAAACTGGTTCCAGGTGGATTAAGTCCTTCAGTTGTAGCACCAGGTTCATCTTCTGTTCTTACCAACATTTTTACTCCTTCAGCTTCCAAATCAATTATACCACCCCTTTGTTGCTGCCTTAAAAATAATGCTGCCATTTGTTTCTGCAGTTCTCTTAATTCTGCAGTGACTGAAAAATCCGTTGCAGCTTCAACATCTATTGGAGGTGGAGCAGACCATAAACTTTCTACATCACAATTGATTGATTCTCGACATACAGGACATATAGCCTGAAAAAATATATTAGTATGAGTGTTACAACTAATCAGTTGTTATAACTACTGAAAATGTACTTAGTTTTAATAGACATGATAATAATAGGGATAATGATAAAATGCTAAGAATACTTGTATAAAATAGTAACAAACAAAATAATATACCTGAAATTTATTAGTAGTATCTTGTTGCCACTGTGGCAATTTTTCTTGTTCCTCTCTATAATATCGTTCTGCAGCAGCTACATGTGCTGCTAAACAATGTGAATGAAAATAATGATAACATTCTGTTTTTGTAAATTCATCTCCTTCTCGAAAACCATACAAGCATATGGCACACTGATCCGTTGGAAGATTACTTCTTGTAAGATGTTCTCTTATTAACTGTTTATCATACAATTATCATACAATTAGTTTGATATTTACATATCAGAATAGTTAACAAATAAACTTATTTTTGTATAAGACATACCTCAATAAGTTCAAACATAACTGGTTGACCTATGAAATCTTTACATTTTGCTTCTGCATCTGATTGCATAAGCCTTACTGTATTTTCGTCTAATCCCCTAGGATTCCTAAGACTAATAGTAGGTGGTATATCTGGATATCCAATAGGTAATTGAACAATTAATGTTACACAAACATATTGAGATTGGGAATCTTCTCCAGTAGATGGAAATAACACAGTTTCAATACATTCTGGTTCACCTCTAGAAAAAGAAAAATGTTTTTCATAACATAATCATATGAAAAGATACTTTATTTAATAACTTTTATTTATTACTATTATTAAACAACAATAAATATTTAATATTATACATGAAATCAATATTATTAACTATAACATTCATTTATCATAATCAGAAATAATATGTTAAAATATTTATTATAGGTTTAACATCAAGGTAATTAATAGATACACATTTGATATTAATTAATTATAAATTAAATATAATTTTTAACATATTGTTCTAAATATTTGCAGATATTAAAATGTTCATACATTTACAATGCAAATATATATCTTTACCTTCAACAGTTACATTAAAATATTTATAAATGACAAATCTTTAATCTATTTAGATAGATTTTTATCTGATTTATTCGAGTATTATATTTAATACTTTGCTCTCTTCAAAAAAACAAAATGTAAGACTTTACAAGGATAATTTAATTCAAGAATTATGTTAATGACAGAAAATTTGCAACAATTGATTCAGATTAGTTGCTAGGTTAAAAGCAGTAAATTTATTGGCGAAAAGAACTTACCTTTCGTTTTCTTTTATATTTAATTCATCGTCAAGTAGAATTGCCTTTAATGCCTCAATTTCGTCAGTCACTCTGTGCAAAATGTTCATATATATTAAAAAGAATCGAAAATCTACGAAAAATACCGAGTATAGAATCTTATAAAAATTACCTCTCATCTATTGCTGTGTCTGACATCGTTCTTGAAACAAATAATACTTCCGACTTGTCTCGCGAAAATTATTTCGAATTTGACAGAATTTTTTCAGTCTTCAACGATTACAAGATTCTCGATAAGCGTCAATGTGCGTCAATATTGAAAACCTTCTGCTACTATTACTGTTACCAACCGGATCGCTTTGGAATTATTGGGAATATTATTGCTATTGTTACTAAGAAAAGTTTCACTAAAGAAAATAATACTGTGTTGTTATTTTTCGTTTGTTGTAGAGTTTTACGGTTATTACAGCTTTTTCCTGTCTAAATATGCAACTATATATTTTTAACATTATAAACATAATATATTTGCATATCAAGAATTTAATTATAATTATGTCTAACAATTTTGGTAAACTGATTTTTGATACACATAAATATATACAGATAAAGTAGTAATTAAATTGAAAATGAGGTGTAATTGAATTAATTTAAAATGTAAGAAAATTTAATGCACTACTCAATGTTAGGTAAATGGTAATAGTTCCCACATTTTAACACTAATACCTATATTATAAAACACTTTGAAACATTTTTTACCGCTTTGTTTTGAAGGAATTAAATATTTATAATTTTGTAATTATACATTTTCAAATTCTATACATATGAAATCGATACAGTTGAATATATCGATTTTTGTATCGTATATATTTCACACAATCACGTAATCATAGATGGCTATGATTTCACATTTGTTATTGTGTACATAACCTCTCGTTGTTGTAATATAAAGAGAAACGTCTAAAGTTGTTACGATATTGCAGGTTTTAAAGTTATTCTTTGTATAATAGTAAAATATGCCGAAGAGTAAAGAAAAAGAGGAAGAAAAACCTGTCGTTGCAAAAACAGCAGTTGACTTGCAACGATTAAAACTTCAAAAATTAATGAAAAATCCGGTATGTGTCACAAAATTTAATAATATTTATATTTATCTAATATGTATGAAAAAATTTGCGTTAATTTAGAAAATGTTACTTATAATCTTAAAGGTATTTTCAAGTTTTATTATTGTTCTCACAGGAAAAACCTATTATAATACCAGAACGTCCTAAAATAAAAAGTACGCCAACTGTGCCAGAATTTGTTCGTAATGTAATGGGTAGCAGTGCAGGTGCAGGTAGCGGAGAATTCCATGTGTATAGACATTTAAGACGTAAAGAATATGCACGACAAAAGTTTATTCAAGAAAAGGGACAGAAGGTAGTTTTAATCACTGCAATAGATTTGTATATTTATTTTAAAATATGTAAATACATTTATAAATTATGTGATTAAATTTATTTAAATGTTTAATATATTTTTATTAGGAACTATTAGATGAGGAGTACCACAGGAAATTGGAAGAAAATAAAAGAATAGCTGAGGAAATAACAGCAAAAAAACGAGCAAAAAGATTAAAGAGGAGGCAAAGGGGAAAACAAAAGAAGCGAACAAAATCTGAAAATGTTGAACAACATAATATAAATGAAAATAGTAGTTCAGAAGAAGAAAGTTCAGGTGAACAAGAAACAAATGATAAGAATGATAATACATGTGAACAAGAAACAAATGATAAGAATGATAATACATGTGAACGTATATCTAATAATGAAACTAGTGATAAAGATAATAAACTTGAAGATGATAAAACTGTAAAGGCTACATTAACTAATTCAAAAGAAAATCAAAATGAGAATAGCAGGAGTGAAGATAAATTACATTTACAAAGTAATTGTAGTGAAGGAAATAACTCTGAAGTTGTTTGTGTTAATGAAACATCCAGTGAAACATTAGATACATCTGTAAATGCATCTAAAAATGATAATAGCAATACAGAACAGACATGTACAGATTCAACTGATGCAGTTTCTTAATACTGATAAATAAACTTATTCAAATTCGAAATGGTAAAAGGAAATAATTTTTATAAAAATGACCAAATAAAATATTCAAAGTTATATTTCTTTTATATGATTAAAAACATAAAATTCAAAAGATAAATAACAGTAAAATAAAAATATAATTTTATTCCAAACTTTGTACAACTCATTGATTGTAACTGAATCTAGATAGGACCTGAGATATAAATAATAGGACATGATTAATATACAACTTGTTTTCTTCTAGAAGGTATTGCATTATTACTTTCAAATAGTAACATCCAAATTATCATATCGTTTGGTTCTTTCAAAAATACTTGCTAAAGTTTGGGCAATTTTTTGTTCCTCTGACGATGGAGCACTTTTTACATATTTCTCTAGTTGAGATTGTGCTTTTATTAAATCTCCCACTTTTTCAGGTACAATAGTTTCCTAAAATAAAAATGTACGGTATTTATGAACATTTTCCTTTTATCACACTTCCTAAATAGTGATATTAAAATATAAAATTAATCATTGTACCTGAAATTGTTTTATATAATTAGATATATCATGTACATATTCGCCTATCTCTGTCCAAAGATTTAATAAATCTGGCACTTCGGTACAAGCAGCTACGTGACTAAGCGTAAGGCACAGCTGAAAAGTGTTAAGTAATAAATAAAAAATAATTTACACTGTAACTATATAACAGTAATTTTAATTACTTGTTGAATCAAAGCGTCGCGATGGGGATACTCAATATAACTTGGTACATGTTGAGAATTTTCAAATGCCAAAGTAATACTTTTCCATAAAGTCACGGTATATTTACCGTAGGAATTACAAGAATATAACGCCCATGCTGCGTTAGTTCGAACTTTAAAGTTCGGGCTATCACATATTAAGCTGCATAATGCAGGAAATACTTGGTCCTACTAAAACAACAACATTGTATTAATTTCAGTAACAGAAGTGAATGAAATATTTATTGCATTAATTACATACTCGCCAAGAAGATGGTAATATATTATCTGGATTATTGCTCAAGACCAGTCCTAAAGCTCGACAAGCATTCCAACGGACCTTTAATATTTGACAAGTGAAACATATAAAAAATTACGTTTACTAGAAGTATAATAAAAGTTAAGCCAAATTGTGTAATGTAATACAGCGAATAATAAATATGTAAAATAATTTAAATTGTTAGTTAAAACGTGTAATGTTATTTACTTTCATATCATTTCCTAAGATAGCGCAGTTTATGAGAGCTTCTAATCCTGATGATGTATCATTTAGTATATGTTTATCAGAACATAAGTACAGAATACTTCCAAGAGCTCGGACAGCATTACATTTTACCTTATCACTGTCTTTAGATGCTTTAATACTGACTTGATAAATTTTTGGTAATAAAATTTCCAAAGGAATATGTTCCACTAATTCTTCTTGATCTCTGAAAAAAGATTTTATATATATAAATTGAAGATTTGCATTTGAATTTATAATGTGCTTATAACTTACTTTTCTTCTGAAAGGCAATTGCACAAATTAGCTAATGCCCAAGCGCCTTTAATGCGAACACCAAGATTTTTATCGTCAGCGGTTAAACAAACTATATCAGCTAAATCCATTAAAAATCCAGTTTCCTCTTTCAATGCAGGTAAAGTAACCAACATACCTAATGCTCGTAATGCAGCAGCTCTTACAGCACTTTCTTTATCGTGCACTGCACCAAAAATTACTGTGATAATTAAAACTGCTTTTTGTCGCTACAAAAATATTAACCAAAGGATATTATAATAAGTCTATCTATAAACGAAGCAAATTATAGTGCATAAAATTACTCACAGGTAGTTGAGTAAACACTGTAGAACTGATGCTACCTAAGCAATCACATGCAGCTTCTCTTATTATAGTTTCTTGGTGTTGGAGAAGCAGTATCATAGGTTCAAATATAATATTCCAGAATACTGAAGCATTATTGTCTTCAAAGTCAGAATTAATGAGGCAGCCAGCCATTATTTCAAGTGCTCGACATGTATGTAATATTACTTGTGTATCAGAATCTTGTACAGCTGCTATCAAAGTTGTTGTAACTAATTCTATGTATGGAAATACGAGACTTCTCGTGCTGAATACCATTCTTCCAATCAATTTTAAGGATTGAAGTCGAACAGGTGTACTCAATGTCTACAATTAAATGAATCATTTTTCAATCTTGTTTGTTTCATTTCTCAAATATAGTTTTACTTTTAATATACCTTATTCGATATATTTTCTAAACAAACGTGCACCAAAAAACAGATATTTGTTTCTTCCAATAATTGATTGTTATAATTAACAACCATATTATTTTTTAAATCTTCAGCATCTATTTCTTCCTCTTGATCATCTGTGTTATCATTACTTGACATGTTTAAATGCAATTGATCTAACTCTATATTCATAGTTGATTGTTTTCCAAGTATTTCAAATATTTCTGGTGTTATTGGATCACAAGAAGCAATAGCTTCAAAAGCAGACAATGCTGCAACACGGACTGTTGGATCTATAGAAAATATAATGAATGTAGTATCTGGTTCTTAAACGAATATTTATTAATAATATAAATACCTTTATGAAATATACATGGTCTGCAATTTCTCATTAATTTTGTAGCAAGTCCAGCTTTCAAACGCGCATACGGTGTTCCTTGAATTAGGGCAGCAGCACATTTCAAAGTATGAGTCAAAACTGCTACATTCGATTCACTGCTTAAAATTAAGGATAATGTGAAATGCAACTCTTTGATCATTAGACACACTGTACCAAAAAAGGTAATAAATGATGTATGTTGAACATCTTCTGCGTGCATTAAAAATGGTTTGGCATCAGTAAGCAATTCTGTTAATGTGCTTAACATGTGTTGCTTCACCTTTGATACAGATTCTTTCAAAATGCATCTAGTTAATACTCTGGCATCACTACGTGAACCAGTGGCAACAATTTGTGGCCAAAATCCAAACATTTCACGACTTTGTGAAGTTTCAATAAGAGCTTGTAATAAATGAACAGTTTCCAGCCTTACTTTAGAATCCATAAGGACAAAATTATTACTTTCAGTATCTGAGGTATCTGAATCACTAGAATATATACTGACTCCTTTGCATTCTGGCACAATACTATTCTTAATCTCTGTAGCTTTTTTGATAGGTTGTTTCTTTAATTTTGCTTTGTGATTTTTTAAGTTTTTACATTTAGGAATAATATGAATCCGTTCTGGAAGATTCATTACCGCTGGACGAAGAAGTTCTGGTCTCATAGGAGGATAGTCTTTAATACCATAAAATAAAAATGCTTGTATCACTCCTAAAATTTCGCCCATAAAATCGGTGGAATGTGGTATTAATCTATTGATTGTTATAATATGTAAAATATGTAAGCACGAGCATAAAATCTAAAAATTTGATTTAATAAATGATGGTTATTTTAGATTGTTTTATACTAAATTTATTACTTACTTTTATGTGAATAAGTTTATTATCATTTACACATAAAGAAGATGAAATGATATTTAGTATCACATCCTTAATGATATATACAAATTCTTTAGTTACAGAAGTACTATTGTTTATATGTACTAAAATTCCTTCTAAGCAACCAATTGCATTATAATGGATTTCATTCCATTCTGTACTACATTGATTTAGATATTTGATCAAAAGTTGATTTTCTTCAAGTAATAATTGTAAGTCCTGCAAATATATATTATTTTAAATATTGTCTCTCTGTTATTTCCTAATAATTATGAGTATAATATAAAATATTATTTCAAATTAATATTTACTTGATTGATATCATTAAATTGATTATTTGCTAAAATACTCTTTAAAGCTAAAAAGATATTATTATGTGCAGCTGGTAAAGCAAGTCTTATAGCTTCTAAAATCCACTTCTTGAAATATACAAATGTTTCTTCTTGAAGTTCAATATTATTTTGAATCAATGTAGTCAAAAATTTACAAAGATTTTGAACCAGAACTGTTTCTGTAGGTGTTGCAACAGCACATAGTTGCTTAATTAATAATTGCACTGCCTAAAACATAATTATAAAATAATGATATATTAGATCTAATATAAAGTTCTGCCTATTTTATATTCATGATATGAGTGGGAAATCATAGAATATATAAAAAAAAACATAGAACACATGAATATTACATGTTATGAATCAACAATGGATAAAAGTTTTGAGGTAGCAAATCAAAACATAAGAATACGCATTCAAAAAATTAATTGAAAGTGAATGACTATGTTCTATAAAATGTTTAAATGAAAAGGCAATAAGTAAATAAGTGAGGCAATAGGTAAATAGTTGAATGTTACTGAACAATATCTAATTATATTGAACAAGCAGGATTTATATATAAATGTTCATATCATTAGAAGATAGCTATATGTTATAGAATTCTTTAGCAGACCTAACATTTAAACATTCATAACAAATATCTTAATATGGTTTAAATTAAAAAATGGTATCAATAAAAATTGTTTTCAATTACTTACATTTTTATTTGAAATAGTAATGTATCTATAATCAAGTTCATTAAGATTGCAAAGGTAATTGTTAATCAACTTTGTTTCATTGTCTTTTTTCTTAGTCAATGCAATTAATTTTTCTATTGCCAAATCAAATTTGGCTGCATTATTTGGATAATCACCCTGCGTTAAAGCCATTTTCTCACATTTATATATTTTCAAACCTAATTACCAATCATCATAATAAGAAACATTGTCCCACTACTTATATATAAGATTTCTACTATGGTCGATTACCATTTTTAGCAATACATACTATCATCTCGTTCTCCTTTACTTTGTAAGCTAAAAATTGAAGCAGTGCCATCTATTGGACAGTATTGTCGACTTCTCCTGGCATCAAACATAAACAAAGATAGCAAATTGTACAACAAGGATAGATATGGACCATACAATATTTATAAAATTTACAATTATTCATGTGATGTAATAGTGATAAAACGCATGATAATAAAACTATATTCATAAGGATATTTTATTTTTATGACGACGACAATCACAAGAATACAGTTCTGAGGAAATAACATTTTTAATAGAATATTTGGGTACAACGACATTATTTATAATACACGATGAATCATTCGATGAAATTGTCAAACAAAAAAGTGGTCGAAATGTAAAATGTAATACATTAAAAGTCCGTTGCTCTCTGTAAACCTAAAAATAAAAGATTAATAATGTTCTATACATAAACGTTTCTTTAAATAATTCACTTAAATTATATGTATACGTACAGCACGTTAAAATTGATTGTTTCGAAATAAATTTGGTATTTCCCGTTACTCTTAATTAATTAACATTTAGATTTTGTAACCTAGAGCTTACAGCGTTACTTATTTGTTCTTTATCCATATCGCTTATTTTCGCATTTGGCATTATACTTTGACCTAATCGAGTACATGCCTTTTTATGCATAAACCAATGAAGTCTTTGACATTCCCTATCACAATATTGCACTGTTTTACATTTGCTGCATTTCTTATTAGCTTTGTCCTCTCCACAGGTGATGCAGATTTGTGCATTATCCGAAAATGCTCTCTGACCATTAATTGCGGCTGATACTACTGACACCGCTGATGGCGGATCAGTGGCTGCAAGAGTTGCTACCATATGACGAAAAATTGTGCTTTCTCTATATGGAAATTCTCTTACAGTTTCTCTCAGAAAAACTTCTTGGTATTCTGGCATACCATCGTTTTTGCTACACTTTAAAAATTTTCTTATTAACCCTTCTATAGTATCTGATTTTCTTTCTTCTCCTTCTTCATTTGTTTTTTCGGTTTTTTCTGCCTTCATTGCTTCTTGCCTCTTTTGAAATTTAATTACTTCAGCTACAACACAACTGAGGTAGTGATATTTAAATGCCATCACTTCATTTGTTTCAGCACCTCTTGTCATTTCTTTGTGACGCATTGATTCTAGAACTTTTTGTACCTAAAAGTTAGGAAACATGAGCATGATTTGGCAATTTTTATTATTTCATTTATATTTTACCTTAACAGCATTTTCTAAGAGACCAGGACATCTCTGTAAGTTCAACGCTACACGTACAGGATGTACATTGACTTGCATTATAAATTTATGGAAAGAATCTGCCAGATGTGGTGGAAGCATTGATTCAGTCTGTAGACCTTGTGGTTTCAAATAATAATCTATATCAGCCTTTGGAATAAAATTGTTAATAGTTGCTACACAATTATGGTTCCCAACAAAAGCAGCCATTTGAGCTGGAGTTCGTCCTACACTGTTTGTTGCAGTCAATCGAGCTCCATGTGACATTAAAAGATGGCATAGTTCTGCGTTTCCACTAAGAGCAGCCAAATGGAGAGCTGTATATGCATGTTCATGTTGACATGCATTTACATCAGCACCCTGCAGCAATAAATTTCAATTATTTATTCAAATAAAACAATGCATTAAATAATTTCTTAAATAGGTATCAAATATTATAATATTAAGTTATTCTTAAGTAGGTAGTAAATAATAAGTTATAGTTTTATATAATCAATTCAAGTTTTTATATTACATAAATGCAATCCTTTCATTTCAAAATCTTTCAAAAATATTTTTAAGTACAAACAGTTTAATCTTTATTTCTAATTCACACACAATGTTTAATTACATTTCAAAATAAATATACATATATGTTTATTTATTAGCTTGTAAAATGAAGATTTGTAATTTGTTCAGTTTATTAGGTACATAACAGACGATTACATTTTTAATGATTTCAATTACTTAGATAGAAAACGAGGAATTAGTAAAAACATTTAATCCTGTTGTTAAAGTATTAAAGTTAACCTACCTGATCGAGAAGCATCTGTACAATTTCTTTATTTCCTTTGTAACAGGCATGTTGAAGCGGACTCATACCATTTTCATCTACGAAATCCATTTTAATTTTATTTGCTGCCAATAAAGTTTTAAGCTCTGCCACTTCATTGTTGCTAATTTTCGTAAAAATTTGCTTTTGTACATCGGTTAAACCTTCCATGGCAAGCGCCATTTTTCCTACTATCGATTAAAGGAACGAGAAGTCGAGTACCATAGAACCATCGAGAATTTTAAATGGAGAGCTTTTTTATCGACATGTGATTATTAAATTTTGGAATAATAAAAAACTTTTATATATATTTATGCATACAAGGAAAAATTCTTTATTTCTTTCTCGATAGATAATGAGAGTCCCGATATATTGGCAACATACATACTGTCAGTATAACATATACTGATCATGCGAGGTTTTCATAACATTTTTGGAATTCTATCGTTATAAAAACGTTTTTGTAACGTTTTCATAACGTTATTATCGACATCATATTTTCAACAAATTCTTCAATAATTTCCAAAACGTATAAAATAGTTGTACTATCATTAAGTTTTAAACTGTAAACTGGTCTTTTGATCAAACAACAAAACAAGAAAATGAAATAAGAATATTTGTAACTAAAGATAATAATAGATATATTCTCGTTTTCGTACTTTCCACAAATTTTTATTAAAGAAACAATGGTCTCATTTCACAAAGTAGATCATACATAACATCACAACGCGGGAACTACATAAAACGGAAGTCAGAAATGCGATTCGATAAACGCGCGGTCTTTTTGAAATATCTATCTGATACGATAACACAGTCATCAATAAATTTCGACAAATCATTCGTTCAATAAATATACGAGGAATTTTATCAACATGATGACTGAAGAATATATTATTTCGTTTATGATACAGGCGTCGATTTGTTGCGAGTATTTATTTAGTTCATTTATTTATTATGTTAACAACAAGGCCCGAGCTGTTACCTATGGCTGTGGTTGCAGCTCAGATGCGATGTATAAAATATAACATATAATTATACAGGATGATTCATCTTAAATGGAGTACTAGAGTATCGTTTTCGATTCGTGAGAATCTGAATGATGTTCAAGGCATAATCGAAGCATTTTCGAAACGCAAATTCGATGGGAAAGAAATTCTTTTTATAAAATATATTATTTCACAAAATTTTAAAAACAGAGAAGTTGAATATTTCAAAATAAAGAAAGATAATTACATACAATAACAATTGAACAAGTTATAAATAATAGTAGATATTGTAACATAAATTTTAAAATACTTATTTTTCCATCAAACTCATTTTTCAAAATCGTTCGAATTATGTACAGAACATTATTCGAAATTCTCACGATTAAAGGAGACATTTAGATTTCTTTTGACGGCTCATTTTTGTATACATGTATGTATAAATATATGTACACAAAAACATATATTTATACACGTATCAATATCGTTGCATCTAACAACAATAAACTATATCTCTGCACATATAATATTTTCTAACAAGTTCACGACGATAGTTTTTTTTTCAAATACTTAACATCTATTCAACTATTTGTGACGTCGTCAATTCTCACAATTAAGAAAACAGATAACCGCTATAGAATATTTTTTGCAATATAACATTTTAATTTTCTTCTATATAGAAATACTTCCTATATCATAATACTGCGAAAACGTTAAAAAAATTATATTTAACAAGTACTTGTATCGTAAGTAATTAAGAAAGGTAATACAGTGAAAGAACTTGCATAATTTTCACTACAGAATTATTATAATTTTAAATTAAGTTATAATAGCTATGTACGTAGTCAGGAGTGGATTAAGGAGGGGAAATTGTCCATTAGCGCAAAAGAGACTAAATTGTACAACAATAAGTGAATAACAAACATAAATTTAAAGCAACATGATGAAATTAATCTTGAGATAAATGTTTGGTCTGCCCCTTCAGTGATAACCTGCCTACGCACATGATAACAATTTTAGAATACTGTTTTCATTTTGAACTAAAAATTTCACCTCCCTGTGCAATTCTATTGCCCGTACGAGAATCGTACTTTATTAAATATTTAATACATAAAGCGTGGTTGCTTCGTTATCTCCTTAACATTTGAACAACACTACTTTTTAATGTAACGTTTTACACCTGATCGGTGATTACAATTCGCGTATAGTCTACACAGCATATACGTCTGGGCAAAGCCAGACGATGTAAAAGCGTCGAATAATCAAATGGAAACCATTGGACTTGACAATAATATACTTTCAGTATGCATCCTCTGAGATTCGTATTAACCTTTTGCAATATGCTAATAGATATTGTCTCTGAACACTTTCTTCGTTATTATATGCTGTAAAACGAAGAGAATTTTCACTTTTGTATATTTCTAAAAGGTTAACACTTAAAATGCAAATATAAATAAAGAATCTTTTTAAGTAATAATAAAATTGAAAACTGTGGATTTTATAAATATTCACAGATCAGACAAAAACTATTCCTTATCATAATTTTGTCTTTTCTTCTTTACTGTTACCTATATTTACTTTGTGGTACTTTCATATTGCAAGGATCCTACTTGTTCTCTCTGTCTTTGATCATCAGAAGATAAGTATTAATTTAAAGCTATTGCCCAAGGAAACTTTTTTCTTCTAGATAATGAGAAAGCCTTAGATGTACAGTAGTATTGCTAGATCTATGGTAACGTTAGTAATCTATTCATTAAGTTCGCCTAGGAAATTTCATAATGCCTGTAATATTTACAGGTTGGACCATCTGCGACGTGCTCTCTTGAACACTATAAGAAAATTCCACGAGCTTCATATCATACTTGTAGAAAAAAGAAAACACTCAATAGTGCACCAAAAGACTAATATTAATTACTATTCGGTAATGACTGTGATAATCTCCAAATTAATAATACAGGTTAAAAGCCTGTTAACAGGCTTCCGGTCAACAAATGCCGATCTCCAGATGCCTATTAACGGTCTTCCGGTAGATATAGTTAACACGTCGATATCTACGATATACAACATGACTTTGTTTCGCAAGATCTATCGTTAAATGACGACGAGTTACGGAATATTTTCTTCTCATGGCCGAAAGAATTGAGTCCACTGCGCAGAAAGTCTCGTTATTCGGGGATAAAAGAATCGTCGAGGGGATCGTATCGTAAAATCTAAGTGAGTGCGTTCGAAGATCTCATGATTCAGCGCAAAGACTTGCATAAAACTGGATCCAAACGAGGGAATGTTAGCAAAGATATACTTGGAACCGGGCACCGTGCAAAATCACAACCGCACTGTCCTAGACTGGTTCCGGAGGTGGATCTCCGTTAATACCCTCCCTGGATTGGATCATAACTTCCGTTTGTTCCTTGGTCAATTCCTGTTGTTCTTTGGACACGTTGATGTCCTGGTCTACGATTAGGCTGCGACGAACCGCGCCGTTTGCTACCGAGGACAACAAGTCCGCGTTTCTTTGTTGAGTATCCCTCCAGGGAGTGGTGAGAATCTTCAGTCTCTATAATAATAATATTCAGTTAATTTCGATCTTGCAATTAATTGGTTTCACAAGTAGTAATCATAGTAAGTCTGTTACAATGTACTAAAAATTCAGTTTCTATAATTTCAAGTACAAATGAATATTTAAATCCTTAAGATCAAAATCACCTGGATGAAACTGCCTGGCGTGACGATGATCTTGTAAATTGCAATTCCTGGTATCATGGCAATTGAGGAAGTCGCAATTAACCAGCCTAATACGTTTGCCCAGACGGGGTATACGTAATCCTCGTAAGTCAGTGGTTCGTAACCCATTAAACCATAAACGATAATGAACTGTAACAACATAAAAAGTCATTTTAAAGATGGTATCTTTGCTGCCATCGTTTTATGTATCCTTGTCACTCGTTTGTACCTCTTCTAATTGCACATATTCAACTAGATTATTAATCTTGACATAAGTTATGATATTACAATTTTTTCGACGAATGAAGTTCACAGAAAATTTTACTTCAACAAACTTTAGTAATAGCGAAGCTTTGGTAAACGTTCCATTTAGTAAACTAGTTCGATTTATTTTAAATTTGTTGTTTAATTTCGTTCTTATGGAGCACAGAGAGTGTACCATGAGGAATATCGGCGCGACGAACTTCCAGCAAACCCGCCAATAGATTCCGGGCGAGAATCCAATCATGTCTTTGATATCTGCACAAAATCTATCAGTTCCGTAGATCCAACTGACGGCGATTGATTCTGCCAAAACTGCGAACAGCATCGAATAACCGGCAGCGTAACGATCCAACAGGTGGAAGAAGTAGAAACCACCCTGTACGGACACAAACATTTATTAATTCTTCATATTTTAAATATTTGTATAAACATCACAAATGTATTTCTCCACTACTTGCTATTTAATTATTTTACCTGGGAACACGAAGCCAAACCAACAACGAAATATAACGTGAAAAGTAAAGCGACGAAAATTTCTCGATTATTGCCAATAATTGGAAACTCATCGCTGAGCGCGGTTATTATTGCTTCAGATCCTCCGAACTGGAAAAAAGAGATACATTATTTTGGAACGGCGAAACTTTTACAATTGTATTATTAAGGAACATATACAAAGTAGAATAAATTTGCAACCCTTATTTCCAACTCTTACTACTCTCAAATCCATGAGTCAGTATAGTTCCTTCAAAATGATATATTTCAAAGACTGTACCGAACTATCCAATCCCAGAGTAAGTAACATCATAAAGAAGATGAGTGCCCAAAACATCGATCCAGGCATGGTAGCGATAGCAGCAGGGTAAACAATAAACACTAGACCAGGTCCTTCAGTTGCCACATCCTGAATGGATTTACCACTTGCTCGGGCCATGTATCCTAACACAGAAAAGATCACAAATCCTGCGACAAAGGACGTTGCGCTGTTGATTAAGCTGGTTAATAAAGCGTCCCTGAAAAATAGAATACCTATATCACCCACCTCGAAAACATTAATTTATAATTGCAAATATAAAATGTACATATTCCACATAACAACGCTAATAATCCATAAAAGATGAAGCTAGATTATAATTCGTTACAAATGTTTGTGAATCTTCATTTTTAATTATTCCTCAAGTTCTTACTTGTAAACGTTGTTGTGGTACTTGTTATAACTCGCATAAGCCAGAAGCACTCCGAAGCCAGGTCCTAGGGAGAAAAACACCTGCGTTGCAGCGTCTACCCACACCTAAACAGAGATTAAAGATTTTTAATAAAAGCCATGGTACGGGCTTCTTCTTCTTTATTCTACAACTAAAATTTTAATCAAGCTCTGTACAATCTAGCAAAAGCTTATTCATATCTAAAAACTTCTCTCGTTATAATTAATTTGATCAAATAAATCACATTTGAAACTTTGGACGTAAAATGTTTAATACTATTTTATGACATAAAAATAAGATTGTACTTATGAAAGATCAAATTAATTTCAAGTATAACACGCATGTCTGGATAACTTAACACTTCATCAATATTCTCAATACAAAATGGCTGGTCGTTGATAGCAATATAATCATTTCAGATTATGGATGAAATTAAAAATCCTAATTACATCTTTTGATTGTATAATCAAATTAGATTAATTGATTGTATAGTCTTGATCACATCTTTGATTACATCTTTAAATTGTAATTAGGAGATTATTGAATAGAATATTGCGTATTTAGTTGATGAATGTACAATATTGTATAAATTTTGAGTAAGTGATATGGATCGTAGGTTTGGATTAAATAAGCGGCTTCTTTATCCAAGCGTTAGAAGAATTCAGGGAAGGGTCTTAAAGAAAGAAATCCTTTTTCCGACGTTAAGAAGGATCACAGAAATTCCCGTAAATTCTCGGATCTCGGAAATCAACAAATTTCTCCGGCTAGAATCTATTCCAGCGATTCAGAAGTTAAGTCGCCGGGTAGAAATGCATTCCCTTTGCCAGCCAAGAGGGTCGTACGTGCGATCAGCGTCCAAACTCTAATGGTCATTATGACAGGTACACAGAGTTTCCATTTTCAGCGTCGTCAGTTAAACCTGGCACGTTTCTCGCCCTCCCATTTTTCTCGCTGCTCGATCCTGTCGACCCTCTTATGCCGGTGCATTAACTTTCTGGCCTTCAGTTTTTTATTCTTCTCCATGGCCACTGTAAATGGCCACTTCATAATACCGCAATCATCCGCTGGGACACGATTCACCAAGTCCACATAGAATGGAGAACGCACAGTGGACCCGCAAGATTTTCTCCGAAGTTTCAGGAATAATTTTCTCTCAAGTTTCAGGAACAATTTTCTGGGAAGTTTCAGGAGTAATTTTCTGTGAATAGGATAAAGGTAATAGATTTTTCTCTTGTTTGGGAATAAGGTTTTGGTATTTGGTTTTTAAGATTTAATGTATTAGTCTAGATTTGATGACAAAGTATAGTAAAGGACACTTGCGATATATTCGAAACTTTGTCGAAGATGACTATGTAAGAGACTAAAAATCCGTGACATAAAATGGCTGATCGATAATTACAGAAGACTATGATATTGAAGTGTATAAATTAAACTAGCACTCATGGCAGAGAATGCAATAAGGAAAAATTGTTAATTTTTATTAATACTTTTACCTCTGCTTTCGTGATGGCTGAGAAATTTGGATTGAGGTAGTAGCGTATTCCTTCGAGACTTCCTGGCAATGTGACTCCTCGTATCAACAGAATCAGGAGGACAGCATACGGAAACAGAGCCGTAAACCAAACCACCTGTAGCAAAAGACATTTTTTTAAACTATCAATCAGGTACTAAAAATCGAACACTCCGATTTGATTAAGAAGTCAAAATACTTTGATATTACATTGCATCAAATCTCTCATTACATTACTTTAAAATCACAAATGTTGTAAATGACCATCATAAACATCTACTTGTAACATTCTTTCTTATGTCGAATAATTAGCATTCGAAGTACTTTATAACAATTTTATTGGAGCACTCAAGTATAAATCTTACTTTGCCTGAGGTAGAAATGCCTTTCCACAAGGAAAAGTAACAGATCAAATAGACCACCAGCAAGCACATCGCAATGTCCCATTTAATTGCCCCGAGATCGTGCAAACCTTCGCTTTCGTGGAGTTCTAGAATCGCTCGGCTTTAAACAAAATTTTAAAAAATTACCTAATCTTGTTAAAAAATATTTCACGCATCATTTACAATAGACTCTCGTTATATTGCCACTAATAAGTAAAAACAAAATTCTCGCAGTTACAATATTAAATTATCCATAAAACGTTTTCTCTTGAGTGAATCTTCGAATCTTCTACGACGGCAACAGTTTGTATAAAATGGCAATATAGGGAGGGTCTATCAAAATACAGAAAATATTAAAATAACGTTTATTTAAATAAACCTCGTAATAATTTGAATAAACCTCGTAATTCAGTTCAGTACTTACTTGAAATATTCTTGTGCAGCGCTCGTGTACCACGTGCTGTTGTATCCCTGATTCGAATTTCTATCAAATCGTTCATCGATCAGCGATGAGTTATCACTCGGATCGATAGGAGACTCGTCGAAAGTGTAAGAAATATTTGCGTCGAATGCTCGACAATATGGCGTGTTCCAAGGATTGTCGCAAGTGGTCCATGGCAGAAGGCTGGAGAACGAGGCGAAGAAGTACCTCAGTGCCCAGGCGATGATCACGTTGTAGTAGAAGTCCACGTAGAATGCTATTAGGGCCACTGCATATCCGATTCCTGCGCAAATATACAACGTTAAATTTTAGTACATAAACTATCGTTAAATTAACAAAAATTAAACTAGCATTAGAGGACTAATTCAGATTTCTTTACTAGCCAGTGGACAGAATTATTTAACTGTAACTATACTGTATTATTCTAAGTTGTCACGATAGTTTATTGTAATTACTATAAATAAACTATTATGGCTGTCTGGCTTATTATAAAGGCTATACTGTCTAAACGGGTAGAAATGAAACGGAGATTCGCGTTTAAAATCATCTATATCCCCGCGAGTCAGGAATTAAAAACCTCTCGGGTCCCATGTCCTGATTTTCGAGTCGAAGATTCCATTATCCCGTGGGAGCGTCTTCAACGACGAATCAATTACGTCGTTCATCGATGCGGATCAAAAGGAAAGAGATCACGTTGGAGACAAGAGTCAAGAGGAATCCGGCGCTTACATCGATCATCAAGAATGGTTCCAGCAGGAAATCGACGGAAATGGAGGCTCTTCAACCACTGGTCGTCCAACCTTGGATTTTCTCGGATTTATACGCGTTACATAATGTACTATACGATGTAGGGTGGAATAAGAGAAAATAATACCGGGTGTGTCTAATGCGTGGCTCTCCGACGTGGAAGATGACGGTAAAGTGCCTTTGGAACGATTTTAAAGAAATCAGAAAAGCACTTATATCTGTGCCACCATTGTTGAAGGCTTAGACGATTACTTCGGAGAATTGCAGCAAAGTAACGTGTGAGCTGTTGTAATCTCAGACACTCGGGGATATAAACGCTTTTTCAATTTTTTGAAAATTTTGATCCTATAACAATTGCTAGTCAGCACCTTTTGTATTAAATCACTTGATGATAAATCACTTCTTCTTTCTTTGATAAAAGAATTTTTAACAATTTCTTTGATAAATTACATTTTTTTTTTATATAAATTTGAATTTGAAATATTGAGTTATTTCAAACATGTTTGTCCAGTATTTCTTTTCATATTTTTAATCTTACACATTGTTTCAAATAATGTTTCTTCAATAAGTTACTTATACTTTTTAAGCTTCTTAAGCGTTAAGCATTTTTTAAGAATTCCGTTATAACAGTGAAATTAATTTAATAAAAATATAGAAAGTAGAGTTATTAGCTTACCTTTTAGTAGTGGCACTAAACGACCCCAACAAGTGATAGCACCCTTACGATTGAACTGCCCCAGCGCGAGTTCCATGTAAAAAAGTGGAATTCCTCCTACCACCAACATTATGCAATACGGAACCAAAAAAGCCCCTGTAACAATAAATTTCCTCATAAATCACCTCGGATAAAAATTCGACAAACAGAAAAAATGGCAAAGAACAAAACCTCGATTTTAAAAGTAGAAGTGTTCGATGACAAATTAATTGTAAAATCGGGCTAGTATTTTTAATGAAATGAAATGCGTTCGATTTATTTACGGGTGCTCTGGAAAACGTCTGAATTCTTATCATCTTTGATGACATCTGCTGCATGACAAGAGGGTGATATGAAGAGGGTGGAAAAAAAGGAAAAAAAAAGTGATGTGCGAGCCACTCGCATCATCCTGTTAGCTGCATAACTGAATTGCAGAATATTTAGAGCACCGGTGGCAGCAAGGTGCTTTTATGTACGTAATTCGATAGAGAACTTTCGAAAATGCTGCAATCTGATGGTAAAATGGCGATTCCCACGGAATTGATTCATCAAACGATTAAAGGGTTACAAATATTACAGAATATCTTTTGTATAAATCAAATCGAAATTGAATAAAGAACGAAAAATAACTGGAGTATATTTTCATATTTAACTTGTGAAAAAAAATAGAGCTTTTCGTTCAACATATAAATTATACGATGGGTTACTAAATATGAATTAGGTTATGTGTGTAAATAAAGTTTAAGTTATGTGAGTAGATTAGGTAACTAAGGAGGTTAGTAGGAATAAGGTTAGGTTAAGTTAATTAAATGTACAATTAAATAAAAGTTGCATGTCATATTATGTTTATAATTACATATTTATAAAACATAATAGTACAATTAACATTCTAATAGATATATGTGTGATGTAATATGTGTAACATGTGTGAAGTTAAGAAAAGTATATTATAAACCAATTTCTGTTAAAATTATCCTGTTAATTGTTAATTGAATTTCTTAATTAATAATGCATATAGTTATAATGTACACATATGAGCATAATGTAATTATACACATATGAACAAAATTAGAATTTTATAAAATAGAGTTGATAGAACCATCATAAAATTCTGGTATATTAAATTAAAAGTGGAAAAAAGGTCTAAACGATTGAAAATTGTTAAAAAAAAAAAATATAGAAAAACTTGAATTACTTAAACAGATTACATAGTCGTGGTTATTGAAATTTTCTGAAAGTTGAACCTTGAATAAGAATTGCATTCGATATGCGATACATTCCTACAGATGGTTTCGTCTTCTTATTCTTTTCGATAAATTCTCCTTCGTAACCACGGAGACGTAATCGCATTAAGAAAGAATATTCCCTTCTTCTTATACCTCGGTTACCTTGATTAATTTTCCTTTTCGAGCAAATTCGCCGGAAGTGCCCTATAATATCTAGTTCATTTGTTATTAGAGACCATTTATCTCGATCATTTATTAATCTTTATTAAAACAAACATATGTATCGTACGATAAAATTAGTAAAATTCGTTAAACAATTATATCAAACTTTGAGGATGATAAAAACAATCTTTGTCTCTTGTGTATCATTTATTAAATTCTTCAGTTTATTTCGATTTGATTATTTAATACGTTGCATATATGGATTTATTCTTTTTGTAAAATACAAGAAATGTGGTATTTGTAGTAATGTAAAAAAATATTCTGCGATTTGTTTGTGATTTACGTGTATGTGCATCTGAAGAGATTTCCCTATGTCATGACCAAATGTCCGGTTTTAAATAACATTTCCGTCCAATTTTCGTTCTTTGAAGACACAGACACCGTCAAATGCATGCCTTCGAGCAGTGACATGCATATCCGCATTTAAATAATTTTCTTAAATATAACAATTTCATAAATTTATCATAAGTCCATAACAAAAAAGAATTCTTGTAATTTAAATTTGATAATTTTAACAAGAAACAATTAATTTTACATAATTGTTACAGTTGTATTTTTAAAATATATTATTGATGAGTAATAAAGTTGCAAAATTATCTAATGTGTAAAAATACCTTCAAGTTTTTCTTGCATTAAAAAGTGCAATCAATTGCAAAAAAATTAGTCAACAATCAACAAGACACAACGTTTAAGTCACGCTTCATTGATCAAAGCATAGACAAATTAGAGTCGAATAGAACGTGAAATGTGACTCACGATATTGCATAAAATATGTAAAACATAAATGTACGTTTCCGTTAGTGGCGGAAACAAAATTGCGAACAGAATTAAAAGTAGCGTGAGGTATTGTGCAACATATTTGAATATAAAATATCAAATGAGTTCTTGGAACGATGTGTCTTATGATCACGTTCTTAGAATATTTAAATTCTGAATGAAATATACGGCTAAAACTATTTGATTTTTTCTTCGATCACAAAATAATTAAGTTAAATATTTTTTAACTAAATTGAATTAAATTAAATACATTTTATTGAAAAGTACTAAATAGTTGTACAATTGACCGATATTTATTTGCAATTGTATCGAGAATTGTGGGTAATATGATACCAAAATGGAACACACTTTTGGCGCCAAATTTAAACGCGCTTAAACGTGCCGCTCTATCTTGTTAAAAAACAGTGTTAAGTATAACACAATTACAAATGCTTAAAAATGGAAAATTCAAAGACTGATTATGACTTATCGTTGTCAAAATAAAAACTTAAATTCGAAAAAGACTTGAAATTGCACTAAATGATTGTGTTGTAAAATTTTCAGTCACTATTAAATGAAGATTTTGATCAATAATAATTTCTCTTATGTTGAACACGTTGTATAATAAGAATTTAGTTACATGAAGTTTCGAATGTCTCCACAAAAAATAACAAGACATAGCGAACCGAATATTTCATTTATTGCATAGAGTGTCTATAAGAAAGAAAACACGTTGGCGAACCGAACATTTCACCTATTGCATAGAGTTAATTATAGGAGTAATCATTTAAGCCACTGTTAGAGACGAGGATCCTTGTGTACAAGAAGATGGCATCAAACGACGTGCGAAATTGGCAAATTTCCGCAAAGAAGAAGCGCGAAACGTAGGAGGAAATCACGCGGCATAATGGATCGCGTATGGTGATATAGCAGCAGGTAGAGGCGTCGCGGACGTTCATGATCAAAGGCCGGCCCGAATGGGAAATTATAATTAATTAAGGTAATTGGAAATTAGCGACCGATCTTGCCGGTACTAATGGCGCGCCCTACTCTCCTCTTAATTGAGTTAGCAGCCGCTTTTGAGGAGCCCCGTATCGCTGATAGCTGGCCCTAATCGTATTCCTACGGGAGACTCGATAGAACGAGGCTAATAGCATCCTAGTAGACCGGGAACAGTCTTACAAGTCGTTGCGTGTTGCTTGCTGGACTTGTTGTTCGAAACTTTGCGAAAGGGAGCGATGTTATGTGCCCGCGGTGTCATCCGATTTTAGCGCGGGAAAATCTGAAACGTGTCGCAAATGCGCTTTACAGATTCTAAGGGATTAACTTTGTCACGATATCAACTTATCGTTCGACATTGTGAATTTCGACCGAAATTGTTTCTATATTTTCAATTCGAAATGTTTAATTATTTTAAATAAGTTTCTATAAATATTTCTTTTTACGTGATGTTCAATATTTAATTATTTCAAACGACACATTCCTTAGATAAAATACCTTTTAAATAAATTTTAATGTATTTAATTATTTCAAATATGTTTGTTCAATAAAATACATCAATTTTCACAAATTTCAATATGAAATTGTTTCGAATAATATGGTGTTTCAATAAAATTCATTTAATGAAAATTACTATTTTCCAATGTTGTTGCCTAGTGTTTTATTTAAATTATCCCACATTATATGTACGACTTCTGACATAATTTGTTGACATAAAAGTACTACAAAATCACACTTGTAGTATATCAATCTAAAGCTTAAAACTCGATAAAATAACTACATAAGCCATTCATTAATATTTTTAAGATATAACAGTTCATTGCCAGTTACATCAAATCTGTTGATCCACATAATCTGATCAATTTATACAACAGAAAGTTCTGATACAATTTGACATAAAAGTACCTCAAAATAGTACTCATAGTATATCAATTTAAAGTTCAAAGTTTACTGAAGATTACATAAACGGCATATTCTTAACACAAAATGGCTGCTAGACATCAAATCCAAAATTGTTCTACATAAACTAACCAGTTTGACAACATAGAAACTCTTGACATTTGATGACAAAAGTGCCCTAAAATAATTCTCATGACACATTAATTTAAAGCTAAGAGTTTATTAAAATTGTCTACATAAACGATTCACCAACATTCTTGTTTTGTTAAAATAAACAGTGTATCTTCATAACATCTTAGCTAAAGTAATAACTTGATCTGTTCATAATCTTCATAAGTTTATAACTGATCTTCATAACTGTCTCAAATTGCTAATAAAATCTACATCTGTAGTTTAACCAAACAGCTTAATCGAAATCGAGGTAATTCCGGACCTGGATGCAATCTTGCCAAGTTGGTGACTCTTAAATTGCCCTTTCGTTTTAATTTCAGCCAATTTCGAGAGCTGTCGACACTTTCGCTGGATAAGAAGCTTCGAGTGAAATCTAAATCCCGGGGTCATTTTCCACGAGGTAAATGCCAATTAGTCGACCGGTTAACGCGGTATTGCTTCGCTTGCTGGAGTGCATTACTCGATGCATCCCCTGTTGCAGCTGCGAAATAACGCCTGACAACGTTACAGAACGTGACGAAATGCAGGAACAAACTGATAGAAAACAAACACCAATCAGTACACCTCTTAACGTTTCTCAAATAACTAAAATTACATACGTAGAAATGATATACTCAACTTAAAGGAAATATTCACAATGTATTAACTATTTTTTAATGACACCGTGCAATCTTAAATGTTCAATTACCAGTAAAGTCTCAATTACTTTTTCACTGCGAAAGGATTAAAGCAGTTCATTAATCTCTAAACGAAGAAAAAACCATCGTAGCAATTTAATTCTCGTAAACATTTTTTCTCCAATGAAAGACTAAACGAGTTTCGCGTTGCAAAATCTGTTTACTCCCTCGGATCATTTTCTCGGCAATTTTAAATTAACCGTGACAAATGTTATCGACGATTACAGAATGATATACGGAGTTGATTCCGTAAATGTAGTCGGTAACATTATCCTCTTGGAATTTAAACGTTATTCGCGTAAAAAGTGTTGGAATGACAGCAGAACTAATTCGGAGGATCGTTAAATTACGAGCTGAGAGTGAATAAAAAAACGCGTTTTTATATTGAAATGAGGAAAATTGCGACTTACAATTGTAGTTCTCAATTATGTACATGTCATAAAAATTATGTTATTACAATTTTCCAAATGTGGGTAATTGATACAGTGAAATTTCAAAGATACGGAAGTTTTAAGGTCTGTTTACTCACCACCGCCATTTTTGTAACAGAGGTAGGGAAATCTCCAGACGTTGGCAAGATCAACAGCAAATCCGATGACTGACAAGAGGAAGTCAACCTTGCCAGACCAAGTCTCTCTGCCGTCCACGCTTCCGTTCAGTTTTGGGGGATTTTTCACCACTCTCGACGACATGTCTCGTTTTCCTGCAACAGAACAATCCTAACCTTTCAATGTCCTGACTTTTCAAAGTTACATCGTTACTTTTTACCGAATGTCTACTTGTATAATTGTTGTTTCAACGTTATAATTTATATTTGTAAAACTGTACGTATACAATAACTTTTATTTTATTTTTAAATAATGCTTTGTTCGATACGATATGGAAAGTAAAGAAGTGGAGATAAGCTTGTAAAAATTATATTCTTATATTAATTCATAGATGTGTTTGGAATAGTGTTGGTAAATCTTTGAATATTTAGACACGTAATATTATTTATCATATTTTTCAATTTGTATATTGACAAAATGTTCCCTTTTTATATTTTGATATTATAACTAAAAAAATATATGTCTCAGTCAAAGTTCTAAAATAATTGAACTGTTCACTTCTGTGCAGTGTACTTATCTTACTATACGAAAAAAGTTTTAAAAAATATTCAAAATGATGTTAATCGTTATGTGACTGAAAAGATAAAGTTACTGACTTTAACAATGAAATAATGATTGAAAAGTATGTTTCTAAAAATTAATATATGTAGATCATTTTCATAATTGGTACATATGTGAATGTACAGTATTAACATATAAATAGAATAAATATGTTAAGTAGGAGCAAGCGTGGGCCAGTATTATAATAAGATCACGCTCCCAATGAGTTAATTATTCGATTTTATTAAATTTCTGACGCCATTCACCCTGAAAAGCGGAGGAGGTACTTCAGGTACAACAGATCGAGATCCATCGAACCGACAGCGGAACTGACAAGAGTAATGGGTCCTCTGTTCCAAGCGGATTTTTTCCCTAAATACATCACTGTATAATAGATCATGCCTAAAAAATCACTAAATCCATAAAACACAATATTTACATTTTTAATAAAACCATCTTGTTTTAATAAAAATTGCACTTTGTATGTTCACTTTGAACTTTTGGTAAGGTTACTATAAAAAACTAGTATCAGTAATAGTAATTTACTCTTACTAATATAATATATTATTTTGGTCACCGAAAGGAATATTACATCATGTGATGTTTTGAATTCATCTCGACATTCTTGTGTTCCTAAGGTGACTCCGCTATGAAAACTGTGTTTGAGTAGATTTTTTACTGATCTGTGACTATAAACTTCTTTTTATCAAACGGGGATGAAAGATCGTGCATCGGTATATTCGATAGCAGAGAATCATATCAGATAGGACGAACATAACACTAAAATTACCAAACCGGTCAATTGACCGCTCCACAAGTTTCTTATTATAGGGTACACAGTTTGTTACAGTGCATTCCTGGAAATCAACATTGATCAAGATAAAGAATCAATGTGTGTACTAATTTATGTTTCGTCGTTCGTTTATTTATTTTCCAACTTCACTTTTAATTTCAAAGTAAGTACATTTAGGTTTAGTGTTAACCCCTTGCTCTGACTTATTCAGGTGCGTCAGTCAGACCTAACTAAACACGGCTACAATATTAAAACAGACAAAGAACGTCAAAATGTTATGACAATATTATGCAATCGTTTGCTATGCAAATTGGACTTGAACTCCAAATTGAGCATATTCAAAATTCAAGTTTTGATCAATTAGTGCGTCACGAGACTCGTCAAAATAGTGCAAGGGAATCGTGCATCGCTCTGTATATTTAATTATTAAGCAGAGAATGAACATAGATAGGATTTAGAATAGTGCTAATAGTAATTTCTTTCGTGAAAGAACGACGAACGGTGATAAAAACGAGAGAACTTTCCGATAGACCTAATATTCCGTAAACCGGACAAACGTAGAGAAGGGGTGGTTTTCGAGGCGCGTGCGGGCGCGGTGGCGTGTAATTTGGCGACGACAAGTTATCGATAGCCCTTCAAGTGACAACGCTTAACCCCCAGAGCCGAGGCTCATTGTGCCCTGGTGACGGGTTCCGGACAAACAGCGTATATTTCAAAGGCGACCGCGGCACCGGCTTCGAGGGGACTCTCGACCGAGGGGTTTTCTGTCACATGCACTGATCCACGCTTGTCTATGGATCGACCCGATTAATTGATATTCGGCGGTTATTGCCGAACGATGGAACTTTGCGAAACAGGTGCGACGAAAAAAATCCAACATTTCGTTCCGCTACCCTGTACCCGCCATAAGATTCGATCTAGGATACCAAAGAGTCTACTTTGTGTATTTTTCCGATTGGGGTAAGATTTTTTTGATGAGAGGACACTGTTTCCACCATTTTGCAGCCACAAGACACCAGAAATCTACTTTCTATATTTTTTATTGGAGTAAGGCTTTTTTTATGAGAGGACACTCTGTTTCCACCATTTTGCAGCCACAAGACACATAAAATCTACTTTCTATATTATTTTTTATTGGAGCAAGATTTTTCTTGATGAGACGAAGAAACTCTGTTTCCACCATTTTGTTCCCGCAGTGTGCATAAGATTATCTCTAGAATATCAAACACGATACTTTTCACATCTTTTGATCCTATCGGTGTTATTATGCAATATAACTCTTTGGAGTTGGGTTAAAACTATTCCACCATCTGCTTAATTTTTTATGCATGGTGAATCTTAATACACCTCGAAATGTTGAAGTTACTCATACAGTTTAATAGAACTAGTTAGTTTATTGATAATTTATTCTGTGCCTCTGGTTTTTATTTTCTTTAACATGCTTCAGAATCAACTTTTTCTCAATGCGACGGAAGTGTGTTTCCACCATTTTGTTTGATTTCTGTGGCCGCTATAAAATGGCCTCTACGATATCAGAGACAAATTTTGATGTGTAATTATGCAGTTTAGAGGGTTATTGAATAACTTTATTCTATTACTAATATGAAAAATCGATCAGGTGAGAACGAAAAAGTAATTATTTGTTAAAAATTACTGTTGCTACACAATATTGAATTTTGTTTATACGTGTATATTCGTGTCAAGATATGTGTTACTGTTCAAAAACATCAAAAATAGACAATTCACTCTGTTTTTTTATTGGGTCTTATTGCCATGAGTGTATATTATTTCTACCAAATAGATGATGAAGATTGTAAAATTGTAATTGTATAATGTAGAACAGTCAAGATACCGTTTGTGGTTTTCGGATTTGATACAACATCCCTCCGCAAGATGGTAGTCGAAAGGAGCCTAAAATTGAACAGGAGCACTATTTTGAACTAAACATAATTACTGTTTGGAAACTGAGATAACTATTATAATTGGGAAATAACATTTCTCATTATCTGTAAATCTATATATTTTTAATTTCATAAATCTTCAAATTTCAAAATTTTCACTATAAGTTAGTGGCCAAATTCGTCACTATTTTAGGAAAGTATAAACTTTAATTTTGCAAAATTACTTTTATAGTTCTCCATAATTACATTTCCAGTGTTTAAAATCCTGTACTCGCCTTGTTAAAAATGAAATAAACTCCTTGAATTTTCTCTAAAGTTTCTTAGATAACAGTACAATTTATACAGTGATTTAAAAATTGTAAAAACTTTCAACACTGAGCACAAAATAAAAACGTTATAAATGTTATCACTAATTCTTTATATAACGTTATAAATGTTATCACTAACATACGTTCCCAAAAATATACAAATTTTTACCAAAAGCAACACTTGCTAAAAACTGTTCTCTCCATCTCAAAAATAGCGAAATACAAATACAAATGTGCACTGAGAAAACTTGAGTTCAACAAAAGAATGATAAAAGAGTTGAAAGAAGCATTGCATCAACTTCTTCTCGTATTTGTATCATACCTTGTCGTACGAGGCACGTTACAACGTGGTAAAAACTAAACTCGAGTGCAATTAGATTAATCACGAACGCGTGAACAAGCATTGCGAAATAGAAAACCATCCCAGATGCAACTCTGAACACATACCCTGGCCACGATCGCTTCAAGATCCGGAGAGCCTTGTTCGACGCGGAAAATCGTTCTTCAGGAACTGTGACACAACCGATTATAACCGTGCTCGAGGATGAAATAAACGGGGGATAGAAGTTGCATAAAAAATGTGCAAATTCGAGGAAAAAGAAGACGAAGAAGGGGATTTCTTGTTCAAGGAAACAAACAAGATCTTGAGTAATAAATAATTCACCTTTAATTGGCTATGATTCGTTCCCTATTAGCATTCTTGTATTCGTGATATCTGTTTCTTAATTTAATTTTGATTCGTTCGATTACTTTGTTTTTGGTGAATGTTGAACTTTTGCTATAAAATCATTGCTTTCTTCGTAACCCTAATTAGTGATACTATTTTATTATTTTAATATTCTGGTCTGAGTCACAATTTTTACTTGTGAGACTAACTTGCAGTCTGTAGTCATAATTCTGAACCACAAATCTAATTTATTGTTCTAACTCATAAGTCTAATTTGTGGGTCTAACTCACAAGTCTAATTTATGGATCTGACTCTTAATTTTTTTTTATGGTTCTAACTCACAATTCTAATTTATGGATCTAACTCACAAGTCTAATTTATGATTCTAACTCACAAGTCTAATTTATGGATGACTCTCAATTTTTTTTTATGGTTCTAACTCACACTTCTAATTTATGATCCAAACTTACAGTCCTTATTTACAATTCTAGCTTGTAATTTTAACATACATGATCTTGATTCATAGTTCTAACTCAATTCTAATTTATCTATCTTTGCTCATGATTACAATTTATGATACCAATTCATAGACCTCATCCATAATTTTAACTTATGAATCTATCTGATGATTTTAATTGATAGTCCTAATTTATAGTTCTGATTCATCATCCAATCTCATGGTTCTGATTTATAAACTTATGATCCTAACAAGCAATCAGATTTTATAATCCTAATTCTTCACTTATGATTTTCATTTATGATACTAACGCGTGACCCTAATTTATAGATCTGAGTCATAATTGTAATTGATGATCCCAATTTATGTTTCTATAATTCTAATTTATGATCTTGAGTTACAATTCTAATTTATGATCTTGGTTACAATTCTAATTTATGATCCTGAGTTACAATTCTGATTTATGATCTTGAGTTACAATTCTAATTCATGATTCCAACTTACAAATCTAATTGACTACATTCATGATCATATAAATATTCATATAAATATCTTGAATGAGTTTTCTAAATACTAATCTGTAATGCCAGACAAAGTTAATACTTCTTTCAATTGAATTCTTTTCCTGTATAATAATTGATTCCCAAGATCTGTTCAATTTTTTAATAATAGGTTTTGAAAATTTATTCCAGCTATGCAACGCTCAATAATCCATGGATCTCTAACAATACCTACTAATTGATAATTGATGCTTTTTCGATCATACGGTATTTCCTATCAAGGAAAAATCATTATTTCGTAGAATTATTAATTGTAATCGAATTACATTTTCCGAGAATCTACTGTGGCTCGTTTGAAAGACACGCGTTAAAAATGAATTACATGCTGAAACACGAGATAGATTAATAATCGAGACCGCAAACGGCTCTAAGAAATCGAAGCACTTGTGAATGCATTATAAATGAACAATTCCGACGTTTATTTTCACCTTTTTTATTGGAAATTTGAAACTAATTTCTTTAGAAGAGAATATTTGAATTCTATAAAATTTTAGTTCTTCAAAAAATGGTAATTTTATCGATGATTATAAAAAGTCTCGATACTAAAAAAATCTAGTGACATAGATATTAGTACTTTAGATTTAGGTACGTAAACACCTGTAGATACTACTCTTGAATTTATACCCCTTTTCCAGTTTATTAGACATTCTTTTAAAAACTAAATTAAAAAGATTTATAAACAATTACTACCATATTACCCTGTCATTTTTGTTTTAATTTTGTACAAATTATTATTTCAAATCTACTAAAAATGTTCCATTTTTTATATAAAAAATACATAACTTTTTTATTAATTATTTCGCCCATCAAAATGTTAACATTAGATAATTCGAGTGAAATAATGAAAATTACTTAAATTGTTAAATGATTAACTAAGTATTAAGTATTTAATCACTGTGCCTAATTGCTGGGATTATTTTAATCTGGTTTGAATTTTTAAAATAACTGTGGTAAATTGTGACCACAATATTTCAATATTTTATTGCAGTTTTCAGATGAGCAACTATGACTAAAGGATCCATTTCTATCTGTAAATCTCCTTTCTTGATGGCAAATCCAAAGGTGGAAATCCTGCATTTTCGCCTAAAATAAATTTATAAAACATTTTGTAATAATAGATCAAAGCATAATGTATCTACAGACAGTTTTTGCATGTGAACTTACACCATTTTTAAAATAAACTTGCACCTCTGTTTTACGGTAAAATTTTTTAGTATACATATGTATATGCATGATATTTTATGTAAAATACCTTGTAAAGATTCTGAAATGAACTACAGGCGTAGTGATCGAAAGAATTCATACGTCGTAAGTTTTAACTCGCTTCTTTTTTAAAAATGGATTTATACCACTTCCAAAATAAATGACTTAATGGTAAAATTAGAAAGGATATACTCACCAAAGAACGTGGCCCAAACAATTAACAAACGAGACCGGCGATGCTGTGGCTCGGCAAGACACCACGACACTGATCGTGGATCTCTTCGGTCCACACGACTCCTACGACGAGAACCCGCCACAGGGTTAAAACTAGCTCGAAACTGGTATCCGTTAAACCCATTCCCGCGTCACTGGCCGTCGACGAATTTTTCCTTGTCGAAAATGATCCCGGGGATTATTCGTGTATCGAACGAGAATACCGTTCGCGAAGGGAATCGTTAAATCGTGTTATTTACGCGCGCTTTTTCGTTTACTCGCGAAACAGCCTGCGAGAACTGCCGTCGCAAAAGCGAACGGTCGGTCCCTCTGCAGACCGATCTCGGTACCAATTGCACATCAATCACGATGGAATATCATCAGAAAATCGGTGTATAAATTCGAAAACGGAACCGCGTCGCAAAGGTTCGAAAGAATGAGTGAGGAACTTTGCCGGTGGCGGGTCGTATATACGAGCTGCGGTCACGTGACCTGGGCGCATGCGCACGACCCGGGATCGCCGAAAAGGCGCGCGCATCGCTGTTTTGAATTTCAAACAAGTTATTTCGAAAACAGATTTAAAGTATTAAATGATGAATCTGTAAATAAAACTAAGCGACTGTAATTTATTTATGTATATATTTTTTAAGTTCTTTGTTGATATAAATTCTTCATTGTATTACCTTTTATAACCATATACCTTTCTTTTAATTAACGTTAATTATATTCCTCCGTTTCTTATTCTTATAAACAAAAAACTATTGCTGATACTAAAAAATACTTTCCTTTTCATAGTCAATAATCTTTTCGTATCATTTTAACTTCAAATTATAACGATCTATAAATGTAGCTACAATCTAAAAAAGTAACATAAAAGTGTCTCATATATAATGCATATAGTTCTATAAAGTATACATTTGAAATATACAATTTACAGTTTGATGAAACTTAAATTAAAATGGACGAAAGTAGATTTTTAAATTTCTTTATCTCGCTTTTATCAAGCGGACATGTCACATATAGCGACATCTTTCAACAAACGTTTCAAAGTTACCGACACTTTTGAGACATGCATTGAATTACATTTACTCATTGATTAAAATAGTTAAAATGGTTTAAAACGCCTATTATTGTTTTGAATCTATTAATAAATGCAATACATTTCGAAAGATAGAAACTGACGTATTCCGATTACTTAACTGCTTTCCATAAAAACTCGCCATTATGTATTATTTCGTTATATAAATTTCTATTATTTTTATTGCGTATCCATATCAGTAAAAGACACTTGAAAGCAGTGTTAAAAAGATACCGGTTTATCATTTGCAAGCATACAAGTTACTAGAGTAGTTGACGTGCTCTGTGTTACTTCCGCTTGCGCAAGTCATTAGTTCGTCGCCATCATAGCGACGAGATCGCGACCGCTTTGGCCGCAGAGCCAGGAACCGAGGGTAATCGTCGTTTACGGCGAAAAGGGAGCCAGAGCTTTTGCTCTGCTGCAGAAATATCCGTGGTCATCGTTCTACTGTAACATCGGCCGTAGATCATCGACAGCTCGAGGATCTTTTTTTCGATCTTTGACGATAACGAAACATGGCTTATTGAAGAAGATGAAGGGCCTGCAGAAATTCATTGTTTCTCCATACGGAGGAAACCGTAGCCTCAACCACTCTGGAAATCAGCACGAGCGTATTCGTGCCAGAAATGGAAAAAAACGCGAAATTTCAGCAGTCCTCCTCGAAGGGGGTTCCTGCTGATGCTAAGAAAACTCAAGGTGCGTTGTCTCTTCAGTGTTGATCGTTTCGATACGACGTCATCATTTCGCTGACGTCTTATCTGCGCACCTTTTGCAAAAAAACAATTTTATTCCTTATAGCGTCATGTTGATTTTTGATTTCCCTTTTAAGATTTAGTGTATTCTAATTTTAATCGTGCCATTAAATCCTTGAATAGGATTGTATAGTGAGACAAACAATAATAATATGTATGTTTTACTTTGGCACGAGGTCATTCTTCACGAAGAACGATATTAATATGTTTCAGAAAATATAATTGTAGGATTAATGTTTTCCGCAAAGTGTTAATGCGATAATATAGAAAATAAAAGAAAATTGTTATTCTTTATGCAGATGTTACAAACAACAAACTTTTTCCAAGGACCTCGCGACGACGTGAACCAACTGGTGCTAGCAGTTACTCGAAATTTGAACAACCAAAGAAGTGCAATGTACAGAAAGGAAAAAGTTTTGATAAGAGACCAAAACCTAAAGGACAATATCATGGCGGTTCAAAGGAGGATACCAAGGTTAATGTTTATACACAATTATTTTAATTCTATAATCAATACAGTCTTAGCTGTTTTAAATTGAATATGGTACATTTTTGTTACAAAATTTATAAAAGCAATAAATTTTCCACAATTTCAATACTTGAACATTAAAATTTGTTGTAGGTAGTCGAAGCGTATTTAGCTGAGCCAGGCTCAGTAGTGGTCCAAGGAAGTAAAAAGCAGAACTTGAATTATCTGCTGAATTTTCATTATGAGACACGTGAGATGCAAAGTGGTTCAGGTGGATGGAGTCATGGAAAATCAGTGAAGGGTTACTCTCGCAACAGTAACAGATGGCTTCCACCAGTACAGCGACATAAATACAATAAAGAACAATTTTTACAAGCCAGGTTTGCAAAATTATTAATTATTCAGAACTGAATACATCTCACTAGGATGTTGACCTTCAAATATGTTGTCAATGTCACTGTTTTCAATAATCTTTTTTTATAACAGCTACTTGGTTTTAATTTTAATAAGCAGTAATAAACCTAACCTAAATTTAACTCAAATTAGTCCAATCCTACTTACAAACATTAGAAATAAAGTGTACTAAAAATATTTTTGTATATAACTAAAATTAAAACAGAGCAGTTAACATTGACAATATATTTTAAGGTCATCTGAATCTATGAAGTATACCATATTCTTATTAATTATTAATTTTTTAGCTGCCAGTTTGTTGTAACTGCAAATGGGAATTACTCATTATACTTAACCGATCCTGACATACTAGTTGACTGGAAACTAGTTGAACAAATTGTAAGTTACAAATCTAATTGGTAAAACATGTTAAAATTAACTTAGGATGTTCTTTGTTTTTAATAACAATATTTTATATTTCAGAAAATTCATAGTCCTGAGAACTTATCATGCCCAATATGTTTATACGCACCAGTCGCAGGAAAAATGACGCGTTGCGGTCATGTTTATTGTTGGTCTTGTATTCTTCATTACTTATCGCTTTCTGATAAATCCTGGCGTAAATGTCCAATTTGTTACGAATCTATTCAAAAATCTGATTTAAAGAGGTAATTGATTTTAATAACTTAAAATTGAATTCTGTATTTTTATGGGAGGTTGATAGTTTATTTTTTGAACATAGTGTCACGGAAGTCCCTCAATGTACATTAAGTTTAGGAGATACTGTTACTTTACGGTTGATGCGCCGCGAAAAAGGTTCATTGCTCGCAGTGCCCGTTGGATCAGTAACTCAAAGCCCAACAAATTTTTTCCCACTTTCAGAAGCTATTAGCAGTCAGGTGTACTCAAAACTACTTATTGCAAACAGTGAAGATGTAGGTGTTCAATATTTTAATATACTAAAGTCCAATGATTTCAAATCATCGATAATTACTTCATAGTTATAATTGTTTAGGTTATGAACATCATCGAATGTGAACGCGCTCAATTGAAAATCGAGCTGTTAAATTATCCTGATTCACCGGAAAATTGTTATATCGAACAAGCTCTTGAAGAACTCTCAAAAAGAGAAGAAGAATTACTGCAAAGGGTAACGCTGATTAAAACATAATATTTTAATTTATAACTCGAAATGTTACAGGTATAATCTGTTTTGTAGATTGAATTTTTTTTAGACAAAAACGCTCTTTATAGGTGAAACTGGAACCAGAGGTTGCTTCCACGGATATAAGTATAGCGGAGCAAACAGAGGGCAATGATACTGAAAAACATCAGATGTGTCAATTGAAATCACCCAGTTCTGATGAAATGAATAATTTGACAACAAAAGATGTGAAAACTGCAGTTGAAGAAACACCAAAAACTGCAGAGAGTTTGAACAGTGTTCAATCTACGTCCGGGATACAAAAGTTCTTTTATTTCTATCAAGGTGTGTAATTAATAATACTAGATTTACTTCTCAAAATTTCACTATATCCATTAAAAGTATTTGATTTTAGCGGAGGATGGGCAACATTTATACTTACACGCAATGAACGTAAAGATGCTGGAAATGCAATACGGAAGTCTGGAGAATTCTCCTCACGTAATAACGGGAAAACTTTTAGAAAAAGAAGCGGGAAGTCTAACGGAAGATCTAAGACGTAGACTGAGATATTTATGTCATCTGCCAATAACTTGCCAGTTCGAAGTAGCTGAAATCGAACTGAAACCACCGGTTGTGTCAGAGCAAGTTCTAGCTTCATTTCAGGGTAATCACTTTTGCGAAGAAACAAATAATTTTCTCAATTTGCATTTAAATATTCACTATATTGAATTAAATTTTATAGATCAATTAGCATTAAGACATAAACGCAGACAACAACGAGAACGCGAGGAAAGAAAGAGGGAGAGAAAAATTACCGAAGAAGAAAATAAACGGATGGGAAAATACCCAACACCCATCGTGCGCATTGACTCTCAGCGACATTTTCCTCAATGGCAACCGGAATTATTGTTCTCAGAGTATGTACATCCGCTTTACAGTATGTTAAACAATGTATTCATAGTACTTACAATAGTGCAATATATATAATGTAGCCTATTCAAGACCACTTAAATATCAAGTATTAAAAACATTTTTCTTTGCAGGGAAAGTGTTCCAACGCCACCAGAATCTACAACAGTTTCGAGCGTTGCTAGTAGTCCATCTTCAAGCACGTTTGATGAAATTGTTTCATCCAATCAAACTAATAATACCAGTCACGAACAGGGACCATCGTTTGCAGAGATGTTACGAAATACCGGAACACGTACAAAGTCGCATGCTGTATGGCCATCAGTTAATTCTTCACGCGGGAAATCAAATTCAAATACGGTTGTTCAGTCGTGCTCAAGAAACGTCGAGGATGAAGATTACATTTCGGCACCGTCGTACAGTCAAAGTTTTGGTGATGCTTTAGCAGCTGCTTTGGAACAAACAAAACTGGGTAAGCCAATTTACACTAGTTTGAAAATTTTAGAACAAAACAGGATGTATTTTGTATTCTACTCTGTTTCTTTTAGAAACAAAGAATGGCGGAGGTGGAAAGAAGAAGAAGAAGAAAGGAAAAACAACCGTATTATTTGCAAATACTATGTCACATACGTCTTAATTTTTTTTTCCTAATAAGGCTTGCACTTTATGTTCTTATTTCCGAGTTTCGCGCAATTCAGTTGTTTATCACGTATTACATTTTACATTATTTCAGATATATGTTAGAAAATTTGTCAAGTCCTAGTACAAATCGTAATATATAATGGTATCTTATGAAGCTATCGAATTTTTATCATTGTATTACGAATTACTCAATAATTATTTTCTGTAGCATTCGGGCCTGTTGTGCTTGCAAATAAAATTTAATTTCATGAAAAATCTAACTGTTGATTTTATAATATGACACTATCTACCTGAAGATCTAGATACGAAGATCTTTTATTGAATAGTAACTTCGGTTTATAGTTAGTACAGTTACATAATATTATAATGCACAGATAATAAATAGTAATTATACTGTAGACTGAGGAAATTTTTTAATCAAACTAAATGTGTTTAAAATGGAATGTAAATAGTTCTAAACTTTTAGTGCAAAACTTGGCGCGTTGTAAATTTAAACTTGTAAAGATAATGGAATATTAAAAGATAATAGAATTTCTTTTAAAGTTATTTTAATTTATCGAAAAGAAATAACATTCAATTTGTAATTAAAGGAGGGAAATATATTACACAGTTTTATGCTTCATGGGATTGTTTTATTTTTTCGAAGTTCTCGAACATAGAAAATCAACAGCGGATCTTGTACCTTAACTGAATCACATAAGTACAATTAAAGTTATACTTGTCACGTATCTCGTTGAGTAGAAAATAATTTAACAATACAAATTATGTTCCTAGTTTTTACAAGGAAATAAAATAAATAAATCGGTGAGTTTCATATTAACATAAAAAAGGAAATCTAAAAAACATAAGTTAAATTATACTGAGGAACGAACGACCGTAGCTGTAATAATTCTATGTTCAATCCTCGATCCTTGCCACGAGACAGAGATCATAGAGAAGGGCAGGCACGCGAGTATAAACGCCTTTAGTCGACTTCTTCAATGGTAGGTCCTGATGAACCGCCACCAGGAGCACCGCCACCTGGAGCAGCACCACCTGCACCTGGGAAGCCACTAGGCATTCCACCGGGCATACCGCCAGTTCCTTGATACAATTTCGTGACAATAGGGTTGCAGATAGACTCCAATTCTTTCTGCTTGTGTTCATATTCTTCCTTATCAGCCAGCTGATTGGCATCCAACCACTTGATGATGTCGTTGCATTTATCAAGTACAACCTGTTTGTCACTGGCGCTGATCTTATCCTTCAGCTTCTCATCTTCCACTGTACTCTTCATATTGAAGCAGTAAGACTCAAGACTATTCTTAGCAGCGATAGTTTCCTTTTGCTTTTCATCTTCACTACGATATTTCTCAGCTTCGTTGACCATCCTTTCGATATCTTCTTTACTGAGACGGCCCTTGTCATTGGTGATGGTGATTTTGTTTTCTTTACCAGTAGATTTGTCCACTGCTGAGACGTTCAGGATACCGTTGGCGTCGATGTCAAAGGTGACTTCGATTTGAGGAACTCCTCGGGGAGCTGGTGGAATACCACTGAGCTCAAATTTACCTAACAGATTGTTGTCTTTCGTCATTGCACGCTCTCCCTCGTAGACTTGGATCAATACACCTGGTTGGTTATCAGCGTACGTGGTGAAGGTTTGCGTTTGCTTTGTTGGAATGGTTGTATTTCTCTTGATGAGAGCGGTCATCACACCACCAGCAGTTTCGATACCAAGAGACAAAGGTGTAACGTCGAGAAGCAACAGGTCTTGTACTTCTTCAGACTTATCACCGTGGAGAATTGCAGCTTGTACGGCAGCTCCATAAGCCACAGCCTCGTCAGGGTTAATGGATTTGTTCAGTTCCTTTCCGTTGAAGAAATCTTGTAACAGTTTCTGAATCTTAGGAATACGCGTTGATCCACCAACCAAAACGATATCGTGAATTTGAGCTTTATCCATTTTAGCATCGCGCAGCGATTTCTCCACTGGCTCTAATGTACCTCTGAATAGATCAGCGCAAAGCTCTTCGAAACGAGCCCTGGTGATCGAAGTGTAGAAATCAATTCCCTCATAGAGCGAATCGATTTCGATGCTAGCTTGAGTGGACGAAGATAACGTGCGTTTCGCACGCTCACAAGCCGTTCTTAGACGACGAAGGGCACGCTTATTCGATACGAGGTCTTTCTTGTATTTACGTTTGAATTCCAAGACGAAATGATTGACCATTCGGTTATCGAAGTCTTCGCCGCCAAGATGAGTGTCTCCTGCTGTAGACTTGACCTCGAAAATGCCATCTTCGATAGTCAAAATAGAGACATCGAAGGTGCCACCGCCAAGATCAAAGATTAGGACGTTGCGCTCATTGGTGGTTTTCTTATCTAAACCATAAGCAATGGCGGCAGCAGTGGGCTCATTGATGATACGTAAAACGTTCAAGCCCGAGATGGTACCAGCGTCCTTGGTTGCCTGACGCTGCGAGTCGTTGAAGTAAGCAGGTACAGTGATCACAGCATTACTGACGGTCTTCCCGAGGTATGCCTCAGCAGTTTCCTTCATCTTTACCAGGACCATTGAACTCACTTCTTCAGGGAAGAAAGTCTTCGTCTCTCCTTTGTAATGTACTTGGATCTTGGGTTTTCCACCATCATTTATAACGGTGAATGGCCAATGTTTCATATCAGCCTGAACTGTAGGGTCTTCAAACCGACGTCCAATAAGGCGCTTGGCATCTAAAAAATTAAACAATTAAAATTATAATCAACAGTCAAAAAATTGTTTTAACTTGTATTTGCTTTTATAGCATTAAAATAATTTTTAATTTCTGATTGAAAAAAGATGATCCATATATATAATTATAATAAGAACCAGTATCCAACCTATTTAAAATAGAGAGTTGGGAAATAATAGTTATTTAATAATTCATACCAATTTAAGTAGATCAAATAAATAATGAATATATAATTTTGATATAATCAAAAATGATAACAGTTGGATTAAAATTATAACCTAATTCCTAGTTTCATATCGCGAGATAGTAACCGGATAAGGTAATAAAATGGCGTTCTCTAGTGGATATGGCCTTAACCTAACAGCGCGCGTGCTCGCCCCAATATATATAGCGCGGTTAGTTGTATTGACCTTCCTGCAGTCTATCATGTTTAAAAATGTTCCACGTGTATTTATAAAATTTCGGAATCTTTATAAATTTTAATTACAAATTATTTTCATTACATTTCGTTGTAACTTAAAAACTTTTGTATTTATACTTGTTCATTTTAACTTCGGAAATAATTTTCATCATAAAAAGAATTTAATTGTTGGATACTTTAAGCAAAAACAAATGTATACAATTTTACAAAAACCTTTAGATCAACGATTCAACACAATTTGATTTGCCAGAAATAAAACAGTACTCTAACACGCAAAAAATTCTAAAATTATTTTAAATAAAGATATTTACCGAAAATGGTGTTGTTGGGGTTCATGGCGACTTGGTTTTTGGCAGCATCGCCGATTAACCGTTCGGTGTCTGTAAATGCAACGTAGCTAGGTGTCGTGCGGTTTCCTTGATCATTGGCGATGATTTCCACTTTTCCATGCTGGAATACTCCAACACAGGAATAGGTGGTGCCGAGATCAATACCAACTGCGGGTGCTTTGGCCATCTTTGCTTTTCTGCAAAAATACAAACGATTATAAATTTTCGAGAATAATAACTCAGCTCGGATGTATCACGATTGATGATGCAGCGAATATGACTGGAGCTGACGTAAATAATGGATCACACACCTTTCTTTGTTCGCTCGTAAAAATTCGCTTTCAAGGATAGTGAAGAAGTTCTTCGTTTGACGATTCGCAACGTTAGTGAAGAGCCCGCACTCCCGGCCCCGTATATATTACATTCCTAGAGGACGCTTCTGGAATGTTCTTCCCGCTCAGGCACTTTATATCAGCCAATCAGATTTCAGCTTCGGACAATCTTCGCGCTCATTGGTCACGTGACACCGACTACGTGTGTCAACGACGAAATTTTGCAACGGTTATCGATCGCTGTAATTCTGCCCAATATATAGCAAACATTTTTAAATTTTACTTTCTTTACCCGGTAAAAATTGCTTCGAATTTTTAGGAATATATCTGAAATAACGGATGTTCGATCAAAATCGTCTTAAAAAATGATTTTCTGCTGGAATGGCCGATAATACGGAAGTAGGGTGCGACGAAAGTTTGAGAAATATCTAGTAGCTAATTCTAGAAGGTGAGCGACCACTCATACAAGGAAACGTGTAGTTTACAGCCATGTATGGTTATAGGTCATACATTTTTCAAGGTCTCATAATTCTTTTAACCTTTATGGATTAAAAGTCCATTTTTCCAGTTTGTAACTTTTCACATAGGAAAAGCAATTATTTCGACAAAAATAATGCTGCCAAGAACAATACATTGATTCAATATCAAATGCGTATGAAATAATCAAATTGGAAGGACAATTAAATACAATGAAAATGCTGTATCGTTACTAATACGATAGAATAATTGCTAATGCAACTGTAAGACTGTAGGATTTCACAAAACAAATATTTTTACAATTTCTTCAGTTCCATATATCACTATAATATATTATCATCTTTCATAAATAAAATGTGAATGAAAAATTTGAACGAAATTAGTTGAATGTGATTTCATTTTCAGTTTCATTCTACAATAGTGTAAAGTAGCAGCTATGAACTTGAACTTCATTATTATACGGTAACTAACATCGCATGATACAAAGGTTAGATATATATATGTATGTATGTATGTATACAGAATACATATGACTATGTATTCAATCTTTATTCGCTATTGCAGTATTTCCTCGTTGCCAAACTGAAACAAAGTATTTTATTACAGACATCAGAGTGGTGTGTCGAATGTCATATTGTGAAGTAGTATCAAAATAAAAACTTCAAGATTTCCATTTATAAGCGTTCCTTGAAATTCGCATGGTCGTGGGGAATACACACACACATGTATGTACGCATCGTTCAGCAATTGTGACGCACGAAACGTGTATATAAACTGTTCGTTCTTCAAATAACGAAAATATCGTGAATTAACCCGTAACTGGCATGGTGGTTGTCTTTTTGCATATAAAATACCGTGAATCTTATAGCACTCCGTAAAAAATGTATATACATTTACAAATTAATTAATGAAGTAATAGCAGGTAGTGCATTAATGTACTCAAATATTTACATTTCAAATTTACGAACATTCAATATTCAAATTCCAAATCTTCTATTTTTCAAATTTTCGAATTAAAAATCTTTGAATAATGAAAGATTTGATTGAAAAATTTTCGGATACTCAGATCTTCGGATTCCACATCTTTGAATGCTCGAATATTTGCATTTCAAACTTCAAATAGTTAAATTATCTCAATCTAGTTTTATATGCTTATCTTGTATGTTGTGAAATATGTATGTACATATATTATCTGTACAATGTCATGAATTTGCCATGTCCATATGTATCATATGGTATATAACATATAAAATAACTATAAGACATATAAAACTATATTGAAATAATACGTTTATTTAAAATTTAATTTGTTTGTGATGCGTAGTATTGAAACGAAGGTACAGGCATGTATTATCTGATTTTAAATATCCGTTTGATAAAACACGTATCAAGATAAAAGCAGTTTATGTTTAGTCGTTTTATTTATCAGAAACGTCTAGACTCGTTGAATTTAAGAAAAAATATTTATTCTATGAGGGCGTTGCCTATGCGGCAAAGCGTAGTGCATGTAATCGATGACGGCAAGCGTTGCAGTAGAGTTCGCGAGCTGTGTAGAAACTTCCAGTACAGTCTCGTACAATCATGCCACATCCGTTCAATACCCTATTGCACGTGTATACATATTTGTCGCGTCACTTTTCCCCGTACTGTATCAGTTTTTAAAATGAATTTATATCGTATACTGATTACTCATGCACGTGGAGCGAATTGGGTACTATTCGAATAACCTCCAAATAAAAATTTCGAATCAAAGGAAGATTTGAGAGTAACAGCTACTTTTTGTACTTAAATAGAAATACATTCGAAGATTTTTTAATAAACATAAAGAATAAATACGAAATAACCATAAGAATAAGTATTTAAATAAAAAATTGTTGATTACTTTTAGAATAATTTTATTCTACTCGAAATTTTTACTTAAAAATCTTTGGATCTATTATTAATGTACTCATCATTTTCGAATATCATCGTTTTGTTTGAAATTTGTAGTTGAAGATTCTTTGAATAATATCCAACTCTGATCATTTATACTTGTCTGTATTATTCAAGCTGTGATCGATCTGAATCTGCTTGAACTAACATGCCCAGGTTACTAATCCAACTCGTCTTGGCTGCTATAAAATGTTTACAAAGAATTCAACAAGGACAAATATGTTTTCTTTTGGAAAGAAATAAAAGTTAGCGTTTATACAGTACTTCTTTTTAACGATTTGAGTTTATTATATAATTGTACGATCGAAATTACTACTTAAATTTTTTATATTAATTTATAGTTATTTTGCAATTGTATTACTCTATACTTAGAATTTAATAACACTTTCATTTTTGTAAAAATATGTGTTAAATTAATAACATTCTGTTTTTCTCTTACATGGAAAAATAAACACACTGTTGTTGAATAGAGGTAACTAGTTATGAAATCGATTTCCGTGAATACACGTAGAATGATGCTATTCGTATAATAAATGTTAGGAACGTATCATTTCAAACGCATTTTGTAGATAATTGGTTTTGTATATGCGATTGCATACGGATATTATTACTAAGCTTTTAAATGTCTTTATTTAAATAGTTCATTAAACAATAATAAGTAAAACAACATTTATAACATCAATTATTTTTTAAATAAAATTTTGCTATTAAAAAATCAAGAATTGTCTGTACTGAAGATATATTTTAATATTAATCATTTTACAGGAATAGAGTTATATCTGGTATTGGTAGTTACAGTGTCAATATAGAACGAGCCCTACAAAACTGAAGACGTATCAGCAGTTAGATGCGACATTCTTCGATTATTATTTGCATTTTCAAAGGATCACCGTCTGTGCCATATTGATTGTAAGGCTTCTGAAGAAAAGGAGACAGCACTGGCAGGTGTACAACTTTAACGGTCTTCTGAATGTTACGAAGTGCACGTTTACGTGTATTTGTGCAAACGCATTACGAAGCACGATTCGTGATATCCGTCTAATGATAAAAAACTGCACATTTTATCGTTATTTGCAAACGTACAACGCAAAAGAGTTTTTGCTATTACGACTAAAATACTTCATATATCAGTAAACAAATTATGTTTTTTTTTATAATTATACATGTGTAGGAAATAGTTGAACTAGAAATTAAATGAAAAGTATGTAATATAATATTTCGTAGATATTAAAACAAAGAATATCAGATAGGAACTAAATTTTCTATTCAATTTTCTTAAATTGTGTTTTCATAATACAATATTCATAATATAAATGAAAATGTTAGTATTTAAAAATCTAAATAAAAGTCTATTTGCATCTTATCACTCAATTTAATAAAATTTTATCAAATGAAGTAAATACAAGTCTGTTTATTTTCGTTTTCGTTCAGAAAACAGATTACTTGAAATAAATGACCTCAGGTAAATGTAGCAATGATCCAAGAAGGACACGCTTATTTTAATGGAAGATGATTGTACTGTGTATAATGAAAACATATATTTACAAGTAAATATATTTTCAGTTGATATTTAATTAGTTTTCATGCATATAAGTATTTTATTCTATATGCAAAATGTTAAAACACAATTTTCCCACAGCTATTTCAATTGAACTCGGTCGGTAATGAAACAATTGAAACCTGACCACACATATTATAGAATTCAACAAAATTTGTAGTAAAATCGATGTGCATCATGCGTAGATTAAATATTAAGTATTAAATAATCTATTTATGATTAAATAAACTGTAGTTTAAGTTGAACTTTTTATGAATAAATTTTTATTATTTAAAATAGTGTACGCAGTTCGTAGACATAGAAATATAAAAATGTAGTATGAAGCTTTAATTATCGAAGTCCAGATTTGATTGACTGATTTTCTATTTAAAAATTTTTAATTTGTACTAAATAACAGTTAGTTAAAATTTAACATTGGCTTATTTCATCGTTTTGTCGCGCAATGGCTTTTTGCCCTAACAAATATGCTCTATTCTTATGTTCTTATGTCTATGATACAGCGCTGTATTTAAAGGCGGTTTTGTATGTCACCTAACCTGATAAATTCACTGGCCACGTATTAATAACATGGCTATCGGCGACATACATATGGTTCAAGACATGTAATTTGCGATAAAATAGTGATGTGATTTGTTGACAAAAGAAGTAAATTGTAATACCTTTGATTTCGTTCAGTCCCGAATTTAATTCAACGAACGATATGGAGGTTTTTTTATAGTTGTCATCAATGTGTTGTTAGCTTTAAATGCTTCGTATTTTAACCTGTAATCTAACTTGCCGGTTAGAACCAATTCAGCAAGTTATGAACTTGATCAGTTCCAAAAAATTGAGCATTACTATACAATAAGAAAGATGATTTCAGGATGGGAAATATACTTTTTGACTTTATCAACATTGTTGCTTGCTTGTTGCGTGCAAAATCTTCAGAGTCTGGAGGTAATATATGCGATAAATGCTGGTGGAGGATCACACACTGATAGTTATGGAATTCGCTATGCTAGAGACCCTTTAATGGGTAAAGTTGGAACAGCGTCTGATTATGGCAAGCAGTTAATTATCGGACGCGTGAATGCCATTGATCAAATACTGTATCAAACAGAACGTTATCATCATAGCACTTTTGGCTATGATATCCCCATTAATGAAGATGGAGATTACGTTATGATATTGAAGTTTTGTGAAGTTTATTTCAACTCTCCTAACATGAAGGTACGATCGTGTTGCTTTATAAGTAAAATATATTGAAAATATTTTGAATAGTCACTTCATTTAAAAATGTATTTTCAGGTGTTCGATGTGGTGTTAAATGGAGACCATACCGTTGTTACTGACTTAGATATTTTTGAAAGAGTTGGTCGTGGTATAGCACACGATGAATATATTCCATTTAAAGTTCAAGCTGGAAAATTAATATACAACGATGAAGAGTCTGATATACTAGCTGGAAAAATCAGAGTGGAATTCATAAAAGTATTACAATTATTTGTATTATTCTTATACAGATCTCTTATTAGTTTTAGGGTTTAAATATATCTAATTAATTAATTGCAGGGCTACAGAGATAATCCAAAAATAAATGCTATTGCTGTTGTAAAAGGAAGTATAGAAGGTATTAAGATTGCTATATGTTTAAAAGAAAAGGACTTAGACCATATTTTATAACTGATTTCAATTATTTTCAGACATACCACAATTAGGTCCAATTCCTCAAGAACCAGAAGAGTATCACAATATACAAGAAGATGAAGAAGAATCTACAGTTCGTAGTCGACACACAAGTGGTCCAAGAACTCCAGATCCTTATTCAATTGATGATTCTTCAGTAATGTTACCAGTCTTTGTAGCTATTGGGGCATTTATTCCTTTATTATTTTGCCTATGTAAACTATAGGCAGCAAAAATTCTGTGCACATAAATGCCTTGTACTTAAGAATAATAGTGTTCTAATCATCTTAGGTCAAATTAGCGCATGAGAAGCTGCCTATGTTGATTCTGTACATAGAAAGAACATTCTTGTTTTTAAGCTACATGATTGCACTTTATTGAATCTGTTTATTATTAATTTAATGAAATGAACATATCTATATATATGTTTTTGTACAATGAACTACTAAAATTAAGAACAGAACTAGAGACTTAGAAAAGGTGGGGATTTGTGCAGTCATGACTTTTGTTGCGAATTTAATGTGTTCATTCACGAGTTATTTAATTTTAACGATAGGATCAAGTTAGGAATTAGCGCAAAGGTTTGCACAGATCTTATTCATCTTTTCTTCTATAACTCAATTCCAAGTATTGTACATATGTTGCAAGCACATATTTATTAAGTTTAAGAAAAACTGGTAACTTCATAGGAGAATATATCGAACTTTGATACTAGAGCAACCAAAACCGTCAAAGTGGTGGGTTTCAGACTTCTTCTTTTAAATTATAATAAATATTAAAGGGATTTTTCGTTAAAATGTATATTGATGTTTGTGTATGATGGATATAGAATGATTATGTATGCTAATTTATTTTTCATTGTATAACGTCCAACGCCGGTTGCTCTAGTGTTAAGTGTGCTATGTAATGATTTTGCCATACGCACATGTAATAACGTTATAAGTGAATTTTATAATTTAATATCGTAGAAAATGTACGAAATCACTATCTTAATTATGTTTTGAATAATTTTTATGTGAAAAGTTTATTTATCTTTATAATCGGTACGATTGTATTTAGTCAAAAATGGGAACGAATCCAATAGTCCGTCAGATACCAAAGTGATTTCACTCTTTTGCAGATAAGAGCAAATAAAGCTGTTATTATTGTCCTAAAACGATTTTCATTAATCCCCATAATAGTGCATGCATCAATAGTATGCGATATTCCCACATTTATCAGAAACTACCATAAATCTACTTAGCCCACAGATCCCTACTCTTTGCTCAGCCACTATTTCCATGTAGACATGAACAGAACAGAACCGCCGGTAAGGTAGCGAATTACATGAAAATAGTAAAACATTCTTTTTCGAGTTGCCAAAAACAATTTTCATAGATGTTTCCTTTCGCAAAAAGAGCTTATTTGCAAAATTTGGCATGATTCAGAGCATGACAGTTTTCCGAAGAATAGCCGAAAAAAGAATATTAATTCGTTTATTTGAAGCTTTAAGCGCACCCTTATGAATGTACAGAATTATACACACACATATATGCATCGGTGCAAATTTATAAAACGCAATCACATATGATCTGACGCAAGACTAACGAGTAGATCAGATAACGTTAAGGTAACAATACAAATAATCGTCGAAATGGACGGCTTATCGGAAAATGATAGTTCTGATAGTAGCGATCAATTTACAATTGATTCAGAGAAAAGTAATTTACACTCGAAATTCTTCACCAAAACAAAGTCTAAGTCTAACAGAATTACATCTGATAGCGATACCGAAAATGAAAGCACCGATGAAGAAGATTTCAAAGATGTCAATCAAACAAATAATATTGAACTTTTCACTCAGGTTTTAAAAAATTTAGAATATTCACAAAAAATTGGAATCAACGATGACAATAATGAAAAAGAACAGTCTGAGGACTGTCCTGTATTGTCAAAGAAAGAAGAAAAAATACAAAAGTTGAATACAGAAACACAGGATGCGTCTTTTAATGAAATAAATGAACTTCTTCTTCAGGGTGAAAGCAGTACAAAATCATCACGGAAATCGAATTCTATGAATACTATAAAAAATGAAGATGTCGAAACTTCTAATGAGTATACCATCCCAAAAGATGGTGTTAAAATAACTTTACCTGGTACAAGTCTTATATTCAAGAAAAAGAAAAAGAAAGGAGGTCCAGACTTAAAAGCAATTTTGAGGAAACGAATAAGAGCTAGTGAAATATTGATGGAAAAAGTAGGATTGCTTTGTTGGTTAGCCTATGGATTCTTTTTAAATCGCCAGATTAATCAGCCTGAAATAATGTCATCTGTATTGTCTTTAATTTCGGCTTCTAATTATCCAAAAAAACGAATTGATCTTGTATATTTAGAAAAGTTTACCAAATGGTTTAAGCATGTATTTTCATTTGAAACCATTGAAACTAATGGTAATAAACGTATAAATAAAGAAGTATTGTTAAAGATAATACAGGAAAAGAAAATTTCTGATTATAAAGAACTTGTACTATTGTATATTGTTGCATTAAGAGCTCTAGGTTTAAATTGTCGACTGGTAATATCTCTTTCTCCACCACATCGAGCATTATCGAGTGATAATCCATTATTTAAACCTGACTCGAAAGGAGAGCAGAGCAAATCAAAAAGTAAATCTAATGTAGCTAAAGAAGGAAATACATCAAAAAAAGTTAAGAAAGAGAAAAAGGAGGAAGTTGATAGTACAAACATAATTAAAAATAGTCTAGAAGCAAAGAAGAATGCTAATATGGAAGCGAAAAAAAAGGCAGCTGAAATTTTACGTTCCAAGCCACAGAAGAATACAAAGAAAAACAAATCTGTTGATATCAAAACTGATAGCAACGCAGCTTCAACATCGAATAATAAGAGTAGCGATACAAAAGATGAATCTAAAATTATGGATCAAGACAAAAGCACAATAAATTTGAGACAATTAAGATCTCGTAAGGTAAATGCTGCTTCTAACGATAATACAGCAGTACCAGAAACTGATGGTACAAAATCAAAATATTATATAAAAGAAGAGTCTACTGATTCTGAAGCAGAATTTCAACCTACACCAAAACGTCCAGCAAGTAAGAAGAATTTGGATAAGAAAGAAATACCAAAAGCTTCTAAAAGTAATAACAAGCGTAATACAAAATTATTGTCTTCTGATAGTGAAACGGATGAAACAAATAAAACAAAGAAAACACAAGATATTTGGGCTGAAGTATATTTAGAATCAGAGGAAAGTTGGATTTGTGCAAGTGTAATGGATGAAAAGATCCATTGTGTGACAGATATATATGTGAGCAAACTACTGTTATTTCTTTCATGTATAATTATTTATGTGACAATAGTAGTTACGTTTCATTACAGAAAAAAGCAAAAAAGCCTGTATTATACATAGTTGCTTGGAATTCTGAGAGTTTAATAAAAGATGTGACTAGACGTTATTGTCCTCATTGGCTTACAGTTACACGTAAACAACGTATTGATGAGAAATGGTGGCATGAAACTTTATCCTATTGGAAGGAAAAAGACACTGCTATTTCTAAAGCTGAAGATGAGATGTTGTTACAAAAGTATGTATTTAATTAAACACTTATCTGTAAGAAACTCATATTTAATATTACATGTTTTTTTAGGGAATTGGAGCAGCCATTGCCTAAAACAATTGGTGAATGCAAGGGACATCCATTGTATGTAATTGCAAGACATTTACTGAAATTTGAAGCATTATATCCTCCAGACTGTGTACCACTAGGACACACCAACACAGGTGATGCTATTTACTCACGTCATTGTGTGCATACACTTCGTTCAAGGGAAACATGGTTGAAACAGGCGAGAGTCGTAAAACCTAAACAAGAACCTTACAAGATAGTTAAATCTCGTCCAAAGTATGATAAGGTAACATATTAATTCCATACATTTTTCATTTGCAAATACTTTGTATGTAATCACAATAATTGAATATAGCTTTCGGGAACGGTAATTAAAGATTCGGCATTAGAAATATTTGGTGAATGGCAAACTATGCCATATGAACCACCAGAAGCTAAAGATGGTATTGTTCCACGCAATGAGTACGGAAATGTAGATTTGTTCCAGCAATCTATGCTTCCAAAAGGCACCGTTCACATAAATCGTAAGTTGTCAAAACGTCTGGCTATTTTATTAATTTTTCAGCTGTTATGTAATTTGCCGAAATCTCGCTAGGCACTCCACGATTAGATAAACCCCATTAGAGAGGCATAATTTATCCTGTGTTATGATCATTGTATTCATAAAAGAACAATATTTCAGTTCCAGGCCTAAATCGTATTGCTAGAAAGTTAAATATTGACTGTGCACCAGCAGTGGTGGGTTTTAATTTTGGATGTATGGGCGCGGTACCCGCTATCGAAGGTTACGTTGTTTGCTCAGAATTTGAGGATACGTTACGAGAAGCTTGGGAAGCAGAGCAAGTTGAAGCTGCTAAACGAGCAAAAGAGAAACAAGATAAACGAGTTTACGGTAACTGGAAGAAGTTAATTCATGGATTACTCATAAGGGAACGACTGGCAAAGAAATATGAATTTTCGAAAGAAGATAAATCGGTTGCCCCTAATAAACGATCAAAAAGTAAAAAAGCAGATGCGAAGAAACCTAAAGTTTCCTAAGTTTCTATATTTATAGAACGATCTCTTTTATATTGCACAGGAAAAATTTTCAGTTCTTAATTTATATGCGAATGAAAGGAAAACGATGTAAATAATTAAAAAGTGGTTGCAGGACAACTTATACTCTACTCAGTATTACAATTACGCGATTTATTGTAAGATGTACAAAATGTACAATATTGTGATATACATATATTTCTAAAATAGATATACTCTTTGTGTGTTTGTGATTAAGAAAAATGTTAATATATGCATTTGAAGGATTTTTAACTTTCTTCGATATTGTTCTAATCGATTTTTTGTAAGTTAGTAAATAAGAACAGTTGATATACTTTGTTAAATAGTTCGTTTGTATGCATGGGTGTGTGTGAAGGAATTATGAAGTTCTTATTACATAATGCATATGAAGGAAGCAATTTTTGTAAAGCAATATATACTAATAAATTCTTATGTTTCTATATGTACTGTTTGTCTAAAGAAAAGTGTAATCATCAAAAGATCACCTAATCATGTTTGATCTATACCTCTTTCCGCCTTACACATAAAAACGTGTGTCTATGATATCATCCAATCATATCGATTCTGTATTGACGTTTAAAGATTTAAACTTTGTGTATACATTAAACTGATGTGTTTACTTTTAAAAAGAAACAGTTCTATAACTTACAAGTATATTTTTATTTAGTGAACGTATAAAATTATTTAATATAATATGGATCAAGAATATTTTTCCGATATGTACCAATGGTAAATAAATTCAAATAAAACATTAATATTTCTGAAGGAAAAAGTACAGGTTAAGTTGTACACACGATTGATAGAATTTACATTTTAAACACTCTATTAATAATTAAAATTACATGGTATTACTTTCAAATGCGTCATTTTTTATTCATTATTTAATTCATATTTTGTTTGTAGGTTTGAAAAGTGTGGAGTGATATCGAATATAAGAACGCATCTTCGACAGAATTTAATAAATGCGTTGAAAAGCAAAGATTTCACTTTAAAACCAGGAATTCCCAAGTCTGCAAAACAATATATCTACGATTTACTGATAGCAGAGTATTTGTTGAATCACAATTATGCTTATACTTTATCCGTATTTGCCAGTGAAGCGCCTTTATTAATAGACTTTTCTAAAAAGACAGTTCAGTCTCCTGAGGATGATGAGAAATGTAGTACAGAGAAATTGCGAAGTGATTATGTATTACATGCTTTAGAAACATTAGGTATAAATCCCCATGATCCTAAGGGACAATATGTAATATCACAATATGTTGAAAATGATATGCCGCTTCTTTTATGTATATTAAAATGTATCACAATGTTCTCCTATAACATGCATAATGATGTGCCACTAAAAGAGAAGGTATTTCTGTGTAATGAATGCACACAAACTGAATTTTCTTGGCAGTCACATAATGTACATGTAGAGAAATTAACTATGTTGAAGAAGAAAATAATTATGCATAAACAGATAGTTAATCATAAGTTGCGTGAAAGGGAAATTATGTTAAAAGAACAAGCAGTGCTTATTGAACAACAACTTGAAATATTAAATAAAAAACTGCAACAAGTTCAGGTAATAAATATCAGTCATATGAATGTTAAGTTAAATTTCAATGAAAGTTAAAAATTATTTTAATTTTGGTAGGATGTTATGCATTCACTGAGTTTAAAAGAGAAACATATAAAAGAAAAAAAACAGAATAAAGAGCAGCAAATTTTACAAAAAGAAATGGAATTAACATTGAAAGAGAAATTATTGTTACAAGAAGTAGATAGGTAAGTCAATGTCTAAATGTAATTTATGTATTTTTATGTGAACAAGTATTTCATTATAAATTTTGTAGATTGCAGAGAGAACAAGATGAGCGCAGTAAATTGGAACAAGATCTAAAAAAGTTACAAGAACAAAAGCGGATGCAAACGGAACCTTCAGTAAACAAAGTATCTTATCTTATATTTAAAAATATGGAAGTACAAACGGATGATATAGACGATATTATACAAAGGGATAAGATCAAAGTTCTTACTAAAGAGAAGGAAGAATTAACAGCCCTTGTACAAGATCAGCAATCAAAGATTGAACAAATAACACAGCGAGCTCTTCAGTTATCTCATCAAATAGAAGAAATACGTTTATTAAGACCTACCAATATAGAAGTTCCAATACAAACTGTTAACGCAAATACGGTTGTCAGTGAGAGTAGTTCAACGGAAGATATTCTTCAAGATGCAAAGCTGAGACTTAAACGTTTAGAAGAAGAAAGTTTAAAGGCAGATCAGTATTATTATAATTTTATCAATAATTCATCATGACGTTACTTTTATAGTAGCTCAATAGCAGTAAAAAATATACATAAATTTTACAGTACAACATTATTTATATTAATTTTGTTATACTAATTTAATTTCCTCAGTTTTTAGAGGAAATCTGATACGGCAATTTTGTAATCAATGAAAAATGAAATGACACAAATAGCACGTAAACGTTTTTTATTCCAGTTGCTAGTTTCTATTATAAATTATATAAAATTTGTATTATATGTACAAATCTAAGATTGAATTGAACGTGTACCAAAGATCTTTTGTTACCTAGTTTATTTTATAAAATTGGACGTTAATATAATATACAAATTAATCGCTATTTTTTTCTTTATTATTATTCGAATTCTACCTTAATTACATGCAACACCAAACGTAGTATATAAAATGTTAAGTCAAATTTTGTCCATTGTTGTACATCATCTTCGCTTGGGATCCGAACTCCTTCTAGTGCTCGTAGTTAAGGATTATACTTAATTAAGACTATATGATAATATAATGGTATAAAAGCAATTGATATTTTTTAATGTGTATAAAAAGGATATTGTTTGTCCCGGGTTTCGCGACCCTCCCGTTCATGAGTACGTTCCTTTGTGTAGGGTGACTTTTCCTGAAAATATATTTTTACATAAATCTTTTGAATGCCATGGTTTTCTGCAATTGGCGTTTGGGTACTTGATAGTATCACCTAGTTTTTCTGGTCTTTGCTATTGTCTCCCATTTCGTCTTTTCAATGTACTCGAAGCGGACGTCTTTATCAACTAAGGGGTCAAGGAATAGTGTTAGAAAAATGATTAAAAAGTTAATTTATGGGTAGAATGTTGGGATAAATGCAAATTGTGATGTTACAGGATTTACAAAATGTGTAATATGTCTTTGTAAAATGTGTAATATGTCAAATATTTTCGTCAAAAAGGGACATTTATGCGCGAATGTCTTCTAACGTGTACAGATATCAATTTTACACCGGGAGTACAACTAATGACCTACTCATGAAAGTACTAACTCTATCATCAATGACTAAACTAGTTTCTTTTAAACATGATACTCCCTATCTTTGCTGGATGAAGAAAAGAAAATGCAAATTAAAACAACTAACCTTGTTGTAATGATGCTTTTCTCTGTGTTCGGGAATATCACCGTTTTGATGTGCTCCTTTTGCTAAAAAATAATCAATTATTGTTCATAGCGAAACGAAGATTTTAAGGTGGAAGAACAAACAATTACCCCTTTCGTCATCTTTTCTTCTCTTCTGTTCTGTTGCAACTGCGGATTCATCTGCTCTATCCTGTTCAAACACAAGAAATGTATATACACATTAAATAGACTATAATTATTCTATATTTCAAACTTGGGATATAGGTATCTGGAGGTTTTATACTATAAATATAAAACGCTTACCCTTTTCCGTCCCAATTTCTTTTCTCTACGCAGTTCCTTTTGTTCGTCCCTCATTTTACTTTTACTGGATCGTTCTTTTTTATCGAGACTACCATCTGTCCGTCTTCCCTCCTGTTAACAGAAATAATCAAGTTAGAATATAGTATTTTAAGAAAAGAAGTGACAAGTCAATAATCCACACCTTTGGTACGCTTTCAACTTTTCTTCTTTTGGCATCTGGAATTAAATATCAACATTATAATTTATAAGTAAATCAAAGTAGCGTCTCAACAATTTCTGTAACTTTTTAATGCAAACCTCTATCTGATCCATCCTGTGTTGGCCCAGAGCTAGCACTACTATTAGATACACTAGAAAGATCACGGTCTAAATTGTCTACTCCACTTCCGTAATAATGCTCTTCCTGCAATTATATATGGATTACAGAATGATGTATTTTTAAACGTTATCTATCAATTTTTATAGTGTATGCAATTACTTTATAATATTTTCGATCTTTTTTATCCATTGAGTCTTCTTCTTTAATCTCTTCCTTCTTTATATGTTTATCCTTTGCTTCTGAACTTTCTTTGTTCTCTTCCTTTTTCCTAATTTTTTCCGAACTTTCACTATGTTAAAGAAACAGCAGACAAATTTTAATTTGTTATTATTAACAAACATTTGTATATTTATTATGTAACTTACTGGTGCAATTGACTGGATGCAGTTCGTTTTTCTCGTTGATCTTTATTTTCTTTTTCTATTCTTGTGTCTCCATTGGTGATTTCTTTGTTTGATATACCATCACCAACTTTCTCCGACGAATCGTTATTTGGAGTATCTTGTGTCTTTCCAGTCTACATAAAAATGATGTGAAAATAAACTGCCTGATGCAGTATTCATTTTATAAAATGAATCTAATTATGTACCTTATCTCCTACATGATGAAAATCTGCTTCACGAATCATGTTTGGTGTTTTAGCTTTTAACTGACCACTATATGAGGTAGCCAAAACATGTAAATCCTGACGCTGACCACGTTCTTCTTCTCTCACTTTTTCTACTTTTCGTTCAAGAATTTGAGATAACTTAGCCAAAACAGGAAAATGTGGTAATATTTTGATTAATATTATTAAAGAATTTCTTATTTGTACATAATCCTTGGAATCCAGGCAAACCACAATAGCCTGTAGAAAAGGGAAGTATAATGTTAATATTCCCAGCTTTGATTTCTTAAAAAATATCATATGCACACAATACCTTTGTAATTTTGTAATGCCATTTATGGCACACGTGTCTATAATTTTCAAATCCTACCATGTCGTTTGCTTCAGAAAATTGATTACTAACGCGAAACTTCGTTACGAATCCCGGATAATTACTACATTCCTGAAATAAAATATGGACACGTAACAATTTTTGAAATTAGTTTAAAATACACGAAAAAATATACCTTATCAAATATGGCTTTTTCAGAGTGCCACCTCATCACTGTTTCCAGCATAGCGCACAGAAATCTCCCGTAACGATTTGCTTCGTTTTCAGTGCATGAGGTAACTGAATATGTTATATCACAGAAGAGCTGGAAGATTAAATTTAATTTAATTATTAATTACGCATACGTTCTATTAATTAATTGTACTTACTCTGTCATAGCAAAGAAGTGTCGAGAAGTTAGCGGTTTTTAGTGAATGTATAGTGTGAACAAATTTGGCGCAGTACATGGCATCTACGGTGGTAAATGTACACCGAGGAAACAGACACAATTGTAGGAACTGTGTTATCGTTTCATTCTTTGCAGATTTTGCGCTTCGAGATAAGAACCATGTATCTTTCTCTTGCCTAATATGACAACATTAATAACGAAATAAGGCTATGAACTATCTTTTTTCTTGACGTAAATATACAATTTACCTTAAATATGCAAAAACTTTCTCAACGTGTTCCTCCTGTTTTCTCCTTTCGTCTTGCAATTTCTCAATTAAGGTTGTATATCTTTCCTGTTCTTTCTTCCCTTTACTAACATTCTAGAATAAATATATAAATTGATCGTCAGTATTTATACAAATTTTCTACTTCTATAAAGAACTTTCTAACGCACCACATCTTTGGAATCGGCACTTTGTGCCGCAAATTGTTTCAATTTATTAATTTCCCTTTGATAACTTTCAACAGGAACATACAAATCATACATGGACAGTGACCAAAATGTTACTAGGAATTGTGGAGAGATATCTTCCCATACTTTTAAAGGATGTAAAGGTCTAACGGACTGAGCAACTGGTGCCATTACAGCTTGTGCAGCTTCTGCGTATTTTGCTTGTTTCATAGCAGTAGACATTTTTTTGTAATTTGGATCAGCTTTACGCAGGGCATCGTACTTAATCTGAAAACGGTACGTAAGTAGTATTAAGTACATTAGAAGTCGCAGAATTTATAAAATTACTTACATTAATAGCGTGCACAAACATTGGTCTTGCAAGAAAAAATGCAACATCAGAATGTATGTGATTGTCTTGGAGCATAGAATGTATAGAAGGAAGTCTTTCCACGTATTCATCTACGGTCATTGTAGAACCCAAAAATGTTCCAAATTGTACTAATGTATCTTGGCATTGGTCATACAATTTTCCTACAATTTTACATTAGATTGTGCTTTCATAGTTCTATCAATATTATTAGAAGAAAAAGATGAATTATAAAAGTATATTTACCAACAAGTTTAAGATGTGACTTATCTGTTTCTCTATATACGACACAATGTTTTTGTTGTGCCATTAAAAGACACAGAGCCACAGCAAGATCATGTTCAGCAAGAGCTTCTTTCAGTCGTTGAGAAGATTTTTTTGTATTACGGACTTGACTAAAGTAACCGGCCTGAAAAATTATTGATTTACTTAATGGTGAAATTATTTGACGAGTCATTGTTATGATCGAAAGTTACCTCATTTTTCAATAAGTCTCCACCTGCCATGGCATTCAGTTGATCTGAGGTCATTTCTTCGGCAGCTTCAATACCTGCCATTTTTTGTACTATTTCTTTTAGTATTAATAAATCTAAGCTGTAAACAAAAATAAATAAATCGCTAAATTACAGAGTATCCAGAAATTTTAATGTTCATCTCTTGTTATTGATCCTATTGTAATAGGATTTGTACTAAATCCTATTGTCCTTCTTTTAACAATTTTAACAATAATAGTGCAAGTGAACTATTAACATTGTTTCTTAAATGTATGATGTTTATATATTGGCATAGTAAACCAATTAGTTTGTCTTGTTTTATACATTTAACGTTGTACAAATACAATAAACTTTTTCCACTGTTTTCTTGAAAATTATTATAAAGAATCCTCATTTTATACTTTTTATTGCAGAGATCCATACACTTGACTAGTTTTTATTCCTCTGAATAATATTTTCCAAAGCTACAGTTTATAAATATTATCCTGTATTTTACCCATTAACTAAGATTTTAACTATTTTTCTTTTTTTTTTTAACTTTGAAATACCTAGAAAGAAAAAGCATAATTCAAAACACTGATATATCTTCATCATGCTTTAGTAATATTGCTTAAATAATAATTAAAATCAGCTCTATAAATAAACATTTTCATTTACCTTGTCCTTCTAAGTTTTCATTTTATTGGTGGCAATATTTTTGGTCATTTTTTAAATGTGTGTAAATCATTTACATTCACATATTATAGATATTCAATAGTTAGGTATTTTTATGGACGATTTTTCAATTATTTAGTCCTTTTCATTATGTTATATTTACACATTCTTTATTACTGTTCCATATTGAACTCCAAATCTCGTGATTACTTCGATCGTTACTTTCATTCAATCTCAGTCCCTTCTTCAAAGTTCCTTTTTGTTTTTTCTCTATCTTTTATTACTGTATCGAGCTCCTTCCACATGTGAAAACATGCAAACATGTTTTTTAAAACTAATTTATATTTAATGACTTTAAAATGCTGAACTCTTGCTTTATTCTGGTTTATATAAATATGTAATAGTATATTGTGAATTAAATAATCTGAAGGTACAAAAATCTTCTCAAAAATTATATCAATCTTCTTTGAGCTTTGTCGTTTGAATATTACATGAATCAGTAAAGAACAAAAATATTTTCAATATTTGTGAGAAAAGATGTGTTTAAAAGAAATGAAGAGAGTACTGTATATTGCCACACATTTGAAACAATCATCGGTAAATTTCCTTTGTAATGAAAAATTTGTAAACTTTATTTATTCAATGTACTAGGTGTTTCCATTTTATCAACTATTACAGCAGAGTGATAGTATATGTATGTTCACTGCAATTAAAAAGTCTTCATAATAAATATATTACAATTTAACTAACTTCTTTCATATATTTGTGAGTATTAAATATTCTGAAATTACAAACAGTGGATCAAATTTGTATTTCATCTCGTTTTTCAATGTCTTCTTTGCCATATTACACCGATATTTAATTAAGGTTACACATATGAATGTGTTTGTAAAGGTATCGAATATGTCACATTAATGATAATCTTCCTTTTAAAAAAAGTATTAATTTACTTTGTACATCTAATATTTGAGAAACAACGCAACAAAAATAAATGAAAAATTCTATAGAATCTGGACGAAGTTATTTGTCTTCTGATTAAAAGATACATATTCTTAGACTAAGAAAAATTAATTTATCTTGTACAATGTACCTTTTTTGTGCTTTAAGTTGATTAGCTACATACTGCAACAAACCCGTAAGTTCGATATTGTATTTTTTAAATATGGCTCCACAAAATGAAGCAAGGGACTGTAACCACAAAGATATACTGGTGCCATCATGTTTAAACCTATCCCTATCAGCACTAGCTAACGCTTCCACAAGACAATAACCAAGTACGTCATACGAAATATTTGTCAGGTATTTTAAAGAATCTACAACAGGTCCTGTAACACATCAAACAATTAAACAAATTAGAAATATAAGTACTGAAAAATGTACCATCTCTCGGAGATTCACGTACCTATAAGATTATCATACAACTGAATTTGTATAAGAACATAATCAAATAATACACCGGGCGAAGAATGCGTCAATTTGCCTATTGATCTTCCTACAGGTTTAATTGTTTCCTTGCTTACTCTCTTCATAATTGATTTAATTTTCTTCTGTGCATCTGCTCTTTTCCGTAGAAGAGCAGCGTGTTGTAAGGGTGTATCATTTTTCCAACGGGCATACAAACAATACCGATTCTGATATGGGTAGTATTTTAAAATGTTCCACAATTCTTCAGCGACACAACAATTACAATCCATAAAAGACAACGAAGGTAATAACGCTACGTCAAGAATAGTCAATACGTCATAATATAAATTATTATTTTTATCCACTGGTTGCTTATTAGAATCTAGTGGGCACTGCTTTATAACTGCGTGACATAATCTCATGATTTTGTACATTAAAACAGGATCATGATGCAAATTTGGGCCAAGAACTATGAGCATTGGTAATAATTGATCATGTATGTCTTCAAAATTTTCTATTGGTTTTGGTGCAAGAGAACTCTTTAGAGGAGGAACTCTTCTGCCTTGTAATTTTGGTGATATGATACAATGTCTGAAATATATGGTATTACGGTGTAAAAATTGAACAGTAATCGAAGATTTCAGTTAACTTACTTGCGATAAACGGGTTCAATAAGAGATTGAATCATTTTACACAATGCTAATGCAATAGGACGCTGATCTGTAAGACTGTGCTCTGGCAATCGAACAAATAAGTTTTGTGCTACCTCCCAAGCTCCTATTTCCAACAATGCTTCACATAATCCGAATTTCTGATTACTCGCATATTTATCCTTTTATATAACAATAGTGTAAACAAAGTTATTTGAATACCAATATTGATTAAAATGAAATCATATGTATGTCTAGATACCTGTAGATTTTCTTTTTCTTCCTGTACTTCTTCCTTATCCTTAGTAGAAATTACGCTTAATTTACGAACATATTCTTTTGCCTGTTTCATTGCCTGTTCATGTTCTTTGATGATAGTTTTATCATCTGGTACTAGCCAGGGCAATATATCATCTAACTTAATAACACCATGTTGCAACATAAGTGCAGTGACTTTTTGCAGTGAGAACGGGGTAGCATTGACCATAGAACAATATTTAAATCCTAAAACTTCACAGAGTACCTGCTGATCACTCATGTAAGAACGAATTAAAGGAATAAAAAATGCATCATCCTGAGGTCGATTTTCAAAAGTTTCTAGTAAAATATCGAGTACTCTGTTAGGGTCAAGATTAAAATATCCTACAAAAAGAACATACACGTAATGTCATATTATGTATCAATCAAAATATATTAAAAACGTACCAATAAGAGATTTAACAATTTCTAGTATTGATGCTACTTCATTTTCTGGACGTTCCTGATTCAATTCCACTATAAGCTTAGAGTATCCTTCACTTTCCTCTCTGAATAAATTAAACTTCCGTTGTTTGTAACTGTAAGAAGTATACATTTTATATAGATTTTGTTTCAAATACAATTAATAATTGCTAAAAAGGATGTACATACTACAATTTTGTTTTCACTTTGATGAATTTGGTTTGAAAACTCTTATTTTTTAATGTTCCTACATCTTGTAACGTATCAATTTCTAAACGTTCTTTTAATATCCTATCTGTAAGAAACTATACAAAAAGCATATGACATCAATTAACTGTGTCATTAATAATTTTGTTTACATTATATAAATAGTTCAATCATTCTTGGTATCTTAAAATGATACCTTTTCTGATTCTTTTACAATGTAATAGAAGTTATTCCTTTCTTCGTTAAGTGCTTCTGCATCAATCAGTGTAAATATGTCCACTATTGCAGATGGTATTGCTCCATCGATATTCTGGAAATAGATACATATTCCATGTATGAAACATGTGTTATTACATTATTTTATTTAATGTAATAACTTTTACAACTCATAAATTATTAATCTTACCATCAGTTCACCTAATGTCTGAACTACATTGTCCCTTTTTATGTTCCCATGGATTCCATTTGTTATTAATTCGTATAATCCTCTTCTCCATTCTAAAAGTAGAAACAATACCACACAAAGATATAAAAAACTACAAATTTATAAAGCACTTGTAACAGGTTGCACAATATTTCAAAATCATGAGTCTAACATATACATTAATTCTAAATAAATAACTGTAACATTAACATTTATGAATATTCTTTATTTAAAAGTGTAGATAAAAGATGGATATAATTTAATGCTGCTAATTTATTCATGGAATTGAAAATGTTAACAGAATTGAAAATGTTAACAGAATTGAAAACGCGGAGGCAAAGTACATTTAACATGAATAAAGTGTATACTGAAACTCGTGCTACAGGGTAAATTCGGGAATTGTTGAGATTTACCTGCAGTGTTGCCTTCCTTAAATTTGTGCTTGATTAACTTGAGGCTGCAAACAGTTGTTAATTGACAATTAACTCTTCAGAAGAGCGAGAAACAGGAGAGATAAGTTGCAACCATCAATTGCACAGAGTATGTAGTATCAATTCAATATTAATCGAACGCACTTCAGACGTTAACGCGTTAACCACTTACAAATCATTTTTTCCATGTTTATCCCATGCTTTCCATATTTCTGAATTCCACATTTTACCAGCCATTTTAATTCCATGAAAAGCTTTTTACGATTAAAAACAATTGTATTAACATCACAGGTTAACAGACTCCATTTTCCACTATTGCAAGCGTCCCCGAAGCTATCGTAGCGCGATCTTTCTTATACCATAAATTATATTTATCATAGTAAGAAAGCTTTGTTATCAAAAACCATCTTCGATAATAATTATTTATAATAATAAAGATATATGTATATATATTATAATAACCGAACATGTGTGTTATAGCGAATCGTATATATGTTCTGAATTACTGGATTTCTATACTCCGAATTTCCACATTCATAAATCTGCATACCTATTTAACTAGTAAAAAATTGTATTAACCGATAAATTGTAATTAATAACTTGTTTTACAATATTTTATATATATATTTCTGGTTTATTTATAAAATAAATAAAAAGGAATATTTTCTCCCTAACATTACATAAACCCAATGACTTTAGGAACCCCAAGAACTCGGTTCTTTTACATCGGAACCATTAGCAGGAAAGGTAATGTCAGTTTTCAGTAAAATAGAATCCTGAAACATCTGGCTGTTAATCTTGAAAAATAAATAATTTTTAGTAAAATTCTATTAATTAGTTAATGTAAAATAATATACACTTAATATCATTAATATTATTCCATTCGACTTACTGTACGAGTCAATTGGACATCACCGTCTTTTTGTTTACTGCTTTATCGATAAACATATAATCTAAATTAGAAAAATATAATTTATTATTTTAAGGCACCAATAAATTAGTTTTATCCAATATAGAATTTATGTATTTGTTTTCTGGTTGTCATCTGTAATTAGTTTACAATTTAAATTGTAAGGTTTGTTCATAATTGTTTGGTTATGTCACGTTGTCATGCTAAGTCGTGCACTTTGTTTTCAGTACAAAATGGCCAGATCTACAGAAAAGAAGGGAAAAAGTGCTATCAACGAGGTTGTAACTCGTGAATACACTGTAAATCTTCATAAACGCCTTCATGGAGTTGGATTTAAAAAGCGTGCTCCAAGAGCAATAAAGGAAATCCGTAAGTTTGCTGAAAAACAGATGGGAACTCCAGATGTGAGGATTGACACCCGCCTCAACAAACAGCTTTGGTCCAAGGGAATCAGGTAAATTTCATATTTTCATTGATGAAAAGTAATTTGAAGTTATTTGCAATAAAATAAAAATGTCATATGATTTTAGGAATGTACCATTCAGGGTTCGTGTCCGATTAAGCAGAAGGAGAAATGATGATGAAGATTCTGCTAATAAATTATACACACTTGTTACATATATACCAGTAGCTACTTTCAAAGGTTTACAAACTGAAAATGTTGATGCCAGTCAAGACTAAATTCTAATTAATAAATAATTTTCATCAACTCCTGTGTTGCAAATTTGTTCAGTGTATTACCTATTCAAGTTAACAACTAACATGTGGACGATCAATTATTACTTGTTAGAAATTTGTTACAGTTTTTTTTCGAAGAGTATTTCTTTTGAATAAGAAAAAATTAACATTGAAATCTGTTTTTGCTACATAACAAATTCAGTATTATTCTGTAAGTAATACTGGAACTTCATACACCAAAATCCCTATTATTCAACAAAAAATCGTATTTGATTCGTGCAGTGTGGCTAACTTCAGTAGGTACCCCACCAATTAGTATTGGCCCCACTGCTATACACTTTTTATTACGTGGTCATATATATGGTGGACAAAAATAAGTAAATAGGAGAAAAGAAATGATGATGTAAGATAGACATAATCAAATGATGTCCTGCAAATTACATTCGGTTGTCAACAAATTTCCAGAGCTACCAAGTTATCAGATCCTTCGACTGCATAAGAGCGAAGGAGCACTTGGTCTCAACTAAAGAATCTAAAAACTAGATCTCCGTATATATAGTCTCGGCGTCACAAAAGTTGCAACGCGATTGCGCGTTGCCCTTGGTTACCAAACATTCTTAACCAATTAGAGCCAACATGCGCAGAACGAACAAAAACTTGTCGTCTGCCGCGTTTGTTCTTCCATTGAACGAATAATAACTGATTTCTATCACTATTTACTGTATCTAAAATGGGAATATTTCTTGCTGTGTTTGGTAAGCATGACTAGTAGAAAAATGCTATATAATTATCTGCTAACTTCAAGAAAGTTTATTATTCGTTCAGTTTCTGGCAGAACGACAGTGTTACGGTTCGAATAGTGTACGTTGTGAAAAAAAAGCAGTGAGTGTAAGTAACGTCAAGTAATCGTACGATTGAACTTTGGAAATATTGTTTTTAGATTAATTAGCTCATTCTGTACCGAAATAACAAGTTTTATCTTTGTTTATGCTTCTACTAACGCAAGTTCTTAATCTTTTATTAAAGCTATGAGCAAAGGCTTTTCGTATCGCTTTATTTACATGACCTGCAGCTGCATTTTGTTTTCTTCTTTTAATCTGTTATATTGCATTTTATCAAAACGTAACGTTTTTTTATTCCAATGCTCCAGGTGTTTGCGCAGCTACGGCGTCGCGTCTCACCGAGGTTACATTTGCATTCAATAGCGTTTCAGTTAATAAAATTGGGGTTCCATTGTTTATTGTAGCATGGGAGAAGCGGTTGGCATGTGCGTGATTCTTTCGCATCATTAAGAACCGTCTCACACACAACAAGCTTGAGTGTTGCAATTATTTCCCTCAATTAATCTGATTTAGTTTGTCAATGATCGATCATGCGATTAATCCGCTCAAACAGATTCTATAATTAATTCTAACATAGTGAATGGAATTTCACTGACTAACAGAAAATCAGGAAGTTTCGTAATTTTCATGCTTCTATTAAATTATCTTTTTATCAGTCGTGCTATATCATAATACTTAATCCTTTTCTCGACCGATTTTATATAACCATTATAGAAATCTTATTATATTTAGGAAAAAGGAATTATGTCAGTATGATTTTTATTTTATCCAATACATTGATATTGTATAAAAATATGTTATTATTTCTTGTAATACATCTATATATCATTTTATAAACATTGTTTTAATTGTTTCATTAATTTAATAATTTTAATTTCCCTTTTTTTTTACTTAAATATATTTTTAAAAAATTAGGTAGTTTTATAATGGAAGGAGGTGGTGTACTTACGGCAGAGCGCAGTCCAGCACGTGCGAATCTGCATGTGGCTTTTAGTGAAAAAGGAGAAGTAAAGGAACGCAGAGAGAAATTTCTGACAGCCAAATATGGGTCCCATCAAATGTCCCTTATTCGTAAAAGGCTTGCAGTAGAAATGTGGTTATTTGATGAACTAGAAAAATTATATGAATCAGTTGTAAGTTACAGATGAAATTTTTTTCCAAAGACAAATTTTGTACAGTTTCAAATAGTAACACGTATCAATGTTTAATTTACAGAATGAAAGTGGTAAAAATCGAGAAGTTGAAATTGACATTGATGAACTTCTTGATATGGATAGTGATGAGCATAGACGAAGATTTTTACAAGTATGTATTCACATATACAAGTAACTGAACATCAGTCAATATGTTTATAACTTTATAAATTATTATTTTGTTTTATTTTATAGGATTTACTGGTTGATACAAAGAAACCACCACATGATATAAATGTAAGTGTGTAGATACATGTGTCTTGTTACTTGTTGCTTTAATGTTATAACAATATTCCTTTTCTTACAATTTACTCAAATACTTTGTGACTAATTTATTAATTCAGAACAGTAGAAGGTATTGGTACATTTACTATATTATTGGAATTGGTATTGGAAGAACAGTAGAAGGGTTTGATGTAGTGTTACGTAGTGTTTCAGGAATAGCTTTTGTACAAAAGTTAGTAACTGTAACTAACATGTATTTATATGTTCCTTTCTATGTTTCAGAAATTCATTAATGATTTACTTGAAAAAGCTAAAACACTTTGAAGAACTTTTATGTTCTTTTATGATATTTACGTGTTTGCAAGGACTTTTTTGAAGCATTAACAAATTTGCTCAGATTTGGAACGAGTCAAAGACATATTTCAAGCCTTATCGAGTTGCGCAGACGTGACTCAAATGCCAATTTATCATTACTTGGATTGAACTTAAAACGGGGAAAACATCAAATTATTCTAGCGTATATTATTTCATATTGAAATCGTAAACATTAGTATCTGACTTATCTCAGTACAATGGCTAACTTTGTTAGTTATTTATGTGCGCATCGCATATCAAAGTAATAAACCTCACAGTACACAAACTGCCTTGCTGTACGATCCATCCAGTGTGATGTATAGTAGAAAAGTTTGTTCTACGCTCTAATTTTGTATGCCTTCTATACTCCATCATTCATAGTAATATTTATGTTGTTAAGGAATTATTAATTAACAATACTTCCAAACGCTGTAACTATACCAAATGATTTCTATACATATCCTACGTTTATTGAATTATCCCAACAATTGGGTTAAAATGATTAATACCTTTATGTTTTAGCGTAATGAATTAATACAATTTTATTTATGTTAGAAGGTACTTTAAGGGAGTAATTTGCAAAATGTCGCATCAAATGCTTGTACGAATTAAAAAAAAAAATAATTCTATTTGATATTATAATAAAAGCGTGTATGTTTCAGATGATATTATCACTGGCATAGTAGTAGTTAAAACGTGGAAATGACACCTATCGTTGCTTCGGTACCGAATCAGTATTTGAGAAAATTGTTGTTAAGCAGAATTTTAGTCTGACGTAAGTGTTTCTTGATTAAATTTGACGATAATGATTGATTAAATTTCAACATTTTTGTTAGGTCGTTAGAAAAAAAATAAAAGAAAACACAAAAACATTCCTAAATTTAGAAAAATAGATTCTACGGTGTATTAACATTTTTTAATAACTTTGTTACTTATATAATCATGTTGTTAATTTCAAGATTTTAAATTCATATTTATACGTGTTATACTTGTTTAAATTATTAAGGAGGAAAGATCTATCATTTTAATTGATCTTTAATTCGTATATTTGTCTTGAAAAAGGAACATGCAAATACTCTGTTTTAATAGACTCATTTCGATAAACTGTAAACATAATATATATTATTCATGTGATGTATAGTACAAATGAACGATTATGTTATGAGAAAATCACCGTCGCGGCAGAGCGCAATTATAGGTGACATTTATACGCTTTGTAGACAGTCATTTAACATACGAGCTATTGTGTAAAATGTATCAATAGTAATGTAAAAAAGGAAGGATTCGAACCCGAAACTTCCAGATACTTGGATCTCTTGCACCGGATGTATCTCTCATAATTACTTAAACATTATACCAAAAGACTGCACAAAATGGAATTTTACCTTCCTCTTAAAAACTAGATGCGTACAGAAATCACAACGGCAAACAAGATGATGAGATAGACATATTTATCGAGGATCGAATACATAATATTGGATGTTGAATGAAGCAAGAAGTTTAGCAGATGCACTGGCATAGAAAGTTTTGTGTTTTTTACGCTGGATTAAATGTAAAGCAATACCCACAATGTGATCACTTGAGCTACGCATTCATGGGAAAGGAAACAGAAAAGAAACTGTTACGAGGCTCTACAACTACCCGGTATTGCGAAGAGCAATATGACCATTGTAGCGTTTTCACTCCCCAGTTAAAATTGTGGAAGACAACAGAAAAAAGAGTTTTATCCAAGCAAGGACTAGTGAAATGTATGAATCATGATTATTTATGAGATATTAGGGTGTACAGAGATTCACCTGCCACTCATCGTTTGGCAACATGTGATCTTTGTGGACTTTCGTCATGGGCATAGAACAATGTGTTTAGACTTTCTACCTTTAAAAACTTCCATACGATGTAGGTGAATAATGTCGTCTAATTAAAAAGCATTGAACTCGTCTTGTCACCCGTATACATACATACATATACATATATATATATATATTTAAAACTTTATACGACGGAATATATGTGAATGTGTAATTAAGATTAGGAATAAATCTATATACAATAAACCTTGATCTCATTAAGTGCAATCATTGACGTGTTTGTTCTACTAGTTGAACCGGGGGTCATGACATTTGATGGGTGACTATAGCGAACGAATACGTCAGAATTCAATCAGAGTTTATTGTATTAGAAACGATACAATCAATTGGTGCACTTGTGATTTAGTGTTGTAAAACAGTATGCGGTCTTGCGATAGAATTATGTTTCATCGAATCGAAATTGTGAAGTTTTGAAATTTTATCGCCGAAAAACAAACGATAATGTAAATCGAGGTTCTTTACTTTTTTTTATTTCTGCATTGCGCGATAAATAGAACTAGGATCAAGTGCTTCTGCGTGTAAGGGTGCGTTCAAACTGAACGAGCAAGAACATTTTTTCGTGCTCCTTTAGTGCAAAAGTTTATCGAGCGAATGTTCGTGAACTTTAAACTAAGCGTTCGAGTGTTCAATACGATGAATTGAATCACGTCGAATTGAGTCGTGTCAAATTTTATTACGTTAAATTGAATTACATCGAAATCGATTATAACTAATTGTATCGTGTAGAACCCATAGAGTCGTGTTAGATTAACGTACAAGCATTCTTGTTAGAGCATTCGCTCGCCTAATTTGAATGCACCCTAATGCTTGTGTCGGTATGCGAAGATGTTTCGTAATGCATCGTTTCGGCTTGGTGTTTCTAAAAAAAGAAAAGCGTAGGAATTCATGTGTAATTGGAATGATGTATCTCTAGATTATTTTCTCAAGTGATTCGTTTACAGAAAATGAGAAATATTCGATATCTCTAGGTGGAAATGTAATTCTAAATGGCACTGGAATTTCCCATCTACGTGTGAATGTTCATCTGGAATGTTTAATGTTGTAACATTGAATCAAATTAATCTACGATAGTGTTAAGTAATGGAAACGAGCACTTTTACACAGGATAAAAAATCGAACTTCCATATTCATCGCGTGATTCACGAGAAAAAGAAAGAAGGAAACCATAGACGTTTTAAAATCCCTGTCCCCTATGTTTTAAATTGGCGATAGTACCGTTTCTATGAGGAAACAATATTTTGCATCAACATGTACTGATTATGTAAGAGATTGTATTTACTTGCACAAAATAACAATTGGATAAAAGAAAAATTAATTATTCGTTCCTTCCTCGTTTTATCCTGTTCTATCACAATTAATTTTTAAAATTTGACTAACCTTAATTGATGAAATTGCACATACAGTATTAATAAATTATGAATTTATTGAAACATGATTACAAATAAAAAATACATTATAAATTAACACCTTTAAAATTCATTTTGATTTCCATCAATCAGTCGGTACTAGAATAAAATCGATGTTTAAATACAATAATCTTACTGAAAATATTTATTCATCAATATGGGACCAGGTTTCACATTATTTCAACGAATTATATCAAAGGTTTATTCATTATATTATACAGTTATAGTGCATGTAGCGAATCGTGATACATATTTTCATAAAAAAGGCGGCATGAACAAAGATATATGATATAACTTGACGTAAATAAATTTGCTTCAAATCATCGGTCATGACACTATACATCTTGTTCTTTCGCTTCTCGACATTCGTAAAAATATGTCACCCTACCATCGTCTGCACTAAACGTCACAGAATACCAAGTCAAGCGTAAAACACGTTAATCGATCGATTTTGCAATTGAAGCAAAGAAAAGAATCGTATAAATACTTTACATTAATGATGCTTCGAATCGTTACGGTACTCTTATGAATTCCGGATGCCAAGTGCCTGTTCTAACTCTGCACGTTTCTGTTGAACCTTCGTGTAGAAGTATCTGCAAACAGCTTCTTGTGCCCAGGGTTGATAATAAAATTCTGCCCTACGTTCCTCTTCCGGATTACCAACAACGTCTATCATCGTTTTCAAGTCTCTCGTTTGGGATATAATCCACTTGTTAATAAACTGTTGAGGATCTTTGGCAAAACTTAGGAAAAATTCTCGGTTTGTTTTCAACTGATTGATCGTTTCGACTGTTTCGTGAATTTTGTTATCCAGACTTTGTATTTCCTGTTGACTCGCCGTTGAAAGTAGAAAGTTGTTCATTTGAGTTTTCAATGTGTCGTCGACTTCTACGTCTATATCATAACACGCAGTCTGTTTTGTTTCTGTACCTATAATTTGGGGCATAATAAAAAAGTTACATTATAAACGGCTATTGTTTTGTTCAACTTTTAACACTTAGAATGTTAAAGAATCGAATGTATCGGGTTACCGTACAGCTCAAATTATCTATTGATTATATATACCTTCCACGCTAATAACATGGTTTATTACAATAGGATCAGGCGGATGAAGTAGCGGATTCAGTCGTTGTGGTATCTCTGCAAATTTCATTCTTGAACAAGCAAATATTTGTTCCAAATACTTATCACAGTTTATGAATTCCCTTTCATGACTGTCCTGAAGTTTGTGTGTTTTAATATATTGCCAGAGCGCGGAGATGATGACAGGTCGCGTTTGCGTGTGTACTCCTAAAAGTCGTGCTAATCTGGGGTCTAATTTAAACTGCAAACGAAAAAGTGTGTTTTTAAGTCTGGATCCTTCATTCAAACACCAGTTGGAAGGAAGTGTTTGTAAACTGTATTACTTGTAACGGCTGGTAATCAAGGAGCAAAAGAATAGTGCATCGAACATTCTTATCCCCAGGTCTTTTCACTTGGAAACCATCGGTTTCTTGCGTCGTCAATGTACGATGCCATTCAACCAAATGATTATCAGGTCCATATAAATCTTTATCCAATTCTATAACTAGACTTTTAAAGAATGAAGAAAATTTCCTTTTTACCTAGAAATTAAAATATTAATTTGATACTCTTAATCTCTGTTTAACATCTAGTTACGTACATTGCTTTTTACCTTATTAGGATCATTTTTTGTATCATCTAATAGACGACCTTCGACCCTAAGTTCCCAAGACGCAACAGAACCCTCTTCTCCCTCTCCAGCTTCTTTCGCTGGATAGAAGGTATTGGAAATAAATATTCGTAATTTTCTTTTCTGTTTCATGGGACGTTTCAGTGCTTCTTGTATGTCTAATCGTTTCCGCATTATCGTAGCGTCTAATTTTCTTTCAAATGCAAGTAAATCCATGTATGCTTGAGATTCTGGTACTAAATCACGCACTTTCTGTGGCAGTATCTTATCCGCCAATTTTTTCTTCTTCTTGGATGTGGAATGTGAAAAATCACTGTTCCAAAAATACCTAAATGAGTTTGTGTAAAAATCATAGATTCAAAAATCAATAAACCAATTTTGAAGCTTATGAAATGCAGTGAAGTTCCTGGTAAATTTTTAAATGGTATTTTAACATTTGTGCCATGATGAACATAATCACAGGTAATTAAATGCAAAATCATAAGTGTCAGTAAACTAGTTTCAAGAAGAAAGAATCTTTAATGCAGTCATCAAACGAATTATTCAACACAACAAATTAATGAGCATAATGATAAATACATGAATACAAAATTAATGTAAAACATGCACCATTGATAGACTTACGGCTTTTGTTGTGACATAGGTATACGTTGATCCGCGCTCCTCTTTCCAACTGGTGGGGTAGGCATTGGTCCTTGACGCAAATTCGAATATGGCTGATTCCCTCTGATTATACTAGCTGGACCAGGGCCTGTGGTTGCCATTTGGGGAGGCGGAGTAAACCCAGATCTTTGCTGCATCTATATACAAATTTAATTTATAGACTCTGTTATCATATACAAATTAATAACATCATACACAATATACTCACAGGAAAATTTGGACCAGAATATTGGCGTAAATTTGGAGGTACAGAAGATGCTGCGTATCTTTGAGGCGGTGGGCCATTATTCCCTGTATTTGGTACAGGAAACCTTTGCGCCATGTCTCTTTGGTGACTATCCTAACGATTGAAACCAACAAGCTCTTTATTTACATACATATTCGTGTTTTGTTTGTAGCTTAATACAGAAACCACTTCATGTAAAGTCATTCGTATTTCGTTGTACAGTAAGATCACATGAACCATTACTGAAGTATACAATCTTTTATTAAACACGTAAATTTATTTACACTTTCTTGTCATACATAAAATTGTTTATTTATATGTACACAAATAACCGATAATATCTTTATAACAAATAATACACTTTACCTGACAAGTTAACTATGAGAAAACAAACACATAACCTTCAAAGGTGTACTTAATTATAACTCTACATAGGTTACAATTAATCACACTATTTTAAAAGTACATTGACATCGATTCATTGAATAATCAAATTCATAAAGCGAAGTAAATAAATGTACAAAGAAGACAGATATTAAAAACACTGTTTTCGGAGCTTCTCTCGGTTGTCCGTCAGATTCCAGTACATTTTTACATCACAACACAGTTGACTTAAAAATGTTTCAAACAGTGAATTTCTGTGCTTCGATGCGAATCAGACTGCGAGGAAAACGAAGAAAGAGGAAAACGAGTTCGGCGAATAACGAAAAACCACCTACGTCTTCAAAGTTTTTGTCCACTTTCTGTGGAGGCTGCTGGAAAGCGGTAGATCACGCACGGATAATTTTTAGGTTCAGTCGTTCAGAGGGCGCTAATGTCGGTTAGAGTTCATATGAATTTTCGTATTGGTTGTATTTGGGTGAAATGTAGGCTTGTGATAAGGGTAGGTAAGGGGTAAATGTAAGAGGAAAATCTACCACTGGTTTTTGGTTTAGAAAAGCCAGGGAGAGCCAGGGAGAGCCAGGGAGATCCTAGGAGATCCTAGGAGACCCAGAGTCATCCAAATAGAGTTAGTAAGATCCAGTAAGACGTGGAAGGGCAGAAAATCCCACGAAGAACAAGGGAGGACCTAGGGAGATCCCCTAACTCAGCCTAACTCAAAATGTCTCGTTTGCAATAAAATAGTAAACGTTTCCTAAAACCTGCTCAATTGTTTACGTGGATGCAAATTCTATGAATTGTTTACCTATACATCGACACCTTGAATTCCTTCTAACATTAAATAAATGATTAATAGATGGTAATAATAGAATACCTTGAATGCCACCCCCGCGAGTTACATTTTCATGAAACTAATTAATCACGAGATACAAGGATTTAATTTTGGACAGTTCATCTCTAAATCGTCTATAAATATACAAGGAAACTAATTCCTTAGTCTAGAAAGTCTTAAAGTTAAAATTCGTGACAACAATGTAAGTTACCATCGCACGTGAATTTATCGGTAATTATCTTCAAAGTTTACCAACAAAGTGGTTTCTCATAAGAATCATGGGGGCGACAAATCATCCCGAAATAGCGAAAATCTTCGAAATCCGTTAAGAAAAGTTTGCATTTCCACGGAGAGGGGAGACGTATGGAAGCATGCAGAACGCAACGATTATATTTAAACTTGACTCACTAGTCAGCAATTTCGCCAAATGATCAGATTTTCATGCATATCGCCGAATTAAGAAGCCGAGACCTGCAGTTTTAAATAAATATTATCATGTCTCGGTAAATTCGTAGGACAAAAGGCGCCCTATACAGAGGCGCCCTCTTCAAGGCGAATTTTTAAACCGATTTCGCGCCTCGTTGCTCTATCTCTCTGCGAGAGTTCCACAAGAATTCAAAAAGTGGATCACGTAATAATAACTCGGTCTATATAGCGGCTGGTTTATTTAAAGAAAAAAACCATCGACTCTTTACGCAACTTGATTCTGTTTTTCCTTTTTATCAGAATATTTAGAGCGCCAGATGCAGGCGAGAAGGGTCGTTTCTTGAACGCTTTGGATTACGACACAGCGGATGTAGATGAAATTTAGTACAAATACTGTTTATCCGCTTCAAATTTTTTTACTGCTCTTTTTAGAGAAGCTTCTTTTTGGGGTTCTTATAAATTTTGATAGTTACTCAAGAATAAGGGTGCAATTTCAGGATTTCAATTATTCCTTTAGGTCTTTCTTCAGGATTCTACACCCCTAGATTTCTATATTCTTAGATATACGTATTCTTAGATACATAAGGATCCATAAATTCCTAGAACTCCAGACATTTAAACCCTCATACTTTCAGATATTTATTCACCCAAGATTCCTTTACTTCTAATTCTCTATATTCGTAGTTATAATTTAAAAAGAACTATGTTACCTCGGAGACATTTAAACCCTTGTACTTTCAGATATTTACTCACCCAAGATTTACTCCTAATTCCCACGTTCCTAGTTATAATTTAAACAGAATAATGTCAGAGACATTTAAACCCTCATACTTTCAGATATTTACCCAATATTCCTTCACTCCTAATACATACATAGTTATAATTTGAAAAGACACTTACCCCATTTCTTTCATCCTCCATCCAATGTCCCCATCCTGTAAAGGAAATCCGTTCCTCAGACCACCGTGTGTACACAGAGGGCCAAGAGGCCGGCTAGCAGATTTCCCGTAGGTCGACAATTACACGGTGAATGATCGTCGTATGTGCACCAAGGCATACCTTGGCAGCCGTGATTTTGGAAATCCTACGTGTTGCCCTCTGTCCAAGTGAATAAGCTGCTAATATTAGATGTCTGAAAAGCGTGGAAAGCGCGCACATGCACACATAGCCGGGATGTCGTCTTTTTTCGACGCGGTGAAACATGTATACACACGGGTCCAATCGCATTGGACAGCTTCGTCGGAAGCGTGGGCCGTGTTCCCGCCATCGTGCTGGGGGTATAAGAGGGACCAAGCCACGGACCAAGCACTTCAGTCCTCTGAAAGAAACAACACAAGGTACAAGGATGGCTCTTGAACGTCAAGTGCGCGCCAAGGTAACGAGGAACACGAGGATTGTGCATCGAGTGATCATTGGAACATGGTGGCCCGTTGTGATCTTGACATACTTGGACAGTTCAGATCGTTTTTTTGTGACATTGCGTGATGGAGATCAATTTGTGAAATAGATCATCGGTTCCAATGGTCCCAGACTCGGAGGCCTCGGTAGGTGTCTCATTGGATTTCTCGTTGCAGATCGCTGGAAAGCGTAACCCGGAACAGGAGAAGGAAGCCCAGGAATGGATCGAGACCATTCTTGGCAAGAAGTTCCCTCCTGGTGAACTCTTCGAGGACGTGATCAAGGATGGCCAGGTACTGTGCCACCTGATGAACAAGATCTCCCCTGGATCGGTGCCTAAGATCAACACCAGTGGTGGCCAGTTCAAAATGATGGAAAACATTAACATGTAAGTGAACTGGATCATCCTCAGCTTCGCTCATTAAGCCTTGGTTGCTTTAAGCCTTCATTGGTTGCTCTATGTGGATCTACTTTACAATATGACCGGTCTTTAGGTTCCAGAAAGCTCTGAAGGAGTACGGGGTGGACGATGTTGACGTGTTCCAAACGGTCGACTTATGGGAAAAGAAAGACATCGCACAGGTGGTGGTGACCCTGTTCGCTCTTGGACGCACGGTACGTGAATTTGAGGTTCTCAAGGTTACTCTTGAGGACAGTACTAATCTAGTCACTATGTGTGAAGTACAATTGGTCCAAACTAGTTTACACCTAGTCATCTCCTTGAACCTAAGACCTAGCCAAGTCTTAGGTAGATTCAAGGATCCTTAGGCTTTTCATTATGATCATGAAAATAACTTGGGCTTCATTTGCAGACATACAAGCACCCAGAGTGGAAGGGACCCTACCTGGGACCGAAACCGGCAGACGAGTGCAAACGCGAGTTCACAGAAGAGCAATTGCGTGCAGGTGAATCGGTGATCGGTCTGCAGGCTGGCTCCAACAAGGGCGCCACTCAATCCGGCCAGAGCATCGGTGCCACCCGCAAGATCCTGCTGGGAAAGTGAACCATCGATCCGCTCCCGTTAGACCCGAAAATTGTGTATTTTGTATGTACATGTATATACGTTATGTATTTATTTTGTATTTTCTAATTAAACCATCCATACACACATATATCTATTGTTTACGAACGAGGTAGTAGAACCTCTATTGTCTGGACATATCCTACATCCTGCTTTTTAGATATTTTTAGAAAATAAATCATTTTATAGCAAAAAGCTGTCTCGACTTTTGGTTTGGAACTCATTGTTGCGGTAGAACCTCGCTATTTTCCTGCGCTGGGGGCTTTCGGGGTGGGGCAGGAAATTTTCTTCGCAATTTGTTTTGCTAAGGCAGTTTCTAACTGGGGTTTATATAGCAGGGAAATATAGAGGTACTATTGAAGAATACACAAGTATACACAATAAAAATTAATAGAGAAATTTTTATGATGTAAAGAATGAAAATATTGTAACGGGGCTTCCTCGTATGGGGACACGGTCCTGTGTGAATGGATCCAAGTTCTTAATTGATTCCATTAATTTTAAGCCAATAATTTTGTCATCTGTTTCAAAATACAAATTGTGATGAAAACAAGTGTACTAGTTATTCGAGCATGTCCTCATTAATTACTTGGACAAATGAGGCCAACACATTCCCGAGTTTTCTAGAATCTTCCAAATGAAAATACTGTCTCGGCCAACGCGTTGAACGAAGTTTTACAATATCTGGCGGTGCTAATAGAAACATTTGCGTCCAGATTTTCTTTGATCTTTAAATACGCGGCTTCCTTGATTTATCGAAGTTGACTGTTGCGTTCTACAAATTATGACAAAGACCCAATTCCGGAGAACGTTGCGTACAACAACCCGAGGAAATCATGGGGTTTGATCAACTGCTGCATCGACACGTTTTGCGATGATGGTTGAGGTTATGGTTACACGTTCACGGGATATAATTAGATCGGGAGAAATGAAAACACTGTAAATCCTTGCGAGAAGGTTATAATAGCCCACTGAAAATAGAGATCACATGTGTTATGGTAGAGTAAACGAAATTGATGCCATTTGGAACGTTTGGGTTTCAACCAAGTATTAAAGGATTCGCAGTTTTGGGTCCTTCTGAGCCTCTTATTTACGTTAAAATGTAATCATACGATTTTCGTTTAAAATAATTACAAATTGCAGTAAACGTATAAATAAAACTGAAATTATTCATACGTTTCATTTTTTAATTTTATTTATCATAATTATATTTCATACGTATTTCATTAAAAAATTCCCCTTTGAAAGGGGCCCCGACACCAACAATTTAATACGGACCTGATTTCTCGAACGATGTTGTTAATGTTTCCTTTCTTGTGTCCTAATAAAGCGGTCGCAACAGAATTTATTAAAAGCATCGAGTTACGTTGTTGGAAACCGTGCAAAAAGTCTGTCGCGGTTATTGGACTTGTAACAAGTTTTCTAGTAATTTAAATCCCTGTTCCTTGTCTGGTTTAGATACATTTTGGTGCAGCGGAAACTTTCTTTGGACAGCAAACGCAGAGGACGTGTCCTACCGCTCTTCTAACTGTCCAAGATGTTTACTTGTGAAGGTGGGAGGTCTGTCTGGGTTATTCCTAAGTTTTTCCTAGGTATTTTCTAGGTCCCTGCGTATGTTGTTGCTATGGAAATGGGCATGTGTTACACATTGGTACTATCACCTAGCATATTGTACGTTATGTGCTAGTACATTGTGGTATCATGCGTTGTTTTACGAGGTATTGGCACGTGTTATCGTGCGTTGTATCTCCATGCGTTATAATATCACGTTGTATCATCATGCGCTGTATCTCCACGCGTTGTATCTCCACGTTTTATACAATCACGTATTGTGTCACCACGCGTTGTATCATCATGCGTTGTATCGTCACGTGCCATATCTTAATGCTTTCTACTATCATGCATTGTGTCACCACATGTCTATCGTAATGTGTTGTATATCTACCTGTTATATTATTATGTGTTGTATCATCACGTGTCATATCTCCACGTGTTATACTATCACATATTGTGTCACCACGCGTTATACCACCACGTGTTGTATCTCCACGAGTTATACCACCACGTGTTGTATCTCCACGCGTTATACAATCACGCATGGTGTCACCACGCGTTATACCACCACGTGTTGTATCTCCACGCGTTATATCACCACGTGTTGTATCTCTACGAGTTATACCACCACGTGTTGTATCTCCACGCGTTATACAATCACGCATGGTATCACCACGCGTTATACCACCACGTGTTGTGTCTTCACGCGTTGTACTATCATGTGTTGTATCGTTACGCGCCATATCTCCACGCGTTATACAATCACGCATGGTGTCACCACGCGTTGTATCACCACGTGTTGTATCCTCACGCGTTATACAATCACGCATGGTTTCACCACGTGTTGTACAACCACACATGGTGTCACCACGCGTTGCATCACCACAAATTCTACCGTCACGCGTTGTATCATCACGCGATGTATCTCCACGCGTTATACTATCACGCGCTGTATCGTCACGTGCCATATCTCCACGCGTTGTGTCGCCACGTGTTATACCACCACGCGTTGCATCTTCACGCGTTGTACAACCACGCATGGTGTCACCACGCGTTGCATCACCACACGTCCTACCGTCACGCGCCGTATCGTCATGCGCTATATCTCCACGCGTTATACTATCACGCATTGTGTCACCACGTGTTGTATCTCCACGCGTTGTACAACCACGTATGGTGTCACCACGCGTTGTATCATCACACGCTGTACTATCACGCGTTATATCACCACACATTGAATTGCTTTGCGTCGTATCGCCACGCGTTATACGACCAGTCCATTTAATTTCCTTCTTCTCCCTTTTAGAATTTCTCTCCCTAAGTACACCTAGTCTCTCCCTAGGACTACGTGTAGAACGGTGTAAGTCCTACTGTACAGGACTAGGTAAGCCCAGTGTGAGTCCTATAGGACTAGCCTAGTAAATACCTACAAAACCCTACACCTTCCCTAGATTTCCCCTATATCTACCTAAGATTTAACATTTAAATTACACGTGACACCATTCTGTCATGCTTCAGCCGACCTATAAGTGTTGGCTTTCCTCTTTTGAAGTAGTTATGATCTAGTTATGATCAGACCTACTTGCAATATACTTGGATCACATCTTTACTGACAGTCAACAACAGGTGGAAGAAAATTGAATTGCAGCGGAACACAGTGGACGCAAGCCGACGAAAATAGTGTGATATTGTAATTGGTATTGTGTATCGCCGTTGTATATTCAAGTTGGCACGGCCTTCGTTCGTAACAGGTCGGTCTAAATTTATTTTCACCTCTTCCAGATGCGCGACTATCTACGCTTCGGTCCGTACAATTTTGGAGAACCGTTCTTGTTCGATTAAATTTGATCGAACGACGTCGTTAATTTATGTTATAGTCCGTTGAAGACGAATAACGCAGTCTTTCGTGCAAGAAAAAAATGATTAATGGAGACGAGTCTTACCATCCCGTCAAATATAAATCTTTCTGATATTTCAAACTAAAATTAAATATGCAATAAACCTCTGAATTCGCAAACAGGAGGTGACACGACGAATTTATAGATTATGTTGGAATGCGCATTCGCTGGTAAAAGTGTTCGCGTATATCGATATACTTTCGCGCGTGTACACTTTCTATCGAAACAATTTTATTGCTCATGAATAATTTAAGCGTGTTCGGTAGTTGCAGCGTTAAATTTAGTTTCGATAGAAGATAAGGGAAAATAATTATGAGTCACGTGACTCGGTTTGTGAACGTACAGTAAGGATTAGAAATTGGGCACGATTGTCCGTTATTTTCGAGGGTGAGACTGTTGTGGGTGTCAGCGACGTTATTTGTAGCGAGAAAAATTATTGTTTACTGCCAACTATAAAATATTCGAGAAATAACGTTGGACAGATAGAATTCGTGACTCACATGCAATATTTTTAATATTTTTATAAAATTTTGGGAGTAATTATAATCACTGTTCCTACTTTGATATTCAAATTCCAATTCGGAAGGTTCAGATTGAAATTTGGAATTCGAGAATTTTCAAAAATATGGGGAATTGACTTTTGATGCTCAGAGTAATTTGGGGGAAACTTTGGAATACCGTCATGTTCCAATTCTGGCTAAATTCTGTAAAGAAGCTTCTTGTTTCAAAAGGAAACATCTGTGAGAACGGTTCTTGGCGACTCGAACGAAAAGTATTTACTATTTCTATGATATTCCCTATATTACCGACGAGACACAGTATAGTATGCAAACTGTTTTGAAGACATAATCTACATGTTCGGACCCATGGAATATATTGCAAAGAGTATAAAATGAATATTAATAAATATATAGCATTTTAATTAATAAAATTAATGTTAATTGGGGTTTTACGAAAACGGAACAGGTGGCGCCATCTCTCCGGCGAACCGGGTGAACTAATCGAAAAAAGTGCATGTCCGTATATGCATATAAGGAAATTATAAAAAGTCATATTTGGTAACTTTCACCACATATTATGCTTCCCGAAACATTTTGAAGCAAATTTCTATTAATATCTGATGCATTTTATTGCTGATTAAGCCCAGAAAATCAATATTTATTGAATTAGGTCCAAAACGGTACAGGTGGCGCCATCTAGCGGTGAGCGGCGGAACTACAAAATCACAAAATTGTGATTTTCTTCAAAATTAGTGCATTTTGTACATTTCTGAGGATAAAATATTGCTCTGGAATCTCTTTCGGACTGAAATAATGCCACAAGAACATCCTCAAAGCGTCAGAAACGAAAATAAAAAAATAGTGCAAAACATGGACTAAAAATTGACCTGCCATCTAGCGGTGAAAGATAGGAACTAATGGAGCCAAATTTGAAATATTACCCTTGCGGAAATATTGATTTTCTGGGCTTAATCGGCAACAATATGCATCAAGTATTAATAAAAGTTTTCTCTAGAATGTCTCAGGAAACAGAATATGTCCAGGAAGTCATGAAATATGTGATTTTATAATTCGCTAATATGCGTGTTCGGGCACACGATTTTTCGATTAGTTCACTTGTTTCGCCGCTAGATGGCGCTGCACTTTTTGTCCATAAAATGAGCTTTTTTCTATTTTCGTTTCTAGCGCTTCCAGTAAACTTTTATGACATTATTTAGCTCCCTATGCTATCACATAACACTGTACAAGCATCAGAAATACTTAAAATTCGCTAATTTTGTCAAAAATCGCAACTTTGTATTTTCGTAGTTCCGCCGCTCACCGCTAGATGGCGGGCCATTTTTTAGTCCATGGATTGCACTATTTTTTTATTTTCATTTCTAGCGCTTTGAGGATCTTCTTGTGGCATTATGTCAGTCCGCAAGAGATTCCAGAGCAATATTGTAGCCTCAGAAATGTATAAAATGCACTAATTTTGAGGAAAATCACAATTTTGTGATTTCGTAGTTCTTCCGTTCACCGCTAGATGGCGCCACCTGTACCGTTTTGGAGCTAATTCAATAAATATTGATTTTCTGGGCTTAATCGGCAATAAAATGCATCAAATGTTAATAGAAATTTGCTTTAAAATGTCTCGGGAAGCATAATATGTGGAGAAAGTTACGAAATATCACTTTTTATAATTTCCTTATATGCTCGAAGCTCGATCTGCTGGTACATATTGATCTCTATTCTCGATAAAATATTATTTTTCAAATTATTGTAATTACAGAATTAATAATTGTAGTTATGTATTGTGTAGATTGTTTAAAAATTGTATGTATAATAAAAAAAAAAAAGAAGACGCAGGCAGAATAAAAAATTGTTTCCGCCCGGGATCGAACCGGGGACCTTGTGCGTGTGAAGCACACGTGATAACCACTACACTACGGAAACATCGGTGAAAGCATTCTTTTTAAACTGATATATATTTTACATATTTTAGTTAATAATTTACATAATAAAATTATGAAACTCAATTATTACTGTCGCTAACATCGAATACTTCGATATTTACCTTATTATAACACTATTATTATTAAACTGCAGAAACCTAGTACTATTCAACCAATATTTCCCGCCGCGCTGAAACCAATATGGCGTCGATACAAATGATCAATTAAGTGTCTCTACATAAAACAAATTAATTTGTTTCTAAACACGTTACTAAAAGTAGTTAACGTCTTCAGTTGTATCAATAAATTATAGTTTGCTCCATTTTTTTAAACATTAGTTGTAATTTATAATTGCATAATTTAAATTTAATGCCAAAGTACATTTGACTAGTGACGTTACGCGCTCAAGTGCAACGTTAAATATCTCGTCACTCGAAAATTTGCAAATCCCCAAATTTCTGAATTAGTAAATTGATAATTAAATAATTTATATAATTAATAATAAATTAGCATATTTATAATAGTAAGCCAATAGTTAAACAAAAAGAAGAAAGGTCCAAAATGTCTCCTAAACGTAACTTCAGTACAAGTACAAATTTCTAACAAAATTGTGCCGATACAATTAACAGGAAATCGATGTTTACTACTTGTTGTAGTGGTCTCAGTTATCAATATGTTAATGGACTGTACGTGATAAAAAATGGCGTTTCACGATCAACAACATTAATCGGTCAATTGTGAGAACAGCTTTAGCGTCGTTAGAACGAGACAAAGTGTGTGTCGATATACTGTTACAGTTCATGATATATATTTACTTGTGCCACCATAAGAAGCAAGGTATGGGAGAGTAAACAAACATTGAGGACGCTCGTCGGTCTGATGCTCCCGATTTGACTAATCGTGGCATTGAAAATGGGGAAGGTTGTACGTGCCACAGCAGCCAGTGACAGTTCAGAAGAAGAAAGAAGAAAAACTGTTCGTAAAGAAGAAAAAGTTCGAACGAAGAAGAAGAAATGTAATAGAGATCTTGGAGAACTTCAACGGAAGCTGTTAAAGTCAAAAAGGGTATATATTACACATCTCGCATTTTGTGAATCTTCGATTTCTTTTCTCTTCGATAAACTCTAGATTCTTTTATTTAAAAATATAATCGTGATATAAGATCGTGTAACATTGTGTTTAAGAGTGCAATATTTCGAAATGTTGCAGTGCTTTTGGTTATGTTCAACAAGTTGACATGCATGATTAAAGTCATTATGTTTCATGACAAGTGTTGTGTTTCGCATAAATATTAGTAGAAAATTGTTTATTAGGTATTCTCTAACATATTCGATAAATAAACACGCAAAAACGTAGCGAAAGTGAAATTGAGGCTATGTGTACGTCTGCTGAACTATACAATGTATATAACACATATATCGATAAATCGAACGATAAATAAATGTACGAAATAGTGTGGTTTCTTATTACATATTAAATTTCTATTAGTAAGTCGCAATGTCTCGGTAAATAAATGTTTGTTAAAGCGTGACGTTCTAAATGTGATTTTTCAGCAGAGTCAGGTGACGCACAAATTTCAGCAGAATAATTTCGTAAAGCTTTTACAACGTTTCGCAGACATACGAGAGGAATATGTACACATTAATCAAATCTTAACTTAAATTATCAATCCCTTTTGCGATTATTATTTGCAAACGAAATTTTGCAGAGCAAGGAAACCAAGATCGACGGCAAATCAGGAAAGGCGCGAAATTCAAAAAAGGTAGCCAATAGAATTCTACCGAGACGTGTAAGTACAATAAACTATTTTTAAAGCATGCATCAAAATATTGAATACCTGTTAACAATTCTATATATTATCTTCGTATAATAAAGTTGTTTCTTGTTTTAGTTAGTAGGCATATACAGAAATGGCGCGGCGGGAAAAACAATTCGAAGATGTACGTATTATGGTTTACAATTGTTAAATTATAACGAAAATTTCTTTTGCAAAATTATTTAATTGTGTTAAACAAACTTTAGTCCGTCAATAATATATGATTATATTTTTTAAAACTTTCTGTACAATATAATACAATATAATATAATGTAATTTTTTACAGCTGAACTAAAAGAATCTTTAAACGACATAAATAATGCGCGTCTACAAGGGGATGTATATAAACTTTTAAATGGCTGTGATTCAGAATCAGAGTAAGAAAAGTGTTTGAAACAATTATTTTCATTCTGAAGCTTCATTAGAAATTACGTCACTTATGTTATTTTGCAGGCCTATTATAATTGAAAATGATACCAAAAGAATTTTAAAAGATCCTCTGTTGGATTCTAATATTAAAAATATTTTACAACCAACTCCTCTCGGAGATGAATACTTAAGTCCTGTTTTGGGTAAAGTGGATGGGTAAGTCTCAGGTAATTTTCATTGAATCTTTTCAAGCAAGGCACAGATGAAAGATGAACTATAAACTAATGAAGTATTAACGTATAATAAAAAATGTATACTTGTTTCGATAGGAAAAAACGATGCTCAAGAAAGGAACCTACGGAAGACTCGAATCCTTTAACAGTTTTCGATTTCCCTCAACAGCAGTTGGAAAAGAAGAATTCGAATAAAGAAAAATTAGACGATTTTGCAATGAAAAAGTATGAGGAGCTGTGTAATATTATTTCTACTGAGAACTTCGAAGGACGAAATTTTCCCGAAAACGGAACAGGTAATTTAAACAAACGTAAATAAAAAATAATAGTAAATAATAAGAGATTAAACAAATCGTTAGTGTATACATTTTAAAGAATTAGTACTTTGCTCAATGAGTATATTCCCCAAATATTTTTAATAAAATATTTTAAGAAGATTAAAGGAGTCCCCAAGTTTCATGTTGCTACTGCACCTCTTTCAGATCCCCTATCAGCGACAAAGAAAAAACTAAGAAGCATGTTCGCAGAATCGTTCCGCAGCCAATGTCTTCGTGATATGATTAAACGTGGAACAGTTTTAAACGAAACAGCAACCTCTTCCACTAAAAGCATTCTTCAACCAGAAGCGGAAGACTGTTCTTCGAATTATGCCCAACATTTGAACCTGGCACCAGAAAGACCTGAATGTCAACTACATCACAGAAAGGACAAGACGGATAACAACTTACCGGGGAGTCAAAATATATTTATACTTCCAGAGAAATATAATTTAGGTGATAGGAAGATCGAAATTCCAACATCGCACCTATTATTCGACCTGTCCTTATTCAATGCATCAAACACAGAAGTGGAAAATGTGCCAAAGTTATCTAGAGATCCAACAAATATAACTTCACATAGTCCTACTTTCCTGCGAATAAATCACTTTGACAACCCTCGATGCGAGGAGGACAGTGGCAGCACGTACTTTGAGGCTGCCGCTTCGTCGCATGCGAACAAAATGGAGAGGTTGAACGAGAAAAATGAAACTCCTCTTTTCATACCAATGGAAGCACAGCTGCCGAACAATTTAGTTACCAAGAAACTAAAGCACAAGAATCAACGGATGCAGGCGATGCATCAGGTGAAGCATGCCACGAAGAGACACGCGGGAAAAGGAAACCTGAAGGCTCCTCATCAGTCAAAGCTAAAGAATTTGAAACACGTTCCCGCCATACTGCGGCGATGTAATCCTGCCACAAACAGCAATGAGGTGAACTTATTCGACCAGTCGATCCATATCAATAAAAAGCCTCAAGACGCGGCCTCAAACGTTCTCTTCGCCTCGCAGTCCTTTCAGACGGATTTAACAAACGCCAAGAAGCTGGAAACGAGCGCAATATTTGACCCGGCAGACATGAACGTACAGACCTGTGTGATGGCATCACCGAGTCTGCGTAAGGACGAGGTGCGTCTCAAGCCTCAGATTTTGAACGAGATGTTCTTGAGCAAGAAGAATACGAATGCTCCAATACAAAAGACTATAATGTTCACAAAGAAGGATTCGCGGAACATAAGTGATTGCTTGCATCTGAACAGTTTAATTACCACCGATAATCCTAACGTCTGCGTGATGAAGAGAAGTGTCTCCGTAGGCCATGAGAAGAACGTTTGTTCCGCGCATAAAAATTGTCAGCGACCGTCGGTGAACTATCATCGTTGCTCGGAGGGTTCTGATGGTTCGTATTACTGTAGCCAAGAGTCGAATGCCTCACAGATACAGAATGCAGAGATGCATCAGAAGCCCGTCGTTTGCGAGAAGCTGCTGCTGAGGAGAGTTCCTCATCCCGGTCAGAAGTGCCTCAACGACGAGCATGTTTGTTACGTGGTGGTTGATTCAAACAATCAAGAATGTTCTAGCGATAATCTGTCTTGTCACAAAGAGAAACTGAGAACTGTACACGGCAGGAATTTCTGTCAAGAAGATGTACCAGACATTGGTATACTCAAAGGCGTGCAGAACTTGCAGATACTGCCCCTGGAGGAGCAGGAGGTGCAAACGAATTTTACCAACAGTCAGTGTACAAGAAATGCAGTGGTTCTTGAAGAGCAGCCAGTGAAGTACCTGGCTGTTGAGAACAACAATAGGACGCAGAAAATACCTATATACATGCAAAGCAATCAACGAGTTACCTCTGTCGATAATGTAGAGGTAATCAATCCGGGTGTTAATTACCGTGTTGTCTCGTGCCCCCAGGAAGCCCCACAGAATGTCATATTTGTACCCACGTGCGAACAGAGTAAGGTATATGGTAAACAGGAAAAATTGGCTTCTTCCTTCGAGGAACCTCGGGCGAGAAAAGTGATCTTGTACCGACCGGAATTTCAGTCGAATGTGTGGTGTGTCAAAGATCCTCCGAACGTGTGCAAGGTTCACGTTCCGAAACAGAAGATGGCGGAAATCAGGAACGCTGAGCGCGATGAAATCGTGAGGAACTTGCAAGGGGATAAGGTGAAACTGACCAGACGCAGTACAGTCAATTGGGACGACCTGCATTACCGGTCGAATCACGGTAGGGATTATTTTTTCATTTGAATATTGGATGACTGACACTGGGTCACTGGGAATTTTTAAAGTCTCAATGTTCCAAAGTCCTAAAGATCCTAAAATCCTTGAATCCTAAAGTCCCAACTTAGAAGCCTTCAGCTCTAAAGTCCTACGGCCCTACAGTTCTAAATTCCTGCAGCCCTAAAGTCCTAAAATTCATAAATTCTTAAACCCTAAAGCTCTAAAACTCAAAAATTTGAAAATCTAAAAATGGCTCAACATCTAAGAACTCCAAAGTCCTAAGAACCTACAGTCCCAAAAATTCCAAAACCCAGTGGTAGGTCATCCACTATGATTAAACTCTTTCTATTTTGGTTACATTTCCTGTTTCAGAGTATCAGCACGTGAATGATGGCTGCGTAAGAAATCACGCAATCTTCTATCAAAAATGAATTTGTTGAATCTGTTGAAATGTATAATATATTTTTTCTATTGTATTTCAGCGAGGTACGTACAATTATTTATCATGTTACAATATGCACTTAATTGATACAACGTTTCCTGTTCTTCCAGGTTTGTATATTTATAAAAATGCAAGATTTAAGCAGCACACGAATCGTCTTTGGAGGTTTATTTATCAGATTTTGTTTTGATATGTTTGTTGCAAAGTATGGGTGAAAGTAATGATTTAATCTTTATACGTTAAATATAAATCGAATTAAAGTATCATTTTCGTTGCATTTATAAATTACTCGAATATTTGATACCATTGTTTCCTTTGTACAATTTCCAGTATTAAAATTGGATTTTTGATCGCATCCACGTATTTTTCTTTCCATTTTGTCATTTGAATATAAACCATTTTAATGTTTTTTCAATTTGCGAAACAAAAATTAATCTTACCTCAGTAACTGAGATGTCCTTCCAATGTCTTTCTGGAAATATTTGCACCAATTTTAATCGTACAATAAAGCTGTTTTATACAACATTCCAACCGTTTTCACGTTCTTTTCCTGTTTACTCTCCCTCACACACCTCCCGCCAATTTGAAAATGTGGTGCCACCTTTAAACTAAAAACCCCAAATTGTCGTACAAGTACATTATTATCAACCCAATAACTTTTTCACTTAAAGATGTACATCGACGAATTAAGAAATCATATACTGAAATGAACATAATAGAAGAATTTTTAATGAAACATTTTCAAATTTGATGTTTCAAATGTCACCTGTTGGCAAAGAAAAAAAAAGCGGTAAATAAACAGTAAACACTTCCGGTAACGGTTCCGTGTACATCATCAATCAGAAAAATCTAAAAGAGCGCAAGGAACAATATTGGCACGTCTACTTAAAACTTTCAACACGAATGCGATGACACTTTATGGCCAGCGTTCAGTTATAATTTCTGAAATTAACGAAGAGAAAATAACCGTGCACATAAATGCGCGACAAACAGGATTAGCCCGTAATAACGTCGTACAAAAGCAGATCGGCAAACGAATAATCGTAAGCCATTTTAATCAGCACCCAGTAACATTTTACAGCGAGCTAACGTGAATTACTACGTTAATCTATTTTACGTCTCATTACACCGGTTCACGACAACATGCTGCGGCCATGTTGTGTTTATGAACCGGAACGTTATAATGTTTTTCGAAATGAACAGCTTCGGTGATCTATCTAAGTAGAGTACGATTTAAACGAGAAACTGTGTAATTCTGTAACGAGATAAATCACTTCGGGACCTTGTTTTATGGTACGTTCGGACAACTTGTTACAAGGTTATGTCTGTTGATATCAGTGGTTCGTGTTTGGGACTGGGAGGACAATTATGTATGCGCGTGAAAGAGTTAATTGTGAGTTTAAATAGATGTGTATGAAGCTGTGAGTACAATTGGTGATATATTAAGAGGACTCTTTATATGGTGATTGACATTGGAAATTTGGGGATTTGAGAATTTGGGAATTTGTAATTTTGGAGATATAGATAAAAAATTAGGGACGTGAGGATTTGGGACTTTACCAATTTGGGGATTTGAGAATTTGGGAATTACAATTGTGGCAGTTGTAGATTTAGGGATTTGAGACTTCAGCAATTTGGAAATTTAGAAACTTGAAAATTTGAGAGTTGAGGAGTTGGGACATGTTCAAGTGGGGTATTTGAAAATTTGGAAATCTCGAACCAATTTATCAGCTCTCATATTGCCACCGTTACTGACAATAAGACGTAACCAAATATCACATCCCCCAACAAAAATGTGTCAGTAACTTCGTTGACGGATAATTCGTAGCTTGCAAGCCCTGTAACTTTGCTATATAATCTGCCATGTTATACAGCGTGGAAGCGGTTTAATAGTGGCGTGCACGTGTGAATCGGAAGAAAAATAGTCGACCGTTACTCGGACGTGGAAATATTAAATTGTATTCCTGTGGGTCTTCGAGTCGATGGGGTGGAATCGCAACAGGGGTGAAGGGCATCCGAGATCACTAACCAATATTTAATCAACCTTCCAGGAGAATATTATTCTCCGGACAAATCAAGGACATATGTATCAGACCGCTAAGGGGGGTTGACGTTTTCTGTGTTGATATAAAAGACGAAACAGTCTTGTGTGTGTGTGCTCGCGCACGCATGTTTTCGCTTGATGTCATTGGCGTAAGCATACAGTAACTTGTAACTTCTTCAAGAGACTGCACTATATGTACGCCATGTATGTCTGTTTATACTATGTAAACAACCGTGTTTACATACGATGTACGTATGTTACGTGAACTAGAACGTTGGACCTCGGAAAGGCCACAAATACACGCGATGCAAATGTGTAAAACATTACTGTGCATAGTGATAACGTATGCATATTTTTGCAATTATGTTTGATAGTTGTATAGTGAAATCAGTGTATAGATGGTAATTAACGAAGAGAAATTATGGAACATCCTACGCCAATGGGGGGAGCCTACTCCAGTGTATTCTCAATACACACACCATAGGTGGTTCGGTGTTGCGCGGTATACGACGTTCCGCTTACCCTGGAAGAGAATTCTCCTGGGACGAGACACAGGGAACAGGGTCGAACACCAGGACCACTTCTCATCGTGGCCCTTTCGTGAGAACAAGTGCGAAACAAGTGTCGCACAGGTTCGTACAGTGCCATGCGTCCTAACGTCGGCTCCCGTGTCGTATTTGCTCATGTAATTTCTCTATCTGAAGATAAATCATATTCCACGCTCACTAATCCCCTGATCTCCACCCTGTGTGAACGCTTCAGGGACACTTTTTAATTCCGGAGGAACATTATTCTTATGCTTGCCCAGATCGAGGACAACAAAGACAAAGTACACCCGGACAACGAAGGAATTTGTAATTCACCGACTGGTTTTTGCAATTTCTCCGAGCAATTACACCTAATGGACTGTTCGGTCGGAGTAAACAGGAGCATCAACAAGAGCTCTAACATCCGAGCCTTCAAATCTCGTCTGCTCCCGTTATCCATAGCCGTTGATTAGTTGCGTTCGTTTAAAAACTCAAGGCTCGGTGATCGACACCAAGACAACCGCAGAGGAGCCAGGCGTAAACAGGAACGGAAGCGTGTCTCCGGTTGTCCAGCGGAAACGGCCTGCCTCGGAATCGATCGTAAAATCGAGACCCTGGAGAGAGGGATGGCATCATCGAATGATAGCGTTCATTCGGGCTGATGGCTGTTGGGGAGAGGTCGCAGCCGACGAACCGGAGGTGGCACACGTACGGGGATGAACACAGAGAGCGAGAGGGCGGTAACTGTTCTCCGGTATGGTCCAAGGGTGGCTCCGGGGATCGACGAATCAGCGCGGAGGAAAACGTAGCCGGTGACCAAACCCGTCTCTCGGTAACGGGCATCCGGCCACACCTCCCGGCGTGCACCCTCTCCGTCGGTTATTGAATTAAGCTTATCATTTGATTTTGAGGAGACCCACCAGTCGGTCGTCTCGGGCTCTCTTAAGCGGGCCGAAAAACTTCTTTCTATCCGCGGCTATAATCGCAATAATTTGATATCGCTGATCCGATTACGCGTCATAAGCCGCTATCGAGGAAGCGGTTGCCGCCCGCGTCCCTTAGCTCTCGCGACCACGAGAATTACGTGACGCTGCCGACGTGGCCTGTACACCGACCTCGATTAACCGACATTCCGACGGAACAAGCGACCCAAAACAGTTGGGCCCAGGAACGTGCCGGTCAGGGCCCGGAGGAGCGCGCGCCCGCGCGCTCCACACCCTCGGCTTCTCTCTTCTAATCGGATCTACGACGCTATCCGACGGATGTCCCGGTGAATGGAAGAATCCTCCGTTTCCTGATCGACCAGGAACAACCGACGAGGAACCGTCATGGAGAAGAATTAAGCGATTTCGATGAGCTGTCCAGGTGCTCGTTTAGTGTCCCCGATTACTCTCCGACCTCCCTCGTTAAGGGACCCATTTCGTTCACCTACGGACCGGTGCATTCAGTGAATCATGGACTATTCGTACTTGAATCAAGCGGCTGCAGCCGCAGCAGCGGGCTTCGAAGCCTCTAGCTGCGCGCTGGCTGCCAGTGAAATGCAATGTGGATACGGGGACCTCAGTTCTTGCTCGCAAATGAGCCAAGCAGCTTATCGTTACACCGCGGCGAGGGCAGCAGGTTATCCTGGAAACGCCGGGACCACCAGCACTGGCACCACCACGCCATTAGGGGCCCATCACACCACTCACTCCCATGCCCACGCGCACCATGGGGCCCATGCAACACCCTGCTCCGTTATGGCCGCTAGGACGCAAGACGTACACCGGCACGCTGCCTCCATCTTCCCGTCGGCTATCAATCTGCAGAGTGAGTGATTTATATTGTTGTTATTTCACATAAATAACCCGAGACTTTTGATTCTTTCAACTTGCTTCTTTGTAAAGTTTATAATAGGTATTTTCTTTTTTTTTACTGACCATTCTCCTGCATGCAATTGCTCTTGAGTTATCAAATTTCAGTTCTGTTCGTAGGAATGTTTGGTTCTCAAAAATAAGTTGGTTAAGGAATGTTTCACTTTCAATGCCTGTTTTTTTGGGCATGACCGGCTATTTTTAAGGCTTGTAGTTTCGAAACGAAAGAGGGAGACTATCAAGGAAAATTTGTAAAATTTTTTAGCATGGACGGTACATTTTCTGAGGAACCAGTATAAGATCGATATAAATCACCTTCTTATATCGCCAAGAATAAACTTGTTGCCTCTATGCGTTTATAACTTGCCTTTCTGTTTTCGGTTTCGCTTTGTCATTTCTTGTACGTATCTAGTACTTCGTAGTTACTTCTGACGCAAGTTATGTTCATAAAAATTTGCAACAATACAATACATTGATTTTAATTTATGGAGGAATGTATATTTCAGAAGGGATGTTTCTAAGATTTTTCTCGTTAATTCTTGTAGTAGCATATTTTCATGTACATAACTTGACATACTGTTAAGACAATCTAACTCGTGCAACTATAAATAAAGAAGACACGTAGTTTAAATAGGTATGTTTCTGATGCAAACAAATTGGCTGGGTAATATTCAAAAAGTACATTTAATAAAATGGTTGAACTAAATAGTTCCATGATAATCTACGAGAGTGAAATTACCCAGCGAAGTTCCGTTGATCCATTTTTACGCGAGAGAACAAATTGAATAGGAATAACTGAAATCCGTCAATCCCCGGCATCGCATCGGTAAAAAGAAGAACGTATGGAGTTACGTTCGCGAGGAATCGAATTAGAATGCGCTCGTTAATTCAACGAAATTCCAGCAGCGAGCAAATCAAACATCGTCCGGCGTTAAAACGGCAGAATTTATGAAGGAACAATCAATTGGAAAGGAAGTTGCTGAAGACGGTGGGCAGCAGAGGGGTCGGTCGGAGCGAAGGAGATCTTTCCATGAAAAAAAGAAAGAGAAAAAGAAGGGTGGTTCTCTCAGGGGAAAGTTGCCGTCTCCATGCTCGAACCTACCACGCTATTTCCTCTGGAAACGACGACAAGATGGCACTGAAAATCAATGGATGTGTCTCGTCCTCTCCCGGCCCCTCTCTTTCGTATTCTTGCCTCTCTTTCTTCGACTGCTCTCCCTCGTTTACTCGTTCCTCTCACCCTTCTGTTGCCCTTCCTCTTTGTCTCCCTGGATTCGCTCTGTCTCTCCCTCTACCTCCTCAGTCACTCATTGCTATGGTTACGTTCCTCGGTATCCCAGCCATCCTCACCTATATTCTATAATCTATAAGCATTCTGGAGAATTTTGCGACCTGAACAGAGTAACCGCACAGATTTTCTTCGTTTATCGCTAATCATTCGCAGAGCGGGGGTTGATGATTAGCTGAGGATTTTAAGAGAAGGGTTCAAAAGGTTCAAAGCAAGTTCTACTTGTTTCAGCTATTTAGTAAAATTATTTCAAGATTCTACCATGATATTAATACTGATAGCCAGGCGTTGGATCACGTTCTATTTAAGGTTCTCGGATTTTAAGTATAATCACAGAATGATAGCAGACAAGGACTGCAAATCCATATATAATTAATGACTGTAGAAACGGTGAGGAGTCCTTTATTATTGACGAGAATGAAGATAATCCCTCAGTTCTTTCTTAATGAATTCCGTGAATGAAAATATTAATGAACCGTCATCATTAACTGGAAAATAAAGCTATTTCTATTGGATCTATAGGTGGGCTAGGTTACAAGGCGTACTCTGGTCACGATGGCCTGGCGGAGAAGAGAAAACAACGCCGGATACGAACAACCTTCACCTCTGCTCAACTTAAGGAACTAGAGCGTGCCTTCCAGGAGACACATTATCCAGATATCTACACCAGAGAGGAAATCGCTATGAAGATCGACTTGACGGAGGCTAGAGTCCAAGTAAGTCGCCATTCAAACCTTAAAACCTTACCTAATGCTCACAAATAAAATGAACAACTTTATAACTTTAGAGAAATTAAGAACTCTTCTTGTTAAACTCCTTTTTATCTAAATACGATTTATTTTTATAACTATGAAATGTTGCTCTTTTTCATTTATGTAGCTATTGGTAAGGTTGAGACGAAGTTTAGTTGCTAGTAGAAAAATCGGTGACAATTGTACTAGAGGTTATTGCACTCTTCACATTCAGAAACTTCATTATTTATTGGAAGCTTCGTGTTGAAGAGGTTAGGTTAAAAATATGGTGACAAGAGTAATCACATAGACTGAATTATTTGAACTTTGACTATTTTTACAGTTTTTGAGGTTATAGAATATTTACGTAAATACAGGATACTTACATAAATTATACAGATATTATATAAATGATTGATTACACAGTTTTTATATAATAAAATGCTATAGTAGAAGAATGTATTGGAAAAGTTCGAGGAGAGTAAAATCAAGAAGGTTTTCTTTGGTCCGCATTTACTTCAGCATCCTCCCATCCACTGTGTCACACAAAATGGAGGGATAAAACGAAGGGACAAGGGTGATGGCGGAACACGGTTCGTGTAATTGCATTACAAGCCCCATTTTCGTTTTCACGGTTACCTGCGAGTCGCTGCTTGATGGATTATACCGTCTAATGTATCTGACGGATTAACTTGAACTTCTTGGAAATCCTCTTGCTAAATCGAACCGATGAAATTTATTATCCTCCCTATCTATCATAAACAATCTTCTGGTTTATTTTCTGAAAGTAAACTATCCCTTGAATGTTCGTTTTGAATAATTCTCTGTTGACTTTTGTTAAGGGTTGTATTGCGATTTCAATTGAATTATAGAGTTTTGTTATATTGCCGGTTGGATAAATTACAAACTTACATTCTTACCGAATTTTCGAATTTCTGTGTTCCTAAATTTTCGGTATTCTCAGATTCCTAAATTCCTATATCCCTGAATCAAATTCTAAAATTTGTAAGTTCCCAAAATCGTAAATTCCTAAACTAGTAATCTCTCAAATTTCAGTTCTCGAATTTCTAAACTTTTAAATTTCCAAATTCCTGAATTCCTAACTTCTCAAATTTCTACATTTCCAAATCCCTATATTTCCAAATCCTCATATTCTCAAATCCCTATATTTCCAAATCCCTATATTCCCAAATCTCTGAATCCCAAAATACCAAATTTTCAAATTATTAATTTCCCAAATTTCTAAATTTCTAAATTCATAAATTCCCAAATCCCTATATTACCAAATCCCTATATTCCCAAATTCCTATATTCTTAAATCCCTATATTACCAAATCTCTATATTCCGAAATTCCTATGTTCCCAAATCCCTATGATATTAAATCCCTATATTCCCAAATCCTTATACTCCCAAATCCCTATATTCCCAAATCCCTACGTCCCCAAATCGCTATGTTCCCAAATCCCTATATTCCCAAATCCCTATGTTCTTAAATCCCTATATTCCCAAATCCCTATGTCCCCAAATCCTTCTATTCCCAAATCCCTATGTTCCCAAATCCCTATATTCCCAAAATCCCTATATTTCCAAATCCCTATGTCCCCAAATCCCTATATTTCCAAATCCCTATATCCCCAAATCCCTAAATCTCAAAATTCCAAATTCCAAATTCCAAATTTCCAAATTCTTAATTTCCCAAATTTCTAAATTTCTAAATTCACAAATCCCCAAATTTCTATATTTCCAAATCCCTATGTCCTCAAATCCCTAAATTCCCAAATCCCTAAATCCACAAATTCACAAATTCCCAAATCCCCAAATTCTCAAATCCCCAAATCTCCAAGTCACCAAATCCCCAAAAATCCCTAAATCCCCAAATTCCTGAGCCAGAAATCCCTAAATCCCCAAATTCCCAATTTCCCGACCATGAAAAATAAAATAAAAATAGTTTCATTGCAAAGATAAAGGTTTTTGTCTACGCGAAACGTCTGTAAAGATCAGAAGCAAGGTTATGTTCATCATGGACGTGACATTGGCGTCGACAAACGGGACACACTGTCAGGAAAGCACGACGTACCTTCCTGATCTTCTGTAATAATAATCATGATCGCCAATCAGAGACAGAGGGTAATGCTCCGTGAAACGATGCTGGTGCCACATTGTGCGATACTTGGAACTGCTCTCCTAAGATTAAATTTATTACGACTTCGGAACGACACACGCTTCAACCATAATCTACTATCCGAACGTGTGAACGAAACTCCGCTAAATATATGCATTAAACGTTGAATATTACACAACCATGATTACACTTTCATCAGGTCGAACATTAATTTTATTTATTCCGTGTTTTGGCAATATTTCATTCTATCATGCTTACATATTCTCGGAATAATTTATGAACGTTGAACTTTTAACTTGTAATTTGTTATTGTAAGATGATCAATGAATATTCGAGATACATCAAAATTGGGGTAGGTATTATGTGAAATTACCGAGGTACACATGGTAATTCAGCACGAAGTTACTATCAATTTTCTAGTAGTTTGCGGCGCCACGGCCCGACCGCCATTTCCAAGGAGGTTTCCCATGACGAAGGGCAGCCCTCAGTCAGTTCGAATCTTCCCTAATTCGTGGCTATCCAGGTGTCCCGGGATCTCATATATTTACACTAAATCAATTTCGATCTTAAATTTTAATTTATCTTGAATCTTCATCTTTTTATTTGTTTCTCTGCATGACCTCTTGTCAGAAATACTTCTTTTCACCCTCCTTTCGTGTGCTCCAGGGGAAATTCATGTTTCCAGAATCTCTTCAAGGTCTTCCTTGCTATCGACAATCACGTTTTGTAACTTGAGTCGAAGACAAATGGTCCTTTGAGTACATGAAGATTAGACATCAACAGACATTGAAGATGTTCTCCATTTATCAACACTGTCATTCTCAAATTAGGTTTTAAAACTAGTCATCATAAATAATGCTTCACAAGTTACTTTCATATAACATTCGTTCTATAGTAAGTTTCTCGAAATACCATTCAAAGGACTTTAACCATCAGTTGATGTCATAAGTGACATTTTAACATGTCACACATGTCCAAAACGTCAGAGGCCGTCAAAACTGATCGATCCGTTCCCTTGTCCTAACTTAATCTAACCTGTAAATTTACAAATATGCGTGAAAATTTCCTAGCAACAAACAGAAATGGTCCACCAAATTACCCGTGGAGGACTGAGGCTAACCAGATCACTCGTAAAGTTGCATTCCACCAGACGCCCGGGCCCCGATGACCCTGCTATTGAATTAATCTCGTATCCAGATCGTGTTCCACTTCTTTCAATTGAATTCAGTCCCTTACGACCGCGTAAGAGCAACGAGCGTCCCTTGATTGTTGGTCCACCAGGCTTGTTCACCCTCTTCTGTTCCCGATGCTGCATCCATTGATGACACCCAGTGTGGGGTGCAGTGTGTCGCGTGGCGACACGTTCCGCTGTTTCTGAGTCACATGTCATTCCGTATGAATTACAACTCCATTAACGTTCTGGGCAACCTGCGAGCATACATAATGCCGACAAGTCGAGCATACATCTCCTCGGCCAAGTGCTTGATTTATGGGGATCGATGAGGAATCGGAGATGCGGCACTGCTGCATTGTCAAGGCCTTATGCTAAATTTGACTTTCGGTATTTTTCTTTGTTTTCTGTAGTGGACATCTTGGTTCCGGGAGAGTCTAGGAAACTTAGGAAGCCTTGAAGCTCTAGAATGCTTAGAATCCTAGTAACCTAGAAAACCTAGGAACCTAGAAGGCCCAGAAACTTAGAAAGACTAGAAACTTTCAAAAAGTAGATACCTATAGAGTCTAGGAGCTTAGACAGACTAAAAATCTGGAACGTTTAGGTATCTAGAAAACCTAGATACCTATAGAGCCTAGGAGTTTACACAGACTAAAAATCTGGAACGTTTAGTTATCTAGAAAACCTAGATACCTATAGTGTCTAGGAGTTTAGATAGACTAAAAATCTGGAACGTTTAGTTATCTAGAAAACCTAGATACCTATAGTGTCTAGGAGTTTAGATAGACTAAAAATCTGGAACGTTTAGTTATCTAGAAAACCTAGATACCTATAGTGCCTAGGAGTTTAGACAGACTAAAAATCTGCAAAATTTAGTTATCTAGAAAACCTAGATACCTATAGTGCCTAGGAGCTTAGACAGACTAAAAATCTGGAACGTTTAGTTATCTAGAAAACCTAGATACCTATAGTGCCTAGGAGTTTAGACAGACTAAAAATCTGGAACGTTTAAGTATCTAGAAAACCTAGATACCTATAGAGCCTAGGAGTTTACACAGACTAAACATCTAGAAAGGCTAGATACTTAGAAAACCTAGAAACCTAGAGAGCCTAAGAACCTAGAGACTTTAGAAACCCAGGGAGGCTCGAAACCTAAAAAACCCAGAAACCAAGAGAGCCTAGGAATCTAGGTAGCCTAGAAAGCTAAAAAGTCTAGAAATTTACAGAAGCAAGAAACCGAGAGATCATGGAAAAATAGAGATCCTAAAAATCTACTGATCCTAGAAACCTAGAGTGCCTAGGAATTTAGTCAGCCTAGAAACCTAAAGAGCCTGGAGATCTAGAGGGGCAAGAAAACCTAAAGAATCTAAAAACCTTGAAATCCTAGAAACTTGGAGATCCTAGAATCCTAGAAACCTAGAGATACTAGTAACTTAAATATCCTAGTAACTTAAATATCCTAGTAACTTAGAAATCCCAGAATCCTAGAGATCCTAGAATCCTAGAGATCTTAGAAGCCTAGAGATCCTAGAAACCTAGAAATCCTATAAACCTAGAGATCCTAGTAACTTAAATATCCTAGTAACTTAGAGATAGAATCCTAGAGATCCTAGAAACTTGGAGATTCTAGAATCCTAGAGATCCTAGAAACCTAGAGATCCTAGAAACATAGAAATCCTAGGAACCTAGAGATCCTAGTAACTTAAATATCCTAGTAACTTAGAGATCCTAGAAACCTAGAGATCCTAGAATCCTAGAGATCCTAGAAACTTGAGGATTCTAGAATCCTAGAGATCCTAGAAACCTAGAGATCCTAGAAACCTAGAAATCCTAGAAATCCTAGAAATCCTAGAAATCCTAGAAACCCTAGAAACCTAGAGATCCTAGTAACTTAAATATCCTAGTAACTTAGAAATCCTAGAATCCTAGAGATCCTATAAACCCAGAGACCCTAGAAACCAAGAGACCCTAAAAACCTAGAGAGCCTACGACCCTAAAGTACGTAGAAATGTAGGAAGCTAAAAACCCAGGAAGTCCCTAAAAAATAGTAAGAATATAAAGAAATGTTGCTTACCTTCGAAATGTGGAGAAAGTAATTTAGTATACGTAGAATAGCATAAAATGGCGGAGATAAATAATCAGAAAAATATATCCGACTGAATAAGACAAAATGGTGCGCGAACAGGAAGACTTAGAAAAGATCAAAAAGCAACGAATGGGCAATAACACTTCCTGACGAAGGATCCTCGGGACGAGGCAGGGTGGTGGCACAAGAGAGGGATGCGAAATGGGGAAAACACTCGAGCTGGCACGGCACTGCTGGTCCGAGGGTGGCTGATACACAAGGGGCCCATGCCCGGAGTGTGCCCTGGTAATTGCGAGCTCTATGTAGATCCACTTACGGTGATTAAAAACTGTCCTGCTGGGTATCATCCACGTAGAACGACGGGAGCTACAAACACAGCCGCCGGGGACACGGTATTCCGCGTTAACGCTGCAACTTCTTCGGCTTTGGTCCAAGTGCTGCGATTAACAGGGGATCGTTAAGATCCGATCTCTGAATTTGTATCTCGTTTCGTATTAAACACGATTTCTGATGCTTATGTAGGGTAATCGTGTTAGCTCTGTAGCTAATTTTGAAATATTACTTTGTTGAACTTCTGTCAATTTGTAGCTTTAAGTTATTTCAGGTGAAATGTAAAACCTCAGCGCATAGAACATTTTGAACCAGTTTGACACGATGGCATATCAGTTTAGATCTTCACCTATGATTTTCTTAGCAGTTGCGTCAATCGTAGCTAACTAATTATTATTGTAATAGTAAAAGTTGAAGTGTTAAGTATTATTAACTTCTTGTACAGTTTGTAATTGGTGTTGAACTCAAAATTCTTTGTACAAAGATTTAGGTTTGCCACATTTGAACTGTAATGTCACGATAAGTTAAACCTTGAGGACCTTGAAAATATTGAAGAAAATTATGTATTGTTAACATCATTAAAAATTAACATTATGAAAAAAGATTTAGGTTTGCCACATTTGAACTGTAGTGTCACGAGTCTGACACGATTAAACCTTGAAGACCTTGAAAATCTTGAAGAAAACTATATATTAACTTGAATTAAAACATCGAAAATATTTGACCCGACGATTCAAATATTGTGGAATATTAATACCGAATAGTTTAATAATAGTGTGAGAGTGATTCATTCGCACAGGGAATCTCTTTCTTCAATTAGCCAAATAAGTTGAGGCCATCATGAGTGTGCAGTCGGAATCTTGATTAAGAGATGCATCGATTGGATGGGCCAATACCATTCGACTGATGAATAAATCGTCTGGACAGATCTCATTAACCCTGCATCCACTTTCGTATCTGACCACTACTCTGACGATTCACTGTCACTCCCGAGTCCAATTCGCTGACCACTCTAAATAATTCTACTTCTTCAAAACATTTGTGAACACCTAACAGCATCAATCTTCCAAGACATATTTTTCTCATACTATTGTGGAGATAGAAGACATGTAGGACATATACAACTATAAATGTAAGGTACATTTCTCATATAATTACTAGTAAATCATAAATAAATCGTGCACATATTTTTAATGTCATAAGTGTATATTTCTAATAAATGAGCATACATATTCGTATACATATGTGTACAGTAGTATACAAAGTAGTATACACATGTTTATGTACATACAGTAGTATAGATAGTAGTATACATATGTGTACATACATGCAGTAGTATACATAGTAGTATACATATGTGTACATACATGCAGTAGTATACATAGTAGTATACATATGTGTACATACATACAGTAGTATAGATAGTAGTATACACATGTGTACATACATGCAGTAGTATGCATAGTAATATACATATGTACATATACACACAGTAGTATGCATATTAGTATACATATGTACATATACATACAGTAGCATACGTAGTAGTATGCACATGTACATATACATACAGTAGTACACATAGTAATATACATATCTACATGTACATACAATAGTATACATATACATACAGTCATGAATAAAGCATAAACATACTCCTACAATTACACTTCCCATAACAAGATATTATAACATTCTTAAATATTTTGTAATATAAATCAGAAATAAATTTTCCATTTCCCCATAATCTAAATTTTCTCCAATACACCAATTTATCACGAAAATTTCGAGACACAGATGAATCCGACGTATACGAGATTCAGTAGCCTAAGGGTGGAACAACAATTCAAGAAATCCTTGGTTAACTGGTTCAGAAGGAGGAAATCAGAGCGGGTCCAAAGCGTGTGGGGTTAATCGAACGAGTAAATACGCAGCAGACTCATAGAATTCCTAATGATTCGTCCATAAGCTTGTAGGGTTTGCCCGCTATAAATGTTTGTGCTGGCATAACAACTGTTCTACTTTTGCTGCTCTTCATTAACAAGGGGAATAATAAAGAGGAACACAGCCACTGTCCGTCGGGTGGCTTGCGTTAAACTTTTGTTAATTCCCTAACACATTTCACCTTTGTTTTCAAAATTTTCATCATATTTTCTTTGTTCTGATTTCAATTATTTAAAAAACGTTTGTCTCTCATTTAGGGTACATAAAGCGTTATTCCTAAAAGGGGTGGTTTTTCATCACGAGTTTCATGATTTTCATGAATCATTAAAGCAGTTCTCAATTACGAAAAAACGGTGGAAAATTAATTCCTATCGTCTCAAGATATTTTGAATTAAATTTTATTAAATTTTCAGTTAACAGTGATATAGCCGATGAATATAATAAACGAAAAGGAAATTCGCAGAAGCAAGTGGCTCGATTGGCAAAAGAGCCGGAGGCAACGAAGCGCGTGAAACGGTGCTTAAATATTTATCCAAAACGAGTCGGACATCTGTCGTCGTGGCTGGTCGCATTTTATTTAGGTGCACCGTATTTATTTAACATTAACGCCAGCGCGTAGCCTCCCTAATTCACGCCGTCGTCGTCGCCGTTGTCGTCGTGGTCCGTTCTGCAAACAACGGCACACATGCTACGGTCTCTTCGGGGTTTGGTCCGTGGCCAAATACGAATTATTACCGCTCTCCTCGTGTACACGTAGCTTCTGTCTGTATTACACAACTTTTTTTCATCGTAGTCATTTTGCTAAACTTTTACGTTCCATTATGTTTTTTGCAAGATACTTTAGAAAATTGATGAATGAGGTTAGAAATTAGGGTTAGGTTAGGTGGCATTAGTTAACGCATTGATCAGTAGTATGAGTTACTAAAAGATTAATTAGTTGTAATTGATTAATCATCGATCAGTTTTCTGGTAATTATTGTAGCTATTACGTTCAAGGGTTATACATAACCTAACCTATAAGTTTACGAAGTATATTTATGGTGATGTAAAGGCTAATTTTCAAAGTTACAATCTAATTTGACAGTTTGGAAATTTTTTAGTTTGCAAGTTTGGGCATTTGGGATTTGGTAATATAGGTTTTCGATTATTTGGGGATTTAGAGATTTGGAAGTTTAGGGATTTGTGAATTTGGGAGTTTGGGAACTTAGGAGTTCGAGCATTTGGAGATGTGAGATTTTAGGAATTTGGGAATATAGGGATTTGGGAATATAGGATTTGGGAATATAGGAATTTGGAAATATAGGGATTTGGGGACATAGGGATTTCGGAATATAGGGATTTGGGAATATAGGGATTTGGGAATATAGGGATGTAGGAATATAGGAATTTGGAAATATAGGGATTTGGGAATATAGGGATTTAGGAATATGAGGATTTGGGAATCTGGGAATCTGGGAATTTGAGAATTTGAGAATTTGGGAATTTGGGAATGTAGAAATTTAAGAAGATGGAAACTAGGGAATTTAGAAATTTGGTAATTTAGGAATCTGAAAATTTGGGAATTTGGAAACTTGAGAACTTGGCAACTTAGGACCTTGGAACCATAGCAATTTCCGAATTTGAAAATGTAGAAATTTAGAAATTTAAAAACCTAGAAATCTAGAAATCTGAAAATCTAAAAATTTATAAATTCGAAAATTAGCAAATTCCCCAAACCCCAAAATGTAACACAAATATTGACAATCTCTACAACCCTTCATTAGCCCTGTTACCCCTGATCATACATACAGTACCCTCAAAATTTCCGAACCATAAGAAAATATTCATTAACGATATACCATGAATATGTAAGCTGTCACGCTGATTTCCATGGATCGTGTATACCCGTTCATCGTCGGCAGAGGGTTAAACCTCCCGGAAGTACAAGCGACAAAAAAGTATCAGTAGAATCTTCAAACACGCTCAACTCGTTCAAATTTCTCGAACGACGTTCTCGTTCAGCGGCAGCTGATAAAAATCCAATAGCAGTGTTTGCCGTCCGGAAAGGGCAATCACGTTCATCATGGTGTCCCGCGCCCCTGACTCTCTGATCCACCCCTTTCCCCCTCCATCGAGTCCCTGCCAGTCAGCCTCGTGCTAGGTATTCCGAACGTAGCCGCCCCTGGAAAATCTAGGGGTGGGATCCACGTGCACACGCGTCGAGGAACGAACAAGGGAGGGAGACCGAGGGGATGCTGGAGAGAGGGTGGCTTTGCTGGTCAGATAAACGGTAAAGCAAATAAATCCGCTACTTTAACATGCAGGTCACCGCCGCTTTCCGTTTATTTTATTCGTTAAATATTTCATTTGGCCAACTAGAGCCAATTACGAGCGCCGCCTGACGAGCGAAGTGACCAGACACGCGCGCTCCCTCTCTATATCGCTCTCTTGCTCGTCATACGTTTGTTGTGGAAAGATTTTACGGAAAAACCTCTTTTATCCTAGATCTGATTTTATTCCATAACTTTCATAACCTAGTCATAAATATTACCTATGGTAGACTTTGCAATATGTTACACTCGTATGATAATATATAACCAAACTTTATATGATAATATATGACCAAACATATCGTCACCCGTTATATCGTTACGGGCCTTTTCGCATCTCCCCGCTTTATATCTAGCCGTCTCATATCTGCCCGTCTTATACCGACCGCGTATGAGTAGTTCATACGTATCACGAACCTAACCGATTCAGTTAAATTAAAGTTAGAGTGTTACATAATCAAACATCTTGGCTATATGCTCCACTAAAGATACAAAGAGCACCCGTTAACCGGAATACTGTTTACAGGTATGGTTCCAGAACCGACGCGCAAAGTTCCGCAAGCAAGAGAGGCTCGCCCAGCAGAAGTCCAGCTCGCAGAGCGGCATCGGTGTGGACAGCGGAGCATCCAGCCCCGTCGCGGGCAACGTGAAAGCAGAGGGTCGTTCTCCGAGAAGTCCAGCGACGCCACCAGGCAGCTCCAACAGCGTGCTCTCTTCGAACGAAGTGAAACCGATCGCGAATCCGAACTTGGTGAAGCACTCGAGCGACACCTCCGCAGAAGGAACCTCGCCGAACACTCGAGGAAGCAATGGCGGCGGAGGAACATGGGGCTCCTGTAGCCCCAGGCCCTTCTCCGCGTTACCGCCGTACTTGCTCGACCCGCTACCGCTGAAGACCGCGAACCTCTACTAATCGTCCTGGCGATGAGCTTCGAATGTCGTTTGAATTAACAAGTTTCCGAACGTTTTGGTCCGATTTCGAATAGTGGTTCGAAGTTCGCTTGGAAATTCACGAGTGTTGGTGCCAATCACTGACGACGACAACGTTCCATCCCAGCAGAATCGTGTAAATATAGAGAATATCGTGTGCTGTTCAGAGGATGCTTGATCCGTCGCGAGGCCGTTCATGGTGCAATTGTGATGGAGAAATTAAACCTGCGATCAGTTACTTTTTCGGTTACTTTTTTCTTGTTACGGCCTTTACGAGAATTACTCATGATTTACTGAACTGAATTTAGTAGTCCTGTTAAGCGAACGGCCTCGACGAAAGCGCTCGAAAATACTAGATGCTGATATCTGTGTACCGTCCTAATTCCTCACTGATTAATTAAACAGTGTCCAGTTGAGCCACCAAGTTAGAGACGTTTAAAAACAAAACTAGCGTCTGCAGTATTGGGAGTCCCGCGAGAGTTGCAAGTCCCTAGATGAACCTACAATTCCGCACTTGATGTCACTTGGAATCTTCGTGCGATTATTGTGTGTGAACCAAGATTCTATCGCTATAAATCGTACGATGCAGATCACATAATTATGGACATATGTGGAGCTAGGCACTGTGCCGACGTGGCATCATGTGCGGGAAGTATGTTCCATCTCTAACGGTTAAGGTAACGTTTTGATTTTGGACGTCTTGGACAGTTTGCGGTGTGACGAAGAGAGGGAACCGTTTACGGGACTCTGAACAGCGTCGTTCGTGGATAAGTGTATCGAGGACATGATGTGACCGGCGCCTGTACAGTTGTTGCTATAAATATAGAATATTAGTGTTTTACACCGTAACTAGTACTTACCGTCGAACGGGAACAAGCTCTTTCCCATTCGTCCAGCCAAGAACAAGACAAAGACGATGTAGCTCCACCGACGTATCATTGTCCATTCACAGTATACATAAATCCACAGAATTATCCATTAGAGTGTAAGGATTTATTAAGGATCATTCGTGTAAGGCCGCGTACACGTCGAACGAAAAGTGGATGTGCCACCTTTGTGCACGACGGGAATTTGCAAATTTGGAATGGGGGTGCGAAGATTTGGACGTTTGGAAGTTGTGGAGCTTAGGAAGTTTGGGAATTTGGGATTTGGAAGTTTAGCAATTTGGGGATTTGGGAGTTGCAGGAATTTAGGAGTTAGGAGTTAAGAATTGAGGATTCAGAAAGTGGGACGCTTGGAAGTTGAGGGTTTCAGAGTTAGGCTACATGGAAGTTAGGACTTTAGGACTTAGGACGTTCGCGAGTTTGGCAGTTGGAGATTAAGAAATTTGGGATTTGACTTAGGCTTGGTATTTGAGAATTTGTGTATTTAAGAATTTGGGAAAGCTTGAAAATATGAGGATTTGGAAATTGGAGAATTTGAACATTTGGGAAACGGAGGTTTAGAAATTTAGAAGTTTGGGAATAAGTTTAAAAATTTGGGAAAATTTTAGAATAAAGGGAACTTGGAACATAGGTGGCGCCAGTTGCTTTCGCTAATTCGTTACGCGTGTACGCGGCTTAAGTTAGTCGCAGACGATATGAGTGTGATGGTAAGAAAGTAATCGAAGGATAAACGGGAACTGAAGGGTTCCTGAATGTCGAAGGAAAACTTATCGCAATTGGTCGATCGCGAAGTTAATCCTTAAACCGACTAAATGTAATTATCGATCGTTTAATCTTTAAGTGGTCGCCTCGGGGATCGAATGAACACAGGGGGTCTGACGTTCTAGAAATCGAGAAATGATATTTATTTTCCACAACAGTCGCCGATGGCGCGTTGTACATCGTCAACGTACGCGCGGCTACTTAAAGATTAATGTTCTGTTACGTTATATTGCGCCGACGCTACGAAAGCTTCCGGTTTAAGGGTTAGAACCTAACTCGCACGTTCTCTCTCTCTCTCTCTCTATGTGTGTGTGTGTATGCGCCGTCGATATTGAAACTATTTTTATATAGTAAATGCTTCGGGCGATTGCTGAGCGCGCGAGGCACATCATTTGCATCAATTTAATTCCCGAACGATGACTTTTCCTTCGACGCGTCTTCGATCTGACAAATGGAATGTCGAGTGCCGTCGAGACACGATGTTCGTCGCTTCCCTTTTCAAACACAGGTCCACAACCCAGCCCCAACCCATAGCCCACAATTTTTCCGTTCGTTCCTTTTCGAAATATACATTTATTGAAAATAATCGTTCATTTTTTTGTTTTATTCGTCGTCGTTACATCGTTGCTCCTGATCGCGTTTCGAGCAGCGACGAGCCGATGATCGCTTCGAGGTTCGTTCGAGGTTAACAAATTTTGAAACGTCTCGGAAGCCTTGAATCTTCAGAGCGAACTTTACTTCCGTGGAAACGAAGGTAACGTTTCAAGACTTCGAAGACTGTCGAATTATTTCAGGCTATTAAAATTTCTTAGTGCTCTTCATCGAATCAAAGTGATGGAAAAGTCAACAGTGATCGAATTATCAGAAATTGATTGCCCATTATTCTCCATTTGTACTTTGCGCTGTTCACGTTCCCCTGTCTCCTGGGGTACAAAAAGAATCATCACTGATCTCACATCTTCAACAATGCGGTACAGTTCTCATCCACGACAAAGCATAGCGCGATCGCGAACGTCAGAGGTTAACCTCCTTTTGGCGGGAAAACGCTACATTTTGGCGGGAACTACGAACAGTCCCGGAATCGAGGTGTATAAGATCCCTAGGGGCCAGGGGATCGTGAACACGCGTTTCGCGGACAGTCGGCATAGAAAAGTAACAAAAATCAATTTGTCACTCGTTTCACGATCGTCGATCGTGATCGGTTTGCGTCTCGGTCGTTGGCGCGCACGCGTTTCCGAATCGGTGTTGCGCGCTATGGTCGTTCAGCGAAAAGAGAAACGAATTTGTTATCCATTGTACGGAGCAGCGTGTTTTCTTCGTGGTCTCGGTGTTAGTCGAGGAAGTCAGGCGCCTATACATATACAATTATACGTGGCGATGCGCGCGAACGAACGATCGGCCATGTTACGATCGGCCGCCGTTCGTTTGCGCGCACGCGTGTCCGGATATAATTTAGCTTTTGCGTTTATATTTATATTCGTATATATATATATGAGACTGGTTCGCGAGGGTGGTCGATTAGGCCATCGTCAGGGTGCCCGCGCCCATGCCGAATCCTACGCCCTTGGGCCCGAAATTTCGGTTGTAACAACCGCGACAGTAGATGTCTCCGTCCGGAGCGTCGTTCAGGTTAGTCGAGTCTAACGAACGATGGCACGCGCCACAGCTGAAGCAACGCTTGTGCCACACGCGGTTCTTCGAGATCATCTGCTCGGCGGCGTACACCGGGTATCCGCAGCGCGCGCAACCGTGCCCGTCGTTCCGCTTCTGGCCGACCTGGGGCTTCGCGTCGATGCTGCAACAAACCATATCATTACCCTCGTATCTACACGCTTAAAGCTTCGCAAATGACTATAATTCACAAATGACTCCATTACTATTCTCAAAGCGTGTACCGATTACTTACTATGAAGGAGCGTGTTCTGAGTCCGTCGAAACAAGAGTCGGTTTATGGCCGAATCCGAAACCTTTGGGTCCGAACAATTTACTATAGCAGGACCGACAGTGGATCTCCTTGTCGGGGCCGTCGCAGGCAAGCATGGAGTCTAGTGGTCGGTGGCATTCTGCGCAGTTGAAGCACTTCTTGTGCCACATGGTGCCTTTGGCGAGCTGTTGTTCAGCGGCGAACACCATACCACCGCAACGGGGGCATCCTTGTCCGGCGGGTGCCTTGATCGAGGTCGTGTCGGGATTGTAGAATGGTCGACTGGCCGAGATTTCTTCCTCCCTGAAAGAAAACATTTTGATGCTCCTTATTAGGTGTCCGACGAGGATTTCGATCGGCGTGTTTAGAGACCTAAGTATGGAGGAATTTTACTCACGTTAAGCCGTCAGTTTGCAGGAATCCTGATCCACATGCGAATCCGTATCCGTGCGGTCCCCATTTCTTTCCGTAGCAGGTCTTGCAGTAGACATCTTTGTCAGGACCGTCGCAGGCGATGATGGAGTCGAGGGTTTTGGTGCAGTCGCGACACTTGTAGCACTTCCTGTGCCACTCGCGACCCTTTGCCAGCACTTGTTCAGCGGCAAACACCACGCCACCACAGCGTGGACAACCCTTGCCTGGTGGGGCCTTGATTATGGCGGTGTCGATCACGGTCGTACGAGGAGCAGCGTCGCTATATTCGAAAGGTTGCTAACCTTATCCTTCCGTTCTTTCAATCTTCAAAAGCTGTCATCCAATCTCGAGTCGCTCGAATAATTTATTCCGATTCGAGTGACTCGATTGGGAAGGCACACTTCTCGAAAAACAAACTCGTGTTAAATAAAAATTAAGGAATGTTTGAGATACAAAGGGTCCAAGTTAATTATTTTAGATTATCCTCTGCGGACAATTTTTTGAGGACTTACTTACCGGTCGAACATTTTTTTTTATAACCCCGTCCAATTATCCGCAAAGACTGAGCATGCAACAGTTTAAACAGGATTGAACGCAGCTTCGGAAGGATCACGTTCGGAAATGGGGAGTTACTTAAATTTCTCTAGGAAATCTTTTGGTAAGTGAAGATATCTTAAGGAGATCAAATAATTAATCAGAATTAGTAACTCGACACTCTGAAGCGATTGAATTGCTGAAAGAGAGTAGTGGGGGTGAGTAATAGCGCAAAGCGTTAAGGCGTCGACTCGTGTGTACAGTAGAACGTCAATACCTACGAACCCTCTTTACCGACAGTCGGTAATCGAAAAGAAATTATTGACGTTCTACTGTACACGTGTGTAAAGACACAACCAAACGTCCATTCGTACGTTCTTTCATTCATGGAATCTCATCGCGGTTAAATGGAGCTCAATCGATATCCTTGGCTCTTTATAACGCGGTGTTCATCTTGGAATAGAAATGAGTTCGACGAAAAAAATCGTATGACAAAAAATTAGTCGGAAGGGTAGTGTATAGTCTCCATCGCGATATAGCGAGTTCGTAAAGCGAAACGAGATGGGTTTCGATTTTCATAGACTTTGTTTATGACCACGCTGTATATAGATGGGGACTATACAAACACACACGATAACTGGCGAAGTAGCATAACTATGGGGTCGCGTACCCCTCGTCCTCAATATCGCACTGCAGCCCGATCCACATAACCCCAGCATGGCCAATGCCTCGCGGACCGAATTTCTTCGGATAGCAAGCTGTTAAGCAGACAAGCGCATCATATTATAGTGAGAGAGTGTGGAAGCCGAGGCGGGTTATCTCTCGCGTGTTCCCGTCTCAGTCTCGGCTCTGAAAACCCACCCATTGGCGTAGCAGTCGCTTTGTAGGGCGCCACCACCCTGGCCGTAGCCATAACCCTTCGGTCCGAATCTCTTTCCGTAGCATACTGCAGAGAACATCGGTTAAAGGTATCTGGTCGTTTTGGCCTGGTTGCCTGCGCGGGACACCACGTGTCTGGACATGTTCTTTGCTCCTCATAACTTTCTAACTGAATTTGACAAGTGGAACAATCTGAAAGTTTTGAAAATACTCTTCACAGATGGCGCCTCTGTGATCCATGTGACATAACCTCTTCCTCTTAATTGGAATATACAGTTACAAGAAATATTGTTTCTAACGCTTTATCGCGTGTAATTCTCGAAACTTTCAGATGCAAATTTCAATAACAGTTTTAAAAGAGAACTTTGGTTTTTGGATGAATGCTGTCGAACACGTCCAGTACGCTGTGTCTGCTCTACAATCCCACGATATCCTCACCTTTGCAGTAGATGTCCTTATCAGGACCTTCGCAGCAGTTGACGGAATCTAATCTCTTGGAGCAGTTGGCACATTTAAAACATTCCCTGTGCCATTGCTGCGTGGGACACAAAGGGACGAATGTTAGTCACCGACAGTCGGAGGATTCTTAACGAGTCTTACGTTCTATACACATACATAGTTATTCCCAGGTTCATTTTTCTCAAGTGCACTCTAATAAAACCCCTATCGTAATCACAAAAACTGAAAGTAAGATCGGTGGTTGCCTGTAGACCTACGGATACAAAATGGCACCTCGCGAAGTCATCCAAGATTCGAAATAAAAAAAAAACATAAACTGCCTTGAGGAACACAACCCTTACGTTTTGTACGACAATTTGTAGAACACTTTGCGCCAGTGTGTATTTCATTCTTTCTCTGGACGGACAAATAGTGTTAACCACGACGATCACGAAGGTGGGGGAACACAAATCCGTGAAAAGTAGAGAGACTGTTTGGATTGCAAAAAGAGATACCTCGACAATATATTTCGCGATCGGGACCATCGCAATGAAGCGTCGAGTCCAGAGACCGGTGACAGACTTTGCACTTGTAGCATGACTTATGGTAAGCCTAATCACAAGAAGCAGGAATAACCATGGTGTGCCCGGCAACAGGCGAATTCTTCTCGCGGTAATCGATCGATCTGCAAAGGGTCTTGGTGCCGCGACCACGTACCGAGTGTCCCTTTCAAATCTTTGCGATTCTTCGTAAATAACTTCGTCAAGTTTCAACAGAACTGAATTAATTTTACAGAAACATATTTTCATAGTCCTCTTCCTAATATTTGAATTCTTATCGAACGAGACACTCGGTATACTCCGCCAGAGTTCATCGAACCTTTTGATCTTGAAAATCAAACGGTAAGATCATGGCGATCTGTTTCGCGTATACTGAAAAAATGGCTCGTCAGAACTTGGGGTCATTCCAATTGGCCGATGCACAGTTACGTCACCGGTAAACATAATGGCTCTGAGACTTCATATTTCGAGATTTATCGTCGCACGAAAGCGTACACCAAATTATCTCCCGTTTAAAATTAACCTCACGTTGGACAATTGCGCTCATCGTCAAATATCATCCGAACCAGAACTCAACAAGTTGTATCCTCTTAAAGAAGTCTTGAATCCTCCCGAAGTTTCGAGTTCATTTCTGTGAGGTGAATCATCCAGTTAGAATCTAACCTATACATCTTCTTCGAGCTTCTATTGGTCGTCAAGACATATTGGCAGCGACCTAAGAAGGGCAATTAGCCTCCATCGGTTTAATCCTCGAACACGATACCCGGTTCCAAGTTATTTTCCAACATCGAAGCATGTCCACTCGGCCAGTTGGCCCGTCGCCAAGCTCTATAAAGACAGAAAAGTTTCTGGGCCGGCACCAACGGCAACAAGCTAAGATCGCACCGCTCATTCTCCACTCTGCTACGTTTTTTTTCCTCACATTGTTATGAAATGTACCAGTTTCGTCATACGGCAAGATTACGGAGGATACAGTCCATGAGCCATTGGCACCGTGTCAGCCAGGTGGTCCGGTCAATTTTAGCATCGAATTACGCGAGGCCACCCTCATATTCGCTTTCACTCCTCTGAAAACAGCCTTGATCGATTTGACGGGCATAACTGGTGCGTTTGATGTAATTTTATGATACGTTGCAGTAGAGTTGGAGGATGTAGAAATTCTTGTACAGTTAGGTATACTATTTGGTACAGTTGGAAGTGCATTATGGGTACAGTTGGGTTTGGGTGGTTCATTGATTCAGTTGATGTACCTTGTAATTGGGTTTGAAGATGTGGTATATTGGTATGATTAGGTTTGAAGATGTACGTTGATATTGCTAGGATTAGAGATAGGTTGGTATCATTGGTTTGATGTCTATGGATTTGGAGATGTACATTGATGTCTTTGGAGATATGATGAAGTCCATTTGTATGAGTAATGCTACCAGCAAATTCAGACATTTATCACAATCGGAGCAGTTTAATTCAACCGTGCTTCACGACCGTTCTTCCGAACTGTACTGGTTTCTATTCAACAGAAAACCAACGTAACCAGCCATTTTATTTCAGTCGACTTCCAAAACGTCGGCGGATAAGATTAGCCATGAGTAATCTCGCTATATCGAAGAAAATTCGACGAGCTACTAATAATTAATATCCCAAATATTTCGTAAGTCGAAGTATCAGGTTTCTGGTACGAAAATAAGAGCACTTTTGCCACCATCTTCCGGTGACGTAAGACATTGTTCTCCGCGGGACTATTTATCGCGGCACCAAGGTATTTCACGCTAGCGCAACGACGCGGCGAAAGAAAGCATTTTGCGACGTAAACTCACCCTTCCTCGAGCCAGCATCTGCTCAGCCGCGTACACGTATCCTCCGCATCGAGGGCAACCCTCTCCTTCCGGTGCCTTCGCGATAGCTCGTGGCTCCAGAACGGCGTTTGATCCTCTCGATAGTTCCCTAAAAATGCGTCCTTTGTAGAGATCGGGTCGTCAGTCGTTTGGTTAGCGTGTGTGGTCGAACTGCTAGGGACTCCCAACAGCCGTGAGCCACAGCCCCATTCAAATGGCCCGGTTTCAACATGGTGCAGTTTGAGTTTGGTTAAATTTGTTTGAGGCCTTCGGTAGGTTTTCAACTTTGATACTTCCGAACCGTCGGTGTTACAGGTTAAGTTAGGACTTAGGGTTATTTGTGATTTTTATATATCTTTGTTTCAAAAATTTCCGAAATACTACTTGCAAAAATGTCCCCAAGTGGAAACAGTGTCCTCGAACAAACTTAACCTCAAAAAAGTGGTTACGAAGAGGCCGTTGGACACAGAGGGCTGGGAATCACCAGGGACCAAGCGGATAAGACAGAATAAAAATGAAAGAAAAAAAAACACCACTGCAAAAAAAGAAGAAGGAAAGTCGAGCGGCGAACACGAACGAGGCGGGACATTCGAAACCCGTTTCTACGATCGGTTCACCGTTCGAAAAAAAACGATAACCAGAAACCCGTCACAGAAATAACAACCCGGCGGTTAGCGTGTTAGGCACATGTTAGTATTAGGTTAGTATCCCCCTTTCCCCTTTGCAACCACGCAAAAGTGGCTTCCGCCGAGCCCCGAGAGGAGAGCCAAGAAGCGGATCACGTGTGTGTGTGTATGTGTGCGTGTGTGTGTGTGCATGTACGAAAACTAAACAATAATACACGTTTACTCGAAAGAAAATAAAAGAAAAGAAACAAGTGAGGACAGAGCGTGAGGGAGGGTGGGACACATGGGAGCTGGCCACATGTGTGTCTGTGATAACGGTATGCACGATATAGCGTGGTCGTAAAATTGTTCAGCCGTGATATTCGAGCACCAAGAATTTTTAGAAAATGAGCTCGAACAGTTATACGATACATGCTTGGAACTAGTTTATTTCGGAAAAATAATTTGATGTATGAATCTTTCTAGTTTCGTTCCAGTTTAGCAAATTTTTAAACTTTCATATATCCAAATTCTCAAATCTAAAATCAATAGTTATAAATGCTTTTCTTAATATATGAAATTTCAGAATTTCTAAATTGTTAAATCTTTAAATCTAAATCCCTGAATTTCCAAATCCCCCAATTTTAAGATCATAGATTTCTAATCTTATAAGAGTGCTTATAACTTAGTGTTACTTCTAACTCCCCTACAATTGTACCAAGTTTGAACGAAATGTGCCCCGTTTCAGCATAACCACAATTTACGACGCCACTATACCCCCAGACCGAGTACACAGGGTGGTAACGGAACAAGCCAGGGAAGAAAGTGTAGAAAGAAAGAAAGTCTCGTTACAAAAAAGTAGGTGCGGTAGCCAATTGAAAGAAAAATAAAAATAATTCGAGACCGATCGTGGAAGCCTGACAGACAAAAGCTTCTACTCATCTACATAATTCATTTCTACACGAAGCGAGCGTACTAAACAATTCTAATAAGCACCCAACGAGTTAACGTGTTAGCAAGGTTAGGAGGTTACGTGTGTGTATCGATAAGAAAAATAAATAAAAGGTACGAGAGGCCGTGCAGGTGTGCGGATCGATAAATCGTATAGAGAGAGAGAGAGAGTGATGGAAAAACGGAGACTACAAAAAAAAAATATTGAAAAAAAACGAATGAAGAAATAAGCTCGTTTCTTTGGTTCATGAGAAGAAGGCGAAAGAAGAGACATAGGCAGAGATAGACAGAGAGAGAAAGAGAGAGGCGGAATCAGACTCGGTGCTCACCATTTTGATTTTGTTACTCGATAATTCCCTTTATCACGAGGGGTGCGCGCAGGCTCGTGATAAAGCGACAACATATATTGTTCAATGGGCCTCCGGTTGGCTCGCACTCGACGGGGCTGGCGGGGGTAGTTTAAGGTCTACATATATATATTTTTTATGTTCTTTTTTTATCTTTGTCGTGCTTTCTTTCTTTACGAAAGGGGTCCAGGGTACGGGGAAACTGGGTGCAGGTTAACGGGCGGCCTGGCAGGTTCATCCATGAACCTTGGGTGCTTGGTACGCTCTCCTTTTCCCCTGTTTTGCGACGCCAGGCCGAAATTTCGTGCACTCTTTTCTATTATTCTCTGTTTTCTATTCCTTTTTTCTTCTTTTTTTGGGTTATAGAGATTTATATACATAACTACGGGTACGTACACCGGTGCACGAAGTGTTCGAAAAACGGCCTCACGAGTTTCTACACGGTGCAGATTCCTCTTTTTCCGAACGGATATAACAGGTTATACCCATAACTCTTCGCAGATCTACCTCAAAATGAATTACGAGAGTAATTTCCCAATGTTGTCGATCAGACCTCAAAAAGATAGAACTAATCTGAGAAGAGAATAAAGTGAGGTTATGCCGAACACTTTCGTGCATCCGTGTACATAACGAAGCAGGTTGTGTATGCACCTACAGTGGGTCAAAAATGTTTTCGACACAGTGGATCCTTGGATCAATTCTCTCATCTGTACCATAGTAATTCGACTATCGTTAATCTCTTTGGATAGAAAATTACGGAACGTGACTACGTAAGAATTTTTGGCAAGAACATTTTTGTCCGACCGTAAATGCGTTCGCAGCTCGCGAAGCATTGTCAATGAAGAACACCAGGATCCTTCTGTTTTTTTTTCTTTCCCTTTTTTCGTCTTTTAATGGCACTTATTACAGATGGTACAAATGATTCTATAAACTAGCGTAATATGTAATGTAATCGCATAAAGGAAACAAAAAGGAAAATAATTGTCGAGGAGAAACAAGTATATACATATGTATATATTCGCGGTGCTGTGCGTGTGTATATATATGCATATACACGATCGGAGAGAAAAAAAGATTCGATCCGACACGGACAAAAAAACGGACAGAGAAAGGCAACGGAACGAAAAGTAAAAAGAGACTCAGAAAAACGAAAAGAAGAAACAGAAACGGGAAGTTAAACGTGACAAAAAAAAACGAGAGAGACAGTCGAACTAGATTAAACACAGTTAATTATCATTATAATAAACGTCGTCGTCGTCGTCGTCGTAACATCATCATCATCATCATCACCATCACCATCATCGTTGTCGGTGCCGATGGACGACGAAAGGAAAGGGGGTTATAGGTTAGGTTACAGGAAAAGGTCATACACAATACACAGAGATAGACTGCGCACTCTGCGAGGAGTGTCAGAGAGAGCGATACTGGTTTCCTTTATGGCAGTCTACTCTACTGTGGGGAGCTCAAAACAGGAGTCTACCGTGGAAACAGGTTTACTCCCAAGAATACAGTTTACGTGGAGGAGTTTGCTCACAGAACACCATGGGGCACATTTGCCCTCAAGAGCAGATTTTGCAGAGTCCAGAAGTTCCCATATGAAACCTTATCAAAATTTAACCCGAAACCCATATTTTACCCACTCTCCATATTTTTGTTCCCACCTTCATCGCTCCCCCAGTGAGAGACCCCCAGTGCAACTCCCCATAAGGGCGCCCAGTCTATCCGTACATGTCCGTGGGAGAGGTTGAAATTCACGAAATAACAAACAGGAAATAAGAAAAGGTGAAATGCCGGCTCGTTCGGACACGAGCCTCTCGAACGGGAACGGGGAACAGAAATTCCAAGACAGAGGAGGTTGGACACATCAGGATGTGGACAATTTACACGGTCGTAGTGTACACGTGCACGAAGACGTATGCTCCACTCAGCAGGGCTGCTGTTCCATCCGGTTCGTTCTTCAGGGCACGATTTGACAAGAAGAGGATCATGCTGTTGGATCTGTAGGCTGTCTGTTGATTCGACGGTCGATTTCGTTGGTCTAATTCATTCGTTCTCTTGGTTAACGACAGGGGACAGGGTCAGGGGTCGGGGATAAGGGGGGTGAGTAGTTTTTTGAAGGGTGTGGGTGAGAAGAGGAAGGAGATGGACGACGGCAGGTGCACTCACTCGCTACTTTTCAAGTGTTCGCCCTGATCCATGGACAGGCAACCAGCGCCACCACCGAAGCCGTATCCTTTAGGGCCGAACTTGCGACCGTGGCACACTTTGCAAAACAGCTCACCCTCGTGCTCGGAGCAGTTTGTCGAGTCGAGGAGTTTGCCGCACAGACCTGGAACACAGACACACGGTTCTTTGGCTGAGGCCTAACTGACCCTGCCACTGTTGGCAGGGCAGGAAATTACAGTGTTCGTCTAACGATTTCAGATACGACTTTGTAATATTCCAAACAGACGAGAATCTGTACACCTCTTATTCTAGTCGACTTGATTGAAATTCTTTTCGTTTAAACTTCGAGGTTAGGTTCGTCATAACCCTTAACCATTTCGAGACAACTAACCCTGAAGACTTTCAGGATATTTCACATATTGTATTCTCAGTTTCAATTATTCATCTTCGAATCTCTGTTTTAGAATGTATCGATGTTAGATTTAATCTAGACATTTATAACATTAGAGATTGTAGCACTTATAGAAGTTGATCAAAATTCTTGTGGATTGTTCGAATTTCTTTTTTTAATATTTCAATGATTCTGAACGAATGAAATATTCGATAGTTCTGTTTTAAGTATGAAGGGAAAGAATTTTTTGCCAGTTGGGGTCGTTGCACCTTTAACTTCGACGCTGCGGTTCCAATTGAACGCTGGCTAGCATACAAAACTAATTAAGGCCAAGACAAACCATCCGGGACTGGCATAAAATTTATTTATAGGACCGTCTAAATTTAAAAATGGTCGATGGTGTTTTTGCGCAACGAGACGGCTCGTGTCACTTGCTACATTCATTGTAATCGAATAATTAATAAAATCACATTGTATGAAATCATGATTTCCTAGATTGAAGTTAGGATGTGGATTAGGTTAAATTAAGACCTCATTGGTTAGGACAAGTTAGGTTAGGATCCGCTGGACTTAAGTCTTATATTGGTAGGCTAAGTTCACAGTTAGTGTCTTCCCAGACTTAGGTTAGAATCCATTGGGATTACCCTAACCTAAGAAAACTCTAAACGAAGTTTTATGAAGATTCCTATACAGTTTTTAAAGCTTGAAAATAAACACCTAGTAAATATTACAGATCTGAAAAGTGTCCATTGTTTAACAATGTATTCGAGAGTAGTTGTCTAACATGTTTATCGAGTTATCCCATTGAATCATTCAAGAAGGAGAACGTGTAATATGCTCTTCAGATAGTCTGTAACATTGAAATGCAAACACTTACCGCACTTGAAGCACATCTTGTGCCATTTCAGCCCTCCGGCAACTCGTTCTTCCGCGGCGTATACGGATTTGCCGCATTTGGGGCACTTAGGGTGCTCTACTGGTTTGAAAGGCATTTTGTTTTTACTGGAAAAGAAACAGAGAAACTTGTATTAATAATACAATCAAAGAGTGACGTTATGATCTCTCCTAATTTAACGATGAATTTAAAATTATTCGATTGTCTACAAAATCCGATCGGTGATGCATTCCTATTCAAGCTTCTTCAGAATTTTCTCGAATTCTATCAATCACACCTGCCTCATTCAGACCTCGTGAATGATCGCTAGTTAAAAATTTAAAGAAATTTTCTTCCTCATCTTCCAAGATATGATTACGGTGAATTAATTTACGTTTAGTGAATTTTACATAGTGAACAAACTGAATCAATTCACATGTGGACGTCATGTAACTCAACCTAGGTCTCCGTATTAATTTAAAAAATCAATCATCACAAGAGTCTTCAAGATAAATTACCAACTCATATCATAGCCTAACAACTTCAATCCCAACAAGATCAAAAAAACAATTAACCCAAAACAATAAAGAGTTGTTTCATAAATCCCAAACGTAAAGATGACTACTGCCAAAGGTTAGATAAAAAAGAAAGTGATAAATAATTGACTTGGATTTTTGTTATGGCTGAAAGTGTATAAACAAGGATTAACATCTCAACAGCGATAATTCAACCTGCGATTACTTAATCGTACCACGAGGAACGTAAACAATTTCAGCCTCCGCCCTACTACCGGTGAACGAATCTATTTTCGTGGCGGGTTTGGAGTCCGACATGTGTGCTCGGTCACAAACACCAACAGGAAACCGGAGAAGCTGAAGAATTCGCGGCCAACTTCTCGATTCACAAACTCGTTTGCAACAATAATTTTAATAAAAACCGCCATTCTCGAGGAGACAATGAACCCCGAAGCCATAATGAACTATTTCTATCAGAACGTCAGATTCCTTAATCCCCGCTGAATAATTCCCACTATGAAAGTAAGAATAACACGGGACTTAAATTATCCTTTGAATCGCGATCAAATTTTACCCTGCATCTGAATGAAGTGCACATAAATTCGGAATTGAAAAAATTGTAAATGAAAGCTAATCTAAAATTCAAGGATCTTATCCCCAAAAAACGTAGGTTTATGTTAAATTTCAGACAATTTTTCAATCTTTCGGATAATTTTAAATATTGTGTCCTTAATCTACCTATGACTACGTTAAATGATCATTTACAAGTAACTTAACTTTTCCCAATCACGTGATACAACGTGAAACAATAACCATAAACAATGAGATACCTCGTTAATAGGGGTGCTCTCTGCAGGAAGTGTAAACTGACTGGGTCTTTTGGAACAGTCTATAGCGGCACCGGTATTAGAGAGACTAGAGAGACTCGGAGAGAGCTGCAAGAGAGACGGAGGATTCTATATCCGTGCAGACGCGAGGCGGACCGCGAGGCCGTATTAGGGAAGGTGCTAGATTCTCCACAACGCGGTCGCCATTACCCCTACCTTCCAAACCTGCACATCCTCGTTTCTGGGTTCTCCCAACCCATGCATATATTATACCCAATCATTGTTTAATCAGAACATACTTAACGAGCAATGATACAATTTAAACTTCCTTTAGTTAATAGGAAGGATGGTTTTATACAAGTCTAGGTTCTCCCTAGACCCTCTTAGGATATCTAGGTTCTGTTGCCTCTACCTCCCTATGTTTTCTTTTAGTCTCCACATCGTGAAAGGACCTACAATAAGTTGACTGCCATATGACGAGAAGGGTCTTTGATCTAATGCTTCCATTCGATGCTCTTATGGTATTTCTTGTATGTTATTTTTTATTGGATAAAAATTTGTACCCCGTAAACCGGTAGGGTTAAAATTATTATCATATATTCCCCAAGTAACAGTGAAGTAATAACCATCGTGGATACCATAGTGTAAAGTTAGGATTACATCACAAGGTAGGAGAACGCCACCCTCGTGTGTACTAAATCGAGTCCGGCTCAGATTTCATGGCTTTTCGGCGAACTATCTTCGAAACAGTGATCGGATTTCATTCTTCGGAACATAAAATGAATGTCCAAAGTCTGAAAGCCCACTCCAAACACTCACCAGTATTCAAAGCGTAATCAAAAACTTACAACCGAAAAGCCACTGTCCCAGATCAACGAAAAATCTCAAAACCACACTATTGAAGAGGATTCAGACTTATGATAAACCGGTAAATAATTACGGATGCGATCCACCGTCGAAAATTCGAAAATGAATCCTGAGGTCCTGCAAGTAGGACAGTACGTCCCGTGATCGCGGACACTGTCTTGGTACTCACCACCGTTATCGGTCGAAGTCACAGGTGAAAATGGAAACTCGGGTAGGAGACAGGCGTGACGATGAAAAAACACCGAGAAGCACTCTACACCGCACTAATACTGGATTCGAATGGCTGTTCACGCGTCGTGACCGTCCTAGTCATAGCCAGGGGTTTGCACACGGCACGTGTGCATCGGAACGTCAGTGCTGTTGACGACAGCGTCGCGGTGGCAGAGGGAGTACTAGCCGCCTTCCATCTAGCGGGGGTGTTATACTATACTTCTTCGAGATTGCTACTGTATGCCTAACAGATTCCATAATCCTTCGTTTCTTCTTCGAGTTTCTCATCCTCCACATTTTTGTCCAAAGGTACATCAGCTGTGTGATAAGCCAAATTTGATCCTTGAACAGATTTGAAATTTTATGTGACCCACGCATGAACCATATAACTTCACATGGCTGATCCTTGAGACTTAGGACACTAATGATCTTTGGATGTAGTTTGAAATTTCGTATGAGTGATCCTTATGACTACGTGGCTGACCCTTGAGATTTGTACTAATGCATAAAAATTGATATGTATTTTGAAATTTTGTACGAGTGGTCCTTGAAGTTCCTGTAGCCTTGAAAGTGTAATATCACTCAAGTTGAATCAGGTAGTCCTTGATCGTCTCTCAGGTTGAAGTTGTAACTTTTATCTTTAATATGGGTCTATGATTTTCTTATAGTACTAATACGAAACTATACAGTTTTTTCAGTAATATTAAACCCCCGAAAAAAAATATGACAGAAAGTAAAAAAGTTATGATAATTTAAACAAACGATTCATTGATCTGTGAATTTGAAAGACGAAAGAAAGGAATTTCGTTAAATAAATATACAATAAGACGTCCGCCATTTTGCGGTGCCATAGAGGATCTGTAAATGGTGTGCAACAGAGAAAGCATGTAAGAAATTTCGTGGAAACACGAGAAAGAGATGGAATTTGAGAAGTTCGACATAAAGTTGAGATAAAAGCAGCCGGTTTTAATGACCGGTATCGCTATTTATAAATCACATTCCTTTAATCATTTCATCGTCTTTTTACGATAAATAAATATTTTCGTGTTTAACATTTCATCGGGAAACGTGATGAATAACGATTTCGTTGTGTGTTCAAATTTTAATTGGCGATATGTCGGATGGGAAGACACATTATCAATTAACGGCTGATATTTTAAGAGGAACTGGCCAACATCTGTCAATACTGTCATGAATCAACCACGAGATATGGCACTTTGGTATTCGTTTACATTCTACTACAGTGGGAAATGTGTTTTCTGAGCGATGAACCAGTGAAGACACACCGAAATAAATTTATTACTCATACATTTTGGACTAACTCCCGGGACATAATGGCATCCGCGGAGAACGGCAACGCGATACCATAATAATTTCTAGGTTAACACCTTCATACTCGAGTTCTAATCGATCGCATTTTTTAAACGAAATTTGTAATCCAACACCTATCGCTTTTTCGATCATTCTTTATCCTCAATGTTGAAAAACTGAAAATTTCACGACGCGAAGTTGAATCGAATCTTCTTGCAAAATGAACGAATTTGATGTAAAAAACCTTGAGTTATTCTTGACTCAATTATTTACATTGGAAATTGGAGTTTTCTATTTTAAAATTGATAGTAATAATTTATATTTTATATTAAGTTAGGTTAGTTTAGGTTAGAATATTTTATTAATATTCTTACATTTCTCTTATCTGTTCCTTATTATTTATTTACTATACAGGAATTCTATTATAATTTTATTTTACACGAGCGATCTTCATCCTCCATCGGCTACAAGTAGTTTATAGCACCATATAGCAGACACGAGTGGCAAACATAACCTAACTTAATTTTTCCACCGAAACTAAATTGTCGAGTCTATAAAATATTTAAGACCATCATGTAAACAAAGTGTTATGAAATAATCTCTATTTTATCTAGCGTTCATAAATCCAACCTGAACGACTTGAACCCCACCAGTAGAAGCGCCAAGTGGGGTTAATTATCGTTTCCAGTTTATTTCGAAGCGGGACGGAGATAGAAGATCGTTGTGCAAGGATCGAATTCCATTTCTTTTCGTTAGCCGGTTGTAGGAGGCCAAAAAGAAGGGGCGGTCTTTCCAAAAAGCTGCCGGTAACGAACGGGCTAAGCCGAGTGAGAGCCGTAAGCTACGGCTGTGGGAACACACTCATCCGCTATTAATAGCATCTTGCTCAAATTTCTATTTTTAGAAGGACTTATATACGTGCACGTGGTTTTATGTAAAAACCTCCCTGCGAGTGTGCATGATCGTGTGCACGCCCACGCGGATGCTGCGCACTCCTGAGTGTGTGTTTGGCCCATTGTGGCCAGTTTCGAAGGTTCTTCCTTTTGCTTGGAAATTTTCTTATCAATTTCGAAAACATTTTTGTCGATTTAATTTATTAGAGTTACTACCTTGGAATTTGGACAAATTGCATAATTAGTAAATTGGTACAATGGTACATAGGTAATACCGCATGATAAACTTCTTTAGGAAAACGGCGATATATGGAGATGTTCTATGACTCATAGAAAATAGACAATAATACTACAGTATAATAACAATGAAACCTTCTCTTAAATCGTCGTCACTCCTATGGATGTCTAATGATAGAAACCCTATATCCTATGAACCATAGAATTCCTTATGAGAGTCCCTAAAATCCCTCGAAATCCCACTATCCCCAGAAGTCCATGAATTTCCACAGTTATAATCCCCATAGTTCTCTCGTTGTCTCTAATTTCCCTATGGTTCCTAAAATCTCTAAAAACCCCAATGTGTCCCCACATCTTGTTATATAGATTCTTAAAATCAATAACTAGCCTAAAATCTCCAAATTCCCCAGAATCCTCAAGATCTCGCTTCCCAGAGTCCCTACAGCCCCCTCGGTATCTCGAATGTCTAGGGTCCCTAGATTCCCCAAACTCTCCACGTTCTTAAAGTCCCTATTTCTGTAAGATTTCTAGGGCCCCTGAAATCTCTGATAAATTGGGTTCTGGAATCCCTATAATCCCCTCTCAGTCTCTAGAACACCTCGAATCCCTAGAATTCCCAAATCCCTAGAGTCCCTAAATCCCTAGAATCTCTAAATCATTAGAATCCCTAAATCCCTAGAATCCCTAGAGTCCCTAAATCCCTAGAATTCCTCAATCCCTAGAATCAGTCAATCCCTAGAATCCCCAAATCCCTAGAGTCCCAAAATCCCTAGAATTCCTGAATCCCTAGAATCTCTAAATCCTTAGAATCCCTAAATCCCTAGAATCCCTAGAATCCCTAGAATCCCTAAATCCCTAGAACCCTTAAATCGATAGAATCCCTAGAATCCCTAGAATCCCTAAATCCCTAAATGCCTAGAATCCCTAGGATCCCTAAATCCCTAGAATATGTCTTCCCCTAAGTGGATTCCCTAGAATTTCTAGATTCCATAAAATTCACATTCTCACCAGAATACTTGATAATTTCGCATTACAGCGAACCTTATGACCTCTTCCTATATTGCCATTTTCCTTAAAGTTGCCTGAGAGTGTAACTGAAGTATCTTTCTTAAAATTTGATTCTTTCAAAGACAAAAAGTCATTCTTCCGTAATATTTCCGATAGTTCCGAAGTTCAACGAACCGGAGGAATGAAATAAAGATCTCTGTCAAGAATCGGGCACCGTTTCCCTCCATTTCTATTTTAACAAAAAGACGATGAGAAATGCATGTGAAACGTGCATATAATTAGAACAACGGTCGGAAACACGTGACGCGTAATTGTGGAACCATTATCTGTGATTGACACCGGAATTCAATTATGTACCTGAGAATGGGTGCCGGGTCGATCCGCGGTCGTGGCTTTCGTGTCAAAAATAACGAAAGCTGTCGCAAAAGAGGAAATGCTTAAAAATTCACGACACCACGAAAACTGGTTGTAGTATTTATATTTAACGGAAGGGGTGCAACGATCTCGACGTGGATGCACAACGGAATTACATCATAGATCTCGCCACCTTTCCTTAAAAAATTACGACCGATAAACTATTTATAAAATTATGCAGATTTCTGCTCTGTTCATTTCAATGTTCTAAAATGATAACGTATTAGGTAAAACAGTTAAAAGTCTGCGTTAAGTGCAGGACCCATTTTAGCTCCTTAGCCGCCATTTTATCTTTCCTACATGTGAATATATATCTAAAATTGTAAATTAAGATTGATCTTATAAATACCTATGAATACGTATCTTATATCTTTTATATCCTTACAAGATAATTGCTCGTACAGCTATCCAATTATGTTGGCAACGTTAGGTTAGGTAAAATTAGGTTAGGAAAATACTTCCAGAAATTCTTCAACTATGTTAAAATAAACGTTGCAACAAATGTTCTTATACAACAAATTAACATTATAACAAATGTACATTATCGTTTAAAATTCGTCGATTTTCGTACAGAAGTAATGTAATTATGATCTTGAGGAAATTTCAATTATCTCCAGTAAATCGAGTCGATAACGAAAAGGTGGTTAGCACGACAACGAGGAAATGTGTAGAAGGCTATTAGTAGCGATTAAATCGAGTTTGTGCAGCGCATAATGCAGAATTCTTGACTCGTTCCACTTGACCGTCTCTCTCCTTCACCCCTTCTTCGTAGCTTGAAATTATTTCCGTCCTGTGCTGCGGGTGTTACATGATCGCGGAAGAGCTCTTGCTCGAGTAATCCCTTGAAAAGCATCGACTTGGACCGCCTCCACCACCCCCATCGATCGTAAAAATCCGCCGTTAACTCTCGAATCACGGTGGCCGGGTCAATCGTGACTCAGACATACCGTGTACGTTAACTACTATGATGGGCTTTTTTTAGGAGAAATGGGAGGTATTCCCTAGGGAACAGGAGGTATCGACTCTGTTTGGGGGCTGAAATTTGGAGATTTTTGTATTTGGAATTTTTGGAATTTTATTTGAGGATTTTGAGATTTGGAGATGGAGGGATTTGGGGATGTAGAGATTTAGGGATGTAGGAATGTGGGGACGTAGGTATTTGGGGATCTGGGAATTTGGGGACGTAGGGATTTGGAGACGTAGAGATTTAGGGATGTAGGAATTTGGGGACGTAGGAATTTGGGGATGTAGAGATTTAGGGATATAGGAATTTGGGGACGTAGGGATTTCGGGACGTAGGGATTTGGGGATGTAGGAATCTTGGGGACGTAGGGATCTTGGGGACGTAGGAATTGGGGGACGTAGGGATTTGGGGACGTAAGAATTGGGGGACGTAGGGATCTTGGGGATGTAGGAATTGGGGGACGTAGGGATTTGGGGACGTAGGAATTGGGGACGTAGAGATTTAGGGACGTAGGGATTTGGGGACGCAGGGATTTCGGGACGTAGGGATTTGGGGATGTAGAGATTTAGGGATATAGGAATTTGGGGGCGTAGGGATTTGGGGATGTAGAGATTTAGGAACGTAGGGATTTGGGAACGTAGGGATTTCGGGACGTAGGGATTTGGGGATGTAGGGATCTTGGGGACATAGGGATCATGGGGACGTAGGAATTGGGGGACGTAGGAATTGGGGGATGTAGGGATCTTGGGGATGTAGGAATTGGGGGACGTAGGAATTGGGGGACGTAAGGATTTGGGGACGTAGGGATCTTGGGGATGTAGGGATTTCGGGACGTAGGGATCTTGGGGACGTAGTAATTTGGGGACGTAGGAATTTGGGGACGTAGGAATTTGGGGACGTAGGAATTTGGGGACATAGGGATCTTGGGTACGTAGTAATTTGGGGACATAGGAATTAGGGGGCGTAGGGATCTTGGGGACGTAGGAATTTGGGGACGTAGGGATTTGGGGATGTAGGGATATGGAGATGTAGGGATTTGGGGACATTGGAATTTAGGAATGTAAGAATTTGGGGACATAGGGATTTGGGGATGTAGTAATTTGAGGTTGTAGAGATTCGGAGGTATACGTATTTGGGGTAATAGAAATTTGGGGATATAAAGGTTTGGGAATGTAGGGATTTGGAAATATACGTATTTGGGGATATGGAAATTTGGGGATGTAGGAATGTGGGTATGTAAATATTTGGGGACAGGTATTTAAGAACGTAAGGATTTGGTGATGCAGTAATTAGGGAATGTAGTTCCCACATTCCTACGATGTGGAGATATATGTATTTGGAGATTTAGGGATTTGGGAATGTATGAACTTGATGTATTTGAAAATGTATAATAGAAATTTGGGACTATAACAATTCGGAAACTTCGAAATTTGACAATGTAAAATATGTATCAATTATAAAAATTTGAAAATCATCAACAATTTATTAGTTTAAATCGTCAAAAGTTTGCAAAATCCCTAAAACCGACAGCAAATGGATGCGCAAAAACTAAAATGGTGGTCGTAAACATGCGCAACAAGCGGTACACGAATAAAAAAGATCTAAGCAGAGGCACGAAATTTTCTATCGACACTCCGAAAATCCTGCCAATACCAGATCGCTATAAAGCCAAAAACTATTCGTAAAATCCTCGGAACATGCGCAAGGACGAATCAAGATAATTTGTCATCCACGAAATGGCGCGCAGAAATAACAGCGTTGTTTACAAACACCGGAGGACATAAATAAAAAAAGACTCGATCGAGTTTCGTCTTTAGAGCTGGATCAAAGTCCCCGTCAAGGTAATAGCGTCTTACAACCTCCATAATGTTGGAATTTTTGGAAAGATCGAAAGATGGTGTTACTGTCGAAGGTTCTTCCTTCTCGATCGTCTCGCGTATCTCAGCGTGGTCAGGAAAGCAGATATAAGTATAGAAAGAGGACGGCCTAGTTGCCATCGCGGCCATCCGAAATATTAGAATAAGCCCACGCGCGTAATACAATCCCGATGGTAAGGTAACCAAATTTAGCATGTGACTTAGCAGACGCCCTCGAGACACTTGCACGCCCGATGACTCAGCTCGCGAACGGAACGAAGTCGAAGGAAAATGATGAGCTGCTGTGACAAACCGAACGAATTAGTCGACTTCGATGCGTTTGAATAACTAACAAAGAGGCGGTCGTAATTTTTGGCTTGACCTTAACATAATTCACTGGAATACCTCGATGGCACTAATTTTAAATACCACCATTGCACGCATCATTTCAATACAGAAACATAATTTATATTTTATACAATTTCAATTTTTTATTTACCAGAAGGGTGGTATAGAACATATTCAAGAAATACCTTTGATTATACAAGTTGTGAAATTTTAGGGACATCTAGGTTCCTTGGGACTTTGGGACATTTAGGGACTCAAGGAGGGATTTCTTCCCTAGGAGGGAAACTCAAGAAACTTCATAGAATAGGGATTCTGGAGATATAGGGATATCTCCATGGAAACACTAGGTGCTATGGAGAGCTTAAGATTTTAGCGTCCTGGTGATTCTAGGAACCGTGGTGCCATGTGGATCTAGGGAACTAAGGATTCTGGAAATCGTAGAGACCATCTAGGGACCTAAAGATCTAGGAACCGGAGAAGTGTAGCAAGCTAAGAATAGGTACCTAGGGATTCTAGGGATCTGCAAGGCGCGGGGAAATTAAGGATCTAGGGATTCTAAGGATCGAGGGATCGTAGAGTTCTATAAATTTGAGAGACCTAAAGGACCTAGGGATTCTAGAGACCGTGATGATCTAAGAACCTATGTTCTTAGATACCTAGGGATTCTAGGGATCCGAGAGACCTAGAGAAACTAAGAACCTAGGGATTCTAAAGATGGCGGGACCGTAGAGTTAAGAAGTAATGGAAATCTGAGGGACCTGGAGGATCTAGGGATTCTAGAGACAGTGGTGATCTAACAACCTAAGCTCCTAGTGAACTAGGGATTTTAGGAACCCTAGGGACCTAGAGAAACTAAGAACCTAGGAATTTTAAAGATGGCGGGACCATAGAGTTTAGAAGTTCTGGAAATCCGAGGGACCTGAAGGATCTAGGGATTCTAGAGACCGTGGTGGTCTAACAACCTAAGCTCCTAGTGAACTAGGGATTTTAGGAACCTAAGGGACCTAGAGAAACTAAGAACCTAGGAATTTTAAAGATGGCGGGACCATAGAGTTTAGAAGTAATGGAAATCTGAGGGACCTGAAGGATCTAGGGATTCTAGAGACCGTGGTGGTCTAACAACCTAAGCTCCTAGTGAACTAGGGATTTTAGGAACCTAAGGGACCTAGAGAAACTAAGAACCTAGGAATTTTAAAGATGGTGGGACCATAGAGTTTAGAAGTTCTGGAAATCCGAGGGATCTGAAGGACCTAGGGATTCTATAGACTGTGATGGCCTAAGAACCGAAGTTCCTAGTGACCTAGGGACTTTAGGAACCCTAGAGACCTAGAAAAACTAAGAACCTAGGGATTCTAAGGATGGGACTGTAGAGTTTAGAAGTTCTGGGGAAGGATCCGAGGGACCTGAAAGATCTAGGGATTCTAGAGACCGTAGTAGCCTAAGAACCTAATCTTCTATAGTCCTAGGGATTCTAGGGATTTGAGGTAGCCTTGACACTCCAGGGACCCTAGGGACCATAGGTTCCTTAGAGTCTTTAAACTCCTATAGTCCTTATGATCTCCATAATCTCTAAACCTCATGGACCCTAAACTCCCTAGAACTCAAGCCTGCGATGGTCTGAAAACTCTAGAACCCCTAGGGACTATAATGACCCCAAGTTTATTACTGCAGCTCAAGATAAAATCTGACTCCAGTCTAACCTCACGTCGTTGAGCCAGAATTTAATCTAGGGTACCTTTTGCAATAGTCCTTGGGGTGGTTAGGTCAGGGTTGATCAAAATTAGATGTAAATAAAGTCTGACAAGAATCCGTGTGATAAATCTCGAGTACTTAGGGTATTTTTTGCGATAATCCTTGATACCGTCTAAATTTATCACACGGCCGTTGTTTCTATAATTTAACCGAAGTTCAAGTTTAATATAGGTTAGGTCCAACAATCTGCTTTGACCTGGAAGTAAATCAGCAATTAAGCATAAATTAAACGGTGAACGAAGAAACAACGTTTCATCTGTCAAGCGTCTCCTAACCTCCCTAACCTGATCTTTAACAACGACAATAGCAATAAAAACATCAACTTGATATATCACCGATACGAGTGACACATGGTACGTTCCTCCGCTTCTTTTCGGTTTAATGTTTTTATAGACGAATAGAAATACGTCTTTTTTTTTTTGGTTATTCTATCGATTTCGCATTCTAGTGGATATAAATAGCACGATGACTAATGCAATGATTTTACTTAAGTGAACGACCTACTTATAAAATGTAACAGTTTGGCACAAGCACAATGGCTCTATCGAGTTCTCAATTGAGTGAGATTAATTAGAAGGATTTTCAAAGTGCACGAAGATTGACCACTCTGTTGAAACCTTGCGGACGATTCAAATTTCTTTCACTCTTCGGAACACCTTGAAGAATATCTCTGTTCAATGAATCATTCGAAATATTTCCAGTAATTCTTTAAATTTGAACGAGTATAATTTTATTTTCAAACGACGGAATAGAAGATTGGTCACGGTCTATAAATAGTTGCGCCACCGGTTGCAAGAAAGTGTGACCGATGTTCGGACAACTATTCAAGATTTGAAATATAAAGAAAATCCAGAAGTATGAAAAGCGGAAAGTTTGTCCAGCCACCAGGTGTCGCGAGCGACGTCGATTCCGCGATCGTTAAAAGTAGAATCAAAGACAATGACTGGTGACAAATTTCGCGTTTCGTAAGCCACCGTGACTCACTGACTGCACCGCGGATAAAACGAGACATTTGTTGGCGACGGAACTTGTCTTCCACGCAAACAATTTACTCGCGCTTTCTTCCTACTTGCCCGCCCAAAACAACACTATTTATTTATTTTGTTTTATAATCAACTGTCGACTGTGACTGACGTAATATGTCGGTACAAGTATTTTACTTGCTACAAAATATTTTATTGCACGACGTTGCTGTTAGTTTATGGAAGATAGAGGAATTCTGAGAACGTTTACTTGGTCTCTGCCATATATGGAGAGGAGTTAGGATCAGAATCATCGCTATTGTATCGAATCCTAGGGAAAAAGACTATAACTCAGGCTACGCATAATATAGTAATACTAAGTAAGAAGTTTCCATGTATTTTCCCTAGGGAAATATTCCATTATGCATACTAGGTTTTGTAGGATCACTAGAGACTCTAAATAAATAAGTCTCTAAATAAAAATACCTAGAACCACCACTATATTGTGTGAAGATCTATGAAAACCTATATGGACTTCCCCGCATCTCTAGGGTCCCTAGAATCCCGAAGTTCCCAACAGTTAAGCACCTCCATCTAGGGTCCCTAGAATCCTTAAGATTCCTACGATCTTTAGAATCCCTAGAATCCCTAAAACACCTATAATCTGCCTGCATCTGCCTCAGGTTATGAAACCTAGAATCCCTATATTTCCTAAAGTCCCTAGGACACCTATCTCTAGGGTCTCTAGAGTTCCTAGATTCTTTAGAGTTTACAAATCCTTCGAACCTCTGTATAGGGATTTAAGACCACTAACACCCCTAGAATTTCAACAAGCCTAAAAAGCCTTAGAGTCTCCATAGGTCCCTAGAACCGTTAGAGTCTACATAGGTCTCTATAATCGTTAAAGTCTCCATATGAGGTCCCTAGAATCGTGAAAGTCTCCATATAAGGTCCCTAGAATCGTCAGAGTCTCCACATCCCTAGAATACTCGTACTCCCTAGAGAATTCGTATTCTTCATAACCCTAGAGGTCCTAGAATCCCTAAGTCCGTCCCTAGGGTTCGTAGAGTGCCCACGATGCACTTTTCTAACCTTAAAATTATAAATTCAACGATTCAGTCGAAAAGTTTTCGAAAAGTCCGCTATCAAAGAAAGCTCTGTTCTCTCCTATGTTTACTCGCCTCGAGTGAATTTAAATATAGAGGTTCATTATTCACCAGAAATCGCTCTGCCAATATTACTTGGACAATCTTCAATTCTCTTTTCCGATGACACAGTCACCATCCTAATTTTGATAGAATTTCGTGCACTTTGTTGCAACCCATTCGCGATAGAACAGAAAGAGAATTTTTGGCTTAACCGAGCGAAGTTCCGCCGTGTCGACCGTTCGCGAAATTAAACGCACGGTTTTAGTATGTAAATTGTTCAGTCGATTGACTGCAACGCGGCACGCCGTGCTAGCTCGTTGCGATTCGTAAATTGCTGACGTATTGACATGTTTTTGGAAGGAAAATCCATCACCTGTTGAAGCATCAATTCAATTTTTAGCCGGGAAATTGTTATCCGATTCTTTTTAATAAACAGTCAAAATTGTTTCGGCTTCTACTAATCAGCAACAAACGTTCCACCTCGGTTCACTATTTAAAACCCGGGAAGAATTAACGAAGACAAATCTATCCGAACACGATCCTCATAGTAATCGTACGCAGATTTATGCTCCTATCAGAGTCTCGAAATAGATTTCCAAGACCTTCGAAACTTTCCAAATCTCCGAGTTTTCATAACGATGACCTAACCTAACATCGTGAACCAGTCCACGAGTTTGCGCAATGCGCGATCTCGTGAGGGTCCAGGTACGCGTGCGACCCATTATGTCATTCTAATGTAACAAGTTACCGATCGTTAAACTGGCAACAATCGTGGAAATATTAAATCTTAGCTCCGCAAGGGTTGAGACGTGGCGGGATATTTCGGCGGTTACCTTGAAAGTATTCGTCACCGCGGTCGAGAAAAACTGGGCCGGCTGCCTAACTCCTCACTGCCTTTCTATTATCGGATCCCTATCAGATATCATCATTATCAGGTGGCGGGGTGCTTTAATTGCACCCGAGGAATCGACGGGAATAAATTGTCGCACGTGCGACCACGGACACCGTCACGTTTAACGAATGCGTTAACGAGCGATTAATGTCGCAAACTCGAATTCGATCGAGGATCTTATTAGGTCTCAAGTACCTTGAGGTAGCTTTGAGAAACATTTGACACACAGGGACATTGTCTAACAGAAAAATTTCTATGCGAGGACCATGACCCTTTGCACTATTTCCACGAGTTTCACTCGTGACGCACTCGAGTTGTGATCAATTTTAGTCAAATTTTCAATACGCTTCAGTTTAGAATTCAAGTCATCATTTGCATAGTCGATTGCATAATACCAAATTGACATAACATTTCAACTTTCTTTGTCCGTTTTTATATTTTATATTAGTTAGTTCTGACTGACGCACTTGACAAATTAATCATAGGCCATTTATTTATCAGATGCGTCAGTTAAGACTAACTATGCAGGGCTATAACATTAAAACGAACAAAGGTAATTAAAATGTGAGTATTTTATATTCAGGGATTCTTGATAATGCAAGTTATAGTTGGACCTAAATTTCAAGTTGAAGAGTATTTGAGTAAGGTTTGTCACATTTAAGCTGTAAGTGCGTCACGAGTGACTAAATGAGAACACTTGACGTATGGTGCTAAGATACTGAGTAGTCAGCAGTATGATACCGATGGTAAAATTGCTACTAGTTATTACTGTTACTTGTAGTTGTGTTGGATGCTTGTAGACATTTGTGAACAGAGGGACTGCCAACATCCGGAATCGGATATGTGTCTGCTGGGATGCAGGTACCTACCTTACCCACTATGTAATCGCGGCGCTAAATTATTATTAAACATAGATCTCGACGTGTCGGGACATTCGTATTCCTAAATCCCTATATTCTTAGAATATATTCCAAGTCTCTGTACACCCAAAGCTTTATACCTCCAAATCTCTGCATGTTCAAGGTTCCTACACCTCCATATTCTTATATCTTTTTATTTACATAGTCAGCAATCAGTATGTCTTCAAATCTCTATGTGCTTTCATCCTGATACCCCTAGATTTTTACATCTCTAAATTAGTATATGTTCAAATCCCTACATGTCCGAAGTACGTACATCACCAAATTCCTATATTCCCATTTACATAGTCCTGAATCTCTATATTTCCAAATCTCTATATGGAATCTCCACATGTACTAATACCGATATCCCTAGATTTTTACATTTTTATATTCCTATATCTTCAAATCCTTGTCCCAAGTACGTACATCTTCAAATTCCTAAATTCCCATTTATATAATTCTAAATCCCTATATCTCCAAATGTCTATATGGAATCTCCACATGTCCTAATCCTGATATCCCCAGATTTCTACACCTCTAACTTCCTACATCTTCAAATCCCTACATATCCCAAATTCTTACGTCTTCAAATTTCTATATTCCCCCATTTACATAGTTCTAAATCTCTATATCTCCAAATCTCTATATGGAATCTTCACATGTCCTAATCCTGATATCCACAGATTCCTACACCTATAACCCCCTATATCTCCAAATTCCCACATATCCCAAATTCCTACATCTCCATATCCCTACATCCTCAAATCGTAACGCCTCCAAATTCCTACATCCCAAATACCTACGTTCGCAAAAACCTACATCCCTAAATCCCTAATTCCCCAAATCCATATGTCCCCAAATTTCCAGATCCCCAAATCCCTACGTCCCCAAATTTCTACATCCCCAAATTCTTACATCCCGAAATCCCTGCGTCCCCAAATCCCTACGTCCCTAAATCTCTACATCCCCAAATCAATATGTCCCCAAATTTCTACATCCCCAAATTCTTACATCCCTAAATCTCTACATCCCCAAATCAATATGTCCCCAAATTTCTACATCCCCAAATTCTTACATCCCTAAATCTCTACATCCCCAAATCAATATGTCCCCATATTCCTACATCCCCAAATCCATATGTTCCATATTTCCAGATCCCCAAATACCTATGACCCCAAATTCCTACATCCCCAAATCTCTACATCCCTAAAACCCTATATCCCCAAATTCCTACATCCCCAAATCCCTACGTCCCAAAATTCCTACATCCCCAAATCTATATGTCCCCAAATTCCCAGATCCCCAAATACCTATATCGCAGTCTCCATATCCCTAAATCCTTATAACCCCAAATCACCATATCTAAATTCCCATATCCCAAAATCCTAAACTTAAATCCATAAATACATAGCGTAAAATATAAACGTATCCAAGTGACCGATGAGAAACGAAATTCTAAATAGAGGAATAACTAATATTCGGACAAGCGTTAAATTCGATGAAACTTTGAAAAACAAGCGGTCGGTTTCGTCCGATGAAATATGAATATGACACGTGGGAAACTCGAGCGTCGTATGCAGTTTCTAAACGAGCCGCAAATGCCAGGAACTGTATCTCCGATGTAACACAGGTCCAGGAATAATGTACGGTTAGTTGGCGTGAAAAATGAACGGGACAATCGGCCACATTAATTACTTTCCTGAGAGGCAAATGCCTGATCTAAGTCCGTCCTGTGGGACAGTAGGTTAATTACGTTTCGTACTTCGTTGAAATAAACTCGGGAATTTTCACGAAATCTTTCTCGAAATTTGAAAGAACGAGGAAAGAGTTCGCTACTAATATAACGCTGTTGCTTTTATTCGCTCGTTTTGAATGGGTTAGGCGATTTAAATCAAGCTGACAGGACGCGACGGTGCCAAGAAAATCAACGATAAATCGGAAAATATCCTAAACAAACGATTTGTCGAAATTCGATATGAAAACCGGAGGGAAAAGGAATTTAAATTAAAACCAGGGTGCCGGATGTTACATTAGCATAACTGGGCGCCCTATCAAAAAAACGCAGTTCGCTGCTGACGCCAAGTATGTACGAAATGAGAACGACCACCTCGATCGTGTCTATTCCTAGCTGAGTTACTTTGTTTTATTTCATTTCTTCTTCTGAAGCTCTCGTTAGGCTACCTTTAGGTTCTTAGGCTCTCCTTAGGAACCACAGGTCCTTTCACGTTTCTTAGACTCTCCTCTTTTCATATCAGTTCTGAGGATCACCTTACGTTTTCTAAGTTTTCCCTAGATGCTTAGAATTTCCACTTTGGTGCTTAGGACTCTAAAATTCCCTTTTTGGAATTACCTATGTCCTACATCGTCCTTTGAGCTTTCTTAGGGTCCTATGTCCTTGGAAATTTTGAAAGATCCTAAATTCGTCACCTAGTTCCTTTAGATTCTTTATAGAAAACTAGAACCAATTTTCATTTATTAAATTGTGATTTCTTTCAGATAGGAACAATTATCTTACATAATGGTAATTTTGCATGGTCTACTAATATACTTGGAGAAAGATGGAGGCTGAGTATATTAGACTTCCATCTTCTCAGTAGCGTATTAACTACGTTGTTTACATTTGAATTAAACTCAGATGATAACTTTGTGGGACTGTTGTCTAATACGTGGTGTCATTTTCTATCATTGATATGAAATATAATTTCGGAAGACCTTGCTATGGTAAAAGTTTATTTACCATTAAGTATGATCAAATTATGGTGAAACCAACGAGATACAGCATAGTATGCGAACTGTTCTGAAGACATAATCTGAATCTTCGGACCCACGGAATATAATGCAAACAGTATAAAATCAATATTAATAAGTACATAATAAATATATAGCATATTAATCAATAAAATCAATATTAATGGAATATGTTTGAAAATTGAACTAGTGGCGCCATCTCTCCGGCGAACCGGGTGAACTAATCGAAAAAAGTGCATGTCCGTATACGCATATGAGGACATTATAAAAAGTAATATTTCGTAACTTTCTTCACATGATAAGCTTCCCGAGACATTTTGAAGCAAATTTCTATTAACATTTGATGCATTTTATTGCCGATTAAGCTCGGAAAATCAATATTTATTGAATTAGGTCCAAAACGGTACAGGTGGCGCCATCTAGCGGTGAACGGAAGAACTACGAAATCATAAAATTGTGATTTTCTTAAAAATTAGTGCATTTTATATGTTTCTGAGGCTAAAATATTGCTCTGTAATCTCTTTCGGACTGAAATAATGCTACAAGAACATCCTCAAAGCGTTAGAAACGAAAGTAAAAAAATAGTGGAAAACATGGACTAAAAATTGGCACGCCATCTAGCGGTGAAAGGTAGGAACTACAAAAATACAAAATTGCGATTTTTGACAAAATTAGCGAATTTTAAGTATTTCTGAGGCTTGTACAATGTTATGTGATCGCATAGGGAGCTAAATAATGTCATAAAAGTTTATTGGAAGCGCTAGAAACGATAATAGAAAAAAGGTCATTTTGTGGACAAAAAGTGCAGCGCCATCTAGCGGCGAAACAGGCGAACTAATCGAAAAAATCGTATGTCCGAACACGCATATTAGGAAATTATAAAATCACATATTTCATGACTTCCTGGACATATTCTGTTTCCTGAGACATTCCAGAGTAAACTTTTATTAATACTTGATGCATATTGTTGCCGATTAAGCCCAGAAAATCAATATTTCCCAAGGGGTATTATTTCAAATTTGGCTCCATTACTTCCTACCTTTCACCGCTAGATGGCAGGCCAATTTTTAGTCCATGTTTTGCACTATTTTTTTATTTTCGTGTTTAGCGCTTTGAGGATGTTCTTGTAGCATTATTTCAGTCCGAAAGAGATTCCAGAGCAATATTTTAGCCTCAGAAATGCATGAAATGCTTTAATTTTGCAGAAAATCGCAAATTTGTTATTTAGTAGTTCCGCCGCCCACCGCTAGATGGCGCCACCGGTATCGTTTTGAAGCAAATTCAATAAATATTGATTTTCTGAGCTTAATCGGCAACAAAGTACATCAAATGTTAATAGAAATTTGCCTTAAAATGACTCGGGAAGCATAATATGTGGTGAAAGTTACGAAATATGACTTTTTATAGTTTCCATATATGCGTGTTCGGACATACGATTTTTTCGATTAGTTCACCTGTTCTGCCGCTAGATGGCGCTGCACTTTTTTGTCCATAAAATGACCTTTTTTTTATTTTCGTTTCTAGCGCTTTCAGCAAACTTCTATGACATTGTTACGATCCCAATGCGATCACATAACACTATGCAAGCCTCAGAAATACTTAAAACTTGCTAATTTAGTCAAAAATCGAAATTTTGTATTTTTGTAGTTCCGCCGCTCACCGCTAGATGGCGCCACCTGTACCGTTTTGGACCTAATTCAATAAATATTGATTTTCTGGGCTTAATTGGCAACAAAATGTATCAAATGTTAATAGAAATTTGCTTTAAAATGTCTCGGGAAGCTTATCATGTGAAGAAAGTTGCGAAATATCACTTTTTATAATTTTCTTAAATGCGTATACGGACATGCACTTTTTTCGATTAGTTTACCCTGTTCGCCGGAGAGATGGCACCACTTGTTCATTTTCGAAAAAGTTCAATTAATATTAATTTTATTGATTATTATTCTATATATTTATTACAGACCTATTAATATTAATTTTATGGTGCTTGCAATATATTCCATTGGTCGGAAAATGCTAATTATGCGTTCAGAACAGATCGCCAACATTATCTCGTCGGTGATATAGGGAATGACATAAGCATGGCAAAATATCTTGTCACATTGCATCAAACATACAATAATTTCCAACAGATGGCACACAAATGCACTTTCCATGTATTATCGATTCGCAAGGAATAAATATTAAAAGATTTGCAGTCTTGCAACGACACGATGCAAATTCCATTAATTAAAACTCATTGCTGTTTCATTTTTTTTATGAAACACTGCACGTATTTTAAACGTCTCTCCATCGCTAACTCTCATAATTACGGTGTAGGTTTACGTCTGCGAGCCGGCTTCGAAACTCGAATTATACCGCGAAACAACCGGCTTGATAACATCGTAACATTTAACCTTCTTTCATTTGAAATTTTTCTCTTTAAACCAATCTGTTTTTTTATTTAATGACCTCATTTCTCTTTATTTATACCATAACTGTTTGAGTATTTTCATTTTCCAGCATCCTTGTAGCTGCAATTTGAGACAGAAGGGAAATTGTTGCCCTGAGTTTGGTGAATCACTTTCTTTTTATCGCTTTCAAATTATAGCAACCTTATTGTCCCTAATGGATCCTGCTGAACTGACTCATATGTGGACATTAAAATCTTTTTACAAGTTAACTTATAAAATTTGCAATTTATTTTAAAACAAACTTGCATCTTTCCCTAATTATAAATGAATCATTTCTATAAAGTCAAAACTGTGTTAAATTATTCATAAGTTCGCCTCCGTATTCTCTGGTAAGCTGTCCATCTCTGCATTTGTGCAAGGTTAAGACTATGTTATCAGGTTGTGTGCAGCCTCATTAATTCCGAAATTTTTGGGGTAATTTCTGCACGGAACGAAAGTAACGCTTTCTTGAGATGTTTTCGAAACAGGTTACTAAACGACGGGACTGCAAAAGGCGGGGAAAGGCAAAGAAAGAGAGACACGAGGACAAGGGAGAAAGAGAGGGAGAACGCACGCAATGGGGGTTTATGTAACTCGGGCATTAGTGACTGTGACGTCACGACGCCGCGACGCGATGCAACGGTCGCACGCGGTCGATAGTGCAGTCAACTACTGCATTATACGCAGTCGACCCTACAGATCTATCAGTTACACGTAGTTGAAATCACCAGCCGTCCGAAACACGGGACATCTAAATCACCATGACACCGCTCGACACGTCCTAGAAATTCTGCGGTAAAATCGTTCGGCTGCAATGTTACCGAGGGTTCGTCGAGGACCTCTGTCGAAAGCTGCGATTAAAGAACGCAGAAATTGTGGTCGATGTTAACAGAACAGGTGGTAGTCGATCGAGAAATTTAAAAAGAGGCTAATCTCGCCGGTGACCGTGAAGTAGAGCAGGTGATTGTCTTGGCAAACCCAAAACAGGAACGTTTAGTTACATAATCCGTATACACGTATTTTGATCCTACCCCGCTTACGTAATCTTCTATTTCACCCTAACCTCTAAGAAGGCTCCGCCTAAAGTTCCCACAGAATCATCCTGGCGGCAGTGAAGGAGGAAAAGAGAGGGGAACTCACGCGTCTCCGGGAACGCAAAAGATGATCCACGGCGAACCTAGCCTAACCAAGAACTAGTGGAGAGTATCTAACTGATGGATCTCCCGTCAATTAGGCCGGCGAAACAAAACGAGCTGGCGAGGAAGGAGGAAACACGATGAGAATGTATCAATCAGCGCAATTTAATGCGTGAGAGGCAACAGTACCGCAGACGGAGGGACAGAGACAGGCGGTAGGAAATAAAGACGATAGTGAACGAGAGAGACGATGGTGGAATGAATGCAGCGACAAAGAGGCCAGCAGATCAAGAGAGAAGAAGAGAAGCGGCCAGGAGAGGAGAAAGACAAAAGCAGACGCGGAATCCGTGGGATCAAGGGAGGGACCGAAGGAATAGAGGCGACGTTGCGGACGGACAGGGACAGAGAACAAGGGGACGATATTAATGGAACGAGATAGAGATTGCAGGGGTATATAGGGTGTCTGATGCAAATGGGACGGCATTAGGTTTGCAACTTTTAAATGGCGGGTGGTAGAATACGTTTGAAACTTTTCGGTTTTGGGACTGTTGTACTTTGGGACGTAGTGATACTGGGACGTAGGGATATTGGGACGTAGGGATATTGGGACGTAGGGATATTGGGACGTAGGGATAGTGGGACGTAGGAATATTGGGACGGAGAGATATTGGAACGTAAGAGTAGTGGGTCGTAGGGATACTGGGACGTAGGGGTAGCGGGTCGTAGGGATACCGGGACGTAGAGATACCGGGACGTAGGGCTACCGGGCCGTAGGGATATTGGGACGTAGGGGTAGGGGGACGTAGGAATATTGGGTCGTAGGGATACTGGGACGTAGGGATACCGGGACGTAGGGGTAGCGGGTCGTAGGGATACCGGGACGTAGGGCTACCGGGACGTAGGGCTACCAGGACGTAGGGATATTGGGACGTAGGGGTAGTGGGACGTAGGAATATTGGGACGTAGGGATACCGGGATGTGGGGGTAACGGGACGTAGGGATACCGGGATGTGGGGGTAACGGGACGTAGGGATACCGGGACGTTGGGGTAGCGGGTTGTAGGGATACCGGGACGTAGGGATACCCGGACGTAGGGCTACCGGGACGTAGGTATACCGGGATGTAGGGATATTGGGACGTAGGTGTAGTGGGACGTAGGAATATTGGGACGTAGGAGTAGTGGGTCGTGGGATACTGGGACGTAGGTATACCGGGATGTGGGGGTAACGGGACGTAGGGATACCGGGACGTTGGGGTAGCGGGTTGTAGGGATACCGGGACGTAGGGATACCCGGACGTAGGGCTACCGGGACGTAGGTATACCGGGACGTTGGGGTAGCGGGTTGTAGGGCTACCGGGACGTAGGTATACCGGGACGTAGGGATATTGGGACGTAGGGGTAGTGGGACGTAGGAATATTGGGACGTAGGAGTAGTGGGTCTTAGGAGTACTGGGACGTAGGGATACCGGGACGTAGTGCTAGTGGGTCGTAGGGATACCGGGACATAGGGATAACCGGACGTAGGGCTACCGAAACGTAGGGATACCGAGACGTAGGGATACCGAAACATAGGTATACCGGGACGTAGGAGTAGTAGGTCGTAGAGATACTGGGTCGTAGGGATACCGGGACGTTGGGATACCGGGACGTAGGGATACCCGGACGTAGGGCTACCGGGACGTAGGGCTACCAGGTCGTAGGGACTCCGGGACGTAGGGATAGAGGGACGTAGGCATACCGAGACGTAGAGCATACCGGGACGTAGAAGTATTGAGACGTAGGAGTATTGAGACATAGGGATACCGGGACGTATAGATATTAGGACATACGAACTTTGAAATGTAAAGACTTCGAGGCGCAGGACTTTAGAACATAAAGAATTCAGGACATAGTGACTTGGGAACGCAGCAAGTGTGGGCGTAAGGACTTTGGGACGTAGAGACATTCTTGTAAGGACATTGGACATTGGGTCATATTACCGTTTCTATAGCACTTATACTTCCAATTCTCCGTCATTTAACTATAACATCCCATTTGAGACACCGTATACATGCAGAATCTGTGAGACCAAGATCAAAAGAACAAAGACAGAGCTATGCTCAGAGGATAAAGAAGATCAGCGAGGGAGCGTTAGTGCTGCAAATGCAAAATTTGCTTGATCAAGATGGAAAGAGAGGAAAGATAGAGCAGAAAATAGAATGAATATAGGAAACTAACAGCCCGTGGTAAGGAAACGAAGGAGAGAGAGAGAGAGAGAAGGAGAGAAGACTAGAGGCCTTGAACTGCCGTGGCGGTCGGCATTGCAACTTTCCGCTCTATAGGTCTCTCCCTCGCTCTCCTCTTTCATTTCTCTCTTCAAAGCGTCTCCCTCGCCTGGATAAGCTCGCGAGCCATCTTTCTTGCATCGACGATTCAAACGCGCTGCTCTCTTTCCCTGAACGTCTACTCCATCGGTAATAATTATTTATCTCATTCGTTACGAGCCGTCGTTGAGGCAGGAAGTCTTCATCGATTCACGTTTTGCTTCTGCACCAATTAGCGGGGCATTTTTCATTTTGCATAATCGATAACCAGTTCCTAGACAAGACTAATAGTTTAGATTGGCTTGAAGTGTGCCAGGACATCTATGGACATTTCTAGGTTAATTGAGAACGCTGTTAGATCTGTCCTTTTGTTTGGCAACCAGGAAATAAACATGGTGGCAGAGCTAATTCTCGGATTCAGAAATCTTCACGTTGACAAATTTAAAAATTTAGAAATCTTTGACAAGAATTCTGGTTATGGCAATATAAGGAGGGTGCACTGTTCGATATCATTGATCCAGCCAGTTTGGATGTTTATTTGGAATATACTTGCAAGTGCATTCGTTTTGAGACACCCTGTATTCAAAAGATTTTCACGAAACATAAACAAGCAATTCGATCGGTGGCCGTTAAGCAGGTCCAACAAGTATAGACAAATATCTATATCGCAGAGTGCGCGCGGACGCATGCGTGTGCAGAAAACGTGCGTGCGCGCGTGCGCACCGGCGAACGAGCCATCAGAGAAATCTGGCACCTTGAACTTTTATCACGTGCACGAATAGCCACGATAATAAGAGGCGGGGATTGTTGTTTGCATAAGCTCGAGCGCGTAATCGAATACCAGGAAACAATGCTGCGCGAGCGAAAAATCGTGTTTCTGAGTCAACGATCGGGGCACCTCGGGTTTCTTGTACTCGGTTTCTCTCGAATACGCGGGACAGAAATAATCCGACCGACATTGGATACTTTTTTTCCTCTCTTTGCACGTCGCGAGACGTCGATCGTTCGCGGACATATAATCTCTCTTAAGATATTTTTCTCAAATATTTCGCAGCTGCTATAAGTTGCCGAGACGAATGAATGTCATACGTGTTTTGACGTGCTAACCTAGAATTTTCCAAACCCCCTCAGCGTAGACACGTGTACGAAGTTAACTATAAGCTAAAAAGTACGCCGCTGCACCTTCAAAAACATCGTTACGTTTGTGGGACACGAGTTCAGTGTACAGCGAGGCTGGATCAACAGCCAGAATTCATTAACACTCGTCCGGCTGAACAAAGAATGAGTCAAAGTGAAAACACCAGTCTGCGCGAGAGGATTCTCGGTGTTTTATTACATACGAAGTTGCACGCGTTGCAACGATTATTACGATCGGTTTCTATTGTTGGCCCGTTATCAGGAACATTTGCCAAAGGCTGGCCCATAACCATCCCACCTCGGGGTATCTCACGATACCGGCTAATCACAGTGAGTCAGATAGCCTCTGTCTACGACGGAATATTTCAAGTTCAACGGCGAGATGGAATTAGAATAACCGTGGTAACAAAACCCAACCGAATAGAGACCACGCGATTATTAACCCTAAGTGTGCTGTTGACGCGTATGACGTCCTAACAACGCCATTCGAGTGGACGAGTGGTTAGGGCAAGTTCTATTTGCATAAAACTTAGGTAATCTCATCTTCAATGTATTCTCTTCTAGGCTTTCGTTATGATCTTCTTAGAGACCTGGTATCGGTCCTCCTTAGTGTCCTCCTGGTATCCACATAGATCCTCCTTAGATTTCTGTTAGGATCCACAGAGATCCTCCTTAGTGTCCTCCTGGTATGCACATAAATCCTCCTTAGGATTCTGTTAGCATCCACATAGATCCTCCTTACTGTCCCCCTAGTATCCACATAGACCCTCCTTAGGATTCTGTGAGGATCCACATAGATCCTCCTTAGTGTCCACCTGGAATCCACATAGATCCTCCTTACGGTTCTGTTAGTATTCACATAGATCCTCCTTAGTGTCCTTCTGGTATCCACATAGATCCTCCTTAGATTTCTGTTAGGATCCACAGAGATCCTCCTTAGTGTCCTCCTGGTATGCACATAAATCCTCCTTAGGATTCTGTTAGCATCCACATAGAACCTCCTTAGTGTCCCCCTAGTATCCACATAGACCCTCCTTAGGATTCTGTGAGGATCCACATAGATCCTCCTTAGTGCCCACCTGGAATCCACATAGATCCTCCTTACGGTTCTGTTAGTATCCACATAGATCCTCCTTAGTGTCCTCCTAGTATCCACATAGATCCTCCTTAGTGTCCTCTTAGTATCCACATAGATCCTCCTTAGTGTCTTCCTGGTATCCACATAGATCCCTCCTTAGTGTCCTTCTGGTATCTACATAGATCCTCTTTAGTGTCCTCCTGATATCCACATCGATCCTCCTTAGTGTCCTTCTGGTATCCACATAGATCCTCTTTAGTGTCCTCCTGGTATCCACATAGATCCTCCTTAGTGTCCTCCTAGTATCCACATAGATCCTCCTTAGTGTCCCAGTATCCACATAGATCCTCCTTAGTGTCCTCCTAGTACTTACATACATCTTCCTTAGATTGTGTTGGAATCCACCCCTTTAGGATTCTTCCAGGCTCCACTTACATCCAAGACCTATTCCTAGGATTTCTAAGACTTCATTAGAGTTATGGAATTTTCTATAACCCCCAAGACTGCTAGTCTTTTGCAAGGTTGTCCTCGGATTTCCCATAGGTCTCTGGAGTCTCCAAGGAGGCACGTAACTGGGTATAGTTAATCAAGGAATTACGCAAGGGTATCCACTACGTTTAACACGCTGGAGGTTAAAAGTTCAATTCTGCGGAATATTTCAAGTTCAACAACAAGTTGCTGGACGTGGTTGTGGAAGTAATCGGTTGGCCATGTGGCAAAGCTCGCACGGGAAGGGGCACAGGAAAGCGATGGCGGACGATCGGTTTCACCCTTAATCGGTCAGTTGTACGCACGCAATCCGCAACCTTCCACCCGTTTATTTTCGTTCGATCGACCTCTTTCCTCGTCCGCTCGAGCGCCCATCGGGCAGACCGTTTTCTCGGGCTGACGATCGACGCGGACCGTCGCGTCGCGTCCGTGTATACATATAATACATACATAAGTACGCGCAAGGCATTAGCGTCATCGTACGAAATGTCAGGGTTGAATCGCTGGTAATAACCCGGTTCTTTAACCGCGCTACTATGCAGATTCATGAGCACGTACGCGACCAGGGTCGATCCTGTTATCGGCGTCGTTAACGACCACGTTGGCATCGACGTCTCCGCGCGGACCAATCGATCGCCGGCTACCAGGATCGTCTACGGACTCCGATACGAGGAAGATTGCGCTGAAATAGGTCCTGTTTAAAATTACACCGCGTTTACCCGGCATTCTCGATACTCCTTCAAACCGATGATTACTAGGTACGTCACTGCATAAATGTGAATTAGGCATCGCCATAATTTTGTAAGGTAAGTATACCATCCTTCAAAATTAGTGCTACCGGATTACCACTTAGGCTCCTACGGAAGATTTCATAGGGAGTCTAAGGGATCCTAGGGAAAAATGCATCAGGTTCCTTAGGACCTATAAAGAGAGCCGGTTATGGCTACGAAGCACCACTTTACGTTCTTTAGAGATTCATAGGATCTACTCTAGATTTCTAATGCACATTTCCCAGGGTCTGTAACAAGGTCTATAGTGGATGTTTTGTGAAGAAGGATTCATAGGGATGTTATCAGTTCATCAGCTCATGTCAGTTTACAGTAGAAATGTAAGATTCACACTAGATTCTATAGGGTTTCTTAGGATGACCACATTAGATTCACCAAGGTATCCGAGAGATTCACTAAGGCACCCTGAGATCCCTAAAGTCCCTAGTACGGCCCAGTAGGACCCTAGATTCTATAGGGTTTCTAAGGATCACATTAGAGTCACTAAGGTACCCTAAGATCCCTAAAGTCCCTAGTACGGCCCAGTTGGATCCCAGATTCTATAGGGTTTCTAAGGATCACATTAGAATCACTAAGGCACCCTGAGATCCCTAAGGTCCCTAGCACAGCCCAGTAAGACTCTAGATTCTATAGGGTTTCTAAGGATCACATTAGTGTCACTAAGGCACCCTGAGATTCCTAAGGACCCTAGTACGGCCCAGTCGGACCCTAGATTCTATAGGGTTTCTAAGGATCACATTAGAATCACTAAGGCACCCTGACATCTCTAAGGTCACAAGTACGGCCCAGTAGGACCCTAGATTCTATAGGACCTCTAAGGATCACATTAGAATCACTAAGGCACCCTGACATCTCTAAGGTCACAAGTACGGCCCAGTAGGACCCTAGATTCTATAGGACCTCTAAGGATCACATTAGATTCACTAAGGCACCCTGAGATCTCTAAGGTCCCTAGTACGGCCCAGCAGGACCTTAGGTTCTATAGGGTTTCTAAGGATCACAGTAGATTCACTAAGGCACCCTGAGATCTCTAAGGTCCCTAGTACGGCCCAGTCGGACCCTAGATTATATAGGGTTTCTAAAGATCACATCAGAGTCATTAAGGCACCCTGAGATCCCTAAGGTCCCTAGTACAGCCTAGTCGGTCCCTAGATTCTATAAGGTTTCTAAGGATCACATTAAATTCACTAGGACACCCTGAGATCCCTAGTACGGCCTTGTAGAACTCTAGATTCTATAGGGTCCCTAAGATGACCACATTAGATTTACCAAGGTATTCAAGAGATCCACTTTGAATTCCCTAAGGTCCCTAGTGCAGCCCAGCAGGGTCCCTAGACTCATGCCGTACCTTAGCTATAGTACCATAACCCACTCTAGGTTCTTTAGGATTTTTGATAATTCTACTTTAGATTTCCTAGGATTCTAAAAAAGACCTAGAGTCCCTAAAATTAAAAAGAAATGCTAGGCTATCCAAGAGTCCCTAGATCCACATAATCTTGCAAATTATAGTACGTCATAATCTAGCATCGTATCGTCATGATCTAGCATCGTACCGACTAGTAGCTTTCCCCATATTGTCCCTTTGACAAATAAAGTATTCTACATAGCACAAGTTGCATATAAACAAAACTGTTGTAAAATATGATCTTGTCCGAGCAAACGCTACTGCACAGTGTTATATAGGTTACTGTGTAAGTCCCGAGTGGATACAGAACGGATGCTGCTAGATGTCACTAGGTTAGTGGAGATGCGTTTGGGTTAGGCACATGCGGTATCTTCGTAGTAAAAATTGTTGCCTTTATCGAGACGCGATTAAAGTAAATTAGTTCGATTCGTGATTAATCTGCAGCTAATTTTCGAGCATAATATTCAGTATCTGCAGCTCTGCGGACATTTTAATTGCGACGATAACATTGGAATACGAAAGAGAACGTACGACGTTGATCCATCAATCTTGCTTGAAAATTGTATTCTCTGCACGGTGGAAATGGAATGACGAAATTATTCTTAATGTACAGGTGAAATCCATTTATTCGTCGTTCATTTATTCGATTAAAATTTATACCGTTTAATTGGTTCTATTATTAAAGTTTCATAGTTGGGATGAACGAGCTTTAGTCGTATAATGGAAGTAAACGATAGGTTCTTTCAGTTAGAAAAATTGATTAGGAACTAACCTAACCTAGTTCATTTTTATTTATAACCTTGAGAAACCTGGTATCTAACCCAACTAATTGCGTATTATGTTCTATATATAAATCGGGTTACAATGAACTCAAAAGCTATCGAAGGATGGATATTAACCTTTTGATATAATGTGGCGTCACCACACGTGGCGTTAATTGACGTCAACGCAGCTCGAATGCAGCCACGACGTGTCCTCTCTTCAGCTTTGATCTTCGGATATCGATTTCACGGCTATTAGTACCACCAAACACGTGAACTTTGCTGAAACTCGATAGCATTGTTAACGTATCGTGCTGCTAATACGGCCATCAGAATAAATATGAAAAAGCCTTACAAACGGTAACTTTTATCAATACCGTCTCTACGGTCTACTACAATAACGGGAACATTTCCAAATGATCAAATATCTATACGAATGTATTTGCGAATTGAAAAACTTCCTAGACTCTTCCTAGAAACCTTGACATAGAATCATTGGTTGAGTCAAATCCATTTATTATTATAGTATAATAATATAATCTATTATTATATTATAGGTTATGAAGAGTTACAGGTCTAATGAAACCCTAGAAATAATCTAGGGACACTTTAGGTCCTAGGTAGAATCCAGAAAAAACTTAGGGAGGTCTCAGGAAGGATAGAGGATCTAGGGACAACCTGTAGAGGGCTTAGGGACATAGGGGGGTCTAGGAAAACCCTAGGGGAATTTTAGAACTAACTTAGGGTGAATGTAGGGAGATCCTAGATGGAATGTAGAAAAAGCTTAGTAAGAAATTAGGAAGGACTTATGAAGGATCTGGGAAACTTGTGGAGGGTCTAGGGATATATGAAGGGTCCAGGAAAAGTCTAGAGGAATTCTAGAACCAACTCAGGGTGAATTTAGGCCGATCCTAGGGAGAAAGCAGAAAGAACTTAGGGAAAACTCAGGGAAGACCTATGAAGGATCTAGGGGCGTCTATGAAGAGTGTAGGGACATATGGAGGTTGTAGGAAAGCCTAGGGGAATTTTAGAACCAACTCGGGGTGAATTTAGGCCGATCCTAGGGAGAAAGCAGAAAGAAGTTAGGGAGAACTCAGGGAGGACCTATGAAGGGTGTAGGGACATATGGAGGTTGTAGGAAAGCCTAGGAGAATTTTAGAACCAACTCAGGGTGAATTTAGGCAGATCCTAGGCATAACCCATAAAGAACTTATGGAGAACTCAGGAAGGACCTATGAAGAATCTAGGGGAACTCGTGGATAGTTTAGGGACATATGAAGGCTCCAGGAAAAGCCCAGGGAATTCTAGAACTAATCTAGGGAAAATCTAGGGAGATCCTAGATAGAATCCAGAAAGAACTTGTGGAGAACCCAGGATAGGTCTGTGAAGAATATAGAGAGGACTAGGTATTGTAGAGTGCCTAGGGGGATCTATGAAGATCCAAATAAGATTAGCAAGTGGCCAAAGAGATTTTAAAAACTTTATCATTAGTAAAGACCTATTTCTGAAATATTTCCTAATATTTAATGTTATACTCATAGGTTAAAATCTAGACTCGGTTTTGGAAGTATCCCTCGAGGTCCTAGGGATTAATTCGTAAGAGTTTCAATCGATAACTTCGTTTCGCCTAATGCACGAAAGTCGCGTTTTCCTATGCCGTCACTCCATTATCTCTGTCCGTCTATCCACGGCCTCCACCTTTTCTCCTCTGCACTGCTAATCAGACATATCGTGGCTATATTTGCTCGCTCGAAGTGTGCAAGGTTCACCGAGGTTACGAGCCGTCACGGACGCAACCAGATTACATGTGCAGCACTTTTTATCCCCCTTTCGCATTGGCGGGATGCTGTTGGTTCAGGTAATTAAGCGTATCTCGTATCGCCGATGGAATTTTTCTGCCTTTTTTTTAAATATTCCATTCGCTTCTATGGCTTTCCGGGAACACCATGGATTCAGCTGAATCGGTAGAACTTCGATAAAAATGCAGTAGTACGCACTGTCCGACCACGCAGTTCTTACTACTGTTTCCCAATACAACGGGTAGCGGACGACCCAGGGGTTGCAGGAACCCCGTCTGACCCTAATATGTTTTTCTACTTGCACCCACTCGGTGATGATCAAAATATTTCAACCTTTTTAGTTAACAGTGATCCAAAAGCGAAGGAAATTTATGAGCATAGGAAGGAATCTAGCAAGATCGACGAAAGGTAAAAGTTTCGGCAGGAAATCCTGCTGGATGTTTTGTCGGAAACGCAGTCGCAGTTTCGGTGGCTCGCTGCCGGCGAAATCGGATATTCCAATAGTTTTTTCGAGCTGCCTTCGAGCGTCTAAATATACAGAGAGGAAGAGAGACGTGTACCTTGCAGGCACGTCGACAGTCGTACGTATTGATTTAGTCGGATCTGTATGCGTACAAGGAGGAGACGCTTTGTGCGGAGACACCGCTCGATAACCACCCCTTTACGCTGGCTTTGGCCTTTGCCAGCCGACTTACATTTCCCTGCTTGTTATAGACACCGACTTGGTCAAATTGTCCTTCCTGTTACGACGTAAACAATTAGATGCACGCTATTCTTCTTTTATTCAGTTTGTAGAATTACTCATACGCAGAATTTTATTTATCGCTTTCAGTAGTCTACTTATTATTCAGAACATTCTACTCACTACTCAAAAAATTCCACTCACTACTCACAAAATTCTACTCACTACTCATAAAATTCTACTCGCTACTCACTAAATTCTACTCATTACTCATAAAATTCTACTCATTACTCACAAAATTCTACTCACTACTCACAGAATTCTACTCACTACTCACTAAATTCTTACTCATCGTGTTCTGCTTACCACTCATAGATTCTACTCGTTACTCTCAGTATTCCACTCACTACTTTTAGCATTCTATTCGTCACTCACAGTATTCTACACGCTACTCATTAAATTCTATTCGTTACTCTCAGCATCTACTCACTACTCTCAGTACTCTATTCGCTGCTCATCACATTCCACTTACCACTGACAAGTTCTACTCGTTACTTTCAGCATTCCATTCGCTACTCATAAAATTCTACTCACCACTCACAAAGTCTACTCGTTACTCTCAATATTCTACTCGCTACTCTCAACATTCTATTCCCTGCTCTTAGCAGTCTACTCAATACTCATATCTTACACGCTATTTACAACACTTTACTCACTGCTCTTGACGTTTTACTTATTACTCTGACGTTTACTCATCGTTCTGACAATTCTACTCATCATGCTCAGAGTTACGACTACTCTCAGTACCAAACTTGCTTTTTTCAGCAAGCTGCAATTTCTCAAAGTACATACAGTTCTGAATTTTCGAAAACAATTTCAATTTATGATGTAGTGTTTCGAACCTCTACTCACTACTCACAACATCCAAAAGCATTACTCATGCAATGAAGGAAGGTACATACAGTTTTGAATTTTTGAAAACAATTTTAATTTATGACGCGGAGCTTCAAATCTCTACTCCCACCTAAGAATCATCCATCCGAAAAAGGCTACTCGTTCGATCATCTTTAACAATCGTGGCAGAGTAGATCGAAAATAGGTCTCGGTATGGAGGGTAAACAGACACGGGCCAGGAGCTTTCAACGATTCGAACACGTAGAAAGCCGTTCGAACTTGCAACGAGGTTGGTAAAGCCCGGCCAGCTGTGGCCCAGCTTGCTTGCTTGCTTGCATCGGGTCGATCAATAAACGTGGACGACGGTAGAGCAGTTGGCCGAGCGCTAGGCGTCGCGACGCCTCCTGGTCCCGGTCTAAATTTCGGCCGCTGCACCGGTGCCACTGTGTCGCCAGGCTTGCTGCTTTTGCTTTGCCCGATCCTCTTTCCCTTTCTGGCACGCCGTTCAACACGGACGCGCTTTCGTTCCTGGACGCGTCGCGACGCCACGCTCGACCGACTTTGCATCGCATACTCCAGTCCTGAACTCCTGGCCACGAATACGGCTTTAATTGCAATTTTACACCGATATCGGTTTTATAGGTTAGACAACTTTTACGAAATACTTGAAATTATTTCAACAAATGATTCACAAAAATCAGGGATACTGCATCGTTATCTTTTATTGTATAAATATAAAATTCGTATGACATACAATTTTCGGAGAATTTGAAAATGATTGGAATCCCCTTGATACGTTGCTTTTTGCAAATATATGTTATTTCACTCGAAGAGGGGAGAATTGGAGGATCCAAATGTGCCGTGCAGCTGCGACATTCCCGACCTAGGCCCTAATTTTACGGGGGCACAAGGTCTGGATCAGTCGGATATACCCCTAAAACTGAGCTCGTTTATGGGGTCTAGTTTACCCTACGTTTGTGAAATTGAATACTGTGAAGAAAATTATTTGATGGAATGTACCAGTCAGTGTTTGAAGGGTGAGGTCATTTAAATCTCCAAGTTCATAAACCTTTATATCCCTGCATTCGTATACAAAGTCCTGTATATTCAAACTCCTATGTGGTCAAATCCCTATGATCTCATATATCTATATCTTAAAATTGCTATACTTCCAAATTTTTATTTTTGTATGTTATTAGTGCAAATCCCTATATTACCAAATTGTTATATGCTCATATCCGTATGTCCCAAACCTCTAATTCCCCAAAACTCATGGCTTCAAAAATTTTTGTCCTAAAAACCGATGTCGCCAATTAGCTATATCACTAAATACTTATACTCTGAAATTTGTTCGTCCCTAATACTCTATGTCCCCAAGTCACTATATCACCAAATACTTATACTCTGAAATTTGTATGTCCCCAATACTCCAAGTCCCCAAACGACTATATTCCCAAATTTCCATGTCCCAAAATTCTAATATCCCAAAATTCCTATGCCACAAAATTCCTATATTCCCAAATTCCCTAGCCCCAAAATTCCTATGCTCCTAAATTCCTACGTCCCGAAATTTCTATGCCCCAAAATTCCTATATCCCCAAATTCCCTAGCCCCAAAATTCCTACGTCTCCAAATTCCCATGTCCCGAAATTCTAATATCCCCAAATTCGTATGCCACAAAATTCCTATCTCCTCAAATTCCCTAGCCCTAAAATTTCAACGTCCCGAAATTTCTATGTTCCAAAATCCCTATATCCCCAAATTCCCTAGCCTCAAAATTCCTACGTCCCGAAATTCCTATGCCCCGAAATTTCTATATCCTCAAATTTCTTCGTCCCGAAATTCCTATATCCCAAAATTCCCTAACCCCAAAATTTCTACGTCCCCAAATCCCTATGTCCCAAAATCGCTACATCCCCGAATACCTACACCCCGAAATCTCTACGTCCCCAAATCCCTATATCCCCGAATTCCCACTTATGCAACTACTACATTCAAAATTCCTGTGTATGCAAATCTCTGTAGTCCCCAAACTCCCATATCCACAATCTCTAAGTTTCGAAATCCTTATCGTAATGTGACGTTAACCGTCCAGCAATACGGAATTCGAAAACTGGCAGCACACACAAGGGGTTAACATTGACCGAGGACCCACTGGAGCGAGCGTCGACGCCACTGCGAGGGCGAGCGGCAACGTTGGCCTGGCGTTAACTGATTGGTCGAGAGGGAGAGTAACTCGGGGTGGGGGGTTGGCGAGCAAGTGGCGCGGGACGAGAGAGGGAACAAGGAAAGCTCTATCGATCGTTAAAGTCTGTAGGCCGTCTGCCTCTGGACGAGATCATAATACCCCAGAAAGGGGGGAACACCGCATAAATCAACGAAACTGACGTGTTCACGAATTAATACACCGCGTTCTTATGGATCCGCAAATATACCTTCAAGGTTATTGATCTATGAGCAATCATCGAAACGATGACGTTCTGTAAGAGGGTTGAGCCGTGAACTCGTTCGCTCGCCCGAGTTGAAGGACGATCGTGGCGCCTGCTTAGTGTCGCGTTCCTTCGATCCAGCTTTTGACTAATAGGAAGACCCTCTTCCTTCTTAATGCCGCGCTGGAAAGGTCAGCACTCGGTGTTGCGTTGCCCGTTGTCGCCATTGTAGGGGGACTACTGAACTTGGGGCGGTGATGGATCGCTCGGCTAATTTTGGGGCGGATGAGGTTATGGTGGTCGATTAGTATTTAAACCTCGGGACGTTTCGGACGTCATATTTTAATATTACAAACTTTTACGATTGACCCACAACTTGAGAGTAGCCAATTTATGTAACGTTACAGTTGCAATATTTTACTACTAGATTCCCGGTTGGAAACTACTTTTAATAAGTACGTTACTAGAAGTTTACGTCGGTAAGACTTGCGTGTACACCTATGCCGCAAACCGACTGAACTGGAACAATTTGGTCAAACTAGTTTACAACCTTTGGTGTTGTCAATATTATTATGTTACAAGGTTTTCAACCCCTATTTCAATTCGTAAATACATACAGAAATATGTGTTTTTGGTTGTTAATTTTAATCAGTGCACCGAACCGACTATGCCGCAAACCGACTGAACTGGAACAATTTGGTCAAACTAGTTTACAACCTTTGGTGTTGTCAATATTATTATGTTACAAGGTTTTCAAACCCTATTTCAATTCGTAAATACATACAGAAATATGTGTTTTTGGTTGTTAATTTTAATCAGTGCACCGAACCGACTATGCCGCAAACCGACTGAACTGGAACAATTTGGTCAAACAAGTTTACAACTTTTAGTGTTGTCAATATTATTATGTTACAAGGTTTTCAAACCCTATCTCAATTCATAAATACATACAGAAATATGTGTTCTTGGTTGTTAATTTTAATCAGTACACCGACTATGCTGCAAACCTGAACTGGAACAATTTGACCAAACATAAGTTTACTTTTAGTGTTGGCAATATTATTACAAGGTTTTTCAACCCTATATAAATACATACAGTAATATGTTTTGCAATTTTTAAAAATTAACTGTATTTTTTTTAATGTTATTGTAATGGTTGAATATTCGGAGTTTTTAATTTCGTACACCTAAAGCTGACGACAGCGGAACGGCAAGATATTAGGGAAAGGTCACGAACCACGATCGATTGCGTATTTTTAAATGCTTTCGTAGGTTCCCAAAAGGCAACCGTGAGTGCACTTACTTGAGACGCCAATGGGCGATCATTATGAATTGTTCAGCGACCTGTGAACAACACTTTTATTTCTGGCTTGTTTAGGAATAATCGGTTTGCATAGGTGTCGAGGGATGACGTCAACCGTGTGATGACGGTGCATCATATTATACGTAGCTGCTTATTTCTCTGTTCATTCAATTGATAATCACATCCTGTCTTTATTGATAAAAATGTTGTTTACACTGTAAGAACGTTGCTCCGTCATATTTGTATACTTAATAAATAAATGGAAATATTGAATGTGTTCTTAATTTAATCTGTTCTACAATTTCTTTAATTTATTTTTAGAAACTTAAGTTCATTCCAATAACTCATTGATATGTAAATAATAATTGTGTTTTTAATCTAAGAACAATTTTAATCGAATGTAACGTTGACTAAGTTAAATACAATTTTATTGATAAATTTAACTTTCTTAATAAGCTGTATTTAATTTGACGTTAAACCTAACCCACATGTAGACTTCGTTCGAATATTTACATAACTCTAGTATACATCAGACCTAACTCAACTGATGTGAACTGTTCAAAATAAGTTTAAAAAATTGTTGATGTTATTTATTTTCGAACATAGTTATAATTGACTATGTTTCTGCAAACGTTGCATTACAAGGAATTAAATAACTCGAGTTCGTTGGTATTCGACGAGATTTTACGAGAACGTTCGTTCGCCGCTCGTGTTATCGACCGACTGATAAGAACAGTCACAGTGATAACATGTCAATGTCACGGCTGTGCGGATTTATCAGACCGTGCACTCTGTAATTATGTTCATGTTTGCTCCAGAATCGTTAATTACTGTTTCAACATCATCAGCTCTTCGTATAACCTAACCAAACACTCCAGTTAGACCACCCTTTTCCTTTCTTTATTTTCGAGCGTGGAGTAGGTTTAAGAGACGTTCTTAAAGCTGTTATTGCAGCCAGGCAAGGGTACTAGAAATCCTCGAAGGGGCTTCGTTCGTCCAAACCTAATTATTTCTTGTCTCGCTTCTTCACCTTTGCGTAACTGTTCGCGAAACCGCGCCGCTTGCAGAAACAGTACAACTACCTTATACGGTAAGGGGATTGATCGATGCCGGTTAAAGCTTTTATGTAAAACATAGATAATCCCGCCAGCACGATTATCAAACACCGCATTCTAAATCTCGTGCCATTTCAGGAACACAAAGAAGTTTCCAAACATGCTCGTCCCCTTCGAAACCCAAAATACGCCACCAACTGACCTCACCCTACCGTGTCACCTCCCGGATCGATAATCATCGATTCGCCTAACCCACCAAACGAACTTCGTAGCGGAATTCAACGACCAACTGCACTCTGCAGTTTTGTGGAGTTTCATACACCGAAATCGTTTTCCTTTAATTTTGGGAGTCTTATGAATAGGTCAAGGTCATGTAACCTTAAGTTCTACAACCTTGAAATTCAACAACTTAAAAATTTTATGATATTGAGGTCTAAATATACGAAAGAAACCCAAAGTGTAAAAAAGCTTCAAGGTTCACAAATATAAAGGTTCAAAAGTTAGTTTCAAGGTCTGAAAGTACCAAAGTCTGAATGTTTCAAAGTACGTTCCTATACACATTCCAATGTCCTCACGTTGCAATGTCCCAAATATCCTTACATTCTAGAATCTCTATGTCCCAAAATCCCTACATCTCAGAATCTCCACGTTCCTGAGACTGTATGTCATAAAACCCCTATGTCTCCACATACCAACGTCCCAAAAATCCAATGTCCTCGAATTTCTATGTCCCAAAATCCCAGAATCTGGACGTTGCAGGGTCCTTACGTTTTAAAATCCCAATGTCCCAAAATCCATATACCTCCTAACGTCTGCACGTTGCAATGTCCCACAAACCTTACGTTCTAAAATCTGTATGTCCCAAAATCTCTACATCCCAAAATCCATACGTTCCAAAATTTCTATGTCTCAAAATTCCTTCGTACGAAACTCTCTACGTTCCAAAACCCCTATGACCCAGAATCTCTACGTCCCAAAATCTCTACATTCCAGAAACCGTACGCGTCAAAAACCCTACGTCTGGAAACTCTACGTCCCAGTATCACTATGTCCCGGTACCCATACGTTCCAGTATCCATACGTTCCAGTATCCCTACGTCCCAGTACCCATACGTCCTAGTATCCCTGTGTCCCAATATCTCTACGCCCCAGTATCCGTATGTCCCAGTATCCCCACGTTCTAATATCCCTACGTCCCAGTACCCATACGTCCCAGTATCACTATGTCCCAGTATCCCTACGTCCCAGTATCTCTACGTGCCAGTATCCCTATGTCCCAAAAACCCTACATCCCGGTATCCCTATGTCCCAGTATCTCTACGTCCCGGTATCCCTACGTCCCGGTATGCCTACGTCCCAGTATCCCTACGTCCCAGTACCTTTACATCCCAGTACCCATACGTTCCAGTATCCCTACGTCCCAGTACCCATACGTCCTAGTATCCCTATGTCCCAATATCCCTACGTTCCAGTATCCCTACGTCCCAGTATCTCTACGTCCCACTACCCATACGTTCCAGTATCCCTACGTCCCAGTATCCCTACGCCGCAATATCTCTACGTTCCAAAACCCCTACGTCTCAATTTCCATACGTCCCAATATCCCTACGTCCCAAAACCCCTACGACCCAGAATCTCTACGTCCCAAAGTCCCTACGTTCCAAAATTCCTACAATTCATTTCCACGTCCCTACACCCTACATCCCCACAATCCTAATTCCCAAAATTCCACACGCCCTGAAGTTCCTACATCTCAACATTCCCAGAAAGTCCATAGGTCGCAGAGTTCATTTCAGACGACACGCACATGTAAGATACGAATACTTGAAGAGCGAAGCATAAATTAGTTGTTCGGCGTTATCAGGGCGGTCGGTTGTTAGCCCGTGGAAAAGGGTGTCAGTAACGGGGGCGAGGGGTACTTGGACGAGTATCCGTGGACGCAGCGCACGGTGGCCGTGTGTGTCAGCCGTGACATTGACCCTGGCATTGATCCCGCGACACCGCACAGCCTCGTGTGCAGGCCGTGCCGCGTGCGGTGCGTACGCAGTTGCGGTCCCGTTTCAAGCGGAGGCCCAGCCGGCGAGATCGGGTGACGAGGGACGCGCGAGAGCACAGCCTCGTCTCTCGGCTCTAGTGGGGAGGGAGGCGTGGGGTAGAGGGGAGCTCCGGCGACCTTGGAGCGACCCCAACCAAGGTCGCAGACGCAGACGCCCCTTCCTTCTCGCGTTCCTCGATTTCCCTCCACTGCCCTCGCTGGAAGACCGCGCCCTCACCTCCTCCTTCGTGTGGCTATGACTCCCTCCCCCACTGTTCGGTACACCCGTGGATTCCACGGGTCCCTGCCATCGAGTTTGGCTCTTCCTTATCGTTCGCGACTTCACCAACACATCCTTGTCCGACTCCCTGTCCAATCCTGGCCTGGGTCGTTTGGACGGTTGCCGGGGATTCTAGGTCTCCGAGACTAGTCTGGAGAATGGTTTAAAGAACCGAGAGGGTGTTAAGGTGTTCCTGCTGTGACATTTAACGCTTGGACTGTCACGATGCTTTTCTGCTTTTAATAGGAATCGTGCCCCGAGGCTTTTAACGATCGGACTGTATCGCACCCATATCGTGCGTAGGGAAAATAAATATTGTTTACCCTATTAGAACGAATAATGTCAATGTTAGGGACACGGATGTTCCTGATCACCCCAGGGGATGTCTACACGTTGCCGTAAGAAATTCACGGTTAGGGTTTGTCAGGTTTGAGTCAAGGGTTAAGCTCTTTGTACAGGTAATTTTGTCTCTCGTTCTCCGTTTGCTAGCTTAATTGAAGGCGTGTCTCTGATGACAGCTATGGGACAACCCCGTTGCATGGAAGATGTTAATCTCTTAATGCGCGCATAAATATTCTGCGTTCTGTTTGTCATATTCAACTAGTGCATAGCTGCGAATCGTCTGAGTCACAAAATGAGTCAGACTTTCTGAAACATCGCGACTCCTATTTGTTCGCTTGCAGAAATTGTCGCCGAACTTCCTGAAGACTATTTTCGGGTCTCTGTAATTTCAAGTAAATCTGTTCAATAATCGATGAAGCTGGCAAGATTTATCACCCGGTCCTGACGGAGGTCGTTAATCAAGGAACGGTTTGTGGACTCAGCGTAGCTGCTTTACCTCAAGATGCAGCTTATTCGTAAAAATAACGCACCCTCGAGCGTTCGCGGCGTATTTTTAGGCGGCGTTCTTACGAAAAATCCGGTTATTTGTATCTTTCTCGGGCAAAGAAACGCATCGACCGCGATATCGCTCCTCTCTATCCGTTCCTCATCCAGGCCGTATTTGTTTCTCGTTCTTTCTCCAGCTGCCCGGTTGTCACGCCTCGCGTTCTTTCTCTCCGCGGCTTTTTGCGTCGCGCCACGTTTCCCTTTGCCATCAACCGCATAGCTGAAACACTTCGCATCGCGAACGATATTTCACTCGGCCAAAAGAAACCTCCTGAACTTTGCCACCATGCTACTGACACGCGGTGTTGTTATGCATTTTACGATTTCTTCTTTCTCTCTCGGGCTTTGATTCGCCACCACCGTGTGCTAGTGACATTCTCGAAATGTTTATGACGATGATTTCGGACGAAAAACAACCTTGAGGATTTTGTACTTTCAAATTGGTTACATGGTTTCGGCTGTTTCGTATTTTAGGGATTTGTTTGATGAGCCACTCTTTGGAAATTGATTTTAATAGCAAGTCTAAATGTGGTATGCTCTTGGCTATTTCGCGTGCTAAGACGTCTCTAATAAGAAGAATCAATAACAGCAGACAGACCAATAGAACGGGGTCATAGGGCGGTAAACCTCTAGTTGTCACCTTAGCCTTTATTTCAAAGTCAGCGTTCATATTTTCACGTGTAATTAAAACCATGTCTTTTTTAAAATACAAAAGTTCAACATGCATGTAATAAGAACTATGTTCAAACTATGTCCATAAAGTACTTAGGATTTTCAAATTTATGTCATGAAGCGAAGCTTGCGTTTTTCCTTAATGTAGGGCAGTTCTCAAGACCCCCTCGTGCCCTGCCGCCATGTCCCGCCAAGAAGGGAACAAAGTTAGACAATATAGCGCTCCCCAACTTCCGCCAGGCGTCCTCCGGGACTCCAAGGTCACCTTAAAGCCTTCAACGAACGAGCTCGTCGCGAGTTGGAAGCCACGATTTCGCGGTTTATTGGCAACGTTGCCCCGTTAGTCTCGTTGAACCCGATACATACGTGTCCCTAGGCGGCGTAAGCAACACAGAGAGTCGCCGGCACGCTTTTATTCGCGGTCGTGTTTATTCGAGGCGGGGTCGTTGGATCGGTCGAAGGACGGCCGAGGAATCGTCTGAGGCACGCATCAGAAAACCAGACCGTTTCTGATGATTTATGTAAACAAGGTTGAGAACCTCGCGGGAGGTCTGACGCGCGTGGGCCGATTCGACGACGCTCGAACCGGCGGCTAACAACCCCGTCTCCTCTTAAGGACTTCCACCCTGTCCCACCTCCTTACGCCATATCTAACCACCTACACCACCTGCCAGTCTACTTCTTACGGTACTCAGTCTGGAATTTTATCGGTCCTTAGCCTCGTCGGGGTTCAGAAGAGAAAGAAGCTAGGATTATTGGAAGAACCCTTTCGATGGAAGTCTGTTTTTCTTTGCGCCCCCTCGAGACCACTCTGTGATACCGCGTTGACATAGCACTATATTGAAATTTCTTATGATTGCATTTGATCAATATCAACAGTATCACCGTAATAATTTACAGGATTCTGCTTTTAGTATGATCAGCCTCTCCTGCAGGCCCTTAAGCCTCGTTCCCTACGGAATCAAATGAATTCATTGTCGATAAAACTGATGCTGTGTACTCCCTGTTTTGATAGACGCTATACATCCATTTTACTGCAATAATCCGAAGGACTTTCGAATATGAGTCCCTTAGGATCCCTTTTCTTAAGGAACGTTTATTATTAACATGTATTAGCTATTTTTACGATGCTGAAGATTCTATTGTCAAGTACGGCAGGTGTCCAGACTTAGTTTCAGGGTTCAGACTAGGTGGTATAACCTGGCATAACCGATGCTCGATAGAAAGTATGGCGGTTACGTCACCGTAGCTAATAAATCATGGCGACCGGCGTGCGAGACTCTCATCGAATCAAACTGCGTAGGACGATGGGAAAGCCGGTGTCTACGGGGTTATAGCGCCGATGTACGCACCGGGATTTCCCCTTTCGGCGTCTACGTAGCCTCGAGCCGGTATTCGGGGATGGTTCGAGTTGCTCGACAGGGTAGACACACCCGTTTCTATGACAACAGACGCGTAAAAACCCCATTGATACGAGGAGATCTACGGACAGGAACTTGCTCCTTCCTTCCACCGTTTCGAACATACGTTCCGCAGAAAAATGCTCTCTGTCCCTCTATTCCTGTATCCTCTTGTTCGATACAGTGCGAATATCCTCAACTATTTCTGCCGCTGCGGAACACCGTGTAGTCCGGTAATCAGGATATCCGACTCTGTCGGAGGACGCGGTGGCAAATTCGACGGAGAGCTAATGTTTTATTCACCGAATGAAGGTTCCGGGTAAGGGACGTAATAGAATTGGAAATTTGGACATCGGGTTCATTCAGGACTCGGGTCTTATCAGACGGTCCTCTGGAGGGAATGCTTCTGATTATATTTTGTCGGTTAATTTACTTGCTGATGACATCTCTTCGTTGGCGTGTAATCGAGAACGATGATGATTCGATCGACGGGGAACTCGACGTCCTTGCTCTCCTAAATTGACTCGGTGTGGATCGTTTACTGCAGCTCGTAAAGAAACGCACTTCACTCATTTAACAAGGTAGCGATATCACTTCCATTGGCTAAGTGTGGGGAAACTTGGTAGAACCTTGTGATAGGGAGCATGGCTTTCTTAGGGAAAATGGCGATATAAGGATCCTAGAAACCTTGGATAAGTACAGACTTTCCTAGAAACCACAAATAACCTGAAGACCTGAGGGACTTAGAAACTATATAGAGGGAGACGCACACGGTGCGTCATGATCATCGCGGACCTGGTGTGTCACGTGTTGCATTCTATGAACAATCTGAGACGCACAAGGTGCGTCGTGATCTTTACAGACCTGGTATATCACGTGTCGCATTACATGAACAACCTGAGACGCACAAGGTGCGTCATGATCTTCGCAGACCTGGTGTGTCATGTGTTACATTCTATGAACAACCTGAGACGCACAAGGTGCGTCATGATCTTTAAAGATCTGGTGTGTCATGTGTTGCATTCTATGAACAACCTGAGACGCACAAGGTGCGTCATGATCTTCGCAGACCTGGTGTGTCATGTGTTACATTCTATGAAAAACCTGAGACGCACAAGGTGCGTCATGATCTTCGCAGACCTGGTGTGTCATGTGTTACATTCTATGAACAACCTGAGACGCACAAGGTGCGTCATGATCTTTAAAGACCTGGTGTGTCATGTGTTGCATTCTATGAACAACCTGAGACGCACAAGGTGCGTCATGATCTTTACAGACCTGGTGAGTCATGTGTCGCATTCTATGAACAACCTGAGACGCACAAGGTGAATCTATATAGAGGGAGACCTTGCACTAGGGAGCCTGAGTGTTCAGCTTCCCTATTGTCCCTAGGTCACTGTGATGGTTTCCGCCAGAAACCCTAGGTGTCACAGTACTTCCCGGAAACCTTATAGAAACCTTATGAATTCTAAAGGACCAAGATATTGGAATTTCCTAAAGTCCCTACCTTGCATTAGGGAGCCTTAGTATCCAAGTTTCCCAGGGTCCCTAGGTCACTGTGATGGTTTCTACCAGAAACCCTAGGTGTCGCAGTACTTCCCTGAAACCTTATAGGAATCTTATGAGTTCTAAAGATCCAAGACTTCCTAAAGTCCCTAGCTACTCAAATGTGGGTCCTAGATCCCAAATACTTCAATGTGGCTATAGGGAATCAGATATAGTTTTTGCTGCGAGGTTCGAAGAATCTGGCGAAGTGTTTACATGAAAAATGTTGATACAAGGAAAAAGTTTCACCAGGAATTAAATTATGCGCATTGGTCTCGGTTTTGCGGCTCGGCGTGGACGTTTTTGCGGCACGGCATAGAAATTCAGCGAGAGCTGGTAACGCGGACGACAATCGTTCCGCCATCTGCGTATACTTGACTTTCGCTTCGGGGCGTATTTTTAGTGCGACCGATTTCCGCGAATGGCGTGCATCACCTGACGCGTATTTTCGTGCGCGGTGACATTGCGTCGTTTTTAGCACGAGGACGTTATACCCTGACAAGCCGGTTGAGACGACGGCCACGACGGCAACAAGCGTTTATAGGTCCTGTTGATGGCAGAAAATTGTCCGCTTCGATAATTTAATGGTAGCCCGAGACGTTGCAAAAAGAAACGATCGGACAATAAGCATCTTGGGCGATGTTGATCCTCACGGACCTAATCTCTAAATTGTTACGTTGCACGACAAAGAATCTGCGGAGGTTATGGCGGATCATACGTTATGGTATTTTTTACTTTTGCACGCTTTGATTATCGCGCTCAGTCGGTTCGGTGCGATTTCCCGTGGCCGAACAGATTAAATTTCTATTGTTAATCTTGACGGGGACCTGCACGCTGTAATTTCCGAGATGACCCCGAGATAAAGGTAATAGAATAATTAGCAAGGTGTAATGTCAGCTTGTGGCCCTTGCCGAAGAGCATTCCGTGCTTCACAGTTTCAGAGAATTCCATGGGAATTATGTGAAACGACATCGTCGCGCGTGAAATATAAACGGACGATGATATTTAGAATATTTCTGGAAGTTTGAAACCATTATCGTAACTTATGGCTGATTCAGGATCAGCTTATCCGAAGGAACGCAGCTGCTTCAACCGGATGGAATTCATCTAGGGACTTTTATGGTGCGATAACAAAGAACTTACTAAAAAATTCATATGTTATCTCATTCCTTTGGGCGCAAATTTTATGTACAGTAAACGAATTGTTCAGGTGTTTCTGGGAAGAATTCCTAGATATCTAGTTATTTTCACCATATGTTCTTATCATTTTATTTTAATCACTAATTTACTCCATAATTTGTCAGTAACATACTACAGTTCATATCTCAGATTTCAGATATCCTATAAAAAGTCCCTAGCATACATTTTTTTCCAACATTGACGATGGAAGCTGGTTTGATAAACGTGTCTCTACTATTGAGAGGGTGCCATTTCTTAACCTACCAATCGTGACATCAACCAATCGTTACGGACAACAAATAAATTCCCTAGGACAAGAAACACGGTGGCAATTGATATTTTTAAGCGTAAACGTTCATTGTTTGCGCACATTTGTTACGATCGTGTCATGTCACGTTGATTTAACGACGAGAGGCCGGCCAGGCTGCTTGAAGGCGTACCAATCGAGCGGATTTATAAAACACGCCCACGAATGCACGCGCGGTCTGTTTATGTCGGTGCAATGTCTCAGCAAGGTCACACATGATCGTTCGGTCGTAAATGCTTTCAGCATAGCCACCTATAGGCGTGCATCGCGGCAGAGATAAATATCGTTGCACGAGCAGCTCGTTCAGTCGGCATCGATCACGAGGATCGATGATTTAATTGGACCTAGGGACATTTCGCGCTGGTTGGCAACGTGTCCGTGTTGCCTCCATGACCAATTCGATCGCCTCTCGCGTTTGATAATTTTCTCGTTTGAAATAAAAAATTCGCAATAAAGATTACCTAGGATAAGTCTAAGCATACTTATTCAATTATCAAAATTATCCATTAAAGTTTCCAAGCTGCGAGTCCATAATCGAACGGATCGCATTAGCACAACTTTCCATGAATAAAATTCCCTATGCGACCAATATAGTAATTTATTCTATTACCCAGTCAAGTAGGGTCATTTACCAACGGAGGGTATCCATTAATATCTCGAAGTACCTTATACGATCGAATGCAACGTATTACCATAATTTTCCCGTCGACGAAATTCCCTAGAAAAGCAATCCCCGGTTCTGCTCATTAGCAGAAACGAGCGTACGTCCCGGTCGTCGAATAACTCTATCCACGGCTGATAAAAGGATCCGTTTATGTGGCTGTTGCGTTTCACGTCGGGACGCATCCTCCATTCCGCTCGTGTGTATTCGAGGTTAGGTTGTAGGTGCACGGTGTACACACGCGATACAGGTAATGGTCGAGCACACGGTGCTTTGCCGAGGATCGTAAAGTGGGAGCAAGAGCACCAGGGTTCAAGAACACCCGCTACCACTCCTTGATCAATACCAGCGGGATATTCTACGTCCTACCGCGACGTTCGAAACGCACTGCGGTACACGCACGCAGCACGACGCACGGCGTCACTGCAAACACCCTGTGTGTATCCTGCACGGTGTAGTGGCTGGCCGTGAAACACGACCGTGTAAAAGAGCCACCTTCTCGAATTAATTCGTACCACGACCAACGATCTTTTACCCTCTGCGCTTATTTGCGACTCGGACATGAGTAATGCGAATACTGCGCCTCGGGCGAACGAGCCCTCTTTTTCGTCTTTGGATTCGTGTTATTGATTAAAGTTGCCACTTCTTGGAAACCTATTGCTACTTTACCTGCTGTTTATTATACCGTATAGGCTGTATTGTCTACTGTAATATAGTAACTTATGATGTACCTAGTAACAATATAGCCTACACTATAATAGTTCTTGCTGTATTATGACCGTATACGTTATAATAATGCAGCAATACCGTAACACAACTCTCATACCTAAGGAAAATGGCGACGGAGAAAAAGGAAATTATCGAACATGTAATCTAGTATACGTTAGCATGGTATAGTATACTAATATACTATAAAATACACATAAGTTATACCAATGTCACTAGTATTACAAACTAGTACCACAATAGAGTTTATATCATGAGTATACTATAAATAGATTGAAATGATCGAAACTTGTGGAGAGTGCTCTAGAGTTTAACACGTGACTGGCCCAATCAAAATGGCTCCGCTTAACGATTGTATTTGCCCAATCGCAACCGACGATCAAAATTGACCCGATCGTTATCCGTGCAACGGTTACATCATCGATCCACGAAATAAGACGGGACAGAATTTGCGTTGCAAATCCTACGTTATTGGAGAAAAGCGGCGATGTTTCGCCGATTCGGCTCCGCCGTATCGCGTGCAGTTTGGCGAAAGAGAAACCGGAATAACGTATCGTGTCGTAGAATTCTAAGCAGGCCTGGTGGTCGGTTCGCGCAAAACAGGTTCCTTTTGGCGAATTTCGACCGCCTCTTTTACCCTCTTCTCTTTTTCTTCGTCTTGGGATTCTTAGGCTTGTTGATAACTCCTCTCGTGCACGTGGTGTTTCCCGCTCGTTTGCGGGCGATTTTTTACGAAATCATTAACAGCAGGAAAGAAGAAAGAGGAAACACAAAAGAGTCGATTTCTTCGATTTTCGTCGAACGGACGGACTTATTTATAGAGACGCTGAAGGATGTGGAGGACCTCGAAGAAAGAGCGTGAAAAACAGTAACTAAGCGGCTGGAGAGAGAGGGGAGCGAGAACGAGAGAGAGGGAGAGAGTGAAAGAAGAGGGAAAGAAGAGAAAAGGGGGCAATATGTGCAACTGCAGTCCAAGGCCAAGCGATCGTGACTGGTTTAATGGCATTCGAGTGAGTCCCAGCCTCTCGAGTGCAATTATAATACGCTCAGGGAATGTGCATCTACCTTTGGTCCTCTGACGTACCCGCTCTCTTTCCCTTTCTAAAACTTCCTCTTTCTCTTTCTACACTATGCTCTGTTTACGATAACAATTCACACTTTTAGATTTCAAATGTAAGTAGGAGGATTTGGATGATAGCAAGTTTTACGATTATAGTCCTAAAGTATCCTCCTTTGGTACTTTTGACATATCCTTTTCTAGATCTTGCTCAGTTATCTGACCATTCTGGGACAAGATTTAGGTGAAGTTAGTTTAAGTCAAGTTACATTATGTTGCAAGTTATGGAAATTCTTAGAGTACATTCAAGTCTTTCGACATGAACTTATCTTTTTCCTTTTGGACCTTGTCCAACTTATAGTGACAAATCATTCAGGTTATTAAAATTAAATGCAGTATATAATCTAGGTGTTAGGTCATTTAGCATAAAATCTAGTGCTAGGTCATTTAGCATGAAATCTAGGTGCTAGGTCATTTAATATAAAATTTAGTGTTAGGTCATTTAGTATAAAATCTAGGTGTTAGATAATTTAGTATAAAACCTAATGTTAGGTCCTTTAGAATAAAATCTAGGTGTTAGGTCATTTAGTATAAAATTTAGTGTTAGGTCATTTAATATAAAATTTAGTGTTAGGTCATTTAATAAAAAATCTAATGTTAGGTCATTTAGTATAAAATCTAGTGTGAGGTCATTTAGCATAAACTGTAGATGTTAGGTCATTTAGCATAAAATCTAGTGTTAGGTCATTTAGCATAAAGTCTAGGTGTTAGGTCATTTAGTATGAAATCTGTTAGGCTTCGAGAACGCTCCTGAAAGAATATGTCCGCCTATATCAGATATCAAACTGAAAACAACAAGTAGCGTTATACGTCGAGAAACACCGAAAATAACCCCAGAATCGCTTCATCATCTTTCGAGAGCGATCGTCGAATCTCCATCAAAAAAATCCACGATTGCTGTCATTCTTTTCGCGACGATTTTTTCCTACGCAGCACCGAAATAACCGCACGACGAGTGTTATTCTCGGCGGTCGAGGCGATTTTATTTCACGTCAGCCCGCATGATAGCAATAAATTAAGTAAGTTTGTCCGAACTCGATTGTCAGGATCAGCTCCTCCAGCAAGGTCCTCCAACCGTCGAATGGAAAATCTTCGAAAGCGTAGCGTCCCACCACGTGTCTGTGGTTTTCCTAGTTTCCTTGGCCACATGATCCGATGCAGTTAACCTTTTAAGTAGAAACGTCCGCGTTTCTGATTCGCTGTTCGATTGCAAGCGTAGATTGCGACATGCGGGACTGTACAACTCGGTCAAAAACACGAGATTATAATCTATGGAAACGTTATAACAATTGTAAAATAACTATATATAATCGATTGTGGTTGTGTGTTAAAACGCACAAGGTGCGTCATGATTATCGCAGACCTGGTATATCACGTGTTGCATTCTATAAACAACCTGCGACGCACAAGGTGCGTCATGATCTTCGTAGATCTGTTGTGTCATGTGTTGCATTCTATGAACCATCTGAGACGCACAAGGTGCGTCATGATCTTCGTAGACCTGGTGTGCCATGTGTTGCATTTTATGAATAATCTGAGACGCACAATGTGCGTCATGATCTTCGTTGACCTGTTGTGTCATGTGTTGCATTTTATGAACAACCTGATACGCACAAGGTGTGTCATGATCATCGCAAACCTGGTGTGTCATGTGTTGCATTCTACGACCAACCTAAGACGCACAAGGTGCGTCATACAGGTACGCGGTCTGCATCTATGACGTATATAGGATTTAAAGGACAAACGAAAGTCAAAACGACCTATTGCCATCGATAAGCAGTCGTCAATAAATGCATGAGCGATCGACTTATGCAACAGGAGCTGATATAATCGTTTCCTGGAAGCGGCAACGAGGAACGGAATTCGACGAGGATAATTGAGAAGGAACAACGACGGTCAAATTAACCCAGTCAGGGTCACTTTCGTTTTTTTTTTTTGTGAAACAGGTGGACGGTAGGCAGCGTGTGTGTCCAAGGTCATGTAATAGGCTAAGTCGGAGGTTAGACGCAGCTTGTTGCAAGTGTCTTCGATCGTCGTGTTGCTCCTTTTATCCGGGGCACCTGTGCCCGCTGCTAGACCAGATATCCGGCACACCTTGTTCCAACCTTTTTTTCGTCTATTTCTGCTCGTCGTCCGGGGTACTAAATTTGAATTTTTCTCCTGCGTGTTCATGACGCCGCTGATTGTATGCAGATGACGGCACACGAGAGGAGGCGCAGGTACAAACGGAACGGAATCGATGTCTGGCACTTGTTGCGGCAATATTTGGCCGTTTGGCGCGAATAGGTCGAATAATTGGGTCACGTGGACGATTGACGGGATCACGGTGGAGAAAGAACGAGGAAATTAATTCACAATGGAGGGAAGCCCTTCAGCCAGGGCTGGCGCAATGTGATAAACGAGGCTCGAGATTCTGAAGTAGTTTCTTTCATACCGAAGACTTCCGTTCTATGCGCGGAATGCGAGTATAGTAACCCAGTGACATGTAAGGAATCCTAACGAACCGATGCCCTTACTTCCTACACTACGATGAATCAGTGCTGCCACGTGGTGACGATGCGCATTAATTCGCTAGTTGTTCAACCTCCATCTGTTTTTACTTCGCATACCTCCACTCTGGCTTTGACAGAATCAAATTTCTATCATATCACAACTAGTTATTCGGATATAGTTTTAACATTCTTTATAACAGCAGCAAATCATGCAAGGTTCAGTTGGATGTATTTTTATGTATCTTATAAAAGATACCGTATCTCGAAACAATCCAGCCACATATGCTGGTACAAAACAGGAATAATGATTCAGGCATGTGACCAGGCCAAAGAGGTCATCTTTTGGAAAAAAGAACATCGCATAACATGGCCCAACAGTTGATGCAATGGTTAAACGTAACAACATCGGCCTGGCCAACCGACCATGTGTCCCCTGGCGCCAAGACGTATTGTTGATCCCAGGGACGCGAACAGAATCTGGTGACCGGGTGTCCCATGTAAATACGCAAAACCCTTTCCCTCTTCGTTCCTCTCCGGGGTCCACACTACAAGAAGCAGGTAAATCGTTTCCTGCCGTCCAGTTTTATAATGCACGCCTCGAGGAGGAGATCCGAGAGAACGTAGTAGAGCAGTTTCGTTTCTCGAGCCGAGTGGTCGGGACAAAGAGGACCGATGCGAATCGACGAAGAAAGAGAAGAATAGAGCAGGAACGCGAGCAGAAAGCGAGAGGGGAGGGAGCGAGGAGAGAGGAGAGGTAAAGGAGGGATCACGGAGATGCATACGAGTGAGGACGAGCGTGTGGGGGACCGGGAGGATGAAGGGAGAGCGTATAACGTCGTCCTTAGCTCTCGGACGGACCGACCTTGAGACGCAGCGACGCTCAATGCGAATATAACGTCGCCTCCTGCACCGGAAACTGCAATTCTGCGAAGCTAAGCCTCCTCGGGAAAGGCGATCCTAAGCTGATTTTGTTATGCATCGAACGGGTCGATCGTGACCTGGACAGCTGCTACGTGCGCCAATATGGAGGTGCTTCGATTTTAAACTTTGACATCAACTTCTCAAATATTCAAATTTTCAATTGAATATTATAGTCTTCTTTGGAATTTTTGTAGGGAAGTATTTAACGCACCTTATATTCGAAGATCATGTCGATCTTTCTCGATCCATGCGGGGCATGCGCACCAATCCTCCTATTCCTAATATCCTTACAGGAAGGTGTACGTTCGGGGGTTAAGGATCAAGTCGAAAATTAAAAATAGGTCTGGGTCGATGCATCGGTACAGCGATCGACTGGTGGCACTCGGCCAACCGCGATTACGAATCGAATCAACGCAATGGAGAGGTTATTGCTAACTCGGGTGTTGATACCTGGAACGTATTAACATTATAAACATATCTTATCTTCGTCTAGTTCTACCACTGCTCTTACTATGTTTAAACATCTCTTCCCTTTTATTTATCTTATTCCAAATTTTCAATTGGACCTCTTTGTAATGTACCATTTCAGAATATACACAAGTTTGAATTTTGCTATTAAATTTACTTGCAAAATTCGTTATAGTTGTCACCAATTTGACAGTGGTCCGATGCAAAGTAGCTGTACGGTCAGTAGATCAAGACCGTTGTCTGATCAGTCCGAGTCCACTCTGTAAAATGTAGTGCTGGACCTGAACATAAATAACAGATTCCGACTGAAATTCCAAATCCTTAGCAATTTGTTTAGAATTTGATCATTCACGAACCCCGTCAGAACATTGAGACCTCCTCGTGTGTTCATCCCAGGGAATAGTTTCTGAGAGCGGGGTGCGCCAGAGACGGAATAATGGGGAGGTAAAAAAGAGGAGCAAAAAAACCTGTTTGCCGGTGCATTTCTTGAGACCAACCACGGCCGCGCTTCTTAGGGAGCTATTTTCGCCTAGCTGCCGGGTAAATTTAGTACGGCAGACCAGTTTCTCGGCATAGTACACGACTCGGCCGAGAGTCCGGTCGATTTCTCCTCTTTACGCCAAGCGAAACGACACGTCAGGATGGCCGAGCGGTCTAAGGCGCTGCGTTCAGGTCGCAGTCCACTCTGTGGGCGTGGGTTCGAATCCCACTTCTGACAAAATTTTTTTTTCCTCAAATCGCCTCCTTTTCCACCTTCCATTCGTCACGCTAATCCCTTCCTTATCTCGCGTCGATAAAAAGAATCACTTTTTCCAGCGGAGTGTACCTTGCTACTCGTCAATTAACCGAAGCAGGGATTACGTAACCCAAGATTGCTACGCAGAAACGAACGTTGCCCGTTCGTCCATTTGCTTCGAATACAGGACGTGGTTCAACGGTCCTGGAGAACTCACTAGACGGGTGAAATATTACCAGACAAGAAATGGGTCTATCCAGGCATCGGCATAGCCCGATGCCGTGCCGTAAATTCCACAGGTTCGATGTTACGGCTTCACTGAGAGGATCCGACAAGTGCACCAGATTGCAGATCTACAGGATGATTCAGTGACACGAAGAAAAGATTGTCAAACATGACTCATTGGCTAGTCATTGGTCCACATTGTAGCGGCTATAGAGGATTGATATCCTAGAGCCACTAGGGACAACTGCACTTGCACGGTCGAGTAAACAGCATGTACTCGGGCATTGATGGGCAGTCCGCCGACGCTGAACTTCCTTGGGGCCCATTAGACTTCCCTTGGAATCTTTAGGATTACCCAGGACTAAACATTCTCTAGGATCACGTTCCTAGGATCACCAGGGTTCTACTTTTTTGTAGAACTCAGTTCATAATTCGTTCATCCCCAGGTAAAGATATACAGAAGTGCATACTCGGGACGGACGCTTAAGTGGGGAGGTGACTTCTGCTAATTCAATTGAAGCAAGAGATGACGTGGGCCACGTGCTGAGCCCTATTTGCAAGAATTGGGGATAGAGAGACACTCACGGCGAGTCAAAGGGCGGCCGTCTAAGTTCTGCGTTTGGCGGCACTTGCTTCGCGTCGTAACAAGCGAATCGCCCTGTATGTTCCGCGCATTCCTTCGCCATTTCTCGCCGGACTGTACTCTCGTACGTGGCTGGCTGAAGGATGAGGAGGAGTAACAGGAGGAAGAGAAGGAAGAGGCAGGCGGTGGTAACCTTGGTTAGAACGTAGACGAGAATAGGGGTAACGCAAGGCAGGCGAGAGGATAGGTGAAACCGGCGAGTTGCCGAGGTGAGCAGAGGACGGGAGTCACTTTTATGCAATACACACACACGCGCGCTCGCGCACCTTGTCTTTCTCTTTCTCCGTGAACAATAACCTTAACGCGTGACGTATCGGGTCCACGTTTTTCTTCGCGTCGCGACACAGTTTTCCGCGGAACCGAACGCCAAGGTTTTTGGCCTGGTCCCGGTGATCAGTCTTCACTTTTCATGCAATCTAGTGACATTGACTTTCGTTCTTAAGGTAGGTCAAATAGGACTGTTAAAAGAGATGTCATAGTGTCGAGAATCAAAAGTCATTTTGAGACAGTCAAATTCAAAAGTTGGAATACATAGTAACTCATGTTCTAGTGCGCTTACAAGAGCTCTAGGAACTCAGAGATCACTTTCCATTTTTAAGTAGTGTGTGTAATTGTCAATATATGTTTGAATACTTTGTGCTTTTATTGAGAGCTCGTCTCGTAGCGCGTGATTCGGTTAAATTTTGAAATTCTGTGATCATCGCAAGTATCAAGTTGCGTGAGAATAAGAGGATGTCGCGGCAGTAAAAGCCAGGGTTTTTAGTGTCACGAAAAGGTAGCCTAAATAACGGGTCCTCGGATGAAAGTTTGAAAGCCCGGTTGGTTGTCGGTTTGGCACACATACACACCATAAGGCGGTTGGATTCGCTTGGCTCCGTTCTCCCCCATGCTCAACCGCGTAACCTTGAGAATCGCTTGAACGACGGCCATCTTGGCGTGATGCACTTTTGTTTTTTGCTGGTCCAAGACTCCGCCGGTCTCGCCGCTGTCTCTCCCTCTCCTCCGCGCTTCTTTTCGCGTCCCGTCCGCTCTTTTTATCATCCTTCGCCTTCGGTTACCTCGCTCTTTCTCTATTCCTCTCGTTTCTGCTCGCGCTCTAGTCCCTTCCCTCCCGAACCCTGAGAGCGCCAACTGCTCTCCAGAGCGGTCGAACATCGCGGCAGGCAACTCGCGGCGCTGGTGTTCTCCATCCGTTCGTCCTACATGCCTCCTACCACAGATTGGCCGGGAGAATGCAAGCAACCTTCCACGGCTTCTCGCTCTCGTCGCGGCTGATGCTCGTTTACGGGCTTAACCGTGGCCACCAAATTTCCCCGGTAAATAACAATGCGTCCCCGTGACGAGATTGACACCGACGCGCCACGCTATGGGAAACGCAGCAACGTTTTTACCGAGACTGCTGCCACCATCCGCCACTGCTCCAGTGGCCCAATTTTCAAGGTAGCTCGGTCACGTGGGATGCGCTGTACCGGGAATCAACCAACACGTGTCGCACCTGGATCAGCATCCGAGAATTCTTAAACAGTTTCGAGGATGAGCATTCCTTATTACAGAACGTCGCCAATTCTTCAGGAGCAAAGATTTGGATCAAAGGACGCTCGGTCCTATTGTAAATAGAACTATGAACACTTGCCAAAAGTGCTCAAAGTCGAGGGAAATAAGGGAGTCTAAGAGGATGACACTGGGGACATTAGGGGACTGTGGTCATGCAGGGACCAGGGTCAGTAGGCCTGTTGGACGGACTGGTTGGACATGGCCATTAACGTTGCGATCACGTGACACTTGTTCTTGCATTATCTCACGGCATTGCAATCTTGTTAGGAACCTTAGGATCTCTTTTAGAGATTCTAGGGAATGTGTAATTTTTTTTAGGGACAATCTCTGAAGATTCTAAAGGAGCTAACCGTAGATTGCTTCATGGAAAGCATGGAGTCACTATCACAAACACTTTAGAGACTCTAGGTTCTCCTGGAAGAGACGTGGTCTCTTTAGGCACCAAAGAAACTTAGCGTAGATTTCTCTACGGAATGTGACGATGCAGGATCCACCTCAGAGCTACCTAGAGGCATCTCTCTAGAGACTCTAGGACACCTAGGTATAGTTTCTCCTACGGTAAGTAATGACATAGGGTATGGTACGTCCTATAGGCTGGAGGGAACGTAGCCTCTAAGGAACCTACCTTTCGTAGCCTTCGTTCCCTTCGGTCTCCGATAGTTGGCCCTCGGAGTAGTGGCAATATAGAAGCCTCTACCCTAGTGACCCTAACGTGACCCTACCTTAGTTTAAAGTCCACAGTCAGTAGACCTGTGTAAAACCGGTAGAAGACCACGGTAGATCTGTTCCATGAATCATAAACTCTATACACGTATCACGTAATATGACGTCCTTGCATTTTTTGCAATGGCGCGCCAAAAATGCGCACGTAGAGATAAAAATGATAGAGCTCGGAATATAAACTTCTGGAGGTACTTCATGAAACATGGGACATGATTGTCACTCTCTATTGTCGTATGCAGCGATTGTCCAACTTTCAAACTTATTGGAAGGAAAGTTTCAGATAGGTCGTTTGTAGAAGGACGTTCAATCCCGGTATTCCCCTTTGGAAAACGCTTCGAACGCAGGAAAGAACAATGTGCAACGAAACTCGTTACGTCTGTCGCGATATTCAGCCGTGCTTCGGTAGCTTCGCTCGAGCTATTGAGTCACTCGCTATAAATTAATAAAGGCTCCGCTTGTTTTGACGGTGAGACGCAATGGCTATTGACCAGCAAAGCAATGAACTCTCAGGCGCGACGGTGTGTCGCAGAATTTCTGAAACCTTATCGCCGCCTTCACTTCGCGGACATTTTTCCCCGCAAATGGCGTCGTTTCACGCCTCTGTCGACACTTTTTTTTCTGCCAACTCAACCAATGAATACTATACGAAGATAAACTGATCCGACAGCTTTGTGTAACGCATTTGCATAAAATAGCTTGTGTTCACGTTTCGAGTCATAATTTTTAGGTTAGAAATTGCGGAAACTTAAATTTTGAACGACTTTCAGATTCACGAAATTAGGTGACATTTTTCTAGTTTTCACAACGAACATCTGGTAGCATGATATGGTGTCATGCGGAAACGACTATTAAAGTCATGACATGAAAACCAGTGGCATGGCAGTGCTTGCTTTCATAGTGACCACAGTCATGACGTATAGTGTCATGGCGGTAAAAGTAGTGATATGGTGACATGCAAACACATGATTATTAATGTCATGAAATGAAAACTTGTGTCATGGCAGTGCTTGTTTTCATAGTGACTATAAGCATGACGTATAGTGTCATGGCGGTAAACGTGATATGGTGTCATGCAGACGCATCACTAGTTAAGTCATGACATGAAAACAGTGTCATGGCAGTGCTTGTTTTCATAGTGACTATAAGCATGACGTATAGTGTCATGGCGGTAAACGTTGTGATATGGTGACATGCAGAAACATGATTATTAATGTCATGACATGAAAACTGTCATGGCAGTGCTTGTTTTCATAGTGACTATAAGCATGACGTATAGTGTCATGGCGGTAAACGTTGTGATATGGTGACATGCAGAAACATGACTGTTAATGTAATGAAATGAAAACCTGTGTCATGGCAGTGCCTGTTCTTATAGGGATCACAATCATGACGTATAGTATCATGGCGGTAAAAGTAGTGATATGGTGACATGCAAACACATGACTATTAATGTCATGGAAAACCAGTGTCACGTTAGTGCTTTCAGTTTTCATAGTGACCATGACAGTGATGTATAGTGTCATGGCAGTAAAAGTTGTGATATAATGTCATGCACAAACATCACTAATAAAGTCATGATAGGAAAACTAGTGTCATGATAGTGCTGCTAGTTTTCATAGTGGCCACAACCGTGATGTACAGTGTCATGGCGGTAAAGTGCCATATATAGTAATATATAGTGTCATGGCGGTAAAGTGACAGGTATAGTGATGTACATTGTCATGGCGATAAAGTGCCATGTATAGTGATGTATAGTGTCATGGCGGTAAAATGTCATGTATAGTGATGTACATTGTCATGGCGATAAAGTGCCATGTATAGTGATGTACATTGTCATGGCGGTAAAGTGTCATGAATAGTGATGTAGAGTGTCATGGCGGTAAAGTGTCATGTATAGTGACGTATACTGTCATGGCGGTAAAGTGACACGTATAGTGATGTACAGTGTCATGGCGGTAAAGTGTCATGTATAGTGATGTATAGTGTCATGGCGGTAAAGTGACACGTATAGTAGATGTACAGTGTCATGGCGGTAAAGTGTCATGTATAGTGATGTACAGTGTCATGGCGGTAAAGTGTCATGTATGGTGAAGTATAATGTCATGGAGGTAAAGTGACACGTATAGTGATGTACAGTGTCATGGCGGTAAAGTGTCATGAATAGTGATGTACAATATCATGGCGGTAAAGTGTCATGTATAGTGATGTACAGTGTCATGGCGGTAAAGTGTCATGTATAGTGTCATGGCAGTGCATATAGTTTTCATAATGGTGTTTTGTGTTACGGTATATGGTGTCATGGCTCGTATTAAAATCGTGTGATGAAATTCGATGTTAAGACAATATAACTTAGGGTAAGAGTTGGTTGCAAAGGTATGTTGAGTGAGTTAGAGAAAGAAAAAATGGAGGAAAGGCGAGAAAAGAGAAAAGGAGAGGGCAGGCAAGTGTAGCGTGGTATCGTCGGTCCTCAAATTCGTGCGCGGCTGGTGATAGGGCAGTGGCTCGCTGGTGGCGCCACTGTCGAGGACGGCGGCTACTGTAGGAAACAGTCGGCCGGCGCATAAACGGCGTCGGGCGCCGCAGTCGCGCGCTTGCACTCTCAGCGGTGAGCGGAGTTTGTAACGTGCGTAATAGCTCCCAAACGTCTTTTGGCCTGTTTCGTTTCGACCGTTCCGTATACGGTGGTGGCACGTTCAGTCCCGGTTTTGTGTCCCCGTCATCGATTCCCGTGCTCGTGTCTCGTGTCGGACAGAAAGAGAGAGAGATAGAGAGTATCATAAAACGAGTGTGTGAGTAAAATCGTACACGCGAGGAGAGTATCCAACGTCGCTCCCCTTTCACCGATACGCACGTCGGGTATCTGTGTGTGTCGTCGACGGAGCGAGAGAGAAAAAAAAAAGAGAAAAAGCCAGGGAATCGACGAGAGGAGCAGACGAAAACGACGCGGACGCGGGTCGCCGTGGTTTCGCGAGGCGAGGCCGGAGCCGAACCGGTGTCGACGGCTCCGTTTTCGTGGTGCGTTTCGACAGACAACCGAAGTTTCCTATTGAATTAGCTAGTGACGTGTGCTACACGTGTAAAATACCCAGTGTGCAAGTGTTGCCCTTAAAGGGACCGCCCGCCAAGTTCGAAGGGACCGTGCGTCAGTAACGGAGCACCGACGGTTCACCGTGTAACACCTCGTTATGTGAGTACCTGACATTCATGGTATCTATAAGTTCCTCGCGAAATCCTGTAACCGGGTCTGCGGTGTTCTGTCGGTTGATGGGACACCGGGGTACAACTTTGTTTACATCTGTCGCGGGGCAAAGTGAGGTAGGTTCGTGAACGAATGTGCGCGCGAGGTCAGATCGGGGACCGGGAGAGTGGGTCGAGGATGTGTTGGTGCGACACCATACCCGCGCTCTCCACCACCATCGCTTTGAATTTATCCGGTGAACTCTGGCTCGCGCAGAGGTTCTTTCCGTCGCGAGTGTCGCAAGACGCGACACTGACACGCGCCTCGATCTTCTCTGTACGCTCAATGAAATCATAGTCGGCTCTTCGATTCACTTTCGATTCCTTCCGTAAATAGCCTGCCTGTGTGTGTGCGTGTGCGGACAGGATATCGAGCCTACTTCCTCGAAATACGAATGCCCCGCGTAACTATCCTCGAGCGTGCTCCGATTAACCTGTAACTATGACTACGTCCATGGGACACGCGGTGAATTCTTCTACCTTGCAGTGTGTCACGAATACGCGTACACGTGCTCATCACCGTACTCACAATTTACTGGGCCCGGACTTATCCATAACTTTTCAAATCTTTTATTCATTTTTTCTACAATTTTTATTACTTTTTTATTACATACATATTGGGATATCGGGGATGTGCACATATATGGATATTCATTTTTTAATCGAATAAATAATTGTCATAGGAACATTATCTTGTATATTATGCCCTTGTAGTTCTTTTTATTTAACATCATTAAAATAATTAGATACATCTTTCTTTAAAAATGATCCTGCTGAAGAGGTTAGCTCAATTGTAATAACTAGATGTGAGGTTCTATGAAAATTATACTAACAATTATAAAAGTAGTTTATTTGAAACTCTGATTTTGACCCAAATAATTAGTACAAAATGGAGGACATGTTTACGCGCGTATCCGAAGTCGAGTGACCATTTTTGTTTTTTCTCCCAACGGTCAGTGGCTTCGTGTTTACATGCAGCCTAGTTGGAGAGTAAACATTTGTCGTATCAGGCTGGCCTTTGGTTTTTCACGATTATAGTTTTCACCTCGAAATCACGCTGCCCGAGAGAAAGAAATAACGGTGTATGCGTGGCTCGTCGTTGAAACTACGTGACACGGCTTCTCTTTCCTTCTTTCTCTTTCGCCACGAAAGTGTCCCTCGCGACGAGTCAGTTCTTATTACAAATTCAAATTTAACGACTGACCGACGTCGCTTGGAAATTTAAATCTACGGATATCGGTGTTGATTGAAACGGATCCGTACCTCAAGATTCAGTCGAACAAGATATGCTTTCCATTCCTGACAATTCCTCCGTTTTTTCTTCTTGTTCTGATGTCCGAATTATTTGAGTAAACATGTTTTCTGTTCTCTTTTCGAGTGGAAGCTTTCTACTTTGTCGTTTGGGGTTCGATCGTCGATCATTCGAGAACGCGGAGCGCCACTGGCGTTACGGTCCAACGAGATTGCGTTGAGATTCTGTCGTGAGAATTGCGTTTGACAATGATTTATGTCGGATTGTTCGGATTTATTGTTATTTCTTGGGGATATTCATGCTGGAAATTTGGGGATTTGAAAAATTCAGGATTTGAGAATTTGGGAAATTTTAGAAATTTAGGAAAATGGACATTTTGGGATTTAGGGATTGGGGAAGTTGGTGATTTTGGGGTTTAGGGATTTGGTGATCTAGAGATTTAGGAAAATGGAAATTTGGAGATATAGGGATTTGTGAAAATGGGAATTTGGTGATTTAAGGAGTTGGAAGATGGAAATTTGGTGATTTAAGGATTTGGTAATCTAGGGATTTGGAAGATGGAAATTTGGTGATCTAGGAATTTGGGAAAATGGAATTTTGGAGATTTAGGGATTTGTGGAAATAGAAATTTGATCATTTAGGGATTTGGTGGTCTAGGGATTTGGGAAAATGGAAATTTTAAGATCTAGGGATTTGTGAAAACGGGAATTTGGTAATTTAGGGATTTGGGAAAATGGAAATTTAGTGATCTAGGGATTTGGAAGATGGAAATTTGGTGAATTAGGGATTTGGTAATCTGGGGATTTGGGAAACTGGAAATTTGGATATTTAGGGATTTGCGAAAATGGATATTTGGTGATCTAGGGATTTGGGAAAATAGAAATTTGATAATTTAGGGATCTGGTGTCTAGGGATTTGGAAGATGGAAATTTGGTGATCTAGGAATTTGGGAAAACATATAGTTGGTAATTTAGGAATTTGTGAAAATGAAAATTTGGTAATCTAGGGATTTGGAAAAACGAATAGTAATTTAGTATCTAGAAATTTTGAAATTTAGGAACTTACAAATTTATCTAGAGATTAATATAGTTTGACAACCTGAAGAATCCAGTGAATTGAGATTTTGAAAATTTACAAAATTCTAGTTGCTACAAAATTTAGTAACAATCTAACCTCCAACCATGAACCATCAGCAACCCAACACGCGATATCGCGTGAACCTAACATCAATTTTTATCCTTACAAAAATTGAATTTCGAAATCTTTCCATCATTTCATTGCAAAAAATCTGCTACGGATTTCATAGTGTTTGCATTGCACTCACAGGGTCGGCCGATACAGCGGGCAATCTGGAATCGGTTTTTTTTTCTTTCTTTCATAACGTTGTCGAGTGTTTCTTGAAATGTGGCGTCGGTCGAACGACCATCGACATTTTTTATCCGATGTTACATCGATAGCGGCCGATAAGCATGGCACGGCCACGGAGAACTTACTTACATAGAAGTCTTCGGGTGCTGATAAGAGTCATGCATTATCACGGTGCACATCCAACGCTGTCTCGGCATCGGTGAGAATAGGCACGGAACGAGGATGACGATAAACGTACAAACGAGTCGTGCTGTAGCGCGAGTGACAAGTTTTCTGTCTTCGATACGCGGGAGACACCGGCGCGTGTGTTACGTAAGCATGGACGCCAACTTGAAAAACAGCCTTTAGCGTTCCGATTTCTACACCAGGCGACCGCTGCAACTGTTACTTTTATTTTCCATTTATTTTCCGTTGTTAAGATTATTACAAATTGTAGTGTCGCGATTTTTTAACGAAGTATTAAAGGAAATTGGAAATCAGCCTTAAACGACGATTCACTATATTTTACGTTATCGTTGTCCGATTATTTAAATTGATGCGTCATTAAGGCAAATTAGGAATGAGGATAAACGGTTCAAATGACAATTTAAATGTCATTAAATATTACTGGTTTTATCGCGGCAAAGTTTTACCGACCGTATTTTCTGGAACGTTTCTCGTATTCCTCGTGACCGAGTTTCGACCGAGGCCAAGGTGTTCCATAAACCAAAAAAACCTCGTTTCTCCTTGAACGATGGCCACGGAAGCGTTTGTTCGCTCTCGAAATGTTTTGCTTCGTGTCGATTACGTCGAACGGGATCGAGTCACGTTCAATAAACTGATCGATGAATAACAAATCTTGAAAACATACGAAGACCACGCGATTAAAACATAAACTAATTCTTCCAAAATATTTCACCCATTTCACGATAATTAAATACTCGAATGTCAGTGAAAATTCATTTCAAAACGTTCACCATTTCCCTCGTGTAAAGAAACAATGTACATTGTTAATCTTTCGCAGCAGCATCTGAGCACACACAGAGATATTCAATCAGCAGTATTTGCTTTCAATAATAAAAAGAACAACGTTAATCGGGAGTGAAACATTCGTCGAAATCGTATCTGTAGCGGGTGGTGCGCACACGCATGCGCATGCGCGCGCGCCTGCGCAGTGCGCGAGCCGCGTTGCACCGGCAGCCGTTGGTTAAATAACAGCGAAGTAGCAACGACCCATCTCCAGAAATATGCGAGCGTAATCAAGACACATACGTGGCGCGTTATTCCAAGGAAACGGCAATGTTGTCGGAAGACGACGATGACCCGGTGACCCAGCGTTATCTAACCAACGTTACGGTCAGGTCTTCTTTGCTTTTCCATTTGGGGATCAATAGCGAAGTTTCGATTTCGAAGTTCGTTGGCACGGTTCGCGGGCTGCTTGACCGACCAATGTCGTCAGGCTGTCTACGTTACCGACGCTATCGTCGCTTATTGGCTGAATCCGTGCACGGTATCCCCCTTCCGGGACGAGGAAACCCTTCTCGTACGAAATGCATTTTTAACCAGGCCACCGAGGCATTTGCGAGTAGATCTTCGACGTAGGGATTACACGAGATCCTTTTAAAACCAGACGGGAAAACTACCTTCGCTTTAAAGGGCTGGGGAATTCTAGTTTGACCCACTACGAAATTTTGTTACTTATATTAGCATTTGATGTTCATGATTTTTTTAAGATTAGTCTATGGTGATAAATAGTCCTAGTGGTGTTTTAACCTTCGACATTTCTACGTTTTCAAATACCTATACTCAAAAGATCTAGTTGTTCAAATTCCTTAATCCACAAATTTCCATATTATGCCCTCTGAATTTCTAGATTTTTAAATTTCGAAAACCCTGTGCCTAACTCTTTAGACCCACATGTCCCTAATTTAGACCTACAAGTCTCTATGTCCCCAAGTCCACACATAGCCAACTCCTTTGACTTTTCCATGAATTTTTAAATTCTCAAATTTTGAAAACCCTATGTCCCTAAATCTTTAGACCCACATGTCCCTAATTTAGACCTACAAGTCTCTATGTCCCCAAGTCCACAAATGGCCAACTCGTTTGACTTTTACATAAATTTTTAAATTCTCAAATTTCGAGAACCCTATGTCCCTAAATCTTCAGACCCATAAATCCCTATATCCCCAAGTCTCATTTGCCAGTTGACATATTCCCAAATATCTAAATCCCCAAATTCGTTAACGTCCTACTTCTTAGCTTCCCAAATTCCAAGTCTCAAATCTCTAAGTCCCAAAACCCCAAGTAGCTTCCCCAAACTTCTAAATCCCCGTATCCTAAGATTTGTCCAATGAAACCATGTGGTCATCGTCGGTAACGTAGTCCGAGTGTTTTCGCCATTTATCGAGAGAACGGTGTGATGCGATAAAATTAAATGTGTTCGGCCTGACCCGGTCCGCGTCTACTGATCGAGCGGAAAGCATTGTACTCCTCGAGATGCATCACGCGGCGCATACTGATTGCGTCACATTCGAAAAATAGGCACGCGTCCCAATTTCGCGAGTGTTTTGACCGACGTTTCTCGGTAAACGTCCGTTCCTCTGATCACCCTGTCAACCGACAGGTTGCTAGCCTCTGAACCGTGCGTTATCAACGTTCTCTTATTTTCAGAATTAACGTCTCCAAATGTTTGCTCAGCCTCGAATACATCCTTTTCAGATTAATGTCGGAATTTGAATCTTGATGATGTTTTTCAAGATTAACGTCTTTCAAGTTTTTATAGGAGACGCTCAGGTGTGGATTATGTAAAACGGAAGAAAATCTTGTAAACAGACGGGAGATATAGACTTTTAAAATTTATGAACGTTGTCGGTTTTATAATGATTAAATTTTTCATCGTCTTCTTATCGTCCTTGCAGTCGTTATAGGTTAGGTTTAGAGGTTATATTCTCTTTGCGTTCAGATTAGACGTTTAAGTTAGGCTTTAATTAGGACTGATTTATGTTTAGGTTAAGATGAGGTTAAATTACGTTTAGTGCAGGGTATTTAACCTCTATGTTTATGTTCAGATATGTTGGAGTACATTTAAATTAATCTTTGGTTACATTTAGGTTTGACTTGGTTTAAGTTTTTAATAGGTTTAGGTTAGGCTAGATTTAAATTATTAGAATGAGTTTAGGTTAGGTTTAGGTTTCATGTCAAGTTTTTGCTAGGTCCAGGTTATGGTTAGGTTAGATTTAAATTATCATTAGAATAGATTTAGGTTTCATGTCAAGTTTTTGCTAGGTTCAGGTTAGATTTAAATTATGATTCAAATAGGTTTAGGTTAGGTTTATGTTGCATGTTAGAGTCAAACTCAGATGTGGATTACGTATGGATTAGGTCAAGATTATGTTTAAGTTACGTTTTGATTCAGAAATTCTAAAATGGGAGAAGTTAATTAAAAATACGAAAATGGTAAATAACTTCGAGTTATGCAAAGAGTACATCTTAATGACTTCAAATGATAATTCTCCAACTGCTGTTCAAGTATGAATGAAAATTAACAAATTTCGAGGCCTGTAACTTGTGAATTTTATTTGACAACGTAAGCGAGCACAGACCTTAAACAGGTGACGAAACCGTGGGACGAAGAACGAAGAGGCGCTAAAAGAACGCGAAATCGTGATGGACGTTTGAATAACTTGTCGGGGATCGTGATCGATGGCCACGCGACGATGATGAAGAGTATCTTTCGTCATCGAAACTTTTTTACCGCTGGATATATATCTTCGTGCAAATTCTTCGGTGAACGTTGTCAATCCTCAATTTCGAGAATCTCAAATCTTCCTACTTGAAGTCTTACTTTGGTCAAATAAATTTTTCTAAAACCGAAGTTAAGAACCTAATTTTTCACATTTCCCTATCTTGAACTTCACAATTTATTCAGCATATGATTGTTAATATAGAGTGAAAGAAAGAGTTTATGGAGAAAAAATAACTCGAATTCATCAGATTCCCACTTCGAACGAGGTAACACGGTTTTACGACGAAGTTAAAACAGTGATCGGTTGCATTTTACTGGAAAACGCATTCCGTTGACCTCGTCGATGTCGTAACAGGCCTGGCTGATAAAATTATATGATCATGTTTGCGTTGCCTTCAGATAAAGCCTCCGTGGAAAAGCAGCGGTCGAAGAACGCTCGAATCCAGATCGAAATTCCACCGTTCAATTTCGTTGAACTTTGCACGCTGCAAATCTGTTCGAAACTTTCCACATTTGCTCTCCGCTAAAATCACATACTCAAAATTATTGACGTGTTCAAACGCGGACAAGTTCCTCGAAAAAGGAAAAAGTGTAACAAAGAAAAAGTCAGATATTCCTCAACAAAGAAAAACGTTATCTCGTCACAGTGTATAATCATCTAAATTAAAACGTGTCCTAGAAATTGTCTTAAAGATTTTGTGGAAGAAATTTTGAAAGTAATTCGTGAAAGTACCTTATCATCTAAATCATAATCTTATCTGTGGATGAAAAGAAAGATCATAAAAATGAAGGCCACGGATCTGAGCAAATACGCTGGAGTTCATTAAAAAAGAGAAAAGTACGAGGTTTGTCGGAACCTTAAAAATAGTCGCGGGTAACTAGCCACCATTTTCTTGTCACCCGTCCGAGATGGAAGCTTCCTTTGTCACGGTTCATCGATCAACGCTCGCAACGATTCACGGCTACTTTTCTCGTTTAATTCCACGATATCGTGGCTGGATCCGCAGGAAGAGTATAAATTCTGCTCCAGTGGCACCATGAATATCAGTTGATCGCCACATCAGCTGACCACGCAAGTCGCGTCAAGGCTGTCGTAGAGATCAAATGAATAATGTACCTCTTTCAGCCAGCTGCATAACGCATCTCGGCTCATTTTTAACGCTCGTTTGATAATGCGCGATCGACTATTTCTGCGCTTCCCGGAAATCGAAAAACTATATTCATACCTTCTCACTTTGAAACTCCATTTTGTCTCATAACGAAAAAAATTATGCGGTTATGTAAAACTTGTAAAAATTCGATAAAAAGTTTATCTAGATCAAACACGCGAGATTGTGCTGAAACAATTTTACTGCACGATATTATATAATAGAATGCATAGGAAATGATTAATGATTAGGTGAACATTAAGGTGCAATACGACGAAATGCCACCGAACCGACTAGGCGGACGGTTTTTGTCACAAACGAACGCAACCGAATTTCTGCTGCAAGGTATAAAATTTGTACTAAGGTACAAAGCATATATGGTGTACATTTGTAAAAGTACAGAAGTAAAATTGAAACTTGAACAAGTATATTGAATCGAATTTTTACTGCAGTGTACGTCGAATAATATAGTAAAGTGTTTAAAGGAACAGTAAGTTCAGTATACACAGGAAACCAGGTACCGAACCGACTATGCGCACTGTTTTTGTCAGAACGCTGCAACCGAATTTCTGCTGCAGAGTATAAAATTTGTACTAAAGTACATATGGTGTACATTTGTAAAAGTATAGATGTAAAATTGAAACTTGAACAAGTATATTGAATCGAATTTTTACTACAGTGGTATATGTCGAATAATATAGTAAAGTGTTTAAACGAATAGTGAGTTCAGTAAGTTCAGTATACACAGGAAATCAGGTACCGAACCGACTATGCGCACTGTTTTTGTCAGAACGCTGCAACCGAATTTCTGCTGCAGAGTATAAAATTTGTACTAAAGTACATATGGTGTACATTTGTAAAAGTATAGATGTAAAATTGAAACTTGAACAAGTATATTGGATCGAATTTTTACTGCAGTGTACGTCGAATAATATAGTAAAGCGTATAAACGAAAAGTAAGTTACACATCGAGTTACAAGTTCACTATAGAGAGGAACGCACGCACCGAACCGACTAGGCGGAGGGTTTTTGTCAGAATGTCGTAATTTCTGCTGTAAAGTATAAAATTGGTACTTGATAATAGTTGTGTAATCATAGTAAGAGAGTAAAGTGTAGAAATGAAGAGTAAGTTGCACATGGAGTTAAAAGTTCCAGTATGCACAGGAACGCAGGCACCGAACCGACTAGGCGGAGGGTTTTTGTCAGAATGTCGCAATTTCTGCTGCAAAGTATAAAATTGGTACTTGATAATAGTAGTGTAATCATAGTAAGATAGTAATGATAATAAAGTGTAGAAATGAACAGTAAGTTGCACATGGAGTTAAAAATTCAGTATACACAGGAACGCAGGTACCGAACCGACTAGGCGGAGGGTTTTTGTTAGAACGCCGCAACCGAATTTCCGTTGCAAGGTATAAAAATGGTACTTGACAATAGTAAAGTAGTAATGGTAAAATAGTAATGATAGAAATGAACAGTAAGTTGCACATCGAGTGAAAAGTTCAGTATACACAGGAATGCAGATACCGAAGCGACTAGGGTTTTTGTAACCGGACGAATTTCCCCGTGGCAAGGTGCACAACGAAAGTACGTAAATCCAGCGAGTACGATCGGCAAAAAGGTTGTAGAATAGCGATTTTGCCGCGAGGAACGGGTTAGACGCGTCTCTGCGAACCGTACTAGGAACGTGGGCGCAAAAAAAGATGGCTCGTAAATCGACGCTAAAGAATTCGACCTTGCGAGTAGCGAGCGGTCGAAGGAGTTGGCCGAATCTCGTCACCCAAGAACCTATATACCCCGAGAGATCGATCTACCCGAAGAAGGCAGTGTTCGGAGCGCGGTGATCGATCTCGACGCGCATAGGGAAACCGGATTCGATGGCGGCTCCTCGGCTGAAGAAGCGCGAAAACGACGAGTCGCGCGGCGACTTTGAACGACGAAGGCATAGTTGCCGAGGCTGGCTGCAGTCAGTGCAATCGTCGGCAGACGGGCTAACTTCGCATGACGTCACCGCGGCCAGCGTATCATTTTTAGCCCACATATACACGGCCGCGTTGCTCGCTCGTCTCTCCCCGTCCCCTCTCCTACGCCTCCTTCTTCCTCGTCGTCGTGTGTACACGGACGCGCTCGTGAATGCTCACGTACACACACGGTCGACACACTCTGGACAGTGCGAGTGACCGAGTGCGCGGTATAGGCCAAACTCGAGGGATACGATGGCTTTGAACCGCATTCGAGTTCCTTCTTGTTCGCAAAACGTAGCTCAACAAAAATCAATACTGTATCACCTCATCCATTTCGATGATCACGAAATATTTTGTCTAGGTGAAGGTTCTTAACAATTATTTTCGATTCACAATTGTGATTCGTCCTTATGTACTGCACTTACGGAAAAATCTTCAGCGTGAGATTTCGTTGAGTTTCCTCGCCGCATTTGATTTTTTGTAATGTACAAACAGGGTTGATAGTTTAAAGTCAAACTTTGTCACTTTATCATATTTATTTGTTAGGTACCTTTCAAACCCTTCAAACCATAATACTCTGATTCTAGCAGTAAAACAGATTTAAGTTTTATTTCACTTAATTTGTAATTAACTGCAATGAACTTATTCCAAGTCGACCTCAAATCAATGTACAATGTACTACCAATGTACGAAACAGTATACAAAACCTTGTCTTGATCCCAGCTACTGCTATTAATACAAACTGACCCCGGAAACTAGAGATTTATACAAATGCATAGATTTTGTGTAAGTACATGTTGCTTGTTTGAAAGTATATGTTCGCGAGAGGTTCGAATACGTCGCTAGTTGCAAGTGCAGGCTGGAGCTAATGTTTTTGTGGGCGATCGTACGTTGCCGCGATTGCATTGTGGGCGCTTTCCCTTGGCACTAGTGACCGAGCTGAAAACATTGCTCGCTCATACCGCGAGTTCTTGAGCACGACATTACTCGTGTGGTCTTTAGAGCAGTGCTTCTCAACTCGAGTTCCTTCAATTTCGGAAATGTCAGTGGTATCTGGCAACTCTTATCAACCGTTCCGTTAACAATTATTATTTACAACAAAATATTCTGTAATGGGTATTTAAACAATTGAGTTAATCCTCAACAAATATGAAAAAACTGCCTGTGGTTAGTCTTTGGGAACAGATTTTTGCAGTATGGTTATTATTGGTTAATATTCCATCCTTCAAAAAACCGTAGATTTCCAAAAGAACGGAGGGTAAGTGTTCGTATGAATGTGGATAAACTGTTACTTACTAAATTGAACGTATAATTTTAATTCAAGTATTTAAAGGTTTTCTTCGGAAAATAATTAAGAACCGCAGTGTGCGATAAACAAAAAAGTATTGATATTAAATGGTAGTTAGAGACAGTAGAGAGCTGTAACTCGTGGAGAGCGTTTGAAGCGAGAAAGGGAGAGCTGCGTAGAGGCGAGTACGATGAAAGGATGCTTCGAAAGAGCTCGCAAATGACGAGGAAAGTGGGGAAATACGAGGGAACGAGTACCGCTTTCAGAAACCAGAGAACTGGCCGCTTTTGCTGGGAAAGGTTCCAAGCGAATATACATCGCCTCAACATCGCAGTTTAAATAACGAATAGATACGACGGTAGATCAAAAGTTAGCGGTATTCGGTGAACGAGAGAAATACGGTGTACGAATTTTGAAGAAAATTCGACAAATTTTTGCCGATGTAGAAAGTAAAATTATTAGATGCCCAACGTTTCTGGCAATGGTAGCCGGAATGTGCCTCGCCAGCGCGGAGTAAGGACGAGGACAATAGCTGAGGATGCATTTTCATTCCTCGGACGCCTGGTGAATCCCTAATAGCTATGGGAGTGGTTTCGTTCACCGAGATATATCACTAAGCGACGCTTTCTTCAAACCACAACATGCCTGTATAATTAAATCTTGCGTGATCATTTGGAAATAGGGAAATATAGAAATGGGTGAATGTAGGAATATGGACATATGTGGATTTGGGAGGGCTTTAGGGATATAGAAATTTTGGGATGTAGGAATTTTAGGGCATAGCAATTTGGGATATAGGAATTTTGGGACGTAGAAATTTGGGGGAATAGGAATTTCGGGGCATAAGAATTTGGGGATATAGAAATTTTGGTATGTAGGAATTTTAAGGCATAGCAATTTCGGAATGTAGGATTTGGGGGTATAGGAATTTCGGGGCATAAGAATTTGGGGATATCGGAATTTTAGGGTATAGCAATTTGGGGATATAGGAATTTCGGAGCATAGGAATTTGGGGACATAGGAATTTCGAGACGTAGGAATTTTGGGGCTAGGGAATTTTGCGATATGGTAATTTTGGGACGTAGGAATTTCGGGGCTAGGGAATTTTGGGATATAGGAATTTCGAGACGTAGGAATTTTGGGGCTGGGGAATTTCGAGATATAGGAATTTGGGGATATCGGAATTTTGGGGTATAAGAATTTCAAGATGTAGTAATTCGGAGATATAGGAATTTTGGGATATAGAAATTTTGGAACGTAGGAATTTTGGGGCATAGGAATTTTGGGACGTAGGAATTTGGTGATATAGGAATTCCGAGGCATAGGAATTTGGGGACGTAGGAATTTTGGGGCTAGGGAATTTGGGAATATAGGAATTTTGGGGTATAGAAATTTGCAGATATAAGAATTTCAGGACATGGGAATTTAGGGACATAGGAATTTGGGGACATAGGAATTTCAAAATGTAAGAATTTGGGAATATTGAAATTTTGGGGATAAAGGAATCTCAGGGCGTAGGAACTTTGGGTCATAAGAAATTCAAGATGTAGAATTTCAGAATGTAGTAATTCGGGGATATAAAAATTTGGAGACATTGAAATTTTGGATTCTAGGAATTTCAGAATATCGAGATTTGGGGATATAATTTCGGAATGTAGGAATTAGGACATATAGGTGTTCAGAGATAATTTCAGAATATAGGGACTTGATGGATCTGCAGATATAAAAATATCATGACGTAGGGATTTGGGAATTCGAACGTAAAAATTTGAGGATATGATTTGTCCACATAGGGATTTGGAGATACAAAAATTTGAGTATATTGGGATTTAGGATTAGGGACTTGTGCCTATGGGGATTTGGGTACATAAAAATTTGGACATACAGCGATTAGGAGACGTAGATATTTGTGGATGAGGTTTGGGAATATATGTATTTGTGGACATAGAAATTCGGATATACATATAAGAATTCAAGAACCTAGAAATTTGAATATATTGTGATCTGGGATTGGGGATTTGGGTCCATAAAAATTTGGGTATATAGCGAATAGAAGTAGATATTTGTGGATGAGGAGATTTGGGAATATAGGTATTTATGGACATAAAAGTTCGGGGATATAAGAATTCAAGAACCTACAAATTTAAAGCACTTGGACCTAACTATACATGTATGAATTTGAGGACTATACATGCATGGATGGGAACACAGAAAGAAGAAAAGCAAAAGTTTTCTGAAACTAATAATTTACGATATCACGTGCCATACACGCTGCGGCTATTTCTACTGTGGCGTCGAGCGTTAAATACCCATCACGTCTGCTTCATTGCATCCTCCACTTTATGGTCTTGAAATGGCTAGAAACATACCAAGCGACAGTAGATTCTACTTGATCTAGTTGATCAGACATGTCTGCTAGACGCTCCAGTTTCGAAGGGGCTTCGTCCGTCTGGAAAACACTAGCAAATCCACTTGACTGATGGAGACAGTCTGCAAACCTGCGGTCCTATTCTACTTGTAGCCTAATCTCCTTGAAGATCTCCTAAATCTAAAATCTAATTTTGAGACTTAACTTGACGTAAATTCTGTAATACACGTTGACGAGTTAGCAAGTGGTTCGCAAAATACCCCATAAGACGGCGAAGATACTAATTGACATCTTCAGACCCATCTGTGTAAACACACACGTTTTACACCTGACACCCTTCGAACTTGTTAACACTTTACGGACGTTTGGTCACTTATAGTTAACCCCTTGCACTATTTTGACAAGTCTGACTCGTGACGCACTGGTACTTCAGTTGGGATCAATTTTACTCTAATTTTGAATATGCTTCAATTTGGAGTTCAAGTCTAATTATAATTTGCATAGTCAACGATTGCATAATAGCATGTTGTCATAACATTTCAACATTCTTTGTCTGTTTCAATATTGTAGCTGTGTTTAGTTAGTTCTGATTGACGCACCTGACAAATAGGTCATAGTGCAAAGGGTTAAATTTGAACTAAAGCAGAAAAATAAATAAATTGGGGATGAAATGCTTGAGACTTTCTTTAGCTCGACGTTGACATTTTTCCAAAAATTTCCTAAGTTCCTAAGGTTTTGTTATTTAAAATAAGAGGTCTATGACCCGTCATTTTGACGGGTTCCGTGGATCTAGTTAAATGGGATAATGTATCTAGGATTAATTCAGTGGTCCAGCAGTGACCCAAGTACCCAAAACATCTGATCAGTGTCTCGAGTTTGCAGGGCTAGTTGTAAATCGATATTGAAAGCAGTCTCGTAATTGGATGCACGCTAGTCACGAGCCGTAAAGGTTAGCTTTGCTTATCTCACGCGAAAGTCACATTAATAATTCACGCCTTGGGCGGTGTAGGTTGTTTAAGTCGAACAGCGGGGTTGATTTTAGGATTCCACGAGCAAAATCTGGCTTGATGAATCGCGCCGAGTAATTTAACGATCAGCAAAACCTGAACGGATAGTAGTCCACGCTTCCGACCAAATTCTTGGTCATTATGTTTCGTCTCGAGCCATCCGTTTCGTGCGGGAACAGCGTGCACTTTCGTGCACTGACTCGTCGAAACGCTAATGACCCTTTCTTTTCGCGGCGGGGCTGATTCGAGAATTAGACGATGTTGTTAGGCCGAGATTCGATTTGGGCACCTCGTTTTATTTCACCATCTTCTGTCTCCAAGAGATAAATGATCAGAAATAGATGAATAGAATTGGAATTGTTGAAAAAATAGCTGAAGTTTCATCAACCTTTCAAAGAGCGATAAAAAACGCTCAATATTTTGATAAAACTTGAAATTGTGAATAGCTAAAGTCACGAACCGACTGAGCAGAATTTTCTACATAAAACCGAACTCAGCGGACGATTTTTGTCACAACCGAATTTCTGCTGCAAACTAAAAAATTTGTATAAGTGTAGAAATAGCTAAAGTTCACTCACCCCGACTGAGCAGAATTTTCTACATAAAACCAGAGAAAATCGTATTTAATGTAAATGAATGAGCGATAAAAAAGCACGTAAACAACATCATTAATTTAAAAAAAAAAAACTTGAAATTGTGAGCAGTTAAAGATCGATCACCTTTGAACCTGGATTTCCCTGTACAAAAGAAAGTGAAATAAATAAATTAGCTTAGAATAACAGAAAGCAGGGTTATAAACAAGATACTTATAAATTTAAATGCAAAGAAGATATAGATAGAAGTTGCAGTTCAATCACTCGAAGCCGACCGGACAGAACTGGAAAATACCAGATAACAAAATGATCCATAAAATTTAAATTTACTTAACTCTATTCGGTTTGTTTTTTACATTAAAATACATTATCCTGGCTGTGAAACGATGCTTCGAAACGATCGCCCTAGAACGCAACGTTCGTGCCTCAGGGATTCACCCTTGAAAAGAGGGGGGGGAGAAGATGAAGGGGGAGGGCATTAGCCAGAGCCCTCTGTGTTGCATAACGCGCGCGTATAATGCAATTGCGGCCAGACTGGAACGCCCATTAGCATGGACGAGAAAAAGAAGCTTCGTTGCGTGGCGAGTGCACGCGTGTGCAGCGAAGAGTGCAACTGGTGTTTGGGCTCAATTTGCGCATGAGTGCTCGAATTTCGTGGCGCGTGCTTCGATCACCAGTCACACGAATTTTTAATCGAACAATCCTCCCGAGACTCGTGTAAAAATACACAACTTATCGATGGACTTGCATCTAGTGTTCTGGTTACAAAATTTAGTACAGTTGTAGACATTTTTAGAATATTGTTAATATAGGTTTTGCGTTAACAGAAATTCTAGTTAATTTGCAAGTCCGTTGTTAAAAGAAACTGAGATAAAAATCGGTTAACGCAAATGGAACTACACATCGCCAGGATTTCGATTAAAGTTATGTCATAAAAATTGTATTACAATTCTCCTCCGAACTTAGTCCCTAGTGCCAAACTCATCAAACTTTCCCTTACTCCTACCCAGTAGTTCTATTTATAGAACGATGAAAAAATTGACGATGTTTGAAAACTCCCTAGACAGCACAGACTAGGAATTGAGTAGCACAGACTCGAAGGGTCGGGGAAATCACTAGACACAGCTATCCAGGGAGTTTTTATCGTAGTTGGCAATATTTCGCAATCGAAGGATATGTATACGCAGTGCTTATGCATCTCGGTAAAAAAAGCGGAAAAGTCACGTTCACGCGATAACAGCAGTCCACGTTGGTGTCCTTAACACTTAGCTCGACCGAACCGTGCAGTCGATGCAGTTTTTTCGGTGCACATTCTAGATAAGTGGTCTCGTGGTCTCGAACGTGACGCGAACATCAGCGTTTGCGGTGAGTATCCATTGAATTCCTTTGTTCTTGCCTCGCCAGAGATCATCGGGTTCTTTGGACAGTTTCAAGCGTTATTGGATTACGTTCTTTCTGCGGTTTCTTCGGACCACGATCGTTTATAAATACCTCTATCGATCTACGACGAATTTTTTGGTCATCGGTTATCGGCCGATAAAAATCGACGACGATTTCTTTTCTGACGCGAAGAAAGGACCTAGATACTCTTGAAATGCGAATTCTGGGTCATCTGGACCCGGTACGTAATGTAGCATCGTGTACATGCATACAGAATTCTTAATTATAGATGTATATGTTTACTGTGGACTCTTGTTATATTTTCATCAAGCATGAATTTGTTGAACGTTGTAAAAAAATACAGAAAATGCAATGCACAGGCATGTCACCATACAACTCGTTAACATATAGAGAACCGTCATGTAACGAGTCCACGAATAACGCGTCGCCACATAACGAACCTCCATATAGCGCGCCACCACATAACGAACCTCCATATAATGCGCCGCCACATAACGAACCTCCATGTAACGAGCCTCCATATAACGCGCCGCCACATAACGAACCTCCAGGCAACGAGTTCCCATATAACGAACCGCCATGTAAACAGCCCCCATAATAATGTGCCGCCGCATAACGAACCGTCATATAACGAGTCCCCATATAACGCGCTGCCAAATAACGAACCGCCATATAACAAACCCACATACAACATGCCACCACATTACAAACCGTTACATAACGAACTGTCATGTAACGAGCCCCCATATAACGAACCGCCATATAACGAACCGCCATACAACACGCCACCACGTAACAAACCGCCACATAACGAACCACCACCTAATGAGCCACCACATAACGAGACTCTATATAACAATACGCCTATACAATGAGCCGTAACGCAACGCGTTATAGAAACCGAAGAATTCGAGGTTAGGTTGGAGATCGGTCGAGAATCGACGTGACTCGTAAGATTTTATCGTTCTGTTCGAAGATGCAAATAATTACAACGAAGAAACGTGTTGCATGCATTCGTACGAAGGCTACTTGCGTATTCGAGAAGCAGGAATGTATGCACGATGAATGCAGAGTACGTCTGTGTGCGTAGTCAAAGTTTGGTTAGCGGGAAACCGATGTGACTGGACTCGATCTTTTTGCAAAGGCAAAGAAGTGAACGTATTTCTCGAGTAAATATACAAACATGACTATGAACGCTGGCTATTCATAAAACGTGGCGAGAAGATATTGAAGTCAATCGATATTGAAGTTCAAGTTTGATCGCCGCGGAATCGATTCAGTGGTATAAAACATCGGGGACGTCAGAGATGACTCAGATAAACTAGAAATACGTGTATCCAGTAAATATTCATGAATTGTACAAAAAAGTTTGTCATTATCGTAAATTGTGGATCATTGGGGAACTGGAACTTTTTTTCAATATAAATATAGGGAACTTGTTTCGGGTAAAATGAGTCGGATATAATGCATATGCAAGAAATTTATTTATAATTGTGCTCAAAATATTCCACAATACGGAAGGTCAAATTAGGTCACTACTGAACTGACGAAACTTGTGGATTATGGCGAGTAGCAATGCAAAGAAATACAATTGTCAATGTAATTCGTTGAAAATACAATGCGGGGGGAATACAGTACTTTGGCAATATAACGCGAGGCAATACAAAGCACAGAAATATGAGCTCTTGTCTATACAACGCGTAGAAATATAATTTATTGGCAATACTACGCGTAGAAATATAATTATTTGGCAATATAACGCGTAGAAATATGGTTTTTTGGCAATATAACGCGTAGAATTATAAATTGTTGTAAATACAACGCGTAGAAATATAATTTGTCAATACAACACATAGAAACATAGCGCATAGGAATTCTCGAACTTGGGAATATACTACATTGGCAATATAACGCGTAGTGATATAACGCGAGGTAACACAACACGTAAAAATACAATTAATATGAATACAGGACATAAGAAAGTAACGAGTTGGAAATAGAACGCGTTAAAAACACGTGTGAACAACGCGTGGCAATATAACGAGAGACAATATACCAAGTAACAATACACGTGATTCACACAACGCGTCATCAGCAGCAAAATTTGAATGAACAAATGCACGCAAAAGACTAATATTTTGCATAAATGATTGACTCAACATATCCGGTAACAGCGGTATCGTTAATCAGCAAAATTTTCCCGATTATTCGTCGCTGAATCGGCAGATCGTTCGATGACCGTTTGACACTGCAGCTCGACTTCACAGACGCGTAAATATTTATCGACAGATGAGGGGTCACCCGACGGAAGTGGTAACATCGCTATTGGTATAGGTTAGTTTATTTTCGAGCGGAATACATTATCGATCGTGCCGTTAATCGAATGTATGTGCGATGTAGGAACACGGACCGGCTGCGTTCTATCGCTTATCTCGTTCCTCTTTTATACTTGCCCAATAAAAAATTGCGTTCGTTCGAATCGAAATTTCTATCCCAAACAGAAATGCAAATGCACTCATCCAATCTCAAATTAATCATGTAGCTTTAATAATTTCCCTCGTAAAATATTTTTTCGCGGTAACTTTGGCAAGTGAAAATTTATTTTTGCTAAGTCTTCGTTCGTAATTGTAGATCCTTCAGCATCTGTTCCCGAACGAAAACGATTTTCTAGAGCAAGCAAACAGGTTCACTTTCGTGCGACTGACAGCCATGGTCAAGGCTGAGTGCCATTACGTTCCCTCGTTCGCCGTCTACAAATTACTATTTTTTCTTCCTTTTCTCTCCTCTTTTTTTTCGAGAAGGTTATTTACTGCTGTGTCATTGGTGTCCTTGTGATCGTGCACGCTCTCATTGTCCTCGCCAAATGGTGTTTCATGCTCGGAAAACACTGTTGCGTTCTGCTTGGATTGTTGGAAGAGAGGTGAAAATAGATGGGTCTTTTTACTCGCAACAGAAAACTGCTCCATTTATAGTTTTTTCCGAGTTTTAACCGTGAAAGTAATTTGCAGCAGAATCTCATTGTTTTTGATATTTTTTTCCTATTGTGGATGCACATCCTTTACTACTTACACTTCTCACAAAAATTGCCTTAAGACATACACATCTATTTCAACCGAATACGACGCGTGGAGATACAACGCGTGGAAATACGACAAGTGGAAATACAGCGCATGGAAATACGACGGGTGGAAATACAGCGCGTGGGGATACAACGCGTGGAAGTACGATGCGTGGAAATACAGCGCGTAGAGATACAACGCGTGGAAGTACGACGCGTGGAGATACAACGCGTGGAAATACAGCGCGTGGGGATACAACGCGTGGAAGTACGACGCGTGGAAATACAACGCGTGGAAATACGGCGCGTGGAACTACGACGCGTGGAAATACAGCGCGTGAAACCACGACGCGTGAAATTAGGACGCGTGGAAATACAACGCGTGGAAATGCAGCGTGAGGAGATACAACGCGTGGAAATACGACGCGTGGAAATACAGCACGTGGAGATAGAACGCGTGAAACTACGACGTGTAAAACTACAACGCGTGGAAATACAGCGCGTGGAGATACAACGCGTGGAAATAAGACGCGTGGAGATACAACGCGTGGAAATATGACGCGTATTACGTACCGAATTCCAATCACCTTCAGAACCCAAAATAGGGAGTTTACATTCAAGAGAATCAGTTTGATGAGCATCGGTGTATAAAGACTAGCGCGTATCATCTTTCCAGTCCAAAAACCTTCAAAATTTAAATTAAAAGACCCACACACCTACAAGATTTACAAAGTGTAAAAATAAATCTGACAAAAGTACGCAAAATTCGCGAGATACGCGAGGTTCATAAGACTGATAAAGATTCGCAACCGACACGCAATTAGCAACGATTCACGAGACGTACAATTTGGTAGGAAAATAGCTAGCAGAATGATAGCACGAAGATTGATGGAAGAAGCTGTGGTCGGTGGATGACTCAAGGTTTTCAAGGGACTTTTTTCCGTCCGCAGTTGCTGATGTGCTGAACAACAGCTTTGCAATAATATCCGCTCCGACAGGCGAAAGAAATCGATTGACTCGATGACGTTGTCAGAAACGGACGTCTGTCCGCGTGGAAACCTCGGTAGACCCGTGAGGTTTACATAACCTCGAGGAAACGAGACTCGAAGTAAAGTCTGTCAGCCCTGAGAATCATTGATACGGCGTGGGAAGACGAAGAAATGTCTGTCGTGACAGACTCGATCCGAGGATGAATTCCTTGATAATTAAATTCCGTTGATAGAAAACGGTATTGAAAGAATTATCCTCTCCATTAAACCTGAAAGTATCCTCTGTTCTATTCATTTATTTCGACGAGCATCGTAATCAGTTGGAAACATGTCCACATAAAAATAACCATTAGAGACCCTCAGGTGTGGCGTCCCTTAGTGACAAAGGGTTAATCCCAGAACAGAAACTTTCCGAAGAAAGGACGCAACCTCGAAAGTTTCAAGCTTCCATTGAAACCGAACCTCGGTCTCAGAAACACTCGACCATTAAGGGGATTAGAGAACGACGAATGAATTAATCAGCCGTTGATCAGCGGGTATTGTTCGCTCATGTGAACGATGGAAGCGTCCTGGACGAAAGAGAGAAAGGTCAACGCGGCTAGGGGTTAGCGTGAAAGAGAAAGAGAAGAAGGAAGAGGGCCGTAGGTATCGTAATACAATACTATTAGTTGAACTTGAGCTACTTACGAATGACCTTGTCTGGTTCAGGCACACCGATTGTCCTTTGGTTCACGTGTGCGTGAATGCACGTCCTGTTGTGGCTGTGCTCATTGTTTTTTCACGCTCCGCCTCGGGTGCGTATCACAACTCGCAGCTTGGGTGTCACAACACCAGCCGGCGAGGTATGTTTCGTCTGGTAGCGAAACACTGTTGCAAACCCGAGGTTTCGCGTTTCCTTCAACCGTCCGGTTGCCCCTACCCTTTTTCTATAATCTTCCACGATTCAAACTCTTTGTGTGTAGTCCAATAGTTGCATATGGGATAGGATATGGTCATACAAGGCAGTCATAGAACTAGCACTGGTTAAAGTTAACTATACCCTTCTTCTACCAACTTCTGTAAATTGTATATGTGATTCGAACTCTTTGGGTATAGTCGAATAGTTGGACATACCCATTTGGAGACAAGGTATAGGCAGTCATACCACTCGCAGTGGTTAAAGTTAACTATACTGCACATACATATAACGCATGTACGCAGTCGACGTGTACAACGCGAAATTATCCATGACTATATGACGTGTCGAAGTATAACGCGTGGAAAATGGAATATGGCGCAACACAGCGCGTTGAAATGCAATGCATGGAAATATAACGCGTGGAAATACGACGGGTGGAGATACAGTGCGTGGATATACGACGCGTGGAAATGCAGCGCGTGGAAATACAGTGCGTGGAATTACAGCGCGTGGAAGTACGACGCGTGGAAGTACAGCGCGTGGAAATGCAACGCGTGGAAATACAACGCGTGGAAATACAGTGCGTGGAGATACGACGCGTGGAAATACAGCGCGTGGAAATACAGTGCGTGGAATTACAGCGCGTGGAAGTACGACACGTGGAAGTACAGCGCGTGGAAATACAACGCGTGGAAATATGACATGTGGACATACAGCGCGTGGAGATACAACGCGTGGAAATACAACGCGTGGAAGTACAACGCGTGGAAGTACGACGCGTGGAAATACAGCGCGTGGAAATGAAAACGCGTGGAAATACGACGCGTGGAAATACAGCGCGTGGAAATACGGCGCGTGGAATTACGACGCGTGGAACTACGATGCGTGAAATTAGGACGCGTGGAAATACAGCGCGTGGGGATACAACGCGTGGAGATACACCGCGTGAAACTACGACGCGTGGAAATACAGTGCGTGGAATTACAGCGCGTGGAAATACAACGCGTGGAAATACAGCGAGTAGAAATGCAACGCGTAGCAATGCAACAAGTGGCAACACAACGCGTAGAAGTATGATGCGCAATACAACACATGTCAGTGAAACATATGACAATACAAAGCGTGACCACGTAATACCCTACGTTCACACCTAACCCACACGTCCTAAGTTTTCCTCACAATTCCACTGTCTTCCCCCACCTAAATTTGTGGTAATTGCCTCCCCACCTAAGCATCCGTATTCAAGTCTGATCGCGAACAGCTTATGCACCTTCGTGCCCACATGGCAATTCATAAGTTAACGCTCATTACACATACGAGTATCCACTATCTATAATCAGCAACTTTGTTAAGCTCAGTACTCACGAACGGTCTTCCTGCTCATAGAAACCCTAACTGCTTTTTCATCCAGATTAAAGACTAGCATAGAACATTATTCTACGTTTAAAGGAATGACTCTAGTGGTTTTCATTCAGCTGGATGCTTGTGAAAATGGTGTCTATTGTAGCAAGTGTGAATGAAGCATAAGTAACATTGTCGAAGCGATTGCTATTCTTCGGTCGCGTAGTTAGATGTGGAAGGACAATGGGGGAAAGAGATCGTTGAAAGGAAGGCAAGAAAGCAGGAAGGAGAACAGGGGAGAGGGTCTTAACATCTGTCCGGAAGTGCGTAGACGCCTTTCCATTTTCGTTTTCATTTGCATACGTCTGCCTCGTAATACGATGCAATCGCGTTTGAGTACCGTTGCAAATGCGCCTTACTGCTCCGCCTAATTAGAGAATAAAATGATGGAATATGACACTGTATTCTGCTCAATCGTCGGTAATTTAGGTTAGGTCAAGTGTTCCTGAATTCTTCGGAACACTCGTGGAAATACAACGCGTGGAAATATGACATGTGGAAACACAGCGCATGGAGATATAACGCGTGGAAATGCAGCGCGTGGAGGTACAACGCGTGGAAATACAGTACGTGGAATTACAGCGCGTAGAAATGCAACGCGTGGAAATACGACGCGTGGAAGTACGACGCGTGGAAATATAGCGCGTGGAGATACAACGCGTGGAAGTACGACGCGTGGAGATACAACGCGTGGAAATACGACGCGTCACAGAATTTGAGAACCGAATGCACTTTGACATTCCTGCAAACAAGGTTAGATGGAAGTCAGGAAGATACTCTGCAAGTTATCGAATAGCTTTAGGTCCACGTTGCTCGGTCGATTCTATCGGCTCGGTCGGTAACAGTAGCCACCTCCAGTACCGTCCCAAGAGTTATAATAAAATCTCATCATTTATTTTACCTCGATGTACGCGCATACACCTGTGAATTACCTCCATCGATATTCGGCTGTCTCCTTTCTATGGGGACATTCGTTGTCGCGACCTTTTGTAGTCGTGATCTTACCCGACGATCTTTCGCAATAATTTCGAGCGAAGGCCGGTTATCCGGATTCTACCCTCTGCCGTAGATTCAACGAGATTCGATCTAAATGCAAGGGGATCCCATGGCTGAATAGCGCCAAAGATACGCGAAATCCTCGTAAAACAGTAGACATTCTTAGACTTTTCTCTTTGTATCTATCTATAGAACGGATCTGTCGCCTTAGCTCCTGTGAAATTCGAGGCTACGTCGGGGTCCAATGGCAGATGATTCTAACCATTGGCGAATATTTTTCTGTACATTTCACAAGTGATCTCTGAAACTTAACCCTCGGGGCCTTCCAGACCCAACTGTGTACATTTCAAAATGGCGGTCTGTTATACCGAGGTTAATTACACAGATACAACGCGTAGAAATACGACGCGTGGGTATACAACGCGTGGAACTACGACGCGTGGGAATACAGCGCGTAGGGATATAACGCGTGGAACTACGACGCGTGGAAATACAGCGCGTGGAAATATAACGTGTGGAAATACGATGCGTAGGAATACAGCACGTGGTACTACGACGCGTGGAAATACGGCGCGTGGAGATACAACGCGTGGAACTACGACGCGTGGAAATACAGCGCGTGGAACTACGTCGCGTGGAAATACGGCGCGTGGAGATACAACGCGTGGAACTACGACGCGTGGAAATACAGCGCGTGGAACTACGACGCGTGGAACTACGACACGTGGAAATACGGCGCGTGGAAATACAGCGCGTGGAACTACGACGCGTGGAACTACGACGCGTGGAAATACGGCGCGTGGAACTACGGCGCGTGGAAATACAGCGCGTGGAACTACGACGCGTGGAACTACGACGCGTGGAAATACGGCGCGTGGAGATACAACGCGTGGAACTACGACGCGTGGAAATACAGCGCGTGGAACTACGTCGCGTGGAAATACGGCGCGTGGAGATACAACGCGTGGAACTACGACGCGTGGAAATACAGCGCGTGGAACTACGACGCGTGGAACTACGACGCGTGGAAATACGGCGCGTGGAGATACAACGCGTGGAACTACGACGCGTGGAAATACAGCGCGTGGAACTACGTCGCGTGGAAATACAACGAGTGGAAATACGAGGCGTAGAAATTCAGCGCGTAGTTGCGAATTCCAGTCATCTTCAGAAGCCAAGATAGGAAGTTTGTCACATTCAAGGGAATCAGTTTGAGGAGCATCAGTGTATAAAGACTAGCGCGTATCATCTTTCCAGAAGCCTAATGGCCATTGTGTCAGCTGAGTTTCACGTTGTGGTAGGTCCAGGTAGTCGGATTGCCTCTTCTCGATTTTCACGGTGCGCTCGTACGGGTAATTTCGACGAGAGCTGGATGGCTTCTTTGTTGGCTGGCCTCCGTCGTGGAGTGGCCACGCAGAAACACGCGTGTCGGCCGACGATCGGAGGGTGAAATTAAAAATACCGTGAAACCCTCCCTTCTCGCCTGTTTTACGCTCGTCTCTCTGTTTCCCTCTGACGCGTTCAGGGCCGTCGAGCACGAAAACGGGGCCCAGCTACCCTTTTACCCGCTCGATCGAGGCCAGCTACGTGATTTATAGGGTATTTACCCTTCTATTTATGGAGTGGTCGAACGGTTCTAATGTTGAGAAAGGGGCAACGATTATCGTTGTTGTTATTGTTTTACCGTGACAGGAGCAACGTTTTCAAGTTGCATTGTTTGAAGGAAGTGCCGGAGATTCGTTAGCCGATGTGTTTCCTCGGGATTGAGAGTCTCAGACGGTGCGTTCCAGTTTACTTCGTGGAAATTAATTTTCCGGCTTCTAACAGAAATGCACGCGCGTTAAGTGCAGCGTGCTCGGCGATCCTCGAGCAAACGCATTCCATTTCGAATGATATTACGTTCCTGCCTCGTTTTCTTTCCAATTGCGAGATAGACGCGCGCTGAAAATTGCCAGACGCTCGAGAATCGCACGTCCGCTGATCACGTACCACGAAATTATCGTGATTTCGAAACACGATTTTAATTAACGCCAGACAGAATTTTTACCCACTCCCAAAAAGGAAATGCATCTAACTTTTGCAGACAGTTCCACTTAATGCTACCAATTAGGTATAAAATGTCAGTAATACGCATAGAACTTTCCAATATTCCAATTAGCGAAGATATTGAACCGGTCAAGTCCCCAAGAACTTAGGAACACTTAGGAGTATGCAAGTTCTTAAGACCCTAGCTGTATCAACCCTAAATCTGGCCTGGTACCTTGTGATAGAGCCTAACTATCTCTAATTACAATAATCTTAGCCAGAAGTGCAGACCGAGTAATGGCACCTTAAATAATGAGAACTGCAGTTAAACAGCAGTTCTACGTCTGCAGGTCTTCTTAAGAGTACACGGTCTGTATCGCGTGGCTGATATTCAGAATCATAAATTGTACACTATTAAACCAGAAGCGTGTGGTTTTCAGCTGCAAAAATGTTGAATCTTAGGCATCAATGCTAATACGCAGCTTACCGATTCTGCACCTACTGGTCTTGATAGTCCAAAAATTCAGTATGCTTCATAAGGTTAATACCTACATATATCAGTTATAACCAGTTATAAGATATTGAAATAGAAACATGTGGATTTAAGTGGGGGGAGTAGTTAATAAATGCAGGTTGTTGCTGAAGGGTCTTAAGATCCTCCCATGAGGCTGTTGAGACTAACACTCCCAATAATAGCTGTAGTAGCTCTAATACGAATGATTTTAAGTAGATAAAAATTCTGTATTTCAGATGGTGGTGGAGGTTGATCAGCATTGGGAGGAGGGCGGCTGCAGGGCCCAGGGCGATGTGGCTAGCAAGTGGGAAAACTCGAGGAGGTGATAACGACTTCTGACCTTCCGTGAGAGCGCGTACCGTGGCTTGGAGGGCCTTGCCATCGATCGCCAAGTAAAAGGCTCACCATTCGGAAGAAAACGAAGCAGAAGTGTAGAAAGAAGACGAAGAAGAAGAAGAAGAAAAAGAAGAAGGAAACACAACAACGACGAAGGAGAAGAAGCAACGGGGAAAGAGAGAGTGAGCGAGGCGAGCTCTAGGGGGGACAGAGAATCAGACACACGTGTTAGACGGAAAGAGAAGAGAGAACAGGGGTTGAAAAAAAAGCGGGAGAACCTTGAAAAGTAGTCCCTTCCCCATTGGCGAGTTCGCCGGACACACGCGCACTCGATACATACACTCACATACACACGTATATACACACAAGACATTCTCTCCGCAGCGGGATCGCTGTCTACGTTTTAAAAAAAAAAAAGAACTTCTACCTTGAGAACATATACCTCGTGCGTACAAGTACCTTCAAACTTAACCTCTTTCGCAGCGCAATAGTGCCTAGGCCCCTCTGAAGAAAAATAATAATAATATAATAAATAACGTCGTTATAATATATATTATATATATGTATAATATATATACAGTGAGAGAAGAGAGAGAAGGGAAACAAATTTAAGAAAACGACGAGAAGAGTATAACGTTTTAATTATATACATACATATATATTATATATATATAAATCTTCAGTCAACAACGAACGAACAAGTCACATGTATATGCTCTTGGTGACCGTCGTTTGTATGGATTGAAATAAGTTTTACGAAACACGTTTGCACCGGTGGAGAGATCAGCACTGTCATCACGACTGACAAGAGGATCTTATCAGGAAATTCTGGTTGATAACGGTACCCAATCCTCGAACCCTCTCAAGCCCTTTCAATCGATTCTACGAACCAGGACAGCGAAGTACCTGCAGACACAGATATATTTATAAGAATAATTTATATGGATCATAGAAGTGTAACTAAATGAATAGCGGTAACAGCTAAGGGCAAAGAGAATAATAATTATTAATATCGATATAACAATAACGTAAGCTGCTAAGCGAGAGACAAAGAGAGGAGACAAATAAAGGAGGATCGTACAAGAGGAGTGTGAACGCTTAAATAATTTTACACGCGCTACGGTTAGAGTACTTCTACTTTGCGGTTAATCTACTCAGCGATTGCGGGGCCTGTTCTACGTATATATCAAGGTAGGTGTTTACACATTTTTTCTTCTGACAAGGAAGTGGTTAATTTGGTCATATCCCATATTTCTTCGAGTTCAGATACTTAGTAGAACCTTATACTTTTACGGTGTTCAGAAAGATTGTCTCTAGACCCATAAACATTGACACAGTAAGTAAAGTCCCGAGGTGGTAATTGTACCACATGAGCATCAGTATGTTGAGTGCGTTAAAAGGGGTTAATTTGGTCATATCCGATATTTTTTCGAGCTGAGATGCTTAGTAGAACCTCATACTTTTACGGTGTTCAGACAGATTGACTCTAGACCCATAAACATCGACACAGTAAGTAAAGTCCCGAGGTGGTAATTGTACCACATGAGCATCAGTATGTTGAGTGCATTAAAAGGGGTTAATTTGGTCATATTCGATATTTCTTCGAGTTATGATACTTAGTAGAACCTTATACTTTTACTGTGTTCAGAAAGATTGTCTGTAGACCGATAAACATTAACACAGTAAGTGAAGTCCCGAGGTGGTAATTGTACCACATGGGCATCAGTATGTTGAGTGCGTTAAAAGGGGTTAATTTGGTCGTACTCGATATTTCTTCGAGCTGAGATAGTTAGTAGAACCTTATACTTTTACGGTGTTCAGACAGATTGACTCTAGATCAATAAACATTGACACAGTAAGTGAAGTCCCGAGGTGGTAATTGTACCACATGTGCATTGTGCGCGTTAAAAGTTTGAGACACCCAGTACATTGTTGCTCAGCAGTAAGGAATGTTTATGGCAAGAACCTTAACAGTTCCTAGTGGTCCCACGATACATATCAAGCGTGGTTTTTCGCACAATCGATCGACACGTGTCGCGGGAATTTTTCTCATGGTGGGCAGACGCGTTCTCCCGGCATCCCGGCAGGGAGCGTTTCATTAGCGAAGCGGATCGGCTCCAGGAAAGAGAGGAAACTTTTACCTGGATATCTGGCCGCGGGAATCTTCATTCTTGTTGGCGTGATAATTAGCGGCCCTGGACAGAAAAGTGATGGCCGATACGCAGAATGAGAGTCGCACGAACGCTAGTGAAAGGTGGGCACGCGATACGTACACGCCGCACGCTGTTTATCGTTCCCGTCGATCTTCGTTCGGCGTAAATTATCCTACGGAATTCTCGTTACGATCGTGTGCTCGACATTCGACGCCGGTCCGACCGTTCACTTTCACTCGACGGTGCGTCTCTCCTCTCTCTTCGATCCGTGATTATTCGACACCGTGTATGAAATTCACGTTCGAGGCGCGACGTGGGGCTCTGATTTTTGGCACAGTAACCAGTGACAAAAGTTGTGGGTCTGTGGATTAATGTTAGAGGGAACGTTCAAATTTCTTGTGTACCAAGAGAACCTGAGGATTCGGGAAAAGGGAACCTGAAAGTGATCGAGTCGGATTAGGGACAGAATATAGCGGGTGATCCGAGGACTTGCGTGGGACTGAAATAATTCGATGAGGACCTAGGAACACCATGAGGACTTGGATTGAGCCGATACGATGGGAACCGTTCTTATGGGGACTATTCCAAAACGACCAAAGGGTTTTTAAAATGACCATACGAACGTGGAGTCTTGCGAATGATCAAATGTGATGGGTTGTTGAAGATGATGGGACTGACGATGGGGTTTTGAGAATAAACGACGGGGATTTGTGGACAGACAATGGGAACATGGATGCAACTAATCAGACACGAGTGGATATTTAAAAATGACATCCAAATCCAGTCCACATGTAGTGAAACGCAAGCAAACTTGTGAACCACTGCTGTACCATAGCAGCCCAACTAGACGGGTCCACATGAACTTCCGACTAAGCAAAAACTGTGACATGTGTGGTGACGGACTGAGGAGTAATAGCAAATGATAAGCACAGCAAGAAAGATCCCGATTCTAATCCGAATTTAATAGTGATCCTTCAAGTGCTCAGCACACATTCGAAGCTCATCATAATCCTTCAGCGGTAATTTTCTAAATAATATCCTACCGCAGTGTACAGCATAAAATGGCAGAAGATTCGAGCAAAAACATGAAAGACTAGAAACTATCCACCCAAATCGCAGAAAAAGCGATACGATTAATTTCTTGTGGTTGAGGGTATCAGAGATGTTCGAGACACATGAGCCTCTCTATGAAGTAATTGTAGGGGTAAAAAGCGTTTAATCGCGTCAGTGGATGCGTCAAACATCATACTAGCAGTGCGATTCGTTGTTTTTCTATGGTGGAGGACTAACGGGCACCTGGACGAGTCGTCGTTTGGCTCGCTGGCAGCACCGAGTCATTGTCCGGCATTTACGTGACGAATTTCCCGTGCTCGACGTCTTCACGAGCATCGTTCTGTCGTTCACAGCCACGCTATTCGCATTTTAAGAGCTTTCTAAGAAGCCCTGGACAGCTAGATAGTCACTCGTCTTTGAACTTTGTCGCCTTCCTTCGAGACTTTAACTTTGTTCCTTGCAATTCACGATGGAATCTTTGATATCGGAATGGTCTCACCCAATTTTTCAGTAATTTTTTGCAGTATAGTCACGGTTTTGTGTGTGCAAATGGCGGAAAAACGGAATTACTGATAATATCATGGAGATGACTTGGTCTTTTACAGGTTATACTTTTTACGGTTATAGTCATTGGTTCGCGATGTATAGTCACGATTTTTATAACAGTTCTGGATTAAGAACACTTTATTTAACACTGCCCTTGAATTTCTATCCGTTGTCACTACTCCTATTGCAAATAGTCACTAACTTTGATAAGATAATCATAGATCCTAAGAGAAGACTAAAACGATATTGTATTTCAATTATTCATAGTTACGATCTTTGGTGTGTGAAAGGTGGAACAAACTTAGTGGTGGTATAATGAGACTTCATTTTTAAGGGTTATAGTCACTGGTTCGCAATGTATAGTCACGATTTTTATGACGGTTTCGAATTAACAACACTTTCTTTAACACTGTCCGTGAATTTCTATTCGTTATCACCACTTCTGTTGCAAATAGTCACTAAATTCTGAAGAGAAGACTAAAACAATATTGTATTGTAAGTATTCATAGTCGTTTACCTTGTATTTCATAAGTATCTATAACTAGTTTTAAAGTGTAGTTATAATTTCTGTTGCAAGATCAATATAATCAAAATATAGTCACGAGTTTTTTGTATATAGTCATAGTATAGTCATACTTTTGCGAATAGCCACCATTTCTCACTTGTCCCATCTTCGAGCGAATCTTATTTAAAAATAATTAGTCGCGAAATAAGTTCGTGAATATTTATTATAAAATCCACAACAGGTGTGTTAATATCTCAAAATGTCTGTTGCCACTAATTGGTTCTTTGTTTCGATCAATGAAGGAATATTTTAAGGCCAATTTATTTTATTACTATTTTTACGCATTTTTTGTAAGTCCTTGGATCTAATCGGTCACCTTGGTCCAGATATATCCGTGTTTATCTGTTAATCTTCCGTTTCGTTATCAGAGTCATCGTACTGATAATCGTTTCTTTCGAATCCGATTTTTGCGCAGCTTTTACACTTCCTACAAGTCGCAGCGAACCGATGTCCAAGGAACAATACCGAAGAAAAAAGTGTTTAGTTTTACAGTTAGCGAGAGCTCGTTGAAATTCTCGACAGTGTTGCTCGCACGCGTGCTTCGATTATTTCTTCAGCGTCCCACGAAGCCTGTTCGTGATTTCACGCCAAGTCTTCGGTCAATTGCTCGCCTCGATATTTACAACGATAATCGTGTTTGAATGGAACTTTTATTCAAAGTATTCAGCAACCAAATTCGGTTCCTCGTTTCAGAATTTTAAAAAATTAAAACAAATTTTGAAACGTCCTGTACAATACCGAAATCTTTCAACATAAGCTATATCCACTACAAATAAAACTATTTGTAAAAATTCTAAATTTGAATAAAGTTGTAGGTCCATTTACCCTTACCGAATTTTATTTTGGCCCAAACTATCGGTACCTAACTCTAACCTTAACCTTATTATGTTTAAGACAATGTAAGTTTATAAAAAAGTGAATATGGAGAATAATAGAAGTATAGAGAATAAGGTTTTGTATCAGCTACATCCCTAATCCAGTCCCAAAACACCAAAGACTGCACCATAGGTCCTCATAAACTTGCAAATGACCCCAGGGCACGAAAAAAGCCACCCCACTTGATCCACGCGTCACGGGACCCTGAATTTTCCACCTGTTCACAAGATCAATAATGTACCCCTAGTCCCATGCACCGTTTATACTAGTCTAGACGCTAAAGCATAAATGCCAAACCCTGCAATATTGCAAATTGCTCTAAAACACGAAAAAAACCACGTCATTTGACCTAAGTGCCCTTGGATTCCACACCTGCCCGCCACGTTCGTGATGTGTCCCTAATCCATTTAGATCCCCTAATGTCTTCCACGCCATCGGTCTAGTCTAGCCGCAATAGCCTCACCCTATAAATTGCAAATGATCCAGGAGCACAAAAAAGTGCCCTAGTTGACCCAAATTATCAAGGACTACCGAGTTTTCCACCTGTTTGGATCAGTGGCACAGTTTGCCTACCCGTCCTAGCACCTGCGGCATTAGCAGACTAGTCTAGGCTACGCCATGAATACTCAATCCCATAAGGCTCTAACAGGATCCAGTTAATCCTATGAATACATCGCTTGATAGTACGTTAGAATTCTTTTGAAAGATCCAGTGATCTACTGGCTGAGGTCAATCAGATAACACTTAGGTGTACCAATGGACAGTCGCCATAAGATGGATTAGACTGTTCTCTCTCTCCCACATTTCCCTTGAACTTCTTAGTGGACACTTGCACATCACTGCTGTGTCACAGCTGAGTGTGCCAGAGTATCCTCAGTGATCCACGTGGTTCAATAACTACGTTCGCTAGGTTTGTTAGCAATATGAGATCCACTTTCGGTGTGGTGACACAACAGGTCCAAAATTGACTACCCTACAACCACAAGATGTAACAGCAGAATACTCCTCTCAACGTATACATCAAAGTTCTCAAGTCGAATTAGATTGTTCTCTCTCTCCTACATTTCCCATGAATTTCTTAGTGGACACTTGCCCATCACTGCTGTGTCACAGCTGAGTGTACCAGAGTATCCTCAGTGACCCACGTGGTTGAATGACTACGTTCGCTAGGTTTGTTCGCAATATGAGATCCACTTTCGGTGTGGTGACACAACAGGTCCAAAATTGACTTGCAACCACACGATGTAACAGCAGCTCTCAATGTATACATCAAAGTTCTAGACTTTCCCAAAATAAACATGACATCCGAGCGTTCCAGCGATATCAAGGACGACGGTGCACTGCCATGGCAGCGAATCGATAGCCCGTTCCGCAGGCACGCCCGTCGGGCACCATGCGGGAAGCCAGTAGGAGTCGAAATCAGAGACGCAAGTGTATTCGCAGGAACGTGCCAGCGTGGCCGGTTGCGACACTTGTTTTGTGACCTGGATATCTCCGCTCTGTACCCACTACCTCGTATACCCAGTTGGCCCCCTCCCCCCTCCCGGCCGTTCTCGCAGTCCCTTCCACACCCTGGTGTCACCCCCTGCTCCTGCCGCCTCGACTCGTCGATGCCATTCGAATATCTGGTTCACCGTGTCTCTCGACCACATGCCGAGCGACCAGCTACTGCGTGTCACCCTTCGTGATACACCACCCCCCACCAAATTCTTGCCGGGACCCCTCTGACCTCGGCCTCGATCCTTCGTCTCGTTTGCTCGCCCGAGGGCAAGGTGAACCGGGGGAAGTTCCGGGCAGACTGCGATTAAGTTTGGTTAGGGTAGGTTCCTTCCCTTAGAATGGGGATAGTGCTGGGGTTCGAGGTCTTCAGGGTTGGACGTTACTTTGGGTTAGGTTTTTTCAAGGGTTGTAGTCAGGTCAGAACTTAGACTTTCAAAGTGTAGTACTACGAAACGTGGTAGGCTATTGGTGATATAATGCGTGTATTACATATGGCGATGTAACGCGTTGGTATGTCAACGCACGATGTAATGCGTGCATTACGTGCGATGACATAACGTGGAATGGCGATCTGACAAGAAAAGAGCGTGGTGATCTAACACAACCATACTATACATGGCACTGCACGTGGCGATCTAGCGAGTGGAAATTTAGTGCGTGGCGATCTAACACTTTAGCTATATTGCATGTGGCGATCTAATGCGTGGAAGTTTAATGCGTGGTAATTTAGCGCGGCGTGATCTAACACGTTACGATACTATGCATGGCAATACTACGCGTGGCGATATAATGCGTGGGAACCTAACGCGTAGTAATTTGACACGTGACGATACTATGCATGGAAATACGGCTCGTGGCGATCTAACGCGTGGTAATTTAACACGTGACGATACTATACGTAGCAATACTACGCACGGCGATCTAACACGTGGCGATATAATGAGTGGGAACCTAACGCGTAGTAATTTCACACGTGACGATACTATGCATGGAAATACGGCTCGTGGCGATCTAACGCGTGGTAATTTAACACGTGACGATACTATGCGTGACAATACTGTGCGTGGCGATATAGCGCGTGGAAACCTAACGCGTAGTAATTTAACACGTGACGATACTATGCATAGAAATACGGCTCGTGGCGATCTAACGCGTGGTAATTTAACGTGTGACGATACTATACATGGCAATACAGCGCGTGGCGATATAACGCGTGGTGATACAACGCGTGGTAATTTAACGCGCGGTAATCTAACACATGACGGTACTATGCATAACAATACTACACGTGGCGATATAACGCGTGGTACTATAACGTGTGAGGATACTATACATGGCAATACAGCGCGTGGCGATATAACGCGTGGTGATACAACGCGTGGTAATTTAACGCGCGGTAATCTAACACATGACGGTACTATGCATAACAATACTACACGTGGCGATATAACGCGTGGTACTATAACGTGTGAGGATACTATACATGGCAATACAGCGCGTGGCGATATAACGCGTGGCGATACAACGCGTGGTAATTTAACGCGTGGTAATCTAACACATGACAGTACTATGCATAACAATACTACACGTGGCGATATAACGCGTGGCACTATAACGTGTGAGGATACTATACATGGCAATACAGCGCGTGGCGATATAACGCGTGGTAATCTAACAAATGACGGTACTATGCATAACAATACTACACGTGACGATATAACTCGTGACGATTTAACGCATGGTGATCTACCGCGTGGCGAAATAAGACAGTAAAATTTTATCCAGTACCTCACTCAGTCCGAAATGATATATTTTTATAAAAGTATTGCACAATGTACCAGTTAAAAAGTGAAGTTACGTAAGCGGCTTTAGAACGATGTTTCATCATTATTTGTCCAAGTTCCACAAAGAACGAATTTAATAGTTTTCACGGTTTAGTTTCGTTACGTGGGGTCGCAACGCGCGCATAAAACTCACACAGGCGTCCAGAAAGAGTAAACCGAGCCGTAAAAGGATTGCGAATCAGTCTCCATCTGAAATCGCCGCCAAGACCATGTTTGGTCTTCGTTATCTCGTTTTAACAACGGAAACCTTTGAATCGCTTCATACATTCGTACCTCCGTGGAATTTTTTTTCTTCTCTTTTCCGAATCTCCCCTTTCTCCGCCTTTTGCATAACTTTCTTGTGACCAATTCGTGGTGCGATGAATCAACATCTTGTATCACGACGTTGTTCGTCATTTTTTTTATTCGACACCCATACTTTTATCGATTATTTTTTTTACAACGTAGGATATGTCAAATCGACGATCGCGGGGCTTTGAAGGATCGACTGTCTGATCAGTGTCGTAAGAAACTACTCTCGTTTTCCGCAGCGAAATGTTCTCGGCGCGGATAGTAAGTCGAGGTCGCGCGCGCACACACGGCTTTCTTTCAATTCGTGCTCTACTTGTCACGAATAGACGGATGACTTCGCTCATGAATGATTCAAAACGAACGGATTCGATTCTCCGATAAAAAAGGTATCTCACAATAGCCATTATGCATTCGTCAACAAAAGACAAACACAAGCTGTTCCAAACCTTTGGATAAAATTAAAAATCCTGAACCGGTGGATCATTATTCTCGGAAAGATCGTAAACCATCTCAGATCGAAAGGGAAAGCTGCCTCAGGGTCACCTGGGATTCCTCCTTACGCATGGAAAAAGTGTTTGCAAATCGACGAGAAACTTTGAAGTTGCTTAAAGTTTGGACCAGTCGCTTATGACCCAGTGGCACAATCGATTCCCTTTCCGGTCGATTAAAAAACGCGCACGGTCGCGTAACGAGTCCGCGCACCGGTTCCAGCCGCAGAAAAATCCTTTCACGTTGATTTGAAAGCCCATAGAGCCCTGCAGAGTGGTTTCGAGAGATACATTGTGCCCGACGGCGTGTAATCTGCGTTAGGCCTGGAAACTACTCCCCGGGCAGCCAATGATGCCACCAGAAAGGAAGACAAGAGGCCGGGGAGAAAGAGAGATGGTCGGATGATAAAAAAATGGTGGAAGGAGAAAGACAGGGACTAGAATGAGGCAGGTTGGGGAAAAACGAGGGGGTGGAGTGCGACGAGAGAAGCCGACGAGCGTTGAGACTGTATTGATTTCCATTCCGGCCCGTCTGGCTGTAGTCTAGTCCATATCCGGTGCTCTTACCTCGCAACGCACGTGTACACGCACATTCGCTGGCGTCTATGGTGGTCCAGATTCGTTATGTGATGGCTGATAGCTTTTCTGATATTACACCTTTTGCTTATGACACTTCACGTAGTCCTGATATGCGTATTATAGCAATGAGTCAAGTCAAATCGTAGGTCACGTGTCTATGCGGCTGTAGGGTACTTTCAAGGTTTGGCTAAAGGATCCGCAGCTTCAGAGGTGTATCTAAGCTTCGTAGGTTCAAACCTAGGGGTAGATTTGAAAGTTATAGGGGTTATAGAAGCACCTGTAGTTATAGGCTACCTTCAGGACCTACGAGAAGCCTCCATAGCTAGAGTATCTACAGAAGGCCTTCAAAGCTAGAGGACGTACTCTAAAAACTATTGATTAAATTATGGTTAATTCTCCAAAGGTAGGTGTCTATATCTCTCCTGTAGTTCATGTAGAGTCCATGGGAACCCTTGAAATATAAAGGACCTGAACAATGAGAAACCCATATAGGTGTCTGCAGGGCATGACTATAACTTATAGAGAGCCAAAGTAAAAAGCCTAAGGCCTATGTGGAGGTCTGTGAAGTCTCATGGCCTCCAGAGATGTCCAGACATCCTTTCATTTCTACCTCCATAGCAACCATAATTAGTGTTCTACATTTATAATGCATGTTCAGAAATGACGAGTAGGATCTTAAGAACGCGAAGTATGATAAGGTCCCATTGACTGTCAGATTTGAAGGCTCGCGTAATCTGATTAAGAATGTAAGTCTTTCAGCGAGGCAGGTAAAAAAGTTCTCGTTAGAGGCGAGGATAGCATCGGATGCAGGCCACGAGAATTTAGTAGACGTCTCTGAGGGACGGATTACAGGTTTTCGTGCACGCCTTCGTAATTGACGGGCTCTTAATTGCGATCCAGGATCGCGTCCCTAATTGCGTCGCCCGGTGAAAGCAACACGCATCCTCCCTCCTTTGCTGTTCTCTTTTCAATCGTCCTCTGCCTCTCTTCGGTTCTCTCTCTTTCTGGTACACGGTGAATTCTGGTTTCGCGGACGGGACCGGTTTCTTTTCAAGAAACGTTCGCTTATTGCTGAGTAACTTCTCGTAATTAAAGATGACCGTACGATGGAAAAAAAACCGTAACGAGCTCGTTGCAGAGATCGCGTTGTCTGGCAAATATCTGTATTTGCTAAATGCTGTTTATTAAGTAATAACAGTTGAGGTAGCCGAGATTAATGGTACTCGAGATGTTCAAACTAAATGTTCAAGATCTACTTAAAATCCTATGTCCTTAATAAAAAGCGACCAACTTCTAATCTTCTAGTCAAAGTTACAAAGTATAGTGCATGAGACAGAAATTATTTCATGGGTTGTCTGTAAAATTCTTTTTAAATTACGCGAATTCTGCATATTCTATAGCGTATCAATCAGAATAGGGGTTGAGGAGGGTAGGAGTAGCATGCAAATATTCTGCAAAGCATCTGCACTGAATAACAATAGGAACTGCTATAAGGACGAGGGCTTTATAAACAAGGTAGAATAAGTATATAAATAGTAAGGTTTGGAGGATTATGAGTCGAGGGTGTGCGGTCCTCGGTGTGAGATGTGGTACGGGCGTTAAACAATAACACCGTCATCTTGAACATATGCAACGAACAAATAAAAAAATAGGGGAAAAAGGAAAGGGTGCTAATACCCCATCTGCGATCCACGGCCGTGGCGCCACCCCCTAACACAATGAGACGCGCTCATAAGTGGAGCGAATGCATGCGAACAACGAAGGAACGACACTGAACGATCCAGCACTGGCGTGCCAGTGTATTCTAGCGACGATATAGACGGAGGATTATTGATTCCAGAGCATAAATAGACCGTACCGTCTCTATTATTCAAAATGCACTCTACCCTGGCCGGTCGACGGCGCCATCTTCCTTCTCGTTGATTTCTTTTCGTTTCTAATTATTCCGTATCCCTACGGAAAACACCGATTCTTTTTATCCGGTTAGAGGTTGAAAATTCTCAGACTCGTTTACACGTTCAGACAAAAATTAACTTTAGATATAATTCGGTTTACATCTTTCGTCGAGTGTAAAAATGATTTTGCAAAAGTCATAGATTGCAAGTTATACTGCATTTTGTATTTGAGTATTTTTCTGTCATGTCGCGATCTCGACAGGGGCGCACACGTAACATGGCTGACATAACCTCACATTCGAAATTGCGTCCTCTCGTGGTTAATGCAATATCAGCTTTTTGGACATCAACTGGAGATGCTGTACCAAACTTGTAGGGTTCCAGAAATTCCAGAAAGGAATGATGGACTCGGACCTTGGTGCAATCGTGTCAAACGATTTGAAGAATTGGCCTAAGAGCAAGTGGAGGTGAACTTGCATAGCTGACCGGGAATGGACTTCTAAAAGTTTTTTGAAAGGAGGGTCGAAATTAATTCGATCGAGCGCAATGACCAGAATCGAAGTCCCTCGAGACATCGCGTTCTCGCGGCACGAGAGTGTGGGCTTAAGATTAATTTAACTCCGTTTTACCTTGGCTTTTACGCGACCCTTGCTTGCCACTCCCACCTTTCGCCGACTGGTATCTCGTACCGTCCTCTCTCGGCTTTATTCGAAGCGTTACACCGATCCTTGAAACACAATCGCCTCTTCTTCCTTCGGGTACTTCGAATTTCCGCGACTCCCCGTCGCGTTCATTTCCTAATCGTTAATTCCGAACGAGCCGGTTCAGGTTTCAACCGATGAACACGCGATTGTTATTTCGCGAGCCTGGACCTCTGTCATTAACTTAGAATTCCTTCGATCCGCTCGCCAGATAGCTACAGTCACCTGGAACCTCAACTGCCATCGATTATACCATTAATAACATGAACTTTCGTTTATAATTACCTTGCTGAGTAAATTCTGTCTTAATATTCCCAACTGGCTCTCTGTTAGCTTTATTAAGATTCCTAACTTTACTCAGAATTTTAATTCTTCATAATTCCGCTGATTCTTCAAGGTATATTGGATTAATAGGGTAGATATGGTTATCGCTACTTTGTAACGAAACCTTATGTTAAGGTTAGGCTCGAATGCTTAGCTGGGTTTACAGATATGTCGATTTGCAGTTACTATTTTATCAGCTCCAGGTTATTACAGTTAATAACTTTGTAATGTGACTTTGTTAAGGTTTGAAGTTTAGCTAGCTTTGAAGTTTAGTTTGAACGGGTTTATTGATTCTCAGCCACTGTCAGTGCCAGATAATATATGGTTATTGCACATGGCTACTTGACCTCTTTGTCGAGGTTAGGTTTGAATTTGGTTAAGTTTGAACGGGTTAGGTTATACCAATTCAAGGTTATAGCTTATTCAATATTAGTACAAGTTTTTGCATATATGGATAATCACTTACCGATTGTAAGCTTAGGTTAGGTTAGAATTTGGTTAAGTTTGAACGGATTAGGTTAGCAGCAATGCAAGGTTATAGCTTACTTCAATATTAGTACAAGTTTTTGCATATATGGATATTCACTTACCGATTATAAGCTTAGGTTAGGTTAGAATTTGGTTAAGTTTGAACGAGTTAGGTTACCACCAATTCAAGGTTACAGCTTACTTTAATATTAGTACAAGTTTTTGCATATATGGTTATTCACTTACCGATTGTAAGCTTAGGTTAGGTTAGAATTTGGTTAAGTTTGAACGGGTTAGGTTATACCAATGCAAGGTTATAGCTTATTCAATATTAGTACAAGTTTTTGCATATATGGTTATTCACTTACCGATTATAAGCTTAGGTTAGGTTAGAATTTGGTTAAGTTTGAACGGGTTAGGTTAGCACCAATGCAAGGTTATAGCTTATTCAATATTAGTAGAAGTTTCTGCATATATGGTTATTCACCGATTATAAGCTATTAACATTGGTAGATTCTATAAATAGTAAAAGTCGAATATTAATATGTGTAATTCCCATAAAGATTTCCAAGGTTTCCCGATTATCGGCGTCGAATAATCGCCATTAGAGAGCGATTTAATAGCGCCTAGGCCTGCGATACGATCAGAGCTCTTTATAGAATATTATGCTAATAACGTGAGCGCGGTAACGCAATTACGCCATTGAGCGCCGTGAAGCTGTTACAGCCGATGCGTTACGGTGCACCGTGCACCGTAATGGCGGCCACAGGTTACACTGTAACGAAGGAAATTCACCGCACAATTCAACGCTCGAACAGGTTTCTCCGAGTAGGCACGATTGTTTCGGTTAAGCGTTTCTTCATTTTGGCCTCGATTACGGGTAATGTTACTCGTTCTAAGGCATTTTCGATTTAATCAGAAAATTTCGATACACGAGATACGAAGTATTTTTTCAAACGAATTGAAAAATAGGGTAAACGTGATTTGTACAGCGAATTGTTGCTCCTGTGCCCGTGGAACCTGCTGGCATAGAACCTCGCGAAGAACCGGTATTTCTCTTTCGTCTCGCGAAAGCGCGAGTGGATCGAGAGACCGTGTTATCGATCGTCTCTTAACAAGCCCACCTTCGAGAGCTTTTTTTCAAGCGCTTCCGCTCTTCAGGGGATGAAACCCTCGTCCCCGAAATCCCCTCGCTTAATTGCGACTCGGTTTCTCGGTATTTGTGATTTTCTGTAAGGGGAGAACATCATATTCTGAACTTTTATCCGAGTCTCTTGAATTTAAACGAAATTTTTACTCCATATCGAGAACCACGGTTCGCGAAATAAAATTTCATGTCATCATCAAATTTCGCGATGAATGTTGGATCCATTGGAAAAGTATCGCGTACCAAGATCGATACTCGCGGTTCTCGTTGTTTCTAGTCGGTTCGTGACCGACGCGACGCGCAACGTTCGCCATGATCGCGCCTTTCAAAGGTCATGGCGCATTTGAAACTCCCGTGTTTCCACCGGCACAACCTTTAACGGCCGTTTATCGCCGCGATCGACTCGACATTAAACGTCGTTTCGTTGATTACGAGAGGCATACTTGCCGTGATAATTGCGCGGGTAACGCCATCTTAAACTGGTTCTATATTCCTGCAATTAGTATTACTCGTCCCGTTGGCATTTACCTAATCCTTTCGCCGATCTGTGCGATGGTATCATGCGTATACCGATTGCAATTGGACAATTGATTTTTATCGACTTTACACTTCATAGCAAGGTTACATCATTCGCAAAGATACTTCTACATTTTCATAAAATTCACTTCATTATTATAAAATGGTTACTATTATAAATATTCGTAATATTTCATAAGTCCCAATGCAACAGTTTTTGTTCACCCTGAAATTTTGTGCGGGAAAGTCGGTAAAGAAGGAAGCTGTAAACTACATTTATCGAAAGATTTAATGATGCCATTAAGGCGAAGAAGGAAATGATAAATTAATTTTTTAATGTCATCCGTGAAAGAGTTATCGGTTTGCAGATTGAACCGGGGGTAGTTGCATTCCAAACGTAACGAAGTTGATAACACATGGCAGGTTTGAACCGAGGTCTAATTAACATGGACGATATTTGCGACGCGTCGATAAGCATCGAACGTACATACGTTCGAGGACGTGGAATGCGGGCCAAGGCAGCTGGCCGCGATTTACCAGGCGTAAATCTTAAACACACTCGTTCCTTACACGGATACTTACCCGGTAATTACATGGTTCCTTATCGTTGGTTACGTCATTTTCACTGTGGCCCGGTTGTTCGAGATAATTTTTCATTTACCTCCAAATGAACCTTTCCTATCTTTGTCTTTTTCTCTTGAAAATTCTCTTCGTCTTTACATTCGAGGTTAGGTTTGTTGAACATAACCTTGCAAGCTCTGGGATTGTTAACTTTGGACTATACGAAAATTGTAACTAAAGTTTGCCTTTTGCAATTAAATCCACGTTACGAATGGTCTTGAATCACTTTTACGTTAAGTTTGTCAAGGTTAACACCCAGAACATAGTAACCTTGCAAGGTTAGGTCTGAGATTGTAACTTCAGACTATGCAAAAATTGTAACTAGGTTCCATGTAATTGATCCATGGTCTTTGAATCACTTTTAGGTTAAGTTTCCATGTCCTCAACGTTAACACCCAGAACATAGTAAAATAACCTTGCAAAATTAGGTCTAAGATTGTAAGTTAACTTCAGACCCAACTATGCAAAAATTGTAACTAGGTTCCATGTAATTGATCCATGGTCTTTGAATCACTTTTAGGTTAAGTTTCCATGTCCTCAACGTTAACACCCAGAACATAGTAAAATAACCTTGCAAGGTTATGTCTAAGATTGTAAGTTAACTTCAGACCCAACTATGCAAAAATTGTAACTAAACTTGGTTCCATGTAATGATCTATGGTCTTTGAATCACTTTTAGGTTAAGTTTCCATGTCCTCAACGTTAACACCCAGAACATAGTAAAATAACCTTGCAAGGTTATGTCTAAGATTGTAAGTTAACTTCAGACCCAACTATGCAAAAATTGTAACTAAACTTGGTTCCATGTAATGATCCATGGTCTTTGAATCACTTTTAGGTTAAGTTTCCATGTCCTCAACGTTAACACCCAGAACATAGTAAAATAACCTTGCAAAATTAGGTCTAAGACTGTAAGTTAACTTCAGACTATGCAAAAATTATAACTAAAGTCTGTGTTTTATCATTGAATTCACATTACGTTCTGAATCACTGTTAGGTTAAGCTTGCATGTCCTTGAGGTTAAGACCCAGAACATGATAACATAACCTTGCAAAATTAGGTCTAAGATTGTAAGTTAACTTCAGACTATGCAAAAATTGTAATTAAAGTCTGTGCTTTATCATTGAATTCACATTACGTTTCGAATCACTGTTAGGTTAAGCTTGCATCTCCTTGAGGTTAAGACCCAGAACATGATAACATAACCTTGCAAAATTAGGTCTAAGACTGTAAGTTAACTTCAGACTATGCAAAAATTATAACTAAAGTCTGTGTTTTATCATTGAATTCACATTACGTTTTGAATCACTGTTAGGTTAAGCTTGCATCTCCTTGAGGTTAAGACCCAGAACATGATAACATAACCTTGCAAAATTAGGTCTAAGATTGTAAGTTGATTTGAGACCCAACTATGCAAAAATCGTAACTAAATTCCCATTACAGTTTGAATCATTAAGTTTCCATGTCCTTAAGACCCAAAACCTTTCCTTCGCAGTAATCGCGATCAACTTTGAATCACTTTTAGGTTAGGATCGATTAGTCCCGCAATACAGGTTAGTTGTGCAGATTGCAGTAGATGGAGGTCGATACACCTGAGAGTCTGAAATGAAGTCATACGTGTCCGATATATCTCTTCCAGATTCGAGAATGATTTCACTAGGTCGCATGCGCATATCTTCCACGATTAAACGCTTAATGAAACTGTTGGCCCCGAGGCGGCCGGTTTAATGGGTCGAGTCGGTCCGATTATTTTCGTCTTTATTATCGAGCTGTGTCGTTCGCTGCTTCTGGCACCGTCGACCATGAGCCTTCCAGCGGAAAAGCACCTCGCAAACGATTTTTATCGCTCGATTGTTCAGAATTTATTTGGTAGATAACGGGTTGATTTTTTACCATTTTCTATCTAGCTAATTTGTGTCGTGTCTGCAATCGTTAAATTCGGAACTGGCACATTTCATTTTAGAAATTTTGGGAATATGGTAGTCAAAAATTTGAAAAACACTTAGAAGTGTAATATCCAGAAACCTTATTCAATTTGAACTAACCGTCACGTCCAGTTTTAGCAATCAGCTCGATATACGTTCGAAAAGTACAAAATTGAAAAGGAAAGTAACAAGGAAGGTTTCAGTTGAACACCTGATATCGTTTTCACCGTTACGTCAGCTTCTGGCAATGGTCGATCGCAAAGAGGGCGAAGACACTGTCCAATGCACTCGCGGCGCGAGTATTTCGGCGTTCAGGGTCCGGCGTGACCTGGACGTCGACTTTCAAAGCTTCCCCTATAAATAGGCTTGGCCAGAGTTGGCAAAGATAGTGCAAGGCCGAGCTTTGCTCGGAATAATAGCCAGGAGAAATGTACTCGGTCGATATCGTGCCTTCCATTTTCCGATCTACAAAGACATTCAAATTGCCCGAAATCAAATTGCAAATTGAAACGATATATCTTTTCGATTTTTCGTTCAATCTCCGCGGCGCAGTTAGGTTAGGTGCCCGCTCGGGTAAATATACGACGCCGTTGTCGTCGCAGCACGATACACGAACGAAAACATTCGCAATTAATCGAAGAACGTTGTCTCGGCTCGATCTAAATTACGCATTGTTTGTTGAGCGAAATTGGACAATTCGTTCTTGGAATCGTTGTATTTTGAGCTACCAGTCAGCGATGCATCCTCGAGGCGAGTTTTACGAGTTCTTCACGGGATCTTGATGGTACACGGCCTCGTATTTCGGGCTCTGTTTGTTGGACTTGATTCTCTTTCAGATAAACTGTTTTTTGGAAGCCCCATATTCTTCTTTCTGAAGATTTGTTGAAATGTAGAAATAAAGTTACTGTGGCTCCGAAAGAACATGTGGAAGTTTCAGACTGTTAGGCACCATCGGTATGTGATATCTTTTCAACATTTTTAGACCGAATTTTAGAAGAGTCATTACGTATGGTTTGTGGACTAGTTACTGCATAATATACGGCTACCCTAAGTTAGCTAAGTCTTATAGGTTCAGAGTCACTTTTGGAACTTTTAGTCTCCACAGTTCAAAAGTATCAGTCATATGTTTCAAAATCTGGGGTACTAGGATACTAGTCAAAAGTACTAGTTCCAGAGTCCCAAAGTCTCGAAGTCCAAAAGTACCAAGTGCACATTCGAAATTCCAACATCCAAAAGATCCAACAGCCAAGTCCAAATATTCTAACATCCTGAAACCACAAAATCGCAATATTGTAACTTCCCGAAACCATAAGATCCTATAAGTGTAAAAAGTCCGGAGTATTGGCGACCTCCCAGTGGGTGGCCACACATTGGGAATCGCTGCTCGAAGGCTCCAGCGAACAGCCTAAGCGAGACTTGATCGTTAAATTATAGAAGTTTGCACCAGTGAAAAGGGATGAGACAACACATTTCTTGTTCGGTCGCACTGCATGTCTGAATGTCCGCATTATGCCCACAGAGTCAGGGCAGACATTCTGTATCTCGTCGGGATATCATGGCAACAGCTTGTCGTCTCTTTCTAACGCGTTTGAAACCGTCCGGGGGACAATGGCGAGGTTATATCCGAGCAGACGAGAGCGCATTGTTGCTCGACGCATCTCGGTTAGAACCAAGGAGAAAAGCTACGTCAGAGGCGGAGGGAGGGGTGTGAAAGAGACGCGGAGGACACTGGTTGTCGGGACGTAACGATCATACGATCGTGTCAACAATTGGAGACAACGCCATTTTTTTCTGCATGCAAACAACCGTTACTGTATTTCGATCATGGTTTACAAACGCCTCTATACTATTCCTTTATCTCTCACCGTTTTTTAACGTAATTTTATCATTTTATCAAGAGATGCATGTTTATTTCGAGGTGACACTTTTGGCGGGAAATTTGAACACTCTTCCCACTCATCAGTAGGTTATATATCTATCAGTTGATTGAATAATAAGAAAAACTCGATAAATTGCTACGAATGCATCTGGAACTGTTCGTTTGAGGTTAAGCTACTTTTGGCGGGAAATTTAAACACTCTTCCCACTCATCAGTAGGTTATATATCTGTCAGTTGATTGAATGATAAGAGAAATTCGATAAGTTGCTACGAATGCATCTGGAACTGTTCGTTTGAGGTTAAGCTACTTTTGGCGGGAAATTTAAACACTCTTCCCACTCATCAGTAGGTTATATATCTGTCAGTTGATTGAATGATAAGAGAAATTCGATAAGTTGCTACGAATGCATCTGGAACTGTTCGTTTGAGGTTAAGCTACTTTTGGCGGGAAATTTAAACACTCTTCCCAATCTCAAGTAGGTTATACATTTATCAGTTGATTGAATAATAAGAAAAACTCGATAAATTGCTACGAATGAATCTGAAACTGTTCGTTTGAGGTTAAGCTACTTTTGGCGGGAAATTTGAACACTCTTCCCAATCTCAAGTAGGTTATACATTTATCAGTTGATCGAATAATAAAAAAAACCCGATGAGCTTCTACAAACGAATCTGAAACATGCCATTCGAGGTTAAGCTACTTTTGGCGGGAAATTTGAATGACTATCGCTCATCTTCCGAAGCAATAACACGAAAAAGAGAACAAAACGAAATTACAGCTGGAGTCTTAAGCCGCTGTCACACTTAACGTTTGGTCACAAAGAGAGTCTGAGATCGTTCGATCAATCCCATCCTTCTCCACATCGTCAGCAACAAAAGATACGAAGCAGATACAGGTTCGTGATTCCCAGAACGAGTCCGGCAAAATCGGAGAAGCCTCCGTTCTGTTCGTTTTTCACGAACGCCCACATCCTTTATCAGAATGCATTCATGGCTGAGATCAGCGATCCTGGCCGGTGGGTTCAAGGCCGATTGACGATGGTTTCTCTCTGCTCACTTTCGCCACGGTGAGAAGCATAGATTCTTCGTGGTTGGCGTCGCTGATTTTTCTTATCTGGTCCGGCTGCCGCTGCTGGTCCTCGTTTCTCTCACGGCCGACGACATTCCTTCGGGATCAAAACCGTGTGGCGCGCCTGTTGCCTCGCGAGACACCGAAAGGACGAGCGTGTTTCTCTTCTTTTCGTGTCCTTTTTGCTTCGTCTGGTCCCTTTTCAGCCATGATTTTCTTACCCGGCCGGTTCTTCTCAAAACTACTCAACGTCGAGCTTCCAAAACGGTTTTCGCTGCGTGACTTTCGGAATCTTGTCTCCTTTCGGACGCTGTTGACTACGATGATTTTCAGGAACTTATTTATGTGTTAGTATGGTAACTGTCATATGGCCATCTTTGCTAGATGAGTAGATCGTTCTGGTGACATACAGCAAGATGCAACCACAATTTTCAACATGGTGCATATACAAACACCTAATTCCTTCGATAACAAGATTTCTTTATAAATTAAAAATTCTAAGCTACTAGCTCCCTAGTTACTAGCTCTAGGTTAAGTCCCAAGATTCTCCAATGATTTACAGCAAGATCTTTTTGAACTCAGCGTGTATACAAATGTGGGACCAAACCTAACCACCAAATATGAAGATTTCCATTTTACAGAATCGACGTCGTGCTTCATTTTCATGCTCCATGTATCATCGTGCATATACACGGTAAATGCGAAAGAAGGAAAAGAAAGGAGCAAGACGGCGCCGAATCGTGAACGGATAGAAAGGCATGAGGCCACGCGGGTCCGTCTAAACGCGTTGTAAACAAGCTCGTGCCCGCGTGCGCACGAGACGTCTGCGTTTGATGTTCTCCGTCGCGTTTGTCGCCGGCACAATAAACCGAGACCGGTGTGTATCGCAGTGACGCGAGTAAACTCGCGCGATTAAACGCGCCCACGCAACTCGCTCGTCCCTTCCTTCCGTCCTTCTTTCCTCGTGTCCTCATGGTTTATTCTCGGGCTGTTTCGTAACGCGGCTGCACCGTTAATCGTTCCCACTCTCGATCGGATGGCGAAACCCTTAACGCCATGGACGACCGAATTTTTTGGCCAAACATCGGACGAAAACATTTGCTAGTATTTAGTTATTTTTCATAGAAAATGTTTGCACGCTGTGTGGCACTAGGGATAATGAGGTTTTACTGCAGGGGAATATTATGGCTATTCAGGATGGGTAATTATGGAGATCATTATGGAGATCACAGAGATTTGAGGAATAGGGAATTTGGAGATATTTGAGGGTTTGGGGAATCCTGGGGATTTGTGGAGTTTTAGAGGCTTAGGAAATCCTAGGGGGTAGGTACTATGGGAGTTTGCGAAGTTCTAGGGACTGAGGTGTTTGAGGAATCCCAGGAAGGTTGAGGAATATGGGGGATCTGGGGATATCTGGGGCTTTGGGGAATTCTAGGGGCTTAGGAAATCCTAGGGGGGTAGGTACTGTGGGAAACTGCAAAGTCCTAGGGTCTGAGGTGTTTGTGGAATCCCAGGAAGGTTGAGGAATATGGGGGATGATGGGGATATCTGGGGCTTCGGGGAATTCTAGGGGTTTATAGAGTTCTACGGGCTTAGGAAATCCTAGGGGGGTAGATACTATTGGAATTCGCGAAGTCCTAGGGTCTGAGGTGTTTGAGGAATCCCAGGAAGGTTGAGGAATATGGGGGATCTGGGGATATCTGAGGCTTTGGGGAATTCTAGGGGTTTGTGGAGTTCTAGGTGCTTAGGAAAACCTAGGGGTTTGTAGAATTTTAGGAGTTTAGGAAATCTTAGACCTTTAGGTAATCTGGGTGTTTGCGAAATCCTAGGGTCTGAGGTATTTGAGGAGTCCCAAGTTGAGAAATACGGGGGATCTGGGGATATTTGAAGCTTTGAGGAATCCTAGGGGTTTGTGGAGTTCTATGGCTTTAGGAAATTGTAGGGATTCAAGTAAACTGGATATTTGCGAAGTCCTAGTCCGAGGTGTTTGAGAAATCCCAGAAAGGTTGAGGTCCCCACGGAATCTGGGGAACCCCAGAAGTTTGATAAATCCTATAGGCATGAGGAACCCTAGAGGACATCAAACAATCCTAATGGACCCCAGTATACTCTAGAAAACCTAGAAAAATCCTAATAACCCCAGGGAAACCTGGAGGACCTAAGTGAATCTCAGAAAGCATAGGTGATCTTTGAGGATTTGGAGGATCCCAGATCTAAATCCCAAAGTGTCTAAAAGGATCCAGTGAGCCCTAGGGAACTCTGTGGGACATTAGAGTATCCTAGAAACAGTCTTATGTAATCTTAGGAATAGTATAGGACAAGAAATAGTATAGGTACAAAGAACGATGATCTGAGAACCTAAGGGTCCACCTAGGAACATTCTCGTACCGGCGATAACCGGAATCCAGCTGCAATAAGCAAGTGCTCATCGATGCAGCTGGTCGTACACTCCTTGCACGTTGATGCTGATCACATTATACAACGTTAATGTTCGAAGTTAGTTAAATATTTGCACTGAAAACGGTGCGATCATCCGTGGCTCTCAAATGGTTAACATTGATCAGGGATCCGGTACAGTTTACACGACGCCAGCTGTGTTCCTTCGTTTTCAATAGCCAGAAAGCTCCGAGGATCCACCGAGCACTCGGCATAATTTAGTGGTACCCCGATTTGTTTTTCGCTTGTCGAACCGCGGACTGTTTTATTGCTCGCTATCTCGGAATAATAATTCTTTTGTGACTACGTATTTCCCGGTTCGAGCCGGTTATTGCCGTGTTTATCGACGGATCGTATCGGTTTGAAACACTGGCAAAGCAAAAGGCAATTAGCCGCGGTGAACCGGGACCTTTGACGTGCCGTCGCCTTCGATCGATCATTTAGAGGCCTTAATGTTCTTCCTAACGAGCTTGACCGAGTTCGGCACACTGTGGTTCTTTCCTGAAAATCACTGGAACCAGATAGTCTAGAGAATTTCACCTTATGCTGCTAGAAGGGTTAATGACGTAGGATACATGTTAGGAGGATGTTATCTAGAGGTCCAAGTGAAGTTGGCAAGTCAGGGAGAAATACATTCTAGTTAGATTTATAGGGAATTTTAGGTAACTTCCATTGTTTCTGTTTAAAAGGAATGTAGACATCAAGAGATCTAGGGATGCATGCAATGTTATGATAGAAAGATATGTGGAGATCGAGATCTGGGATGTGTTACCCATAATCTAGGGATTTTTTCTCTCACTCAAAATATAATTTCGGTCATGTATTGAACATTCGTCTGCAAGAAGACATCTTCCACTATAAAAACCTCGTATGTCTAAATACTAGTCCTGCAATGTCTCACACTCGTGACGCACTACACTTCATATGTGACGCACCAATCTCACATTTTCATCACAATTGAATTTCGCATTCAAAATCATAATCTTGACAATCAAGGTTGAACACATGCCTAACTTCTCTATTTTCTTTATTTGTCCCCACGTTGTAGGAATAATTAGTGAACTATGTATGACTGGCTAGAAAATTGTATATAGGTTATATGCTAAATATAACTAGAACAAATTCCCTAGAAACGATAACCCAACGACATAGAAACACCAACAGAATGTTTCTGCAATGTATACAGGGGGAGAGCGGTTAGCAGGAATTCGTAAGAATAAGGTTAAAAATGGCGTTCTTTACAGCCTTTCAATGTCGGACGACGGTGCGGTTTATCAACCGGCCGCGATTTCTCTTGGGGTTCCAGCAAAAATATCGGCAAGCAACGTGCTCGAAAGTGTACACAAACGGTCGTTTGTGTCCGGCCATGTGTAGCCGCGTAAAAAAAAAGGAGCGAATACGAACGTAACGAGAAAGATGGAAGAAAGCAGAAAAGAGAGGACCATCCACCGTGTGAGGTCTTCTCGGTGAACGTATCCGTGGCCCTTAACCTCGCTGCGGACTTCGACACAATTTCGTTCGGGTAACGGATCGAAATGGCGGCGGCTGGTGGGGGCGGGAGGGGGGCAGTGGAGGGGGTTACTTTGAAAATAAAGTAGTCGAACGGGTATTTAACTGGTTCCGAGAATCATTTGTTGTTTCAAAACCTGTGAACTTTCGCACAATGTTTCGCTGTTACATATTTTGTAGCGTTTTCACTAGGGTCATTAATCTGTGACCTTGTGCTCGCCAAAATAAATTTCGTACGGTAATATTATACTTTTCGTACTCACCGGATATTCGAGGGAATTGTTTTGCCAACTTTAGAAGATCCTAGAGAATTTTTCTGTCAACTTTATAATATCCTAGAGAATTTTTCTGATAACTCTATATTCTATAGAATTTTTTTGTCGACTATACAATATCCTAAAGAATTTTTCTCTCAACTTTATAATATCCTAGAGAATTTTGTTGCCAACTTTACAATATCCCAGGGAATTTTTATTTCAACTTTACAATATCCTAGGGAATTTCTTTGTCAAGTTTATAATATCCTAGGGAATTTCTTTGTCAAGTTTATAATATCCTAGGGAATTTCTTTGTCAAGTTTATAATATCCTAGGGAATTTTTTCTCAAGTTTATAATATTCTAAAGAACTTTTTGGTCAACTTTATAATATCCTTGAGAATTCTGTCAGCTTTACAATATTTAAACAAATTTTTTTATTAACTTTAAAATATTACAGTACCATAGAGAATTTTTTTTACAACTTTACAATATCCTAGTGAATTTTGTTGTGTACTGAGAATATTCCCTCTTACAATTTGTTTGTGTTTGTCTATCTAATTTTTGTGTTTTTAACCTTCATTTAATTTGTTTATGTTTAAGGTTCATCTAATTTTCCCCTAAAAATCCAGGGGAATTTTTCTTCTCAATTCGTGATATATATCTTGTAAATTTGAAAAGTAATCTCACATGTTGCATTTAAATCAACATTCAACTACAGTGTCGAGCGTTTAATACTGTAGTAGTATCCTAGGGAATTTTCTGCGTACCCAAGTTCCGAACGAGGAAATCGAGGATCGTTTCACGCACATCACGCGTAACTAAGTTTCAGAAATTGATTATTTTTTTCAGCGATTCTCAGGCACGGGAGTCAGAGCCCGGTTCACCGTAAGCTCCCGTGAAATCGATAAATTGTGCCCGACCGGTCGCAAATTCGCTTCTTTAATGCGGCTTTGCTCTAACGAGCCTAATAACTCTGGCCGAGGTATCGCCGGCGAAGTTTATAGTTCCCCGTAAAACCTTAAAAACAGACGAGAAAGTTGCATTCTTAATATTGAACGGGCCGTTAAAGACCCCAAGTTCAAACCCTAGATTATACGGCTGCGGGAGAGGGAGTTCTCTTGCAAATTTCTCAGGAAAATGACAGGCGTAATTTTAGCGCAAACATAATTAAAAAACATGAATTTACTATCTGCAGTTTAAAATTAACATTTTACGAGTGTAACAAAATTTACAGGCAAAAATAGGAATTTTAATAGCTATTATTAAACTTAACATTTCTACAAAATTGAGTTTTATAAATTATTCAAATTTTTACAAGTTTCTCGTCTAATTTTTATTAGTGTTTAAATTTTTGTTAAAATCGTTAACAATTTAATCTCGAAAAATTTTTTTTAACGAAGTTCTGAAATGTTATTTTTTTTTTTTTGCAATATATGCTGAAATAGTTTTCGAAGACTTCTTTTCGTGTAATTTTCACGACTCGTTCAGCATCGTTATCGCAATTTTCATACACGTATCGCGGATGGTTTCGAAGGCAGACCTGCCGGTTGTTTGAGCAGCTGCACGTCAGAATTGCATTTGTTCGTGCTATTCTTGAGACGGTGTTTCCATCACGACGATGCGTGTTAGCCATAACGAATATTTAAGACGCGTTCGTCAATTTTTATACAATTATTAATAACTTCGATCTTGGCACTTTTTTTATTCGAACCCTTTTTTCAATTACTGCTTTTATTTCTCTAGAACTGTGAAGTGGCTCTATAACTGAAAATACTAAATTGAAGTTGCAGTTCAAAACTTCTCCATTCTTTTTTTATTGTTAATATCATTCCTTAACAAGTTTCTATTTCCCAATTATTTTTTACAGTTATGAAGCACTTTCAGTGAAAATTTGCACGAAGTTACACTTCAAATTTTTTGCAATTATTAAATAAAGAATTTTAGTAACAATAAAGAGTTTGTTTATTTTAACAAGCTTCTATCAAAATTTTCCAGTCGTCTTTTACAACTGTAAGTCATCATCGATGAAAATAAATTTGCATGAAGTTACGCTTCAAATTTCGTCCTCCATCTTTGGAATTATTAAATAAAACATATAAACAAATATATTGACAATAAAATTCCTTAATAATCTTCTATCAATGTTTACCAAATCCAACATTTACTTCCTCGATTTCTAGTAAAATATTGAAATAAATGCGAAGTGGAAAGCTGAAGTTTAATGGCGTCGAGTGAAAGTTGGCGCGAAATTCAAATGAAATTAAGGATTTATTGAATCGTTGCATTTACTATAACTGTTTGCAAAACGATTGTTCGTGTGTGTGATCGGAAAGAAGAAGGTGGAAGAGACAGCCATTCTAAATGTTTTCGGAACACGTGCTATTTTCAGTTGTGTAACCAATTCGAATGCAGGGATCCAATGCGTTTGCGCCTCGTAAATTAACTTTCATTATTGAAGCAAGAGAATCGAATTCAGGCCGTGAACACACAAATTTCGATCAGGATATTTCGCTTCTGTATCAACAGAACGGTTACAGCGCCTTTCAAAATTATTCTTCCATTTTCCTACTTTATAAAATATTAGACTAATTATTAGACTAAACATCTACGCTCCATACATTCGATAGTCACGTTGCAGAAATAAAATTATAGAAAAAACAGTATCTACAGGAGCTTTCAAAATTGATGTCACTCAGCTGGTACTCAAATTATTGATTTATTTTAATATTAATTTTTAAAGGGAAAATTTTCGAATGGAATGTTGAAGACATTTCTGTTTTAAGTTCTATGAAAGCATACACAAAGTGAGAAATAAATTTATTGAGAAAACTGTGTCTACAGGAGGTTTCAAAATTTATGTCACTCAGCTGGTACTCAATTTATTGATTTATTTTAATATATATTTTTAAAGAGAAAATTTTCGAATGGAATGTTGAAGACATTTCTGCTTTAAGTTCTATGAAAGCATACACAAAGTGAGAAATAAATTTATTGGGAAAACTGTGTCTACAGGAGGTTTCAAAATTTATGTCACTCAGCTGGTACTCAATTTATTGTTTTATTTTGAAGGTACATTTTGTAATGTGAACTTTTCAGAGAAAACGTTGAAGGTATTTCTGTGTCAAGTTCTATAAAAACAAATACAAACTAACAAATAAAATTATCAAGAAAATAATGTCTACAGGAGGTTTCAAAATTGATGTCACTCAGCTGATGCTCGATTTATCGATTCATGCAGAAGATACATTTATAAAGGGAAAATGTTCAAACGAAATGTTCAAGATATTTTAGTTTCAAGTTCAATGAAAGCAAACACGAAGTAAGAAATGAAATTATGGAACACAGTGTCTACAGGACCTTTCAAAATTCGTGTGCTCGATGCTTACAGCCCTTGATTTATCGATTCATTCGATAGATACATTGTTTAAAGGGAAGATTTCCGTACGTAATAAGAAATAAAATTATGGTACACATTATCTACAGGATCTTTCAAAATTCATGTGCTTCATGCTTACAGTTCTTGATTTATCGATTCATTCAAAAAATACATTGTTTAAAGGGAAGATTTCCGTACGTAATAAGAAATAAAATTATGGTACACATTATCTACAGGACCTTTCAAAATTCATGTGCTTCATGCTTACAGTCCTTGATTTATCGATTCATTCAAAAGATACACTGTTTAAATGAAAAATTTCCAAACGGAACGTTGAAGATATTTCTGTTTCGATGAAAGCAGTTTAAGTGAAGTTTCAATTGCACTTTCACTTGAAAATCTCCTTAATTTTCGAGCTCCGTCGTCGGTCGACGACCAATCCGTTGTCTGCCGCGGTTTTGCAACAATCTCACGGGAACCACGAACTTTCGCAACGTCGTCGCATCGGAAAGTGCATGATGCACGCGCTATTTCGAGATGCAGAGACCCAGTTGCATTTCTCGTCTCGCTACAGCGAAACTGGCGAACCCGCTTGGCGTTCCTTCCTCGAGAAATTCGATACGGATTCTCGAACCTGGCCCGATCCACGAACGTTTTATCGATCGACCCGTCCAATTCCTCTAATTTATTACCGATCCCTCGATCTTAACGATCGCTGGTTCAAGGCCTTTTTTCTGTCTAGTTCAAGGGTCTCTCGAGGCTGCTTCTCTAAACGGGGAAGAAATAAACGAGGCGGGAAAATCGAAGTTAGGAGTGGAGGGTAAATAATGAAAACGAAAGTAGGGAACGAAAATGAGAAATTAGAAACTTAAACACTTTAACTTATAACGTTAGTGTTCAAACGCGACATAAATCTTCGCAATCGTGTTTTGAGTTCGATACTAATTTGACGCCACGTCAGGTACCCTGGTCAGATTTGACCTTAGTTATTTTAGATCATAACAACAAAAATAATAGGTTTATGTCAAAAGTGTATATAACCTTTTTTATAGAGCCCTTCATAACCTTCATTTTTTGTTTCAAACTTTTTTCTCTACAATCAATATTTTCGGATATATTTAGTAAAAATTGTAAAGGACTCTAAAGGGGGTTGGACAGCAAACGGGACTTTACCGCCAAAAATTCTTTTAGGAACTTTTTTTTCAAACCAGGGGTAAATTTTAGTTGTAATTTCAACGCGATCGGAGGTTTGCGTTTTTTGAAACTATAACCGAAAATTTGAAGTGCAATAGAATTTCCTTGGTTAAGAAAATATTCGCGAATCTAAGAAGCAAAATGTCCCTAGGCTGATGAGTAGAGAGATGCGAGGTACACGAAGAAGCGGCAAAATCCTGTGTAGACATTAGCGAGTATCCTTGGCCGTGATCTACGAGTGGACCAATAATGTGACGCGTCACCGAGTTATTTTAATATCAAAGACCCTATTATTAGCGCGTGACCCGATAGAGCTGCTCGTAGAAGAATGTTCGCAGGTCAATGTTGTACGACCTCGTGGAACGCGAGTTGTTCGAACACGAGGATTTCACTGCGACCTGTCCACGTCGGATTCGCCGGAACATCTCGTTTCGCGTCACGATTTTGCAATTAACATTTTGTCGTGACTTCGGTATATGGCTCCTTTACAACCACTTTCCTTTACTCCGTTTGGGTACTAATTACAGCTTGGAAATCAATTTGCTATTCTTCGAAAGTATTTGTTTATTGTCGTTGACGGCCTTGCGAAAGTGATCGGTAAAACGGTAGTTTCGTCGGGGAGGAGATAGACACGTGTGCTGTGGTCATTTGCGGCGGACTCTTGTTATATGGCCACTTTCATCGACTTTATATTCATTAGAAGTCTACGTTGTTCTCAGATTTCTAAATGTTCGAATCTCTAAAGTTTCTAGTTTCGAAGGCGGTAAACGTTTTAATCCCTAGATTTTGTTGGTTTTCAATTTCAAAAATTTTATATCCCTAGAATTCGGGTTTTCGAATTGTACTCTGTGTATCGAATTCGTTAGATTCTAAATTTTCAACAAGTCTCCTAATACTAGAATTCCCTAGATGTTGGGTACTAAACAGCTGAAATTTTCAAAATCCCTAGAATTTTAAATTTTCAAATTCCCTAGACCTCGAATTTTCAACACTTCAAGTTATCTAATCTTCAAGTTCTCTAGAAGAAATCTTCAAATTATATTTGAAACTTTCGAATACACAAATTCCCTAGATTTTCATATTTTTAATACTCTACATTTTCAAACTTTTAGATCCCTAAATTGCAAAATCTCTATATCCCTATATTCCTATATTTTTAAAACCCAAAATTCCAAATCTCAAAATCCCTAAATCCCTATATTCCTATATTCCTATATTCCTAAATCCCAGAACCCCAAATCTCAAAATCCCTAAATCCCTATATTCCTATTTCCTAAATTCCTAAATTCCATAATCCCTAAATTCCTAAATTCCAAAATCCCTAGATCCCAATATCTCAAACTCCCTATATTCCAAAATCCTAAAGTCCCTAAATTCCTATATCCCTAAATCCTAAAATCCCAAAATTCTAAAATCCCAAAATCCCCAAAAATTCGTAAATCCCTATATTTCTAAATCCCAAAATCCCTAAATCCGTCTATCCCTATATTCCTAAATTCCAAACTCCCTAAATCCCAAAATCCCACAATCCCCAAATCTCTAAATTCTCGAACCATCAAATATAAACATCGTTAAAAAAAACATTTCATCCCAATATATCGCCAAATTGAAAAATCTCCCCCCAACAGCAATATAACGGAAGATTGCTATAATCTATTACAAAATCCATCCCAAATATATTTATCAAGATCGAAATTTACATTTCCCGAATTAAATTGACCGCGTTCGACGACCGTGTCAGTGACTTAAGTCAGCGCGTCCAATTCGCCGTCACTCGATCGTTGCGTAAACCTAACCTCACCTAAATACAACTCGGCTGAAACGATACGAATTTCCACGGAACATGCTGCATCCCGTGTAGCGTGCCAATAATAGAAAATGACAGCTAAATCTCGCGTGTTCTTATCTCGAACCCGTCCCCGCAATTCCGTGCAGATCCCCGGTCCCCCGTCACGTCACTCGTCCGTGTGACTTGGCATTCAGCCTTGTTCTATGAACTAGGTCGACATGTGTGGTGCATTGACGGAGAGAGTGGCCGTTTATCTCTGTTCTTTCTTCCGCTTTGACGTCTGCTTCCTTCTCTCTCGCTTTTTCTCTCTCTCTCTCTCTCTTTGTTCCCTCTCCGTCGCACCGTTGTTCCCGTTCTACCGGTTGTTTTTCACCCGACAACTCGCTTCTTTCGTACTCTTGTCTGTTTTTTCTTTTCGCGTGCTGCATTCCTCTTCAACTCGCGCGGACCGAGCCCTTTTTTCCCCGTACGCTTCTGTCCTTCCTCGAATTAGCGTGTTCGACTCTTATCCGCGTTACCATTTCTTTCTTGCTTTCTTTTCCAGATTGCGATCTCGGTTTTTTCGCTCGATTGTTCGAACACAGCACACTTCTTTTATCCGCTCGCCTCGATTCGGAGGACCTCTTGTTTGCTTTGGCACGCGCTTCGACATCACGTTCACTTATCTTTTCTCTTCTTTCCTCTATTATTCTCACCGATGACTGATACTTTTCCCGGTTTCTTTATTTTAGGCTCTACGATGTTTTCTTCGTAAACTTTTTCTTTGTTTGCTCGTGGATTCGCGAAGATTGCGGTTCTTTGTTTATTTTGGGGTTCGTTGAAGGTCATTTTTAAGAGGTTCAAGGTGATGGAACGTGGAGTTCAAATCTTGATAAGTGAAAGTATTAGGTGTCTACATTCACGGAGTGCTGTGGTGAAATAACTATGGGTGAAGGACACTAAGGGATAAGTTAGTATGAACTGTACTTATGAAAGTACCATACTTCTGAAGCTTAAAAAGTCGAGGGTCCCAAATTTTAAAAATTTTCAAGTTCCAAAGGTCCATGGACTCAAAGTGCTTATAATCTCAAAGCTGTAATGGTCCGCAGTTTCAAAGTCCCCAGAATCCTCAACGTCCTCAAGTTTTAACATCTCAGAGTCCTAATGTACCAAGATCTCATAGTACCGATAACCTCAGAGTTTCAAGGACGCAGTGTTCCAATAATCTCAACATTCTAAAGTTTCACTGTACTAAAATGCCAGTAACCTCAATGTCTTCAAGTTTCAAGGTCTCAAAGACCCAATCATGTCAAAGTCCTAAAGGTCTACAGTTGCAAAGTGTCAGTAACCTCAAGGTCTTTCAGTTTCAAGGACTCAAATTTTCAATAATCTCAAAATCCTAAACTTCTGCTGTATTAAAGTGTCAGTAATCTCAACGTCCTCAAGTGTTAAGGTCTCAAAGTCTCAATAATCTCAAAGTCCTAAAGTTCTAAAGTACCAAAGTGTCAATAATCTCAAAGTCCTCAACTTTCAAGGTCTCAGAGTCTCAATAATCTCTAAGTTCTAAAGTTCCACAGTTGCAAATTGTCAGTAACCTCAAGGGCTTTAAGTTCCAAGGACTCAAAGTTTCAATAATCTAAAAATCCTAAAGTTCTACAGTACCAAAGTGTTAGTAACCTCAAGGTCTTTAAGTTCCACTGTTCCAAAGTGTCAATAATCTCAAAGTCCTAAAGTTCCACAGTTGCAAAGTGTCAGTAACCTTACAATCCTTAAGTTTCAAGGTCTCAGAGTCTCAATAATCTCTAAGTTCTAAAGTTCCACAGTACCAAAGTCTCAGTAACTTGAAAGTTCTTAAGTTCCAGGGACTCGAAGTCCCAATCATCACAATGTCCTAAAGTTGCAAGATACCACAGTCCCAAATATGCAAACTATCAAGGTCTTAAGATTCCACGAAACCCAAATAGCCTAAGTCCTATTGTCTCAAAGTTTCCAAGCTTCAAAGTCTTATGGTCCCACAAAACCCAAATAGCCTAAGTCTCAGACTCGCAAATTTTCCAAGCTTCAAAGTCCTACAGTCCCACAAAACCCAAATAACCTAAGTCCCAGACTTGTAAAGTTTCCGAGCTTCAAAGTTCTACACTCCCACAAAACCCAAATAGCCTAAGTCCTACAGTTGCACAGTTTCCTAGCCTGAGTCCCAAAACCTGAGAGTCCCAAATTGAAAAAATGACCAAACTCTCAAAGTCCTAAAATCTCAAAGCCCCTACCAAAGTCTTATAGTCTCAGAAAATCCAAATAGCCTAAGTCCCACAAAACCCAAATAGCCTAAGTCCTACAGTTGCACAGATTCCTAGCCTGAGTCCCAAAACCTGAGAGTCCCAAATTGAAAAAATGACCAAACTCTCAAAGTCCTAAAATCTCAAAGCCCCTACCAAAGTCTTATAGTCTCAGAAAATCCAAATAGCCTAAGTCCCACAAAACCCAAATAGCCTAAGTCCTACAGTTCCACAGTTTCCTAGCTTAAGTCCCAAAACCTGAGAGTCCCAAATTGAAAAATGACAAACTCTCAAAGTCCTAAAATCTCAAAGCCTCCATCAAAAATTTCTCCCCAAACTTTCCTAAGAATTGTACAACAAAATGTCCTCATATACATCTCTGCCCATATGTACATATGTTCATATATCTCTACATACATCGTCCCAATCAAAATCCTCCAAATGAAAGAAATTTTCAGCAACCCCCTTAAACGCCTGAGAACCCGTCGATTAAAAATTTGCGCAATCTCCAGATTTTCGGTCGTCAGTTTCATCCGAATGCATAATTTTCCCAGTTCCTCATCTTCGTACCATCCTTTCTCTCCGCGCAGACCGCGTATTTCCCATGATTTTCCGAGCCCATCCGGTTGATTTTCATGCACGCGTTGCTCGTGGCGTCGAAGCCTCGAGCTTTTCATTGCGGCAGACGCGTTATTCGTCGATGGCGTCGGCGTCGTCTCTGCCCTAGTTGCAACGCGCATGCACCCCTCGCGCGAAGAAGCGAGAAATCGATCCCTCGACCCCTTCCTAGACTCGCGTTAAGTGAGCACGCTTGCATGCTCGGCCCTTGTCGATTTTCTAGCCGGAAAATCGCTCGAGACTCGCTACCTGCTACGCTTTTTTCCGACGATTTTCATGCATGCCGGTGCAGAACCACGGATAATCTGCTTTTCTTTTTTTTGCCGATTATTAATCGTTATAGGCCTCTGATTTGGGCCACAAGGTTTCTGCTCGAACACGAGCTTACTGTAGGTTTTCGATTTTATTCACAGTTTATGAGATAAAATGGCGGATTTAAGAGGTGTGGAAAATGGCTGACTTGAGTCATGTGACCAGGTCTGGAAAATGGCTGACTTGAGTCATGTGACCAGGTGTGGAAAATGGCTGACTTGAGTCATGTGACCAGGTATAGAAAATGGCTGACTTAAGTTACCTGACAAGGTATGGAAAAATGGCTGACTTAAGGTACCTGGCAAGGTATGGAAAAATGGCTGACTTGAGTAATCTGACAAGGTATGGAAAAATGGCTGACTTAAGTAACCTGACAAGGTATAGAAAATGGCTGACTTAAGTAATCTGACGAGGTATGGAAAAATGGCTGACTTAAGTAATATGACAAGGTATAGAAAATGGCTGACTTAAGTAATCTGACAAGGTATGGAAAAATGACTGACTTGAGGCACCTGACAAGGTATGGAAAAATGGCTGACTTAAGTAATCTCACAAGGTATGGAAAAATGGCTGACTTGAGTAACCTGACAAGGTATGAAAAAATGGCTGACTTGAGGGTATAAAATACAAAACAGAAAAATGGCAGATGAGATGAAGATTGAGAATGTAGGAAATGTAGGAAAAAAAAATGGAAAATATACGAGTTGATGACAAACCACAAAAAAAGAAATGAAACACCCGCAGAAAAAAATAACCAAGAATGAAAATTGTAGAATAAAAATTGGATGAAAACGTCAAAACCCGTTACAAGTGTCAGAAAATGGAATACGAAAGGTAGCCAGAGATTGAAAGCGGAAACTTACAAATGGAAATGGAAGCTAGAAAATTAAAAAAGCGAGAACACGTAGAAGAAAAATGGAGAAAATGTGGAATGAAAAATCGGAAAACGTCGGAAGAAAAATGGACGCCGATAAAAAATCACGTTTCTGTTAATCTGTAAGGTTGTTTTAATAAAAATATTGGAAATTGACTCCGAGTTTATTAGCGACATGAAGTTGTACGAGAGGCACCGAGGGTAAAAAGAAACCGTGTTACAAGCTGACTTGGCTCGTGAGAGACTCGTCCAGAGACAAAGCAAAGATTCTCGAGTCAGCAGAGCTGGTTGTGAGTCTTGTCGATGGTAACAGAGGAACGTAACTCAGCAGTTTCCACTCAAACTCTCTTCCCTTTCTTTCCCTGTCCTTTCTTCGGCTTCGTCGCTTCGGAATTACGATCCTCCGGGCTTCTACTTTTCATTTTTCAACTTCGACGACAGACTCCCTAAAGAAAAATCTGTTTTCTCCAAACTTTTATTTACCGTCTGTCTCACCCCAAAAAAAATGTTTCTAACATTAGATTCAATTTCCAAGTATTCCAATAATGTCATCAGATTTCAATTATTATTTTGAATAATAAGTTTCACTAGTAATTAGTGATATTAATAAAAAAGTATCATTTCATCGAGCTGAAGAATGCATCCTGTTGCAATCTAATTTGAATTAATCACTGTAATTAACCTTTTAAAAGATAAAATTACAACAATTATCATAAACGATTATCACGCTCATTATCCTCCGCTGAATTAGAAAACAAGTATTGATATATCAATAAATGTTAATTGTATCCAAGATTAGCCGATTTAAAAGTCTAAGCGGTATTTTCTAATCTCCGATCCCACGTTGTCGGTTCCTGATCTCAGCTTGCAAATTGAGTAGCCGCGTTAATTAGGATGATGTTCAATGCAAAGAAAAAAAGATATCACGAAAAAAAGTTATTTTCCATTCAATCGAAATATTTTCCCAGCTTATTAGTTCCTCGCGTGAACGTTTTCTCCTCTCAATTACTCTAATTGCTTCGTGTAAAACAACGAAACAAGCATACAATCTACGAAAATCGATAAGTCGTTAGAGATGGTAGAAAGTGATAGTTGGAGAAAAATTTTCTAGATAATTGCTTTTTTCTCAATTTTAATACTGCTTCAGTATTATTTCCGATCACGTGTTTTAAATTCCTTGCATATATGGTAATTTTCGATAAAATTCTAAGAAAAATCCCTAGGGTGTCCCTAGATTATTTTTATTTGTAATTAAAATTCTGAACATCTAGTTTTCTCCATAAATTACTTGAACTCTTAACTCTAAAATTACATTAAACCTAACCTAATCTAACCTAACCCTGAAGTTACATTTTACTTCCACAGTCACTTCTAATAGGAACCAAACTTAACCTAATCTAACCTAACCCTAAAGTTTCATTTTACTTCCAAAGTCAGTTCTAGTAGAACCTCAAATGTCCCTAGACAGTCCCTAAATCTAACCTAACCCTAAAGTTTTATTTTACTTCCAAAGTCATTTCTAGTATGACCCCAAATGTCCCTAGATAGTCCCTGAATCTAACCTAACCCTAAAGTTTCATTTTACTTCCAAAGTCACTTCTAGTAGGATCCCAAATGTCCCTAGACAGTCTCTGAAGTTAACCTAACCTTAAAATTTCATTTACTTCCAAAGTTATTTCTAGTAGAACCCCAAATGTCCCTAGACAGTCCCTAAATCTAACCTAACCATAAAGTTTTATTTTACTTCCAAAGTCACTTCTAGTATGACCCCAAATGTCCCTAGACAGTCCCTAAATCTAACCTAACCCTAAAGTTTTATTTTACTTCCAAAGTCCTTCCCAGTAGGACCCCAAATGTCCCTAGACAGTCCCTAAATCTAACCTAACCCTAAAACTTCATTTACTTCCAAAGTCATTCCTAGTAAAACCCCAAAAGTCCCTAGACAGTCCCCAAATTTTCAAAGTCCAATCCATATTTAAATGCCCCCAGAAAAATATTCAGACCAGAAATTTTCGTTGTACAAATTGTACGAGTCTAAAATTACTGAACTGCCATCTTGTGGTAAGGTCTATATCGAAGATGAACATGGTTCCTGTTAACCGTGTAACTCACGTAACAATTACATAATGGCTGTCGCAACGAAAAGTCTGGCTATCGTGCCGTGAGGAGATAATCTCGGCCTCGATACCTCGGGGGATCCGGGTCAATGATAGTCAGGATCATCGTGGATGCGGTGGAAAAATTGACTGGGCCGTTGTCTGGGCAGATGAATCTTGCATCCAGGTCAGATCGACCGATGCTGACCGAGAGTCGATCACTGGCCCCGGGATCGTTGCTCGACTTAGCACTTGTTGATGTGTCAGATAGTGACTCACCCTTTTATGGCCCAGACATTCGCAAGGTCAGTTTCTCGTCCACGAATGTCAGCCCTTAGCCGTGGATAACAAAGTTCCGTGATAAAAGTTGCAGTCTGTACCAGAACTTTGTAAGTGAACGTTTCAAGCGTTCTTCGAACTGCATTAGATGTAGCGAACAAACTATCGCCGTTGAAAAGCGTGGTGTATTCAAAAGCGTTTACAGTGAATAACGAGACTAGCAAAGTAGAATAACATGCACCGCCATTTTGCGCCATTAAACTTCGCGTACGCTTGATAACATCATTCCGCTAAATACTAGTTGAAGTTAATCGAGGATATTCCGACAACCCGTCATTTCGAAACAATTTCCAGGAACGATTACACCACGGTCAATTAACCGACATTAAACAGAGACCTTCCCAACCTCTTAATCCTCCCCATTTTGTCCAGTTGAACTCAAAAGCAAAAAACACAGGGCTTCAGATGCTGGTGATTGAGTTAGGTACGGGAAATGCTCCCGCATCGGTGCTTTGAAATATTTGCAAGCCTCTGTCATATTAATTGTGGCAAGTCCACATTCCGTTCATTTAGTCACTCAAAACACTGGCTACCACAGTTTTGATTCAAGTAATCATACTAGTTTGGTTCTCAAATTCCCATCGTAGATTTTGTATCTAGTTCTGATGCTAATAGTATTCCAAAATTACGTCCTTCTCCATCTTCAACACGTTCAGTTAAGTCCACATCGATTTGGTCCCTCCCAAGTCCCCATCGTGTCAGTTTACTTCCCAAGTTCTCGTCGAATCAATCGCTCTCAAGTCCCTGTTGCGTCACACCCAAATCCCCATCACATCAGTTCGATCACGTGGCCTGAAATATCGCCACATTCTCATTTCGCCACCCTAAGTCCTAGTACAGGTCCAAAAGTCTAGTCACTCAGAAAGTTTGTATTAAACTTTCGATTAATCCGAACTTTCAACGAATCCGAATTAATAGATTAGATGGATTTGTAGATTAGATCATGGATCATATTGTGCTCGTCACCCGCTAAATTTCACGTCCGTGAGTTGCCATTTGCAAGTAACAAAAGACGGCATTTGCACGTGACCAGAGAAGCATGTTTGAACGAGTGTAGAGACACTTGCCTAGCGTTCTATGACCAGTATCCGAAGTCTGGAGTGGCCTCGAAGAAGATCTAACCCAGACCTAACCCAGACCAAGCTGGAGAAACTTGAGACGGCCGGCTGGCGTGGTGGTGGCAATGCTTGCAGCGTGTTGGTGCCACTGCAGAATCGATCTGATGGCCTAGTTACCAGGAGAGAGTGAGACACGGGGAGAAAGAGGGAGAACCCCAGGCAGACTGCATACTGGGTGAGGCGAAAGTCGTGTCATTACCGGAAAAGGAACAGTTTTAAACCTGAAACATTTCGTGCATTCATATGCAATTTTGAGAGCCATTTTTTGCAACTGCTCCTCTCTGGGTTTATACAAGCAAGAAAATTATGACTATAACAACTACTTGATCTAAAATTTGCACATTTTGGGGCCAGAAAAATGAATTTTTGTAGATCGGGTGAATTTGTTTAGCAAATATGACCTAACCTTGATGTAACATAACCTAACCTTGATGTAGCATAACCCAACTTTGATATAACATAACCTAACTTCGATGTAACATAACCTAACCTTGATGTAACATAACATAATCTTGACATAACATAATCTAACTTCGATGTAACATTACCTAACCTTGATGTAACATAATCTAACCTTGATGTAACATAACCTAACTTTGACGTCACATAACCTAACCTTGATGTAACACAATCCAACTTTGATATAACATAACCTAACTTCGATGTAACATAACCTAACCTTGATGTAACACAATCCAACTTTGATGTAACATAACCCAACCTTGATATAACATAACCTAACTTTGATGTAACAAAGCCGAACCTTGATGTAACATAACCTAACCTAACATCGAATCTTGACAAACGTAAACCTTAAAATAAAATATTCAAAATTCCCTCAGCACTGTTGTCGAAACAGTAATCCATAACAGAAAAGAATTTCCGATAAAATTGACGAACCTAACCAAAAAAGTTCAAACCGTCATCGGTGTTTGTATCATTTTTCATCTGTAGCCTGATTGTATCTAAAAATGTCTTGCTAGACAATTTCCGCTTCACCTTGTCGAGAGGCAAGTATGGCGGCTTTCATAGGTACACGCGACGCTGAAGGCGTGGTGGTTGAGCACATAGTCTCGACGAGGAGAGGGTTGCAGTAGTGGGTGGTTTTGATCGGAGGTTGTAGCCGGGATACGAACCCTGGAGCGAGGACAGGCATTGACCTAGATGTCCTCTCCGCTTTCTCTATCCTCGTTGGGTGACTGTATCCCTGCAGTCCTGCGTGTCCCCTGCTTCTCCCTCTTCAACTGCAGACTTTGCTCCTGGCTATCCTCCATCAACTTCTTTCCGAGAAGTTGATTACTCTCCATTTATTTCGCACTTAATGATCAGATGAACGTTCATATCCTGCCTACAGTTGTGCATTATACATTTATATTTTGCATTGTTTTCAAGAATATAAAGGATGTTCTAATGAAAGTGATATGCTTAATGTTATGTTCTCATGTTATATTTTCATAATCAATGTTATCGAATCCTGATTTCCCATCAGGACTTGGAAACTGGAGACTTCAAGGCCGAATCTTTATCGAGTACCAGGATGCGACCTCCCGCATCCTCCGATAGCTGTAACGGGTTCATGGCTTGTCTGGAGGGGGTTGAAGGGGTGGGATTTGTTGCTCGGAGGTCGCAGCCGGGATTCAGAACCGAGAGCTAGGCCAGGCATTGACCTAGATGTCCTGTTTGCACCTTTAACGTTATTTCCTCACCATCTCTTTCTACCATATCTCTTTAACTATTTAGTCTTTTAACACTTATTATGCTCGATATAGCGAAAAATATACTTACGTTTGGGCTAGTTTTGCAATGAAACATTAGGGTACATTTGGTGGGACTCTGAAATATTTACGGATTCTTGTCTGGGTAGTTTACTTGCTCCAAAGTGTTAGTAAAGCACTGTCGCGTTGGTTTGGATTACTTCTAAGTTACGTTGGATCCGTAGAACCTAAGTTTCTGTTGCATTGGGATCTTAGATAAGGGCCATTGGATCTACAATACCTAAGTCCCTTATTACCAAATTCCCATATTTCAAGTATCTATATCTCCAAGTTTCTGTATTCCAAGTGTCCACATCTCCAAGTCTCCATATTCCAAGCTCCACATTCTCAATTTCCCATATCCCAAGTATTGACATTCTCAAGTCTTAATATTCTGAGTGTCCATATCTCTAAGTCCCCATATTCCTAGTTTCACATTCTCAAGTCCAAATATCCCAAGTCTCCATGTTTCAAGTTCCACATTCTCAAGTCCACATATCACAAGTATCCATATTCGCAAATTCCCATATTCCAAGTTCCACATTCTCAAGTCCCCACATCCCAAATGTCCACATATCCCAAATCCCCATATCCCAAGTATCCACATTTCCAAGTTCCCATATCTCAAGTGATCAAATCTCCAAGTCCCCATATTCCAAGTTCCACATTCTCAAGTCCCCACATCTCAAGTACCCATATCCCAAATCCCCACATCCCAAATGTCCACATATCCCAAGTCCCCATATCCCAAGTATCCACATTTCCAAGTTCCCATATCTCAAGTGTCCAAATCTCCAAGTCCCCATATTCCAAGTTCCACATTCTCAAGTCCCCACATCACAAGTACCTACACATTCTCAAATCCCCACATTCCAAATGTCCACATATCCCAAGTCCCCATATCTCAAGTATCCACATTTCCAAGTTCCCATATTCCAAGTGACCAAATCTCCAAGTCCCCACATCTCAAGTATCCATATCCCAAATCCCCACATCCCAAATGTCCACATATCCCAAGTACCCACATTTCCAAGTTCCCATATCCCTAGTGACCAAATCTCCAAGTCCCCATATTCCTAGTTCCACATTCTCAAGTCCCCACATCACAAGTACCCATATCCCAAATCCCCACATTCTCAAGTCCACATATTCCAATTTCCACATTTCCAAGTCCCCATATCCCAGATCCCCAATTCCAATTTCCACATTCGCAAGTCCCCACATGTACCTGTCCTAATATTTCCAAGTCCCATATCCTCAAGTCCTTGCATATTCCAAAATCCCCACATCCTTTCACATCCCAAAGTCCCCATTTTCCCCACATACCTCTAACGGAAAATCTGCGCTCTCGTGCAGCATTCCGCAGCATCCTGAATATCGTTCGATTTAATGGCGTTGATGCGACAAAAACGTCGGGTTCGGGAGGGGTAGCTACCTGTTGAAAGGTAATTTCGCGTCGCGGAACATCGCGTGTTGTAGTTGTCATCGACGGTGGAAAATTCGACGGGCAATCGAGCCGCGTTCAATTTGCGATTCGACGCGCACGTCCAGTCCTCGACATGGATTCAATATCCGCAATAATATCCGGACGTGTCTCGGTATCAGTCCTGATATATGTTTCCCCTTTGATGAAAACAGCCCGAAGAAAAAGAGCGGCAACTCTTTCCAGACGCGTTTCTTGCCGATGCGGCTGCAATTATTGGAAATTGAACGGTCGCCGGCTGCCTGGCTTTTCAGCCGCAAAGGTTCGCAGTCGGACGTTTTTTGGGAACTGATTAAACTTTGACGTACGTAATCGATTACTCTTTTTTGTGAGCTGCACTTAAAAGTATTAAGAGAGAATTTCCATTTTCATCTGAACTGTTTATAAACAATAAAAACTTAAATGTCCGGAAATCTGTTCGACAACAGTCCAAGTATTCTTAGATTTCCATAGAATCAACCCTCGGACAATTTGATATGTCGCCAACTCCAGCTGCCGCAGCCTCTTGTTCAGTTTACAAAATAATTTTTATCCAGCGATCAAAGGTAACCGCATTCCCTCGCGGCCAGGATCGACCCGCGCCGATTGATGGTCCCTCTCGAGTCTCATAGCAGTCCAATCAAGACCCCGCTCCGTTGAAAAGTACGATTTATTAATCATCCCTCGGTACGTTGTCATCTCGAACACGCACGGCCGACTTCTGACAATAGCAGCCCGGTAGGCCGTGTGTCATCCGCAGAAGCAGCTTGTTCTGTACGTCGTTGCGAATCGACTAATCGATTATTAAACTCAGACACCAGCCCTCGACGACACAGCACCAGTCTGATCTTAATATTTGGACGTCGTGCGCAATCATTGCCGTTCAATGTCGGATCCAATTACCACTCGTTCAAAAATCAACTCCTACGGATCATTGTTCAAGAACATTGTGAATTATTGGCGATATGGCATTTTCGTTGCATCAGTTTCGTTGTCGGTTCAACCATGTCAAATCCCTCTACAGTTGAGATAAGGACTTTTTCGGATCTAGTACCACATACTGCACTCTCTTTACGGAATCTGTGTCGATATATTGCATGAGACACATTGACACTTTAGGAAACGTCCCCAGACGTTTCGAGTCCTTATCCATTCTGGGATTGTTTTTCGCGGTCTTTTATACACGATCTTGTGGTACAAGATTTACTTGAGGGGTCAAAGATGAGAACGATAGGTCAGTTTTAAATATAAATCAAATGGGACAACAGGGTCATGACCCTACAATGAGCGAACGTGTACAAAATGTTCCCATAGCTCAACATGTAAAAGTAAACCAGTTCCAAGATCGGTCAACGGATCAAATTGTTCTGTTCACAATTCTCTGTACAGGGCAAGAAATCGTACAAAGTAGTTTTGTGTAATATGCAAATTCCGATTGAATTGTAACGGCAATGTGGGGAACAGGGGTAAAAAGATTCAAAAGTTCGACGGAAGGGAAAGAAAATCGTATGAGCGGTCGAGCAGCCAGTAGAATATCGATCCGAGTGCCGTGGTACGCCCCCTGTCCCTTACCCTGGCTGGCATGTTATGGGATTCTGGGTAGGGAGGGGCCTAACCTTCGACACTAACCCTGACCCACCCCACTGTGGTCGTCCGCCAATTTCTGCCTTCCTTTTGCGACGCTCTTTCGTGTTTCTCCCTCTGCCGTTTCATTCCCTTTCATGGGGAAAGTTAGGTTATGGAGGATATTATGAGGGGAATACCGGCGTGGGTGGGATGGGTTATGGCGTATTTAGGTGCACACACCCTTTTCGATATTGCAGATTATTCAGTATCTGGTGAAACATAATTGTTTTTGCTAAACATTGACATCCATTTTGTTGAAACTTTACTTAATACATGTGGACATTTATAGAATAAACCTAACCTGTGCGCATCTGTATAAAATGTACCTAACTTCTGAGGATCTGTATACAATGACACTAACCTGCGTGTACCTGTGTATAATAAATCTAACCTATGTGAACTTGTATACAATGAACCTAACTTGTGAGGGCTTGTATGCAATGAACCTAACCTATGTACACTTATAAATATTAAACTAAATCTGTGGCATACATACAGTGAACCTAACCTGCATGAACATGTATACAATGAATCTAACCTCTATGAACCTGCATAGAACGAACCTAACCTCTATGAACCTACATAGGATGAATCTAACTTGTATGAACCTGCATAAAATGAACCTAACCTCTATGAGCCTGCATAGAATGAACCTAACCTCTATGAATCTACATAGAATGAACCTAACCTGTATAAACCTGCATAAAATGAACCTAACCTCTATGAACCTGCATAGAATGAACCTAACCTCTATGCATCTACATAGAATGAATCTAACCTGTATAAACCTGCATAAAATGAACCTAACCTCTATGAACCTGCATAGAATAAACCTAACCTAACCTAAATTGTATGAACCTGTATACAATGAACCTAACCTCTGTGAATTTATAAATAATGATCTAAGCCTATAGTCTATGTATAATAAACCTAACCTGTGTGGACCTGTGTACAATGAACCTAACCTACATGTACCTAATGTACCTAACCTGAGGTACGTGAATCTGAAAGCAATTAACCTAACCTAAATGAACTTGTGAATGAATCGAATCTATAATCTGTACACAGTGAACCTGACCAAGCTGAAATTATAAGTGTTAAAAAATGATCAGTCTATTGAAAGACGTCTTGAACGGTTCCGAAGGACATCAGTCTTCCGCAAATTACCCGAAGAAATTGTTTCCCCTTGAAAAATGCCCTATCGTTGTGAAGCGTATTATCCGCGAGAAAAGAAGAGGAAAAAACTTCCGTGGTTATTAAAGCGCCTACTGCACGCAATAAATAAAAAGAAGGGTAGGGATCTTGAGTCATTAGAGGTAGCTAAGGGAGAGCATCATCAGCAGGTCTGGCATCGAGTCATTAAAGTATCCTTCGATCGATATTGCTAGCGTGAACTGGTTCTGATGACGGTATAACAGCGGCCAAGGTGTTACGTGTATCACGCAACACCTCTTACGACGCTCTCGCATTCTGCGCGGCTTAGAGCAGGAAGGTGGAAGATAGCTCGGCTCTCGTCGACGTTCTTTCGCACCTGACGAAGGTGAAAGGGAGACGAAGAGCATCGAGTGGCTTGTACAACCACTTGTGGCGGTAATAAAGATGGTGATGAATAAAGTATTATACAGTGAAATTAGTGGCTCATGCGGGAGATAAAGATAGGAACAGAATGACTCGGGAATTATCCTGACGACTTGCAAACCTCAGTGTAATTAAACGTACTGCGTTTATCGAAATGATCAAAATTGAGATTTAACTATACTGAAACATGATACGCTTGTAAACAACGTGCAGTAACGTTATAGGTCCTATCTCTGTTTAACTTCACGCAGAGAATTAGATTCATTCGATGCGAATAAAACTTGCAAGTTTTCAACAGAGCTGTAAAAAGACGTCACACGCTCCATTCATTCGAACGTCGTTGGACACCATTGTAAAACTGAAATTACGTCACCGGAACCCGCTGAAAGCCGCCCAATCGAAAGCAGGTAGTGTGTCGGGGGCCCGTTAGCGAGCCAGAAAGTCCCGAAGGAGGGAGAGGAACGCCGAGTAAACAAAAGAGGTGACGGCCCAACGGAGATCCAGCAGAGGGGGCAAAGGCGCTACGTCGCGTCGGTCTTCTAAAACTACCGCGAAAAGAACCTACATTATTTTTCATATAAAAACATTTAAAAACGAAATTAAAGGATACTGTAAAAATGACGAATTCCCATAAACATGCTACTTTGCCAGAGTGTTACGTAGAAAGTCGCGATATCTGGCGGGCTCTACCGTCGTCGCGTCACCACGTGACCGTTTCAAGGCCCATGGTGCCCCATGGAGGGAGAAGTTTCGGCAACTGCGTCACGCCATGCTCGTTCCCTCGAATCGCGCGTTTCGCGAGTGTTCTTGCCCTTCCTCTCCGCTGCTCCTCGAGCTGGGGGATTCCCCTTGCATTTTAATCCCGCTGCTATCCGAGGAAGACGGTATGTTGCGCGTTAGGAATAACCTTCGTTTTACCTTTCTCAGATTGTCCTGTTATGGTGAGATTAATGGAAGTAGGTTCAGCTAAAACCGATTCTGATTTGTGATAAGCAGCTTGCAAATGAGTCGTGAAAATTGAGACCACTTTCACTCGAGTCACGCCGATAAAAGCGCATCCTATCAATTTACAGTTGCATTGTTTCTCACTTGAAACGCAACTTCTGTGTTGTAATCCTATTTCCCAATCGCTCGATTTGCAACTTCAATAGATTGAGCAAACGACACTACCGTAAGTGTCTTTTCATTGTGTTCTGCACGTAGGGAAATTTATTTAAACAAAAAATTACATTTTGAACGTAAGTCCTCACATATCCGTGCAGGACGTCGCAGAAAGCTGAGAAGCTCGATCCAAAGCTAATCAACCCATCATCCTCTGTTACAGATACCTCAAAGCAGCAACGGGTGACGATTCGAATCAGTATGCATCTGGAAGCGAGTTTCGAGGCGCGCGTCAAGATGCGGTAGAAGAAACTCGAAGACGCCAGAAGAAACCGAGTCGTGTCCGTGCGTGATACAGAACATAAATACGCGCGTAGCAGTTTAAAATCGACAGCCATAAGATTAAGAATCACCACAATATCCTAGGAAACTAACCGGTAGAGAGTGAGCCATCTAAAAACCGCAGAGGCTACGCGTCCCAATCGAGTGGCCTCTGACAAACAGAAACCACTGCCTGCCCTAACTGTCCAAGTCAGCCGAGTAACCGTGTCCGGGACACGAACCGTCATCGTATCCGGAACAAAAGTGACCCTACAAACGGCCAACAAGTGATCCCACGAGATCTCCAGGGGTACGTGGACAGTGGTGAGCAGAGGAGCCGTCACGGTGGCCAGCTTAGTGAGCGGCAGCGTAGCGGTGCGTTACGATGAGGCGTCGGGAGTGGTTGGCACGGGGGGTGTCGTGTTGGCAGCCACTTCCAGGTTAGCCACAGCGGATCCAGCCACGTCCAGCATGGACACCAGCGACTCCAGCATGGACACGACGAACGGGGGCTCGAGCACCGCTGTGGCCGGGGTGCCCGGCGTCGGAACGATCGCCTCGGTGGTCGCTGGAGCGGCGTCCTTGACGCTGGTCAAGGCCGAGACGCCGGAACACCTGGCCGGCACGTCGACGACGCCCTCGTCGGTCACCGGACCGGTGACGGCGGCTGCTGGTTTGTTCGCCGGTATCGCGGCCGCCAACAAGAGCGCGAGACCGGACGACTGGCTGTCCACCAATAGTCCCGGCTCTCCGACGGCCACCCTGCAGAGCCAACACGTGGTATACACGACTCCGCAGCAACAGCTGACCGAGTCCCAGCAACAACCGCCTCTGGCCCACTCCAGCCCTCTCGCGCATCAGCAACCATCCAACAGCAACAACGGATACGCCAGTCCCATGAGCACCAGCAGCTACGATCCTTACAGTCCCAACAGTAAAATAGGTAAGTGAGCTTCAGAGTGTGAGACCTTAGGGAAGGACTTCAAGGTTTCGTCCATTTGTACACCTTGACTTTTTGAATCATGACTCTATAAGAGCGTTAAGCTCTGAGCATTAACACGCAAAGGCACATAATCGAGGTCCTTCCCTAGTAACTTCCACTAGGTTCGCAAATAGATGCTATCCGAAGAAAGTTGCGACTTTCACGAACGTTTAAGCGAAAGCTTCAAGTTTCCCTGAAACAGCCTAAAGAACAGGGGAGACATCGCAGTTTTTAATGCTCGTTGAGGATCACGGGGGACGCAGAATCGAGAGGGGACGATCAGGAATTCAGTGCACGCGTTCGCGTTTCTTTCGCTCGACGGCGCAATAGGCGAGAAAAAGAGAGTGAAACGCCGACCGAGCAGCCGGACGTGACGTCACCGGCTACGTTCTCCTCTCACGCGCCCCTCCCCTTTGTCTCTGGTGTCCACTTCCGTCAATCCAAGTGATTGCTTGCACTACTGCCACAGTACAGCGTTCTCGCGTGCTGCGCCGCGATGCACGCGACGCTTCGCGTTCGAGACGCATTTTAATGACGATCTCGAGGGCGCTGCGATCAGCCAGGGGATAACAAAATGGACGTCTTGATCTTTTCTCCCGAACCTTTTCACTGCACAAAATTTTATGTTTCAATGATTTCTTACATTACAAATACCTTTCCATGATTTCTATAAACAAGCACTTTCACAAACACTCGAGTGAAAGTTTCTTTTCGAGGTTAAGCATCGATGTAATTTGTTTGTCTTATTTTTGTTGAACTTTTGAACAGCTGATCTCGTCGTTAATGAGAACCGCTAGGCTGTGTCTCGAAGCGTTATAAAAATAGACCGTGGTGATATATTTTTCTGCTCGACGACATGTGCTAATTGGCTGCTTTTATCAAACAGGGTGCAACTTTTCTTTTCCCCTCGTCTTTTCGCCGTTACGTGTGCGCGCCACCGTTGTCGTTTTATTAGGCTGAATTATCGATCACCACCGTAATAAACTTCCTCTTCGGTAGAAACACTTTTCCACGGTTTTATTGCTGGGATGTAACTGTGGCTGATTCATCGTTTTTGTCGATAAGACACTAATTTCATTGATAAATCCTCGAAAGTTTCACTATCACCGCCTACAATATAATTATTACTAATACTCACTTCCACTGTTCCATTTGGTCACACTTATGTGGGCTATGACATCAATTACGAAACGGTTTCCATTATCGGGGGGTTCTAAGCGGTTTCTGTCACGATATGGGTATTTTCACGGTTGTTACGAGCTGATTGAACCCGCATGTCAGCATCGGTCACGGGCAGATAAGAATATCACTGGCGAAAAGATTTCCATAATGTGTGCGATTTAACTAACTACCTTTAGAAATAGAAACTTGCTTGGATAAATTTAAAATTATTACGCAAACAAAGTAGAAAGAAGTGCACCTATAGCCATGCGAACGATACATAATTCGAAAGCTGATAGGTGTCGAAGATCCAACTCGGATTTTCCATCGGATAATAGCGGGTGGTGCTGCGAATTGCGGCAGGATGCAGATACGGCCTTGAGAACGGCTACGCGAGCGCAACACGCATGGACCTCTCACTTACACACGGTGCTGTGGCGTGTGTTACCCATGAGATTAATACCATCGGATCGAGTAACGTGTATACTGCGCGTTATTTAGAGCCTGCACGCTGCATCACCAGCGTCGCTGTACAAGGGGATCAACTGGGAAATTGGGTATACGTGCTGTGAAGATTCTGCAGCTGCTTTTTCTGCTGGATTTATAGAAATGTCACGATCTAAAAATCTGTAATTATTCCAGTAATATTTGCTATTCTGTAATAAAAATTTCCTGGGTCATACTCGCGGTCCTCATCTTAGTTTGTGGTCGTTGTGCCACATACGTCAAATATTTATCAAATTTCTCTTATAGAAATAATTCTCTCTTATAGAAATAATCGCTATGTTACCTATTGGAAGTATCAAAATCTGGTAGGCACAAGTAGTCCTCATTTTTGAACCTGCTAGTATACCAACCCGAAAACACAAATTAATGTAGAATCAAATGTCAGAGAAGTAGTTGCTTATGTAGTCACATAGAGGTATAGTAAGTACCAAAATGTACCATAAGGCAATACGCATAATCCGCAGACCTTCACGCGTCGCTAACTCGTCGCAGCATGCTACTAATCGTCCTGTGAGATATCGATTCATACGACAGATTAGTGAAACGGTTACGTAAATGCGGCTGCAGCGGCTCGTCCTTTTGCGTGCAGGCGTGTGCGTGTGTAGGCGCAGAGTGCTACGAGAGGCCGCGTGAAACAGCGCTGATGGGACGAGGTTAATGACAATATGTCGGGCTGCCACGGTTCCTCCCACGCACCGGTTGCACTGGCCCATATAATTATTATTCTGACGCGCACACACGCGCGAGACCATTTAATTTTCCATCGCGCTGAACGCGAGCGTTTTTGCGCGGAAAGGTCTGTCCCGGTATCCGGCAATTTCACGCCGTTTATTTCTGCGTCGCAGTCTCTGCTTTCTTCCCTCGCCTCGGATCCATGGTCGTCGTCGCTCTCCTCCTTTTTTTTCTCTTGTTTGTGGCAAGCCTGTTTGTTGATTGTTCGTGAGATTCTGCCTGGTTGGCGCGCGCTTCTTTCTTTTTTATAGGTTAGGTCGATTTCTCAGAGGTCTCCTCGCCAGATTCGTCGCTCTGATTTCGGGATACCTTTGAAAATTTACAGTTGGCTAAACTTGGATCTTGTTAGGGATGCGGAGATATAAGGATATGAGGATCTACAGAAATAAGGATATGAGGATATAAGGATATAAGGATATAGGGATATAGGGATATAGGGATATAGGGATATGGGGATATGGAGATGTAAAGATATGGGGACATAAGGGTATGGAGATATAGGGATATAGGTATATAAGGATATGGACATATAGGGATATAAAGGATATGGAGATATAGGAATATGGAGACACAAGGATATGGGGATATAAGGATCTAGGGATATAAGAATATTGAGATTTTAGATATATGGGGATATAAGGATGTGGGGATATAAGCATATAAGGATAGGAGGATATAAGGACATGGGATATAAGGATATGGAGATTTTAGACATATGGGGATATAAGGTCATGGGATATAAGGATATGGAGATATAAGGATGTGGGGATATAAGGATATGGGGATATAAGGATAGGGGGATATAAGGATATGGAGATATAAGTATGTGGAGATATAAGGATGTGGGGATATAAGGATAGGGGGATATAAGTATGTGGGGATATATGAATGTGGGGATATAGTGATATGCACATATAAGGATATGGGGATATGGAGATATAAGGATATAAGAATATGCGGATCTAGGGACATAAGGCTCCACAAATCCTAGAATTTGTATGTCACATAATCTAGATATTTGGTATATGTAGGAATCGTTAACAATTCACTATTAACTTATGACACATTCAATATAAATTTTCAACTCATCAAGTTTTGTTTATCAATTGTAAATTTATGGTTCCGTATTTATCTACAATGTTTAGAGAGTCGAATAATGTTGAATGAATTCAATAACTGCACTTCACAGTAAAGAATATTATAAGAGAATAAATTCTAAAGGCTATTGTCACGAATGAAGGCTTCACCGTGCAATCTTGAGAACCGGAATTGCACAATGTCCTTCGATGACATTTCCGGCGACCTTCCGCTGCTACTTCCGTCGGGTATCCGCCTCCGGTTTAGAGAACCGGAAGTCACGCTGGAGGTGGCCGTTCGCGAAAGCTCTGGTGGGGCTTTGCATTACCGGGGACCACGCAAATGGAGGTACACGTCTCCAACGCGATGCAACCTCCGGTTTTGATACATTGTCGACAATCTATCGCTCGCAGACAATCTCTGTGGCTGTATACAAACGCACAATTTTAATCGCAAACATCCTTAACACATTCGATCTTGTCTTCGAATTTCACCGAAACGTTTCGGCCATAAATATATTGTTTAAATATTTATAGTCTGAAAAATATTTTCTTCAACAAAGAATGACGACATATAGATTGCCACCCAAATTTCACCCGAGGACACCAAACACGCGCGTCCTTTATGACCGGGGAAAAATTCCATCGCATTTCTCTGCTCTCGTGTTTTTCATTCAATATTCCTGTAAAGAAATCGAATTAGCAACGGAGATAGTTCTCGATCTTATCGTTCAAAAACCTCGCGGATGCTACGGTTAACCTTGAGATCCGACTCGCTGATACAAGACGCCGTGGCGTCATTTCGTAGAAAGATCGTTAAATCAACGGCCGAGACTGGCAAGAAAGCTTGTGCCATAGTAGACTACGCAATTTCAATGCTTCGTACACACACGCATGCCGTATATAGCAACACACCGGCGCACAGACGCGTCGCGTCGATGTGCAACGTGACCGAGAGCATCGGGACGTTCTATATTTACCACGGTTCACTTATCAGTTGCTTATCAACGAGACAGGCGGAGGAGTCGAACGAAATCTCTCTCTTTCTTTCTTGTATTTCAGAACTGATAGAACAAACACTGCGTCTCCCGCTTTCTCCCTTAGCTTCTCCGTCCTCCATCTTTTCCTCCCCGTTTATTTTTATCCTTCTCCGATTCTCTCCGTTCTCTTACGTAACCACGGATCCGTGTTGCAGCCTGTGCTCTCCCCGGTCTTTTTTTCTGCTTTGTGGTTAATCGACACGACAGACGACCGTGTTAGAAGGTGATCACGCGACGTGTTTGTACGCCGGCTGAAAATCGGATCACCTTGTGAACCTGGCCTACAGATGTCGCCCTGCTCGATTGTCATGGGAGACCATTGTTTTCAAAATCGTTTTTTGACCACGCGAAATTTGAGATCATTCATGTAACTACGACTTTTGTTTGGGGGTCATATGGCTTTTTTAGAAGTATCAAATATCTAGTCGCGTGATTTTAGAATAACATACGTTATGTGCGGAATATTTTTCAAATTGCTCTTTCATTGTGACGACCGTGTGCCGGAGATCGACCACGCAGCGATATATAAAGGTTATGTTTACGAGAATATTTCATTTTACCGAGATACCTTTCGCAAAACGTGGAAGGCTTTTAGAAAATTGTAGCTATTTCCTTTGTCGAAGGTATTGATGTTTTTCTTTGTTAGTGTACCTTTGTCCTCGCCAAGAAGGAGCGTCCAGTGTTCTTTATACTGTTGCATTATACATTTCGTTGAAAGCTTCTTGGATTTCTTGCTTATTCCAATGTCGAGTGTTCCTCGGTTTATTAATCTCTTGTTGATATACGTATTTTTGCTTCAACAAATAAGCTACTTCGTTATTTTGATCTCGGATAATTGAATACCATACGATCAAAGAAAGCCGCTACCATTTTTGAAAAATGACCCAGTTGGCAGATTAAAAATTCTTCCAAGAAATGTAGATAGAAAAGAGTGGAATCTAGCAAGATAGTAACTTCTCGCTATCTTGAGAACAAAAAAAAAAGGAATTATCGTCTTTCCACGAGGGCGACAGAGAGACTCGAGGCGTTGATGTAGGTCGTCGGTACGTAATCAGTCAGTCGCTTCGCTTATCAGTAACGTTATCGGCATATCATCTGTACGGGCCTGACCCACATCGCGTGCTCCGCACGACCAATCGAAATTGCAAATCATTTTTTGAATTCGATGTTCGAATCCCTTTTCTTCGCTGTACATTCTGTTTTCTTTTGGACAAGTGTAGGAGGAGCCACTTGTCTACTGCGGATATTCCTTTATATTTTTCTGTGTATTTGGATATTTAGAAATGTTCTCTTTGTTTATGCGATCATGAACATTTTACAGAAGGAGACTTATATGAAGTGGCGTTATAGGTTAAGTTCTTACAGGTTACGTTAGCGATGCTTCAGATTATTCGATATCTTTTATCGGTGACTTGCAGGGATTTGATTCATTGCTGACCAACATCAGAAATAAAATGTTATGAAACTTTAATCGATTACGTTATAAATTTTGTATAATACATATAATTTTATCAGCGGAACGTTCGAAAATGTCATACGGTTCTCATGGAACGCATTGTTCTGAAACTTTTCCAGGGAGTAAAAACGACTTGGGATTGCTCGTAAAGTAAATTACACCGCCGCGAATCGTGTTTCGACCGTTCACGGTGATTTATGATCGCGGTGATCGCGTTTGGGTCGATCCTGCCGGTTTCGATCGAATTTTCGAGACTGCCTTCCACCACGCTGCCAGCTATTTTCGTTGTAAATCACGATTACGGCTCGATCGATATCTCGAAACGAGCAGAAAGGCTTTCCAGGTTGTGGAACACCGATCGGTCTATTTTCTAGCGAGTTAGACGCGGAAACACGCAAGGTCCTGTGCTTCCGGAAGTGGCCACTTCGGAGGCGGGCGATAGACTGAGTTCCTGTTGCGAACTCGACCTATCGTTCTAACACTAAAAAGTTGGTGATTTTAGGTTTTCAGAGATACTCGAATATTATGCGGTACTAATATGCACTGCAACACCGATATTCGTATATATCGTAGATCACATAGTAATTTAGCTGATATTCGCATATGTCCTAGAGATATCACATAGTAATTTGAGAGATATCTATTGATCGTTAAAGAGTATAAATTGTTTACCGCAAAACAGGTGTTTGGTAGAAGCGGAGTCGATGACCAACACGAGGTTGGCGAATTTAGGTCGCGATATCAGGCTGTTTCGAGGTGCGGGCGCCAGGACGTACTTTACCTTACATAGCTCGTTCTTATCACGATCCATGTTATCACGGTCAGATAAGGGACTCACGCTCGCAACTCACTTGCCAGGTAGCCGATTACATTTGCAATTTTCGCGAGGGTGCAATTCTAGATCGCACGATCTGCTAAAAGCTCTTGTAAACCATTCCCTTTCTCCTTAATCGCGTTAAACGGAATTATTCGTTCGAACAATTTTTTGTGCGTAAAAATGAAATGAGTAGCCTGAAGCTGAATATTGAGGCAGTCGGCAATTTTCTTGTTTATTGGCGACCGCTGGAACGATTTGATCGAGGGTTATATTTTTGTCTCCTCTCTCAAGTACTACTTTCGATGCAAATTCTCCCGTCGCTACGAACTCGTAACTTTTGAGAAATGTGACCTTTATAAACTCTGAAATCTCATTACCTTTCATGTATGAATTGCGAATTTGTTTCAGTGAAATATACCCTCTTATTCCAATCATAACTTCTTCCACTGGCCATTTATATTATAAGCAGCAATATATCCTCTTGTAATTAATTTAAGTAGATCCTCAAAAAATCTTCTATATTTTTAATTTCGAAATTTTTTAATTCTCTCTCTGGTCAAAAGTCTCCATTATAATGCGTGTACGAGTTTACACTCTCCTGTAATTATGAAATTCAAGCGTAAATGAAAAGGAAAGAGCGTTGAGTTTGCATCGAAGTGGAGCATTCATTTAGCGGAAACGTGGCTTAATTTTTGTAATTATTCCGCTTAAAAATGCAATGACTCTCGGTATTCATAAATCGAGCTTTGCCGCGCCATCTTTGAACGTTCCACAAAGCTACAAGTAGTTTGTACTTCACGAGAAAGGTAGCGCCACCGCTACCATTTCGATTGGCGCCCGTTGAAAAGTGAAGTGACGCCGCACGACTGTGAAAAGTGTGAGGAAAAAGGCAATAAATAATTAACAACGAAGTGTCACGAGATTCCATCGATCGTTTCTCGGCGATATTCTTGCAACGAACCAGGTAAAATATTCATTCGTTGTGTATTTGCATGGGACTTTAAATAGCGATCAGTGACCGGTCTCTGACGCCGTTAACACGCGGTAGCTTTCTAACCTAATGAGATCTAAATGATTCTGCATAAATGAACGTCATGGAAATTCAGGATTGATATGCTAATTAGCTAATGATACCAAGTCAATCAAAACATTTTGCGGTGGTTGCTTGATTGGGGAAATCATATTACGATTCGTGGAGAACGAATTCAGATATTTGACAGCAAATGGCGCGCAAATTTGAAACGCGCTTCGCTTTTTTATACCGGCACACGGATTTCAATGTAAAATTCTGAAATTTTATCAGACTAAATTATTTGTGATCTCGTTTGGTTTCAAATATTAATTTTACTAATTTGTAGTTAACGGTGCTGTAATTTAGCTATTGGGAGAATCATTTTATTAAGATTTATAGTTGGTAGACATTTTTGAATTTTAGTTACATATTAAATTTGTGCAATTTTCTTGGAAATAATTGTTCGGTACATCGCTTGTAGTTTTATATTGCTTTAAAACTATTACATAAGTTTATATAGTAGTAATTTATCTTGAAATCAGTATTGAATAACATTATGCCATCGATAATTTGATTATGGGAGAACAATATTATTACATTTTATAACTTTTATAGTTGACAGAAGTTTTTATACCATTTGACACATTTTGAGCGCTAGATAATTCTTTTAAGAACTAATTTTGAGTGAATCTAGTATATAACTCTTATATACTCTCTTTTATTAAACAAGATTTATTTAAAACATTTATTGATACATCTATGTAAAAGTTCTTACATCACCCAGATGTATATATAGATTTGTACCTGCAACTGTTTTATGAAGAGCAATAATTGCATTCAAATGAAAGCTATTAATTTAATTACATATTTACGTAAGGTACGATACTACCATCGTATGTAAATATATTGAACTATTAAACCCGAAGACATTATTTATATTAACTTATTAAATGCACTATTATTTCCTTAAAATACTTCTACTACTTTATTCAATCTCCAAGAATACATTGAACATAAGAATTTATAACTACGGTAACTTCATATCTGTTTGTCGTACGATGCATTTTATTACATGTATTTTACTGTGTACATTTTATTGTACATATTTTACAATTCACCTTTTATTATACAAATTTCAAAAAGTTCTTTCATAGCACAGTACTAACTTAAGAATTTCAAACATATTTTACAATTCAGTGAATGAAAATACAAACATCAGGTTATGCATTCACAAATGCTAGTATATCTTCCAGAAATACTGAGAAATTTATTGTTGTATGTAATTGACCACAATTAGAGGCAGTTATACAAATAGAGGTCTGCATTTTTAAGCAGTTTCAGTTTCTGCAGTGAAGCGTACATAGGCTTGAGTTGTTATATGTAACTCTGGAACATTAGATGGGTAGGAATGGGAAGAGGAATCCTCGGTTTACGAGGACACGAGGACGCTAGCAAGGAATGGCGTTTACTTGGCGCACTCGCTCGACCAGTTTTTACTGTCCGCTTTGGTCCGCCTCGCGGATTCGCTTGGTCGTGGTATAGGGAATCGATTTTTAGACGGGTAGAATGTTTCAAGCAGGTAGAACAAAAGAGTTCCCTATGAAAGACGGTATATTTTTCAAGAAAATGGACTTGGGAATTTTAGGAATATTTCCTGTTTAAATACAGTAGTGGTGATGGTAGTAGTAGTTTGATAATATTTCAGTTATTAGCGTATAAAAATAGTATGTAGCCTTAGACTATAGCAGTATACATATTAAAATAGTTTAGTATTACACAACTATTGGACTAAACTATGTTGATGTAGCACTACATCAAGTATTAATATACAGCGTCACGATATACGAAGGTCGTAAACTCTTCGTGACATAGTGAGATCATAAACCCTTGATATAGTGAGATCGTAAATTCTTCAGTGGCCATATTAAGGCTACACGATTTTCCACTAGCATGATGAAAGAAGACATTGACAGAAAAAGGTGTGCCATATAATGAGTTTAACACGTTCGATCGTGTAATATTACATTTCCAGATGATGGTCTACACCTGTTACCTTGAAATCGAACTCGTTAACGATCCATAACTATGAAGCTAAACTTGCTAATACTTAGTGTGTTTGTGTCTGTTAATGTGTGGAAGATCAGTATCACTTTTGATTCAGCATGTAATGTATTCATTGGACGAAAGATGACGAACTGAGGAAGCGACGAGAGAATGTCAGGGTGATAAATAAATTGGCATCTTAATGAAGAAATACCATTCTTCTGCAATCACGACAGTTTCAAACATTTCTGAGCAGAAGAGTGACGAGGATTGCATAATGTCATCGTACGCGTAAAAATGCGACGGATGATAAATTATATTGGACGACGATCAGATTATAGTTTACTTTTATAGAACTTCGCGTGATTTTATAGCAGTCGTCAAGATGTTCCTACATTTTTTTTTAAGAATAATTCTCGAGTTTTTTATCAAAGTTTGTGTTTACGAGGCAATCAATTTTAAGAGTAATTCCACTGCAAAAAAAGAGTAAGTGTCACATGTGTGTGTTAATTTGCAATCCTAAAATGTGATACAATTACGGAGTGCATGGCAGTGTTCATATGTGAATGTGTCCCTGTGATCCCTCCTAATGGGAACCTTGTCCTGTCCATAGTTCAGTGCTCCCATGGGGACATTGATACTAATGACTTTTACATTTGTTATAAAACAAATAGGTGGCTGGATGAACTTATTGCAACTCTATGTGATCTTGTGATGTCAGTGAATTTGAATGTCTCTGAATGCAGTTCAATATTCTCCATCTAGAGGATATTGATGCTTTCAGTCAAGCTGCTAAAATGGTGTATTTGTCGCAAACATAAAGTGTGATTCTCTGATCAACGATTTGTGAACGTGCGAGATTTCTGAAGCTTCTGGACCTTGAACGAACGTGTGTGTTTTATGGGACCTTAATATTTTCGGTAGGTAATTCTACATTATCTAACTACATTAGGTGTTCTTAAATGTAGTTAGAATTATATGTGACTTTCAATGATTTGCGAATAAGGGGCTTTTTAAAAGAGTCTGTAGCCAACTGTATTGATCTTACATTTCACATTGAAGCAAATTCGCGATGGTGAATGTGTGAGGAGCGATCACACCGCTGACACGTAGCGAAGAAAAAAAGGAGGCGGAAGTACTCAAGGACTAGTGATCATTAGGTGGCTCCCGCGTCGTCAAACATGGAGGGAGATCGTGATCCCGTGTACATAGCCGCGGATAATCGAGTTCTGGAGTATCACGATTTCGTAAACCTGTTCGAATTTCCTCGTGTGTTCCTTTCGCAACCTAACTGGTTTTGCAATCTTATTGTCGAAACTGTGGGTCCCTCTCTCTAAAGTTTCTCCACCTTGTTTTTACCCGGATCGCGAAGAAACGCCATTTTTTAAAACGTATTGTTCAACGCGTAGCCGCGAAGACGCAGGTACAATTACGCTATTTCAATTAAAATTAAAATCAAATGGAAGCCCAACTCGAGGATTGAATTTCCGTAAGAATGATGAAATATAAAAATGGTTAAGTGAGAGTTTGGTAAGAATACCCAGGTAAATTGAATGGTGCCGGTTGTGGAAGACACTTCGTGAAAGGAAAACAGTTTGAAGCAGACTTAAGACCCATTCTCACGAAACAGTTTGCTGTCGCGACAGAGCAAACACACTGGTGTAGTCTCGGTACGAGAGCAGCTAATTGCGTTTTTCCCTGGCTAGGCAACAGTTCCCTCCGAGTTTACAATCGCTTGTAAACAGAACTGTAAAGCGAAGAATTAGCGTGAACGCGTCAGGGAGGTTGGGTTCCCTCGGAAAAAGCGGGGTTTTCTTTTTGAAACCTTGACATAGCTTAAATAGTAATATTTATAATATTTGTATTTTGGGTCATCACACTGTTAAAAAAAGTTTGTACTCGTTCAGTTGTATCTCAGAACAGCTGTCGCTGTCTTCGCAGCAAGTAGATATCCTTGAAGTAAAACATCGTCACTTCTCTTTCCGTGATATTCGAACACGTTTTCTGACATTGACCGTTCCGTTGATTCGGAGAGAACAATGAACGTTTTCATAACTTCCTACACAACTTAAGGGATATTCCCGTTTGACTGATTAATTTGTAAAGAATTATAAAAAATTTGTAACTTCTGCGTTGCATAAAATACATTGTGCTAAAGGTTCATCACCCTAGAGGAATATTAACAGAATTTATAGAACTGTGTTAAGGAACACCTGTAGCAGAACACTACACCACTTATGACACCACAGATTTTCCCTTCCATAGTAATACTTTTCCGAATGCAAAAACTTCATGTACATATTATAACATATCAACGATTAACACGTTCAGTACCAGGAGCAACCGCAGCTCTCAGGATTAAAAAACACTCGATAAAAAGCGCACAATGTTCTGATACTTTCCTTCTCACTCCAGTCTGCACCTTCGGTACTAAACGTGTTAAGAGTTCTCCGGCACAATCTCATCTGCACCATCATCTCAGCACCTAGTAATTCAGCTGCCTACACCTGATTGGATCATCAAACCAGAACGTAAACAACGGAACTTAAACACGGATATTATATACAGTAATCCCCGTTTGTTATTTGATTCTTTATCTCGGTTATCATTTTGTCAAATGTCCCCTCGGCCATTGTTGCAATGCATTTAACCTCCCAAGACTCATTATACGGACTTGATCCGTCAAATGTTAACAGGGAATTATTGTATACAATATTCTTCGTACTTCATCAACTTTTGACTCCTGAAGAAGCTTCCTGCAGTGTCGACCGATCGTCCAGACCATTTTCCTGATGGTTCCTGAAAACTTGAACTCCCAAGTAACTCTGTAAACATTCAATAAAATTACTTATACAAATTGAGAGTAGTTTAAACACCAGATTTGTAAGCTTCGTAATAAATCCACGAAGGTACCTAAACGCGTGCGAGACTCGTTTTACTCGGAGGATTTGGCGAAATATTCACAGGCGTGTTTTGTAGCTGCGTCGATATGACAGGTACAACTGGTACTTTTATTTTCCCATAAACGAGACACCCTCGAGTGCATTATTTTTATCCACACACCGTAGCAGAAACAAGCGCGCTGCGTTTTGCCATTGTGCGAAGTGCAGCGCGTGAGAAAACGGCCGCGAAGAGGCAGGCAGGTTGGATTCAGCGAATTCCAAAGATTCGCACGATAAGTGTCGTAGGCCCCTTGATACCGTAGCACCACAGAATCGGTTCAGCCATTTTCTTGGCAAACCTCTGAGCGCCGCATTCCGACATGGCCGTGTGAAAATCCGCGATTTCTCGTCCGCAAGCCATTACGTGGGGCTCGGCAGGAAAAAGGAGATCGAATCGACCAAAAGCGGCGAGGGTAATCCCACTGAAAATGCTGATACTCGACTAGATACCCCATAGAAAAGAAGGGGGATCTACATTTCCGTGTAGATGCACAAATATACATATAATCGACCTTTAAGTTATATCCAGTCCTTTACCTGTAAGGATAATTCTATGTCAGATATAAAGCTGTTAAAAAATATTACCTGGGTACTCGATTGATAGGACCAAAAACTTAGCTGTGTAAAATGCTATAAAAACGCCAGGTTTCCCTCGCGAATAGTACCAGGCGTAGGCGCGCGTGTGTGTGCGGTATTAGAGTGAGGAATGTAGGTGAGCCTGTGAGTGCAGCGAGCACGTTACGCGAGCTACGTAACATAGCCACGAGTGTGGGAAAGTGAGGAAGCTGGCCTCGAACTCAGACCTCAACCTTCTCTTCTAGCTGCAACCTCGTTCCTCCTTTTTCCGCCGGTCTATCTGGCCGGCCCCTCTCCTTTCGAGTTACCAAGCAGAACTGTCTGCCCTCTCTCGTAGTTACGTGGCACGGTGCAGTTGCCGCACACACACACACGCTCGTCTGGAGTGCAATGATTTTCCATGATTGACGGCTTGAGGTTAAATCGAGGTTCTCTGCGGGGATTCTGAAGTTACGGGTAAATTTTGAACGCTGTGAAACACGCTGCGGGATCGATAAAGATTTTAATGTATCGAATACCATAGGAGTCATAGGTGATCCGTGGTGAAACATCCACTGGAATCCTTCCGTTAAACTTTTAATGAAATTCTCGATTGTGGGCACTTTTCAATAACAGGTATTGTTCGGGGCAACAATAGCTTTTGTTAAATTCAAAATTCAATTTTTCAATGTGTTGTTGGAAGTTCATAAAAACAATAGAATTTCATTTCGGAGGGAGCTGTCCCGAACGGAAGGGTAATAAATTTATCCGGCCGGAGAAAACATTCTTCACTGAGAAACATTATACGTCATACCCATTGTACGAGTCACACGTGAAAATTTGTTTGCTGAAATACGCCATGCCGGGTTTTGGGTCAAGGTCGTAAATCTCAAATTGGTCACAGCTTCCATTATGTCGGATCAAAATTAGGTTACCGGTATCTCCCCATGAAATTTATTATCCGGGCTGGAAAAAATATTTTCAGCTTGTCACGAACGATGAGCACACTTTGAATAATAGTAACTTCAAACTGAAAAGAAATATGATGAAGTACTAGTATCATGCAAACTAGTAACTTCAATCTCGTAGGTAGTCGAATTCTTGGTTTTCTTTCTTTGCCTGTGGCAGGCCTGTCGTTGGAGAAAGAAAATGGTTTCTTTCCTTTCTTGTCTTCCTTCCAGACCCTGCGTCATTCGACTACCTACTTACACGGTCCTGACTTGCATAGTGTAAACGCGGCCTAATGAATGAGGTACCAAAAAGTCTGGAGGGTCCTTGAACCATAAGGCTATTGCCTTCACGAGTTCATCATCTATGGTTTATTACAATGTTAATTTTCATGATTTTGATGTGTTAAGTCTAAGATAAGTCGAGAAGTCCTTGTGTTTCGTTTGTCTGGACGGTGTCGAAGCGTCGCCACATTCCCGGGAAACTGGGATAACTGGGTCATAGCCAGATATCGACATATTTCAGCTTCCCGCCACGCCTCGACCCACCTGGTCCACTCTACCCTCGAGAATTCGGTTACAAGGTATCCTTTCGTTCTTCCGTGCTGAACGATGCAGAATTTGCCATCCTCATTTCGGAAGCACCGGACAATCCGTTTTCGAATTCCGATAAAGGCTTCTGAGGACAATAGAAGCCTTTGTCGGAATTGAAACAATTGAAAACGATGAAAATTGGATTTCGCTTGAATCCCGCTGTCTTCCAACAATTTCAGGTACAATCTGACTTCAACTTCTCTGACAGATAAAATACAAATTCTCTAATTGACCCTTGTGATAACTATCAAAGTCATTTTTATTTGTTACCTTTCAACACACGATATTCGGACCTTAATGTAAAGGTCCATCGAAATTTTAGAAAGTATAAAAAATCAGGTAGATCTCTTAAAACGGTCTATAAATGCAGAGGAGGCATCTCACCATGTAAGGGACTATCAATCGAGGCATCCTAACCGGTCACTTGTAAAGGCCAACCATGACGCGTGTCGTGGACCCCGTCCCTTAAAGGTTACACATTTTACACCTTGTAAATTGACGTGCACATTGATGTTAACTGAATCTACGTCAGAATCTCCGCGACGGAAGTAACGTTCACGATTCGAAAGGTCAAAGAAGCAACAAATTCTATACGACCTTGCCAGGGTTCATCTTTCGAGCGGCAGCATTTTCCGTTTTTTCCATCCACATGTTCGAGTAACAGGTACAGCCTGGTGAAGTGGATAAAATCGATAAAAAGTGTGTACATGACTGCAACGGTAAATTGCAATTAAGCACTGAACTTAAATTTCAGAAGGGAAACTCGTACTTTTAAAAAATATGTGGTATGAATTTTATGAAATTTGAAGTCGTTCAAAATGTCTGAGCACCTTCAAAGGTAGACGTTTCGATCTAATTTGTTACGGGCTGTAAATTGCAATGCTGTAAAGTTACGTAGTAACGCGAATTGAACAAGACATCAAAGCGTTGAAAATTAGAATTGGAAAGTTCCAGGGTTCCAGGAGGTTATGGTTAAGTGGCGTTAGATAGCGCTGCAGGCTTCACCGAGCGCGTCGTCCTTTCGCTGTCGTCACAGCCTGGTATTAACGTGTTGCTTTCGTCACCGGTGCCCTATTTTCCCCATTTCCCCCAGTGGAAACTGCAAACTGTTGTAAAGTATGCAACCTTGACCCGATCCGTGCGATCTCCAGCACGCGTCATGGCTGGCCTTTACGCGTGACGTATTAGGTCAGTGATGCTTCTAATGATCCAGCTTTTACCTTTTCTTTGCTCCTTTCTTCGTTCTTGCCTCGATTTCACGTATTTCTACAAACCATCCGTTTAAACTGTTGCGCACTGGATCAAGTTAATCCAATTAATTATTCTTACATATAATTTTTTAGATTCTAGACATATGTTCTACTTGATGAGTTTAAAGGGTCTTGCTTTGAGATCTTTCTTCGAGAGGTTAGTTTCATCCGAGTGTTTTTAAGGAATGTGGAACGTAACGGTGCTGTCATCAAAATTAGATAGCTAAATTGTCTTTAGGACGCAATTTCCGGGTGTGGAACATAGGGCCAATGACCATGACCCGACCTGACCTGATCACTCGTGACCGCCATTCTGGCCATCTTGCGTTCATCGCACAGGTCAGTGTAGCTCTTTCACGCTTTACTGCTTCTCTTCTAATTTTTTCTTTATACTTGTCTCAATGGTATCATTACTTTGGTTTTGACCAAGTTTCAAATTATAATTCAGTACGTAATTGAGAAGTAAATTTATGGAATTCACCTTGGCATGTTCGCGATCGAAACCTAGTCGAACGAGTCTTATAAGGAAACAATTATTCAAAATATTGAAATTACCACTGAGAACGGCTGTTAGAAAGCGAATGCGGTTTTCCCTCTTCGTAAAGAAACAGAAAAATGTTTCCAGGAAGCAACAGCCTTGTTATTACTCCTTTATTACCGTGCTCGTGTAAACAATCTTTAATATCCCCCTGCACGACGGATATCGTAGTTCCATTTGAAACTGTGAGAACCCTCGTTGTCGCGGCGATTACACTGATAATAATAATGATAAAAACAATAAGGTCTCGTAGCACGATTATTATTTCTCATCTGTCTGATATAATCGTGGAAGACGGCGGGTAAAAAATACACTGTGGGCAAGGTTATAATTAAGCAGGATAAAAATGTGCTAGCTCAAAAGAAAACAAAATCGGAACCCAGTGACGTCATTGGGTGCGCCTCTAATGGGCCTTGAATTTTTTCTTGCCGATAATTATGGATCTGACGCCTTTGAATTTGTGAAATTTTTCGATTAACAACTTTACAAAAATTATTGCAGAAATGCTGGTTTTTGGGTACTTTGAGATGGTACATCTTCATGTGAGGTACTTTTGTGGATATGAAATCTGGGGATGTGTAGTAGGGTGAAATAGAAAATCTCCATTTTGTTGATGAGACAAGGGAGTGAGGAGTTGAGAATATGTGGAATTGAATATTATGAGGACTTGCGAATGTGGACACTAAGGAATATGTGGATCTGGAAATTATGAAGACTTAGAGAGACATGAGGACTTGCGAATGTGGACACTAAGGAATATGTGGACCTGGACATTATGAAGGCTTAGAGAAACATGAGAACTTGCGAATGTGGACACTAAGGAATATGTGGACCTGGACATTATGAAGACTTAGAGACACATAAGTACTTGCGAATGTGGACACTAAGGAATATGTGGACCTGGACATTATGAAGGCTTAGAGAGACATAAGGACTTACGAATGTGGACACTAAGGAATATGTGGACCTGGAAATTATGAAGGCTTAGAGAAACATGAGGACTTGCGAATGTGGACACTAAGGAATATGTGGACCTGGAAATTATGAAGGCTTAGAGAGACATGAGGACTTGTGAATGTGGACACTAAGGAATATAGGGACTTGGTAACTAGTCCACATTTCTGAATGTCTGAACCAACTATACGAAAGCTTTGCGTCACTTTCCAGACCAACTCAAGAATATGTTAACTACAAGTGCAAACGAAGTTAATTAATAAATAACCAGCATTATGTCAAGAATATAGAATGCCGAAGCTAGGATCTAGGTCCTTAGCTTTAGTCTAATAACTGCCATTTGGAACTAGCCTTTTTCCCGTAATACCATATTTTTGGAGGCCTACGTCACTGTACCGTTGCATAGTTGTGCAACGAGATGGGATAAATTCGTCATCCCATATGTTTGTGGTACCGTCATCTTCATCGCCCACATTCGACCTTCAACGGTGCAGAATTCATTCTCTTGTGCATTTGTATTGATAATCTTTCAAGCACCAGATATCCCATTTACACAATAACCAATCTGTTGAAATTTGAGCAACCGTATTCGTCTCAAGAAATTTTATGTCAGAACAGAGAGAGTTTTGTTTCAATTTAATCTTCGTGTTGTAACCTTGAGACGTATTTTTCTTATACCAAAATGTCTTGTCCACTGCTCTCGAAAGACGCGTAGAAGCAAAATTATGCGCAGCATCTGGTCCGATTAGCGCCTCGCTGCAGTTCTATATATCTGGTGTCCAATAAATCCAGTGTGAGAAACATTCTTATGTGGACACTTTACAGAATTGGAAATTTTATCTGGTAATTTCCTAGTTAATCCTCTCTATTAAGGATAACTACAGTTGATCAGTGAACATAAATTTGAGAACGATGATCAGATTGCAACAAAAGGCACCTTGCGACAGAAGACACTTAAAATAAATTTTTGCAGAGTATTATGCTTGAAAGTGAAGAAATCAAGGTGGATATTTTTCTGACGTTTGTTATTTTTCGACCACCCGGTGTGCAAGGCTTAACGAGCAACGTCATCGCGTCGATTGGTGATCAGGGTCGTGTATTAGCATGCTCGGGTGTGCCTTCCGCGCCCACGCTGCCGGCCTTGGGCGTTCTCCGTGAGAAACACAGAGGGATGAGGAGGAGCGACGAGATGTCAAGGAAGGAATGCTAAACGCGGAATGCAGGTCGCGCCACTGCGAATCCTTCTGGCTGAAACCACGTGGTGTGTTGGATAATTGCTGGTTCGATCGCAAAAAGCCCCGGGAAATGTCCCAACTGCCGTTGGTCCTCAGTACGGAGCTACAGGATGAAATGTCATGGGTCGAACATCTGTTGCGATCATAGCTTCTAACTTTCTTACCTGCGTCTTAGCATCTCTATCGATACATCACGTTGGGATAATTAAAATGGTACTAATTTTAAATGAAACGCTTAAGTTTTATGGAGATTACGAAACACTCGACTTTGATGTATTTCTAGAAATTATATTCAACTGTAAATCACTAGTTTATTGGATAGGCGGTTGTAAACATAGACCCGATTGCAATTTGGCAACAATAGCCTAATAAATCATTCTTAAGACCCTCGGATGAATGAATGATTCGAAGTCCATATTCATTGAGATAGTATAAAGTGTTATTGAACGAGGTTAGTATAACAAACTGTTCCGAGCATCGTAATCTTACGTCATCTTGGGCCTTAATGTGGCACCTAGGTAGAACAGTTGTTAATACAGAGGTACAATAACCTAAGAAATGAACATCCTAGTAATCTAATAACCCCAATAGCCCGATCAGAATCAAGTTTCCAAACAGGATGCTTTTGAATCAATTCAGACCGGGCGCTTCTATTCAGCCAGAAGTCAACGACAGTGAATAAAGGATCACGTGTCCCAGGTCGATGGCGCGCATTCATATCGTCGACAAAAAAGAATATCTACCTGGTACAGGTGAAACCTAGGTCTCGAAAGGGAAAAACCGAGACGAACTCGAAGAAAGGAGGATCACTGAGCTAACGGTAACGAGTCGTGCGAGAGGAAAGTTCGCTCAACTTCGACCAGTTTCCTTAATAAATACCGAGAAGGCCTTAGGAAACACCTACAAATTTACCCAGTTCTGTTTACTTTCAACCCTTTACACTAGCGGGTATTGACACACATTCAGCAAACGGTACTTCCGGCGTGATTGGAAATATGGGAGGTCAGGGATCGATTCGAAAATATTTTAGATCCGTTAGATTACTTCAGAAGGATAATTACTAGGACGGATAAAATTACTTAGAAGGATAATTACCAGGAATATTTATAAAATTATAAGCTTGATAAATTTTTGTGAAACCGTTTCAAAGGATTTTTCGTGGAATGGTTCGCATTTTTGATCTTGAAAGGATGCAAGTAATCTAATCTCCCCTGGAATGTCACGGTTGCCCGTCTTTCCTCAGGTATACGACTTTAGGCCATTCCAACTCGCTGCGAACACGAATTCTACAAAAATAGAATGCCTAAGTATCGCGAGTTAACACCCGGCCCAAGGTCGTAAAATGATCGAAATGGAATTTTTTCTTCTCGAAAAAAGATCACAAATATTTCCAACAGAACTTCTTTTACAATCTTCTTACATTAAATCTACCATCCCTTAAAGTATTTGACCACTTTTAATTAATTATAATTTTTATTATTCAAAATTTTTCGAGAGCTTCAGCGAAAGTTCACACGGCGTTGTTCCTTGAATTAGGCTCTCCCTTGTTCCAGAAGAGGGGGAAGAGGGTTCTCTATTTCCTGGTCACGTAGAGAATGAGGTTCTTTTCTGGCCAAGCGGCAGACGCGAAAGAGGGATGACTGACAAAGCAGAAATCCGCGTGAGACGCTTCACGAGCGTGAGAGAAATTACCAATTAACCATCCGTGACGGCCAATTAAAAGTTGTATTTCTTTTTCTAAACCTGATTGCCCAGAAATCAATGTAACTCCTAAGTATCGCAAGGTTAGAGCACCAAAAACATAACCTAATCTTAACTTTTACAATTTAAAAATTTTAAAACTGCCAAACAAAAGTAATAGTTAATAAAAATAACTGAATTGTTCCCGTAAATGGAAACTGAATATTTGATAAAAAAGGCAGGATCGATTTGTGTTCTCAAAATGGCCACTCAAATCGAGTTTACCTGCTCGCGTGTGAAGGCAAGCTTTTGTTCTGAAAACGCGTCAGACGGTTTTTTTGTCCGTCCAGGGGTCGTTGCAGCAATTAGAGCATTTTTGTTATGGTAATTTCGAGACGGACTTGCAAGCCGACAGAAGGTCCTTCGACAAAAGACGCATTGCCGGGATTATTTGCATTTTTCGCGAATACCACGTGAGAGAAACTTGCTTCTTTCTTCTCCTGGCCTTTTTGCGGACCATCTGAAAGGATCATTTGTTCGATGGGTTTCGATTTTAAAAAGCCGTATGCTGATCGAAATTTGTTAAATTCAATTTGGAATTTTAAACTCGAGTATTGTCTCGGAACGAGTGAGAACCACTGTGTCTTGGAGAAAATGGCGATGACAGTGTGAGAGTTTTACATAATCGATTAAAGTTTTTATCTTCTCCTTTCTTGTTGTTTTAGGTGAGTACCCTTCTGAATCATCGTCACGGTAGCAAATAGGGTGAGTCTTCAATTCTTCGTTATTCGGGAAGATTCCGAGTGTAATTTTACTTTTCAAAACCCATTCTCATATTTGCATTTTAAATTCCCACAAGATTAAACGAAATCAAAATTACATTTTAAAATGTATCCATAATTCGAGTAAAATTAAATAATCAGTGAACATAGCGAAGGAAAAAAGTGGGAGGCAGAATAGAGCGAGGGTGGTGATGTAGAAAGACGAAAATAGAAATAGAAACGAGCCCTGATGCGTGGCCGAGACCTCGTGGTGTTCAACGAAGCTTCACTTCATTCTGTAATCGTGTCCGGTTTCCTCTTGCGTTGCCGACCGAACATCAGAGACACCGACAGACTGCTGTCTGCGTTTCAGAAGCGTAGATTACCGACAGGAATAATAACAATCATAAAACGAAACCATTTCACGCGATGTCGACTCGACGTCCAAACAAAGATGGCGGCGCATTATCTTCAACGTTCTTACATTCGTTTTGCATTCGTATCTCTTTCGCTTAAATTTTTATCTCTTCCGCTTGAAAATGTCGGATATTAGATTGCGCTTATTTTGCTGTTAGAACTTTACATTTACTGTTAGAACATCTCGAAGGAAGTTGATCGAAGTACGAAAAGTCGCGCGTGCAAGAAGAGGAGCGACCAGGCGATTGTTCAAGGCCGTTCGGCGCATGTGCAACCGATCAACTCACGTTTTCTTTTGTCATCGCGTTCCCTCTTTTTCGAACTCGTCGCTCTTCCACGGAATTACTCACTCGACCGGTATTTTTACCAGTCATTCCGACTCGCTGCCTGGTTCGCGTGTTCTGCTGGTCGACAAACGATCGCAACTGGATTTTATAGAAGCTTCGTTTCAAATTTATTCCCATAAAAATATCACGAATATAGGGACATTCAGAGGTATCTGGGAAAAAACGCAGGCTAAATTTTTGACTGCAGTTTCTCAGACCAAAAGAGTAACAGCTTCTGTAATTAGTTCTCAAGATCACTAATCCCGTGTAATTAAAACTTCGATTAGAATTAATACATCCTTGAGATACCTGTTGAAACATACTATTCCGTTTGAAAATTGATGCGCTCATCGAGATCTATTTCGTAAACTCTGCATCACTCCTTTCAAAATAATTTAATGAATTGTCAAAGTTGAAAGTCGCTACGAAGAATATTCGCGATTAGTCATAGAATATAATCGGAGGTTCTCGCTAATGATCGTTTACGCTCGTGTCTTGAAACGAGGCTTGATTACACGAGGATTCGGTGTGGATGTACACAATACGTAATTGCGGAGGCACGAGGATGTGGTAGGCTCAGCGGTCAGGGACTCTGTCGCTCTTTTTCCTGGATTTCCTTTTCGCTGAACTTCGTCTTAACGTTTGACGTCCACAGAACGTTAAACCTAATTTTTCAAGGACATGAATATTTTGAGATATTTTACACATGTATGGAACAGGTCTTTACGTTAGGCATATTGCGTCTTATTACACATTTCGTACTATACTTATCTGCGATGACTACACTTTCTTGGCACGTGACATATGAGTCAAAAGTGACCTACTATTAACTGGACCATGGTTACACTTGTTAATCACATTAATAGTAGAATTCTCCGAATCGTTCAAAAGGAAATTGTGAAACGTCTAGAACAAATTTTCGTAAAAAACCGTAAGAGCTGTACGACTGCAGAACGAGGCAAGAACCCGTTGCCTAAATGCAAAACAACACGTGTGCCTGTAAAGAAGCCACGCAAGTTTCGTGGAAGGATATGGGGAAGTCCCGTATCGGCCATGACAAAAGCGTGGCTGTTCGACTAGAGCCACCTGAAGACGGGCCAAGGTCGACATAGGCCAGACAGGGTGGAGGGTCGCGGGGAATAAAGGGGAGCGAAGGAAGCGGAACAGAGCAGCTGTCCCGTTTCCAGAATCGCGAGGGCGCGTGCGCGCCGTTTCTGGAATGGCTGGGGGTCATCCGTGCAATTCGTCCAAGGATCACAGGTAGACCCACCGGGGTCGGCGTAAACGGAAATCCAGCCCTAACCTCGATTCAGAGGCCCGTGGCGAGGCACACCTGACCCGGATCAACCTAGAACCGAGCCGGGATGACCGTGCGCGGCTTCTGTCCGCTTCGGGTTCAAGTTCAAGGCTTCGACGCTTGTGTACACACGCTTCCTGCGTTCTTGGGGCACCCTGACGGACATTCGATACGCCGAACTGACCACTGATTCGACAGGCACATTAGGGCCGTTGCAGGGCATCCTGGTGGCGTTCTTGATCGAGGTCCATTGTTTTGAACAGGTCCATCTTTGTTGTAAGAACACTTTGCTTGCTGGAATTTGTGTCTCGATTAAACCTAGATATTTATCCCACATATCGATTTCTAACACTGATTTACGCCGGTGTTAGTCGTCTTATCTCCACCTGCACCTGTTACCCTGGGATCAATTTATTCGCTTCGAGCAACCGGAAACAAAGGCTTCGTGATAAAAAATCATCCGTTCTTTGCCGATAGTCGTAAGGAAAATAGGCGTAGAATAAGTTAAAACGATCAAGATAAGGGTATCGAGAACGGGCGCGCTCGAACGCGGTAGAAAATGTATGAATGCAAATGTGTACGATTAAATCGTACTTGAAGGCAATTAGCGGGGGCATGGTTAAAAATGCGGTGTTCCCACGCTCTGCAAATCGAGCGATCAGGATCAAAGGAAGGTGAAAACACGGCGCACCGATGACGATTCTGCAATGGCGGAAAGGTGACCGAGTGTCAAGAGCACCGGTGACGACTTTTTTTTCCCCCCTCTCTTTCGATACGCGCGCAAATATATGCGCTCGGAGCCGTCGTTAGCAATATTATCGGTGACTAACGATTATGCTCGTCAAGGTTCTCGTTCTGCTTCGATGATGCATCGGTCGCTGTCTCTTTCTGGATGACATTTTAGATGCAGATTCGATTACATCGTGTTACGAAAGACGTGTGCTGGTGAAACGATAATTCTTTTGCTTTAATTGGTGACCGGGTTGGACCAATCAAATCGGTCTTAAGGATACGTGCAACGGAGAGTGAAACATAAGTGAAGTGGGATTAAATCAGTAATGGACGGGGTCATTCTGCGTCATCGGTTGAGGTAAATGTGTCACTGTTACGACTGTATTACCCTTTTCCCTGGGGGACCTCAATTTGAGTGTCTAAATGAAATCGAATCGCGGATCACGATTAGAACGCTTGGCACTCGTTTAAATCGATCCATATTCTTGAATCGAGCAAGAAAGCTCGCCTGGCTTCGGCTGTGGCCCACAAACGAGAACAGAGGTCGATGATACGTGCATCGCTGGTCAAAGATCTTTGGCCGTGTGGCGGGCAACGAGGAAACAGGCACCGCAACGCCTGTGCGACCTCGCCGGATCGTTTAACGTCGTTCACGAGCCGAGCCTTAATCACGATGACCTCGTGCCACTGTTTACGAGCCACGAGCCGTTAAAAGAGCTGATTTTACGTCATTGATTTTACCTTTCGTCGGGCACGGCTCGCCCAGCCTTCTCGAACGCTGATTCCGAGCTTGTTTATTAATATCGTGCACTGTCGCGATGCACGTGCTCCATGCCTCGAATAAATAAAAGATGAATCGACAATCTAGGGATTTTTATAGTATGCGTATTCATATCCTCGGTTTTATATTTACACGGTGAATTAGGGGTTGGTAACACGTGATTACATCGAGATTAACATCGTAATCACACCTATGCAAAAATGATTAATTTATGAAAATTTGTAATGTGCCGGCAGAGGAACTGGTATTATAGCTTACGCGTTAACGACTTTAACCGTGAACTATCGTTATCCATTTTGCCAGGAATAGCAATCCGAAAGAGGGGAATAAAGCTTGCTGCACGATTTGAAATGCAGTGAAATTGTTGAACGTTTCACGGTGGGCGATCGACCTTGGTTGTTATTAAATCGACTATCGGTTCAACTTTGATGCGTTCGACTTCTCTGAATGAATTCTTAACATCTCGCATAATTCTTTTTATGGCCGTCGCCATTAGTCACGCATCGCGTGCTACCTACAACAAGCGCTCGCTTCATCCTCTTCCGTTCTTCTGCGCACAAACGCCTCGATCGTTTTACGAATTTACATTCGACCACCGAGGAATTTTGCCAGATAAACTGCCATTGATAGCCTACTTCGAAGAATTTGATCCCCGTTCCTGTAGAATCCGTCGAGGAATGAAATCCCGATTAGAAAACCTACGAAGAGACGTTTTACGATCGAGAGCTACTTTAGATGGTGACATATTTGTTTCCTGGGAATTTTCACGAAAAATTCTTCGGTGTACTGTTACATTCCATTTTCTTATATTTTTGCTGTATAAATTTACTTACAGATCTTTTGCTTAATTAAGGCTTGGTATACTCGAAAGTTCATTTTGAAAAAGGTCTTCAAACGGTCAACGTTCGGCAGAATTTCAATTTCCGTGACGGGTCCCTGTCGTTGAACCCACAAACCACCAGACGTTCCTCGGCCTTTCGGGTGCTATTTTTAGAAAGAGAAATCCTGACCGACATAATAGCCTGCGCACAGCTGACCCAGGGTGTTTTCGGGAGATGGTGGGTTTAGAACTTTCAGCCACTTTTCCAGGCTCGCCAGGATCAGCGCCGAGGGTTGTCCTCATTTCTCTGGCCATGACCCACCCAGATAGCCCTGGCTGGAAGCGACACCCACACACCCTCTTTCTTCCGTCCTCGTGGAGCAACAACGCATTGACGTACGAGTCTCTCTCCCTTTGTTCGTTTCTTAACCCTCGTGATACTTTTCTCTGTTTTTCACGAAGACTTTAAAAATAATTATTAAAATTTTATAAATAAATTTTTGATATAAGTGTCTGTAAAATACAGGCGCCAAGTAGGGTAAATATATCGAACGTATTAAAGTTTCTATCAGTCTTAAAAATGAAGGCCTTTTAAATTCGTTGCACAAAACGCATAAAGCATTTCCTTTGATATCGGAGCATTATGCTAAAGTGCGTACTGCCTCAAAGAATATGAATCAAAAGCGACAACACGAATTGGCCGATTTCCATTCAACCGAATTCACACGAACATCTGAATTAGTGGAAAACTCGTGGATCCATTGAAAACAGGTCACGGGTCACGGATTGTGTATCACTGATCCGCGACATTCACCGTGTTCCTCCCGATTATCGTATACGTGTGTGCTAATGCGAGCAGGTGTGTAGGTGTACGAGCGCATGCGTCAGTGTGTATTTATTCAGGGTGTAACAGGTGGATGACGTCATGGCCAGGGTAGCAACCCCCCACCAGTTGTTTAAGGGTGCCCCTCTATATCGACACTGTGTAACTTGGAGATATACGTCTGATCTTGATGGTTCTACAGAGCGTTTCATTAAGAGTGGAAGTACGAACTTAATATCTCATCTTCAAACTTTAAAACTTGTAATTTTGGGCATCACCACAATATCGCAATAAAAAATTTTGGTGGACAATATTAACTCCATCAACGGCAATATAACGAGCTACTTTCGGATTACATCAGGAACGAATGATAGGACAAGAATGCGTATTATACGGTGTCTTTCTTTCTTTATCGTTTCGTGTTACGAAGCACGGTCAAGTCCGCGATAAAAACGTGAACAACAAAAAGGCGCGTCAAAGGTCAAGACAATGATTAAGAATCGGCGACGATAATTCGGTGGAAAACGAGGGAAATGCAGAAACCGTGGTTCGTCGATTCGATATAAATATTATTCCTTTTTTTTTTTTTAACGAAAAATCTTCGTTCCACGAAAGCAATATATTAAGCGATGTAAAAAATGCTGTTTACAAGAGTCGATGAACTTTCGTGCAAATAAAGTATTATTTTTGGGAATCGTATCTTTAGAAACGGCAAAGTGCTTTTCTTAGTAATCGACGTACATTTTAGAACTGGATATATTTCTTCTCGTGAAATTTTTATGAAGCTCTCTTTCGAGGATCGATGTTTTCGAAGTCAATAAATAATTGCAATACTGTGTAAAAATAAATATCTTCTTTCTTTCTCGCTCGTAATCCCTTTGAGGCATGCTACTGCGAAAATCAGAGTGCAGGCTGTAGAAAAATCAATTTCCTTGGATTGCAAAGGTCACAATCTGCATCAAGGAAATTCGTGGGCGTACGCTTTTCAGAAAATCTTCAATTGCTGCTGTTTCCATGGAAAACAGTACCGTCGTCAAGGTAACCCGGTTGTTAGGATCGCGCGTTTAAGGGGCTTTACACCTACGCATACAAATTTTCAAATCTGCGTTTTCGAAAACACCGTGATACTTGAAAAAATCGCGCAAGAGTTAAAAATCAAGATTGTGATTAGAAATAGAATCGTAAGGCAATGTTGCAACGCATAAGGAAAAACGTTAATATATCGTTTGTAAAAAAAGGAAAACGGCAAATCGTGGGTGGAAAACCTCGAGGTTAGACCGTAAGCGCAGGAAGTAGCGCGTATGCGCAGTGCGCAGGTACGAGCACCCTAGGGTGCAGGGTACGCGCGACAGTGAAAGTAGCGAGAGAGGCTCGCGCTGATTGGTCGAGTGTCCGGCGGTCGAGGTAAATCGGAGCCTGGCGGGCACCCTCGTGCCTGCACGGTTAGCTCGTACGCGTTCAGTCAGTGACGGACCGTCGACGAAAGAACGTCTATCGTGTACCGCGCATGCGTAAGAGACGCACTCTATGCAAGCGAGGGAGGCGGAGCGGGTCGGTCGTAAAGCGCGCAGATCTGTTGTGCACGTTCGAAGCCGGTAGTTCAAAGGAATTCCCGACACGCGTGTGTGCGTGCCCGCGCCGATTGCGAGTGTGACGTAACCGTCGCGTCGTGCGGTTTGTTTATGTATTGCGCCCGACACGATGCACACGTGCGCGAGAACGTAGCGGCCACTTCCGAGGCCCGGAAGACGCAGTTTCGGTGCCGTCAGTGATACTCGTCGCGCGGTGCGGAGAGAAAGTAGAAAGAGAAAAGGACACACGAGAAGAGAGGAGGGGGTGGAAGCAGGGAAAAACGAGGAGAGAAAGAGTGGCCGCCCGTATCGGAAAAGTGGAGCGAACAAGAAAGAGACTCGCTCGAACGAGCGTGCACGCGTTCCGCTGGTGACCTCGATACGAGGAGCGCACTTCTGCCCGTTGTTCGTCGATCGTGCGCAGCCTCAGACGGCAGAATTTCGCCAGTGAAAATCATGCATTTCTACCACGGCTACTCGGCTGGTTGACGTACCCGAACGACGCGGCGCGCCCGAGAGAGACAGAGCCCGGCCGTGTCGGCCGTGCGTCCTCTCTTTCTCTCTCCCTACCTCCCGCACCCGCTGCGTTCCCTTTTGCGCGATCGTGACCCCGTTTCTTCGATGACCGACACTCCGCGGCTGCTTGGCCGCCATTAGAGGAGCCGAGAGCAGGGGAGAGAGAAAGAGAAACGAGAGCAACCGAGGCGAAACGAAGACGATCGTAGTCTCCCGTCGAGCTCCTGCTGCTGTCTACGCGCACGATCTCGGAGGAGGGGCACGAGGAAAAGCGACGCGGCCAAATGAGACGGATGACGCGTGAGACCTCGGGGACCATGGACTCTTGACAGTGAATCGATCCTCGCGCTCTCGCCCTGACCTCGTATTCCTTGCCGCAATTTCGGTCGACGAACGAATTATCGAGGTCAACGACTAGCGTGGAAGCGGCAGCCTCCTCCGCGTAAACACACCGTAGTTGCCGCGACCAATTTCCGCCTGTGCAACCTGCTATAGTCGAGACACGCTGGCCGAGTTACTCTCTTTTCTCACCGGAAGTGGCGAGGAAAATTGATACGGTGGAGTCGAAGGAACAGCAAACGGTGGTCCAGAAGGCGGAGCAGGCTGGCGAGATGCTGCAGACGGTGCCCCGTGTGCCCATTGCCGGCGTGCGGCGACGCTGGGGCAACAGGCACACAGGAAGTCTGCAGGAATCGAGCCCGGAAGTGTCGAGCAGTGGAGTCTTGTCACCGCCACCCAACTTTCAACCCTCTACGCCGGAAAGTGCAGCTGTCAGGAACGAGGAGCTTCAGCTCTGGGATCTGGACCTTCATCGAGGACTACAGACCAACGGGGATCATTACCGGGCTACCATCACCGCCACTACTACTACCACGGTGTTGCCAACCGTCACCGATCCTGCATCCCCTTTCACTACCCCCATCGAAGGTTTGTCACATTTTCTTCGTTGCGCAAGCGGACGTCCGCGTTACATCGTGCGAGCCACGTTTCTGGAGGCTGCTGCATTCTCTTACTGCAACAGCGTGACGCGACCTTTTACACATCTTAAACTTGTACAAAATTTTCTAATCTTTTTATCAATTTTTACGAGTTCAAATTTGTAAAGATTTCTTCTGGATACCATTTTATTGCTACGTTTAGAAATTTTTCTAGCGTGTATAAATAATTATTTGCTTCGATTATTTCGGTGGATGTTTGTTGCTGAAAATAATAAGATGTAGGAGGAGCCAATAAATTTCTGCCGAAGAATTTAACCCCGTTCTCGATGCGTTCCTCCAGTTTGATGTCCGTATTTTTGGACGCGGTGAATTTTAGAGCGTCGACACACTTTTCTGCTTTCCTCCGTGGTTTCTTTCTTAAAACCGTCAGGTGCATTTCGTAATCGACCAGTGAAAATTTAGAAACGAAAGTTCGTTGATCCACTTTCACCAATTTTCTCAAGAAAATATTTTCCTTCGAAAAAATTTCTTTTTCATGAAAATTCAAATTTCGAGTCACCTGATTCGTACATTAAATCTAGAAGGGTTATAATTGATTTTCAGTGGTTTAATTCGATCTTCGGTCAGAATGTTCCAGACACGATAGAAATCCAGAAAGATTGTCTAGTTACGCAAACTGCTTACTATTCCATTGCACAACCCTCGAAAAGTAATGACATTCAAATCGAGATGTGATGCAATCTAGAGATATTTGATCTCTGCAGAGAATGGAAACAAGTGTCATTTAAAGTCTTTTTCAATTTTATTTAAATCTACGTATACAAATTTGTTAAAAATTGTTTTTGACGATTGTACAAAAATACCAAAGTAGTTTTGGTGAAATACGAACCAAGTTCCTAGAAAGTCTTAAAATATGGGCAAAAGTAGACACCTCGTTGGAAATCAAACGGAATACCTTCGAAATGTCGAGTGTTCCCTTTTTCGCGTGGAAATCAGGTCGAGGCCGATCAAGTTGGACAGAGCGCGAGAATCGACGGCCTCATAGGACCCCGTAGAAGCATGTTCGTCATCGATTGCGCCATGTTGCACCATACGTGGCGCGAGGTTGCGCAATTTCACCATTTCCGAATGATTTTCGTCCTCTCCCTTCGGACGTTTTTATTGTTTGCTCGTCGCTGTTTGTTTTTAATCTGCTCGGATGTTTTATCGTCTTTTTTCCTGTTTCGCTGTTATCTGTTCGGCTGCAACGCTGAGCCTCTCTCGAATCGCATTCTTTTTTTCCTAGCTTCGCCAATGATTGATCGCTCGTTTTCTTTGGCTACCGATAAGCATCAATCGCGTAAACCGTTTAGGAATTTACCGAATTTCTTTCGGCGCACTCTTCAGAATCTAGAGACTTCAAACTTTCTAGTATCTGAATTATTTCAGTAATTTGCCAAGTTGTTAGACGTATACGTCACACTTAAGGTTTTATCAGTCAATAAATATTCAGCAGTTAGAAACTGTAGTATATTTCATTTTTCTGCTTGTAGGAATTTTTCAAGTATTTTTTATAAGTCGGTTAAGTAGTTTTGAAACTACACGTTTTTCCTTCGCGTGTGTAGACGTAAAATCGGCCTCTGAGGCGTGCAATTATGGCGTCTCAAGTTATTTCCCGCAATATTTAATTGTCAACCTCCGTGACCTGGTTATTTAATTACCGCAGACCAGTGCATTCGAGGCACAATTACATCGTTCATTGTACAAAAACCATTCCTATCATCGGACGTTTAACAATTTTTTAGACGTACTTTTTCAATCACTTTCTCTGGTGAATCCTAGGGAATTATTTCCTTGAAAACTCTTGCGTTATGAAAATAAATCTAGACATCATATCTAACATCTAATACATCAATTACATTATATCAAATTAACCATCATCGTTATTTTAGTGTTAAAATAACTGGTAATATAAAATAGGGATCTAGGGACATACCTAAAAAATGCAAAAATATTTGTAACACATAAAATACATCAAATTAACCATCATCGTTATTTTAGTGTTAAAGTGGTAATATAAAATAGGGATCTAGGGACATACCTAAAAAATGCAAAAATATTTGTAACATAAAATACATCAAATTAACCATCATCGTTATTTTAGTGTTAAAGTAACTGGTAATATAAAATGGGGATCTAGGGACATACCTAAAAATGCAAAAATATTTGTAACACATTCTGTTACAATAGTGAGGACATTTATATAAATTATGATATAAATTAATATAACATAATTATGATATAAATTTTCTAAAAAAAAGCGTAGTTTCTCAAAAAAAGTCCCTAGCATCCTCCAAAAGCTTGAAACCTATCGATAGTTCACAGATAACAATCGATCAATGAAACGTCTCACGAACGTTCAGTATCGATGGTACAGCGTTCGCTGTATAATCGTTTTTGTTTTATTTTTTCTCTCCGTTACGAAGAAGTTCAGTCACGTTCATTTTCTCATCGCACGCTATTTTCATCGTACCCAGTCGGGTTTATTGCATCGTGTGACGTCTGTTGGCTGCAAGTACATACATCGGCTTTAAATAACGCGATACGTCACTTATATCGTCGGTGCGATGCACGCGGTGAACCATTGTGTTTTCGTTTGTAGCCGCGGTACCGATGACCCGGAAACTGGGTCACGGTCCTCCGGCTTTTTCCCCCCCAGCGAGTGATTCACGGTTTATTGAGAAGTTACACCTCGCGACATTTTCCATCGTCACGTTAACGAGACTCCGCTGCAACTTCTGATCGTTGTTCCTAGGGAATTTCCTTTTTCGGTTTTTCCTTGGTACTGAGTCATGCTTCTTACTATTGTACATTATTCGTTTATTGTACATCAGTCGTTTATTGTTCATTATTCGTTTATTGTGCATTTCTTAGAGATACGAGGAATCGCTGTGGTTTTGGTTATTTATCTAGGGAATTTTTTTTCGATGTTAAAGTAGTGGGTTGGAATTTTTCTGAATTGGATGGTTTTGTATTTGATATGAAGCTAGTTATGACCCTAGGAAACTTGGTATAGGTATGTTCCCTAGGGTCTCTAGGATCTCTATTGTCGTCGCTGTACGCAGGTCAATTATAATACGAAATAAACCTTGAATATTATACAATAATATTCGAAGCCAAGGGATACCCTTATATTACAATTCTGACTAGGGAATTAGTCACAACACTAGGTTTCCCAAAATCCCCACATCTCTGTTATAGTCACTGCGGAGACATTGTTACTTTTCCTATAGAAGCCAATACTAGAGCTAGGCTTTTTAAAAAAGCTTGTACCAACTTAGAGTCTCTCAGCACCCCTAGGGTCTCCAGAGTTCCTAGCGGTGCTGGGACCAGGTCTCAGGTTAGTTGTAAGTAAACGAAGTAATAAATTTATGAAGATAATCCATTTCTCTCCATGTGAAAATACCCATCATCCGCAGTTTCCCACATTTTCCACTACCAAAAATACCCCATGCAGCTACTCACGGATTAGCAACCCCTATCACACGGATAAAATCAATAATAGGTATCCATAAATAATCATCGAATTAGTAACAATTACCCGGAGATGTCGAAAACTCGAGGGTAGAAAATCATCCCCCTACAGATCCGGCTTAACGATAATCGATGTACCACCCCTGACCCCCGGTTTGTGAATGCAGCGAGATGCACGTGGGGCGTAATCGAGATGCCAATAGTCTCGACCCCCATAAGCGTGCGCCACGTGGTGCTCATTCCTCCCGAAATGGGTCATCGAATTCCGAAGCGGACGAATAATGCCGTGGCCCTCGACAACGTGCTAGATACATCGAGATTCGTAAATATTCCGTGGTTGAGCCGCGCACGATTTCGGCGACGGGAACCGTTAGACACCGTATCCGTGTACGACTCACCGGACACGTTCCAAAAAGAATCTACTCGAAACTCGTTCTTGGGCCCGCTCGTAAAATTCGGAACGACCAAGAAATTGTCTGCGGTTTAGCTCCCGGAGAATTTCTTGGAACACAAATTTTTGTACGATAGAAAACGTTTCTTAAAATTGCTGAGGTTTGGAACAAATTTCTTTTTGCGACGATATTTTTGTAGCATTCAAATTTGGTATATAATTCCTGGAGTCTGTTATAGGGAAATTTGCGTTGAAATTTAAACGATATTAAATAGTTAACATTTGTTATTGTTAAGAGACAAATAAGATTAGATCACATGGTACCTAACTCATAAGGTACATTACATAGTCCATTTTTGTTACTGATACAGGAGGGACAAATAAGGTTAGGTCACGTGGTACATAACCAAACTTATACCATACATTACATAATTAATTTTTGTTATTGATACATGAGAGACAAATAAGGTTAGGTCACATGGTACATAACCTAACTCATAAGGTACATTACATAATTAATTTTTGTTACTGGTACATGAGAGACAAATAAGGTTAGGTCACGTGATACATAATCTAACACATAACGTACATTACATAGTTAATTTTTGTTACTGGTACATGAGAGACAAATAAGGTTAGGTTACATAGTACATAACCTAACACGTAACGTACATTAAATAGTTAATTTTTGTTATTGATACATGAGAGGCACATAAGGTTAGGTTACATAGTACATAACCTAACTCATAATGTATATTATATAATCAATTTTTGTTATTGATACATAAGAGACAAATAAGGTTAGGTCACGTGATGCATAACCTAATAATATGGTTGTATTCGAGACTTACAATGAAACTGTACTTTATTGACGTTTAAAAAATGAATGTCTGAGGTACCTGAAAAATATTTGGTATTTCGGATGAGTCGAATCGAAAACTGGGAAATGCCGAATGAAAAAGGAGAATCGTGGATTTCGCAATTTATAGGCATTACACGTAATTCTTTACGCGTAATTACGAAACTTCCCGAGAAGTGGCCGGAATGTGAAAGGACGAGACACGACCGCGAAATTTTTGCACGTTTCCACGCGGATTCGCGTCTCATTAATTTCCGGAACCTTGCTCGTCTAATTCGCACGTCTGCGACTCACGTTCGAGGGGAATGAACCGTGACAATATTTACGAAAACGTATTTCGAAATACCGTGTAGAACGACGAAGCAACCGTTTCATCGTCTGTATCCTCCAATTAGATAATTTTGTGCGAAATTATTTACGGTTCAAATTTTAATATTTTATAGTTGAACATTATTATTGCAAGCATTGTTGTTAACACGGGAAGAAATTTTATTCGTATTTAAACTTTACGTAGGATCTAACCTAACTTTAAATAGATTTGGATGAAAGAGTTGTATATCAAGGTAGGTTAGGTTATAGATGTATTGGATTAGGTTAAGATAGATTAGGTTAGGTTATTTTGTGGGAGATTAACACAGAGTAGAATAATAGATTAGATCAGGTTTCTAGGTTAGGTTAGGTTAGATTATGGGAGGTGAACACAAGGTAGGACTATACATTGGATCAGGTTTATAGGTTAGGTTAGATTAGGCAGAGGTAGAGTAGATTATATTATTATCTTGTGGGAGGTTACAGGATAGGACTATAGATGTGATGACTGTTATAGGTTAGGTTAAATTAGAGAAAGATACAGTAGATGTTATTTTGTGGGAAGTGATCACAGGGTAGAACTATAGATGTGATCAGTGTTATAGGTTAGGTTAAATTAAGCAAAGATAGAGTACATTATGTTATTATCTCATCTATATAAATTACATCATGTTTATATAGGTTAGGTTAGATTTCAGTAAGGATAGAGATTAGCTAATTCTGTGTCAGATTATCACAGGTTAGTACAATAACTTAGATCAGGTTACTAAGTAATGTTAGATTAAGTAAGGTATACTAGGTCGAGCTAAGATTCGTTGCCCATGACGAAATGTGACTATAAGGTTGGTGACTGGTAAGCAGGTCCGTTTTTCCACGTGTAATTTCCTCGAATCGTTGACGAGAAAAGGGCCAGAGAGAGGCAAAACGAGAGAGAAAGAGAAAGAGGCAGGAAGAGGTCAGTGGGTCACTCTCACTCGAGAAAGAGGAGACTCAATCGCGTGGAAGGAACGTCTAACGATAATCTGGTGTATCAGGTTGTGATCCTTATAAGGTGATCGGGTTTGTTCTAAATCGAGGCTTCTGGGACTTCTGTCCTGTCCACGTGTTAACACCATTGCACGATCTAATTCCTCGAATTTTTCGAGTTTCGAAATTGGATCTGGTTCTGCGCTTTATAGAAAGCAGTTATACGCCATTCCGGAATTTAATTCTCGGTAAAAACGAGACCGGAATTTATTTCAAACGAAATCTTATTTCTGTAGGTCCAACGTCCGCGTAAAACTCTGCGTGAAAGTGGGACTTAAGTAATTAATGTACGTCTCATTGAATAATCGAATTCGAAAAACTGGTTTCTCGATACTTTTGCTCTCCGTGATCGATTTGAAGCCCTAAGTGCAGGGAAAAGTTTCGTTGACTCGCAACTTTTCCTCGATGCGGGAAAACTTAGGATCAAACGTCGACCAACAAAACGACCGGTCAGACAGGAGAAGTGGGTCGTCAGTGGTCGTCAAGTGATGTGTGTTGGTGCTCCGTGCGTGGAATGGTAACGAGCCACGTACACGGGAAACGATATCAGAAACTCGTTGAGTGTCTCTCAACCTCGTGAGGTTCACGTGTCCGCAAAATCTTCAGAACTCGATAAATTATTCATCATTTATTTCGCTGCTTTTATGATTAACGTATCTGATCGTTCAAAGTGTCTTTCGATGTAACATCAAGGTCTAGGGAACCCTAGAAAATCCATCGCCAAAACCTGATAAACGACACTCACCACGGTGCCAACAAATTCGACCTCTTAACTCGCCATTTTTTAATGACATATAATCGTTAAGAGTGTCCTCCAACACGAGGTTCTAGACATCCCTAGATACGAGTGCAATTGTCGCTAATCTGCTGCCTGTTAAATTATTCATAGCTAAATTTAATGCCTTTAAATCTACTTCTCTGCAATTAGTCACTTTACGACATACCGATATAGTCTGATATAACTAGGGATTCCTAGATATCGCCACATGATATTCAAACCTTTTTGCTATTAATACTCAAGTTCATATGTACCAGACTGTTCCACCTGAAATTTCCTACCAGAATTATATGGAATTTTAAATAATTAACTATACAAAAATTCGACAATTCTAATTTCTAGGAATACAAGTTAACTGCAATCCGTTAGCATTTGATTAAAATAAAAGTATCCTCGGATCAATTGCAACAAAGTGATCGTGAAAATAAATTGGAATTGGCTAGGGATCAAGTGAGGAGTAATTAGAGTAGCGTCGGTTAAAACACGCTGGTCTATATTCAGAGCTTGCTAGCTGCATCTTTCAAATACCTCGACTACGTCAATTGGGCTGTCGCATTGTTTCCTTTGACACGAACGTTTTTTCAGTAATTGACTTTAAATAGTCGAGACACCATCAGGTTGGGAAACGCTGTTTTCTCAGTGTGCTGGTACGAAGGTGGTATCCCTCCGGTAAAAGTACCGTATCCGGTACGTCCGTGTGGCGACTTTCGCGTATGGTTTCGCCGAAATATAGCGTCGTCGTAAATCGAACGGTTTAGAACCTGCGTTGGTCTTCAAAAACGAGACAGCCTCGTGGTGATGCTTCCAACACTCAAGGAAGCACTTCCAAATTTGCTGATGTACGAGAAGTGCCGACATCTTCAGATCCCACGTACCGTGACCAGAAGTAGACAGTAGTTCACTTCCCAAGGATCGAGTGCCAATTATATTGGGAAATTTAAACGCTATTATGTCACTCGTCTTCCTCGAGTTTCTTGCTTCAGCTGTTCGCTGGTTGGCGCTCGTTAGACCTGTAGGCACAGTGGCCACTCCGGTTCAAGGATAAATCCTATCCGGTATTGCTGGCCAATGTCACGCTCAGCTGGATCAGTGGTTTGCTGTGCTTGCCGTGGAAACGCTGGAAATCATCTTGTTCCATTAACTTCCATCGTTCGAAGCCGATCGCCGCTGAGAAAATGATCGTTTTTGTTGAACGTGTTTCCGGGGAACCCTGGAACTCGTTCTTCCGAGTCCATCCAACGATAATTTTATCGAGATTGAGCTAATAAACGATCGTATGTCGATATTGTTGCGGGAACATGACATTCTTCGATGGGCAGCCTTTAGGACTTTCAATTATCAATCATTTACTCTCGATCTGGAAGAGCTATAACAGAAAATGAAACGGCTATGGATTCTACAGGAAAAACTGAATCAAAAATGTTGAATAACTTTTTTTCTACGAGCTTTAGATTTTGAGAAAATCGGTCTTGAAGATTGAGACTTAAGACCCATTCACATGTGTGCACATATGCCTATTTGATTTTCTCAGGAACTCTCTTAGAACAGAAAGTTATTACACGTTATTTTTTATAAGGAATCATTGTACAATAGTTTTGATGTAGAACACTGTTAGATATATTTGACAAAAATACAAAAGAGTAAGTTTTAAAATCAAAGCGAACCTTATCATTCCTTCCGTGTTTAAGATGAACTGAATATCAAATTGATAGTTCTGGAGCTGTTGTCGATTGATTTAGGGAAGTCATATGGAAAATAGAAGTTTCACAAACTGAATTGTTGACGAGGCGATCGGGACAGGTATTTTCGACAGAATCTGGGAAGACGAGGCGGATTAAAAGTCCCGCGATGAAGTTTCAACATGCCGCGAGCGACCCAGCGGGAATACGAAATGAGTTTTTCGAGGCTTTCGAAGTCGTCCACGGTTGCGTAGGATCGTTCCAACGAAAATAAATTCGTCGTCGGTGATTCATGGATTTCCTGTGCTCGGCCTTCTTATTCTACATGTCATTTTCTGGTCTCTGCGTTTCGATTTCTTTGATTTACGAGAGAAGTCTCGGAGATTACAAGTAGGTAATGTAGCGCGTGGCAATATAACGCGCGACACATGGCAATATTTAAATCTCGAAATTTTCTAAATTTTATCATCCTCTCGCAAGGTCTTTTCCAGGTACTAAAACGATTTCGATTGTGCGCAGTATTCGAGTCTTTTTGTTCAATGTAACTGCGCCCATGTTTGTCCACTGATTGCAAGAGAATGATCGTGTATCGCCTCTTTTCCTTTTGTTTTCCGATCTTATCAAATCGCGTACCGTGACCGGATATGACATCCATTAGTCACATGTGCGTCGTGCGCGAGTCGGAACACAGGCACATTTAAAGGGACACCGAGTACAGCAAGGTCGTGTGTTCGACGGTAAAACAGTTTCCCCTTTTACCTTCTCAAATTCACATTACTTTCGGGGAAAAAAGAAAAATCGTTTAATTGTATGCAAATGACGGCGTATATCTGGAAGTGAATCGTCTGCTGAGTCATCGAGCGATAAAAGTTATAAGGCATAGCTCGATAATCGCTGGTAATTTCATAATTCGTTGAAAGAGAAGTCCGGACGATGCTGAAATCGTGATACTCTCGGTGGCCACGGAGAATTTTAATGTCGAAAAGACACGCAGTTCCCGTGAAATGTGACGAGAATGAAAGAGAAGCCATGGTCTCGCTGGCACGGATTGCAATATTTCGCGTGTTACAGCCAGATTTCGCGGAGAGACTTTCAGAGACCTAAATGATAGTCGGCGTTAGAGTGCCGCTAGTCGTCCATCTTGTCCCAGTGTCGTAGTCGCTTGGTCGATCCCCAGCCTTATCTCGCTTTCCTTGTCAAATCCATCGACTCGTATTACACAAAATAACGAAACACTCTCAAGATAAATGACAACGTCATACTTTCTTATAAAATCTTAGGTCTGTCATCTATAGAACATAACCTTCGAGTTATGTATATCTTGAAGCCGGTTAAAAATTGCTATAAAAGGAGTAAATGTATCGAAACTCTCCAGCAAAGAATTCTATATCTCCTAGGACACGTTCTCCTTCCCTCCTTCGTGGTCGAGAGGAAGTGAGGTACGCTCGAGTCGGCGAGAAGCAGTGCTCACTGGCCCGTTTTAGCTTTCCTCTCGGCAAGAGCGACAGCGCGGATCGGGACGCGGGCAGAGAGAGCGAGAGAGCGAAAGGAAACGAGAGAGAAAGAGAGAGGACGAGCCACAGGGGCCAGTTAAGACGGACAAAGAGAGAGGCAAAGACTCGCTGTCTGTTAGGCCCCGGCACTGTCCACGGGAGCCTTCGTTTCACGGTTCCCCACTCGCTTCTCTCTCGCACGTGTGTGCGTGTTCACACGCGTTCGCTTCGGCTAGAGTGGGACGCACGAGCCCAGTGGGCCTGTGTGCTCAGGGAGACCCCGGCAGGGGGCGAATGGTGGGAGACCGTTAGGGAACCCTTCCTATGGGACGGCATCGGGTTAAGCCTAGTTTACATCGGTTAGCGTACCCTACTATCCCATTTTACTAGCTTCATAGGCTACATTATAGCCATGCAATTAGAGGTCCAATTTACTGATCAAATTGTATCAGCTTATTTGCAATGCTCTGAAGTACAGTCATTTTCTATGGGGTATTAGAGAGATCTGAGGTCAACTAATTCTCAGCTTCCCAAATGATGTTGATCAGAGGTCACAGATCATGAAACTTTCAAATATACAAATTTACCTCCACATTTTCAAATCATTTCTTAGATCCCCAAATTTTCAAATTCCAAATAGAGGACTACTTCATCATCCATCCATCATCCTTCCCTTCTAGGCTGAAGATCTATAGCGAGAGTGTATCTAGGGATACAAAGCGTGTCTACTTCCTAATTTTGAAGAACCGACCTAGAATTTCAAAATTGTTGTGAATAGAGTTTGGTCGAGATGGATGGGCATTCGGCCGGTCTAAACGCACCCTTACCGCACATTGCTCATCCGAGCGAACGTTGCTTGATGTGCACGCGGCTTTAGACGAGCGTGTTGGGTAGACGCAGATGGACGAGTGGTAGAGAGGAGGAGGAACTCGTGTAATGGTGTACCTGCGGCCACACAGGTATCCAACCAGCGAGCCAGAGTCAAGGCCGCTCACTGCTCCGCCGTGAGAGAGCTACTAACCAGCACGGAAACCTTGCTGCGTAGGGTATAGAAACGAGCGGTGCCACGTCGAGGCACTTTATACAGGGTGTTAACGAACTATTGCTCGATGTGTGCTCGATAGAAATGGACCGAAGGTTCTCATGAATGTGGATCTCTGACAGTAAATTTCCAAAGCCTCAACTCATTTCTCTGATTCCCTTCCGTATACCCTAAGAAATGGCTTTGTGACTCTCGAGTACTTGACCAACATATGATCAGCTCCACAAAAAATGTTCACTTTCTTCTTCTATTTGTCCTATATCAAAATTTGTCAAAATTTAAAAGTGTTGAACTAGTTAAATTTCTGAGTGCATAATTTGAAAGGCTTGTTGGGTTTTGAACCTGGCTGTTATAACAGGGATGATGTAAGCCGGAGTGTCTCGCGGACGACCTTGACACTGGCTTCTTTCCTACGAGTCTAGTGTATTTATAGAGTGCAAAATGGGGATTCGGCGAGGCCTGAAGAAAGGTCTGGAACCTCTCACTGAGTCCGAACCAGATTATTTGAATTCGGAGATGACTAATCGATTTATTGTTCCTCTATTTCTGAAATTGAAGCTTTGCTTCAAACTTAATCCATCAATACTTAATCTGGGTCACAAGTGAAATTTGACTTGAGGTTTTCAACGTAATCCAAAAATTCTTCTCAACGGGTTGAAACAATAAAATCCATTTTGAAAGTTGAGCACAGTGAATTTTATTTGATCGATAGTTTGAGCTTTTTAGCAGCATTTACAGGACACTGTATAGGTGACTTTGATTCAGAAGCGAGAAATCGGCAAGAATCCCAACGGTGATCCAGCATCGGGCAGAGGAAACCTGTTTGAGGCACAGAAACGAGAGGTCTATTCGCTCTACATAGAATCGTTATGTGCTACTTGCTAATATGCACACAAGTTCGTTATGGTGTCGGTTTTGAGCCTACAGATTTATTGGGGCTCTAGTTTCTCTGGTGCTGATCCCTGTAATGAATCTAGCGAAACAATAGTTCTATCTACATTCGCAAATTGTACATAAACGATCACGCGATAGAAAACTCAGATATTGATATTTGCAATTTATCACGGCTCTCGGTGAATTTCTCCGATTTCCCGGAGAAAGCAAAAAGAAAATGAAAATAAGGTGAGTTAAGCAATCACAGGTGAAAAGATTGCAAGTTGAATCGGTTGGACGATGAAGAAGGGATAATAACCGAGTGACCATCTAGCCCGGTCAGTGTCTCAGTGTTCCAGCCGGATGTTTTCACGGCGATTAGTATTTCCGGGTGATGCGCAGGAACTCGTCTTCGGGCTCCTCTCTTCGTGGAATCGTCGAGAAGAGCACGTTCGCTTTTCGCGGCCAGAGAAAATCGATCTTGACGTTATATGAAATTCAGTCGCTTAATAAATATAACGAGGTTGAAATGCTGGAGCAATCGCTTATTTGCAGCGTTCCCAATGTACCGTTCTATGATTTATGACGTCATTGAAATGGTCACACCAATGGCCGCAAAGGAGATAAAATGCGGTCGTGTAACCCACGCTGTTCTTTTAAAACGTCGCCTTTGATTGATTTATAGTAATCATCTGCTCTCGGCTTCTTTGTATTCTATGTTCGGGCTATTGTTAAACTCCCTGCGAAACGCGGGAAGAATAATTTGATTTCGACCTTCGGTACCATTTCATCAACTCTTCAAAAAACTAATTGATGCAAAAATTGAGACTAACAAGTACTCTCAATATTACTCTCGATGCTAAACTACGTTTACAAAAATCTGACCGGATTACATAACGAAACTTGAGAATTTCCATTTGACCAAGAGTTAACAGTGTACGTGAAGGGAATACACAGAATTGTTAGAGTAGCAAAATAATTTCAAGTTCAGTTCTTTCCAAACGAAAGATTCGAGCGGCTCGTCACGTTCTTGCCGGCTCCGCGGGTTGTTGAAGCCTCGAGCCGCGGCGTGCCGGCGTTGTTCGATTCCGCCTCGCTGAAAGAAGGCACGTAAGCGTGCAAGAGCAGAGCAGAGCGTGGCGTACTTTCACCGACCGTGACTTCTACCGCGGCGTTCCATTCGACGGGTTTCACGGATAAAGAGGGTAATAGAGGCGATGTGTCGCCACGTAGGTTACTAGAGCCCGCTTGCTTACGGGCGTCACACGCCTCCTCCTCGCGTAATCGCCGGAAACCTCCCGAGGAACTCGCGTTGCAACAGCGTGCTTCGAAAATTCTGTAGTTCTCACATGACTCTTCATCCTAGAAACAAGGAGACCATTGTAAGATCGGCATGTGTTGTCACGTTTAGCCAAATGTTCGATGACCTGCAAAAGAGCAAGGTCACTTGAACTCCACATAAGACTATAGACAAGATTCAGCTCTCTAACAATCTTCAACCTGAGACAAGGCGAAACTTTGACGAACTTGGTCCTAATGTCATTTCTAACGTCTGTTTGCAGGTAGGGACGAGCTGTCGCAGCCTGGCTCTTTGAACGGCTATGGAAGTAGCGGAGGCGGTGGTGGAGGAGGTGGAGGAGGCGGCGGAGGCGGTGGCAGCGACGGCTGCGATGCCAGGAAGAAGAAAGGACCCACGCCGCGACAACAGGAAGAACTGTGTCTCGTTTGTGGCGACCGTGCCTCCGGGTACCACTACAACGCATTGACCTGCGAGGGCTGCAAGGGCTTCTTCCGGCGCAGCATCACGAAGAACGCGGTCTATCAGTGTAAATACGGGAACAACTGCGAGATCGATATGTACATGCGGCGTAAATGTCAGGAATGCAGGTTGAAGAAGTGTTTGACGGTCGGCATGAGGCCAGAGTGCGTCGTGCCCGAGTACCAGTGCGCCGTCAAGCGTCAGGAGAAGAAAGCACAGAAGGTACTTTTCAACGTTTTATACATACACGAGATTCCCTAGAGAAATTCTGAGAAACCGTCGATCACAGATCGTGGGTATTTCGTTGCAGGAGAAGGACAAACCGAACAGTACAACGATGAACGGTTCTCCGGGCAGCGGAATACGCGCCGAACAAATGGGCGTGAAGACCGAGCCAGCTGAGGCCGAATCGTTGTCAACGTCCGGAAGTAGCGGTATCCTAACGCCGGTCAGCCCTTACAGTTACGTGAAACCCATCACTCCTGAACAGGAGGAACTGATACAGAGGGTCGTGTACTTCCAGAACGAGTACGAGCAACCCAGTGAAGAAGATCTCAAGAGGATCACGGTGAGTATGAAACTTGCATAACTTCCGACTATGTGACCGGCATGTCCTTAAATCCTCTCCTACCGCAACCAAGTTTCAGCCTTTGCCACCCCTCAGCCTTAAGTCCTCTAAGGGTGCCAAACTGATGGACCACGAGTAAATATATGGATTAGTGGTTGTGTACCTATTAAAGTTTATGAACCAACTAATTCTGGAATCCACACCAAAGTTTGTCGCTTTTGGTCAAGATGATAGAAGTTCATCTACAATAAGGAAATGCTTGCATTTCTGTTTAAGAACCAGCCCTCCGAAGGGGAAGACATCAGTGACTACAAGTTCAGGCACATCACCGAAATCACGATCCTGACGGTGCAGTTGATCGTCGAGTTCTCGAAAAGGTTACCCGGCTTCGATGAGCTGATGCGAGAGGATCAGATCGCCCTGTTGAAGGCCTGCTCCAGCGAGGTTATGATGCTTCGGATGGCGAGGAAGTACGACGTGCAGACGGACAGCATAATATTCGCTAACAATCAACCGTACAGCAGGGAGAGCTATAACCTGGCGGGCATGGGAGAAACGATCGAGGATTTGTTACACTTCTGCCGGCAGATGTACGCCATGAAGGTGAACAATGCCGAGTATGCGTTGTTAACCGCCATCGTTATATTCTCAGGTACGCTTACCATGATGCATTACGTGCTATATCGTCTCGCGACGAGTCACCACGTGTTACTCCCACTTGTAACTAGACCTAGGCTATGATAAGAGTCGATCGTTAATCGAGACTGTTTTTTAAATTGCAGAAAGGCCAAACCTGCTGGAAGGTTGGAAAGTGGAGAAGATCCAGGAGATCTACCTGGAGGCGTTGAAAGCGTACGTGGACAATCGGCGCAGGCCGAAGTCCGGTACGATCTTCGCGAAGCTGTTGTCCGTTTTGACGGAGCTGAGGACCCTCGGCAACCAGAACAGCGAGATCTGCTTCAGTCTGAAGTTCAAGAACAAAAAGCTGCCACTTTTCCTCGCCGAGATCTGGGACGTGACACCTTAGTTTGCCCGGTGAACAACCGATCGTCGGCTGAATCCTTGTTTCATCGGTCCGCAATGACGTTGTCGAGGGACTACGCTGGAGCGCAGCAGCATCATCGAGACCCAGACGCGAAGAAAATGTGGACACGTGGAGAGAGAACGAGAGAGAAAGAGAGAGAGAGAACTCCTGTACTAGTGCACCACCATGCCACTGCCTGAACGCGTTTACAGCGAGTCGACCGGTGTCCCAGGAGCACCGGCTCGTACGAAACTTCGCTTCTTCTCTCAGCTTTGGCTCGAGGGGTTCTCCGTGGCACCTCGACACCGTGAAAAGTTGTACGAGTTCGCTATGGATGCAGTTCTCGAGAGGCTGCGCAAAAATAGTTCAAGCGAAGGCAGTGGCGAGGCACCCAGGCTGTGATACGTAGAGACAGTACAGAGACTGTAATAAGGAGCTACCTACAGTTATGTTATTACTATATCCTCTTACCTGGCTACCCCCGGAATCGATATGTAAATGTATAATGTATAATGTATAAGGTATCGACTAAGGCGGGCGTGTTGTACGAGCAGATCGAGCGAGTACGAATCTAATTAAGAGCTAAGGACGCGGAATGCATGTGTGCGTGTGAAAGAATGCGAGCGCGTGAGTGTGAAACGTATGCGTGCGGACAATTCGGCTGAGATGCGACCACTGATGACGGAGAGAAAGGGAATAATCGCACTTAAGTTTGTGGAAAAGGAAGAGTACAGGCGGGTCAGCTGTTGAGCAGCGAACTCGGCCGACACGCGAATCGAGTGCGAATTAACAAAGAAAATAATGATGATGATAATGAAATAACAGATGATACGATTATACATAATGATACCATAGAGTCTATATCACAACACATAGCATAATAATATATTGCTAGCATGTACACATTGTTTATACGTGATGAGGAAAGAGAAAAGGCGCGATAGAAGTGGATCAAAACGCGGGAAGGAAACGGGGTTAATCCGCCGATGGATATACATAGATAAACGAGGTTTGGCATTTGCGCGTATCCGGGTTTTCTTTTTTCGCGAACTGTGCGTGGCAAGTAAAGGTAATCCAGAGAAAGAGAGAACGAGCGAGAGAGAGAGAGAGAGAGTAAGCGTTAGTAGCAACATAGGAAGTTAAGTAAAAAGTAAAAGTAAGCGAGGCTAGTTGGTAGTAGGTCGTAGTAAGTCAGTGAAGCTAGGCTAGGTGGACCGAGTTCAAGTGCAAAGCCTTGTGCCTTCAGCAGCGGACATCGGCTCACCGACAAACGAAAGCATGAAATTTAACCGTCCGTTTTAATTTTTTAATAAAAAAAAAAGAAAAGAAAAATCAACAAAATCAAGTAAAATATTGTAAATCTGTGCAGAGAGAGAGAGAATGAGAGAGAGGGAGAGCATGGTGTGACGAGGACAGATAATGGTTCAGACCGGTGAGAAAGATGGAGAGGATGAAAGCAACGGTGATGAAAGGTAGAACGAATGAATGAGACAAAGGAAAGGAGCAGGTTTCGCGAGAAATTTGACAAGAACCGGAAACAAAGATCTTTCTAAGGAGAAACACGGAACAGGGTCGCGCTAGAAGCTTTAGGGGGGTTCGATGGGACGATATTTGCTCGACAACTTGGGTCGACAAGACCGCTGTGACATAATATGCTAGCATAAAAAACACATTCGATCGTTACGAGAATCAAGTTGCTTCTGAGACTGACTTTCAATCTGGCTCGTACATCAATGGAGAGTGAGACGAACACACACAACACACACGTACACATATTCACACTCGTACACGAGCGCGTGCGCACATTCGTAGACACTTACCTTAGTCCAGAGAATCGGCGAATCGGGTTCGAACCCGGCTGGAAAGATCTAGAAGACACTCGTGGGTCAACGCGAGGATTACGCTAAGATTCTCAATGTTGTAACACTGTAATTCTATGCTATTAACTGATTATATTCCGTAGTAAGTTAAACGAAAATTCGTGTAAATGTGTAACGAAACAGAGGAAGACGAAGAACGATCAAGGCTAGAATAAAACACGAAGAGAAAGTAATCGAATCACAGAGACAGCCACACGAGAATGGAATGACTAAGTACTTCGCCTTGGACGAATAGAAACATCCTACACGCGCGTATCGTGTTTTACTATTGTACAGTTATACCAATCGCACGTTGGCGGCGTGTCACTATACTCAAAGTAATAACGTCGTTTCTCTTCAGCCTCGTCGGTTCGGTGCCTCGAAGGGATCGCCTCGTCGACGCCTCGGACCTAACTCGATTTTATCACGATAAAAGAACTGTCTAACGTAAAAACCTGCCTCCAGGCAGACACTGCCACATCGCAGAACAGCATGGACGAAGACAGCTAGAGGACTCGAGGAAGAAGAACGCGAGAACCATCACCGCCATCGCTCCGCCGACGTGCCGGCCGCTTCAACTTCAAGGCGGCACGTGCTGTTCTCCAGAACTAGAAGAATAACCTTAAGGAACATCTCAGAGCGTTGCTGGAAGTCGTCATCTTTGTCTGTTGGACTTGGCTACGCTTGTGGGGCATTCGGTTATCGCGTGGAAGGATTTGCAATAATAATGGATGGCATAATCTGAGGGAAGGCGAAATTTCAAACGATCTCAATTTAAGGAGAGAACTCCTAGCCAGCAACGCGTCCATACGAAGAGGACACATGTACAAAAACACATCACCATGGAACACCTGCACACACCTGTACTCCGCATTGCTGTAACTCACTCTAACGTTATCGAGTGCTTTCAGACACGCCGTTTTTTGCTATAGACGCAGCGAAAAACGAGGGATGAATTGCCTATTTGTTATTATACATCTCGTAAAAGTAGTGGCCATCGTCGGCCCATGGCAGATGTCCTTATTGAAGCTCCACGGACCGACGATGTCATGTTCGTTCGAACGGTAGCATTCTTGAAAAGAATTAACTTTTAAGCGTGTGCTCGCGCGCGACAGGACAGCTTTGTTAAGTCTTCGACTCGCTTCAAAAGTGAACACCATGCAATGATGTACACTCGTTCAGGATAGGGGATGACCTTTGTAAAAGAAATTGTGCTCTCCCATGCGGGACACGGTTACTCAATTTTGTATTTCGAGTCGAGCTCTTCCATTTCTTTCTACAATCATTTTTATACAATGAACTTCCGTTAAACGAAGCTTCTTGTAATATTGTTCAAATTCTATTACACGTTGTTTATTCTGGATTAGCTGCATTTCTTTTTTCCAGCCTGAGAATTGTGCAATATAGTAGACAGCCTGCTGGAACTGTCGGCAGTCCAGCATGGGAGAAGGTCAGGAACGTTCTCGAAGGATCAGGGTCGGCGCTAGGGTTTGGGACCCGTGCTCTATACAAAATCTCCAGTAGACTCTCAAAAAGGAGGCTAAAAATTCTATTTGATATTACGAAATTTGTGCAATTTGGAAACCTAAGGATTTGAATATTTGGAAATTTGAAAGTTTGTAAATTTGTGTGCTACAGTTGCTATAAGAGCACAGATGCATTTAAAGTTGCAATATAGTAAGAGTCTACTGTACCATACTTAGGAAATTTAAAAGTACACGAACTTTAGGTCGCACACAATTTTTGCTACAGGGTCGTACAAATGTTCGCGCCAGTCCTGTATTGTACTGAACAAAAAATCGTCACGAACCGTCGACGGCAGGTCGCGTCATCGACACAGTTTCATTTTCCACGATAGTGCTTAGAATCGCCCTGTTGACGCATTTTCCTATCGAAGGACGCTGTCCCCTGATTCCCAATATGGCGTCCCGTTATTTGGCGCGTCGAACGCCAGGTGGCGTTCGAAAACGCGGGAACCGATCGCCCGAAGGTACGGGACAGGTTTTAACGTCGAAGAGATTCACGACGGGAGAGGAATCAAGGTGAACCGCATCCTTCGGCAAATCAGAAACCGGTCACGTTGCTCCGTGGGTGAACCGAAAGGAAGGCGAAAGACAGAGAGAGTGAGAGAAGGTGGGAGTGGCAGAGAGAGCGAGTGGAAGGGTACGAGCGACAATCCACGTGCACATACATGCAGAGAGATAACACACGTACACGCACACACACTCATACATTTAACACGCGAACGAAAGAATTACTATATACATTCAATTCTACGATCACTGCCAAGGGCGTTTTAAACCGTCGACGTCGATTTCTCATTGTCTAAACGTATCGTTTTAGTCGTCGTCGTCGTTTTCTCGAGAAGCTGCTGCAAAACGATTCTAATTATACGAAAAGAAGGACACTACCATTTGCTCGTCACAGGCGACATCTAGAGATATTTAAGCGATAAAACGAAAAAAAAAAAAAAATGCAAAAAATATATATTATATATACATATATACACATATATGTATATATTATGTGCGCCCGTTCGAGTTCGAATTTTCTCGCGAGCGATTGTTCATGATAACTGCCAAGCGTAGACTCGAGTTTCTCTGTTTTTTAAGGGACAAAACTATAATACTCCTTTTGAATGTGTCGTTGAGCCATACACACACAGCCATGCACAGAAACGCGCCCCCATACGAACAAACACATACACACATAGGCACCCGTACACCGATTACACAATGTGAATATGTGTCATATGTATGCGCACCGTGCCGCAATCTCTCTTGTTTGTCTGTTTGTCCGCCCAGGTACCCTGATCTGTCCGTTTCTCCTAGATGTCTCTTTTCGCCTGTTGTACATACAAATAGATGTAGTACGTCGTCACGATATAGCGTGGGCATTCTTCACAAATCGTTCGATTTACGACCTTGTTGTATCGCGGCGGGTACTGTACATAACGTGTAAATATGTCAGGCATCATTCACGGTGACGAGCGTTTGCCAATGGAATCGCGACGAAAGGTTGCAAATCTATTCCACAAATTTTCACAGCTTTTTCTTGTACACTTGGCAATTTAATACTTTTACCCCGGAAAGTTCTAGCGGGACAGTTAGACATTTTTGTGAATTTTTTTGATATGTACGAAAGTTTTCAAAATTTAATCCTGAGATTTGGTAAAAAAATTGCTTCCCTTCTATCCTCGTGGAATTGCTGATTTTCGAACTGCTATTTGATACAGTAGCTGAAAGCGGAGAATTAAGCGTTAAAAAACGTCCCTACGAAATGCGTAATATTACGCAGTCAGAAAAAACGGAAATAAGTGGACAGTTTTTGCACCCTCTTGTCGCCGTTATCTCACCGTGCAGCGTAACCTGATACTTTCGTTGCTTGTAAGAAAGGGAAAGATTTGTTCGTAGTTAGACGGTCGAGATATTTTCTTATTGGACGGCAACGTTTCGGCCCTGCGAGAAAAAAAAATAGAGCGAACGGTGAAAGAATGAGCGAGATAAAAAGAGGAGGAAGATGGTTCTTGTTATATTAAATCGCGAAATGGTTGGAGGGAGTTTTAATTTATTGGAAGCTGTAGAAACGAAGAGAACAAGGAACGAAGGAAGCTTATAAGCTCTGAAGATTATTATAAATAAAGTTAAATGATTATACTTTGTTATGGTAGTTTTATGCATTATTTTCTGGTTTTTTCTCTGGAACGCGTCTCGTTCCCTTTTCATTTTGTTTTTTTTTTTTTTTCTCCGTCGATGTATTTGTACATAATTGTAACGAGAGAAATGTAAGGAGCCCTGAGAATTTTCATCGAGACGTCCCTTTTCGAAATCTGGCACTCCGTCGCGACGAATTTCGAGAAATTCCTCGTCGGCCATGTTTTTTTGCATCTTCCGCCATTGCTCAATTTCTCAAAATTTCATTTCGAAATAATTTTCGCTTCTCGATATCGTGACGGTGAAACGGCAATAAGTTAGTATCGTATAGTTCGCGGTCGTAGCGGGAGAAAGAATAAAATCGGTTTTCGTCGCGTTGTTTTGCAAACTCTACCTTATAAGCGACTCGTGATAAGCGTTGATTTATTAACAATCGAGTTGAATAGTAGCGACCGATACTCTGCAACAACTGTAACGATAATCGACTAACAAAATTTTCGGGGCTGCCAATACTAACACCAAAACGTACAAAATTTTTCATCACACAAGCGAGCTGTTCAATAGATCGACTATAAAAATAAGATACTACGACTAACAATCGCTGCTTAGGCATAATACGAGTAAGTCCGATGGAACGAGAGAGAAAGGAACGAACAAAAAAATAAAATGTTATATAGTGGCGACGAGTAGCGGCAAAAGTGGAAAGGAGAAATTAACGAAAAAAAAAAAACACATGGCACGATAAACCGAGAGAAAAAAGAGGACAGAGTTACTATTATTGTATAGTACTGATTATCGTACAAATTATTGTCTCCAGACTTTTAAGAGAAAAAAAGAAAAAAAATAGAAACGATACCGTCGTCGCTTGTCACAGGACCTGCCCTCGTCGGATGTGCACCCGGTCGACTTACTACTACTACTACTATTGCTACTATTTATTGCTATTATTGCTCCTGTTACTGCTGTTATTATTACTATTGTAACACGTAAACACTAACGTTTGTACTTGCATCACGGGGAACGCACGCAAAAATGAACGAAACACACGATACACGACACAATGGTACGATCGATCGAGAAGTATAGTTGTTACGTATAGTTGGGATGTAGTTATATATTTTTAGGTATATAACTATTGGGATGTAGTTATTGACGTTTCAATTGTTTCGTTGTGAAAATTTATTCGTATAGTTGGGAGGTATAGTTGAAACTTTATAGTTCATTTGGTTAGAATTTAATATTCGGTAAGATTGCAGAATAGTTTGGTTGGAAGTGTAACTATGGTTGATTTGTATCGGTATAGTTTTAACTATAGTTTACGTGTATCAGTATAGTTTTAACTATACTTGATTTGTATCGGTATAATTTTAACTATAGTTGATTTGTATCGGTATAGTTTTAACTATAGTTGATTTGTATCGACACAATTTTAACTATAGGTGATTTGTATCGGTACAATTTGAACTATAGTTGATTTGTATTAGTATAATTTTAACTATAGTTGATGTGTATCAGTATAGTTTGAGCTATAGTTGATTTGTATCAGTATAGTTTTAACTGTAGTTGATTTGCATTGGTGTAATTTTAACTATAGTTTACTTGTATCGGTATAGTTTTAACTGTGCTTGATTTGTATCGGTGTAATTTTAACTATAGTTGATTTGTATCAGTATAGTTTCAACTGAAGTTGATTTGTATTGATACAATTTTAACTATAGGTGATTTGTATCGGTACAATTTTAACTATAGTTGATTTGTATTGGTATAATTTTAACTATAGTTGATGTGTATCAGTATAGTTTGAACTATAGTTGATTTGTATCAGTATAGTTTTAACTGTAGTTGATTTGCATTGGTGTAATTTTAACTATAGTTTACTTGTATCGGTATAGTTTTAACTGTGCTTGATTTGTATCGATATAGTTTTAACTATACTTGATTTGTATCGGTATAAATTTAATTATAGTTGATGTATATCGATACTGTCTTAACTATAGTTGTTGTGTATCGGTATAGTTGACTTCTATCGGTATAATTTCAATTATACTCGATTCGTATCGGTATAGTGTGAACTATAGTTGCTTTGTATCGTTATAGCTTGAACTACAGTTGACTTCTATCGGTATAATTTTAATTATACTCGATTCGTATCGGTATAGTGTGAACTATAGTTGATTTGTATCGTTATAGCTTGAACTATAGTTGACTTCCATCGGTATAGTTTTAATTATAGTTAACGATGACTTAATTTTTGAACTCTGCCGTTCCACTATAGTTTCCAAATTAACTGCAGTATAGTAACTTCCCACAACTATACTCTTCAATGAATACGACATAATCTCCCAGAAGATCTGTACAAGTTTCACTATTAATTAAAAAGAAAGAATGAACGAGTAACTATACGCAACTATACTATCGATGCTCGATCAGTTGTACAATACACGGTACACCGAGCGTGCACCTGTTCGAGGAACACGGAGAAAATTAATCTAAAAAGCGCGTCTCGTATCTTCTACTTAGCATTTACTATACCTAACTATTATAAAGAAGTACTACTATTGTAAATTATCGAAATTATTGTTAAAGAAAATTGAGAATTCGGTGTGAAATTAGATGAAACTGGGCGTAGGCTCTTTTCGTTTCACCTTTTTTTCTTTAGACGTAAGAAATCGAAAAAATCGTGGTCGGGACACAGAGTCGGCCATATTGGAATGAAAGAACTATTTAACGAATTGGTGCTTTGGAATGTATTAGACTGAACAAAAAAAATTATTGTTGTACGTTTTAAATGAAAACGAAAAAAAAAAAACTGAAAAACAAGTCGAAAAAATTACACTTGATTGGGAGTTCTTTTGCTCCGCATTCAATTAATAATTGGTAATTGATCATTTCTATTTGGAGCGTTTTATATATATACAATATATATTATATATTCGCTAGGTTGCACACAAGAACACACACACACATATACACGAACACTACACTAATATATTGCGAACAGTGGTGGGAATCAAATCGCCTTTTGTGATTGGAAAGTTGTTTCTAAGAAAGTTATTTTAAATCGGTTATCGATACGTCGACGCATCCTTTTCGTTCCAAGCGACGGATCTCGATGTATCGATCGAAATTGAAGAAAAAAAAAAATATCGACCGAATTATTGCGTATAGCGCGGTGAAATTTTAATGAAACATTTGTGATTCTAGTAGGTTAGATTTGTTAGATTCGATTGTATTTCGAGAATTATCTAAATTCTTTTTAGAGGGTATATTCGTTGACGTCAATTCAATATTTCGCGGCGTTGTTCCTGTTTTCTCGTAAATACCGATCTCGAACGTGTTTGCGCGGGAAAATTCAAACTCGGCGGTTCTCACTTTTCTCCAAATTCTGTTATATTCGATTGTAAAAAAGACTTGTTTCCCGTCGCAACGCTTCGAACAAAAGTATCGTGAAAAATTCGTTTCTCGGAAAGCGTTCGCGAATCAAAATTGAGAACCGCCGAAGACGTTCGAGGGGATAAAAATTTCTATCGTCGTTGCAATTTTATTAGACGTATTTTCGACTGAGTCTGCGAATAACTAGTTTGAATAATTTGCGAGTTTTTTGATAGGCGAGTGTTGGATCGGCCCGACTCGGGTGAAAAGAAAAATGGTCGCGTTGCGATTCCCAGCACTAACTTTTCACACGTGTGTATACAACATGAACGTGCGAATTTGCGAAAAAAAAAAAAAATGGCAAACATTACTTTGTATGTATAACAACAATTTAGCAGATTCTGTGCTCGAACGGAAGAGGATGCGAGAGTGAGAAAGGTAGCGTGCATGAGAGAAAGAAAGGGACTCGGCGTGCACTCCGCCCAGAACGTGGAGGAATTTTGGGGGGAAATTTTTGCGAAATTCGGCAAAATACGGCGGTGCGGTTCGACTTAAATGCGCCAGTGTTGCGTGTAAAATAGAAATTACACGACGTAGATAACTCGGTAGACACGCGTGAACAGAAGTCCCAGTCGATTTCAAATTAAAAAATGTTGAAATTGAAGGAAATTGAAAAATCCATGCGAGAAATTCGGATGCATGGAATTACAAAGTGTAACGAGGGTTGCAGATTTCACCGTTTTTATCTGATATTAAAACTCGATTGTAATTCCATTCCATGTAAGTCCCTAAGCGAACCTAACCTAAAACATGTACATCGACTGCGGACCTCTTCGAATATTCCATAATGCACTCTATAAACCTAAAAAATCGAGTAAAAAAAATTATGTATAAATTAAAAGGAACAGAATGAATTTCAAGGAAAGTTCCTGCAAGAAGAGTAACTCCCGACGTTCACGCGTGTCTAACTTTCGTGTTCTCCGCAATGAATGGAGCCACATTGTACATCAACAATATTATATTCTAACGATTACTAATTAACTAATGTACAATAATTTTAACGATTGCTAAACGATGATGAAGTCTTATAACAGTGTTGCACGAGGGAGGTGGGAGGGTGCGAGAGAGAGGGAGAGCGTGACTAAAATGGAATCCTGAATGTAAAATGGCGAAACGGAAGAGGACGAAATCGGAGAAAGATCTGTCTTTTAAATGCGTATTTTTTGGAAGGTCCGTTGTTGCCAGTCTGTGTTCTGCACGGCAGACATTTTCAGAAAAATCTTTCTTGCAATTTACATTATTTCATGTTTCAGAGATTTAACAATATTAGAACGTTAATTTTGTTATTGACATTTGTTGACGTTTTTCATCGTAAAGACATTTTTTTCCTTCAATTTCTTTTCTTTCGATTTCAATTCGAAGAGTCGAAACTTCTGAGAGACACAAAGGATTCTGTACATCGATGTTGCGAACTGTATGTTAACCTTTTAACCAATGAAAGAATGAGAACCACTGGCAACTGGTCAGTTTGCACGAACCAGGCTATTTCGTCACATAAGTGCAAAAATTCGTTAAATAACAGAATGTTCAGGAGATAATTTTAAATCGAGTTCTTGCGCTTAAAGATTACGTGAAAGTGTTTCAAAATATCGAGATTTCGAACAGTTTTTACTCAGAAAAATTTCGCGGGAAAATGTAATTAACGCGTTCGAGCCCAGTTTAGCCGCACTTTGGTCGAAATAATTAAAATCATAAATTAAATCGAAGAAGGGTACCGATTAATGTCCCGACACTCGGAAAGACATGTTAGAGCACAATGTCGCGATATTAATCGGTGTCAATACTGTTTAATTACACAATTTCTTCGAAGTGTAAATTTACACGGTCGGGCCCGAACGCGTTGAACGCGAAATGGCGTCCGTTGAAAGGCGGCGGGAAATTTGATTTCCCCGGAGTGGAGAGAATTGATTTTCGAGGATTATTTTGATGGCGTTTCGTTAATTAAATGCAATACTGTGAACTATGTGAGGAACGAGCAGGCATCCCTCACCTCCGTCATTTTTTGAAAGCAGACAAAATTTTTTGACTCCTTTTTTAAGACGTTTGTCTTGTCCGACAATCGTTTTGATAAAGCAATAAGTATATAGACGTTCAAAATTTTGTAAATTTCGTTTGGAATTTGGAACGAGTAGTTGGTAATTGACAGTTCAAAGCGATCGGTTACAAATTTTACCAAAGCGCTGTTACACGAAAGAGTACCTCTAAAGATAACCTGAAAAAGAATTTTATCAAAGTTTGAAATTGAACACAGAAATGTAAGAAATATTAACGGAAATACCCTACTGTCGAGTACAAGAAAGAGGGCGCTGAACGTTTTTCCCCTTGAATTCTAACCTCGAAAAGAAACAAGTACCAACCCTCAGATCTATTAAATCGTTAGAAGATTTATTTTCCTGAGGTATCCAAGAGGCGTTCAAAAGTTTATTTTAATAACGAGAACAAAGATCTAGAAAGAGGAAGAAGAAAAAAAAGAAACTATTTATTTTTCTTACACAGTATTGCACAGGCCTTTTCATTGAAAGGAAGATGGCGGATGAAGTTCGGGGAGAGACAATTTGTCAAACGATTAATTAATTCGAGACGGTTAACGATCGAATAGAAAAGCATTAATTAACGTTAGGATAAGGGGAGGAGGGAAAGAGAAATACGTAGAGTGCGTGGTGAGCGAGTGAGAGGGAGAGAGACAGAGAAATCACAGAAGCCATAGAGTTCAAAAGAAGAAGAAAAAAAAATGAAAAAAATAATAAAAGTAAAATGAAATAAAAAAACGAGTGCATTGTGTACATACATAAGGAAAGAACAAAGACGAACAGAGCCGTAAATACAGTGTGGTAACCGAACGACAACTTTGTAAATTAGCTTTGTACATTGATGATCCCTATTGTTTTCGTTTTTTAATTGTTGTTTCGTGAACGAAGGAGATCTGTATGTCAGCCTGTTAACCGATTAATTTATCAGTTAACGCAAAATTCACATGCAATATAAAAAATTACGGTTAAATTTACGGAAAGATTCTGTAGACCCTGTGAAAAGACCGATCTGGTTAACAGGTTAATTTGCAAAAAAATTTTTGACTGCAAAACGAATTTGACCCGTGAACAGAGCAATAATCGAAATGGATTTTACAAACCTTGTAATTTGTCTTTTCGCTTCTTTCGAAGATTCTGTTTTGAAAATACAAATGTAGTATTTAAGAGCGTATAAAAGGGAGAACAAGAAATTGCTGGCAATTCCAAAGATTTTACCCACGACAAATATATATATTTTATTATACTCGTATCTCTATATGAAGTTGAGATGAGAATAAAAAAAAAACCGGGATTCATTTCTTGTCCGTTCTTTTCTCAAAGTTAAGATAGAAAGATTTATCTATTATTGTGTATATAAAACTGTGCATATACATATGTGTATAACGGAACATATATAAAAACATATATATTTTTCTGGAGTAAGAAGAAAAAAAAGCGGAAGGACGTATCCGACTTCGTGGACGCAATAAGAAATTCACTATAATCGATTATGCATGGGCATCAGGGTGTAGTTTAATAGAGAGAGCGAGAGAGAGAGTGAGAATGAGAGAAAGATAATTATTAAAGAGATGACTATTTTTTTGACGAAAAAAAACACGATAAGAGTACACAAGAGAATTGGAATCTTTCATTTTCAATTTTTTCACGAACTATTGCTCTGTTTATGGGTCTATTTGTTTGAAGGATTTCAGATTTGAAGAGGTAAAGATAGACTCTCGTTATATTGCCACCGGTAGAAGCGTCACTTGAATGTGGCCATATAACGAGAGCCTACTGTATTTCAATATTTCCTTGATGAATTTTGTTCTTGTGGAAATCGCTTTCCCAAAAAGTAAATAATGGAAAATTGAAAAAATATTCCCTATGAGAAAATGATTTATTTCGAAAAAGAATAAATGTAAAATTGAACGTTTACAGATCTCCTTGCGGTTCGATGATTTAAAAATAATAAAAGAAACTGAAACACCCGTTGCATGTACATAGACCGGAAGACTACTGGTAGCCATCTTGTTAATTAATTGAGACGACTTCGTCGACTGATGTTCTTTCTCTTCTTTCTTTTCTCTCACTGAACACGCGACAATTAACATCGCAATTACTTTTTATTTTCTGTCCAATTAACTCCGAGCTTCCTTTTAATTATGCAAATTAATTTATTCTTCTCGCGATTTTGTTAATGTTAAAATAGATTCTATGATATTCGAATGTAATTCGAGTATAGTAACGTAGCGTTTAGTTTTCTTTCGTTTGCATCCAATATACAGATTGTATTTTTTAATTGTTATTAGTTGTTTAATTGAAAAAATTCGATTATACGCCGATACGCCGTATCGGTTGGTACTGTTACTATTATTTAAGCGTTAGTACGATTACGATTCACGGTGGAACGATAATTCATTTTTTTTCTGCTGCAATCTTTTATGTTGTACATAACATTGTATAAACATTTGTGTAAATGCGTGTAGCCAGTAAGGTAAAGTGATATATAACGCAAAGTGAGAGAAAGAGAAAAAGGGAGAGCCCTTCTGTCTGTTGTATATTATTTTTATTTCCACCTTTTTTACATGAAAACAAAAATGCGAGATCGGTTTTGACCGTGCTATGTATGGATGATATGTTCCAATATAGAATAAATCTTTCAACAAATACTTCATTGTTCCTACGTTTTTGTACCCTTCCAACTTCATTATTTAACCAAAAAAATATTCTGATACTCGATCACTCGCGTTAAACATCCCAGCCCGCGATATCGCGGGAAAAATCACCTCTACAAAATGCCCGATCACGCGATATCGCGTGAGAGATCACCTCTACAAATGTCCGATCACGCGACATCGCGTGTTAGGTTGCCGCTCTCCAAACGTCCCGGCACACATCGAGCGCCCAACTAAAGGAGGAAGGAAGAAACCACAATTGTTTTCATCGAAAAATTTATTAGACTCGTCCACGACGAGCTGAAGCACACAGAAACGGTTATGCATACGATTAAAATCTTGTATATACAACATGTAACTTTTACACGCACACGCACACTGATACAACTCTTTTAAACTCCGCGTTCCCAGTCGCTGGAACCACACCACGATGTACCACGAGGAAATGAAACGAGTCTTTGGTGGCGCCATCATGGTTAACAACGAACACGAGCTGAACTAATTTGCCTAGTATGACATGATTCACACTCTGCAGTTTCGGTATTACCTGCAACATCAATTGCGATTATAAATTGATCAAAATTAATATTAGGATACTCAGTACGGTTCAAGCCAACACTTATGACCTTGAAGCTAACATTCAGCTTAAAGGAGATTAGGCGAAGTAAACTACACCATTAGTAACCGGTACTGACTGATGTGGTGTCGAAGACACACGTGTATATTTACTCGTGTGGGTCTGAACGCGTTATGTCCCAAACGAGTGGACCGACTCACCAAACGCTGCACTTGTGCGTAGGGTTCATGGGCGAGCCAGGGGGGCAGTCGAACGCCCTGGCGAAGTCCTCGCTGTTGGACAAGGGTCCCAGGACCCTTATAGGACCCGGAGAATGGACGCTGCTTCGTATCTTCGTGAGTGCGTCCTCCGGTCTCATGGAACCGCACCAGATCTGAGCATAGTTCAGAAAGAACAGCTGATCGTGAGTCAGGTTCACACCGGGTAGCAGTGGCTCCTCCCCGTGTATGGACACCCACTTCTTGTACGCCTTGAATATAACACTGTCGTTAGCACTAGAGTTAGACAACTATGTCTGTTAGATCTTCAGGTATTTAGCATAATCGGGTGATTAATACGTCACCCTAAAGGATTGCTTAAGTCCTCCGTTATCGGCGATGTTCTCCCCCTGCGTCATCCTGCCGTTGATGTGCAAATTGACTTCTTGCAACGTGTATCTGGAGTATTGATCCACGATGCACTGAGCCCTTTGCCTGAAAGCCCTTACCGTGGCATCGTTCCACCATTGCATCATGTTGCCGTCTTTGTCGAACTGGCGGCCTTTGTCGTCGAAGCCGTGGGTGATCTCGTGACCTATCACTACACCGATACCACCGTAGTTCAGTGATTTGGGAAAGTGCTGGGAGTAGAAAAGCGGTTGGAGAATGCCGGCTGGGAAAACTATAACAAAATTTATATTAACCATAATTAACATATGCATTATACTTTTCATAATTCAGAGGAAAAATAGGAGGACCATTTGGCCTAAGGTCCTAAGCCTAAGTTAAGCTCTCTCTTCCTTAGATCAGTTTTAGGTTCCACCTGGATTCTCCTAAAATTCTAGGTGAACCTCTTTCCATTTTTAATTTGCAAGAATAAGTCTACATCTGACTGTACTAAATTCAGCGAAGTCCTTATAGGTACCCATAGCAACCTAAGAGGAAACTATTGAGACATCGTGAATTTCATCAGACCAACAGGTTCTAATGGCCTGACATAAATATTTAAATGTGCAAATGAGACCTCATCGGAATGGCAGATACAGACATCCAACTTACCGATGTCGTTCGTGTTGGGATTGTAGAAGGCGTTCACAACAGCCGGCTCCGTGGACCATTTGTTCTTATCAACTGGCTTCCGCAGTTTCTGTAGATTATGATAAGCGTCGTATTTCAGCACAGCTAACACGTTCTCCAGGAAATGGTCCTCAGTTATATTCAACTGTACAGTCAAGAGCAAAATACTAGTCAAGAATATATTTTGTGGACATCGAGACATGGTACATTATAGAAAATGCTAAAGAATCGTTCGATTTAGGTGTAATCAAGTTATGTACCACCACGTATTCCTTTGACAGTTCCACGGGGTCCTTCAGGAACTCAGGATACCCAATTCTCTCATTCATGGAATCAGCTTTGCTTTTAGCCACCGCTCTAGTCTCATCGTCCATCCAATGATTCTCCGCTAGTAATTCGTTAAATGCTTCGCGTATAGTGCGGATCATCTCTAGTGCTGTTTCCTGAAATGGAAGTGATATGAGTGGAATGCATCATGGAAAGTGATATAGTGTGACGGTGTACGACGTGTAGGGATTTCACGAGTGGTGACTCAACGCGTAAAGATGCAACGCGCAAATGTACAGTGCGTGGGAACAGAGCGCATGGTGACGCAGCGCAGGGAGATCCAACGCGTAGGGATCTCAGCGCGTAGAAATCTCAGCGCTTGGGGATACAATGCGTGGTGACGCAGCGTGTGGGAATCCAACGCGCCGGCGCACAACGCGTACGGGTCTCAGCGCGTAGGATCACTGCGCGTGAGGATCACTGCGCATAGGGATCTCAGCGCGTGGGGGTCACTGCGTGTGAGGATCTCAACGCGTGGAGATCACTGCGCGTGGGGGTCACTGCGCGTGAGGACCTCAACGCGTGGGGGTCACTGCGCGTGAGGATCTCAACGCGTGGGGATCTCAGCGCGTGGAGACCACTGCCCGTGGGGGTCACTGCGCGTGAGGATCTCAACGCGTGGAGATCACTGCGCGTGGGGATCACTGCGCGTGAGGAACTCAACGCGTGGGGATATCAGCGCGTGGAGATCACTGCGCGTGAGGATCTCAACGCGTGGGGATCTCAGCGCGTGGAGATCACTGCGCGTGAGGATCTCAACGCGTGGAGATCACTGCGCGTGAGGACCTCAGCGCGTAGAAATTCCGCGTGTGGGGATCTCAGCGCGTAGAGATCTCAACGCGTAGATACCTCTGCGCATAGGGATCTCAGCGCGTAGAAACCTGACGCGTTGAAGTCTCATCGCGTAGTAAGTCGGTGCGTGTGAATTTTAGCATGTAGAAATGCAACACATAGGGATCTCAACGCATAGAAATCCAACACGTGGGAAACCAGTCCAAAGCAATTCAGAGCCCCAACGCACAATGCCCTAACGCGCCATTACACAACCGCACACCTAATCCTTAAAATTCCATATACAACTGGCAATATAATAATAGTCTACTATAAGCTTCCATAAGTGTCCTAATTTCTCACTTGTATCAATTTGTCAATAAAGTCCCTTCGATAAGTTACCTTGCTATCGTGATTGAAGTTATCGCGAATAAAAAGTGCACCCACAGCCATCCCCAGCTTCTTATTGGTCCAATCAACGCACTGTGACCACCTGTTCCTCTCGCTCAATATCCCCAGCAGTATTTTGCGAAACTCGACCCGCTTCTGCTGGTACTCGTCTATCATATGCGGCATGATCGACATGACTAGTCTCCAGAGTATGTAATTATGCAGTGTCCTGCGATTCGTTCTTTGCACAATGCGACCCATTTGGACGAAATATGGCATGGCGTACGCGACGATCGGTTCTTCGTCGGTGATGGGAGCGCTGATGAACTCTTGAAGGTACTCGATCCATTTTAGTTGCGGAATTTCTCGCTGCAACTCGCGCAACGTCAACTTTCTGTAAATGGCGGAGGTGTCGTGCCTGTCTGCCTCGGGCATGGATGCCTGGAGTTGTAATGAACTTGTGAAGTTTAACACGAATCTGAAATTACTCGTAGCGAGATGGTGATATAACTGTTGTTTTAATTATGTTCTTACGTTGGCTAATTGCTTTTCCAGAACAATTACGCGCTCGAACTCCATCGCTGCGGTTTGAGGATTAGCTCCGAGTAATACGGCAACGTTCGTCATGTAACGATGATACGCCTTCAGTTCGGACTCGCTGTTCTTCTTCAGGTAGTAGTCCCTACTAGGTAACGCCAGTTGCATCTGATCCAGCTACGAAAAATTTGAACACTGTACTTCTTCCATCTTTGTGTCAACGAAGTATCAATTATTAAGTGTTCTAATACTATTTTAAAGCTCTTCGTTCCTCATATAATCAAAATAGGACCAGTTCTCTTTGCAGTTCATATTTAGGGAAAGCATTTCTGAATGCAGATTCGAAGAGGAATGTTACTTAATGCTAAACTACTAAGATTACGAGGATTACTAAATATTTTACATGACGTTTTACAGCGACTCAGCCTGTACAATTATTCGCATCTTTATATTATGCAGTCGTCGACCAAGGGGCCTTACTTTGCCGGCGCACCTGGAGGATGTTGGCCGAGGAGTTCTTGTCATCTGGACCGACCCATTGTTCTAGCAACACTCCCTCGTTGTATTCGCCACGAAGTCGACCCAGAAGTACCTCCACGGAATACGGTGGTGGTTTCCAGGATGGTCCAACCACCACTGGCCAACCACCAAGATATTCCAGTGTCTTTTTCAGCGGGACATCGCCGATTTCCCTGATACGAGCTGTGCAAATAAGAAAAATTGGGACACTTTATAAGGAACTAACCGTACATTCATATAAGAGCGACGAAACATTGTCAATGGTGTAATATATTTGGGGGTCCTAAGGTGAACTCTCGTTATATTGCTATGAACGGGGATGTAGAAAAATGTCATTGGCGCGTGGGGAGTCTTAGTGCGTGGGGATCTCAACGCTTAGGGACCTCAACGCGTAGGGATTATAGCGCAGGGGGATCTCAACGTGTGATGGTCTCAGCGCGCAGGGATCTCAGCGCATAGGGATCATGGCACATAGGGATCTCAACGCATGATGGTATTAGCGTGCAGAGATTTCAGCGCATAGGTACCTCAGCGCGCAAGGATCTCAGCGCATAGGTACCTCAGCGCGCAGGGATCTCAGCGCGCAAGGATCTCAGCGCGCAAGGATCTCAGCGCATAGGTACCACAGCGCGGAGGGATCTCAGCGCGCAAGGATCTCAGCGCATAGATACCTCAGCGCATAGGTACCTCAGTGTGCAGGGATCTCAGCTCATAGGTACCTCAGCGCGCAGGGATCTCAGCACTTAGGTACATCAGCGCATAGGTATCTCAACGCGTGGCGGTCTCAGCGCGCAGGGATCTCAGCGCATAGGGATCATGGCACATAGGGATCTCAACGCATGATGGTATTAGCGTGCAGAGATTTCAGCGCATAGGTACCTCAGCGCGCAAGGATCTCAGCGCATAGGTACCTCAGCGCGCAGGAATCTCAGCACATAGGTACCTCAGCACGCAGGGATCTCAGCGCATAGGTACCTCAGCGCGCAGAAATCTCAGCACATAGGTACCTCAACGCGCAGGGATCTCAGCGCATAGGTACCTCAGCGCGCAGGGATCTCAACGCGCAAGGATCTCAGCGCATAGGTACCACAGCGCGCAGGGATCTCAGCGCGCAAGGATCTCAGCGCATAGATACCTCAGCGCATAGGTACCTCAGTGCGCAGGGATCTCAGCTCATAGGTACCTCAGCGCGCAGGGATCTCAGCACATAGGTACCTCAGCGCATAGGTATCTCAACGCGTGGTGGTCTCAGCGCGCAGAGATCTCAGCGCATAGGTACGTCAACGTGTGGAGGCCTCAGCTTGTAAGGATCTCGGTGTGTAGGGACCTCAGCGCATAGGGATCTCAACGCATGATGGTGTCAGCGCACAGGGATCTCAGCGCATAGGTATCTCAGCGTGTGGGGGGTCTCAGCTTGTGAGGATCTTGACGTGTAGGGACCACAGCGCATAGGAGCTCAACACGTGGTGGTCTCAGCGCGCAGGGATCTCAACGCATGATGTTCTCAGCGCGCAGGGATCTCAGCGCATAGAGAGCTCAGCTCATGAGGGTCTCAGCTCGTATGGATCTCAACGCGTAATGATCTCAGCGCATATAGACCTCGACTCATTAGGGTCTCAGCTCATAGGGATTTCAACGCATGATGATTTCATCTTGCAGGAGATGGTTTCAGCACGTACATATATCAACGCGTAGGATCTCAGCGCTTATAGTTCTCAACGCATAGTAATCTCAGCATGAAGCACTCAACGCGCCGACGTGCAACGCGTATTCAGCATTGACCTCATATACAATGGTAGTAAAGTTAGTATGTGTACGATGATTTATATGGATAGGTGCTCGTTCAATCAGCAATATAGAGAGAGTCCACCATAATTATCTTGATTCAAACGGGAATTAGAAATCATTTCAGGAAGAATTTTCGGTGTACCCACGGATGTCCATGCAAGATTTGTAGAACATCTTCGCCTTGAGGGTGGCGTTGTTGTCCTGATCGTTCGGTGGCTCCTCCAGTACCCTCTTCAGGATCACCTGCAGTTGATCTGCCAAGACTTCGAAGGTGCTGATCGAGCTTCGGTCTTCTGGTATAACGTGCAAACGATTCCAAGTGCCACAGGCGTATTGGAAGAAATTGACGCAAGGCGCTGCTGTTCGGTCCATCGCTGATAACAGACTGGCGGCTGAAATTTAATTTAATTATGTAGAAGTTTACTTTCTTGCGTTATATAAAATAGCATTGCGTTTTTATAGCATATTTTATGGCATGTTCTAAAATGACTATAAACAATTGCATCCTAACTTTATAAATTGTATAGTTAAAAATTTCATATAATACAGTAGTTATTGTTTTTAATGTTATTATTACAGTAGTGCAACTAGTATTATTATTGATAGAAGATCAATTTTTATTTTAATTTTTATTCAATTTTTTTTTTGTAGCGTTATTAAATTTTTAATAAAATGCAATCAATTTTCCAAGAGAAATATTTAATAATTGTTTTCTTTGTGCAACGTCAGAATTTCCCAACCTTACTCTTGTACAAGGGTATTGACAAACATGTTGAGATTAAATTGTGAAGCTGATATTGACACAAGCACATAAAATTGCGCTATCACAGGCAGGAAATTGAATTTCAGTTTCAGTGAAGGGAAAGGACAAACTCGACAACATAAACAGCGAAAAAATATACTGGGAAAGCGTCGAGGCATCGAAGGTCTGGAGACATCAAATAATTTACAATATTTTGCAACCTCGATTTCAAAATATTTTGCAACTTAATATTTAAAGACATTTTAGAGAATTAACATAATGTTGTTAGAGTGAATATTTTTTTATTAAAATATATAGTGTGTTAACATGGTAATTTGATTGGATCTCGAGCTATCAACCCTTCGATATATCATTTAATTACTCCAGAGTTAATATCACCATTTAATCGAGTGAAAATGCTTTAACGAAGCTCGTTGCGGTTTCCCAATTAATTAGATATTCGATAAATTGTCCCTGGCACGTAATAACATTATTTTGAAACCACTTCCATAAATTTTCTTGTATAATTTTTTAGTTCGTTTTTCTGTGGACATAAATCTATGATCATGATTTTGTTTAAAATATACATTTACTATCTCCTTTTGTTACTGATGCTGTTACGACAAATTTAATTTACAAATTGGGAAATGGGAAATTTTGAAAATTTGAGAGAACAAAAATATAAAATATGTAAATTTAGAAAAACTAAAAATGAAAAATGTGGAGAATGAAAATTGAAATGTGGAACGTGAGAAACTGGGAAAATCAGAGTATGAAATTTTGAAAATTTCAGAAAGCAAAAATATAAAATGTGTAAATTTCGGAAAACTAAAAATGAAAAATGTGGAGAATGAAAATTGAAACGTGGAATATAAGAAATTGGGAAAATCAAAAATATAAAATGTGTAAATTTAGGAAAAGTGAAATTTTAAAAATTTTGCAAAATTAAATATATCAATTTTGTAAAGTTGAAATATCAAATCTGCAAAATTTGAATTTAACCATTCAGGACAATGAATATATTTCCCCAATGATAAATTTTCAAACAATGAAGTAAAGTTACACGTTTGACCGCGTTTGCAGCGATTAAACCGCAGCGCACGCTGCAGCTCGAGTCAGGGAATTTGTGGAGGAACGAAAATCGAGTTGCAGTCAGCTGGCTGCTCGGTCAACAGGCAATTCCCTGGGGAACAGTTAATCTGATTAACGAGTGTGCACGCGTATTTGTGTGTGGCACGCGACGAGGGACATTGCAATTCTCCTCGACCACCAATCACATCTGATCCGATTCTGTTTCCGGATATTTGCCTCCGCTATTTCAATCTCCAACATTTTTAATACTCATATTTCACGATAAAAATTTAATGCAAACTTTAATATTACCTGTTCTGACGCACTCCTCCGTCATGCAAACGTTTGGATCTGAAAAAAAAATATTTCAACATCTCACTTTAAGAATTGTAATTTTTTGTCATTGCTCAAAAGTGTTGAAATTTATAAATTAACATGGACACCAAACGTTTGGATCTGAAAAAATATTTCAACATCTCATTTTAAGAATTGTAATTTTTTGTCGTTGCTCAAAAGTGTTGAAATTTATAAATTAACATGGACACCAAACGTTTGGATCTGAAAAAAATATTTCAACATCTCATTTTAAGAATTGTAATTTTTTGTCATTGCTCAAAAGTGTTGAAATTTATAAATTAACATGGACACCAAACGTTTGAATCTGAAAAAATATTTTAATACCTCATTTTAAGAATTGTAATTTTTTGTCATTGCTCAAAAGTGTTGAAATTTATAAATTAACATGGACACCAAACGTTTGGATCTGAAAAAATATTTCAACACCTCATTTTAAGAATTGTAATTTTTTGTCATTGCTCAAAAGTGTTGAAATTTATAAATTAACATGGACACCAAACGTTTGAATCTGAAAAAATATTTCAATACCTCATTTTAAGAATTGTAATTTTTTGTCATTGCTCAAAAGTGTTGAAATTTATAAATTAACATGGACACCAAACGTTTGGATCTGAAAAAATATTTCAACACCTCATTTTAAGAATTGTAATTTTTTGTCATTGCTCAAAAGTGTTGAAATTTATAAATTAACATGGACACCAAACGTTTGAATCTGAAAAAATATTTCAATACCTCATTTTAAGAATTGTAATTTTTTGTCATTGCTCAAAAGTGTTGAAATTTATAAATTAACATGGACACTAAACGTTTGAATCTGAAAAAAATATTTTAACTTATTTGAGAAATTGTAATTTTTTGTCATTGCTCAAAAGCGTTGTTGAAATAAATTAGCATGGACAGCGTACGCGTGAAAGATGCACTTCTCAATTACACGCCTTTATTACTTCTGCCTTCAAAACATCCGGCACGTCGCAAAAAAGTGTTCGAAATGTTCAGCTCGAACATATAGGCCATTATCGAGACACAATGACTCCTTTGGATCGTTTGATGGTTTGCAGACCTGTGTTAATTAAAAACCCTCTTTGAAAAGACTGCGGTAAAAACTTGCGCACTTAAAACGCAGACCTACATACGGTTTCAATTTCTCTTGACGAACAATGCGTGCTTTCAGACTGTTTATTGTTAACGTTTTTAAACGACGTGACACTTGCAACATTTATGTCATGACGTTCTACTAATTTTGTTGTTTACCTAACCTCAAAATGGTATGCTATACAAAATGGTACCTAGTTATTTTTAACTCCTCTGTATTATCATTTTTATTCTGATTAAAATCAGAATTAGTACAATGAGAACACATGAAAATTTCGAAATTTTGATGGATCGTTCATGGACGTCAGTGGAACGATTAATTCCATGATGGGCGGTTATGAGGTAACGTCGACCTTTTCGAGCAGTGGAACTTGATAGCCTCGACTCAATTCGACCCGGCTTGATTGATCATTTTGACTTTCTATTTTCAACATTTTTCTCCCTTGCGCAACGCTGTCAAATTTCTAAGCCCCGTAAACTTCGAACTCAAATAGCACCTTCAGAAAATTATTTCCGGTTTAAAAATGGTTCAAAATATTACGCTTCGAAAGATGGTCGAAGTCAGAAAGTTGACAAAATTGTACCTCGCAAGATTGTGAATTTGAAATAAATAGAACAGGTCCCCGGCGATTTGCAAAGTTAAACGAAATTTACGGAACCACGTGAACTGCGAAATGAAACTTTAATGGGTTGTAACCAAGATTAAACTGCGGGAAAGAATGATATTCCCTGGGGCAATTTCACGGGAGGTCGAGCTGTTTTCTGCAACTTTCTTCGCGGTGTCCTGTAAAGTTGTAATTAAACTCTGCGCGTACCTCGCCGGAAATGGAGGCAGCCACGAAAGCGGGCCAAACTTTACGGTAAAAGTTCCCGGTTTTCTGTTCTGTTTCGTTCAACATTAGGGGCCAACATCCTCTCTATTAACATACTTGAGATTTCTATGTGAATTAGAATTGTACAATCGTCGCTGAAGCGTTTGGACAGCTATGCATTTGAATTTCGCGCGCAAATAGCCGTATCTCTACAAGTAGGGCACCATGGGACACAGTCCTTGCACTTAGCCTTCATATTTCCAAATTTAGAAATACAGAAATTTTCAAATTTAGATGTGCAAATCTACAAACCATCAAACTCCCAATTTTATGATAGAATCGTCAATTATTTAGATCCAAAGATTGACTAGTTCTATTTGAGACTAAAGATTGACTGGTTCAATTCGAAGCTAGTTCTATGTGAAGCTAGTTTCCTAGTCCAATTGCAGCCATAATCCGCTCAGCGTAATGGCGGTCTAACACCTAGGCTTTACACTAGCCACATTGTAGCATGCTTAAGCCCCTCATCGTCGGCCGTTTAATTAATTAGATTACGCGAGTTAACCGTATCGTTCGGCATTGATTCGACTTACGTAGTTCCTGCACGCATTCGCGGCTCGCGTTCAACGCCAACAACAGAAGAATGAAGAGACAAGTGGCGAGAAGAGTGACAGCCAGAACACCGAGCAATTGATGCCTGCTAGCTGGTTCTCTTCGTCTACGGCTGATGGACATGGTCCGTGCCATTCCACCACTCGGCCTTCGACTGTTCTCCGCGTGCTGGAGAACTGTTGTCGTTGTACTTCCATGAGGACCATATGTAACCTTCCATCAAAACATTTACTGCGTCGTTATGTTCACATTCCAATTTCTTCTGAATACATTTACATTTTATAGATTTCAAATTTGGGACCAAAGACTTTATTAGGTTTGGGTACATTAGGATTAGGTTAGGTTAAAATTAGACTAAATTAAGTAAGGTCAGGATAGATTAAGGTTATATTATTCTAGGCTATGTCAAAATGAGACTAGATTAGGTTAGGTTAGAATAGGTTAAGGTTATATTATTCTATGCTATGTCAAAATTAGACTAGATTAGGTTAGGTTAGGATACGTTTAGGTTACATTATTCTAGGCTATGTTAAGATTAGACTAGATTAAGTAAGGTTAGGATATATTAAGGTTATATTATTCCATGCTATATTAAGAGTAGACTAGATTAGGTAAGGTTAGGATAAGTTAAGGTTACATTATTCTAGGCTGTGTTAACATTGGACTAGAGTAGGTAAGGTTAGGATTAATTTAAATTCAGTTAGGTTCACTCAACATTATATTAGGTCAAGTTAGGTTAAGTTGAAATTAGATATGCTTATGTTAAGACTAGATCAGGAGTTGAATTAGTTAGGTTGAATTAGCTTAAATTCAGTTAGGTACACTCAGGATTATACTAGGTCAAGTTAGGTTTAGTCAAATTGAAATTGCATTAAGTTATGTTAAGACTAGATCGGAAGTTGAATTAGAGTTACATTGAATTAGTTTAAATTCAGGTAGGTTCTGTCAGGATTACACTAGGTCAAGTTAGATTAAGTCAAGTTGAAATCACATTAAATTATGCTAAGACTAGATCAGAAGTTGAATTAGTATAAATTCAGTTACGTTCTGTCAGGATTATACTAGGTCAAGTTAGATTAAGTCAAGTTGAAATTACACTAAGTTATGCTAAGACTAGATCAGAAGTTGAATTAGTTTAAATTCAGTTAGGTTCAGCTACGATTATACTAAGTCAAGTAAGTCTAAAGAAGGTTAGAATTAGATTGGTTTATACAAAGTTTGCCAATTCCGTTCATTTCAGTACGTCAGAGTACCTAACTATTATTCATCATAATCATATTATCCATCATATTCAAAATAATGTACACCATGTGATCTTCAATAAAATTTTTGTATTATTATCCTTCTAAATAAGATCCTTATAATAATACCGCCTTCTTACTTGAAGAGTATTAGCAGCAGGTGTCTCCTGGCCGGCCACACCGGTGATCTCGTTCTGTTCGGTGATGACGCTGAGGTAGCCGTTGTTGCCTTCGGCCTTCATCCTCGATCCTCAGCAACGTCCTTTCCGATAGAAACTGGAGCACACAAGTCCGAATTTCAACCCGGCAACTGTGTCAACGACCGGTGTAACGTTGACATCGCGGCTCGTGATCAGTCTTGGACCTCCTACTCGATACTCGATCGATCAAGGGAGCTCTTCAGGGATTGATCCACCTTCAAGTTGATCTCTTGCAGCCACAAGTTATTTAAATTACAAAAGCAACGCGGTGGCACAGGTTTATGGGACTTGCACGTTGTTGACGCAGAGTTCACAGCCAGAATGTTGAGGACAGAGGTCGCGATCAGGCAGCTTTTGAGTTCCGAAAGGATCTGTGACCGCCGTGCTACTGACGAGTACCACGGACACCTCGCAGTCTCGCACCACCCGGAGGTGTCCCTGTCCCCTCCACTTGCGCTCCTCACCCCTCGGGCAACCCTCGATTTTGTTTACAACGCGAATCTACTCGGAGGAGGAGGGGTTTCCGGTGCGGCATCTTTTCTACGGCATTATGCTCCGTTTTTACAGCTGATTCGACATCAACTTTGATGGTCACACTTTTCAAATTTTTTAAATTTACAACTTTCAAGTGACAATTTAATCAAATATACAAATATACAAATATATAAGTATGCAAATGTATTGCATTGCAATGGATAGAATTAAGAAAATTAAAAAATTTTTAATGTATGACGAAAAAGTTTAATATTGATGCTATGTAAAGATTTGTTAAATTTTGTATGTTTGTAAAATTTACATAACCTCAAATCAGCGTTCGAGTGTTAATAGATACGGTTTACCTGGGGTGACACGGTTCGTTGATCAGAAGGTTGCGTGCATCGACATCATCGTTCGCTTGCTCCACAAATTCACCCTCCTCTACGTTCCAGCCCCCCTCTCTCGCCGTATCCCGGGTCATTTTCTACATGCCAAATCTCTCTATGGCCAATATCCGCCTCTAGAAAATATACTGCAGAGAAAACAGCAAATAATAACCCTTGTTTCTGAAAATTTATATTTCTAAATAATCTGTTTCTGTTAAATCAGTCTTAAAAAAGTTCTGTCTTTTATTATACTTGCTATAGTTACACGCGTTCACTTTTTAATCACCCTGAGTACATTTTTTAAAGGAGCTTGTTTCGTTTAATTTTAATAAATTATTGCTTGAAGATTGAACTTCTTTTTGACGAGAACTTTATTATTTATAAGTGATTGTTACTATAGAAATTTATAGTTGATGGTAAAACGTCCCCTGCGTAGTCTAAGCATCGATCGATTATCTCGGTTCCTCTATTAATATCTTTAGCTTGTATCAATTTACGTGGTATCGAGTATGCTTATTTTAATAGCGCCCATGAGATTCCATGGAATTTGTCAACCTTCATGATATAATATCAATTATTCCTTCGAATTAAAATTATTAGAGTCAAACTTTAGCGTAACCTGTAAGTTTAGTGTAAAACTGAATTTCTAGTGTAACCTAACCTAACATGCAAAGAAAAACACAACTCGATTTCATTATTGCTTATGTACTTAAATTGTATTTATTGACAATTTTGAACTCAAAATATTACTATTACAAAATTCATCTAACCTAACCTAACTGAGAACATCTTTGCTATAATTGATTTACTAAAGTAATGAAAGATTGTGTTCCATTAAAAATACAGTAATAAATTTGTTGACACTGATTCTTTTATTTATTAAAGTACTCAAAATCCCCTTATTGCATTATTTTTACAAAATTGATCTAACCTAACCTAACTGAGAACATCTTTACTATAATTGATTTAATAAAGTAAAGAAAGAATGTGCTCCATTAAAAATACAGTAATAAATTTGTTGACACTTTGACTCTTCTATTTATTATAGTACTCAAAATCCCCTTATTGCATTACTATTACAAAATTCATCTAACCTAACCTAACTGAGAACACCTTTGCTATAATTGATTTACTAAAGTAAAGAAAGAATGTGTTCCATTAAAAATACAGTAATAAATTTGTTGACACTTTGACTCTTTTATTTATTAAAGTACTCAAAATCCCCTTATTGCATTACTATTACAAAATTGATCTAACCTAACCTAACTGAGAACATCTTTACTATAATTGATTTACTAAAGTAAAGAAAGAATGTGTTCCATTAAAAATACAGTAATAAATTTGTTGACACTGATTCTTTTATTTATTAAAGTACTCAAAATCCCCTTATTGCATTACTATTACAAAATTGATCTAACCTAACCTAACTGAGAACATCTTTGCTATAATTGATTTAATAAAGTAATGAAAGAAAATGTTGAATTAAAAATACAGTAATAAATTTGTTGACAATATTGATGCTTTTGTTTATTAATCTAACACCACTACAGGGTTGTTGTGCAAGGGTTGAAACGAGAGGGAGGCCACTTGTTTACCTGTAGTGCATGCAACAAGCGGTTGATCAGACACACCACGTTATTGAGGATTATTTACAGTATACTTTGCAGTGACAAAATAAAGGGGTGGGTGGTGAGTCAGGGGTGGTGCGTGAACAAGTACAGAAACCGAAATAGAGTAATTAAAAAATAAAAATTTTCCAATTTTGCAAAGGGGTGAATTACCTACATAATTTAAGCTTAAAATTAAAATTACTTACAAACTAAAAATAAATAAAATTATGTAACAAAAAGTTTGCAGAAAAATATTGCTGCTTAAATACCACAGATAATGAAATAATTTTTTTAAATAAAAGAATTTTAAGTGAAAGTCACTCCTGTTGCAAGTTGTACAAAAAGTCAATAAATTATATAAAGTTCAAAATTGTCAACATAATTTTGACAATCTAAATACTTAACACTAAATTACCTTTCCACTTCCAAATTCAGAAACATCAGAAAGTACTAACAATTCACCACTCATCGAACAAGACCACTCTTCATCCCCGTATTGTTTACACAATATTTGTCCTCGTAAATTCAATGTTGTTTAAACAAGCACTAAAATTTTACCGACTGTTTATAGAACCAAAATGTACACCCGCATGTCAAAATCCCGTAAAATTTACAAGTAAAACCTGCATCTTTTTTATAATCTTTAAACTACGTGTCTACGAGACAAATATTTTAATGACCACGTAAATTGTTATAAATTATTTTTATACAGTTTGTGTCAATTCTGTGTTCTCGTGTAAAGGCAGAATTCCGATGGAAAAAGTGGATTAAAAAAACGCGAACACGGATGACGGTCAATGCTGGACTGGCGAGGAAATTTCGGCGCGACTGCGCCCCTCGCGCCAACTCCACGCGACAGCGCACTTTTCCCTCTTTTTTTTATTTCCTCGCACACTTACCACTTTTTTCGAATGAGCGAAAATTGCGAAACTTTCCTCTCGAGGTGACCGAAATTTTTTATCGTTGATGGAACTGTTTAGAGAGCTCGCGCTAATTGGGGGTGTGTAACTTTACGGTATTTGAGCGCTTTACATTGCTAATTAGCGATTCGTCCAGTTAATTAGGACCAGGAGTGAACAAATTTTAGTTACTTCCGATAATTTTGGTAATGAAAACCTTCAATGCGATTTCCACCCTTAATTATTCCAAATTTATAAAAAGTATTGAAACATCGACAAATTGTCAATTTTGAGAAACTGGAATTTTCATTTTTGGGAAATTGAATTTTTTACGAAGAATTTTTATGCGTCTTACGATTTTTGTTTGTATTGCCCGTCCGTTAATCGTTACTTTTGATTGCTACTGCGGTTGTGACTGCGTTTTACGAAGTTGTTACTGCTACAAGTCGATATCAGGCATGCGCCGTAATTATGAATTCTCGTCATTAATCTTGAAAAATCACGCACGCAATTTAACAATCTCTTAATTATTACCACTCGAATAATTTCTACTTAATTCAACTGAAAAAGAGTTGAAAATATTTCAAAATGAACCTCGACGTTAAGAGTGAATAATCATTTGACCATTAGATATCAAATTTTACTGTAACGCGATGTAACACGTGGGATACAAGGCATGGCTATATAACGCGAGGGTGCAACGACCGTATAACGTATAACAACGCGTGTAATTATAACGCGTGTAATTATGACGCGTGAAGATACGGCGCGAGGTCATAGAGCGGTAATCTAACGCAAGGTGATATAACTCGTGGCGATACAACGGGTGGTACTACAACTCGTACAATTGCTCTAAGGTTCATTCCCCAAATTTATCACAAAATGTGAAACAAATTGTTTTCGAATTGCATTCAGTGCGAATCAGGTTAATCGGGCTAAGAAACTGCAGCAGATGCCGGTAATGTATGCAAAACGGCGTGTTGCATACGGTGAAACGCGAGTGCAGAGACGTTTTCTTAAATGGTGCAACAAATTTGCAAGCCGTCTCTGAATTATTGAACAGGCGTGACGCAACCGTGGGACGCGAATCGAATTCATTATGATGCACAAAAGGCGGCCGAACGAAGGTATTAAAATGCAAACAGAGAGAGAGAAGTGTAGTATACACGCGAACGATGTGGGTGACACAATAACGATAATCATCGGCTATATAATTATCGTCCTTGTCATTCACTGCCCGTACGCTCGAAGATGCAATTGAAATTGTTTTGATAGCGAAACTGCGAATGCATCGTTAAATTTCACTCATGGTCACAATAACCTTCTATTCCTTTCTTCCTTGAACACCCTGTATTTAATGCATGCAAAGAATGCATATTTTAAATGAAAGTCTGAGGTTAGGTTATTTTAGATCAGGTTTGGTTATGGTCAGATTAGGTTAGGTCATAGTTTGGTTACTGTCAGTTTAAGTTATAGCGACATTGTGACAGAATTGGGTTAATAGCCTATGGTTATAATTAGATAATCGTTTAAATTGTGTCAGCAAATTCTTCAGAGATTAGTTTCTAAAATTATTTACTCAATTAAGTATTTTATAGATTAGTTTTTGCTCATCTCGGGATTGATAAGTTATCTCTTTATTGTATACGTTTACAAGTGCTATTTAAAAAAAATAATAATCATAAATAGAAGGAAAAGCCTTGAGACAGTTGACCAATTATAAGCGATATCAGAGCAATTAACTGACAGTTGCACTGTTAAATTTTATTACGCGAAGGTATTTCAGGTGATAGAACTTTAAGGTAACAAATTATAAGTACATTGTTCATAACTGTTTACATATTTCACTCAGCATATTTTTATTATTACATATTCTTTTGTACTTCATTTATGTGTTACTATGTTCCTTGCACAAATGTCTAAAATTTTCTATCCATCTTTGAAGTATTTACAACGATCCGTATATTAAGTACATTCAAAATTCCCGCGCTACCTGGTACTTTCTACAACCCTACACTAGGAACTCTACACAATTCTACAAAATTCAAAATTAAGCATCAGTCACAAGTACAATACTTCAGAACTATATTATTATGCTCTGAAACAAGAAATATTAAAAGATAGTACTTCAACGTACCAAATATTCGTCCATCAACGTAAGCTATTTTAAAATTCCCGCGTTTAGTCCTTACAACGCTTCCCATCTAGTTATTTTCTCCCAGTCTCAGGCCACTGCGCTGTTCCTGTTGCCCGATACCTTCAAATCCCGGGAATAACAAAATTACGCATGAAAACGCTTGTAAAATGTATTATTACAACAGAGATGTTCAGATGCAATTCCATGATTGATTTCTGCAATCTGCAAGGTAGCGCCATCTCGTCGAGCAGTATCCAGTTGCATCCGTGCATGGGTCCGTGGCAGTAGGCGAAATTGTGTTTCGTCGGACGGTTCGTTTATTCGTGTTCGTCGTTTGAAGTTTCGCAAAGCCGACGAAAATGTGGTCGACGGTTTACGAACCGGCCAACGACGCGGGTCTGAAGTTCGTTTGAAAAGCGCCGTCGAGCATTGATACATTTTAGGTTAAAACTCTTGGATGTCGGGTGCATAACAATGCGTTGCGTGAGAAATTCGTGCGGTGAAAGTGTCTCGGACGCCGTTCGGTTGGAAATCCGACGAAACGAACATTGTTACGAGTTGTCCGCCCGCTCCTTCTCCTCTTGAGCATCTTTTTTTCCCGTGCGCCCTTACGTCGCCCGCAAGGAAGCGAAAAAATGCCGAGACTCGAGTGGCGATGATTCGACTCGAATTTCATCGTCGCCTTCGTCGATTTTCGTATAGTATTTCTCTGCTCGAGACCGTAAACACACTCATCCCCATAGCGACGATCACGCGCGGGGACGGAATGGAAACGTAACTCCTTTCGAGGCTGATTTTTCTCGTTAAAAGGTAATCGATGTTTCTGCTCCGTCTGGACCTCCCTTTCTATCGTTCAAGGCGATAACCTTAGCGACCGACTCGAGATGAGCGTTGCTTTTGCTTTGATTATTTTTTTCCACTTTGGTGATTGTGGTTTGTGTCCTTCATGAAACTTTTCCCTTCTATGTTTTCCGTTTTTGCTGAGTAAATGATTATACACAGTGTTCTATCGATAATGAATGACCGAGTGTTTTATTGAATCATCTTTTTTGAACACAGGGTATAAGTGATTGCATGACGTACATTCTTTCATATCTGGCTGCAGAGTACATTGGTATAAAAGTATTTACTGCGTACGCATGGTCAATTTATGTCTGACTTTTTTTGTTTGGACTCATAAAGCAATGCATGGTATGGCATGCGCCAGTAGTGGCTGCACTCATGGCTAAACATTATTTCATTTCCTGTTCGAGGGGAGACCAGAATGAATGATAAATGTATCTGTATCATTTCATATGCTCACACAATGGCTTTGGTACTAATTGCTTGAATAATTCACAATACTCTGTAACAGTAGAAATAAAGAAAGTTCAAGTTATATAAAAATTGTTCTTTTGCATTTGTAATGTGCACCTTCTTTGTAATATTTGAACACACCTTCCTTATAATATTTGTAATATGCACTGTCTTTGTACTATTGTAAAATTTAAATAAATAAAGTATTCTTTCAATGTTTTCCTATATCCCTACTGCAACAACAAACTGTACAGTCCAGTAATTATTTATGTTTATTGATATTAGAACATATACACGACTTATATTCAAATGTTCATAACAATTGATTTCTTGTAGCACATTAGAAGAACTGAATATGGCAGATGATGAGGGAACCGAATGGCTGCAAGAACTGTTGCACGATGTCCAGCTTTCCCAATTCTTCACCAGGATACGGGATGATCTACAAGTTACAAGATTGCACCACTTTGATTATGTGCAATCAGAGGATCTTGAAAAGATAGGTCTTGGAAAACCAGGCATCAGGCGTTTGTTAGATGCTGTTAAGAAAAAGAGAACCACACAATGGAAGAAAAGCTTAATGACCAAGATCAGACCTGGGGGTAGTACCAAAAGTAATAAAAGATCTTCTCAGCCAGTTGAAGGTTCCTCTGTATTAACATGTCTGATTCAAGACAAAGATGTAATGCTATCGATAAAATTGGGAGATGGTAGTTTTGGTGTTGTTAGAAAGGGAGAATGGACATCTCCTTCAGGTAGAACATTGCCAGTTGCGGTGAAGGTTCTTAAAGCAGATGCTTTAACACAGCCAAGCGTCATAGAAGATTTTGTTTCTGAGGTTCAAGCAATGCACACACTGGATCATCATAATCTCATCAGGTATATGCTGTTGAAAACCTTCAAATTAACTATTTCCACTAATAAATTAATCTTTCTAGATTGTACGGTGTAGTATTGTCACAACCAATGATGATGGTAACAGAACTTGCACCACTTGGAGCATTGCTGGACTACTTGCGGAAACAAGGTGGCCGGATTTCAGTATTAACCATCTGCAATTATGCTTTGCAAGTAGCCACCGGAATGGCGTATTTAGAAGCGAAACGTTTTCTACATCGCGATCTGGCTTGCAGAAATGTTCTTCTGAGTACAGTGGACAAAGTGAAAATCGGTGATTTCGGCCTAATGAGGGCTCTACCTCAACAGGAAGACTGTTACGTGATGACGGAACACAAGAAAGTGCCGTTTCCCTGGTGTGCACCCGAATCTCTCAAGGCGCGTCAATTTAGCCACGCATCCGACGTGTGGATGTTCGGTGTCACGTTGTGGGAGATGCTCACGTTCGGCGAGGAGCCCTGGGTTGGTTTGAACGGTTCAGAAATTTTGCGAAAGATCGACAGAGAGGGAGAACGATTACACGAGCCGGAAGCAACGCCACCGGTGATGTATCAGCTGATGTTGCGTTGCTGGGCTCGAGAACCGTCAGAAAGACCGACTTTCGCTTGCTTGCGGACATCCCTCACAGGTATGGTCCCAGCTGTGATGAAGGCGGTGAATCATTTCGAGGAGACCGATAAAATGACCATAGAACAGGGTGACCAAATAGTCATTTTGGATGGACGGCCAGAAAATTACTGGTGGAAGGGTCAGAATCAAAGAACTTTCCAAATCGGACTGTTCCCTCGTTGCTTAGTTGATCCTATGAGACGCAAGCAACCGGAAGACATCAGTAAACCGCTCGAAAATTCTTTTATTCATACTGGACACGGTGCACCTTTCGGTAAAAGCTGGGGAAGTCCTATTTACATAGACGACGTGTATCTACGAAATCCTATGGAACCACCCGACGTTGTAGGGGTCGCAACGGCGCCAGACAGTCACTTGAAAAAGAAATTCTCCTGCGGCACTCCGCGGTCGAGGAAACAGTTCAATTACACGAAGCTTCAAAACGATATACGAGCTAGTCCTGTGAAATCAACGAACACCTCGGCTCCTAGCAGCAGCCAGGAAGGCAGTTTGATCGATTTATCCCCAGAGGAAATAGTGAACACGAACGTGGCACAATCTGATACTGCCTGTCGTCGGGTAGTCAATATCCTGGACGAACCTATCGACGACATGGAACGACAACAAACGAATTGGCAGGAGGATGATCCCCGGACTTACGCCAATTTTCCGGGGAACGTCGATCCTGCTTATTCGGATCCTTTCGACACGTCCTCGGTGTTTATGAAGCTTCCGCACTCGAGGTATTACAGTCACGTTCCGTCTGACGTTAGCAGTAGATACTTCAAGACCCAGACGTACGGGAATGTACAGAACCAAGACGCCAGCAGCAGTCAAGGTAGTGCAAATTACTTTGCCCCAGAATCTGGGTCAGACGTGAATCATTATTCTATAAACCTGAGCAAAGAGAACAGAAACGACAGTATTAATTTGAACGTGAACGTCGACTCTGAAGAGAGTAACGCATACAGTCAGAATCACTATACCGAAATAGACAAACCTAGTCCTCCCATGCCGAATTGGTCTGACTGGCCAGAGGATATGCAAACAGAGTCGCAGACGTATGTAAACGTGGCCAACCGAAATGTACCTAGTACCGAGGTACCTCCCCCTCCACCTGTCGCTCCTAACGAGAGTCCTGTAAAGCCAAAATCGAACCATGACCTAGCACAAACTCTGAGCGAGCTGACAATAAACGCTCACAACGTTTCTCCTAAAAAGTTGGACCCAGCCTTTCTGGCCGAGTTGGAGAAACATCTGGGCGAGAAGGAGGCAAGCAAGAATATGAACGCCAGCCAGCAAAATCCGGGATCATCCGACCCGTACTCTTCCGTGAACAAGTTGCAGGAGAATACGATCCCGGCGTTGAGACCTCCACCTCAATCTGCGAAACCCAAGTCTCCACAGATCGACTACAGGAGCAACAATCTACCCAGCAAGGTGCAGAACTCCTGGCAGTCGAAGACTTCGAATATTCAACAACCTCGTACGCAGCCTGAACAACGAGTCCTCGAGACGAGCACCGAGCAAATGGTTGGCCAGATTTGGCAGCAATCGCAAACGCCTCAGCTCGGTACCTACGGTAATACTCAGGCGAACTTGAACTTGTTACAAATTGCGCCCAGTAACTTAAGCAGCCAGTGCAACGTGTCCAAGACGAACTTCAACCACGGGCAGAACTCGTTGCCCGCGGTTAATCAGGCTGCCCACGTTCAGAACCCTCCTCTAACCAATGCGAGCCACGGGATAACTCAGATCCAGAATGATCTTCAACAAGCACACTCCAGTAACGTTGTACCCAAGCCTATCGGTGTGTTCTCGGAGCAGGTATACGCGGAGCTGAAACAGACGGTGCCAAATCTGGACCAGTTGTCTCAGAACGAGTTCAACACTCTATACAATAAGACTGTCCAACAGAATATCCTCAGGAACCACTACGCCACAAGCGGATCGACCGCCTCCAATTCGACCTGCAACCTAAGTCACAACCATCCAGAAGGAACACCTAGCACCTCTCAAGTCCGTTCTGGCCCAGCAAGAAACCTTTTGGCCCAAAGTCATCCCTGCGATTTCAGTCCCCATTTGAAACAACCTCCCGTGTACAATCCCCCTCCTCCAGCCTGGAGTCCCATCAAGTCTGTCCAGAACGGACTGGTTCAGGTCCAGAACGTCGCGACCAAGTCCAATTTAGCGAGCAATCTGGCGACCAATTCGAATCTGCTGCAACTAACGCACACGAACGTACCTCAAGAGGGCGTCGTGACGCCACAAACTTCCGTGACGCGAGTTTTGCCTCCTCAGATGAACGAGACGGTCGTTAATACTCAATTAGCTCCCTCCGCGTCCGCGTACCCCTCCGGTGTCAGCCCCCCTTTGACAGCCGCCTCTCAGCAGCTGGTCATGTCCCTCAACGACGAGTTCCGAGCAAACAAAGTGATGAAGGTGCAACGAGAGGCGACCGATGCGTCGCAACAGGAAATACTCACGGCGCTGCAGGCCACTGGCTGGGACACTAATCAGGCGGCCAAACAGATCCTGAAGGACAGGCAGGCTAAAATCGAATCCCTTTTCAGGTACGTTCGACACGTTTGTTCTGCCCTTTGACGGGCGGATGAAAGCCTGAAAGAAAAATGGACCAAAAGGGTTCATAGTGATGGGTTCGAACGGCGAGTGTTTTGTTCTTTTGAAAATGGCTGATGTACAATATGTGGTCAGCTCGGGATTAGCTTTTGTGGATGGAGGGAGGGTTGCAAGAATGGAATACGAAAACTTGGAATTTGCAAGGGTAAGGGAACTACACTTTGTTGCATCGCAGACTTTAAGTAGGTGTGAGAGGAATAGGAAAGGCTTAGATTCTCTCTGAATTTTTCCAAGGGTTCCAAACTCCTAATTCTCAAATTTCCAAATCTCCTATGTTCTCAGATTCCCATTCCCTCTTTCTACTCCAAGTCCCCAAAATTTCTAAATTCCCTAGGCCTTCTCTGAGTCCTTAGGTTCTCCCTAGATCTGTTCTCTCTCCACCTATTATCGAAGCCTGCGAGCCACGTGTACATTTGGTCCATTTCTCTCAGTCTTTTCAATATTTTCAACTAAAAACGAATCGCAACTTTTTGAGTTTACAATCCTCCGCATATCGCGTTCACAGCTCGTTTAACATTCCATTCACTTTCTTTTCGCGGGTTTTTGCCCGTTTCTATTTGCACGCTCGTGAAATTTCGTCACTCAGCTGAAACGATGCTAAACGCTAAGCACACGAGACTTATCGCAAACAATTTCCATTTTTTCGAAATCATAAACAATCATTATACAATCAGCTGAGCGATCGTTAAGAGTCATTATATAATAGAGATCATTGCGATTTCAGATTAGGCTTGGCAGACAGACAGCAGTGCGAGGGTGCTCTGAAGCAGACTGAATACGACGTAGATTTAGCGGCCTCCGTCTTGTTAGACCAGGTCAGATGAAGACAGACTCAACGCGAACCGTCACAAAACCAATACTTGAAAATAGTGTAAAATAACTGTAGCGATATATATACCGTGTTAAACGTAATGTATATTTATAAACGATAGCCGTACACGCGTAAGCACGAGGCTACGAGCTGCAAGCATAGAAAGTTAGACAGGTGCCTCCTCGATCGAGGGTTTCTAAACGATGGTCGAGAAACCAATTGCATTCCAGAATGAAAATACTTCCGTAGCGAATCTTACACGTTGCTTTTGAACCAGCGTTATTCGACATTGAAACGGACAGTTTTTCGATAATGAGGTGGCTGAAGGTCTTTTCGACAAAATTTTTCTTTATGTCTTATTGTCAAATGAGCTACTCTTTCATTTCTTCTAAATTCAATGCCTAATCCTCATATGGATAAGTATCCATTGTTCCTGGGAAAATGTCACAAATCTGGGATCTTTGAGCACTAGTTTTTGGGACTACCAGTTTTTGGAAAAACGTTAAGTATGAAGAGTTTAATAGGAACTTAACCATACAAGGATTAGATCTTGGATTTCTAAATTTGAAGAAATATTTTGTTCAGTACACCTCTGTTCACTCGTGGTGAAAATAGACGCGTTCAGAAAATATACAGGGTGTTTCAGAAATTAGTTTTATTTTTGAATATCTTCCACTAATTTCACTAGCTGAAATTAGCAAACGACTGCATCATAAAGATGACTGCCAAATACGGGACTCACTTCTGAGACACCCTGTATTTAGCAGTTTCTTTCACTAACCTCCGTTCAATTTTTACCGTCTTCCTTGTACGTCATCCACGAGTGAACAAAACGATCGTAACAGATACTATATTTTCGTCCAATAGTTGAGATGTTCTTCGCGTCGGTGAACCGTTTATAATTGTGGCTACGTGACCGGAAGTGAAACGGGTCACTGTGTTCCGTTCAGCCTTCTGGAATTCTATGTAAAAGTCTTCTCTTTCTTATGTGATTCATACATATTCATGACATATTGCCGTGAAAGTACTCGTAAACTTTTTATGATTCCGCTAAGGTAGGAAGATAGAAAACGATAGTGTCATCGATTACGAGACATGAATGTTATTACTGCAACAATATTTGCTATTTTTTTACCTTCGTTAACATGACAGGCTTCCTTAGGAAAAATGGCAATATAAGGGAAGGCTATTATCATTATAATGTTGAGAGTTGTATGCTCGTTTGTGTGAGCGATGCTAGGTACACCATGACTGTGACCACTAAGGAATCTAGTAGTATTCTTTAAAGAGGGATGTACTGTAGTGATGAAGTCTCTCCTTATATTGCCATTTTCTCAGACGAAAAAACTTCAGTTAATTTTACCAATTTATCGACGCGAAGACACTAGCGCCACAGTGGAGTTTCCAGGAGGCACGACATCACGTATCGTCGGTACGAAGTTGTGTTGGTGCTGTCTCAAAGCCAGCTCTGCTAAAAACGATATCTGGCATAGTGACAGCCTTAAACGATTACAAGTGTTTTCCGCGACGCAACGCAGCGGCTGACGAAAGTCTCAAATTCTTCGTAAAAAACGCGACTCGATTACAGCCCGGATGGAAAATGTTGCGCGACAAAGCGTTGAATTTTTGTAACTGTGATATGCGTTGCTAAAGGCTCTAGGCGGTTTCAGAGAACGTGAAAATACAGAGCACTTTTCTCTGTTGTCCTTTCTTCTTTTTTTTAGGGATAGATGACTTGTAGATGGCAATCGTGTGTCTAAGAGTGTACATAGCCGTTTCGGTGACTGAGTTAAGCTTATTTCTTTCTATGGTACGTTTATTTCCGGTCGATCGCGTGGTCAGGAACGATTTCGAGCGTAATTGGTTTGCGTGCTTCGATTGTTTCGCTCAACTTTCGCGGCAGCCGGGCAGAGAACATTGTTTTATGCAGAAAGGAACGAAAGCTTGGGTTCACTTATTTTTACTGGAAAATGTGTGTGTGTGTTATTCTAGGTAGATCTCTAAATTTTTATGTCCCTAAATTCTTATATCTCTAAATTTTTGTATCCCTAAGTTCCTATATCTTTAATTTCCTGTATTCCTAATTTCCTGTACTCTTAAATTCCTGTACCTCTAAATTTCTGTATCCATAAGTTCCTATATCTTTAAATTCCTGTATTCCTAATTTCCTGTACTCTTAAATTCCTATATCTCTAAATTTCTATATGCCTAAGTTCCTGTATCTTTAAATTCCTGTATTCCTAATTCCCTGTACTCTTAAATTCCTGTATCTCTAATTTCCTGTACTCTTGAATTCCTATATCTCTAAATTTCTATATCCCTAAGTTCCTATATCCTTAATTTCCTATACTCTTAAATTCCTGTATCCCTAAATTCCTATATTTCCAAATACCTATACCCCAATGTTCTTAAACCTCTAGATCACTATTCCCCAATCCCTAAATTTCCAAATCTCGGTGTTCTCCAATTCCCATATCCCCAGATCTCTAACCTCTCTATCACTATACCCCAGTATCCTTAAATCCCTATATGTATCCTTGAATCCGTATATCTGTGTATACCTAGATCCCTAACTCCTTATATCCCTAAAGATTCCTATATTTCTAGACATTTAAGTCCACATATCCCTAGTTCCTTTAAATTTAAAATTACCGCGCAGATGGCGTCATAGTATTAGGTAAATAAGGACCGCCCCGTAGAGGCGTGGCATCGACATGGTGGGGATAAAAGTATATTTGCAAATATGCTATCAAAATATATTTTGCAATGAACAGTTTTCTGATCAGTTGCTTTCATAAGAATCCCCAACGAAACAAAGGTCTCTGCGAGGTTATGAGATATTGCTACTGGAATTCGTTGCAAGGTCCTCGGAATCCTTTCGAGGAGCATGATTCACTCGAGATTCCTTTCTGCGTAACATCGTTCCAGCACACGGAGAAACGAAACACTGTCGTTGTCGCGAGAACCGCCCTGTATTTTCTAAACGTCAGTCAGAGTCACTATTTTTTTAGCCGATAGAACACTGACAGTGTTTCCAGGTTTCTTGCCCGATTGCGCTTCGAGGCATCGAGAAGTGCACAATGTCCACTTGCGATTGTCTAATGTAGGCTCTCTAATTTGTTCCCCGAAAGTTGGACGTTTTTTGATCTCCCTTCTGTGTATCAACGCGACAGTCCACGGGGCCCCGTGTGTCTTGGTCCTCGTGGACACAGTAAATGTTCGATATTCAAGAATAAATAACACATAATGAACGAGAACCGGGGTTTTCATTCGTTTAGGATTGTTATCCTAGGGTTTGGGAATATATAGTGCCTGGATCTGCGATATTCATCGTTTTGACTATATTTAGTTTGATATACATCCAAATTAGGATTCTAGAAAGTACAATGCGTCGGAGGGACGCTCTAAATATATCGCCTTGAATTGGCTGATGCATGTTAAAAGATATTACACTGTTGAGAATTAAAAGATATTACAATTTTTTATATTTCCGAATTTGTCAAGCAGTGTCAAGTCTGAATCTTCAAATTGGTGATCGGCAATATAACGAGAGTCTACTCCCCGTTTCCACTAACCTTTCAAATATGGTGTTCTCAGATTAGTACTCTCACAATTTAGTGCTAGTTTCATCTTTCTACCTGCCAAAACTTTAAGAAACCTTGAACCTTGGCAATTTACTCAGTCGGATCAGTGTTCAAAAGAGTGTTGATTTGCATAATATAGCGTTTGGTCGGATTGAACCGTGAGGGTCGAAACGGAAATACACGTGAAGAGCGTTTGTATCTGGAGATCAAGGAAAGTGCAAGATTCCGGCTTTCTAGCGGTTTCAGTTTTCGATAGACCGTGGTGTCTCATGAATATTCAAGATCGCGAACGGAAAGCAAAACCGTCGGATATTTTCATGGCTGGCAACGACCAACTTTATATCTCTTCTGGAACGCGTCAAATCGGATCCGTTCCCATTTTCTTTCGAATACGAGATTAATTTTTATCCAGCGTGTACTGCTGTCTTATTTGTGATCGTAGCGTTATATTTACTTTATAGCTGCCTTGTGATTTGATTGATATCTTCGATATTGTATTATGTTTACCGATCAATTATATTTTGTATACTGATTTCACTCGTGGTCCTTCATTTTCCCTCGTGTTTCGTTCTTTGCCCTTTGTTCTTTTTATATTTCGATCTACTTTCAAGTTTACAAGTTTAGTTCGATTGAAGTGGAACTAACAGTTTAAGGGTCAATGGGCACCAATTAGGTAGGGTTACAAAATTTTATATTATTTAATTCCCAATGTTCAAGGGTCAATAACCAACTCCGAGTATTATTTTTGGGACCTCTGAAAATACGTTCCTTGTATATTTTACGGTGTATTGGTCAGTAGAGACAAGGTTTCTAAAAATGTGCAAAAATGCGACTTCGTCCCAGTAATTTGAAGCCAAAGCAATATTTTGTCATACCTTTTCAGAGATATTCTTCAGACTATACTCAAGAGTCCCATTTTGCAATTTCGCTTCGAAAACTTTTTAACAAACGTTTCTATATGCTTCCGTTATGAAGTTATAAAAGTTTTCAAAGCGAAATTGCACAATCGGACTCTTAAGTATGGTCTAAAGAATATCTCTGAAAATGACCAAATGTTGGCTTCAAATTACTAGAATTACGAAGTAATTTTTCATATTTTTGGAAATCTTGTCTCTCGTGACCGGAACACCATAAGACAGTATCAATTTTCCGCTAGAGGTCCTAAAAATCCCCAAAAAAGGTTCTCAGACTCGAGGAATTAAGGTCCTTGTGAAATTAAGTTGAATGGCAAAGAGAAATTTGTTTAAACAGTAAAGAGAAATTCAAACTGCTAAAAGGTTTTACTGTTCGATGATATCTGTCAGAGAAATTTAAGATGTTTTCAAATATAGCGTTGCGGAATAAATTACGGAACTCAGCGTCCGCCTAGTCGGTTCGGTACCTCAGCGTTCGCCTAATCGGTTCGGTGCCTCAACGTCCACCTCTCCCGTTAAAACGCGGCGTTATCGCTTCAATCGATTCGCCCGAGGTATTATTTGATTTAGTTGAGCAAAGAACGCTGTTACACGCACGTTCGATATAATTAAATCGACCCGACGATTGTTTCTTCAAATGGCCAATGAAAGTTTATTGCGCAATTATCTCGCGCACATGGGAATTCGAACGAGCGAAAGAAATAACGAGCGGCCGAAGGAATGTCACCTCATTGGTTCTTTCGTTAATGGCACTTTTATTCGAACGACAAAAAGAATACGTCATTCTCAATTTTACGACTGATTTATGGCCGGTTTGAAGGAGAGTGGTAAGTTGGTTCATAGAATTATCCTCAAAAAAAAAACTTTCAAAAAAGAAAAAGCCAAAACAGGTAACCACAGTGAGTATCCATAAAAACATTTACATTCAAGAATATTTAAAACAAAAAATAAATATATTGAAGTACAAACATTAAAATATGAAGTATATAAAAAAAAAAAATACAGGACAAAGGATAAGAAGTAACTTTACATACTAAAATATTTAAAACAAAAAATAAATATATTAAAGTACAAACATTAAAATATGAAGTATATAAAAAAACAAAAATACAGGACAAAGGATAAAAAGTAACTTTACATACAAAATTATTAAAAAAAATAAATAAATACATTGAGGTATAAACATTAAACTATGAAGTACATAAAAGTACAAAAATACAGGACAAAGGATAAAAAGTAACTTTACATACAAAAATATTTAAAACAAAAAATAAATATATTAAAGTACAGACATTAAAATATGAAGTATATAAAAATACAAAAATACAGGAAACATTAAATTCCTAAAAAATTTTAAAATAACAGTACTTGTTGCTCATTCAAAATGCATTTGAAGTACACGAAACTTAAATGACAAAAAAATAAAATTTCTACGTGATGTTGCACACTTGCATTCAAGAGCAACTCCTTCAAATAATATTTTTCTCTGGACTTTTGAAATTAAATACTGTCCAAAAAAATAAAATTTCCACGTAATGTTACACTGTTACCTTCAAGAACAATTGTTCCTTCAAACAATATTTTTCTATGGACTTCTGAAATTAAATATTGTCGAAAATGTAAAATTTCTAAGTGATGTTGTACACTGCTACATCCAAAAACAATTGTTCCTTCAAATAACATTTTACTATGAACTTCTGCTGAAATTAAATATTGTCTAAAAAAATAAAATTTCTATGTGATGTCGCACACTTGCATTCAAGAACAATTGTTCCTTTAAACAATATTTTCCTCTGTTCTACTTAAATTAATAGCGTTGTCCAAAAAGGGGGTTGAAGGGTGGGGCAGAGACTACAGGTGCAATGGGTCACATGCACCAGCTGTAAAAGAAAATGGTGGGGCAGGCGCAGGCGTGAAAGTCTTCGGTTTCACTTGTCTTCGAGATCGGCATCTACCTGACGCTAGTAGAAGAGGAAAAACAGTGAAGCTCGCGATTCCAAGCCGATCGAACGGATTCACAGACGAAATCGTGCTGGTGCTGCTACACGATGCGACACCGGAAACGGACCTCGCTACCGTTGCGATAGATCGAATGTGCTCATAGTGTTCTCACGTGTGAATCGACATTTTTCGAACACAATCCTTTGTCTCCTTTTTTAAAGATCGACTTGGAAGTAGCTTCTTCGAACGAGTAGTGCTTTAATAAACCTCCTTAGTCGTCCTTTTTAATAAACCGTTATGTCAAATAATTAGAATTTTTATTCTTAACTTTTGTAATAATTTGCATCTTTGGATTTTGTACCAGAATTACTACCCCCATTTTATAAGACTTGAAATTTGGCTCATTTTAATATATCAAAAGTGTAATACAAATTTTTGGTTCGAAGTTAAAAAAATACGTTTGGGTATCCAAAATAGTAGAGACATATCAAGAGAAAAAATCGGAAGAAAAAGCAACGGCGTCATGAAAATGCCGGCAGAGTCCTCGATTTATTGGGACTCGGTTGGTTCCCAGCGCTCCACTTCCGGTGGCAGTACAGGAAGCGCTAGCAGGCACTATGTGGACCCGTGGGACCTGGAGAACTACGCGTACCTGCGGCGTCACAGCGTTGCTGGACTGACGCAACAGGCGTCGCGACATCATCGGCATCAGGCACATCGCATGTCACAAGAATCTCGTGCGCATTCCGAATATTGGTAAGTGACATCTGTGTCACTAGGCAGAGCTCACATCCTGTTATTACCCAAAATACGGATTGGTGTCCATATACCACGACGGAGGATATAAAATACCATATATGTGTATATATATAGTTTATAGATTGCCATGGCTCATTTTTAGATTTTCAACTTGTATATTCCTAAATCTTTTCGAGTTTTTGAATTTGTAGATTTCTAATTCCTATATCCTCCATTTCGAAGTAACCAAATAACAAAATTTACAAATACATAGTTCCTAAATTCTCACATCTCCAATTTCTGAGTTTGCAAATTCCTAAAATTTCAATTCTAGATCCTTAATTTCTGAGTTCCTAAATCCTATATTCTTCAATTCTCACATCCTCAATTACCAAATTCCCAAATTTCTTTAGAAATTGGACAATTATTCCAATTGAAGTTTACCTCAATTGCAAATCTCCAATTTCCAAGTTCCTAAATTTCTAAATCCCTTAACTCTCACATTCCCAATTTTCCAGTTCCCAAATTCCTAAAACTCTAATTGCAAGGCTCCAATTCCTACATCTCCAATTTTGAAATTCCCAACTTCCTAAAATCCGAATTTCTAAGACTCCAGTTTCCACATCCCCAATCTTCAAGTTTCCACATTCCTAAACCCCAATTCTCAAATCCCCAATTTTCAATTTTCCAAATTCCTAAAATCCCAATTCTCAAGTCTCCAATTTTCAATTTTCCAAATTCCTAAATCCCCAATTCCCACATCCCCAATTTTCAATTTTCCAAATTCCTAAAATCTCAAGTCTCCAATTTTCAATTTTCCAAATTCCTAAAACCCCAATTCCCACATACCCAATTTTCAATTTTCCCAATTCCTAAAATCCCAATTCTCAAGTCTTCAATTTTCAATTTTTCAAATTTCTAAAACCCCAATTCCCACATCCTCAATTTTCAATTTTCCCAATTCCTAAAATCCCAATTCTCAAGTCTCCAATTTTCAATTTTTCAAATTCCTAAAACCCCAATTCCCACATCCCCAATTTTCAATTTTCCAAATTCCTAAGACCCCAATTCCCACACTTCCAATTTTCAATTCTCCAAATTCCTAAAACCCCAATTCCCACATCCCCAATTTGCAACTTCCCAAATTCCGAAAACCCTAATTCCAAAATTCCCACTCTTCAAGTCCCCAATTTCCAAGCACCCAAATTTCTAAAATCCCAATCTCTAAGTATCCAAATCCCTATATCTCCAATTCCCTAATCCCCAATCTCCTAAACCCCCAATTCTCACATCCCCAAATTCCTAAATCTCATTTTCCACATCTCGTCTTACCAAATCCCCTATTCTCATATTCGCAAATTCCCAAACCTTTTAAACTCTAAACCTTCCAAATTTCCAAATTCCCACTCTGCAAATCCCCAATTTCCATATCCCCATTTCTCAAATCCCCAATTTCCAACTCTCCAACTCTCAAAATCCCCAATTTTCTATTTCCCCAAATTCCCAAACCTTCTAAACTCTAAACCTTCCAAATTTCCAAATTCCCACTCTGCAAATCCCCAATTTCCATATCTCCATTTCTCAAATCCCCAATTTCCAACTCTCCAACTCTCAAAATCCCCAATTTTCTATTTCCCCAAATTCCAAATTCCAAAATATCCAAACCCCCCACTTCCCAAATCCCCAATTACCTTATCAATCACACCTTCAATCTCAGATCAACAAGCACCTACACCCTTCTCCCTCTCTGCAATGTGTAATATTACACACTCGAATCTAAAAAAGTTACCATACTCTTTTGATCAGTAAAAACAAATAATCCCACCTTTATCATAGTAGAACTAAGTACCTCATCCTATATACCACCAATATCAATCGAAAGTTGAATCGCGTGCTCCCTGAAGCTTGCGTTCGAACAAATTAAAATGGCGTCCAAGATACTGATAAAATGGCACGAATTTCCAGGTCGCGGTTGATAATCGATCTGTAGATTGCATAAAAATGCTCGTCATATCGTTTACAAGCATAATACGCGCTTCTTCCTTTTCGTTTTTCCTTCTTTCACACTCTGTTTAACCTAATACATTTTTCACGGCTCGCAATCGGCTCGCGAAAGATCGTATCGGTGGGCGCGAAGTAGGCCATGCTGTGTTCTTGAGCGTTGCACTCTTGTTGTAATATTTATGTATTACATTAAACTACACCTTCACTCGTCCTATCTCTTTCGAAACACACGCAATTTTTCTTTTTTACGCACGCACGAGACATGTAACAATGTAAATGAAGATTTTTGGAAACAGCGCAAATACACTTTCTACTTTTTTTAAATTCTGAAATTAAGAAAAATTATGTACATACGAGGCGCTAAGTCGCAATTAAATGTTTAGTTAATTTCGATTTCTATTCATTTGCAATTGTAATCGCGTTTCAAAAACCTTATTCAATCGGAAGATAATATTTCACGTTGCACAGAACATCCTGGACTGCAATCGCTATTAGGATTTGAAAAGAACATGTTTGCTAAAGAAGTTAGGTAAACAACATACAGTGGACAGATCCAAGTTCTAAACTACAAGTAGCAAGATTAAATTTCTGATTACAAATTGTGGAATTACTGCAAGAATCTCAAGAACACATTTTGCATTTGAATTGAAAAGGTTATGTTCATAATAAGGTTATGTTCGCAAGTACAGTAAAGGTTCAAGTTTTGCTGCACAATCGATCGATTTTGAAGCACCTTACATCATTATGAATATATATATTTTTTAAATGTATCGATCATGCTTGTGTACTTGCATAATAAAGTTGACCACATGGTGCACAATTACATGACGATTTAATTGCCGGAAAGAGACACTTCCTTTAATCGTAATAGGCATTCATCAACCACCCAACCGAGGTACATTGAACCCTATGACTGCGTTTAAATCGATCACTCGAATCGAGCCGGTGAAAGGCGGGGTCTCTTGAGTGGTTTCGCACAACGAGCGCAGCTAATTTACTGATTTTCAAGCGAAAAATCGCGGGAACGCAATTAATGATAATAAACTGCAACCGCCTCGGGCGCGTTGCCGTAACTGACATTTTCGTTTGCGGCATTGCAGATCTCACAAATTCACTGTTTGGGGAGTTGGAGGTTTGAGGAGTTGGCAATTTGGGGATTCGGGGATTTGGAAGTATAGGAATTTTGGGGATTTCGAGAATTGGAAATTTGGGGATTTGGAAGTATAGGAATTTTCGGGATTTTGGGGTTTGGAAAGATAGGAATTTTTGAGATTTTGGGATTTGGAAGTTTGGAAATTTGGGGATATGGAAATATAGGAATTTTGGGGATTTTGGGATTTGGAAATATAGGAATTTTCAAGATTTTGGGATTTGAGGAATTTGAGGATTTGGAAGTTTGGGGATTTGGGGATTTGGAGATTTGGAGATTTGGGGATTTGGAAATATAGGAATTTTGGGGATTTCGAGAATTGGAAATTTGGGGATTTGGAAGTATAGGAATTTTGGGGATTTTGGGGTTTGGAAAGATAGGAATTTTTTAGATTTTGGGATTTGGAAGTTTGGAAATTTGGGGATTTGGAAATATAGGAATTTTGGTGATTTTGGGATTTAGAAATTTGGGGATATGGAAATATGGGGATTTTGGGATTTGAAAATTTGGGGATATGGAATTTTGGGGATTTTGGGATTTGGAAATATAGGAATTTTTTAGATTTTGGGATTTGGAAGTTTGGAAATTTGGGGATTTGGAAATATAGGAATTTTGGTGATTTTGGGATTTAGAAATTTGGGGATATGGAAATATGGGGATTTTGGGATTTGAAAATTTGGGGATATGGAAATATAGGAATTTTGGGGATTTTGGGATTTGGAAATATAGGAATTTTTTAGATTTTGGGATTTGGAAGTTTGGAAATTTGGGGATTTGGAAATATAGGAATTTTGGTGATTTTGGGATTTAGAAATTTGGGGATATGGAAATATGGGGATTTTGGGATTTGAAAATTTGGGGATATGGAAATATAGGAATTTTGGGGATTTTGGGATTTGGAAATATAGGAATTTTTTAGATTTTGGGATTTGGAAGTTTGGAAATTTGGGGATTTGGAAATATAGGAATTTTGGTGATTTTGGGATTTAGAAATTTGGGGATATGGAAATATGGGGATTTTGGGATTTGAAAATTTGGGGATATGGAAATATAGGAATTTTGGGGATTTTCGGATTTGGAAATATAGGAATTTTCTAGATTTTGGGATTTGAGGAATTTGAGGATTTGGAAGTTTGGGGATTTGGGGATTTGGAGATTTGGAGATTTGGGGATTTGGAAATATAGGAATTTTCGAGATTTTGGGATTTGGGGAATTTGAGGATTTGGAAGTTTGGGAATTTGGGGATTTGGAGATTTGGAAGTTTGGGAATTTGGGTATTTGAGAATATGGGGATTTGGGGATTTGGAAATGTAGGAATATGGGGATTTGGGGATTTGAAAATTTGGGAATTTGGGAGTTCGAGAATTTGGACATGTAAAATTTAAGGGATTTGGGGATTTAGGGATTTGGAAATGTAGGAATATGGGGATTTGGATATGTAGGAATTTGGAAATGTAGGATTTAGGGAATTTGAGGATTTAGGGATTTGAGGGTTTGGAAATGTAGAAATATGGGGATTTTAGAATTTGGATATGTAAATTTAGGGATTTGTAATTTTAAGGATTTGGAAATATAGGAATTTGGGGATTTAGAAGTTTGAAAAAATATTTGAAGATCTTTAAATTTGAGAATTTTGGAATTTGACAATTTGTAAATTTGTAAACATGGAACCTTGTCGATGAAAAAATATAGGAACCCAGAAATTTCTGGTTATTTTGGAAATTTAGAAATTTGTGGAATTGAAAATTTGTAAATATCACTCAAGGACCCAAGACTATGGGGATCTAAGAATTTCTAAATTCAGGGATTTAGGAATTTCAGAACTTGAAAATGAGTAAATATGGTAACTTAAGAATTTGAAACTTTGTACGTAACAACCCCTAAATTTAACTGCCCTTAATTTGATATTAAAAATATAACAAAACTCTGAATCGTTAAAACGAGAAACCTAACCTCAAATTCCAACTGCTTTCTTCTGTGAATGAAAAGCATGAGTAACCCGTTAAACGATGTACCAAGAAGATGAGAACGTATCTTACCACGAATTTTGCGGTATTTATACGGTAAACAGGCACTAATTAAGGGACTAATTAACAAAGTAACGTGCAAATACCGTAGGTATTCGTCGTCGACGAGAGAACCGGGCTACGTCGCACCAGCTTTCGTGGAAGAATTGTATTGTGGACCAGTCAGGCCAACGAACAATAGTTGTTATTATCACCAGCCGATCTACGAGGACGAGGTACCGGATTACGTCGCCCCGTTTCCGGTCTACGCGCCTCTCTCCGGTAAGATTAATTGCTTTTTCCCTGAAAGTACTCCCTAACTATCGAATCGAGGCTCATGCAGTAAATTAGAGAACGGGGAAACAACGGAAATTGTTTTCACCGAGAAAGCTACGGCTTAATAGTTCTTTTGGAACCACCTTAGTTAAACTGTTCATTACAGAAATCCCCAAATGCCTACATATCTAAATCCCCAGATTTCCAGATCCCCAAATCTCCATATTCCCAAATTCCCTAAATCCTACATTTACAAATTCTTGAAATTACAAATCCCTAAATTTCTACATATCCCCATATTCCTAAAATTCCAAATCCCCAAATAGGTTAGGCTAGGTTTCCAAAATGGCCGCTGTTCAGTACGCAGTCAATCTTTATTATAGGAGGGGTTTTTATATGGGATTGAATGTGATATGCAATTTATTTTGGTTATGTGCTGTAGTGTTGTACTATGTTTTATGTGTTAGGTTAGATGTACTAACATATGATTGATGTACTGTAATATAACATGGCGTATAATGTAGCATATCACAGAATATCGTGGATAACATAGCGCAGCATCATTTCATAGTACATTGCAGTGTATTAAAATAGGACGTGATGTGAAATATAGCTTATTTCACATTAGACTACATTATTATGTCCTAGCATATCAGTATATTCTGGAATTTTTTAGTATACCATTGCATATCAAGGTATAGCATAGCACAGCATATCAATTTCAAATGTTATATGTTATATGTCATATATCACAGTATATCAGAATGTACCTTAACATATCATAACATATCATGACGTATCATAATATTAACGTGGCATATCATAATGTTATCATGTCATATTATATTAGAACACAGTATAATAAGTTGTATAGTATACTATAGCATATCATGGCAGACATCAAAGAATGATATAGCATATCATGGTAGACATCATAGAATACTATAACATATCATTTCATACATCAAAGAATGTTATAGTATTTCATGTCATACATCTTAGAATGTTATAGCATATCATGGTAAACATCATACAATATTATAACATATCATAACACACATCATAGAATGTTATAACATATCATAGCAAACATCACAGAATATTATAATATATCATGTCATATATGACAGAGTGCTATAGCATATCATATCATACATCATCATTAGCATATCATAGCATACATTACAGAATATTATAACTTATCATTTCATTTGACATCACTGAATATTATAACATATCATACATCACAGAGTATTACAGCATATCATGTCATACATCAAAGAACATTATAGCATATCATAGTGTACATCATAGAACATTATAGTATATCATGTCATACATAATAGAATATTATCAGCATATCATGTCATAGATAATAGAATATTGCAGCATATCACGTCATACATAATAGCATATCATACCACATATCGCAGAATACTAAAAAATAACATAACCCACAATTCACAATGAACAATAAACGTCGCCAGTATCACAAAATGGTTCTCCCAAGGACAGAGAAATAATCGATATGACAAATCGTCGCAGATCGAAAGCATATCGGCGATTCGTCACGCGTCGCAATAACTCGACCACGATTTCTATCGTGTCCTAGAAAGCCTCTATCGCTATGTCGAATCGTCCTTTACACGCTTCTGCGACGCGTGATTATTATTACTATTTCCAGTGGCTTTCGAGCGTTTCTGCTTTCTCTCGCAAACGCTAAATCATCCATGCGAATGACATTTATATTCTCAATGGGCGGATACACAGATACATTTGTTCCTCGTTCATTGCACAATCCCGGGAACCTGTAACCTGCCCGTTCTACCAAATGGTGCATGTGCAACTTTCGATCAATGCAATACAGAAAGTTTAATTGCAAGTGTAGTTCGATTGAGAATAGTGGAGCTAACAGTTTAAGGGTCAATGGACACCAACTAGGTAGGGTTACAAAATTTTATATTATTTAATTCCCAATGTTCAAGGGTCAATAACCAACTCCGAGTATTATTTTTGGGACCTCTGAAAATACGTTCCTTGTTTATCTTACGGTGTATTGGTCAGTAGAGACAAGGTTTCTAAAAATGTGCAAAAATGCGACTTCGTCCCAGTAATTTGAAGCCAAAGCAATATTTTGTCATACCTCTTCAGAGATATTCTTCAGACTACACTCAAGAGTCCCATTTTGCAATTTCGCTTTGAAAACTTTTTAACAAACGTTTCTATATGCTTCCGTTATGAAGTTATAAAAGTTTTCAAAGCGAAATTGCACAATCGGACTCTTAAGTATGGTCTAAAGAATATCTCTGAAAATGACCAAATGTTGGCTTCAAATTACTAGAATTACGAAGTAATTTTTCATATTTTTGGAAATCTTGTCTCTCGTGACCGGAACACCATAAGACAGTATCAATTTTCCGCTAGAGGTTCTAAAAATCCCCAAAAAAGGTCCCCAGACTCGAGGAATTAAGGTCCTTGTGAAATTAAGTTGAATGGCAAAGAGAAATTTGTTTAAACAGTAAAGAGAAATTCAAACTGCCAAAAGATTTTACTGTTCGATGATATCTGTCAGAGAAATTTAAGATGTTTTCAAATATAGCGTCGCGGAATAAATTACGGAACTCAGCGTCCGCCTAGTCGGTTCGGTGCGTTCCCAAAAAATTCTGCTCGGAGTTCCCCGACTTGACCCTAAATTAGTTTGGTCACAGATGCAATGGCTTTTATATTTGGCATGTTAGCTCTGCGTTGTCCGCGACAATTTATAAGTGAAAGGTTAGTGATCGACGTAAGCTCGTAAATAAGCAGGTGCCATAAAAGGCGGACGGTTCGGTGGAATACCGATGGATACTTTTGGTAAAGTCTGGTCGCCGGCCATTAATGGCGACCGGTCCTGAAACGGAAGCGCATTCCTCGAGGAAACGCGTGCGCTGGCACACGCAGCGTGGACTTCAACCAATTGCATAACGTTTTCGAGTCGTGACACGTAATCGTGTCGCACCATGTGCAAGCATATCGATTAACGAGGAGAAAACGAGCTCGATAGTCGATTTTCGATTACTGTCAACATTTATGCGATTCATAAATCAACGATAAGTAGAGAATCGACGATTTCCACGTCCTTGTTCCGAATCGCAAAGAAGGCGACGGTGGGCGTACTATACACCCGTTTCCCTAGTAACTTATTAAAATCAAGCCTAGTGACCCATTTTCGTTGCATGTTGTATCGCAATCGGTATCTAAGATTATACAGATGATTCATTACTGCGGTCACGAGTACACTAATAATTGAAGTTTTTAAATTCTTAATTTTCAAATCCGTTGCTAATTGGTACATACCTAATTCTCAAATCTCCAATTACCAAGTTCTTCAAGTCCTAAATCTTTACTTACCAAATAATCAATTACCAAGTTCCCAAATACCAAAAAACCCAATTTCCAAGCCCCCAATTCCTATATTCCTAATTTTCAAGCTTCCAAATTTCTAAACCCCTAATTCCCAAGTCCCTAATTCCTAAATCCCCAGTTCCCAAACACCCAATTTCCAAGCACCCAAATTCCTAAAACCCCAATTCTCACATTCTGAATTTTTAAGTTTCCAAATTCCTAAATCCCTACTTTCTAAATGCCCAACTTCCAAGCACCCAAATTCCTAAATCCCAAATTCTTAAAATCCCAAATTCCTAAATTCCAAATTCGTAAATCCCAAATTCCTAAAATCCCAACTTCCAAGCACCCAAATTCCTAAATCCCAAATTCTTAAAATCCCAAATTCCTAAATTCCAAATTTGTAAATCCCAAATTCCTAAAATCCCAACTTCCAAGCACCCAAATTCCTAAATCCCAAATTCTTAAAATCCCAAATTCCTAAATTCCAAATTCGTAAATCCCAAATTCCTAAAATCCCAACTTCCAAGCACCCAAATTCCTAAATCCCAAATTTCTAGAATCCCAAATTCCTAAATTCCAAATTCGTAAATCCCAAATTCCTAAAATCCCAACTTCCAAGCACCCAAATTTCTAAAATCCCAAATTCCTAAAACCCCAATCCCAAGCCCCCAATTCCCACATCTCCAATTTTCAAGTTTCCAAATTTCTAAAACCCCAATTCCCACGATTATAAAATTAGATCAGTCCTCGATAACGAGTGCACATAATAATTGAAGTATTTTCACAGATACTGTTCGCTGATAAATTAAACTTTCAGTCCATAAAAATACGTGAAAGATTTCTAAACTCGAAAAAATGACTAAAATTACATGATCGAACGACCACAAAGCAACGGAAATGTTTTTGGCTGACCACAAACGGTTACTACTTTCACGAGAAAAAAAAAAACTTGTTATGTAAACGCGTATCGTAAATTGTACTCTTGATGAGGGAAACAATCAGCAACTAGAAAATTGATTGCTTAGCGGCGGTAAACAAGTGGAACATCGATATTTTGTTTTTGAGAAAGTTGTTTACAGCATACAAAATTGGATCGGATGTGAAGTTTCTTTGGTAGCTTTCTCTTCGAAAGTGATAAAGTATAACATATTTCATATATCATTTTTCCTGACGCAGATATGCGGAGATATCCGTAGTTTTCTAGTTTTAATTAATCAATCTCTGAAAGTTAGCTAATATATTTATGATATGCTTACGAATGTTACAGAAGTGAGACACGGCGATTTTATGGAAGACCACAGGCGGCCCAGGCACAGATGCAAATCCATGCCTACGAAAGATATTCAGAGGTATTCTCCATTTTGATTTATGTAAATGTTTCAAGTATATGCAAAAGAGATAATTGCTAAATATTTTGTTCGAGGTCTATGTATGTTGATCATACGCCACCGTTGAGTACCGTGGACTTAGGTAAATATAAATAATTAAAATATACTTGTATAGTAGACTTTTATAATATTGCTGAATAAATGTACCGATGTCAATCCACGAATTGGTGACCCAAGTGTTTAGAGCTACTATTGGTCAGAATAGAAAAATGGACGCCATTTTCGGTATATTGGCTCGCGCACCAATTAGGCCAAAGTCGGCAAACGTCTCGAGAGAGATAGCGAATTGCGTTCAGCAGTTATTGTCATTATTCTTATTTGCCGAAATGCAACTGGAAGTGTTCACGGTGGATAGGTGGAGCGAGTGGCTTCTTTTACTCTGGCTCGACCTACGCGCCAACTCCTGGCTCGTCTACAGTAGAGACTGTGATGATCCAAGGGAACGTAGGGATTCTGGGAAGCTAGGAAATATGGCGATTCCGAGGACTGTGAGAATCTAGGGAATTCAGGAACTGTAGAGAATGTGGGAATGTGGGACCTGGGGATCCAAGGGACTGTGGACTGTGGAGGTCCTAGCGAACTTGGCACTGGAGACTGAAACTGTGGATATATAGGAAATCTGGGGGTCTGGAACTGTGGAGATTCTGGAGACCATTGAAACTAGGTATCCTAACCTATAGGTACCAGGGAAGATATTGAATGTGGGGATGTGGGGACCTGGGGATCTAAGGGACTGTGGAGATCCTAGCGAACTAGGCACTGGAGACTGAAATTATGGATATATAGAGAATTTAGAGGTCTGGAACTGTAGAGACTCTGGAGACTATGGGAACTAACCTATAGTTCCCAGGAAATATAGATATTGAAACCTAGGAATTCTAAAATTCAACCTACTCTTCACAAGCTAGTGACTTTTACTTATCACCATTTTCTTTAGGGACACTGATCCAACTTTTAAACGTATCTAGGGTTTTTCTAGAAAAGCCTACTCCTCATTTTGTAGAGAAACCTACACCTACTTCTGGTTTCTTTTATTTTGTGTCTACCTCGTGGGTTGACATCTTTACTTTCTCGCATTATACAATACCAAAATATTATTGGATTAGGTATAAATATAAAATGACTAAAATCACAATTTATTATAGCCATTTGTTTTAAGTAATTACAAACAAAATTTATCGAATCGATTTATTTTTACAGATATACAAGAGCACCATTCGCGAAGAGAATATCACTCGATGGAACAAGAAAAGTGCATGATGCACATTGTACCACCCACGCATCTCGATCTGAACACGTATGGACACTTAAAGATCGATTACACGAACAGCTGGAACTCGTTGAATCGCAAAATCAGTAAATAACTTCGAAAAGAAACAAATTATGTGTACTTAAGAATTTCTGAATGGAACCAAAAATCGTTGCTAGTGTTAATTTACTGAAATAAGAATTAGTTTTATGTAGATACTTCGTTTTATAATATATAGTTATATTTTAAACGAGATCAAATGTAGCTTCGCTGTCTTCGGAGAACAACTTCCTCTTCTTGTTTCCGTCGGGTTTACTTCCGGTGACCTCGACTTCCATAGGTGTGTTGATCCTTTCTACGTTCAATTTTGGCCACCTTTAATATTATAATTTAAGTTAGTTAATATGGAAATGTAATATAATAGTTGGTAATTAAATCACAATACCTAAAGCAGGTCTGTTTATTCTTGTTTGAGTTACGTGGCACACTCGTTTTCTTTGGCTCATTCTAAAAAGGTAATTTATTAATATCAAAGAAAATGGTATCATGGAAAGTGCGGTAGGTAATTACCGAGGTATCCTTTTTAGCGTTCTGTAACAACATTTTGTATCTCTGTAGTTCATCAGAATGTTTCTGTTTTAACAAAGCTACATCTTCCCGGTACTTATCTTCTTGCATTGATAACTGAGTTTTTAGTACTTCAATTTCTTCCTGCAATCGATATGCTGTACAAAAAATAACGTTGTAAATAATATCAATATATGAGAAATAATAACAGTAGGTGAATAAATACTCAGAGAAAAGATTATAAGAATTGAATTCTCATAACAAATCTGAGAAATTTATAAACAAACAAACAGTATACTAAATTATTGCTAAACTTACTTTGATCATTTGCATTGCAATCAGCATTAATAAATCGCAAGTGGTCGCATTGTTCTTTCAAATCCTCGATCGTCTTCAGAAGACCTTCCTTCTCTGTCTGCAATCCCACCACCGTGGTTTTGTACCTTTTTTCCAAAAGCAAATAAGTTTTCGACAATTTTTCCAAATTCTGCGTCATCCTCTGCGAGCGTTCTTTTTCCATCGTCACAGTTTCCTCTTGTATCTGACAGTACGCTTTCAAACCTACGTATGCCTGCGATCACAAAAATTGATAAATTATCTGATAATTTAATAAACAGTAAACAATTTGTCCTACGTCGCGAATTCTTGCAAATTCTTCGAGGACTCCTTGAAACTCGCAGCTTACGTACTCTGCGTTCTCCATTTTGGACGCTTTCAAACTTCGAAGGTTTAGCCGAGACTCGAACCACTGGTTCGTGTCCAATCTATCAAACCGTACCTTTTACTCAATTTTTGTTAAATGCAATTCATAATCACTCAAAAATTATTCTTCTTTGAAAACTGTATTCTTTAAATCATTTTTGAGTTAAAAGTATTTTTATCTAAATCGAAATCAAAACTCTAGGATTTAGCATGGACACGAACCCATGGGTTGCTGTCTACGGAATAAAGCCTCATTTATATGACAATCTTGTAAAAATCGTTAAATTAAAATTCAAAACGTTACAAAAAGATTGTTTTTTTTTTATTACTTATATTTTTATTAGTATAAAATATTCATATTTAAGAAACGATATCATGCAATTATTACAAAAAATTCTGTCGAATACATGAAAGACAAAAATTGCTTAAATGAACGAACAATGAAATAGAAAATATAGGTAAAACAAAAATTGTTCGTTTTGAAAATCCAAGCGAAGTTGCGTGCGAAATGAAACGAATGTGCGAACGTTTTGTTTGCACGGCAAAATGACAGACTTAATCAACCACTGAAAATGCGCGATGCAATCTAAATCAACGATCACTATCACTAACGAGAACGGTTCAGATAAATCGATGGAAGAGTCTGTTTTCGAGCAGATATGCGATACGATATTCGTTTTGATTCCCGAAGGTAGGTCGAACCTTGAAATCGATCTGTACGTTCATTGAAGACGCGACGATAAGGTTACATCGTTAAAAAAAGGACGATTCTAGTTGACCTTCGATAAAAAATTTTTATTTCAATTTTAATTCGGTGATTTTGCGAAGTTCGCTTTAAGATGATCCGTATAATTAAAAACACGGGTGATAGGATTGATAATATGATTCAATGACAAATCGATAGTTGATCAATAGTTGTCAGCTAGAATTTGAACGGATGTGTAATTGTCATTGCACTGACCATAGATACGTAATTATGATGGGGTTCTATGACAGTTCCACGACTGAAGCAGCTGTTCCTAAATTGGAGCCAGCTTGGCACCGATGACAGAGTGCAACTGGACGCCAAAGTTGCTAGCTGGTGTTGCCCTAACAGACGACAGCTTTATAAACCATTGCAGGAAGCTTTGATTCGTTGGGAGACGGTCCAGGATACACAAGGTTAACACTATTTATGTTCTTTTTCGTAATGTGACATAACTTGAAGCGTATCGTACGAATACGGTGGGCATACGATGCACTACGGTTACGATACGGCATGCTATGGTTATGATACGGTAAAATATGTATAGTAAAATACGATTTGATACGCTTATTATATGGTATGATACGTTACGGATACGGTACAGTTACGATACGGTTACGTTACGGTTGCGAGCCGGTTACGATACGGTACGGATACGGTACGGTGCATTACGGTACGATACGGTGTCGGTACTGTAACTGCAGTTATGATAAATATGTTATAACATTGACACACGAATATGGTGTTAAACGGTACGATGCAATTACGGTACGGTTACGATACGTTTACGATACGATACGATTCGGTTACGACCCGATACGGTTACGATACGATACGGTTACGGTACGATACGATACGGTACCATACACATACGACCCAATATGATACATTGTATTTATAAAACAGTACAGTATCGCACTGATACATCATAGTATCGTACTATACGACACGATACGGTTACGTTACGTTGCAAATACGCTACGGATCTGGCACGATAAAAATTGCTAACACGACATGAATTTTCTAATTCGATAAATTTTCTCGAAGTAAAAATCGTTTGAAGTTGCTCATTACAAGAGTCATTAAGTTTCTTCAACCGAAACTTATTAACATCCTGAGCATATAATTTTCTCGTTTCAATCAATCCCTAGAGAATTATCCATTCAAGTCACAGCCCGTTAAGTCATAATTATTCAACGATTCAACAGGCGCTCCCGGCTGCGAGCCAGGTATGGTTTCGTTTTCGTGCGATCCACAGTTGGAGGAGGAGCTAGTCAGCGTTATATACAGTTTGGAGCTGTTGTTTACGAAGAATTGCAGGGGCAAAGAGATCGATATGGACTATGAAATCGGTCGCTGCACAGACATCAAAGGGGAGATGTCCTTAAACCTGAATAGCGAGACTAATCTGCGTTCCATGCTCAGTCCGAAGGATAGAACACCGCATTCCGTGCACAGTTGTGGTTACATCGCTGATTTCAAGAAATCTGATGATGATCTCAGTGGATATCTGACTAATTAAATGTGAAATTGACCTGTTTCCATCGAACAACGAACTGCGTTTCGTTTCTCCATAATTCTTTTTTTACATACGTCAATTAGCTCGCGATCATACTGAATAATATAGTGATCTACAGGTATACGAGCCTAGATTTTTTAAACGATATATTTTCAGTGGATGGGGTGGGAGAAGGAGACCGTATGATGTGACATGAATTCAAAAACTTTGTTGTCACCTTACCTTGGTCAGTTAATGAATTTTCAATCTCTCCTCTTCCTCGTTCTTCAAATTCGTAAACGTTCGAATTATCGACTGGTAAATTTGAGAAGGACAAGATGTCAGCACGAATAATGACATAAAATAGTTTATTAATCATCATTATGAGGGCCAAGGTGTACGAGCATACATTCAAATAATACATGTCGATCAATTAATACAACGAAAGTCAAAAAAGAAAGAAACAATGCGAACGAAAAAAATCAGGATCACGTCGCGTCTCGCGAACGCTGGAACGCCTCCTCTTCTAAGGACATTAATTACTACGCCGTGATAATAACTTCAGGACGAACACTGCTCCTTACGAGAGAAAGTTTAGATACAAACAATACGTGTACAAGATTAATTTAATCTCGCGTCGACTCTCCTCTCGTCGAGTTACATTCAATGTGCACCTGTACCTAGCCTCCTATGACTTCTGTCCACCACATTCTTTTCGATTTTATTTACAAAACGCTAATTAAACCGGGCCAATTTCTAGAATTCTCATCCGTGATCCTTCGGATACTAGGTTCTCTGGTTCGCAATTAAAAAATTTAGTCTCTGTTCCATCATCCTCTGGGTTCGGTAAGTACTATAGCCATCGGATAGGTATCCACGATTGCTATGGGAATAAAATGGGGTTTCGCCATTTTGGAAGCATGGAATTTTTTAATTTGAGACTTGGAGTATTTTGGAATTTTGGGACGTAGAAAATTTGGGACCTTGGAATTTTGGGACGTAGAAAATTTGGGACCTCGGAATTTTGGAACCTCGAGACTTTGGAAAATTTGAAGTATGTCACGAGAAGTGACCATATCATAAAAGTTTGAGATCCTGATCTTCAGCTGAAGAGGACAGGTTAGGTCGGAACCAATGTAGAAGTGAAATGGTGATAAATCGAAGGATCCAAGTTTGCAGATTTCAATCACAGTCAGAATGTCCACCGTTATCGCTCTAGGATGCATCGCTTCATCCTGCAGGGGGTTTAGGTACCTTAGAATCAAAGTTATGGGAGTAAAATGGCGTCCATAAAGTGGACGACTCCATAGCGTTGAATTCGATCACAGTCTATCGTTATCAATCTAGGGTGATATAGCTTCTACAGAATGAAGCTTAGGTTTGGTTAGGTAACACCTTCGCTACCAATACAGTAAAGGTGACATAGAGGAGAATTTTACAAATCCGTGGTAGCAAATGTGTTGACCCGATGAAAATGAGACTTGTGTCGCCGATGACCGAAAGTATTAATCGTGACGAAGAGCAGGAATGTTAGAAGAAATTGGTGTCGTTTAATCGCGTGAACGCTCTTCTTCACAGAAGAAATCACCAGAGGATCGCGTGGACGTTACTTGAAATTTCCAAGGATCATCGATTTCCGGCGCGAGCGGAAATCTGATTTATCGTCCGAGTGGGCTGCAGACGCCATGTCTGCGCCATTTTTCTTCTCCTTTCCAATCTCGATACTTTGAAGTTGATGCACTATAACGCGCATCGGGTATTATAGAAACCGATTCTCATTGTTGGAATCTCTCTAGCCGTGTCTCTCCCTGTCGGGTCATTTGACGGGCGTATATTTTGCAAACTTTCTGTAAAAATACCCGTTGGAAGTTTTGAACATCTCAGAAACGAAGTATCACAGTATCTTTTCTAACAGCGTTAAAATGTATCATTCGTTCAACAATAATTTAAACATACGTTTCACTTGTAGCGCAGCATTTTGTAAATAGTTGACTCGCGTTTGTAAAGGTGATAGAAAAATGGAGATCTCAGAAGTAAAGAAAATAGAAAATCGTTTAAAAGAAATAAGTATATTTTGTCCTATTACTTATTGCAACAACAAAATCAAGTTATTCGTAATAATATACACCACTCGCTTCGTACTCATTCAAACACTGACATCAAGGTCTTCAAAACTTCCAAAAACGTCTATTCTCAAATGACAATCAAAGCGGTTAATAGCCCACGGTTATTCGCAGTCACGGGTAGCAAAGAGAGGACACGGCCCTGTTGCTCCGTTCGCATTTTTTCTCGCTAGAAATCCGGGTTAACATGCTAGAGTGTCATTTTCGTCTTCTACGCAAAGCTATGCGGCATAGTCCCATGGTTCGTCGCATGGGACTGTGTCGCGACGATCGCGCGTTTTATCATAGCCTACCTAACGTTACGCATAATATTAATCGACATTACCGTACCGCGTGCCACTAAATAAATATATTTATTCGGACACTCGTATTCGACATACATCCGAGATGGGCAGATCGTCGAGGAGGCAAATACTCGGGATTTTGAGAATTTCCAAATGTAAGGAAGTTACAGGATTTTTGTTTCGAATATTTGAAATCCAGTGATTCAGAAATTTCAGAATATAAAAATTTGCGAACGTACGGACCTGAACCCTCGCGATGTTGCCCATCTACAGCATTCGGACGCGTCTCCGTCTGGATGAACACACTCATTCTGTTAGCGTCCTCTTTGCGGTCGCGAAATTCCAGTGCGAATTTAATCGTGAGACGAACCGAAAACGCGTGGTCCCGAAGTGAATTTTCTCGATGAAACATAAGCGAAAGTGGGGACGTGTGGATGGACAGAAAATCAGGGATCCGGCGATTACGCTAAATCGTCCTGCCGCTACGAGGGGTAGGCTGTTATAATCGTCTTAAATAAAACTAACGTTAACGTATACACGAGTAGAAACACGTTTTGCCCTATACTAGAGGCTAAGACTGAGTATACACGCGATTGAAACTGGAAAGGTGTGTGCCCGTACACGTCCGACCCGGTCGAGTCTCTCATCGCGAGTGAACCGGCTGTGGTTTCCTTCGAATCGTGAAGCGGACACCTCGACAGTACCGTATTCCGGCGGGGACTATACACGAGTGCCGTCTGCACTTTGGTACAAATAGGAGGTCCTTTCTTCGAGGGAAACTCGTGATCCCAGCAGGCTCTGTACGCACCGGCAGCGGATTAACTAATAAAACTTGATGCGTCTGTTCGGGCGATGAGAGAGGACACCCAGCGTCGACGACTAACAGTCCCTACTTCGACTGTGTTCCTCGCAGTTTATATTAATACATGTTCGTGTGCACCTGGTGCATCGACGCGGGTGACGACGAGCGGTACGGAGGTTAAAACTGGAACTTGGCTTCTTCAGAATTTTTTTTCTTCTTTTGCGCCAGTTTCTCATTGCCTTGCGTTTTGTGTGTGACTCTTGTACGCGTGTTACGTCGTCATTTTTTTTTCTTTTCGTTTTTTTCTTTTACTTATGTGTTAGGAATAAGGTATTTTAGTACACCTTGGCCTGAGATCGAATGACTAGCATTTCCGGTTGTTGTTCGCGCCACTGTTCTGGATCCGCAAGCGGTCTTGGCGACGGGGCCGCTTGCCTTTTACACTGAACACTTCTCTCAGCTTGTTACTCCTCTCCAGGCGGCCTCTCTTCAACGCTTGGGTAGATCTCTTCTCGAGTATCTGGACATAATATAATTGGTGTCTGTTAGTAACTGCGCAACAGGTGTGTCTGATGACTAAACAGTTTCTATTATGATTATTCACGAGAGTCCATCTTAAATTAAATGCCCTAATGAAGTCCGCAATATGTGGTCCTGAGGGACATCACTGGCTACTGCGTAATGCTTCAAGACCCAACTGTGTAAAGTGACGTAATACTACACAGTTGAAACCGTTATTAATAGAATAGTTACCTTCTGCGCCGATCGAAGCTGACCTATCCTGTCCTCGGTATGAACACGACCGTTGACGGGTCTTCCATCGTGGATGGCCGGTCTACGAGTTGCTTGCTCGTTCTCGCTTCTTCTCGGACTGCGGCGTTCCAAAGAGGCTGCCGCGGCTGGTGTACCGGAAACGACAGCGGGTACGTCTTCCTCGACGTCCCGCACTTCCGGCGCATCCGGCGTGGGTGGTGGAGTGTCGGGGGCGACCGGAGACGCTGTGGCTCGGTAAACAGACATACTGGGGTGCTCTATCAGCAGGTCCTCTAGCGGTGACGTTTCTACGTTCACGGGTCCTGCCCGTGTGAAGCACGCGGGTGGCGTTACATACCACGACTCCTCCAGCGCCGTCGTGCCCTCAACTGTGGATTACAAACTGCAATTGGTTTCTGCGCTCTTTGTTGCGGTACTGTCCATTAAGGACCCTTAGAGATCTAAGTGTAAGTCTATGTATATGCATTTAAATACTATGTGTACAAATTTCAAATATTTTTCATAAATTCATGTACATGAGGCTGTGGTTAGCTGCACTAGATACCTAGTTTTCGAGTAGACCCATGAATCCATGATAATGTGGATGTGGTTAGGTGAACTAGTTGCCTAGGCCCAAACATATCCATGAATTCATGAATATATGGATATGGTTAGATAGACTAGTTGCCTAGTATCCAAATAGACCCATGAATCCATGAATATGTGAGTGTGGTTAGGTGGACTAGTTGCCTAGTGTCCAAGTAGACCCATGAATCCATGATAATGTGGATGTCCTTAGGTGGACTAGTTGTCTAGTATCCAAGTAGACTCATGAATACGTGGATGTGGATAGGTGAACTAGTTGCCTAGTCCCCACGAATCCATGAATATATGGATGTGGTTAGGTAGACTAGTTGCCTAGTGCCCAAGTAGACACATGAATCCATGATAACGTGGATGTGGTTAGGTGAAGTAGTTGCCTAATCCCCGAGTAGAACCATGAATATGTGGATGTGGTTAGACACACTAGTTGCCCAGTCTCCGAATGGATGTATGGATCCATAAATATGTGTCTGTAGATAGATGTGCTCCCTGTCCAGTTTACAAATGGGACTTACGAATCCATGAATATGTGTATGCAGTTAAGTACGCTGATTGCCCAGTCCACGAATGTGCGTGTGAGGAAAATGAAAGGAAGACTGCGAGTGGTCGAGGGTCATTAAAGTTCGTAAAGAACCCCCGCTGTGGACAGCACTAGTTTATGGCCTCTACTGGTCGGTGTCTCGTGATTAACCTAACGTACTCGAAATCGATGACGTGCCGTATGCGTCGCGGTAACTGTCTCTTTCGAAAAAAGCATGACAAATATTCCGAGCGTAATTTGAATTATTTCAAGCAGCGAACACATCATACATGAAATTTGTTCCAACACCGCATTGTTCTCATTGTTTTAAAGCCGATAAGAATTGTATTTTAATGAGCCCGATAATTTCGTGCTTGCATCATAGAACGTGACCGACGTTGAAAAATTTCCGAACGTGGAAGAGGTTCTTGAAAATGGACTCGATCGTTTAGATCGCGTTATTCGCTGCTTTTATGTTCAGTCTTGTTTCACACTAGAGGCACCCCAAACGCGGGATGCAGACTGCAAAGGGTCGGACTTTTCCGAATTTCTCGAGCATGGTCCCTTTGTGAAAGGGCGCCAGACGTACCAGTACGGTCAATGAGGATCCAGTCATCACCCTCGACCTCCACCTGACTGAGCCTCGCCATTACTGGAAGGGACTCCGGGGTTTCGTTATTGGATCCTTCCCGTGAATCTTGTGCGCCGGAGATATTACCTCCGAGTAAGTAGTTCGCCAAGCTGCTCAGCATCCTGACCTTCTTTTTGCTCTTCAGCGCCTGCAAAACGAACCGTCCGTTCGGATAAAGTATCTCCCGATGACGATCAGACTTTATGAATATACAGGGTGACCCAAGTACTACTAACGTCTACAAAATGAACTTCAAAGAGTACTGAACAAACTATACAACTGCAAAACTCCTTATTTTATTACTGTACACACTTTCAGACCAACAATCACCGACCCAGACCAACACATTCAGACCCAGCAGTTACCTAACATATTCAGAGCCATATTTCAGAGAGGTGGCCAGTAGACTGGGTGTTAAAGAAAACGGTTGAATTTAATATCGTATGGAGGACAGTACAAGGGTGTTTGCTTACGAAAACAATCTAGAAGCCATTGAAACGCAAATCCAAGATAAAGCAAGCGTGTCAACGGATTAACGTGTTCGCATCGAACACGTTCAACGATTCTGTTTACAGAATAAAAATACTTCGAAGCTGTCGAGAGGCTCGATACTCGAAGCTGATCTCGGCGATTGCGAAGTCCGGCACGATTGTCGCGCAATTGTGAGCGTTCACGCGGAAAGCGTGGATCCGCGCGCGAGCGCGTCGAAGTGCGTAGTAGCTACGTTATCGGGACCATGGTCACCACGCTGTAATTACTGCGGTTCGCAAGAATTCCTATGGTGCGCTGACAAGTAAATAATAATCAACGTTCTTTGACCCTGACTGCGAATCGATAAGCTCCTTAACCGGTCACTGAGGCCCACACGTGCGCTTAAAATAACGTTCGGTCATTCGAACCGATGCACATTCAGACATGGACAAGTTTCAAGTTGGATCTAGGGACCTCTAGATTATTCTATCACACGGGGACTCTTAGGCCCACGATAGAATTTTTCTAGTTTCTGGACTCCTAGGGGAATTCTTTAGGATTTTTCTTGATAGATTTCGATAGGATGGATGGATAGAGGACTCTATTTTGGTTAGGATAGGGTCCTTCATAAAATTTTATCTAGATTAGGATAGTCCTTCATAAAATTTTATCTAGGTTAGGATAGTCCTTCATAAAATTTTATCTAGGTTAGGATAGTCCTTTATAAAATCCTATGTAGGTTAGGATAGTCCTTCATAAAATCCTATCTAGGTTAGGATAGAGTCATAAATCTTCATAAATCCCTATCCTCTCCTAGATAGGATCCTTCATAAATCCCTACCCTAACCTAGATAGGGTCTTTCATAAATCCCTACCCTACCCTAGATATGATCTTTCATAAATCCCTATCCTAACCTAGATAGGGTCCTTCATAAAATCCCAAATTCCTAGTTCTGTTAAAATTTTCCCTGAAATGTTCCTAGAATATTTTAAAGTTTTCGTGTCCTAGGAATTCTGTAATACCTGAGATTCAATAAGTCCCTAGATTCTCTAAGGGTTCTATAAATACTATGACTACTCCCAATCCTGTTAGAATTTTCTCTGGAAAGTTCCTAGAATATTTGAGAGTTTTCGTGTTCTAGGATTTGTCTAATACCTCAGATTCAATAATTCCCTAAGAATTCTATAAATACTATGACTACTCCCAATCCTGTTAGAATTTTCTCTGGAAAGTTCCTAGAATATTTTAGGGTTTTCGTGTCCTAGGAATTGTCTAATACCTCAGATTTAATAAGTCCCTAGATTTTCTAAGAATTCTATAAATACTATAACTACTCCCAATCCTGTTAGAATTTTCTCTGGAAAGTTCCTAGAATATTTTTAAATTTTCGTGTCCTAGGAAATCTCTAATACCTCAGATTCAATAAATCCCTAGATTCCCTAGAAATTCCATAAGTACTACTACTCCCAATCCTTAGTCGCTAGATCTATGAATCTATGGTCTCCCTAAGTGTCCCTAGATTCCCCAGTATTCCCTAGATTTCCTAGAATTTCTCTAGTAAATAAATCGTGAAAAACATACGTCAGCATATCACTCCGTGTTATCCTTGATCTTCCGAGTGCACAAGTTCAATCACCTCGATCACTTTGATCACGAGATTCGTAACGAGAGAAAAAGTTAAGTAGCTAGAAGAAGATTCGTTCAAATACTCCGCAGCTTCCCGGTGTGTGTTTACACGTTGATAAGGCAACAGGTTCGATAACACTCGCGCTAGAAACGCTCGCGTCCGCAGACTGAGCTCGAATGATTCATGAAACGAGTGAAAACACGTCGCGAGAGTGAAGCGTGTTTTAATCGTATCGCTGTTCAACATCTGTTTTGCTAATTTCGCGCGAGCGGATAACGGGCCTTCGTTATCGAGTGACGCAACCGTCGATGGATCTTCGATCTCTCGATAAAACGGGAAAAAAGGATGCGGATGAAAAATGTGCGAGCAGAGTTGATTAGCGGAGGAGAGAGGGCAACAGGATGGAAAGTTTAATTGAATTTCAGAAATGTCCGCCGTGTATGTGCGTTCGATTTATCACCTGTCACGTGTCCGAATGTTTTCGACATCGATGTTTTCCTCGCAGAAAGTTTTCTGTTTTTCAGTCGACTTAATTGGATCGATTATGCGGAATTATATACGAAAATTATCGTGCATTCGAAAGGAAAAAGTACAACTTCGGAGATTTTTAATAAATTTGAACGACGTGTTAGGTAGCTAAAAGTATCTATTTTTCCTGTCTTTTTTTTTAGTGTTTTTTCAATTCTGACTTTGAAAAAACATCCTTGTCACTGTACACAATTTATTTATATTTTTAGTTTAATTTTATCTCGATACCTCTTTAATTGTCGCGCACGGGTCAAAACTTGCGACAATTATAGAGGTATTTCCTAAATAAGCTAATTTCACGAAAAGTATAATAACTAGACTTCTCTCTGCATCTTCATCGAAGGTGTCAGGTGTTAATTAGAGACCCCGCGATAAAATTCGATTTAATTAGCGGTTTCAAATCTGGTCGTGGTTCCAGCGTGTTAATTTCATAGAAGCACGTTACGAAACGGCGCATTTCAAGGAGAAACGTGCAAAAAGTGAATCGTTATCCATTAACATAATTACGTGGAGATACTTAGCATAATGAAACACACGTGTGTCCCTTTGTGTGCGCGTCCCTGTGTGTGTGGCCTGTTACATATAATATTCGAGCGAGCGACAGGGTAACCGATGATGCATTAAGAGTCGTAAAAACGAGACGAGAAAGGAAAAATCATTGGTCTTGGCGTAATGGAGTATTTGTGTCGCGAAGAAAAAAGATGGTTGTACCTTGACCGCGTAATTCGAACTTCGCGGACAAACGTGGTCGTTGGATATTCAACCAATGACACGCTCGGGGGCGTGGCTTAACGATTAACGGAGCAGATATCACGTGTATGCACGTTTGGAAATTTGCAGATTTCTGAATCACGTTTCTAAATTCTCAAATTTTTTTATTTTTAGTTGATTGATCAATTTCAAAATTTACAAATTTTTCAATGTGTAAGTTCCTACATTTTTGAGTATATACAAATTTTGAGAATATACAAATTCCTACAATTTCGATGTTCTAAATTTGCAAATACATAAATATCGAAATTCCTAAACTTCCAATCTCTAAATCCACAAATTCCTAAGTTTCAGAATTTCTAATCTTTCGAATCACTAAATTAGCAAATCCCTAAATACCCAAATACCTAAATACACAAATCCCTAAATACCTAAGTCTCTAAATACCAAAACCACTAAACACCCAAATCCCTAAATTTTCGAATTCCTAATTTAAAAAATTCCTAGATCCCAAATCCCTAAATTTTCGAATTCCTAATCTTACAAATCCCTAGATTTCCAAACACCCAAATCCCTTAATTGTCGAATTCCTAATCTAAAAAATCCCTAGATCCGCAAATTCCTAAATTTTCGAATTCCTAATCTAACAAATCCCTACAGCCTCAAATACCCAAATCCCTAAATTTTCAAATTTCTAATATAATAAGTCCCTAGATCCCCAAATCCCCGAATTCCTAGCCTTCCAAATCCCCAAATTCCCAACTCACCATTTAAATCCCCACATTCTCACATCCCAAAACCCTCGAATCACTAAATCTCAAAACTAGAAACTTTCAAATCTATCAACTATCTGATGCAATATCCTCCTAAATGTCGCAACTTCACACTCACGCAACGGGAAATTAGCGAGATATCGACTGTTCCACAAGATGATTGCAGAAAATGAAATTTCAAATACAACTACAGAATTTAAAAACAATAATTGAACATTTTCGTCAGCATGTCCCAAGTACACTTGTCATATCTTTAAATTATCTACAAGAAACATCGACCAAATTAAACATCGCAGAAAGACTTCATTATCTGTCATTTCTTCCTGGCTGGTCATCTTGTGTCACTCTTTTTCTTTCCCCACGTTATCGCGTTGATTTCTTTTACGGAATAACAAATGCTGCCAGCTCTATCGATTTCGCTCGTTCCTCGTGAATCATAATCAGGCTAATCGCGCCTGTTACCGTGGTCTTATCGTTGCGTCAGAAAGTCACTGATTTCATCGCCGCAATTGTAATTTGTTTGCACGACGAACGGTACCCGAATTGCGAGTTCAGGAAAAAAGATCTGTTTCGAATCGATCAAAGAGTATTACGTGTGACATGCGTAAAAAAAAATATATTGAGAATACTTTTTTATCGGATATAAATTAAATGGATTGGTTAAATTGTGTATTTGATTTTAAAATTCTTACATTCTCGAATTAGTAATTTCCTGAGTCCTTAGATTTCCAATTCCTAAATATTCGAATTCTATATTTTTAATTTCCAATCTTCCGAATTACTGTATTACCAAATACCTAAATATACAAATTCATAAATTTCTGAATTCTTAACCATCCGAATCCCTAGATGTCGAAATCCCTAAATTCCAGAATTCCTAATTTACCGAATCCCTATATTCCCAAATACCGAAATACCCGAATTCCTAAATTTCCGAATTCCTAACCTTTCGAATCCCTAGATTCCAGAATTCCCAATCTACCGAATTCCTATATTACCATATACCTAAATACCCAAATCCCCAAATTCCAGAATTCCCAATCTACCGAATCCCTATATTCCCAAATACCGAAATACCCAAATCCCTAAATTTCCGAATTTCTAACCGTTCAAATCCCTAAATTTCCAAATCCCTAAATTCCAAAATTCCCAATCTACCGAATTTCTATATTTCCAAATACCCAAATCCCCAAATTTCCGACTTCATAACCTTCAAAACTCTTGAATTGCAAATTCTGCGAAAACAAATCGTTAAATTTTTATCTCAGTTTTATTACCGGAGACGAACGGTTACACGTGAAAAAATAAATCCGACAGATTTATTTTTTACAAGAGGACGCAGTTTATTTAGAATCCAGGTTTGATGTAAAGCGAATTTCAGAATGCTTTGATCGAACTTGAAAAACACGAATGACGACACAGAAACGAATATAAGTACCGATGTCAACCCACGAGTAGACCCAGGTTTAGAGCTACTATTCAGAATAGAAAAATGGACGCCAGTTTCGGTATATTGGCTCGCGCACCAATTAGGCCAAAGTCGGCAAACGTCTCGAGAGAGATAGCGAATTGCGTTCAGCAGTTATTGTCATTATTCTTATTTGCCGAAATGTAGCTGGAAGTGTTCACGGTGGATAGGTGGAGCGAGTGGCTTCTTTTACTCTGGCTCGACCTACGCGCCAACTCCTGGCTCGTCTACAGTAGAGACTGTGATGATCCGAGGGAACGTAGGGATTCTGGGAAGCTAGGAAATATGGCGATTCCGAGGACTGTGAGAATCTAGGGAATTCAGGAACTGTAGAGAATGTGGGGATGTGGGACCTGGGGATCCAAGGGACTGTGGACTGTGGAGGTCCTAGCGAACTTGGCACTGGAGACTGAAACTGTGGATATATAGGGAATCTAGGGGTCTGGAACTGTGGAGACTCTGGGGACCATTGAAACTAGGTATCCTAACCTATAGGTACCAGGGAAGATATTGAATGTGGGGATGTGGGAACCTGGGGATCCAAGGGACTGTGGACTGTAGAGGTCCCAGCCAACTAGGCACTGGAGACTGAAGCTATGGATATACAGAAAGGGGCCTTAGGAACTGGGGGAACTTTATGTATCCTAACCTATAGTTCCTAAGAGGTATTCTAAGAATGCTAAGAATCCTATAGATCTAAAATTCCACCTGCCCCCAATTTTCTTAGAACGTAACAAGAAGTCGTGAACATTTTCTCTAGAATAATTAACGAAGAAAAATGTCTCGCATCCTATTTTGAAATGATCTCGATCGAAATGAAGTTCACGGAAGTGGAACGGTAACGAGAGAATCTCGAAGCGAACGTGGAACGATGAGTTCCGTAATGGAAAAAAGAGTAAAATGAACGGGAATGTGTTAACACACGATCGTGGTAAAAAGCGCTCTTTCCTATTGTGGAACTAGTTGCAACGCAAAATGCAGTGACTCACGAGTAATAGCGTCGGTGATTCGAGTGGCGATTAGGTGTTCGAGTTTTTTTACCGTATTCCAGACTTCGTGGCTCTGTTTGTTTAAACGACAACGTTTAACACGTTAACGACGTTAACTAATATAGACGTAATCATATCTTGAACAACGGTACTGAGAGAGATTAGATATCCCTATCTTCATTCAACTCCGAAAGAATTAATTAAAAAGAATACAGTAAAAGTGACCTATTTATTAAATGATTCGATAAGATCTTTTCATGATGGAACAGTAATGTTCAACGTAAATCCATCGTACTTTAAAACTGATAGTTAATAATAAGATCTAATAACATTTCATTAAACAAAATGAGAAATAGATTAAAATACAATGATTAAAACTGATAACAAATAATAAACAAGTATAGTAACATTGTACTAAACAAAATAAAAAATAGATGAAAATGCAATGATTAAAATTGATAGCAAATAATAAACAAGTATAGTAACATTGTACTAAACAAAATAAAAAATAGATTAAAATGCAATGATTAAAATTGATAGCAAATAATAAACAAGTATAGTAACATTGTACTAAACAAAATAAGAAATAGATTAAAATGCAATGATTAAAACTGATAGCAAATAATAAATAAGTCTAATAATAACATTTCATTAAATAAAATGAGAAATAGATCAAAATACAACAATTAAAACTGATGTCAAGTAATAAACAAGTGTAGTAACATTATATTAAATGAAACGAGAAATAGATTAAAATACAATGATTAAAACTGATAGCAAATAATAAATAAGTCTAGTAACATTCCATTAAACAAAATGAGAAATAGATTAAAATATAACAATCAAAACTGATAGCAAATAATAAACAAGTGTAGTAACATTGTATTAAACAAACTAAGAAATAGATTAAAATATACAGTGATTCATCGCTATAATAATGTAAAGAAAAATGAAAAACTGATCGAAATACTGAAAATAACCTTTGAACATTCTACTAAATCTCCCAACAGAAATTTCTCAGAACCGCAGTTCCACTTGTTATAATATTTTCAGTTTATTTTCTTGAAAGAGGCTCTGGAAACACCATTTCCACTAAAAAAAAAAGTGAGGTTATGTGAATATTTCTGCGAAGAAAGAACGATCGAAATCAATGAATGCAACGGTGGCGAGTGCCAAAAGCAACATTACCGTTTTTATCGCGAAAATTATATAACCTCGTAGACGATGATAGTTTACATAACAACGAGAGCGCTGGCATCCGGCTGCGAGAAATGACGGACGAAATTGCCCGAGAAGCGATTAAACGGGGTCAATGTGTCCACCGAACGCGGGAACAAAAAACACAGCCGGTCAAAAGGAACGTGAAAACACTGGTCGAAAGAAGAACACGATCACGAGTCAGATGACGAAATTTCCCAGCAAGTTCGCGAAGGTTTCTAATAATACGCGGCTGATCGATGAAGGCCGAAATAGAAGAGCGAGACAATTTGCGAACAGAACTTTCGGACTTTGGATAACGAATATTTTTCATTCTAACTTCAACAAATACGAAGTCTCATTCATTTTAATGAATTCATACAGCTATTACCAGAATAACGGTATGCGCCGCCATTTTGGTCTCCCGACAAAAATGAATCGCTTTCGTTCACTTTCTAAAGTTTATAAGCGAAGATTTAGAGTTTTGAAATTTGATGATTCAATTTTTAGATGTAGGGAGTTAGAAGCAAGAATTTTCAGGTATAGGGATTTAGAAGGATTAAATTTTTAAATATAGGACTTTAGAAATTTGAAATTTTTTAATATGAAGTTTTGGGAGCAAGAATTTTTAAAGATGGAAATTTAGAAAATTCAAATTTTTAGGTATAGGAATTTGGGAGGTTGAAATTTTCTAATATAGAAATATAGAAGGTTAAAATTTTCAAATATAGAAATTTAGAAGGTTCAAATTTTCTAATATAGAAATTTAGAATTTTGAAATTTTCAAATATAGAAATTTAGAATTTTGAAATTTTCTAATATAGAAATTTAGAAGGTTCAAATTTTCAAATATAGAAATTTAGAAGATTCAAATTTTCAAATATAGAAATTTAGAAGGTTCAAATTTTCTAATATATAAATTTAGAAGATCCAAATCTTCAAATATAGAAATTTAGAAGGGTCAAATTTTCAAATATAGAAATGTAGAAGGTTCAAATTTTCAAATATAGAAATTTAGAAATTCCAAATTGTCAAATACAAAAATTTATAAATTCCAAATTGTCAAATATAAAAATTTATAAATTCCAAATTTTCAAATATAAAAATTTGGGAATTCCAAATTGTCAAACATATAAATTTAGAAGCTTCAAATTTTCAAATATTAATAGAAACATAGGTCGCTACATTTCAGATACAGAAATTTAAGTTTCCTTGTTTTAAATATAGAAATTAAATTCACAAATTCCAAGTGTACTTTCGAATCTCAACATCCTCAAAGTTAGAAATAAAAATTTTTCAGTAAGGTTTTCAATTTTCATGAAAAGTGAATTTTTCCAAATTTTATTGAACGAGATTTGTAGTATTAATTACACTCTTATAGTTTCATTAGAAACATTTTCTTATAAATATAATAATTTGAAAAATACATGCAAAAGAGTGAATGTCCATTTTGAGGTTAGATCTCTTAAAGGATAACGGTACTGTTGTATTTCATCACTCTTCAAAAATATTTCATATAATTTTCTTGTCGATAACGATCAAAATTACTGTTAGAGACTTTTTTACGGTTTTAGAACAGTGTTTCCTCCGTGAACTCGATCGACATAATTCTCTGAACACTAATTTGGAAACCGGTCTTAACGACCGGGTCTTAAACTTAATTTGAAACTAATTTAGAAGCAATTTAAATTTTCTGGGAAAAACTCCATGTGATTAAATAAAAAAAAATATCAACTAACAATGTTGAGGATCCTTCGAGAGGGCTTTGAGTCTAACCTCAACTTATCTAATCTGTGACATAAGTCATTTTCAGAACATCGATACTGTTCAAACTTTGTATCAACAAAAAAGATATCAAAGATAATTTCACAAGATTTCGTGATTAAAATGGAGGATAAAGATGACTATGTTAATGTAATATTCTATCAAATAAAAATTCACAAGTTCAGATGTTATTGCATTTGTTTAGTCTTATTTTGTTAAAAACAATTTTAGTTTAACACGCTGACCGCAACGTTAGCCATACGTCGCTTCAATTTCCATGGGTGTCCACATTACTACAAATATATTTATTCCACCAGTACTTACATGAGATAACAATGAATTTGGAAAAAGTAATCTCTGTTAACCTTGAGAATCTGAGTTCCATCCGGGTCTCAAAAGATTGAAGCTTTGAAGAAGTTTTGTATATAAATCCTTAAATTATGGAGAGTAATACACATAATTGGTACAAATCCCAATTGCCATACAATCAGAGCAGTAACATCTTGGTTAGATCAAAATAACATGTTAAAATCGTGCAAACTATGAAATCGTTTTCCCTATACAAACTTAAAGATAACGCGAACGGAAGTCGAATTTTTGTAAAATGTACGTCAAAACACGGCTGTATCTCGACTCATCGATCAACGTTAGACGGTAAAAGTTTGATATCGAAACAATCGAGCGTGCCCGATCGACGTTCCCATTAAGCATGCGATATTCTTACCGAGCCAGCCACAGTGTCGCCAATATGGAGATCGCAAAACAAAGAGAGAAACAGAGTGTTGGTCTCTGATCGGAGGGGTAAGAAGCAGCACGATACTCCTCATCCTCCTCCACCTTTCCTCCATCTCGCAGTTACTCCCGTCAGCTTCCTACCGTCCGAGTAAACAAAGTCGTTCGACGAATCGAAATCGCGAGAGTGGCCGAGGCCAGCGAGAAAAGAAATGGCGCGTAGTACGGATGGCGTGGTTCGGGATCCGCCGATAAAAGAACGCGTTGTAGTATCAGGGATAAGAATAGAAGCATTGGCTCGTGGACCGTTCGCGAACCAACGCGCGTTGCACAACTGACGTCTGTTACGCGGTTAGACAACCACTGACGTTGCCCTTGCACTTCTAACCAACCGTCGTTACCGAGTGCCCATGGGTAGCGATGGGATCCAAGTATATTGCCACGAACTTTCAATCTTGTCATATCAACACACTGATGCGGTCAAATCTCTTGCAAGTACTTCAAAAAGGATAAGGTCCAAACTTGGACCAAGTACAGTGAAGTCTCGATATATGGCCCTGAATCGGAACTCTCGTTAGGACTTTGGAAAGTTGGCGAATATCAAGATATAAAAACGCGGTTAATGTAGTCAAATCTTTTGCGAGTGCAAGTACTTCCACCCCAACTTGGACCAAGTACAGTGGAATCTCGGTATATGGCTCTGAAACCTTTGGAACTCTCGTAGGACTTTGGAAAGTTGGCGAATATCGGGATATAAAAACGCGGTTGATGTGGTCAAATCTTAGCAAGTACAAGGATAAAAATATATTTGCAAGTTCAAGTACTTCCAATCCAACTTGGACCAAGTACGATGGAATTTCAATATATGGTCCTGCAACCTTTGGAACTCTCGTGGGAAAGTTGGCGAGTATCGTGATATAAAAACGCGATTGCTAATGTGGTCAAATCTTAGCAAGTATAATCTATAAGTACTTTCAAGTATAATCTGGACCAAGTGAATCTCGCTATATGGCCTTGAACTTGCATATAATCTTTAGAAAGTTTAGAATCCTTTGAGACTTTTCTGCAGTTTGGGACTACGGAGCTTTAACTTGAAATTATCTCCACGAGTGAAAGTCCGTATGAAAAGGAGTCATATACCGAGAGTTCAAAATCCTTGAAGTTCTATGAAGCTAAACTCGCGTTTTAGACTTGCGATGTCTGCGTATTGAACTTGATCCTATCTCTACTCACTGGCACTGCATCGTGTTTCGATCGAATTGTACGCTACTATGGCGTATAACCCTGTCACTAGCTCGCGTCGACACGTTCACCGCTTTACAGCATCGCACTTCGATCCTGACCGCTTTACAAGGCCGCTCCTGTCTTTCTTTTTAATCACTTTCACAAACGGAGCGGGCTCGGTCGGTAAGATCGGGCGGACGTCGTACCAACACGCCACGGGAAGAATTACGCGCATAGTCACGAAAAAGCCAAGTTTCCGTGTACACGCACACGTTCAAGTTGCCTGTGACAACGACCTTGATCTCGAATTCGCGTGTACTAGCTCTCTCTCGCACACTCTCACCCTGTCATTCTCTTTCTTGAAACGGAGTGGGCAGCTTCGAGTAGTTTTCCTTCGATGCAGTAATCACATAGTTAAAAGCGGAAAGCCCACGCACCACTGCACCCCGAACGGATCAGTCGTTCACGCAGCTTAGACAAGCATTCTGAACCCCTTGACAACTGTTCGTGAACTCTTTCCTCGACGAATCTCGTCGGTTTAAAGACACTCGTACGCTCTCGCTCGCTCCCCATTCACTCACTCGCTCAGGTTTCGTCACCCTCTCTTCCTCCTCGACAGGAACGAACAGGCAGAAGAGTCCGATGTTTTGTATCCTGACTGACAAATGCCGTTTGTCGTCGCGTAATATTGGGCTAGGCGCGGGGCCACGGACGTATCGTTGACCCCTCACACGACAGAGAAACAGAAGCAGCACGCGAAAGGAGAACGACAGTGACAGAAAAAAGAAAGAGGAAGAAGTTGTATGAAGAAAAGGATCCACTCGCCTGAACAGTGTTGCGTTTGAGGAGCCGTGGTAGCAACTGCCCCCAGTAATAGTCGTCAGCTGATTTCGACTGGCTGGCTGGCTGGGCAGTCAAGCCGTTGCCGAGGGGCGAGAGCAGGGTATGCTCCGAGTGGCGGGGGAATCCCTGCTGGTGGGGAAGGCTTTTAAAGCAATACCAGGGCCGTCTCACGCGTGTACCACTTGGCACCCACTCTAGCATCGATCTTCCACGAACGTGTCCTGTTATCTCGTAATCTCAGAAATCGCGTAATCTACGGTTTGATATAAATAATCGTGACGTGCCGCGTGCCGGTCGTGAACTTTGTGTTTACTACACTCTGAATCGTTCGTTGATCGGTGGATAGAAAAATTTGTAAGAAGAAATCGCGAATACAGGAAACGGAAAATCGATGCGGAACTGGGAATGCACGACTCTCCGTATAAAATATGTAGCGCATTGATACTGTCGTTATTTATACGTCGAGATATTATCGTACAAACATTATCGAGATATTTCAGCGGAACGTGGATTACGGGGATCAAAGAGCGACAGTAAAAGTATTTTCGGTGATTTTTATTTTTACGTCGACCTTCGGGACGGCTGCTTTTAGCAACCATCGATGTAACAACGATATTTCGTCATTTAACGAGCGGCTCGCGTTTCTGAACAATCAACCAGACGAGGGGCCCGCTGATTCATCGATCCGATGGTGAATACCAAGTCGTGGGTGGGGGAACGCTCAGCTGGGCGAACAGCTGCTGGTCGCTGTTAATGCTAGGACACTTGGAAAACTTCCTTTTTACCTGGCGTCCATTAAATTTCCGTTACTTCGCGAAAAACCGTAACCATTCCTCGAAAGCGAATATTATCTGGCCAGAAGACAAAGCGCCCGTTCTTTGGAGTCAACCTGCTCGATCCATCTAGTTGCTATGCGTTTCCTCGAAGCGGTTTCATTACTTCGTGGCGACATCGTTGCTCGTAGTGGCAAGATGGCATCATATGTAGCAGTGTCTCTCAAAATGCCAACTAACGCGTTGCTATGCATTGTCAAATGTAAACAGTCTTATTGTGTCTATAGTACTGAACTTATCAAATATAAATATTTGCAATCTGTAAGGTTATGGAGGTTAAGGTAAACTATGAAGGGTAATTAACCGAATGAAACTTGAATCTTGAATGTCATTTTTATTCGAAGATGAAATCGAACTCTGAACGTTAGTAGTTTCATAAAAAATTATTCGTTGCTCGTAAATATTTGAGAGGGAAATGAAAACCAGGGAAATATTCTCGAGAGACTCCATTTTGAGGGTTTTGTGATAAATTGTTCGTTGAAAGAATATGAATAATAATGTGGTGGGAAATTTACAGTGAACAGGACGAGGTTGGAAGACCACTGTAATGTGGCATAGTGGCAGTCTAACCAGCAACTAGACGCCTGCGCGAGTCAGCCCTGTCAATACTGTTTGGGGGATCCCTCCATTTCCCTGTTGGATTGATACGAGTCAATGCACGGCAGTAACCAAGCTATTATGAGAAATTTTTTGTTCCCTACGACCCAGTATCGCGTACCCCACCTTTGCCATTAATTTTAAGTCATTGACTGCTCTTTCCGATAAAAACTATCAAGTCTATTTCGCGTGTAAAGTGATAAATGACTATCGGCGATATACGAAAACAATGGCACGATAAAAACATACTTGTTTCTTCCCTTTTTTTACTTCGGGTTGAGAATTATTGCACAGCTACACGCGATGAATATATGAATGAGATAATATATTCGTTCACGATTGTGAATTCGAATTTACATGGAGTTGGGTTTTATTTTGTTGAGAACATGCCAAAAATTTCACGGTTGCCTGTTTCACAAGCGGAAGAAAATTCTTTGCCAATAGAAATAGTAGAAATAGATAAGACGCAGTGTAGGAATGCGTATCGTTAACGAGATCACCTATAACCTATCATTAACTAGTTGTTTATTTTTGTCAGTTTTATTTTCATTGAAATATCTACGTCGGTCTATATCGGTCGCTCTTTTGCAATTTCTTACCATGTGCATCGTATCAGCTGTGAGCGTATGTTTATCGGTACTAACTGCAAACACAGAAAATGCATTTTCATTTGGCATGTTTAGAGTATCTCACACTTGGCATATGTTGTCATTTCTAAGCACATCAATTACAGCTTAATATTAATGTGATATAGAAACGGTATTAAAATAATTCGACAAGGACAAAAACGCAAAACTGTGTCTGATAAATTTCCCAACTTGCCGCATTTTCTTTGTGTCTGTAATGTTTCTGAAGTACAGATTTCTTTCTTAACAAAAATTTCCTTGCACTCTTTTCCGAACGCGCGGGAACATGACACTTTTACAATGGCGCCTGAATTTCCCTTCGAACATCCGATTTAAATTTATAAATTCCTGGTTTGTTACAAAGAACAATCCACGATCTTTATATAAAAATTTCTAAGGAATACAGGTTAATGCTCCGTAATAATAAATTCAGTTGAAGGTCTGGGTTTACACCCCACCATTAAAAGCCTATTCATGCACTGTGTAGGACAGGTTTCCTGAAACCGGTTATCTGTGTTTCCGCTTTACCTTACAATTAATTTTGTTGTCATCGTTTGGATTTTCGATTATCGCTGATTATTGTAATGAGAAAGTTTGTTTAATAAAAATTGAAAAAAAATTTATTCTTTTTACACAGTGTATTTTCAAATAAATATAAAAAAATAAAATATTTTATACTATTCTTTGCACCTTCTCTAATTTTCTCATGAAATTATTTACTTTCTCAGGATCTATCGCATTTTTCCATGTACCATCAACTTTAAAATGTGATCCTACAATCACTGCATCTGATGATAAATAATTTTCTATATTGTCTATTGTTACACCAGAACCAACAAGAATGGGTCCCTTGGCAATTTGTTTCACTTCTGTGTAATACCACATTTTTAAGTACATAAATTATTAATAAATTAATGTAAAGTATGTACCTGCAAGCTCAGCTGCATTTGCTGGATCACCGGTAGCAGTTCCAGTCAGTATTATTCCATCGGCTAAGAAAAATTCTGCTGCCTTTACTGTTTCTGATAAGCTTACATCAGAAGTGATTGTATGCGAACTATACAAATATGGAAATGTAATCATTCTTAGATTAATAAAATAAAGAAATCAATTTAAAACACGAGTTTTTTTATTAAAGCATAATGAATCACCTATGCTTTTTTTTAACATCAACAAAAATAAGGACATTCTCTGCATCAATTTGCTTTCTGTATCTCAGTAAAGAGCCAGCACACGAGTCTGTAAAACCTTCATCTGCAATGTGAGAAAAAACAAATCCTTCTGCTCTCACAAACTGCAAATCAGCAGCTTTTGCTACAGCTAGTGCTTCTTTGTTACATCCTGCTAAAATCTATTTGCTTTCTTATAACAATTCATGGAGTATTTACAGGATATTTCATTTTATAAATTCTTTGTGATTTACCTGTATACCACAGGGTATATTTTCAGGTAATGTTCTCTTAATTTCTGTACAAATTCTTGTCATGAAAGCTGTGGTTTCTGGTGATATATCTTTGGGTCTTACGTATGGAATATCATGCATATTTTCCACCAAGATACCATCCTTGATAGACAATAAACTTGATAGTCACATAATCAACGATTCATATATTTTCTAATTATACTTACAACATTACAATGTTTATAAATCAATGCATCCTTTACAGCATTATCTAACAATTTCTTTGTATCACCATTGTATAAAGGTGATCCTGAAAAATACTACTTTAAAGAACACGTTCAACACAGCAAATAACCAATTATCGAACAGTGAAAATCATTTATCTTTAAAAATACATTTTGTTAAATAACATATTTTTCTGCATACTGTTAATTTATTGCAAAATACCCAATGTTTTTGGTAGACGATATTTATAACTGATATTTTCTTTTATATCAAGAACAAAGATAAAATGTTTATACGACAATTAAAAACAATGATAAACACAACAATAAACAAGTTTTATCAGGTACAGTTTTTTTCTTTGCATAATCATTCGATTTGAAATTTTAATTTTTTTTTTATAGTATTGTAGATAATAACAAATTTGTACCAGGCAATGCACCAACATGTACCATTCCTATAACAGAACACTTTCCTTTCTTAAAAAATTTATGAAATTGCAACATTCTTTTTACTAGAACTAAACTTTAAATCACTACTCGTCAACAGACACAGTTTCATGTAGAAATATATGAGCAAAGTATACACGTATAAATTTCTGATAACTGCACTTTGTTCCACAGAACACCGATTCGACAATCAGCTGTTTTATATCGACAAAACTGTTGCGTGCCTGTTGGACAATTGAGGTTAGAAACAGCAGCGCCGTAACAGCTGATTTTCAAAAATACACTTGTGTCAATTTAAAAATTCAAAGATCTGTCATTCATTGTTATTAACATGTGTAAAAATAAAGTATACTAACAAAACAATTCAAAATTAAGATCTTTATAACCTCCATTCGTGAAAATATTGTAATTTTTATTTAATTGTTACATTTTAATTATAAATGTTCTTTGATTTTATAATAACTTTGACTTTGCCATGGTTTCGTTACATAATGTATGAATCAAAATTATTTTTGTAACTTTTACGCAGGTAGTAAATTTTGTTCAATTAGTGTACACTTGTACGATATTAAGAATTATTTTGTTTTGACATAGATGTATTAATAAAAATTAAAGATTATTTCATACTTTTTGTAGCTAGAAGAAAAGAAAACGTTTCATTTACCGGTAAAAGTTCGGACGAGATCTTCGCAGAAAGGTGTTGGAGCACCATCTTGAAGCGCAGTCTTAAAACACCATTTTGATTTCAGTGAACGCACGCACTGTAACTTACAAGCGATATTTTACCACTTTTTTCTTTATAACTTATCCTGCGAAATGTACTATCAAGTAAATAAATGTTTAACTACATTATTACAATTATATTTAACAAGAAATTTTAGTGTTTATCTTTTGTGAAATAAAGTTAGAATAGATTCCAAAATGGCTGCAGTGTATTCTTTACAATAAATCCGATCAGTCTTTAATTAGGTATAATATGAAGTAAAATAGGTTTAAAAATAGTTCAGTGCTACTTTTAATTAATTCTAACACAAATTTTTAATTGTTTGCTGCTGATTTCGATCAATAATAATTGCACTTGATTGCTTTCATGGCGCTAGCTGCTTTCGTTATGGCGGTAAAATTTAAAAATTTAAAAGTTCAAATTTCTTTTATCTCTCGTAACGCTATATATAAACCTCGTTAGGGAACATAGAATATTTGTCTCTACATTGATGACAAAAGTATTAAATTATTTTACGTATTGAATGTAATTAAAAGTTATAAACGAAAGGTAAATAAATAAATAATTAAATAAATTTAATCTTCAAGATCTATGGCTTTGGGGAGGTATATAACAAATTAAATTAAATATAATATAAAAATATACATAAATATATTAAACATAATATAATAATAGTATATAATATAATAATGATATATAATATAATATAATATAATAATATAGTATAATAATATAATAATAGACTATTTCAAATCATAAAGCGATTAAAATCTAGTCAGGTATTTGTCCAGCCGAATTTTCCATTCGTTTAATTCCATTTCCAATTTCCAACAATGTCCCATGCGACGTCATCTATACTCAATGTTCATCGTGAACGCAAATATCTTCTATTCAATTTTTCATCTCTAATTCCGTTTGAATCTCGTCCATTTTTGCACGACGCTGCGTACATTCCGATCCAATATTTTTCCACCTGTTAAATCCTGGGACCACTTCAAAAGGGTTGTGTATCCTGGATCTACAGATACTCATTTTGACATGCGTTCCGCATCCCCTGTGTGTTCCCAAGCGGCACGCGCCCGTTTCTTCCGTCAGTATCGCTCAGTCCTTCAGACGAGAGTGTTCCGTGTAGTACCGCGGTCTGTATACTCGTTCTCATTCCTCGACAGATTCGGCAATTTTCATCGTAAAGTTAGTGCTTCAGATTACCTCTATCCAAAGTGCCCCATTCACGGATCCCAATGCAGTTCAGTTGCAGACATCTTCGACCACATCCTCATTCCTCTCTATACTTAGCAGTTTTGATTAAAAAGTTAGTGATTAAAGTTAGATCTAAGTGATGGACTTCAAGATCCATATTGATCCGTGGGCATTAATGTTTTAGCACTGAGTCCTTGAGTTTGAAAGGTGCTTCAAGTTAGGTCTGACGTGTTCAACACATCTGGATCTCGAGGAGGATTCATATCAGCTAAACTTGCTTCGACCTGTTGGATACTTTGTTGATCAGCTGCGATGCTTGCTGGAAGTTGTACTCGGTGTCAATCAACAAGTAGCTCCTGGTGTACATAGGAAGCATCATAGCTTGAAATAGTGCGGGGCTCAGGTTCGTCGAAGTGCCGTGAAGAGGTGAGCCGAGTGGCAGGAACGTAATTACTCTTCTTCCGGGCGAACGTTCACCGGTCCTATTCCGGTCGGGTGTGAGTGACAAGGATCTCTGGCAATCGTTGGATAATCGATCGTTTCGCGGTTATGTAATCGAAATCGAGGTGACCTTGAAGGTCGCGAACTACCTGTCGCTTCGAATGGATCTGATCCAGACCAGAACAAAATGTGATGACCTAACGCTAAGGATATCCACGGACAATTGTGACCTAAACGTGATACGTCGTATTGGGTTGCATTAATTGAACAACGAAAGGTGCTGGCTTTTCAAGCATTGGGTCTCCAATCGCAGATCGGTATCGATACCATAAACGATCATATTACAGGACAATAGCGTTGCTTCCGTTAAGATAGTGCTGTAACAGGATACACTATCGCGGGAAGATTCTATTACCGAGAGAATCTAAGGAGTTCGGGATGTGGAAAGAAAGAAAGCAGAGGTCACCGGGAAAATGTAAGGTTGATGGCGAGAAAACATGAGTATCGCGCGATAATTTCACGGGGAGATGTAATTTGAACCGGGAGTGTCGTGATAAAAACACCATAACTCGGAGACTGGGGGATCCTGGTGTCCTAGACGCTGGGAACAGCAAACTTTACACCCTGGCAGTGACGTCGATGCACATTTGCGCGCGAATATTCGCGTGGGCATGGGACTTCTTTGTCGGTAGCGGTGCTTATCCGATGCAGCATGTGAGTAGTCGCTTACTCATTTATTTATTAACGTTGTTCATTCATTTCTGCTCACGTTACTAAGTAAGCCATTATTTATACCTCTGCATATGATACAATCTATGTCGTTATTGATTGTATTATCTATGTTGTTATTTATAGTGCTACTACTACTCAGTTACTTATACTTTTATCGATATGACTCGTCACTTACATTTCTACTCAGATTGTCAATTCTTCCGTTAGTCATATTTCTACTCAGTTTATCACTCACTCTATTAATCATACCATTATTTATATTGTCGTTCACTCTGTTACTCTTATTTCTACTTAATTTGTTATTCATTCGATTACTCGCATTTCTACTCAGTTTGTTACTCATTCTATTACTCGTATTTCTACTCAGTTTGTTTCTCATTATATTACTTAGTTTGTTACTCGTTTTATTGCTCGTATTTTTACTCAGTTTGTTACTCATTCGATTATTTGTATATCTACTCAGTTTGTTACTCACTCGATTATTCATATTCCTACTCAGTTTGTTACTCATTATATTATTCGTATTTCTACTAGGTTTGTTACTCATTGGATTACTCCTATTCCTACTCAGTTTGTTACTCATTATATTACTCGTATTTCCACTCAGCTTATAATTCACTCGGTTACTCGTATTTTTACTCAATTTGTTACTCATTCGGTTACTCGCACGTCTACTCAGCTTGTTACTCACTCATTGTTACTCGTATTTCTACTCAATTTGTTACTCATTCGGTTACTCACTCATTGTTACTCATATTTCTACTCAATTTGTTATTCACTCGGTTACTCGTATTTTTATTCACTATCTTACTCATTCGGTTTCTCGTACTTCTCAGTTTGTCACTCACTATGATACTCATATATCTACCCAGATCGTAACTCATGTATCTATTACATTACTACTCATTTTCTCGGAGATATTCCTAATTATACTATTCATTTTATTGTTGACGCCACTAGTCTCATTTATCATCCTACGCTTTTCACTTCTCGAACTATGTAATCGTATATATAGAATCGCAACTGTTAATTCGTTTATGAATTTCACGTTCGTCATCGTTACGTGGGAAACTCCCATTTACTATATCGGAAATAACTGCAGCTTGCAACAATCTGTTGCTCGAGAGAAACGGCGGGGTTTGGGGATGGGGAGAGTGAGAATGATGGGTTGGAAAGTTGGAATCGAACGTAATCCGGTTTACTTCAATTTACAGAGCTAATTTTTCAAACGGCAGCCAACTGCACTGTTCAAAAATTATAACAAGACCATAAACGATCGATCGGACGTATCGAAACGCTGGCATTTCCGGTTTGTTAACGAGCAACATCGAGCACTATGTAGTTTTTTTTCCAGAAAGGAAAAATTAATTGCCATGAAAAACGGTACCTCTTTTATAATATTTTTCCTTTGCGCAAGGAAACTTGATGCTTATTAATCATATAATTAAAAGATACTATAAAATCATTTGCATTTCTACTCCTTTTTCCAAGTGTTAATTGGCCAGTTTTTACTCGAGCTACCTTTGAAAGTCGAGGACTTATTGACCATTTATTTACATTCCTGATCAAAAGTATTAAATAAATATTAAATATTGAAATATAAATAACGATCCAATAAATAGCACCCGTTTATTTATTCATATCATTCGGATATGTAATCAAGTTATCTCCGTAATATTATAGGGAATGGGTCTTCCACCATGTATATTCCATGGTTTTTTTGCACTGTTGTCGATCTAATAATAAAACTGAAATTGTTGCCTATCGATATTGATTCACTCTACATACTTTGCTTAAAACGCGTATTATCGTCGAGGAATTATTATCATCAAAAGGATATATGAATCTAGGGATATTATATACTAGAAATATAGTTCTGGGGATATAGGGATGTAGATATATGTCGATGCAGTATATAGGAATTCACATATCCCTAAATATATCTATTTCTCCTCGTATATTGCTAATTCCCTATATTCCTAGATCTCAATATACCTGTATCCCTAGATAGGGATGTAGGCATATGTTGATGCAGAAATGTAGAGATCTATATATCCCTAGTTATATTTATTTCTCCACATATATTTCTAGTTAGAGAACTAGTAATATAGGGATATTCCTGGATCTCAATATACTTGCATACACATATCCCTAGATAGGGATGTAGGGGTTGATGCAGGAATGTAGAGATCTATATATCCCTAGTTATATTCATATCTCCGCATATATTTCTAGTTTGAGACCTAGTAATATAGGGATATTCCTGGATCTCAATATACTTGCATACATATATCCCTAGATATATTCTCTACATATATTGCTAGTTAGAGAACTAGGAATATAGGGATATTCCTGGATCTCAATATACTTGCATACATATATCCCTAGATAGGGATGTAGGCGTTGATGCAGGAATGTAGAGATATATATCCCTAGATATATTCTCCATATACATTGCTAGTTAAGGAACTAGTAATATAGGGACATTCCTGAATCTCAATATACCTGTATGTCCCTAGATAGGGATGTAGGTATTGATGCAGGAATATACACATCTATATATTCCTAAATATATCTATTTCTCCACATACATTACTAATTCCCTATATTTCTAAATCTGAATACATCTGCACATCCCTAGATATCAATATACCTACACCACTATTTGTCTACATAACAAATTCACACGTTCGCTCTTGTTCCACTTTAATAACAGCATTATTAAGCTTTTAATATTCACTCGCAATGCTTTCATTTCCAAGAGAAAATCCCCGTATTATTCATAGTTAACGCAATCATATAAAATTATTCTCACAATGAATCACTCGAACATGGTTCTTTCAGGAAACCGCTTTTAATTTCAAATTTTTCCACCCATTAACAGGATATAGTTATTCCGTCCACAGAATATCTAAATATTTTAGTCATAATACTTCAGAACAATTTACAAATTTCATTCGCATCCGAACAATTACTCTACGGATTTACTCGAAATAGGCGGAATCATTCATTCCGTTTAATCAAGGGAATGTTTCCGGCTACTTATGGATATTGATAATTTCGTACCCTTCAGAAGACAATCGGCGACGAAAGAACAGCAGGGTTCCATAACAGCCTTATATTTCTATCCTCGTAAAATTGCAGCCTAAGTAACGAGGGTTCTTAATCAAGATTTTATTTCCAACAGGAAGCATTGCTTTAATTCGTTTCCTTTCTCAATGTAAAGTCTTTTCCTTTTCTTTCGTGTTACGCTTGATCGCGGTTAAAAGCGATATTTATGGGCCACCATTCCACCGGACAGTACGCCCTCTGAGAAATCGCTGAATTACCATCGGGAAATGGTTTCCATAATCCTCCATTATCAACGATTCGATTGTTGTGTTTGTTGCCCAAATCGTCGACGAAGCCTTTTGGAAGTGGTAACTTCAGCTCTTGCATTATTAAGTGTTTCTTAAATTATTTGACACCCACACCGCGCGGTCTCCCAACTTTCCATTCTTCTCGGACGAAACTCGAGACTTTGTTAAAACTTCACCAGCTCCTGACAATATTCGCCTGAATTATGTACAAGGATCCCTGAATTTGTTTTGTTTCGGTATTTCTCCTATTTTCTTGCGAAACTTTAACGGAACCTCCTCCGCATATGAGAGATTTGCGAGATTTGTTTGTAAAATCTTTCTAGAATTTAACGTTTGAAATTTAATTTTGTAGCTGTTATATGGTGGACTTTTGCTATATTGCCGATTAAGAGTACGTACTCTGGTAGCGATATACGGAGGGTTAAATGGCTGCGTTATATGTGGATGCAATGTGTTGGGAATTTGACTACTTGTATATTTTATGTTTAATATGCTCCAGAGATTGTATATCTTACATACAGTACATATCTCATATATCTTATGTGGTACATTCTACTGTAACTCCACATGTTGCATACCCCATGTGTTACATATTGTTACATACCACATATGTTATATATCACATGCACTATATTTTGTATATGATACATGTGATATATATTATGTATCAAATATAATACATGTGTGTATGTCAGAATATTATACATATATCATATACAAGTTATGCATATAAGTATATGTCATATATGTAACATACATAAGTAATGTGATATGTAATAGGTATTATATACAGTAAATAGTGCATGTGAAATATAACATATGTCTATGATACATAAACTATACATATAGTGCATCTGGTATACACATGTGGATTAACACACGTACATGTATCATATACATCTGATACTTTGTACCCCATCAAGTTCAATTTCCATTTCCAGTCCCGAGAATCTTTCATTCCCATTATGCCACGGCAATATAGCGAGAACCAATAATATTTCTATTTATACATCGTGGTCGCTCCTCCCAGATTGACTCATGAGTGTATTCAAAATGTCGGTCCCATGAATCGATGGGCCATCGTGTTTCCTTCTAAGTTTACGTGAAAGGGAAGCTGGCCGAGTAATCAGATTGCCAACTAATGGCTAACGTCGGATGAAAATAATTGCTCTATCGCATCGCTGATATACGCTCTCGACAAACGCATCAGCTTCGTTACACGTGTAGAACGTCTCTACTATACAGGTAACTGTCGCAAACGCTAACCTCAACTCGACACATCTCAACTACTAACGCGCTAACTTTCTTCATCTGGCTGATGGATTATAATCCACGAAAAGGGACTGACTTGAATTTACAATATTGAATTTACTCAGCTAGTTCCAGACTTCAAGTGTTCCACAACTGGTCCTGTTGCAACTTCGAATTCGTTGAAAATTTTATTTAGGTGTCTAAACACCAGCTTCTGAGATTAATTCTAAGCAAAAATAATCCTAAATACTTTGATAATTACGAAAGTTAGGTAGCATTAGACAAAATCTCAATTTTTGTTGTCAGTCTACTAACTTTTACTCTCATTTTGATTCCCAAATTAAAGTTAGGTAGCATTAGACATAACCTCAATTTTTGTTGTCAGTCTACTAACTTTCACTCTCATTTTGATTCCCAAATTAAAGATCGATCTCAGCACGAAATTCTCAAGGATTCCATTCGTGTTCACGAAGTTTGGTCATTTATTTCTTCTGGCACGCGTTAAGGAGGCAAGGTCCTATATTGTTTGAAGTTCTCCGCACGAGGGGGCCAGTAATGGAGAATGGCTTCCGTTTTTTACGAATCGATGCCACATTTCCATGGTCCGTCGAGGTCTGTAGGGCAAGTTGGAGTCGTAAAATCGAAAGTGAAAATACAGTGACGTCGCTACCCTATCTGGGGAAGAAATCTCATTTCCTGCTATCGTTATCAGGCCTTCGTTTATTTGTTTTCACTGTTTTCGGCCTGGGGAAACTGGATGGCCTTCGAATAGTAGGGTCTTGATTACTTCCTCGGTGATTCTCCGTGATTTCTCCCTATTTATCGATGGATCTGTCAGATTTACGACGGCAGGGAATTCCCTGGAACTCTAGTTATTCCCTTGACCAATTCTACGAATCTTATGTTGAGGTTACTGCCAAATTTTTGACGAATTCTTTGGAATTCCTCCATTTTCGTGTTTATTAATTACAATTCTTCAATTTATTATTTATTAGAATTTGTTCCATTTTTGTTCTGAAAGGGGCTGGTAATTTCTGATCCATAGAGTTTCTGTAAAATTCCTCATAATCATAATTATCTGTTATTTATGAATCTGAAGATTTGTTAATTAAAATCGAAATTCCGAGAATTCACAGTATTCGACACGGAATTCACACCGTACAGTTTCAGCCATTTTCCGTCGAAAACAGAACTCTTCATGGAAACGTGCAAAATTGCAGATTATTCTGTCATATCGGATAGAATTCCAATTTTCAATCAACGGAATGCACGAAATTCCAACGTTCCGGTGACCAATTGTGCCTGAACGGGGAAGCGTCGTAATACGAATCTGTCGGTGACACGTCGACGAGCAAAGGTAACGGGTCAAGGGCGGGAGTCAAGTTCGAAAGCGATTCAATTAGCAGCCATTACGGTTAATGATCAAGAAATAAAGGCTACTGGAATCCTGACGGGTGGCCCTTTGTACACTCGAATTCTACGATCCTTTGTGTCACTCGAGACTTGTATTCGTTCGGAATAATTTAGCTCGAAATATTTGGACAGTAACGATTTTTAATCCACTATTTGATCATTTCTAAACAATGATGTTACAATTCTCCCTCTGCTTCTCATGTTAATTTATTTCAAAAAATTTTTTTCAAATACGTCTTATTTCAAATGTGCCTTTGAATTTATATATCTATAAAATATATAATTATTCTCTTCTCTTAAATATTTTTCATAAATTGTTAATATTTGTTCAAATAATACCAATAATCAATTCCATTCAATAATACACAGCAGGAATGAGATTTTACAATTTTTGACGAGTTCGACCCCAGCGCAACAGCTGTTGTATTCGCCACCGTGTTAAAATGCGTATTATTACCCTCCCGGGTTCGAAGGCGCCAACCATCTGTGTTTTTTTAAGAAAATCGTCGAAGAAACCTTACGTGGAACACAGCGATCGGCGCAGATTCAATCAAGGTTCATTCATGAAGGTTAACAGTAATTTACAATGATTACTGGAGAGTTCGATCAGAGAAGAGTTCCATCAAACAAACAGCTTAACGATCCTATGCAGCAAACATTATTTGCTCTGCTTCGGATCCACGTGAAGCTTTCCAAGTTGCGGTTCCTTTGTATTGGCTGCAATATCAATACGTCCTGGTCGTTACAAAATTATCCATGACATTTCCAAAAGGTACGTCCGCAATAATTGGATGGTCACTTTGTCAAAGGATTTTTGCGTTGATGAAGTAGACGAAACTTTATTTATGGTCGAAATCAAATTTTCCTTCGTTTATCGTCGGAATCAAATTTTCTTTAGAGACGCGGTATACATTACTCCCTTTTGAAAATCTAATGTGTTGTTAATGGTCCGAAAGAGGAAATCGTTTGTAAAAATCGTTCTCTTAGTTGAGGCAAATAAGTTTTGAGTTTTCTCATTTCAAGGTCTCAGCAAGATTTCTCATTTCTTCGAAATCTAACCACATTTTTTCCTCCGTCGCGTGTAATCGATCCGTTGACCCCTATTTTTACCAGATTGCGTTGTTCTTTCATCCCCGACGAGTGGTTGACTGCGATAAAACGATCTGTATTCATAGACACCTTTCCAGGCAAATTCACAGGATGTCCGATTCCTGATACCGTTGCCTATGTTATTCTACGTCGACGAGGACGTAGAATGTAATTCGCTATTAATTTAATTAACTTGCAACACTAATATCAACCCACGAGTTGGCGCGTGCAGAGGTCAACCCAAAAAGAAGCCAGAAGGAGAGTAGGTTTTGGAGAGCGGGTTTCGCCAGGGAAACCCTAGGGAATGTTACAAAGTTGAGTTAGACAAGGTGGTATACAAGGAGAGTTATTAGTATCAGTAGATCAAATTTCAGGATTCCTTTCAATATCTACATTCCCTGGGAACTATACCTAGATATGGTTATAGATATCTAGGATACCTAGAGTTCCCATGGTCTCTACAGTCTTCACAGTTCAAGAACCCTAGATTACCTATCCATAGTTTGAGTCTCCAGTGACTCTAAGTTCGGTAGAACCTCCACAGTTCACAGTCCCTTGGATCCCCAGGTCCCCACATCCCTACATTCAATATCTTCCCTGGTACCTATAGGTTAGGATACATAACGTTCCCATGGTCCCTAGAGTCTCCTCAGTTCCTAAGGCCCCTTTCCCTATATATCCATAGCTTCAGCCTCCAGTGCCAATTCGCTGGGACCTCCACAATCCACAGTCCCTTGGATCCCCAGGTCCCCACATCCCCACTTTCAATATCTTCCCTGGTACCTATAGGTTAGGATACCTAGTTCCAATGGTCCCCAGAGTCTCCACAGTTCCAGACCCCCAGATTCCCTATATATCCACAGTTTCAGTCTCCAGTGCCAAGTTCGCTAGGACCTCCACAGTCCACAGTCCCTTGGATCCCCAGGTCCCAACATCCCCACATTCTCTACAGTTCCTGAATTCCCTAGATTCTCACAGTCCTCGGAATCGCCATATTTCCTAGCTTCCCAGAATCCCTACGTTCCCTTGGATCATCACAGTCTCTACTGTAGACGAGCCAGGAGTTGGCGCGTAGGTCGAGCCAGAGTAAAAGAAGCCACTCGCTCCACCTATACACCGTGAACACTTCCAGTTACATTTCGGCAAATAAGAATAATGACAATAACTGCTGAACGCAATTCGCTATCTCTCTCGAGACGTTTGCCGACTTTGGTCTAATTGGTGTGCGAGCCAATATACCGAAAATGGCGTCCATTTTTCTATTCTGAATAGTAGCTCTAAACCTGGGTCAACTCGTGCATTGGCATCGGTGAGGCTCCTAACCTCAAAACAGTAATGGATCATTCTCAGAGTCGCCAATCTTGACGGATATATTTAAATTTCTACTCGAAAATTAATTTTAAAGTCCAAGAGCTTTTACTTTTATAAATCAATCAAGCTCACAAATTAACAATTCAAGCTCACAAATTGTCAAATTTTCAAAATTTGGAACCCTCAAATGTAGAAATTCTTATTTTAATTTGCAAGTTGAGGAATGTGTTAAATTATTAAATTTGTAGTATGGAACCTCTTTCTATATTGCCGTAATCAGCGTTCAGTGTGTGCACGTGTGTGTGGGTACGCCACTGACTGTCAAGATATGTGGTTGCTTTAATTCCAATTCGTTGTTGCTTCAACAGAGATTTAATTAGCTCCCAGCGTTAATGAAACTCGTGGTTTATCACCTCCAACAATCTGTTATCACGGTTTGGTTGGCACACCTTTGCTTTGAGGCTGTTCAGTATTCATCGCCCATTCATTCCTTCTGCTGTATTGTTGACAGTTGTTTGTCAAAGACCTGCTAACACCTCTGTTTTAAAATTTAGATTAATTTAGAAAGTGCTTACCGACGATCTTAATTTATTAATTAAATTTTACATATTTGTAGACACGTATTTGGTAAAGTCTACAAAAATATTTTCCGTTCGTGTATCGATATACTATTAATTACTTTTAGAATTTGAAAGTAGATAATATCAACGATTTTCACAGATCAGGAGTTCCAAAAATAATATTTAATAACTGAGTCGTTTTTAATACTGCAAATATTGAAACGAACGTTTCGTTTTATATAAAAATTGATGAAACGCGTGTACATAAATGTTGTACATAGTGTACATAAATATTGGCATCGATGTTCGACATGGTTTAAAAAATATACGAGAAAAACGCGAGGAATGTTTATATTATGAAACTGGAAATGTAGTTTACTTCACGAGATAAAAATCTGAAATATTTATATTGCATCATTTTCCGTTTTCAGGTTAGAACCTGCTTCTACAATTTGTTAAGTCATAACACTCGGATATCGTAACATTTTCTAGTTTTGAGGTTAAAATAATCATTTCTATTAGAATAACTATTTCTACAATTGATTTTAATTATTACGATTTCGTGATAAAAGATTTAAAATATTGAACAGCACAAATTGAAACTTATTTTTAGATTCGGAAGATTGCAAGCGAATAACTCGAGAAAAACTTGAAATCGATTTTCACGTAACGTTTCCAACATTTCACCCACTTTTCCGTGAAAATTGAACGTATTTTTCGTTGCCCATGAATTTATGCAACAGACTCTTAGCAAGCCGGCAACTTTTTCAACCGTAAAACACGAATTATATCGAAACATCCAGATAAAATATAGATCTCAGTTCGAATGAAGCTCGTACAAAAAATATATCACAGGCTTCCATCTTGAATCAGGAAACACTTTCCTTGATAAACTTTAACTTCCGTTCGTTTCTGCTTTCGTGAACTCAGCTAGGTCTTCATTGTGAAGCTTCTCCTTTGTTTTCAGACACACTTATCCCATTTAGCCTTAATTAAGTTCATGCAGGTTATTACATCCGTAATTTTCTTGTAAATTTATGTTCAATTTCCTGAAACAGCCTGCTCTCTCTAGTCTAGTTACTTATGCTAATAAAAACGTTTTCAAAACATTTTATAACAGTATTTCTAATAAGTCGTGACGTAAAGACAGTTTGTTTACAAATTCCTATAACAACATTGCTCGGTTGGAGAATGCTTTTGTAGCAAATGGTCTTTTATAGTATCAGATAACAAAATCACTCAATTCCTGCGGGAGGAAGTCTGCCTTTTAATACGCATTTCGATGATAATACTTGCGTAGCTTGTGATACTGTATCGATTTTTAGACAATGGCTCAGCGTTTATCACTGATGAATCTTCATCTTTTTTATGGCTAATATATTCTAAGGAATAATATCCTTGTATAGTCTCGCATTGTATAGCTATGAAGTATTGCTAAGTACAGATAAATCGCTACGTGTTATATTGCAACGTGTCGCATCTTTATGTGCCATACTACCATGTGTTCATCACGTGGTAGTTTACCTCGCATTGTTCCACAATGTGTGAGGTTATGCATTATATCACCATGCATTAGGTTATCACACGTTAAATTACCTTCTATTGTGTCACTACGCACGGTAATACCACGCATTGCGTCACTACGGCATCCTACTACCACGCATTGTACTATAATACCACCTGTTGTCATGCACCATGTGTTCAATTACCACGCATTGTGTTACTACGCGTCGTACTACCACGCATTGTGTCATTACGCGTCGTAATACTACGCATTGTGTTACTGCGCAGCGTACTAATACGCATTGTGTCACTACGCGTCATGTTACCACGCGCCGTAATGCCACGCGTTGAGTTACAACGTATAGTGTCGCAATGCGCAGCACTACTACGCATTGTACTACCACGCGTTGTGTAGCCACGCCCCCTACTATCGCGCGTTGAGTTACAACGTATAGTGTCACCATGCGCAGCACTACTACGCATTGTACTACCACGCGTTCTGTAGCCACGCCCCCTACTATCGCGCGTTGAGTTACAACGTATAGTGTCACCATGCGCAGCACTACTACGCATTGTACTACCACGCGTTGTGTAGCCACGCCCCCTACTATCGCGCGTTGAGTTACAACGTATAGTGTCACCATGCGCAGCACTACTACGCATTGTACTACCACGCGTTCTGTAGCCACGCCCCCTACTATCGCGCGTTGAGTTACAACGTATAGTGTCACCATGCGCAGCACTACTACGCATTGTACTACCACGCGTTGTGTAGCCACGCCCCTACTATACCGCGTTGAAGTACAACGTATAGTGTCGCCATGCGCAGTACTACTACGCATTGTCACGCTGCCTATCACGTTTCGAATTACCACGCGTTGAATCACTATACTCTGCGTCGTTATACACCATAACACCAGTAGTCACCTCGTTACACCCAGTATTATACAACCACGCGTTAAATTGCTACATGTATAATCACCAGGCGTTATACCGTTTCGCTTTGTACTCCCACAACTCCCCTGCAGTAAAGGACAACCGTACGATAGATACGCCCACACTCGGCAGTTAACCAATATTTTTAATTTACGATACGTGTTGAAAAATTAACAGCGGGCTTTGTCCGACGTGCACACGACGTACGAGACACGTGTTTTACACGGTCCACCGCCGAATGTAAGTAGAAAATATCATTGTCGGCTTTCGCGTTGCGCTCGTTTGTTAGTAAAAACAAATATTTGTCCTGGATACGATGCAACTCTATTATTCCACGAGTCTCCAACGTTAATTGCGTATCGATCGATCCTGCCCTCTGTGTTTTCCTCCTTTGATACACGGGGTCCATCCGATCCGTTCTTAATGGATTTCAACGGCGACGCGTTCTGATCTCGACGCGTTGATATTTGTTCGATTAATTGTCGAGGAACGTGACTTCCAGCCACGTAGAACGTCTTTGGCAAGCTTACGCTCGAAGGGACGGAGTAGCCTTGAGCTACTGGAGAATTACTGGAGCTTCCGGATCGTTGTACCGCGTTTAAGGCGCGGATTTCATTCCAGGGAAACTGTATTTAAAATACTTTGCTTGACCTTGAGGACTCTTATGGAAGTCGCTCAAGAAATAATTCAAGATCACTTAGTTAATGGGTGCCGTTAGGCTCCGCTCATGTACCCTGCAAACTAATTTAGAAAATTGAAGACTTTAATGAATTTCCTTCCAGTCTGTAGGTGTCGGTGACATATATCACAGGATTTTAACATAGCCCGAACTTTAGAAGAATTACGCTCATTAAGTTAAGCCTAACTTAGGCCCTACACATAGCACATTTTTAGTATCTGATGGTTAGTATGTACCATGTGATTATAGCCTAAGTATGGGATTTTATAGGGTAAACCAATTTAACTATATTTAACATAGGACTCAAATAGCTACTCGCTAATGCAGCAAGTTTGGAGTATGTAACCAATTCTCTCGGGGTTTGTACATGCAAATAGCTTATAGTACATAATTATGCCCTCACTACTTTATTACACCACGGCTATGCAAATTTAGCCACAGGCCTCTCAGGTCCATGAGCACCTCCGCCATCTCCGACAGCAAGTATTTACAGAATTTTCCCGACATTTACAAGGAGTTAGAAATACTCCGTCCAATTAAAATGAAAGAAATGAAACGAGCTGAAAGGATCCTTGTTTCAACCGAATGATCGGCTTCCATTTCATCCTCAACATCCTTATTCTGATTTCTTCCTATTCTCTAAAGTCCTATTGTCCGCTCCGCTAATAAACGGACACTTGTCAGGACTATTCAAGGCTTGTTAGGCGAAAATTGGACGGGGGAGTTTAATTAGACAGGAGGTATTTTGGTGTGCCAGTGCACCACGTGTCTTCGCAAGGATATTCAAGGATACAGCAGTAGTAGGAATAAATTAACGAGGGACAAGTGTACAGGCTTCCCTCACGTTTCCGGATAATTTATTCGACGCTCGAGGCTGTTTGTCGCCGTTGAATCTCTCCGGGGTGCGATTCCAATGCGCATCAACCGGGGATATGACAAAAAACAGAAAGTGCTGATTCGACTTTGTCGAACCGGCTTTCTGCACCTTTTCCGTACAAAATATGGAAACGTAAGCTCTTAGAGTGGAAAGAGTAGCAAGGTCTTGAAATGAGTTTTACAAATACAGAAATAATTCACAACCTCAAAGTTTGCGATATTCGACCTAACCTCTTAAAGTGAAAAGAGTAGCAGGATCATTAAAAAAAGTCTCACAAATACAGAAATAATTCACAACCTCAAAGTTTGCGATATTCAACCTAACCTTTTAAAGTGAAAGGAGTAGCAGACTCATTAAAAAGTGTCCCACAAATACAGAAATTATTTATAACCTCAAAGTTGTGGATGTCTAACATAACCTCTTGAAGGGGAAAGAGTAGCAGGATCATTAAAAAGAATCTTACAAATACAGAAATAATTTATAACCTCAAAGTTCCAGATATTTAACATAACCTCTTAGAGTGAAAAGAGTAGCAACATCATTAAAAAAATCTCACAAATACAGAAATATTTCATAACCTCAAAGTTGTGGATGTCTAACCTAACCTCTTAGAGTGAAAATAGTAGCAAGCTTATTAAAAAGAGTCTCATAAATACAGAAATAATTCACAACTTCAAAAAGAGTCTCACAAATATAGAAATAATTCATAACCTCAAAGTTCCAGATATTTAACATAACCTCTTAGAGTGAAAAGAGTAGCAACATCATTAAACAAATCTCACAAATACAGAAATATTTCATAACCTCAAAGTTGTGGATGTCTAACCTAACCTCTTAGAGTGAAAATAGTAGCAAGCTTATTAAAAAAAGTCTCATAAATACAGAAATAATTCACAACTTCAAAAAGAGTCTCACAAATATAGAAATAATTCATAACCTCAAAGTTCCAGATATTTAACATAACCTCTTAGAGTGAAAAGAGTAGCAAGATCATTAAAAAGAGTCTCACAAACAGAAAAATAATTTATAACCTCAAAATTCCGGATGTCCAACCTAACATAACCTCTTAGCAAGATTATTAAAAACAGTCTCACAAATACAGAAATAATTCATAACCTTCTGGATATCCAACCTAACATAACCTCTTAGCAAGACCATTAAAAACAGTCTCTCAAATTCAGAAATAATTCATAACCTCAAAGTTCCAGACATCGAACCTAACATAACCTCTTAGCAAGATCATTAAAAACAGTCTCACAAATGTAGAAATAACCTCAAAGTTCCGGACATCCATAACCTCAAAATTACAGAAGGATTCTAACCTTAAAATTGAACCGAAAATGTCTATGCCCTGATGTCTATCCATGGATAGAATCGTGTTTTATTTAAAAGTTATACTAGCGTAACCCACAGCAATTTTTAGGAAGATCATTGCGTTGGAAGAAAAAACACGTGGTTTTATAAAAAAGGTCAGCTCCTTACGAAAGTGTTCGAGCGAAAATTTGCATTTAGATGAGCCTGAAATTTGCCGTGTGTTGAAGATTTCAGGACGTGACGTGTCTAAAGTCACACGGCTGCATTCGATCATACGCACCCTTCGAGTTATCAAGAATCTCCGGTGAATGGGTGTGTATAAAAGGACAGGATACACGGTATCGTTGTGCCAATAGAGAAATGAACTGTCAGATAAGAGGACGAGGGACGATTATAGAGACAGATAAGCCGAATGGCTACAGTACACGGAGCTTTTTATTTTACAGTCCCCCGAACGCGCTCCTTCCGGCTCGCGAAAATAAAACTCTAACTGAAGGATGTGCCACGGAGAAATTATAGACACTGCCTTTGAACTTTGTAATCAGTTCATCGGGTAGAAGGGCTCATAGGAAGGTTCTAAATCTGAATACATAATTTATGACCGCGTAGGACCTCATTATATTGCGGGGGTGAAGCTTTAGGGGCTGGAAATTGCTGATGACGATATATTGGTAGTGAGGGGAAGTTTAGGTATGTGGGGATTTTGGAATTTGGGAATTTAGGGTGTGCTGAGGATGTGAGAAGATGGGTGCAGGAATTTAGAGGTGTGGAAGTTATGGGATAGAGGAATTTGGGGATGTGGAAGGTGATGATATAGGATTTTAGGGTAATAGAAATTTGGAAATAGAGGAATTTGAGGAGATAGGAATTTGGGGAGATAGGAAATTAGGGAATTAGGAATTTGGGGAAATAGGAGTTTGGAAATATAGGAATTCGGGGAGATAGGAATTTGGGGACATAGGACTTTGGGGTAATAGAAATTTGGAAATATAGGAATTTGGGGAGATAGGAAATTGGGGAATTAGGAATTTGGGGAAATAGGAGTTTGGGGAAATAGGAATTTGGGGAGATAGAAAATTGGGGAATTAGGAATTTGGGGAAATAGGAGTTTGGAAATATAAGAATTCGGGGAGATAGGAATTTGGGGACATAGGACTTTGGGGAAATAGGAATTTGGGGGCATAGGACTTTGGGGAATTAGGAATTTGGGGAAATAGGAGTTTGGAAATATAAGAATTCGGGGAGATAGGAATTTGGGGACATAGGACTTTGGGGAAATAGGAATTTGGGGGCATAGGACTTTGGGAAAATAGGAATTTGGGGACCTGGGACTTTGGGAAGATAAGAATTTGGGGATATAGGACTCTAGGAAAATAGGAATTAGAGGATGAAGGACTTTAGGAAAATAGGAGTTTGGGGATATAGGATTTTGGGAAATTAGGAATTTGGGGGCATAGGACTTTGGGAAAATAGGAATTTGGGGAATTAGAAATTTGGAGATATAGGAATCTGGAGAAATAAGAATTTGAGAATATATGAGTTCGAGAAATTGGGAATTTGGGGACATAGGACTTTGGGAAAATAGGAATTTGAGAACATAGGAATTCGGGGAAATAGGAGTTCGAGGAGATAGGAATTTGGGGACATAGGAAGTTGGGGATATGTAAATTAGGGTGTACAGGACGTTGGGAAATTGGAATTTAGGTTATAGAAATTCGAGGAGATAGAAATTCCGGGTTGTGAAACTTTGGACATACAGGAATTTGCAGATATGAGATTTTGATGACATGGAGAACTAGTGAATGAGGATTTTGCGAGTTAGGAATTTGGGGACGTGGGAATTTGTCGATATAGAAATTTCAGGACATGAAAACTTGTAAATTTTGGAATTTGAAAAATTGAGAATTTAACAATTTCCAAATTTGAAAGTTTAACAATTTGCCAACTTGAGAATTTAGCAATATGCAAATTTGAGAATTTAACAATTTCGAAGCTTTGAAAATTTACCAATATGCCAACTTGAGAATTTACCAATATGCAAACTTGAGAATTTAACAATTTCGAAGCTTTGAAAATTTAACAATTTGCCAACTTGAGAATTTAGCAATATGCAAACTTGAGAATTTAACAATTTCGAAGCTTTGAAAATTTAACAATTTGCCAACTTGACAATTTAACAATCTGCAAACTTGAAAATCAAACAATTCCCAAACTTGAGAATATATAGCAATTTAAAAACTTGAGAATGTAACAAGTGAAAGCTTGTAAACACACAAACTTGATAAGGTATCCGAACGATGATAAATTGAATGAAGACAGTTTTTCATCTGTGTGATAGAAGCAGTTTAAGGAGCAGCGTGTCTCAGTGGCTGAATTATTCATCCGTTTGACTTGCAAAAATCGGTTTTGCCAACGGACGAAGCTAATCCAATTTGTTGGGGTTGAGGTGTTGAATGATTTAACTGCGGGGGCAAACTAATTTCCTATCCCTGAGGAATAGAATAATTCAGACGTTAAATCGTATCTTCAGAGTCCTGATGGTGAAGTGATTTATCTGGTCAAATAGGATGATTCCAAAATCATGAACATTAATAAAGTACCCTCTTCAAGTATAACTTCTATCGAATATTACTATATATGTACATTCTTTTTACATTCATCGAGAGTAGTCACATGTGAACATTACTTTTCTTGAAAATTATTAACATATTTTAATTAATAGTGATTGGGGTACAGTAAATAAAATATGAGCACATAAGTGAATTACGTCGTTTCTGTTACTTTAACCCCTTGCACTATTTTGACGAGTCTCGTGACGCACTCGTGACGCATTCGTGACGCACTTGTGACACACCCGTGACGCATTTGTGACGCATTCCTAACGCATTCGTGACGCACTCGTGACATACTGGTGACGCATTCGTGACGCACTCCTGACACACTCGTGACGCACTCCTGACACTCGTGACGCACTCCTGACACTCGTGACGCACTCGTGACACACCCGTGACGCATTTGTGACGCATTCCTAACGCATTCGTGACGCACTCGTGACATACTGGTGACGCATTCGTGACGCACTCCTGACACACTCGTGACGCACTCCTAACACTCCTGACGCACTCCTGACACTCGTGACGCACTCCTGACACTCGTGACGCACTCCTGACACTCGTGACGCGCTCGTGACGCACTCTTAATACTCGTAACGCGCTCGTGACGCACTCCTGACACTCGTGACGCGCTCGTGATGCACTCCTGATGCATTCGTGACGCACTCGTACGTCATCTTTCATTTGAAGTTCAAGTTCAATAATTTCCATAGTTAATTGACATCAGATTGACATAACATTTCAACTTTCTTTGTCTGTTTTAATATTGCAGCTATTAGTCAGTTCCGACTGACGCACCTGACAAATGAATTATAGTACAATGATTTAAAAAATCATCCCTGAAGAGGTTAAATAATTAATTGTTCTAATATGTGATCAGCTCTGATTCGTCAGCACTGTATTTTTCGCTAAAACCATGAAACTTCTTTGACGAGTTAAGACCTTTGGTTATTTATCGAGGAACGTGCCCAAATACCAGTGCAACTATACCTAAAAGCGTGGGTTTGAGATACAAGCTGATCGATTCCAAATAAACGTTTCCTATTTAAATGAATACGTACGTGTTTTTTCCTACAGAAGTTCTGTTGCAAAGGTTTCTCGCAAAGAGAATTTAAGCCGCGAGGAACGCACTTTGAATATTTTAACTCTTTCATTTGAACCACGCGCTACTATGATTATTATACGCTGTGACTTTCTGGCGTCTCCAACGAGACAATGGAATTGTTTTAATTATCGTTTTCCTAGTTTTGCTTGTTACTTTGTCTCTCTCATCTTTCTGCTATCATTTGCCTTCCCTTTTCTAAGCTAACTTTTTGTGCTTTGTTTTTAGATTGCATTATAATACCTTTTTTTTTGGTAACTTTGACTTTGTGCCATTTTTGGGACAATATTGTCCAACGTTTGCATTTTGCACACCTAATTTTCTCGTTTCCCTTTTAGCAAACACTGTTTTTATTGTTCTTTTGCTGTCTGTGTACTATGTAATTTGTTTTCCCCATTTCGGCTTTGTAGTTTACTTATGTCATTATTGTTTATATAGCTTTTTATTTATCAGATTTTCCCTAGTTTTTCTCGTTTTACTTTCCAGATTATTTATTTCAGTTTTTCCTTTTATGTCAATTTTTGATAGTTTTTTATTTATCAGATTTTCCCTAGTTTTTCTCATTTTTCCTTTTCGAATTATTTAATTTCAGTTTTTCCTTCTATGTCAATTAACACTGTTTATTAGTTATTTTGTTTGTCAAGATTTTCCCTAGTTTTTCTTTATTTTTCCTTCTCGAATTACTTTGTTTCAGTTACTTTCTTTCTATTACAATTTCCCATCTTTTCAAATTTTACGCTCTTATAATAACTAGCAAGCAGTAAACGTGCACCCATCTTGGCAAATGACTCGCGGACTTTTCCCTTTACACGAATAGTCCCCGTCCCTGTGTTCGTTGCAACCTGACAACCTCTCCCCATTAAAACCTTTCAACAAATGAGTTTTCTTTTTACAAATTTCCGATACTTATTTCACGAACATTCCTTTTGAAACACAATACGATCTGATTCGACGTCGTTATTTCATTTCATCAAGCAGGCAACACGTTTCCCATATTCTGGCCAGGATTTCCCGGTAACACGAGCATTGCAGAGAGAGGGGCAAAAAAATATCACAATGAAAGATTTTCTTCCACTTTATTCAGTGACGAGAATAACGTTGGCTTGAAACCACATACCTTATTACCGCGGTTATTTCTTCCGAGAGGGAGAGAGTTATTAAGTCACGTATTCCGGTTACGTTGATCCACGAAGTACCATAATCCCATAATTATTCCTGTGCCGGCAACAATTACTAACGAAACGGGGCTTCGTTATGAACTGTTCGCTCAACCGGATCCCATCAACAACACCTTTGGGGATAATTTCCTGAACTCCGAATTTGAGCGTTCACCGAACACACCGTTCCGCGATTTACGTTCAGATTAAAATTCTCGAGCGCCAAGTTTCGGTCATCTGATTCATTTCCAGTCCAGCTAATATTTTTCCGTTTCTACAAGAATTTCACTCGCAAGAGATGGCTGTTTCGCTCAATTACATCTCTTCCGGTGTAAAAAGGACGCTTCCAATATTTCTGTTTAATACAAAATCGATCGGTTAATGATCTCGTGACTATTTCGCCGATAGCTTTACAAGCTTTCAATGGTACTTTCGTCGGATTAAATTTGTTATGCTGCAATTTAATATGTCAATGTTGCAATATAGGGATATTATGTAGAAACACAGTGATGCAGTAGCAATGTAGGATACAACAGGGATGTAGCAATTAGGAGATACAGCTATATGGGAATACTATACGAAAATTGACTAATTAGAACATACAGCAATGTAATGTACCAATTAAAAAATACAGCAATATGAAAATACTGGGTGGCCAAGAGGCTTGGTATGAGTACAAGTACAAATATTATAATTTTTACTTAAAAGTAAATACAGAATATTATGAGTATACTGAACATTCAATCATTTTCTGCACGAGACTTTTAGAAGGAGCAGACGTTTGTGAATATTTTATCGTGAATATTTACAAACGATTTACATTCAAAATAAGTTTCAAGAATAAACACTGTTTGTTCGATTGAAAACGGTGTTATGGGAAACCCTATTCATTAACAACGCAATGCGGACAAACACAATATGGCCGCTAACACAAGATGGCCGCTGGACGTCACGTGACCCCACTCGAGCGCTCAATTCAAATTTCACGTACAGTGTGCCTTATATGGGCCACCTAGTATAAAGATATGAAAATTGAGCAATGTGGAAATATAACCATGTAAAAATTTATTAATGAGACCATAACACTGACCAACACAATATGGCCGTCAACACAAGATGGCCGCTGGACGTCACGTGACCCCACTCGAGACCTCAGTTCAATTATCACGTACAGTATGAATCCGGGTTTCTTTTATCTTGGTCACCCAGTACAACGATGTGAAAATTCAGCAATGAGGAAATATAACCATGTACAAATTTATTAATGAGAATACAAAACTTACTGACAAACAGAATATGGCCGTGAACACAAGATGGCCGCTGGACGTCACGTGACCCCACTCGAGACCTCAGTTCAATTATCACGTACAATATGAATTCGGGTCTCTTTTATCTTGGTTACCAAGTATAACGATGTGAAAATTCAGCAATGTGGAAATATAACCATGTAAAAATTTATTAATGAGACCATAACACTGACCAACACAATATGGCCGTCAACACAAGATGGCCGCTGGACGTCACGTGACCCCACTCGAGACCTCAGTTCAATTATCACGTACAATATGAATCCGGGTCTCTTTTATCTTGGTCACCCAGTATAACGATGTGAAAATTCAGCAATGTGGAAATATAACCATGTAAAAATTTATTAATGAGACCATAACACTGACCAACACCATATGGCCGTCAACACAAGATGGCCGCTGGACGTCACGTGACCTCACTCGAGACCTCAGTTCAATTATCACGTACAATATCACTCCGGGTCTCTTTTATCTTGGTCACGCAGTATAACGATATGAAAATTCAGCAATGAGGAAATATAACCATGTACAAATTTATTAATGAGAATACAAAACTTACTGACCAACACAATATGGCCGCTGGACGTCACGTGACCCCTCCCCAGCGGTTAATTCAAATATCAAGTACAGTATGCCTTATGCGGCAGCAACGAAGAAGTATAACATAATTTATTAAAGAGGTAATATGAAGATAAGATATAGCAATGTAAAGATAGAAAAGTAGCAATACCAGCGCAGAAAAGTAGCAGCGCAAAATGTAGAAACATAGTAATACATTTTTTACATTCGGGAACATCGCAGTCAGTGAAGAAAGAATATCCACAGAACCACTGTACAAATGTTTAAACTAGAAATGCAAAGACGGTTCAGGAAATGAAAATTTTATTTATTTTCAACTCTGAATTACCCTGGCCAAACGAATCCGTGGCAGAAAGCAGAGATGAAAGGATCACGTATCTATAAAACAGCGTTTGAATGGAAACACTACCTGTTGACTGAGCTCGGGGTGTATCTCCGCGTGGGTGGACAGAAAAATGCAGAAACTTTTGCACAAAACGTTGCTTTCCATTGAATTCAACGGACCTTGTGATTTTCAGACAGCTTTTTCGATACTTCGTGACATTTAACTTAACCAAAAGATCCACATCAGACTCAAATCGTTCAAATTCATTTGCAAAAATTAGAATTGAAAATTAGATTATTAAAATTTAAAATTGTTTTGAGCGTCTAATAGTTTGTCTTTCCTCGTTAATCACCTTGATAATTAAACTTTACGGGTTCTCGTAAGACACATTCACCTAAGAATCATTTACACGAAATATCAGACCGCCTGCCCTAGAAACGTCACGATATTAAACGTTCAATCCCACTCGATAACCTGCAATTTTTCTATCGACATCTTTTCGATTCGACCTTAAAGCTGAACCTTCATGCTTCAGCGAATAACTCGCAAGTTCTACACCCACGATCCCTTTTCAATTTCGCACCATTTCAGAATTTTAAAGTCGTTAGTTTCATCAAAGTCATTAACTATTAGTTTCTTCAGACGTTTTAATCGGTCAGTAATATCGGTTTAGCTCAACAATTTATCGATTTTTGGCGCACAAACGATTGTACGCGTGTTTCGGAAGGGTTTTGACAATTTAAATAGAAAAATAGGAAGTTCGCTGCGGGAGCAAAATTTCTGTGAAATTTAATTATTCAGGGGGCATTTAATTATTGCGAGAGGACCACAAAGTGAAGTTATTAATGTCACGGAGAATCCAGTTATCGGGGCGGAGCGGGAGAAAATTGCCGGGCAAATCAGCCCGAGCCGTGGACCCACGGCTCCTCTAAAGTTACGCTTCGTCTCGCTCGCTGCAGACCTTTTTTTTCTACGTCGATGATTTTCTCAAAGTAACGAAGAAACGTAATAGATTGAAAGCTCCCTTGTGTTTACATCGGGTAACCAACGCTTTTATTCCTCGTAGGCCACTATAAACATCCCCATTGTTTTAGAATTCCCATAGGATGCCTTTAAACCGATATTTCTCTAGGATCCTCTAGACTCCCTTAAGATTTCTCACGGTTTTCCCTTTAGAACTCTCCCCGATAATTTCATTAGGTTTGCTTTAGGTCTTCCTGTAAACTTACTGAAATTCTCTTCAGGTCTCCCAAATCGAGATTTTAAGTCAAAGGAAATTTGGATCATGATCGGTTAACGATTAAGCAGTTTAACGTTGTGTGAAATTTAATCTTGATTAAAGGGTGTTTATTTGCAGACCGTGGGCATAGAGGTGCGGGTAACCAACGAGGTGCCCGCAACCGCGACAGAGGAGGACGTACTGAAGGATGCGGCACCACCTTGGACAACAATGTCGGTTCCCAACAGCAGAACCACCCCTACAACCCCTACGAATCCCCATCCACAGTATTTATCTCCGCACGTGTTTCAAGGGCGGAACTCTTTGTGCTGTACCAATGGTGAGAACTTGCTGTTACCTTGAGAAAACGAATGGAATTGTGATAGACTCGTTGAATGTAGTTGCAATAACGTGGAATGAAATATTGGTGGAGGTCGGTAGTGGTTTAATATTTAGTGGTTTGATATTGTAGATTATACTCTGCGGAGGAGACGTCCGATGACACTTCGTATTGGACCGCGGTTGAGTCTGCCAAATAAAAGCACCTCAGCTCCGACGACCACTACTGAGGGAGAATGGCCAACGTTAAGGTAAAGTTACAATTGCAAGACATACTATCTTAAAATTATAGAGAATTATTATGGGTCCCGAATGGATTCAGGGTTGTAAATAATAAGTTCTATATGATGGAGAGTTTAAACGTCAGTCTACTACCGATAGCCGGAATTATAGAAATCTATCTTATCTTCTGTGGGTCTGTATAGTATAGCTTACTGATACATGGTAATGTGAATTACACATTTTATCGGAAATTTTAGAAAAACGTCATGCTACGATATCGATGAAATTTTGCAAATAAGATCTATTCTGCAAAAGAAGATATCTGTGAGATTAGTTTTTGGCGACTCGAAAGAAAATTTTTTGCCTTTATTATTCTTTGTATCATCGATGAGATACAAGTTCTGAACACAGAGTGCACATCTTTTTTCCGGAATCCAGATTGATAAATCGGTAAAAAGTTACGCGATTCAAGCCACCAATAAAGCTTTTGAAAAACAAGACGTTCCATCATTTTGCACATGCAGGTCATTTTATGGACAAAAACATGCAGCGCCATCTAGCGGCAGAACAGGTCAACTAATCGAAAAAATCGTATGTCCGAACACGCATATATGAAAACTATAAAAATCCATATTTGATAACTTTCACCACACATTATGCTTCCCCAGAGATTTTAAAGCAAATTTCTATTAACATTTGATGCATTTTATTGCCGATTAAGCTCAGAAAATCAATATTTATTGAATTAGCTCCAAAACGGTACATGTGGCGCCATCTAGCGGCGAGCGGCGGAACTACAAAATCACAAAATTGCGATTTTCTGCAAAATTAGAGCATTTCATACATTTCTGAGGCTAAAATATTGCTCTGGAATCTCTTTCGGACTGAAATAATGCCACAAGAACATCCTCAAAGCGCTAGAAACGAAAATAAAAAAATAGTGCAATCCATGGACTAAAAAACGTCGCGCCATCTAGCGGTGAGCGGTGGAACTACAAAAATACAAAATTGCGATTTTTGACAAAATTAGCGAGTTTTAAGTATTTCTGAGGCTTGTGCAGTGTTATGTGATCGCGTTGGAAGCGAAATGATGTCATAAAAGTTTGCTGAAAGCGCTAGAAACGCAAATAGAAAAAAGGTCATTTTATGGACAAAAAAATGCAGCGCCATCTAGCGGCGAAATTGGTGAACTAATCGAAAAAATCGTATGTCCGAACACGCATATTAGGAAATTATAAAAAGACATATTTCATGACTTTCTGGACATATTCTGTTTCCTGAGACATTCTAGAGTAAACTTTTATTAATACTTGATGCATATTATTGCCGATTAAGCCCGGAAAATTAATATTTCCGAAGGAGTATTATTTCAAATTTGGCTCCGTTAGTTCCTACCTTTCACCGCTAGATGGCAGGCCATTTTTTAGTCCATGGATTGCAGTATTTCTTGATTTTCGTTTCTGACGCTCTGAGGAAGTTTTTATAACATTATTTCAGTCCAGAAGAGATCCCAGAGCAATATTTTAGCCTCCTTCATGCATAAAATGCGTTAGTTTTGCAGAAAATCGCAATTTCGTGATTTCGTAGTTCTTCCGTTCACCGCTAGATGGCGCAACTTGTACCGTTTTGAACCTATTTCACTTAATATCGATTTTCTGGGCTTAATCGGCAATAAAATGCATCAACTGCTAATAGAAAGTTGCTTTAAAATGTCTTAAGAAGCATAATACATGGTGAAAGTTACAAAATATGACTTTTTATAATTTCCTTATATGCGTATTCGGACATGCATTTTTTTCGATTAGTTCACCCCGTTCGCCGGAGAGATGGCGCCACCTGTTCTTTTTTTCGTAAAATCTCACTTAACATTTATTTTATTGATTTAATTTACTATAATATGCCTCAAATTACATCGAGGATCAAGACTAATTACCTTCGGAACATTATGACTTTACCAAACCACTATCAATTTTTGTCGAAACTGCGGAATACTGTCATGTTTCAAATCTAGATCATGTCATGTTCCAATTTCTCATACATAATGTACTCCACTGACCTCTATCCACTGTGGGTACTGCAGTGTGCAGCCACATACATTATCCATCGTGGATAATGCAGATTACTGCAAATTTATTACTGATAAGAAATTCACACAAAAAAATTACAAAAAAAAATGTGTCATACTTAAAATCGTTGACCCAAACGTTTACCCTATGAATCACCCTATGTTTTCAGTCCCCCATTTTCAATACCGTATTAATTTTTCTATGACTTCGTGATTTCTTTTTAGTCGACATTTTGATTTCCTCGTACTATTAAAGAATTATTATCGTTATCGTTGCCTGGTGACGCGGGTTCTCGCGCTTGTCGGGTGGTGTCGCGTTGACCGGAGGCGTCGGGACGCCGCCACCCCTCGTGGTTCCCCCATCCTGCAGGTTTTGTTGTGACCACGACGACGGCTTTGTCGACAGTCGCGCGTGATTGCGATCGAGCAGTGCGGATTTAAGATCGCTCCGGTTTCAAACGATCGCGTGTGCCGCGCCTTCCATCGTTGCTTTCACCTCTGCAGGGGCACCATCGTCCACCCCTTCGCACCCTTGTCTACACAATCGTTTGCGACCAATTGCAGCCCCTTTTTGCCGCGTAATTACTCACTCCGGTCAAAACGAAACGTCAGAAACTCGGTACATGCACCGGAGCGATAGAGGGTGAAGTTTCGCGAGTGTTCGAATTTTGGACACGTGTCGAAGGGGAAACGTGCTTTCGTGATGGTGGTCGAAAAAATGAAAGGATGAAATGAAAACGAGCAAATTACCGGCGCACCTCATCGTTTTCGTTATTCAGAACGAATATGTCGCATTATTCAGAACAGTGATATATCTTGTTGAAGATGGTGAAGTCGATTAACTCCATCTGAAGATTAACGAAGAGAATTAGCTTCGATTAGTCAAGAATTTGAACGATTCTCATGAAGATTGCTACCGTGTATGAAGTCGATCAGTGACTCTTTGAAATATTCAAATTTCTGAGGAACCTAGGATTAGTGCACCCCAAACGAGTGATTTCGCCGGTGAAAATGCAGGAAGAAAATGGAGTGTGCGAGACGTTAAATCAGTGTCTGGTTAAACAGAATTGATAACTCGAAACAGGAGAAAAGGGTTCTAGGTAACGAAGCTTTATCTTTAAGATACGTCCCCCTTGTGACAAGTGATTTTCTTCAATATGGATCTCACAATTCGGACCTAAATGCACTTTATGAACTCAAGGTCGCACTTTCTGACCTCAGATCGTTAGGTCAGCTTATCAACCCAGTAAGCTTCGAAAGTATCTTTTTTAGCTGGATCAGCTAATCCCCAATCTACTGCATAATTTCTCGTATTCAAAGTTTAATTAAAACCGATCCCCGGTTAGGTCAACATCCGAAACTTAATCAAACTCTCTTTGAAGTCTAATCACAACGTTCTATCCCAGATATATCCTCGATTCCCAATGCAATGCCGCCATTAAACTTCAATCTTTACGACTTCATTCAACTTCGAGACTACCTGTTGACGCGGTCGAAGTGTGACCAAAGACGAATTATGAAATCCAATTTAGAATTCGAGATACCAGGTGTTTTAGGAGCCGATCGATCCGGTCAGCTGATCGGACGAAATAACTTGTTGCAAGGGGGACACCGAAGTTTCCAGCGGACTAATGCGGATTTGTCGATACCTGGAAGACCTGCAGTAGACACGGCCATGTGTTCACAAAGCACGTCACGTTATGAAATCTGCATTTGCCAGGCTTCCTCTAGGCCTGGGTAATAGTCGAACGGCGACGAAAATAGTGCCTCATTTCAATGGCTCGATGATCGATTAGAATTCATATTTTATCAAGGAATGTCTTTTGTATCCTCGTGTGTTAAAATACTGGCTCTCGCCGTGAGAATTCGGGGAATTGATTGGCTGGAAATCAATATGTTCGAAAACCTTGGAAGTTTAGGAAATTTTCGTGCTCGAGGTGCGATTTGCGTACCAAATTTCTTTGAGGAGGATTTTAGGAAGGTGATTGCGTTTACTAATTTATCATCGTACTATTTCGCTGTTCCTCCTACTGTTCGTTCCACTAATCCACTTTTCGAGTAGTAATCTCGCACACGAATCTCCGCGGACTAAAAATACCGTGTGCAGAAAGATCATCCAATTAACCGATCAAAGCACGGAAATTAATGTGGTAGTACCTAACTGATACCGTGTCGTTGTCCTCTAGGGTGCTCGACATTCGGCTGCGTCATGCTCTTGAAATTTATCGAGCTGTCAACCGAGAGTAGAAAGCCCGTCCCTTCAGTCCCGTTTGGACAGCTTTTGACCAATAAACGTTCTTTCTAACGCACGTTCCTTGCAGCAACACCGAAGATGCGAGCTTTATCTGCTCGACACAATGATCCCAAAAGCTTCCTCGACAATGGTCCATGATTCAATCCGTGAAAGGAAATCGATTTCTCGTTAAAATTTGATCTTTCACCCCTCTGTTCCGTACAACTTCCCTACACAGAATTTGTAAGGAAGATTTCATGTATTTATCGTAGCGATGTTACAATATCGAGCGATGGAAAGTCAGATCTGTTGACACGTTGGCTCGCTGTAACCTTGTTTGCGAGTAATATCGGTTTTATCGCGAACTTTACGGAAAAAGGAAATTTGTGTTTGCGTTTAATGAAGCTCACCCGTGACCCGCATTGTTGAAAAGTTGCACCGCTCCCTTGTTTCACGCTGGACAAAGCAAACAGCGAAATTGAGAATGCAAAGATTACACGTACGGTAATATCGTCTCATTTACCTTCCAATTACGTGCGTCAAATGAACCGTGCAGTTTTCCCTCCGTTCTTATCACCTTTGGCTCAATTGTTTCAATTTATATTTACCTTTTTTAACGTTCAATTAAACTCGGACCAATTATGCGGTTGCGGTATTTGTAGAAAAAATATTTGTGGGGAAATATGGGGAAATATAGGGAAATATCGGGAAATAAGGGAGATATGGCGAAATATGGGGAAATAAGGGGAGATATGGGGAAATCTGGGGAAATCTGGGGAAATCTGGAGATATAAGGCAAGATATGGGGAAATATGACGGACATATGGAGTACATATGGGGAAATATGAGGTACGTATGGAGTACATATGGGGAAATATGAGGGACATATGGAGTACATATGGGGAACTATGAGGTACGTATGGAGTACATATGGGGAAATATGTGGTACGTATGGAGTACATATGGGGAAATATGTGGTACGTATGGAGTACATATGGGGAACTATGAGGTACATATGGAGTACATATGGGGAAATATTGTGGTACGTATGGAGTACATATGGGGAAATATGAGGGACATATGGAGTACATATGGGGAAATATGTTGTACGTATGGAGTACATATGGGGAACTATGAGGTACATATGGAGTACATATGGGGAACTATGAGGTACATATGAAGTATATATGGGAAAATATGTGGTACGTATGGAGTACATATGGGGAAATATGTGGTACGTATGAAGTACATACGAGGAAATATGAGGTACATATGGAGTACATATGGGGAACTATGAGGTACATATGGAGTACATATGGGGAAATATTGTGGTACGTATGGAGTACATATGGAGTACATATGGGGAAATATGGGGAAATAAGGGGAGATATCGGGAAATGTGGGGTACATGTGGAGTACATATGGGGAAATTTGGGGAAATGTAGGGATGCAATTACATGTATTCATAGTACATAATATATAACCATAACCATAAATATTGTGATGAGACCAAAAAAAAAAGTCCTCGGTAGTGTAGAAAAATGTAGCGCTGCCAACCCAGGAGTTGGCGCGTGAGATGGATATGTTAGGAAAGAGCTACAGCTTCAATTTGGAACTAACCCAACTTTTCAACGTTTCCTAGAGTTTCCCTAGAGAAACCCAATACACATATTCCGGTTTCTCATTTTGAGTTGATCTCACGCGCCAACTCGTGGGTTCGCTGCACGTACACTAACTTTCTCGTTAAATTTCAAACTAAATATACGAAATCCATCAGAAAAATGAATAATCGTGACTAAATTGATGGAGCAAAAAAAGTCGAGAGATTTGTAGGAATACGGCAACGAACTGCGATCGATATTCACGAGATTCCTTATGGGTTATAACCAGTTTCTCCGCTTAAATAGCAGTTAAATCGAGGCTAGACCATAAAATGAATGGTCAATGTAAATCAAGTCTAAAGATAGCCTCGCGAATCCTTGTTCACGCGATGGCAACACGGTTTCTTCTAAAAATGTCGCCCTTATCTGCACGTTGTTATCGCGTGTCGACGTTTTAACGAATACCAGCATTCGTTGTCGAGATAAACACTGCAATCGCAATTAAACCGATGACTTTCGAAAATAAAGCTACGGTAATTTTGTTTTTCAGCTTTCAGCGTGCGTGCACTGGCTCGTGAAACGGCCAGCACCTTTGTCGGTCGCGATAACGAAATTTCTAATTAAATGATCTTATTGACACGCGCGTCGCTTTGTTAGCCACGTGGACCATTAAAACGGTGACAAATTGAAGCTTTTGTTTCTGAGCTCCGAAAGAACCACTAATTCCTTTAAAATTGTTCTTTATGGAAACTGTTTCGTTAACAACTGCCGTTATTCGTTAATTACAATAATTTTCAGCATTATTCGTTTGTTTAATCCTGTAAAAGTGGTACGTTGATCAACTGTTGAGCTCATAATTTCAATTTTTAAGTTTACACTGCTTAAGTATGCTACGGGATGAACATCGAAGGCGAGAGTTTAATTAGAGATAAACTTTGCAGATTTTAATTAATTTTCGCGATGGTAGCTTCAGATGAGAACTTCCAGCTACAATTTTCCAATGAGAGGAAAAATTGATATTGTTTATCCGAGACGTGCAAGATTTCATCGAGAAAAATGGACGATCACATTTTACAATCGTTCCGGCAGATATTCATATCTTGCCAAGATCACCGTTGCCCGGCAACTTTAAAACAAACTTTTAGCAAATTTCAGCAATTTTCTGCCTCTGGAAAGTTCAGCTTGCCTTCCAATTTCGTCTCTCCCCCACTTTTACGCGAGGAACTTCGACACAGATTAGGCTAGGGAACTAGTTAAACGAAATCTCCTCTCGAGGAACTTGAACTTGAGGGTAATGTAAAACAGACGAATACATTCCTTTATGTCGTTATACCACTGGAAGCCTTATTCTTTTATGCAAATACACGGATTTTCCAAGTATTTTGTTATTTGAGATTATTGAACTTAGGAATCTCACAAGCAACTACACGTCGGGAACATTTATAAATTTTAGGAGCGTTGTTTATTTAATTCTGGAGGATTTGAAGCAACTTTGTAGATTGTGTAAGTTTCAGAAGTAGTTTCTGGTATTAGATTGTCTTGGTAGGCTCTTATATTGCTATGATTGGATCTGTCGGAATAGAGAATTATTACAGTTGATAATACATTTGGTTAGTTTGTATATGTGATAACAATTTGCAACCTCAGACAATAGATAACGCAACATGTAGATAAGGTAACGTATTGACACACAACAGAAGACACAATGTGTCGTCACAAAATTGCGTAGACAGCACAACGCACTGTTTCACAATGTGTGCTGACGCGATACGTTGGTAACACAACGCGTAGATGACACAACACTCCACCACACAACGCGTAGGTAACACAGCTTATCATCACATAACGCGTGGAGAACACAGCGCACTTTACAACAACGCGCGGTCACACAACGCGTGGACACCACAGGGCACCATCAGATAATGCGTGGTGAACACAGCGCACTCTAATATAAAGCGCTGTCACACAACGCGTAGAGAACTCAACGTGTGGACGATGGAACAATCCGTTCACACTACGCGCCGTTATACAACGCGTAAAGAACACAATATACCGTCACCTAACGCGTCGAAAACACAGCGCGTGGTCAGATAGCGCGTAGAGAACACAGCGCACTCTAATACAACGCGTGGTCACACAGCGCGTGATCAGATAGCGCGTAGAGAACACAGCGCACTCTAATACAACGCGTGGTCACACAGCGCGTGATCAGATAGCGCGTAGAGAACACAGCGCACTCTAATACAACGCGTGGTCACACAACGCGTAGAGAACACAATATACCGTCACCTAACGCGTCGAAAACTCAGCGCGTGATCAGATAGCGCGTAGAGAACACAGCGCACTCTAATACAACGCGTGGTCACACAACGCGTGGTCACACAACGCGTGGTCACACAACGCGTAGAGAACACAACGCGTGGTGACACAACGCGTAGAGAACACAACGCGTTGTTGCACAACGTGTGGACGATGCAACGCGCGGTTCACACACCGCGTACGAAGCACAACGCTTGGTTACACAGCGCATAGATAACACAACGCGCCATTACACAACGCGTAGACGGCACAGAGAGCTGTCACACAACGCAGAGATGGTATGACGCGCTATCACACAACGCGTATACGTCACAAAGCACTGTTATACGAGGAGCCGCCGTACAATTCGTCATGTCACAACACTCAAGCCCACAACACTCCATCACATAACGTCACACAGCGCTTTTCACACAACGCGCCATCACCCAACGCGCAGCCATACAAATAGAGTTGTCAACGTAACAGAACCCTAAGTATCGTCTACCGTCAGATAATGTTCCACATCGTCATTTAGCAAGCTATAGTCCACCACCCCATGAGAAAAGGTGCCTGAAGACCCATGTATCAGCCAGTTAATTTCTTCGTTCAGAATGAGATAGGCTGGTGAGATAACGATACACAGAAATACTAGATAACCATTTATCCGAACGGAATCTGAAGTCTCGAAATAACCTTAATCCATAATGCTGTCTTCAACGGGCAGGGGAGACGCCACGTTATTATAGTAGTTTCGGAGTTTCTCGGGTTTTCAAGGCACCGCGAAGTAAGCGGTTAGAGGTGAATCGCGTGTTGGCCTCCCATTTATCCACGGTTTCGCAGTTGTACCTATGTTAAAACACGAAAACACGCGGGATTAATCCGCGCCGTATATGACCAAGGACGTTTCCTGTCGGCGCGCGTCGATTTTATGCACCGGACCGGGAAAATGACGAGTAATCGGAAACCGTGTATTCGGCTTAATGTGCCTACGCGTTACATTATCGGGCTTAATGGTAACGCGCGTTCAAAATCGATCGCCATGGGGATCGGTAGCACTTGGGATATGTTTTTAGAGCTGGGCAATAAGATCACCAGAAAATCCATTTCGCCGTCAGAGAATCGTCGATTAAACGGAGACGGACGTCTTCGTAACGACCCCGGCGCAAGTATGGCCACGTGAAACTGCCAAAGGACATTAAAAAGGCGGATTAACGCTCGTAAAGGACGATCGGACCTGCCAGGATACCGGAGCTCGTAAAACGTTTTACGGTTGCCGGATTTCACTTAATTTCTGCATTAAGCCGCCGGCCAGTTCGATAGCATCAACGAAAATGAAACTTGTAAAAGGTCGTTAAAAGAACCCGGAAACTGTATGCGAGCGCGAGTCTGTTTGACGTCTGTTCGGGGAAACACTAGACTCCCTTTGTCCCATGTCGATCGTTGCCAACCTGTCCCTTCTGCAAACACCACGTGTGTACGAAGCTTAAAAGCCTCGGTCTATATCGTGAAACGTGTCTGATGTGCATGGCGACGTACTGGACTTTAGGGATAGCGGAAGTGGAGGCACATGCACCTGATGATGGGCTCTTTGTGGATAATGGTGTCTCGATGAACATGGGGATCTTCATGATTGGAGTCTTTATGGGTGATGGAGTTTCTGGGGACGGTGGTGACGATACTGACGAGGTATGTGATAGGAGTTTGACGGATGAAGGATCTTCATCGATCATGTGGTTTCTGTGGTACATGGGGCTTCCATGGTAAACGATCCCTTTGTGGAATGTTGGACGTGGTTGATAGTAACATGGGTAGGTTCTTAGGAATTTGATGGATTTGGGTCTTCTATGGGTCATGTAGACTCTAAGGAAAGTGGGACCTTCTAGTTAGGTTAGTTAGGTTCGCTTTGGGTGATGGGACCTATGTGGATAGGGAGGACTTAGATGGGGTACATTTCTATGTGCCATGTGGACACTATAATGTGACACCTCCATTTTGGGACCCTATTGAGTGATGGAACCTATGTGGATAGCAAGGTCCTTATAGGTTGGTTACATTGCTATAGCTCATGTGGACTCTACGCAAAGTGAGACCTCCATGTTAGGTTCACCTTGGGCGATGGAACCTATGTGGATAGGGCGGTCTTAGTGAACGGGTACATTTCTATGTGTCATGTGGACACTATATAATGTGAGATCTCCATTTTAGGTTCATATTGGACGATGTGACCTATGTGGATGAAGAAGACTTAGTGGATGGGCTGCATTTCTATGACTCATGTGGACTCTATGCAAAGTGAGGCTTCCATGTTAGGTTCACCTTGGGCGATGACACCTATGTGGATAGTGAGGTCTTTGCAGATAAGCTACACTTCTATGGGTCATGTAGACTCTATGAAAAGTGAGATGTCCATGTTAGGTTCACCTTGGGCGATGACACCTATGTGGATAGCGAGGTCCTTGTAGATGGGTTGCATTCCTATGGCTCATGTGGACTCTATGCAAAGTGAGACCTCCATGTTAGGTTCACCTTGGGCGATGACACCTATGTGGATAGTGAGGTCTTTGCAGATAGGCTACACTTCTATGGGTCACGTAGACTCTATGAAAAGTGAGATGTCCATGTTAGGTTCATATTGGACGATGTGACGTATGTGGATAGTGAGGTCTTAGTAGACGGTCCACATTTCTATGGGTCATGTAGACTACATGGAAAATGAGACGTCCTTGTCAGATTTGCCTTTGGCAATGGGACCTAAGTAACAAGTAGACGGGATACATTTTCCTGGTTCATGTGGACACTATGAAAAGTGAGACCTTCCTGCTAGGTCCATCTTGTCGATGGGACCTATGTGGATAGTAGTGTCTTTGTAGATGAGGTATATTTTCCTACTGATCATGTGGACTACATGGAAAATGAGACTCCCATATTAGATCCCTTGGCATTGGGACCTACACAGTCTACATTTTTATGGGTCATGGAATGCTGACCCTGTATGTCTAACGTAACCTCTGTGGAACTCTTGCGAATGAGGTGTATTTCTATGGATTATGTGGACTCTTCGAATTTTCAATTTCACGCGCGAACTCAATTTGATCTCTGAAAAATTCTCCCTCGGTTTCTGATTCTGATTGAACAGCCCTTTGGAGTTGACGATCGAACTAACGGTGACCAATAAGGTTGCGTCTCTTTTTTCGGAAATTGGAAAACACGATGCGTTTGATTTCCCGAGAGGTCGTTACTTTTAGGGCGCGACCGTGGTTTTACAAGTGGATTCTCTTTTTTCTCCCTCAGCAAGGAAATGGTCTGTGAAAATGTCCTGGATTGATTCAACGTCGATTTCTGTGTAGGAATTTTTCTCGTGACATTGGAATGTATACTATTACATAATTATTGTCCATTTTTTATAAACACGTAGATTGTATCTTCGGCTTTATCTCTCCCCTTTTTTGCCCTCTGAACGTTCGATATATTTCCTATGTTTTTATCTTTAATTTATTTTAGATGCTTTCGTGAGATACACTTTTATGCGGTCATGTATTCGGGACGTTAATAAATAAAAAGTCCCGTACAATTTGTGATGGCAAATATTATTACAAGAGAGGTTTCTAACAAAATTTTTGCAAACATTCAATGTAATACATTTTTCAATTATTTGTGCTCGCAGAAGCATCAAATGCTGCACTTTTTGGCGCTTTATTTCCAAAGATATCGAGTTATCGATATCCAATCACGGTTCACTGGTTCACTTAAGGGTACTGCCAGAAATCCGAGGTTTTCATACGAGCCTTTTGCATTTTTATTATACCGAAAAAGTTGCTGACAAAAAACACCTCGCCTTTTATTTTAACAACTCAACCTAATTATTCGTACATCAAAAGACAATTTCAACCAATAAGCAGTGTCAGAATATGAGCGTCGTAATTTGAATGTCACAGACAGGAAAGGTATTACAGACGAAAGCAATTCACCTTTGGCATCTTAACAAGCTTCTTCGCAGGATCCTGATAAAAATATAGATATTTTCCCCGTTAGTTCCGCGTCGCTCGATAGCAGCAAAGTGATCATTGCCTCAGCCAATGACGATCAGCGTGGAAAGCTCGTTATTCGTCCAAGTAACGAGGCTGGCTGCGTCAGCCGATCCTATATTTGATATCTTCGTTTCTCTGTTGATGACAATCTATTGGAAGGAAATGGCCTCCCAGGCTATTTCGCTAACTACTCCCGATAATATTATATCACCAGGCCATCTGAGACATCCTGTGTTGTCACTCGAGGTGCTACCAAATTAATGAACTTCGACGAACTCCTTGCGTTATTCTTGTTTCTTATACTGGGACAGTCGATAACAATGGCTACGTCTTTACTCGTACAGTTCAATGGACTCTTACCCGGAGCCATTTTGGTCAATCGAGTTCTCTAAAGAAAACTGTGCATCGCTATTCAAAAATTTAAGAATTTAAGTTTTTAAGTTCTCAGAAATTTTTTAATTTTGGGTTTTCATTTTTTTGACTTTTAAGTCGCCCTAGTTTCAGATCACCAGACATTCAAATTTAAAAATCCCCATGTTTTTCTAGTTAACTCTGGTTATATTGCATCGTAGTATATTGCCCTCACAGCCATTTTGTTTCACTCAACTTTTGTGCTGTTCTCTAAAAAAAAACTGTGCAATTTTACTATTCAGAAATTTGAGAAATAACAGCTTTTGTTAAGTTCTTATAAATTTTTTAGTTCTGGGTTTTCATTTTTGAGATAAAAAATTTTTGGACATTTGTCACTCAAGTTTCAGATCATTAAGTTTAAAAATTCCCACGTTTTGTGTAGTTGACTTTGGTTATATTGCATCGCAGTATATTGCCGCCACCGCGATTTTAATCTTCACTCAACTTTTCTGCAGACCAGTGTCCTCTTGCCTCACACTAATTTTCTTTATATTGCCACTTCTAAGAATTTTCACTTTTAACAGTTCAACAAATTTCTGTAAATTTTCGTAGCAAAATTCAGTCACGAAATTCGAGCACCTTAGGTGAAAATCTCGTTTCGGGAGATCCAGCTTTGACTTATCTTGAAATGAAGTTTGCTGTTGCAGTTGTAATTTGCGAGTGGATTCGTATACGAGTCTCCATAACTTTGTTTCAGGCCGCGGTTTCGTTATGTCCCGTCGTTGTTCGCGTAGCTGCAGATTACGTTACCAGTCGCAAAGTTCCCCTTAAAAACAGACCGAATTAGGATCGCAAATGATCCAATCAGAAGTTTGAAACGTGGGACGAACGTAATTAAGAGACCGTCAGGAGTTATTTAATGCTTACCCCTGAGAAGCTTTTAAATTCCCCTTTTCTTTCTTAACGTTTTCCGAAGTTCGTACCCTTTAATGGACTTTATAGTCTTGTATCAATCCGTGGAATGGCGAAGTGTATTTTAATTATGATTTTAATGAAATGTTGACGGAGTATAAAATCCTTTGTGAAATTTAGTATTCATCAATTAATCTGTATCGGAAGCCTTCGACGTGAAATTACCCCAATTTAAAATGAACGACGTACGAAAATGTTGAAATATCGAGTCCTTTTTTCAATCTACGGACAAAAGGTCCTTTAGCGCAATATTTCGTCAAAAATTTCAGATTATCCGAAAGAAAAATTAGTTTGGAACTTCGTCGTACTCGAGCTATGCACTTCGTTGAAATTCCGGCTAAATAAAGCTTGATTAATTGAAAATTTTACAGAAATGTTAAACAGTTTATCCATTGATCATCTCGGTAGAAGTATGTCAGAACATGCACGTAGTTCTATTAATTACATGCTGCTAATTAGTTAACTTTGCCGTGACACTTTGTTAGCATCGTACTTCCCCGTGTACTTTCGAGCTTCATTTCGTGTACGACGAGCTAAATAAAATTCCTGCCCTTTTGTCCGACGATGATTCATCGGCGCTGCCGGTGAACATGAATTTTTGAAAAATTTTCTGTCACCGAGGAGCTTAATTGCCAGCCACGTGCGACGCATCGCGTCACACGTTTTCATGGTGGGCGAAATTCATCGCGACTTGGATGAAAACAAACAAATGCAAGGACTGATTTATTTGGATTTATCATTTCGATCGTTTATTGACGTTACGTGGTTAGCTGTTTTTAGAACTTCAAATTCTATCGTTATTTCCTTGCGAATTACATTCATCAGGGTGTAAGTCTTCCAAGTTTGTTCAAACTACCAGAAGCGCATTTCCGAAGGTCAGCGAGAAGCACTGACTACGAAATTTCTCTCAGGTCTTCGCAGTAAGAGCTGTCTAGATGAGTAATTTTCTGGAGGAAATTCAACCGCAGCCGTTTCCGGAAGCACTAAGAACTTCTCGATTTCTATCGCAGTCAGTTTCAGATCGATCGCCGCCTGTTAAATACTTCTCGATCACGCTCGACTCGGATGTTCCTACCTATTACCGGGTCAAGATAACGTGAAAATGTCGTGCTAGGATACGATGTGGCCAGTGAAACCGACGATAACTACCATTTACAGTCAAACAAGTAGTTGAAGACCAAGTAGATAAAGCTAAGCTGTTAAACTAAGCTGTTGAAGAAATTTGACAAACAAGTAGATAAGGAATATAAATTGTCAGACAGGTAAATGAGGACGTAAGTGGCCTGACAAGTTGGCAAGAGTGTAAATTATCGGATAAATAGACGAGTAAGTGACAGGATAAGTAGTTGAGGTTGTAAGTGGTCAGACACGTAGATGAGGGCGTAAGTGGTTAAGCAAGCAAGTAGGAATGTGGTCGGGTAAGTAGATAGGGACGTAAGTGATCAGACAAGTAGATGAGGATTTGAGCACTCGGATAGATGCAGACGATCGTGTTGAGACAAGTAGGTGGAGATAGAGTGGACAGACAAATTAGAGGAGACACACGTGGTCAGACAAGTAGATGAAGTCACAGCGGTCAGACAAGTAGATGAAGTCACAGTGGTCAGACAAGTAGACGAAGTCACAGCGGTCAGACAAGTAGTTGAAGTCACAGTGGTCAGACAAGTAGATGTGGTCTACAAGGTGATCAGACAAGTAGATGTGGTCTTCGAGGTCATCAGACAAGTAGATGTGATCCATGAGGACGTATGTGGTCAGACAAGTAGAAGAACACGTATGTGATCAGACAAGTAAAAGTGCACGTATGTGGTCAGACAAGTAGATGAAGCCATAAGGACGTATGTGGTCAGACAAGTAGAAGAACACGTATGTGATCAGACAAGTAAAAGTGCACGTATATGGTCAGACAAGTAGATGAAGCCATAATGGCTAGACAAGTAAACGAAGCGTACAATAATTTTTTGTAATGAATTGAAAGTAGATAAAATATGATAGATGCAACATAGAAGCGTAACTGTATTATTCTCTCGCTATATTGCCGCAGACAGATCTGAAAGAAAAGTATATTTAGAAAAACAAACAGATGAGAATGAGTCTACAATAGTCACCATGATTTATTAGTGTATGTGAAAGTCTTGCAAAAAGAATGTGATTCATATGTTAAAGAAAGTAATAGAAAATAAATAAAAATAAGAATAATGTAATTTGATAATAATTTGTGATCGCAGGTAGTAAAAGAGTGAAAGAATATTTGAAAAACAGAAAGCATGGTGTTTTACCAACGTCAAATGCGATATGTGACATGCTGATAAGAAATATTCATCCCCTAGAAGGCAACATTCCCCTCAAAGAGGTTGTATTTGGTCTGAAAGCGGCAGTCTGAGAGTCGACTGCTATTTTTCCAACTAAACGAACAGGAAGTCGTACAGAACCGTCGGCTCGAGAAACATGTAAACACGTAGGGACAGAAGAAAAATAGACAGAGCCGAACACATCGTTGGTTGTTTGAGAAACTCGAACGACGAGTGGCTGGAATCTGGACCGCGAAGTAAATTTATGGAGCAGATTTTATGGAAATGTGCACTGTATGTCCTTTGTTAGCACAATGGAAACCGAATTATTGCCATCGTTAAACCTGCTAACTGCGTCGTTTCTCAAGTGAAGAGAGTTCTTCCCACGGTGTGTGTAATAAAAAGTACGTAAAAAGAGACAATTTAGTCTTTATTCTTCTTATTTGTGCGCGACGATGTAAGAAAAACAAAACGTTTGACTATCGGAGCGGTTATACCACTTCTCTAATCTTATACTGAATCCATTGTGGTGTCTGACGTTGTTGGAATTGAATGACCTCTGCCCATTCAATTTCTCGAATGATATTGTTGATCTGATTACACACAGGGTATATACTACTTGTCTGACCACGTACTTCACTATTCTACTTGTCTGATCACCTTTGATCCTCATACCTACTACCTTGATCACAGTTACTTGTCACTTGTCTGACCAGTTATGTTTCTTACTTGTCTGACCGCATACGTGCTCCTCTACTTGTCTGACCATATACGTACTCGTCTACTGGTCTGACCACATACGTCTTCTTCTACTTGTCTGACCATATATGCCCACTTCTACTTGTCTGACCACATATGCCCAATACTACTTGTCTGACCACATATGCCCACTTCTACTTTTCTGACCACATATGTCTTCTTCTACTTGTCTGACCACATACGTCTTCTTTTACTCCTCTGACCATATGTGTCATTTTCTACTTGTCCGACCACATATGTCTTATTTTACGTGTCGGAGCACATACTTATTTTTCTACTTGTCTGACCATACGTTATGATACATCCTGTATTATCGCTCGTTAGACGAATTAATTTGTAGTCAAGTACAACGGCAAACAATGCAGGGTCTAAAGGTGAAAGCTGCGGATGGTCGGGGTAGTAAGGAGAAGGGATGAAGGTTGGTCCGGGTGGGTGAACGAGCGAAAAAAGCAGGCGACCTCATTTAACCCCTCGCGTTCTTCGATCAAAGAAGGTCGCCAGGTGTGTAGAGGCTCGAATATGAAAAGCGATTCGTCATTGGTAACTTTAGACCTCTGTTTTCTTTCCGTGATATGATACTGACAATTTTTTTTGTTATTTTTTTTCAGGGGATTTCTTTTTCGAAGTAGTAGTTCAGGGGCCTGAAACGCGACACGTTTCAGTTTTTCGTTTCAATATTAATACTGTTGGATACCAGGAAAACTCTGCCAAAATAAAATGTACTTTCGAAAAACCCATTACATGTTCCCACAAAAAAAGAAAAAGTCCATCCTCGTATTTCATGGTTCGTTAAAATGCATTTACATGTATGGTCACGGTGTTTTCTTTCTCGATAATCGCGGTTTGCGTTGAAAGGAGGTCGTAGCATGAAAATTACATCGAGTTGAAGACAAAAGGGGACGGGAACGTTCGAAACGTATCTAATTCTTCCACTCGGCTCGTCTCAATGGTTAAATCCTTCGTTAGCGACGCGGTTAAAAGTTTCGGAGAGCATCCGACGAGAAAGTTGAAGTTGCGTCTATGATGGAATTATCGGCGTGAATATTCAATTCTGGGTTTGTTTCGTTTAATTCACTGGACTGAAAATGAAATAGTATCAATTCAACCATTCCCTGAATATTCAGTATCATGACGTGAAAACAAATTTAGAGAAAATTTTTCTTTGTGATGTCGTTGTGTACTTTTTAGGTTAGGTTCTAGGTTAGGTTAGACACGATCTTCTAGGTTAGATTCACATATTTTCTTCCTATATGAAACTACTTTTTCTTAGGTTATGCTAAGTTAGGTTATACTAAAGTTTATAGGTTAGGTTCTTTCTAATTTTAGTATTTTCTAGTTAATATAAATTATGTGACATTTAATAATTAAAAAGGAGGTGAATATAATTTCACATTGGACAAATTGTGTGTATCCACTATTCGTAACATTCAACTGAACAACTTCGTCAGCAGAATGTTCGTTAAAAATGATTAATTCGGTTCCGTTTAATTAACGTTTACACTAAATTGCTAGGTTGATTGTAGTAGTTTAACCAATGTATAGTTATTTAAGTTAGTAACTAGCGGAGTAAGCTAACTGGCGGCTATTGTTTTCCGGTCGGAAACTGGAGCCGATTGTGGAAACGCGTTTCCACCATTTGCGTTCGCCATTTCAATGCTACCAGCGACAAAGAAAATGGCGACGGTGCTCGATTCGAGCGAAAATAATTCCTCGCCGAGACGCACGACGCAAATTACGCAAAGTTCCGAAGGCTCAGACTATTGGAATCTGAGACTTTATTCAAATACAAAAATACTTTCAATGTTCTCTGAAATAACAGCTGTTGGAAATTTTTATAGTATATTCATCGATATAAAATTTGAAGAGAGAAATTATTTGAATAGTGATTGCAACCATCGTATTCCTCTTTAACTAAAAAGAACAAGCTCTTATTATATCGAAAAGCATTGTATAATTATCGTGTATTGCTCTAAATTTAAACAGTGATGCGCTTTTCAAACTGTCGGCAGAACAGTTTCGATAAATATAATTAATAACAATTAAGCGAGGTGCTTTTCACGAACAAACGTTTCGTTTAATTAATACGGCGAGTTCAATTAATCCTTTCATAGATTCATTTCGTTATTCAGCTTCCGAACTGCGAGCCAGTGATACAGGCAACAAGAAATTTTAAAGGTCTTAACAAAATACTAAAATAATTTTATGAATATATATATATATATATATATATATATATATATATGTGGTGATTCAACGCGTGGAAATCTAGCGCGTGGTGGTTTAACGCGTGAGATTCTAGCGGGTGAGAATTTAACGCGTGGTGATTTAATGTGTGAGAATTTAACGCGTGGAAATCTAACGCGTGGTGATTTAACGCGTGGAAATTTAGAGCGTGGTGATTTAACGCGTGAGATTCCAGCGGGTGAGAATTCAACGCGTGGAAATCTAGCGCGTGGTGATTTAACGCGTGAGATTCTAGCGGGTGAGAATTTAACGCGTGGTATTTCGACGCGTGGAAACCTAGCGCGTGGTGATTTAACGCGTGAGATTCTAGCGGGTGAGAATTTAACGCGTGGAGCTTCCACGCGTGGAAACCTAGCGCGTGGTGATTTAACGCGTGGGGATTTAATGCGTGAGATTCTAGCGGGTGAGAGTTTAACGCGTGGAAACCTAGCGCGTGGTGATTTAACGCGTGGAAATTTAGAGCGTCGTGATTTAACGCGTGGAAATCTAGCGCGTGGTGATTTAACGCGTGAGATTCTAGCGGGTGAGAATTTAACGTGTGGAAACCTAGCGCGTGGTGATTTAACGCGTGAGATTCCAGCGTGTGAGAATTCAACGCGTGGTGATTAAACGCACGGAAATATATATATGTCACTAAAAAATGATCGACTTCCACAAAATGAAGAGTCTTAAAATTCTCCAAAAAATTAAGACGTCCATTTTTCTATTCTGACCAATTGTAGCTCTTCTAAACACGTCACGCGCCAACTCGTGGGTTGACAACACAGTTAAATTGAGTTACATGCAGCAGGTTTACACGTTCTTCCCGAGTTAACGAGAAAACGTAGTTCGTTGTTTAAACAAGTCGAGGCTGCTTAAGAATGTCTACCAGTTTGCAAGTTTTTGCGGAAAGCATTTTCGCGAACTATGTGGGGTCGAAAATGAGGTAAAGCTTTCTATTTCATATTTCATATTTTGGAAAAACATAGACATACTATAAATAGAAAATTGCAGGATAAAAAGAAAAAGAATCAGCGAAATACTCTTGAGCACTTTCAACCCCCATAAAGTTATGGGGGTAAGTATGTCTCCACGCCCTAAAAGGGTGAGAACCGTTCCAACAGAAAAAAAGGAAAGGAAATATACCATACATTGTTTCCCTTTATCGAAATACCTTAAGTATCTCAGACACATTGAATCTAAGGGTTGCTCCCGAACCCCTCCGCGTGAAAATCGATCACGTACCGCAAATCTAATCGTTCTTATCTTCCATCGATCGTAACCGCAACATGGCCGAAATGCTCCAAAGTCCGGCTTGAAAATACAAAAATGATGGATGTGCCTACTGTTCGTCGGAGAAAAGGGTTTGGTCAAACCACGAGGAGGGTTAAGAAAAAGCTCGACGTTTAATAAGCGACGTTTGAAGGCTCGCCGATTCTTTTCTTCCCTTTCTTTAATCAAGATTTCCATCGTCTTTAATGTTTTCGACCCCCTGCTTTGAGCAAGTTTTTTGATCGACGATTCATGGAAATGGAGAACAATGCGAGTTTTTGCCGTGCGACGGGTAGATGTGAAAATTAATATGAACCCTTAGCTTCAAAAGAACTGCGGAATGAAAATTAATTATGGGAAGAAGAATTGTAAGTGGTTGGTGACTTTTTGCGGTGCGGCTGCTTTTGATATGGTGGATGTCTGATGTTGATGGCTGTTATTAAATTAGTGTGAATTATTGTGCGATACAAGATATTATACAGTGATTGATGTAGCAGACTTTTATTATATTACCGTGGATAGGGCTGGGATGTGGATGATTGCAATAGGCAATATATTTGATTGGGGAAGTTTTCTCGTTAATATTGTGGTGATATGTCACGTAGTGTTATGACGCGTGAGGATCTAATGTGTTGAGGTACAATTTGCAGAAATACAAACGCGAAAAAATAGTACGAACGAGGATTTAGTGCGCAGGGATTTAACGCGTGAGAATCTAGCGCGTGAGAATTTAACGCGTGGAAATCTAACGCGTGATGATTTAACACGTAAGATTCTAGCGCATGAGAATTTAACGTGTGGTGATTCAACGCGTGGAAATCTAGCGCGTGGTGATTTAACGCGTAAGAATTTAACGCGTGGGAATCTAGCGCGAGGTGATTTAACGCGTGAGATTCTAGCGGATGAGAATTTAACGCGTGGAAATCTAACGCGTGATGATTTAACACGTAAGATTCTAGCGCATGAGAATTTAACGTGTGGTGATTCAACGCGTGGAAATCTAGCGCGTGGTGATTTAACGCGTAAGAATTTAACGCGTGGGAATCTAGCGCGAGGTGATTTAACGCGTGAGATTCTAGCGGGTGAGAATTTAACGCGTGGAAATCTAACGCGTGATGATTTAACACGTAAGATTCTAGCGCGTGAGAATTTAACGCGTGGTGATTCAACGCGTGGAAATCTAGCGCGTGGTGATTTAACGCGTAAGAATTTAACGCGTGGGAATCTAGCGCGAGGTGATTTAACGCGTGAGATTCTAGCGGGTGAGAATTTAACGCGTGGAAATCTAACGCGTGATGATTTAACACGTAAGATTCTAGCGCGTGAGAATTTAACGCGTGGTGATTCAACGCGTGGAAATCTAGCGCGTGGTGATTTAACGCGTAAGAATTTAACGCGTGGGAATCTAGCGCGAGGTGATTTAACGCGTGAGATTCTAGCGGGTGAGAATTTAACGCGTGGAAATCTAACGTGTGGTGATTTAACACGTGGGTATCTAACCCGCGTGGATTTAACACATGGTGATTTACCGCGTGAGAATTTACCGCATAGGGATCTAACGCATCAGAATTTAACGAGTTGTAATATAACGTGTGGTAATATACTAGGTGTCTACTATATCGAATGCTGTTCCATCAAAATAGAGGTACTTCGTAGATACACTAATACAATTTCCACTTTATTTATTACATACTACCAAACACATAATAGGGGCGTTGTAGAATTAGGGGCATGATATATGACAGCGACGTAATAAATAGGGTACAAGCTCATACTATTTTTCACGGGTCTCCACATTTATTAAGGAAGCGTTATGGCGGTGAGACACTCGACGATAGCAAATATGGGAAGAACTGACACGATGTACACAAAAATAAGTAATACGGTGCTTCTCGGTATCGTATTACGGATACAAGAACATACTCGGCGCTTTGATATTGCTTTTCTCGAAGGTGACGTGGTCGTATATAAAAAATTTATCGATCTATATTTATTTCTTTTTCCCGCAGTTGAAATGCGCTGTAGTAGCGTAAGGGTTAATTAACAATTCTGAAGCGACTTCCGTGTCAACTGCTAGAGAATCGATCGCGGAACACCGCAACCCCGTTTCCTCGGCTGGCTTGATTTGCGAGCTGAAGAATTAGACAGCGGAATATGCGATTTGAACCATTTTTAAATGGTAATATAACGAGAAAAAATTTATGCGATATATCGTGTAGGACACAATACGCGGTATAATGGTTGCAAATATAACAGGTTATATTAAATCGCATTGTAATGTAACGTGACGGTAACGTCTGGCAATGTAACGAGTAAGGTTGGAACTTATTGCGATATAGTGAGAGGAATAGCAACTTGTGGTAATATAATGCGTGGTAATACAATATGACGATGTAATGTGTAGAATTAATAACATGACGATGTGTGGTAATGCGATGTGTTGCAAAGTAACACCTGGCAATATAACGCGTGGCAATATAACGCGTTGCTATGTAACGCGTCCCATTACAACATATAGTGTGACACCGTATTGCATCATAATGTGTACGACTGCAATATTTTGTACGGTAATACGTCATCTTGTAGTAATGCAATTCGTGGCAATATAACGTGTGGTAATATATGACGCTATATTTAAAAGCACATAAAACTTGTTTGTAACGTATCGGAAGATATAAACAGGTTCATTGAGAGCCACCTAATGCTATTTCCAGATTTCTCCGCTAAGTGTATTGCTGTTTGGAGTACATTAATGCTCTCGGAGCATCTCGTATTTCCAATCATCGATACTCGATTCCAGGAAGCTGAACGGGGATCAATAAAATCCATCGACTTTCATCGACCAAAAAGAAAGATCCTCGATATATAACATCAAGGGTCTTCGGGTTGAAAAGTAAACACGCTGAGCTAGGGAAAATTTCCGGGAATCTTAACACCTCAACGTCTTTGTACCCAACAATCTGTTTTCGATGACACACTCGATTCCTTACGAATACCGTATGCAAATATACGTTTACATTGCAAATTTCTTCGTCGAACACGTTTCCGCCATATGTCGCCACTTTTTGGCTTGCAAAATGGCTGTCATCAAACGCCACGTTTAACGCGAGAAAAATGGGATGTTTATTTTCCATTTTACTGAATCTTCAAGAATTCTACGATTTTCGTAGGAAACTGTACCGATGTCAACCCACGAGTTGGCGCGTGACCCAGGTTAGAGCTACTTTTCAGAATAGAAAAATGGACGCCAGTTTCGGTATATTGGCTCGCGCACCAATTAGACCAAAGTCGGCAAACGTCTCGAGAGAGATAGCGAATTGCGTTCAGCAGTTATTGTCATTATTCTTATTTGTCGAAATGTAACTGGAAGTGTTCACGGTGGATAGGTGGAGCGAGTGGCTTCTTTTACTCTGGCTCGACCTACGCGCCAACTCCTGGCTCGTCTACAGTAGAGACTGTGATGATCCAAGGGAACGTAGGGATTCTGGGAAGCTAGGAAATATGGCGATTCCGAGGACTGTGAGAATCTAGGGAATTCAGGAACTGTAGAGAATGTGGGGATGTGGGACCTGGGGATCCAAGGGACTGTGGACTGTGGAGGTCCTAGCGAACTTGGCACTGGAGACTGAAACTATGGATATATAGGAAATCTAGGGGTCTGGAACTGTGGAGACTCTGGGGACCATGAGAACTAGGTATCCTAACTAGGTATCCTAAGTTGCCAGGGAAGATATTGAAACCCAGGAATCCTGAAATTTGACCTACTCGTACTTCACATACACCTATGACACCAAATCTAAAAATCACCTAAGCACAAGGTGTGCATGTTACTAGGCGTTAAAGTCCCTAGACTTGTAGTCTTGCAATTGCACAAATTTCCATATCCCTAGATCCCCAAATGCCTACGTCTGTAAATAGGTTCACAAATCACAAAGTCCCATAATTACATTTGGATCCTCAAATTCATAAATTCCCATGTCCCAAATCTAAAAATCCCCAATTCTCAAGGTGCCCAAGGTTCTAGGCGATTAAGTCTCTAGTTCTCTAAATTTTTAGACTCCCAAACCATGTTTCCGTATCCCTAGATCCCCAAATTCCTACGTCCTCAAATAGTTTCCCAAATCACAAAGTCCCACATGTGGATCCTTAAATACATAAATTTCCATATTCCCCAAATCTAAAAATCCCCAAATCACAAAGTTCCAAGGTGTTTACATCCCTAGATTTCTACACCCTCCAATCTACAAATTCCCATATCCCTAGACCCCTAACTACCTACGTCCTCAAATAGTTTCCCAAATCTCAAAGTCCACCAATCACAAATACCTAACTTTCAAGTTCTCAGCTCGTTAAATCTTCATCCCCAAATTCCGAGTCCCATAAGTCCCTCGATCCTCCAACGCCTTGAATGACCTAATCACGTGATATCGTTGGAGAACCGGTCGTTAGTTCCCATCCGAGCAAAAATGGGACGTTTAAGTGCGCACTTCTACGTCGACCATTTTGTATGAAAATTGCTGATGAATCACTTATGTAGTCATTTTCATGAAGCCTTCAGGTTCAAACCGATGTGGCGAGTGCCACTTTGAAGTACTTTCACAGGGTCAAACATGTCACAAATGGGTGAAACTTTTTTATAATTTTAACTATGAACTTTATTTAAGGGGCCTTAAATCTTGACTCTTCCAATACGAGAAGTGAAACTCAAATCCCCAGAAAGGAAATCTGGTCGTCTACTCAAAGAAAAGACTATGCCTACACCATGTTTACCATAGCCTTCAGTGACAGTCTCAGACCGCCAGACCTGATGCCAGTTTTCTGCACTCAGCAGACAATAGTGTTTCTCATTATTAGATTCGGTTTCGCTAATAATTATCCAATTCATGTACCACGAAGTAACAGTTTGCGTCGTATTATGTGATCAGTAGGCTCGTATAAGGCAAATTTGTAGGGACAAATGTCTGATCAATAACGAGTTCCCTATAAGTACCCTAACCAGGAGCAATAAGATCATCCATCTCTGTCCCCTTCTAATTCCAATTATTCAGCTTCGCCGTGTACGCTCTGACGCACTCTGTCAGCCCCGCTCATGAATAATCTCGATTTCATCAGTAGCACGCATTCCGACGTGGTCTCGACTCGGCAAATTGTATAAATTGTCCCCTTGTTCACGGTTCAACTTGGAACTACGTAAATTCCAGAGTATTCCCAGCGTGGATAGCTCGCTTGGCCCCGTTTCACTTTTATTCCCGACACCGCAGAATACCGGCACCCTCCCCTCTTCAACCACGTGGCCAATCTTTCTCCCTCTTCTGCTCTAGATTCCCCACCATCTGGGTAGGACTCGATTTTACGTGTCACCGGTTCGATTTCTGGTGTCAAGCAGCCGATGAACCCTCATTTTTATTTCTCACTTCCTCTTCGACTACTTTGTACGCCTCGATCGAAGACCTATCGATAACAATAGTTTTGTCGGTAATTATCTGAATTTATCCTCAATGTACGTTCAAGGTTGTACGAACGCGTAAGTTGTCCATAACGGTACAGAGCCGCGTGATATATCGCAAGGAGTTACGATTCGACGCGTTGCTTTACCAAGCGTTAAATTGCAACGAGTTACTTCGCCGCGTGTTAAATTACAACGCATTATGGAGTGTCGTTACTCTGCCACGCGGTATATTACCATACGTTAGGCTCCTACACATTATGGTGTTAGGCGGACACATTACCGTGTGTTAAATTGCAACATGTTACTTTACGCTTCATAGTATCAGGGTAAATTGCCACATGTTACTTTACTAGGTGTTTCATAGTATCGTGTTAAATTGTCACGTGCTACTTTATTAGGTATTTCATAGTATCGTGTTAAGTTGCCACGCGTTACTTTATTAGGCATTTCATAGTAATGTGGCAAGTTTCAACGCGTTGTAGTGACACGTGTTATATTGCCGAATAATACACACGTTACGTTATTACAAATTACATCATGCAATTATAAATTGCTATGTAATTTGTATATTACTATATAATTACTATGACTCTCCTTCGCAATATATTGTCAGGTATTGCCTCGCGTCATATTGCCGTAATATAGATCATAGGCTTCCATAACATACAACGTGTTGCGTTCTGAAATATAGCATCGATGAAATACAATACAAATTTAAATGCTGACAGTTAATTTGAGGCGACTGAAAGATTAATCATTGGAAAATAATTAGTTTTTAAAAAGAAAAAAGGAATGGACGTTTATGGATAAATAATGGAAAGCTATTAAAATATGAATAGTTTTCTCATGCGTCAATCGAAAAAACGTCAGTAATCAATCATAAGTATATGAAGGATCGTGGAAAAGCAGTGGCGGTGGTTGATGTTCGATTATCAAAGTTAAGCTGCATTTGACGCGGTGCGTTGTAAAGATGGGTGACCGTCCGCTGTTCGAAACAAAAGAGCAAGTTTTACAGAATATTGTAATAGCCAATTTGCATCAACGTCGTCTTACGATAAAGCTACCATAATGGGAACAAAACAAAACTTAGGATTAAACTAGAAGAGAAAAGTCAACAATGAAAATACCGAACTGCGGAAAATTGAACGAGGAGAAGAGTCAATAACGATACATAAAAGTTACGGGAAAATTAATCCACGAGGGAAAAGTACACAACGGAAAACATACAAAGTTACAAAAAATGAAACGGGGGAAAGATCAAATATCAAAATGGAAAATAATGAAAACATTATGTAAAAAACTGAAATAAAAAATGGAAAACACCAAACCCAAAAAAACTGAATGTAACCCAGAGTTAACAAAAACATACTAAAAATTGAAGTGTTTTAACAGCAATAAAAACGGACGAAGAAAAACTTGTTCGACAAACATAAAATTTCTCAACGAGGAGAACGATGTACAGACGTCAACCCACGAGGTGGCGCGTGAGGTCGACCCAAAGTAAAAGAAACCAATATATGACTATATTCTATAGTAGGGTTTCTCTAGGGGAATTCTAGGGGAACGTTAAATAATTGAGTCAGTTTCCCTAGGGAAAACGGTGGTATACAAAGTGGTTACGAGTAGGTCAAATTTCAGGATTCCTAGGATTCAATATCTGTATTCCCTAGGAACGAAAGGTTAGGATACCCAGTTCCTATAGTCCCTAGAGTCTTCATGACTCCTAAAACCCCTAGATTCCCTATATATCCATAATTTCAGTGCTTCTAAGTTCACTAGGACGCCCACAGTCCCTTGGATCCCTAGGTCCCCACATCCCCACATTCAATATATTCCCTGGTACTTATAGGTTAGGATACCTAGTTCTCATGGTCCCCAGATCTCCACAGTTCCAGACCCCTAGATTTCCTATATATCCATAGTTTCAGTCTCCAGTGCCAAGTTCGCTAGGACCTCCACAGGTCCACAGTCCCTTGGATCCCCAGGTCCCACATCCCCACATTCTCTACAGTTCCTGAATTCCCTAGATTCTCACAGTCCTCGGAATCGCCATATTTCCTAGCTTCCCAGAATCCCTACGTTCCCTTGGATCATCACAGTCTCTACTGTATACGAGCCAGGAGTTGGCGCGTAGGTCGAGCCAGAGTAAAAGAAGCCACTCGCTCCACCTATCCACCGTGAACGCTTCCAGTTACATTTCGGCAAATAAGAATAATGACAATAACTGCTGAACGCAATTCGCTATCTCTCTCGAGACGTTTGCCGACTTTGGCCTAATTGGTGTGCGAGCCAATATACCGAAATTGGCGTCCATTTTTCTATTCTGACCAATAGTAGCTCTAAACACGCGCCAACTCGTGGGTTGACATCGGTAATAGAGTGAAATTGGGTTCCATGCAGCAGGTTTGCTCATTCCTCCCGAGAAAACGTAGTTCGTTGATTTAATAAGTCGAGGCTGGTTAAGAATATCTGGCAGTTTGCAAGTTTTTGTGGAAAGTATTTCCGCGAACTATGTGGGGGAGCGACGTCCGCGAGAATGAGGCAAAGCGAGTTTTCTTTCGTCTCATCTGTCCCTACTTTTCTTTATTTTGCATAATTATATCACAAAATTAAGAAACTTCGTTGCCCGACCCTCAGTTTTGCCGGAAAAATAGAATGTTTGTTAGTCTCTCCTCCCACTCTCTAGTTCTCTCTCGACTGCCTTTCTTCGTGTAATTGCATTCCCGGATTATTCTCGTTTACTAGAACAAAGTACTTTTTAATCATAATTTCTTTCACAGAATGAAAGAAATTAGTTTTACCACGAAAACCGTGGATTGGATAACGTTTTGCGAGAAATTCACTCGTAGCATTTAATATTTTCATTCCTCAGCGTACCATGCCGAGATATAATTTAAGGTTATGTTTAATATACAGCTTCGAGAATGACGAAAAAACGAGGGAAAATTTGTCTGCACTGTCGGTTCGGTGTCAAAACTATTTCTCTCGTGCCATTCGACAAGAATTCTCATTAACTAAGTTTACGAATAACAAAACAACTCTAAAAAGTTTAGTTATTCTGCGAATTCCTAAAGAAAATTGCAAAAATGTTCATCGGTTCAGTGTTAAAGTAGAACTCGTTTTATCGTCGAAGAAAATCGATATTCTTACCTGAGCCTTTGCCATAAAAGTATTATTAAATCAAACTAATGAAAAAGGAGGCTCCACAGGATAGGTTTTATAGTCGTTCTAAGAAATTTCACTTTGTAAAGTGTTTTAAGCGAAAAGACGGTTTAGCCTGGAATTTCAACTCGTTTTTGAATTCTCTTCAATTTCTTCTTCAACTAATAAATCAGCACGACTGGAACATCGCAGTAAACATTCACCACCCACCTCCAACGACCTTCGCCATAAGGTGGGTTCGTAAAACGCGACGGTTTACGAGTTGGAAGGCATTTCCGCTAGAGCCACCATTTTAACGATGTCCTACGATCTTAACTTATCTCTGTGAAGATGTTAAAAGAAATCGTTTTCTCCGGATATGTTTTCATTCTTTTTACTGTCGCTTTGACATGACTAAGGGTTACACTTTTATTCTAAATCAGGCAAAATTCTGATATATACTTTTAGAAGGGTATATCTGACACGTTTTCTGATGTATTTGAAAAGTGGTCATATATACAATTATCGATGTTGGTTCAGACAAGTGAGGTTACGTTAGGTTTAGTCACAATTGTGAGACAGAGCTTTTTACGATTGTTCATACCAAATTGCAATAAAGTCAAACATTACAGTGTCTCCAAATTGCTATATCCCCAAATGGCTATGTCCCTAAATTGTTATGACCCCAAACTGCTATATCCTTAAGTTGCAATAGACCCAAAAATTATAATGTCTCCAAATTTCTGTCTCCAAATTTATATGTTCCCAAATTGTTCTGTTTCCGAATTGCTATATTCCCAAATGGCTATATCCCCAAATGGCGATGTCCCTAAATTGTTATATCCCCAAATTGTTATATCCCTAAATTGCTATAGACTCAAGAAATACCAATGTCCTCAAATTGCTATGTCCTTAAATTGCCAAGTCCCAAAATTGCTGTGACCCAAAATGTTTATGTCCCTAAATTACTATATCTCCAAATTTTCATGTCCCAAAATTGATGTGCCTCCAAATTGCTATATCCCAAATAGCTATATCTTCAAATTGCTTTATCTCCAAATTTCTATATCCCTAAATTGTTATGTCCCCAAATTGTCATATCCCTAAATTGCTATAGACTCAAGAAATACCAATGTCCTCAAATTGCTATGTCCTTAAATTGCCATGTCCCAAAATTGCTGTGACCCAAAATGTCTATGTCCCCAAATTGCTATATCTCCAAATTTTCATGTCCCAAAATTGCTGTGCCTCCAAATTGCTATATCCCAAATGGCTATATCTTCAAATTGCTTTATCTCCAAATTTCTATATCCCTAAATTGTTATGTCCCCAAATTGCTATATCCCTAAATTGCTATAGACCCAAAAATTACAATGTCCCCAAATTTCTATGTCCCCAAATTGTTATGTGTCCAAATTTCCATATCCCCAGATTGCTATATCTCCAAATTTCTATGTCCTCAAATAGTTATGTTCCCAAATTGCTATATCCCCAAATTGCCATGTCTCCAAATTGCTATGACCCCAAATTGCTATGACCCAAAATTGCTATGACCCCAAATTGCTATGACCCAAAATTGCCATGTCCCCAAATTGCTATGACCCCAAATTGCAATGTCCCAAAATTGTCATGTCCTAAAATTGTCATTTCTTAAAATTGCCATGTCCCAAAATTGCCATGTCCCCAAATTGCTATGTCCCCAAATTGCTATAACCCAAAATTGCCATGTCCCCAAATTTCTATAACCTAAAATTGCCATGTCCCCAAATTGCTATGTCCCCAAATTGCTATAACCCAAAATTGCCATGTCCCCAAATTTCTATAACCTAAAATTGCCATGTCCCCAAATTGCCATGTCCCAAACTTACCATGTCCCCAAATTGCAATGTCCCAAAACACTATACCCCAAATTCCTAAATTCCCACATCCAACTTCCCAAATTCCAAATTGTCCAAATCCCAAACTATCCAAATTCTTCCAATTCCAAATTTGCAACTCCCACATTTTTCGATCCACAATATCTACAGATCAACGACGATCGGTCTTTTCACCTTCGATTGCCATTTTTTCTCCCATAGAATCCAGATTTGCTGTTGACTGTACAGTTCGATGTAAGCGAATGAATCAGGATGTCAGGCACGAACGAACGAAACAAATGTTCCTGTTCGTTTCACCAGCGGTATCCTGCGTACACGCCATGAATATCTTCGTTTCAAACAATGCCCGGAGCTTTTTCCGGGTTGCTCTGTTTATCCGTTCCCGGTTCACCAGCTGGCTAAATGCAATTAGCCGCGATGCATGACGCCGTCCACGAAATTTCATTATATTTATTTTCCCGTCTGCGCTTGAAACGGAGCTTGACGCTATTTAACCGGCACGTTCCTCGAAGAAAGAAATTCATTTCATAAAAGACTTTCTCGCTTTCACGATCAGAATTCAACCGCCGACTGGCTATTTTTATTAAATCCTTTTTGTGCTATTTACGTGTATGATTAATTGAAACATGGAGTCGGGGTTTATTGAAATTTTATCGAAACACGAGTTTATTGTGGCCGTCGAAAACATCAACAATTTGGTACAATTTATTATTTCAATCTTCGCATTAAACTAAATAAATTAATTTATGGTAAAACGTAAATTAGTTTAGCCCTCAATCTTTAAAATTTTTAATGTGATCGAAATTGTAACCTAACCTCTTTTGCAAAAGACGAGTACCTGTGTTCAAAGAAATAAATTATATGATTGTATAATGTGCAGTGATATAGTAGTCCTAGTTAAACAATTTATTAAATTCTTTCGTGGTACTTAAGAGAACGTCTTAACCTAAAAGTTCTTTCGTCCTCTTCAGACATCTCGTTCAGCTTTCACGGTCTGGCAACCAACTGCAAATTCATCAGCAAAAATAGCATCAGAAACAAGTGGTTAACTGAAGTTCCACCATATTCATTGAAAGTGTGCTTGATACGAGAATGAGAAGCAACAGCGGAACGTAATTAGAATCGTGGCAAGTTGTAATCCAAGGAACGGGGCCAGAGTTTCCCGGGGAATGCCGGGAACGGAAATAAAATGGCGCAATTTCACCGGGGATCGTGTTACATGGCCGCCATCAAACGAGCTCGTGAACAAGCTGTAATTTGTTTAAAATTTGATCACCGATTCACGTCGGTGGACTTAATTATCTCGGTGCCTAGTAACGATGATTGGCTGTAATGAGATTGTGTCGTAATGGCGTACTCTGAAATGTACTTCCGGTGTTACTGACGCGGTCGTTGGGAACCGCACTTAAGGAACCTTTCGGGCTAAATGTCATCGATTCGGTTGAACAAGTTTATTCTCGTTTTCGTACGAGGAGTGGAAAATTTGTTATGAATTTAACCTAAGCAAAAGTGTTACAATGCTTGTTAGATATAATCTAGGTTAAAATTAATTTATGTTAGATTATTCTACGTAGTTAATCTATGCATCTGAACATGGTTGGAAACTGAACGAAAATAAATTCAAGTATGAATCACGCTAACATAATTTAATTTGACCTAGCCTAATATTAATACGATAGAAACAGGACGGGTAACTTAACATAGCATGTTAATATGGTTGAAACTCGACGTGTAACCTAACCTAACTTAATATTAATACGATAGAAACTCGATTGGTAACCTAACTTAGCCTCCTAATATTAATACAATAGAAACTTGGGAGGTAACCTAACCTAGCCAAATATAACCTAACCTAACTTAATATTAATACGATAGAAAGTCGACTGGTAACTTAACCTAGCCTCCTAATATTAATACAATAGAAACTTGAGAGATAACCTAACCTAGCCAAATATCATGGGAACTCTACAGGTAACCTAACCTAATATATTAATACCATAGAAACTCGACAGATTATATTTTGAATTATTTTGAAAGGTTCAATACTATAAAATTTATGACATGGAAGCAGGAGACTTAAACTATGTCAGATTAGATTTCTGTCTATCCAAAGTCCTTCAGTTCAGCGTCGCCATCAAGTCGGACGCCAGATCAAACTGTGAACGCTTGATTGGCTGCAATTTAATAGCAGCCATCTTTGATTTGGTCTCATGCTGGCTGTTTGCTCGTCCACTTCTGCGATTTCCTTAGACGCAATCGTCTTTTATTCTCCTGCAACGATGTACCCCGATGAAGGTCGATAAGTGTTGACTCGGATGTTCAGCTATATCGTGTTTTATCAACGAGTTTGACTTTATTCATTAGTTTAATGCTATTGCACAGTGTCGAAGCATATTTAAGGTAATAAACATTTCACCTGACCTTTATACGTAAAGGTTACGACCTTCGTTCTTCAAGAGTTCTCAAGGTTTCTAGGTTTTGAGGTTAGGTTCGATCGAAATTTGCTTTCTGATCATTTTTGTAGATTTACAGGACTTGTAAGAATTATTTATTTGGTATGTTTTTCTTGACCCACGAATACGATATCGAAAATATTCCAATATTCTGGGCTCGTTTAATGGAAGATAAGTGTTCGGTATCGATTTCTGATCGATGATTTGACGTTGATGAATGACATAATAAAGTAGATTAATGTTTGTTGTAACGTCGTGTTGATTTTTCGGTGCACGAGTTAATCAGTTTAAAATCATTCAAGGTGGGGCACTCATATTCTGTCCAATGTTACGCGTTTTTCTGAAGCTTTCCTTATTGTTATTTGTTACTGATAATCATTCAAAGTCAAGTTTTTATATGTATTAAAAATTGTTCATCTACAAACAATTTAACTTCTTGTACTATTTTGACGAGTCTCGTGACACAATCGTGACGTAATCGTAAAGCACTCCTGACGCACTCGTGATACACCAGTGACGCACACGTGACGCACTCGTAACACACTCGTGACCCAATCGTAAAGTACTCCTGACGCACTCGTGATATATTACTGACGCAAGCCGTGACGCACTCGCGACGCACTCGTGACGCACGTGTGATACACTAGTGACACATACATGACGCACTCGTGACGCACACGTGACGCATTCGTTTCGCACTCGTGACGCACTCATGACGCACTCGTGACACACGTGACACACTCGTGACGCAATCGTGAAGCACTCGTGACGCACTCGTGACGCACTCGAAACGCACTCGTACTTCGTGATCAATTTTACTTGAATTTTGAATATTCTTCAATTTGGAATTCAAGTCCAATAATTTTTATAGTCAATTGATACCAGATTGACATAACATTTCAACTTTCTTTGTATGTTATAATATTGTAGTGATTAGTTTTGACGCACCTGACAAATTAAAGGACAACGGTTTAACGCAAATTAAATTCGAGCTAATTTTCTTCTCCAAACATCCTCCACTTTGTTCGCGGGAAGTTCATTGAAACCTAACCTTCGTAAACCACAAAGTAGTCGCAGTCTTCTCGAGTGAATAAGCTAGGCAGGTGCCATTTTAACGAAAGTCCCCCCTTCCACGACCACGCTTTCGACCCTTTCACCGTCAATGAAACGAATTCGATCGTGGCGCAGGCCAACGTCCCGCAGTCTCGAACACACCCAACGCATAAATCCACCTGGAACGAGGTTAAGTCCGTGCTGGCCACGATAGCGGTATTCATTTTAAATTCAAGAGGGAAGGAAAAAAAAAAGGGGGAAGAAAAAAGATGGAATCCCTCGTTTCTCGCCTGTACTGCTCTCTGCAGTGCGTCTTGCGCCATCGCTGCAGAAATTGTGCGTATCTTTTTAATCTCTGAAGGAAAAGACACGAAGTGCTTTCTTTTATGATTGCGAGTGCATTCACACTGGCGCTGCGGATCAATTTCTATTAATAGGTTCAGTATTTTAGGCGTGTGCTGCCTTAGGATATTCGAGGTATTATGGGATTTGTTTAGGAAATTGAGGATGTAGAGATTTGAGGTTATAGGAATTCGAGGATATGGGGATATGAGGGTGGAGGCGTTCTAAGATATGGATTGTAAGAGATTTGGGGATGCAGAGATTTGGGCATGTGGGGATTTTGGGCTATAGGGATTTGGGAATGTATGAATTTGGGAATTTAGATATTTGGGGATGTAGGGATTTGGGGATGTAGAATTTGAGAATGTAGGATTTGGGGATGTAGGATTTGGGGATGTAAGGTTCGAAAATGTAGAAATTTTGGGGTGTAGGTATGTGGGGATGTAGGAATTTGGGGATCTAGAGATTTGGGGATGTGGAATTTGGGAATGCAGGAATTTGGGAACATGGGAATTTGAGAATTTAGATATTTGGGGATGTAGGATTTGGGGATGTAGGGATTTGGGTATGTAGGAACTTGAAAATGTAGAAATTTCGGGGTGTAGGGATGTGGGGATGTAGGAATTTGGGGATCTAGAGATTTGGGGATGTGGAATTTGGGAATTTAGATATTTGGTGGTCTAGAGATTTGAAAATGTAGAAATTTTGGGATGTAGAGATTTGGGAATGTAAGTATTTGGGGATCTAGAGATCTCAGTATCTAGTGATCTGCAAATATAGAAATCTCACAATCCAAGAATCTGGAAACATAACTATCTAACAAGCTAGGAATCTTAAATTATAGGTATCTACATATATTCAAGATATAGACGTGCAATTATCAAACTCTAAAAATATATGGATTTAGAGATATAGTATCTATCTATTTCTGTCCCATCCCCTTTATATCACTTCTACGATATCAGAAATGACCCGGCGCAAAGTTAAAATCATTGATGGAAAGAGAGGATTATCTTGAACTCTGAACGAGATTCGTCCAGAATATTGGATTCCAGGTTGTAACTTTGGGATTAGATTCTTGTTCAAAGAGGAATTAGTCTGCTTTTAACGTCGGGGAGTGGCTCAGTTAGTGGTTCCAGGTCGTTTACTGGGGATTTGGGGTGGCAGCGGACTTGGAACCGACTTTTTTTTAGGATCTCTCGAGGATTATTACTATATCTCTCGTCCGGGGGCGAACCGGTTCCTATTGAATATTTAACTCTGACCATTTTGTTAGATTTAATTGAAAGATTAATATTTTGATCTTTATCCGATATAACAAGATTTTGAACGTGGAAACTGGGTTAAATGTTATTTTATTTCAGTTGCCGAAACCTGGCAGCCACTTTTCTTTGGACATGTAATTGGGACATTGGTATTTTTACGATTGTCCAATTTAGGACGATGAATTTTTGGTTGTTGCAATTGGGTCAAGAATTTTATTCCTATTATCGAACATTTAGCTGGCAGTCACTTATGTGATTAATTGGATTGTCGATACATATCCGATTAAATCTATGTCGTTGCAGATAGGTTAGGTTTTTTCTGATCCTCGAGTGGAATTACAAATCAGTTACCGATGTCAACCCACGAATTGACCCAGGTTTAGAGCTACTATTCAAAATAGAAAAATGGACGCCACTTTCGGTATATTGGCTCGCGCACCAATTAGGCCAAAGTCGGCAAACGTCTCGAGAGAGATAGCGAATTGCGTTCAGCAGTTATTGTCATTATTCTTATTTGCCGAAATGTAACTGGAAGTGTTCACGGTGGATAGGTGGAGCGAATGGCTTCTTTTACTCTGGCTCGACCTACGCGCCAACTCCTGGCTCGTCTACAGTAGAGACTGTGATGATCCAAGGGAACGTAGGGATTCTGGGAAGCTAGGAAATATGGCGATTCCGAGGACTGTGAGAATCTAGGGAATTCAGGAATTGTAGAGAATGTGGGGATGTGGAACCTGGGGATCCAAGGGACTGTGGACCGTGGAGGTCCTAGCGAACTTGGCACTGGAGACTGAAACTGTGGATATATAGGGAATCTAGGAGTCTGGAACTGTGGAGACTCTGGGGACTCCTAACCTATAGTTTTGAGAGAATATAGATATTGAAATCTGCGAGTGCTGAAATTTAACCTACTGGTACTTGTATATCACCGTTTTCCCTAGGGAAACTGACTCAATTGTTTAACGTTCTAATGGTTTCCCTAGAAAATCCTACTATACCCCCTTCTGGTTTTTTTTACTTTGGATCGACCACCTCACGCACCAACTTGTGGTTTGACATGTGTATACTGATGTATTCTACTGTCGTGAATCATATAGTAATCTGTGATATAATCACACATCATATGGCCAAGTATTATGACGTCACGCATTTTTTTATGTAAAACCTGTCACAGCTATATAACAGCCCTATAATTCCAAGGTTGATATCTTTATCCTCTTTTGTTTAATTTTTGTCCCTTTTGATCAACCATATTCAACATCATTTCATACCGGCCATCACCACCTCATTTGCAGCCACAGCCCAGCCAATTTACCGTAACTCGGTTGAATCCACACTCTATGCAAATTCTGATCGAATCCAGCGTCAAAGTAACATCGAATAAACCAAATTGAGAGTTAATCCTCCAGCACCATGCGCCAAATCGACTTTGCTGTTTCCCCGAATCTCTCGCGAATTTCCCCGTGATTACTTTGCCAAGGAATTCGAGTCAGGAATTCAACCACTTGTTGAGGTGTTGCGTTTCTGGCTGCATCCCTGATTGCAGGCCAATTGAGTCGACCGCCTTTGAAACGGGGCCATTTTCTTGTGTGGCCAGACCGCGGAATGTACACGCTGGCTAGACTATTTGAGCGACTGGAATAATAATCATTTGTAAGAAAAGTTTCCAAACGATGGTTCATTTGTTTCTCGAAACATTGATGAAAATTCCCTACATTTTTTATTTAGCTATTCTTCTGGCAAAAATCATGGATGTAGGTCTAGCATATATTACGTAATTGGCAGATTTCATAACGTGTCCAAGGTCTCGAGGTTACGCAACCATCAGAATCCACACGAAAAGAATGGTTCTGCAGTTTCAGATGGAACCGGAAGTGGAGGAGGAAAGTGACCCAGCAAGAAACTGCACGTTCAACTAACGAAGCAATCGGTACCTTACAAATTGCATACGACAGTGTGATAGTGAAACGAAAGTTGTAAATACTAATTCAATGATCTAACATTACAGAAATTCCGTATTTTTCTTCTTGATAAATTTATCTAGTTATTCTATCGAAAGAGATACGTGTAACTTGAACGTACACTTTTGAAAATCGTCAGCACCTAACACTTAAGATAATTCTATAGATCGAGCACTATTTTTCTTCTTTACAAATTTTACACTGTTCTTCGACGGACCAACACATCGCTTTTTTACCTCTCTTTGAGACTTTTTCTACCGACATCGTTGGAACGGGAACGAACGTTTCAAGGGCCAGCGAAGAAGCAGGATTTATCGCGGCGCTGAGAAGAAAAAAAAAATCTCGCGCAGCTTTGTTAGAAATAACAGGACAACCAAGGGATTTTACGAGCGGACCCATTTTATCTCAGTTTCTCTCCCGCGGGGGCCACAATCGTGATAAAAGTCGAAAACGAAGTGACTGTTAACGCGACAGAAGCAGATTAAACAGCTTACTGAAATTAAGTCCATTTCAAGTAGCAAGATACAATGTCAACATAAATCTGATCCTGAATCTGAAGTCAAAAACTTTAAAATCTGGGATTAGTTTTTACCAGAAAATTTCAGCGTACAAAATAAATAATAGTATACATTAAGTGGAACATATAGATATATCCGGATTGAGAGAAGAAAATAATTCAAGGGATAAGTAGGAAAAGACAGGAGACGAAGAACAATGGGCACAAACTGATGGTTCAAAGTAGCGCATAATGAAAATGAAACAAAATTAAGTAAACTTAAAGAAAACCGAGAAGAAAGAAGAGAACTCAGAGATGTACAACTGAGAAACAGGACCTCTTTAAAGTCAATTAAACAGTACTGAGAATCTACAAAACGTATAAGATATAATCGTATAAAATAATTAAGAAAGCGTTACAAGGCTCGACTTCCACTGAACGTGTCCCTACGAGTGTACGCATCGATTCGTGAAATTCCTGGAGGAAAAAGGGAAGAAAGTTCAGGGAGGACGGTGTTCTTTTATGAGAAGAAACGTTACGAAGAAAAAGAGCTCGGTGCAAAAGTTGATTCCCAGTGGGGCAAGCATCGGTTACTTTCTCCCCCTTGTCTAAAGGTTCTTCTCCTCTTTTCCTCGTTGGCTTTCCACGAGCAAAAGAGGAAACGCAACGAGGGAAAAATGATGAAGTGCGACGACAGAAAACGCGAGATGTTCTCGAGACGCGCGTGTAGCGAGAGCGGGCCTCATCCGGGTATACCCGGGACCGGAAGCGGCCCTGGCAGCGGCGGTGGTCATCTCTGGGGAAAAAGGAACCAGGGACGTACCTCGGCGCCTGTCGTGGGCCACGCTAGAGGGCCTGCTATTATCCTTAGGACTAGAAGGAGCTGGCCTGTTGCACCTACACACTGCAGAAGGTAGGATTTCTTTATTTACATATCATATTTAATTCGACATATAAATTAGTATACTCATATACAAATACTATAGAATAAGGACACCATGATTATACAAGATCAGACAGCAAGCTTGGTGTCTCAGAGATTCTACATGGTTAGGCTGCTAGATTCAAATTGAAATGAATCGGGTGAATAAAGAATGAGCATGGAAATCAGACAAATTAGACAATATTAGGTGGTCAGATAAGAACAGGATGAAGAATTCGAACAAGTAAACGAAGTGCAACTAGCTAGATAAGTAGATAGAAGCAGATCAGGCAAGTGGTTCAGGCACACCTGGTCAGACAAGTAGATAGAGTCCAGGTGATCAGACCAGTAGATAGGGACCAGGTGATCAGACCAGTAGATAGGGACCAGGTGATCAGACAAGTAAAGAGGAGTCAAGTGATCAGACAAGGATAATGTATGCAAGTGAGCAGACAAGTAGGTAGGGACCAAGTAATCAGACAAGTAGATAGCGACAAGGTGATCAGACAACTAGAAAGGGACAGGTGATCAGACAAGTATATAGGCACCAAGTGATCAGACAAGTAGATAGGATCCAGGTGATCAGTCAAGTAGATAGGGACCAGGTGACCAGACAAGTAAAAAGGAGTCAAGTGATCAGACAAGAATAATGTATGCATGTGGGCAGACAAGTAGGTAGGGACCAAGTAATCAGACAAGTAGATAGCGACAAGGTGACCAGACAAGTAGGTAATGACACCAGGTGCTCAGACAAGTAGATAACGACCAAATGGTCAGACCAGTAGATAGGGACCAGGTGATCAGACAAGTAGATATGGAGCAGGTGATCGAACAAGTAGATAGAGACCTAATGACAGAACAAGTAGATATGACCCAGATGGTCAGACATGTAGATAGGATCCAAATGATCAGACCAGTATATAAGGACCAAATAATCAAATAAGTAGGTAGGGACGAGGTGATCAGACAAGTAGGTAGGGACCAAATGATCAGACCAGTAGATAGGGACCAGGTGATCAGACAAGTAAATAGTGACCACACCAGATAAGTAGATACAAACGATCAATAATCTGGCAAATACAATAAAATCATGGCCCTCAGCTTTGTTGAACGAGAACACAACATGTGATATTGGAAGGTTTAAACTTTTACATGTCAAACAATCGAACAGCACTAGAACTTAGAACGTAAACTATCGTGAAAGTGGATGTGACAGTAGGTGGTCAGACCTGTAGAACAACCCAGCATGTAGCCCGACAAGTAGCAGGTAGTTAGATGTCGAGACAGATCGATTCGCACTGTAGGTGGTCATAAAGGTAGATTAACATCATAGGTGGTCAGACATGTAGAATTAGGTCGATGTTGAAAGTTTTTATCAAATTCCTTCCTCATTAACTGCGCTTCAGCTGCCGCGGATAATAATTCCTTTCTTTGTGCAATGAATCGAACAAATAATTCATTAAAATGTCAAACGACGGCAAAAACGTTGAACTTCGTACTCGCAGATAATAATCGTATAAAACGTGCAATTGTTAAATATACGATGGGAACTGAAATTGCATAAATTATTCACGAAATATGCAGTTGTCAAAATGTTGACATTTGTAGAATTATTAATTGTAGAATTCCAGTAAGGTATTCGGTGCTTGTCTTAATTGGGTTTGCACGTGGCCAGATGACACGGTAGAAACATTGTCCCCCACGTCCCTTTTCTATAAGCCATCGATTTCCCGTTCGGTTCTATGGTTGAACGCACACGTCCACGGTATTACGAAACTTGGAGCGCTCGAGCCTTGAGTTTCGGGATCGATAGATTGGGAGATGCTGCTCTCGAAAGCTTATAGGATAGAATCCCTCCATTTCCTTCTTTCCTCGCCACACTTATACGATTAACGAGCTCGTATCAAGCGATTAAGCTTTATACTCATGAAAAATTCCTCTCTGTCACTCTTACACGCCTTTAATCCCAACAAAAATACCGGGAAATAGCTTCAGAAACCTCATTCAATTTTATTCTTCATTATTTATTAAAAGACACTTTTCATCATAGTTGAAGTTTACTAAATTAACGACGATCAACGTACACCCACGCAGAGAATCTCCTCATGTTTCAACCAAAGGTTCATTAGAAGCCCCTGAAGTTATGCAACCGGCTCCTGAAATTATGCAACTGGCCCAGATTGAATCTACTTTATCGAAATTCGCGAAATGCATGATTAAATGGCTAGTATTCTGACGAATAGTTAATATATTCGATCCGGAACGTTTCCCCAATTCTCGAATTTATTTAATGATTCCTGGAATCGATGGTTCGTTAGCTGCACAGATTGTACGTCCCATCCCCATGGTGTTACGGGGATCGTGCTATCCTGAATGGCAGTAGTTAGATTTCTGTTATTTTTGCTTCCCCTTTTTTCTCGCGCGGATTACCTTTGCCGACGGAATGAACAGCCCCGGGAATCTGTCCGAACGTTTCCTGGACGATTAATTTCGACCAACAGCTGCCAGATATACCACCATACCTTTTGGTTGTCAGAGTACGTTGGCGAGGATTAATCGGGGGAGGTTAAGGGTCGACGAAGTTGGAAATGGATTTGTTGGGTTGCTACTTTGTTCATGTTAGATGAGTTCTGACATCTTCATCTGCAGATAGTAATAAGGAACCTTCCAGTTATCCACCCTTGATATTAAACAATATACTGTTAACAACATTTCTACGCAAGTTTCGTTTTGTGATAATTAAACCTCGAGCAATGACAGAACATGGTAGTGTGACTTGATGAAAGATGCAGCATAAGACGAATCGTTTGACGCAGATGCTTCCTGGGTCCCATACGTCACCCTGGATTCTCTGGTTTGCTCGTAAAGAGCGGATAAAAAGTATGAGCAGACACTCGTCTCTTACCGCTCGGTTACTGTTAAATAAGGAGTTACGTCGGAGAAGAGTCTTCCCTGAGAAAGTCGGTACCTCGAGGTCTCTTGACTTGCACTAATGGATTTTTGACGTGAACGTCGGAAAATGTGTTTACGTTCCTTAGAGATACAACGATGTCCCCGCGAAATGAAACTGCTGGTTTGTGTACCATACGAAGTAGATTAATCCTTTGAGGACGGCATATTTGAAAACTCAGCGAATGTATCGGCCGAAAGTTCTCCGCTATTATTTAAATTGCAGGAAAATTTTATTTCCCCCAGTAGACATGTCGTTGTTATGCTCGTAGAGAAACTGGTACAAGGATATGAGAAATTTCCTCTTAATCCATGTATAAAACAGTGAAGGCAGGCGCATGCAGTTGATTAAATTGTTATAGAAGTGGATAAAAGCGACATAGAGATGACGGAAGCGTAGGTAGTCAGACAAGTAGATAGGGTTCTGGTAGTTGTCAGACGAGTAGGTAGTTTTGAAGTGACTGGAAAAGTAGATAGAGTCAAGTGGTTAGACAAGTAGATGTTGTGTATTAGGTTGTCAGGCAAGTAGATATTGTGTACGAGGTTGTCAGACAAGTAGATGTGGTGTACGAGGTCGTCAGACAAATAGATGTGGTCTTCGAGGTGGTCAAACGAGTAGGTATGGTGTACGAAGTTGTCAGACAAGTAGATGTGGTGTACGAGGTTATCAGACAAGTAGATGGGGTATTCAAGGTGGTCAGACAAGTAGATATGGTATACAAGGTGGTCAGACAAGTAGATGTGGTCTACGAGATGGTCAGACAAGTAGATGTGGTCTTCGAGGTGGTCAGACGAGTAGATGTGGTGTGCGAGGTTGTCAGACGAGTAGATGTGGTCTACAAGATGGTCAGACGAGTAGATATGCTCTACGAGATGGTCAGACAAGTAGATATGGTGTACGAGGCGGTCAGACAAGTAGATGTGGTCAGACGAGTAGATATGGCCTACGAGGTGGTCAGACAAGTAAATATGGTGTACGAGGTGGTCAGACAAGTAGACGTGGTCGACGAGGTTGGTCGGACAAGTAGATGTGGTCGACGAGGTGGTCAGACAAGTGAAAGTGGAACAGTTGTTCAGCAAGTAGATGTGACCAATTAGACAGAATCAGTCCTAGATCGTCTGCTAGAAGTATAATCTGAATCCACTGTCAACAGCCAAGTAGATATGGTCCAAGGTGGTCAGCCAAGTTGCCTTCGATGTGGGCAGACAAGTAGATAACGTGTAGCAAGTGGTCAGATCAGTAGGTAAGGCCTAGGTCAACCAAATAGATAAAGTGACTTAGGTAGTCAGACAAGTAGATATGCACTGACGTAGGAACCCAGTGTACAAAACACTCGTTGTTATTCAAATTTTATTCCCGCTGTCGGAGATAATTCATTGTATCGATTAATTACACAGATTCGTCCAATTCATTTGCAGGCAGGATTGCATAACTGTTTTATAATGGGTATCTGACGCAAACACTTTGCACAATGACCCTTTTGCACACTTCTCTCCAATGCCTTATTATCGCATAACAGTATTGTTGTTATTGCAGATGAAGAAATAATAGATATTACTGGGTATCTGATTTGCGAATGATATTCAATCACGTTGTTTCTCTCATTGTCGATCGCAAAATCGAACCAGTCAGACATTCCTTTTCAACTGTACTTGTTAACTTACAGTGTACGATTGTGTGATTTAATTTGATACAAAGGTACTTTGTTGAAAGTCTCTACGATATACATAATAGAATTGTGATACGAACACTGATAATGATTTATAAAATCAGTGGCAAAGTATTTGTCGAAAAAATATGGTAACCATTTCTTGACGTAGAAAATCGATAAGCGCTAGCTTCAGAGCTATATTCGCTTCAAGTGTCGAAGAATAGGAAGTCGAAAGAACGGATAAGTGCATTTAAATGGGGACGTGGCACTCTCAATCCACATGACGTGCGGTTCCGATCGGCCCTACGGGATCGCTTTATCTTCCCGATCATCGTGGAAAGCTATCGTGTCGCCGATAATAATTTCAGGAATGTGCGCACGTTCTCGGAATTTCGGATGAAATGGAGATATAGCTGCCGGGAACGTTGCGTCATCATTTTGGCTTAGTAGAAAGAAAATACAGTTCAACCTTTGCTACCCTTCAAATTCCGCCAATATTTCGGGTGATTTCTCTGATAGAAACACATCGGAGGTGTTTTCCAAAGATGTTAGAAATTGATCTTTACAAATCGATAACACCGATATTTGTTCTCAAACTTTATTGTATAAGAGTCTCCACAGAAACAAATAAAAATTGCAGATGGTCAGACAAGTAGTTTCAAACGTAAATGATTAAACTTGTAGCTGATACAAGTAGATAAGTACAATTAGGGATAAGACAAATACAGTAAACGAGTAGATGGTCAGACAAGTAGAAAGAGACCATGTGTGGTCAGACAAGTAGAATGAGACTGTCAGGTTATCAGACCAGTAGAAGGACACTGCAACTGGTCAGGCAAGTAGAATGAGACTGTGAGTGGTCAGACAAGTAGAATGAGACTGTGAGTGGTCAGACAAGGAGAACCAGGCCGTGGGTGGTCAGACAAGTAGAATGGGACTGCCAGTTCGTCAGGCAAGTAGAATGAGACTGTCAGGTTGTCAGACTAGTAGAAGGACACTGCAAATGGTCAGACAAGTAGAATGAGACTCTCAGTTTGTCAGGCAAGTAGAATGAGAGTGTGAGTGGTCAGACAAGTAGAATAAGACTGTGAGTCGTCAGACAAGTAGAATGAGACTGTAAGTTTGTCAGACAAGTAGAACGAGGTTATGAGTTTTTGCACACGTAGAGTGAACCTGCAAGTAGTCAGACAAGTAGATTGGGACAAGTGGTTATACAAATTGAGCATCAAAAACTTGTATTTTTATTTCTTCAAAAAGTGACAAAGCTTCTTTTCCCATTGAAAATCTCGAATGAAACGTGTCAAAAAGTTTCACAGAATAAGCCGAATAATTCTTCTTTTTCACCGAATTTCGCATGTAACGGTAAAGCCCAGCGACAAAATGGAACCGACAGTGGCTCGTTGGAGGCTGAATTCAATTCCCCGAAGATTTCACGCGATAAAATTACCCGATCGCTCCCGCTCGAACGGGAAGTCCAGATAAAAAGAGGTTATTATGCAAGAACTCGTGTGAGAAACGGCGTTCCATTTATTCGATGACTGAACATTCTTCGCTTTCTTTGCGTACCGCCCTTTTGTGTTTCTTCAACATTTCACACATTCCTTCCTGTTCGTCTGCTTATTCACTGTATTGCATAAGTTTTTTTTCTGCATTACGTGATCTGTTACGAACAATGAAACACAATAGCTGGATCATTTCGACACGTAACAGGGCTCATATTTTCAATTTCTTTGCATTTAAAAATTTTTCAAATAAAAACTTTCAGTTGTTTAACAAAATTAGCACAATTATCTCAGAAAAGGTTAAGATAGAATCTTGTTTACGCGATTACATGTCTTTGCACATATTAAAATTTGACCCCCGTCTGATTGATTCGACCTTTCAGCAACAAGCAAATCTTTGAATAAAATATTGAAATTGCACAAATAAAGGGCACTCCAATCTTCCGGTACTGTTCTTCTTTTATCGAGAAAGAAATACCAATTATCCAAGAGAGATGATTATTCGAAACAGGACACCGTTCGCCTCAACAGCCCATCAATATTAAACAATCCTCCAAGATATTGCATTGAAAACAGCTTTTTTCCCTGCTCTGGCTGCCCTCGCTTAATTGGCGAATCTCCCTGAAAACTTTTTCAATGCATGCAGAATCAGACATCAACTACGGGATATTAAAGAGCGAACAACAGGTGATATCGATTCGCAGACTCGATATAAGTGTGCTAAGCACCAGGATACGACCGGGGCTTACAAATGCTCGAACGTGATCTCTTTTAACCGAGTTCATTAGAACTGCTGACACCGTTTTCACGAACTGGGTCCACGGTATTGGTTAATTACACGTTTGTTCTGATTTAAAAAAAGGTCGAAAGGAAATTCTAATTTGTCTTTTGTAGTTCTGCTATTTATACCAATATTCGACATTTTCTGACAGTTTTGAGCTCTGATTTTTGGGTTAATTTTGAAACCGCGAATCTTGCGATTTATCGAGTCGTTAAAAATTCACCGGTCTTTGTCGGTCATTCGATTATTTTCAACGCGTTTCAGGACACTCATGAATATTCATGGAAAGTATGATTACATTCTCATCGATGCAGTTTCGTCCGTGATCCAGATTCAATAATATCCTTTCCTTTTTTCGTTCAATTTGAAGCCGCCGTTGCGCGGAATACCGGACATAATAAATCTGGCTGGTGATGTCCGCTCGATTGGACCAATTGCGAAAACAGAAGGGAAATCAAGCGTCCGATATTTTGAAAGCTTTTTGTTCCGGGAAATGCATCGATCGATGTTTACATAATTTTTGATTGAATCGAAAACCACCTATGGTGCGTTTTTGCGAAATCCATGGAATTGCAGTGTTTCCGTTCAAAGGAGCTTAAAAGTTTGCATTTCGAGCATTAATGTTAACAACGTTGCAATATTTCAATATTTCAAGTTATATTGCAGGGATTGTATAAGAGTGACCATTAACGCAAAAAAAATGATTACTAGACGAATTGTGCGAAAATTGCGATAAAATTCATGGCGAAAAATTCGACCCGTTATTTCATTCAATTTGAAGAGAATGTAAGTTCCGAAAGTTTGAAAAGTTCATGTGTATATTTGATACGATAATCTTCATTTGCATTTGTATCACCGTTTCAGAAAGAAACGACCTAGATAAAAGTTGGCTCGAAAGAGACGCTTCCTTCTTTGGAAATGGAAATACGTGCCATTTGCAACACGATTACAGTAAATATTCTCTCACACGAGCAATTACTATGACATTCACGACTTCCCACCCGAGGAATCGAGAGAAATCAATTCGCAAAATACGTTTCATTCCGTTTCGAACATTCTTTCCGATGGTCCATGCCCTCGTGTAGCTTCGACGCAGAAAGAAAGAAGCGTATCTTAATATTTAAAAAGCATCTGTCAACTTTCATCTCCAGGAGTACTTTCATTAAAAAAAATTTCATTCGAGCTATCTTGCGCTCTATTTAAAGGCAAGCAACACTTGTCTGACCCATTTCTCATCAGGAATAATGGTATTCGTATAAAACAGGATGTTAATTCTCGTTGTTCGGCCCAGTATGGCTTCGGGGTCGCAGCTATTTTCAGATGCCGCTGTTACATTCACGTACACGTACATTCAAACGAAAATACTGCTAATCACTTTATTCTTTTCCACTGCGAATTCCGGTGCCTCTACATTTTAAACATTTCGTTGGGAAAAGCAGACTGCTCGCAATTGAACAATAAAAATACAAATCGCGGGTTTATTTAACTTTTCATCGCGGGAAAAGTTATAATTCGCAAAGTTCATACGAGCAAGGGGGATATTACACTATTAATAGTGCAGAGTTTGGGTATAAGTACAGTAGGCGTGTCGTTGGTCAGATAACTATAATTGGATTATAAGTGGGCGGAGTTGCATGTGGACAGTATAGGTTGTTAGATCGGTTGTACATTATGGTACGATTGTAGGTGGTCACAGAAGTAGATATGAGTTGTAGGTGGTCAAACAATGTGATAAAAATTGTAGGGAGTCACAGAAAGACGTAAGCATCATGTATGTGATCGGGCAAGTAGATAAGGATGTAGGTAGTCAAACAAGTGGAAGGTGGACGTGTGTCAGCAGACAAGTTGATAAGGACCATAGGTAGTGAGACAAGTTGGAGACCATGGGTGCTCAGAAGAGTAGAAGAAATTCGCTGGTGGTCAGACAAGTAGATAAGGACCATAGACGGTCAGAAATGCATAAGAAATCCATATGTGGTCAGACAAGTAGATAAGGGCTATAGGTAGTCAGACAAGTGGATTGGAACGGTATACCATCAGACAAGTAGATAAGTACCATTGGTAGTCAGACAAGTGGGTGGGAACCGTATATCATCAGACAAGTAGATAAGGACCATTGGTAGTCAAACAAGTAGATGGAGACCATGGGTGATATGAAAAGTGGGAGGCAGTCATAAGTGGTCAGACAAGTAGATACGTTATATGGGTGGTCAGACAAGTAGATACGTCCTATATGAGGTGAGACAAGTAGATATGTCCTATAGGTGGTCAGGCAAGTAGAAACGTCCCATAGATGATCAGACAAGTAGATGCGTCCCATAGGTTGTCAGACAAGTAGATACATAGGTGGTCAGCCCAGTGAAAAAGGCTATAGTGATTAGACAAATAAATACCTGGCCTTCTTAACCTGAAGATCGTGGTGGATCCGACACCAAGTGATCAGGCAATTGCAAACAATTTTTTATTTTTCTCTCTTGTTCACATCTAATTTAGATTTTAATTAATAACTTCTTTTATTGATCCACACTTCTTTGAGTAGTCTTCATTTCATTTATTCGCAAAGCCAGTGGGGAATACAAAGAATACGTCCCACTATTTCATTCATGAAAATAAAAGGGTGTTTCGGACAAAACGTAAAGGACCGTTTGTCAGGAATCATCCTTGTGAAATAGACGAGAGTATTCGAATTCGAATTTCACTTCATCGAACAGCAACTCGAGCCGAACATTCTCTCGAAGAGGAACGTTGGCTCGATTGTTTTCCTCATTCTCGACCAGTGACGGGAATACTTCGTGGCCGGAACACGGTAGATTCACGGAATGAAATAGAGTAGAAACGGGGATAAGTGGGGAGAACTGCGCTCGGCAGTGGAGATAATTTTTCTCTTTTACGTTATTTTTCAAGTGTAATATAGCTTTTCCCCGTTTTGTTTTCACAAATCGTATAATTTTTGCGGTTCAATGAAATAGAAATTACTATTCGGGTGAAAATTCAATTTTTATAAGTGAATACGTCGACCAGCGTCGAATCAATTTGTCCCCGTTTCGCAATCGAACCCGAGATGAATTGAACGATGAAACGTAATTAAGCGTTATGGAGTGGACAACTCGAAAATGTGTTATTAATAAGTAAATGTATCCGCGTATAAAATTCCTCGATGAAAAATTGTGAAGTATTTTTACAAACGGTAGTTGGTTTAATTCCGAGCCAGCAATATATCACTGGAAGTTTCGTAATCCGCGTGAAGGAGCAATTCATTCATTTCCGTCTTCACGTTTTATTAGCGTTTATTAAAACGAATGCAACGCGTGACACGAGCAGACGACACGGTGAATTGAAATTAATTTTCTAGCTGCGAAGTGTAAGTCAAATGGTCAGAGGAGAATCTTTAAGAAAAATTAAAACCTCCTCACTCATCGCATATTTCAGTATCAAATTCTGAATAGAGATCTCAAAGTATATTTTACGAAATATTTTCGAGAATATAGTCCCACGGCACTGAACAATTATTCGCATATTATGTACAAAATTTATTGAATAATCTAATATGCAGTAGTCTACCGCACGTGACTCGACAAACAAACATCTTTATTCACAGTCTTGTCACGTTTGCAAAACCGATACTCGCTAATTTGATTTACCCTTTATCCTGCCAACTAGGAGCAATCCTATTTGTACGTCCTTAGATTGGCTCGTGACCTACTTCCTCGATATTTGGACTGCCTACGTAAAAGTTTGCTCTCAAAAGGTTCTCAAAATGGAAGAACACCTCCATCAATAACAATCATTCCAAATAACCATTCTGATTCTCTTTAAACACATTTTTCCTTTTTATTGTGTCACCGTATCAGGCAATTCCAGATTCCTAATAATAAGGATACATCAATAGATATTTAGCAAAAGATGGTCAGACAAGTAGATTAGACCAGTAGGTTGTCAGACAAGTAGATTGGGCTTGGAGGCTGTCAGACAAGTAGATTGGGCCTGTAGGTTGTCAGACAAGTAGATTGGACTAGTAGGTTGTCAGACAAGTAGATTGAACCACTAGCTTGTCAGACAAGTAGATTGGTCCACTAGGTTGGCAGACAAGTAGATTAGACCACTAGGTTGCCAGACAAGTAGATTAGACGACTAAATAGTCAGACGAGTAAATTAGACGATAAAGTAGTCAGACGCGTAGATCAGACCATTAGGTAGTCATACTAATAGATCAGATCGCTAGGTAGTCAGACAAGTAGATTAGACCTGTAGGTTGGCAAACAATTAGATTGGGCTTGTAGGTTGTCAGAAAAGTAGATTGGACTGATAGGTTGTCAGACTACTAGATTGAACCACTAGCTTGTCAGACAAGTAGATTGATCCACTGGGTTGTCAGACAAGTAGATCAGTCCACTAGGGTGTCAGACAAATAGATTGGCATTTTAAGTAATCAGACAAGTAGTTTGACATTTTAAGCTATGAAACAAGGCTGACATTTTCAGCAGTCGAACAAGTAGATTCATAGTTCAAGTAATCAGATAAGTAGATAGACTTGTACATAGTCAGACAAGTGCATGCAATTGCACCTAATGGACATAGAGCTGTGCTTGCTCTAACAATTAGATCTAAATTGCACCAAGTCAGACAAGTGAATTAAGTCCCTGCACTATCAAACAGTGAATGTGATCAGACTAGTAGATAAGGACTATAGAATCGAGGAGGTTGACAATTCCATTTGGTTAGATAAATTAGATCTAGATGATCAGGCAAGTTGAAGTCGTCAGATCAGTAGATAATTCTAGGTGGTCAGACAAATACGCGAGCCAAGTAGTCAGTTTCATTCCGCTAACAAATCGGATCCACAATGCATGTCTCTAGAATGAAACCGAATTTGGCACGAACCAGGACGCCAATTAATTCCAGCTATAAACCGTCCGTACTTTTACCGTCGCGTGCTAATGTGTCATCGGTTGGACAGGTGCAATTAACGCGGCGAAATCGATACGACGAGTCGTATCGTTGAAATAGTCCGACTTGCCATGACCCAATGAACCGGACTAACTCTTCCTCCGTCACAGGACACGTCCTAATTACATTTAAATTGTTACTTGAGATGCGTTTACGCCTGGCTATGAACATCGATTAATGCAACACTTCGAGGAGACTTACCCTTTCAGAACACGTCGCTTTAATCATTTCGCTACTCAATATACAAGCGTCTCTCAAAATTCCTTTTAATGATCGAATGTCAAATCACGAATGAGGAACAGTATTTTTTAACAATACGAAAATGCGTGAATATAACCTGTTCCGAGAATGCTATCAGATAGCTTCAGAGTAGGTGCACAAAGTTTTCAGGCTCAGTGTAAAAACCCAAACTTCCCTAACAAAGTTTGACATAATATCTTACCCTAATCATCCCCTGTCGACTCAACAGCCGTCAGTCCTCTTATAGTCCATTCCAACTTAATTTATCACAAGCACGCTTGACGAAGTCCAACTTGGACACTACTTAATGACGTGGAAACTCATTACACACGTGATAACGCACGAACACTGATGTATGCGGACTTCGTATTGTCCCCGGTATCTGGTCAGCGGCCGTTGTAATAACCGAGGTTGATTGAACAACACAGAATCAACGTTGATTAAATATTTGACCCGGGCCGGCAACGTGGCGTCGCTAAATCATTGAGTCCAGCTTCTATCAGCACATTTCATCGCAGAACCGTCACTGCTGTCGATGGACCATGGATAGGTGAACAGATAACCAGTGAAACCGGCTTGGTGAATTAAATCGACCGGTATGTTGTCTCTGACAGACTGCACTTCGATTGTCCATCATGTTTCCTGACATCCTTGAGCTAGGTAACTTCAACAGGTGCCATAGGATGAGCATTAGCCGTCACTCTGATCAGAGAATGACATGAACAGTTTTGACTGCATTGGGACCTTTGAGGTGCATGTTGGCTGGGATATTGATTGGCAATTTACAATGCGTCGAAATTTCGAAGCGTACTAGTTGCGATGAAATTGTAGTGTTATGAAAATTACGAAGAGTCGAAGTTCCGGGGCGTTAGAGTTGCTGTGCGTTGGAATTTTAGTATGGCACAGATATAGCGTGTTAGAGTTATGTCGTGTCGAAGTTTCAGCGCGTCAAATTTACGGCGCGTCGAATCTGCGGTGCGTCGAATTTACGGCGCGTCGAAGTTGCAGCGCGTTGAATCTGCGGTGCGTCGAATTTACGACGCGTTGAATTTGCGGCGCGACGAAGTTGCGAAGGGTTGAATTTGTGGTGCGTCGAATTTACGGCGTGTCAAAATTGTACCGCGTTAAATCTACAGCGCGTCGAATTTACGGCGCATCGAAATTGCAACGCGTCGAATTTACGGAGCATCGAATCTACGGCGGATCGAAATTTGCAGTGGATCAAATCTATGGCGCGTCAAGTTTACACCGCGTCGAATCTACGACACGTCGAATTTATGACGCGTCAAAACTGCAACGAGTCGAAATTTGGAACGCGTCGAATCTGCAGCGCGTCGAATTCTCGGTCCGTCAAAATTGCAACGAGCCGAAATTTGCAACGCGTCGAATCTGCAGCGCGTCGAATCCTCGGTCCGTCAAATTTGCGGTGCGTCGAATCTGCGGTCCGTCAAATTTGCGGTGCGTCGAATCTGCGGTACGTCAAATTTGCGGTGCGTCAAATTTGCGGTGCGTCAAATTTACAACGTGCGAAGATAGAAGAGTGAAATATTTATGGATTAAGAAGGTTAATTCCAAAATTGAACATTAAATTGTGAGTGGGCGACCGACATCTTGTAGTATGATCTTGATGATCAGGACAGATAGCTGAGCAGATCCTGAAGATTAAGCTGCGGTACATCCTTAATAGAAGGCTTAATTCAAGGTACAAGCTTACAATTATAAGGTCCTATGCAAAAGTGGGCGTTGCTGTGATCATGCATGATAAAACCCTAGGGAAACTCAGACTAAGCGGGGCTACCTGGTTTATGTCACGTATTCTACGCGAATTCTTTTGTCGGAATGATGCAGCGACTGTAAAAACGGATTTGAATAGAATGAAAGCATCGTTCTCGTTTCTTCACATTAAACATAACAGTGTCAAACCATACAGAAATTATTAACAAAATGGTAAAATAAGTATGTTACAAATATTCTTTTTCAAGTACATTACTATTTCACTGTTTCACAATGCTGTAGACAATGTTAACCCATTAAAATTTTAACGCTGAAATAATTAAAAATAATGAATGTACTAAAGAGTAGAATGGTGCTGAACATCTACCGAGCACCTGAATTGACATCCGAGGGACGTAAGCCGATCAGAAGCTTAAGCTAAGTGATTATATGCACATCGAAGGATCGAACTCTTCGAAGAGCTTAAATTTAATCTTAATACACAGGAAGTATTAATATTTCACACATTCATTTCCTGAATTATTTTTTAAGGTCAGAGGTTTCAATGGTAGTCGAAACTTTATTTTAAGGATATTTCAATCTACGTTTACGTACCTTAAGGTCTAGGGTCAAACACTTTTCTTTCACTGAAACACTCCATTAGACTCTGCCGTATAAATGCCACAAGCTCCCATTGGCGTAAATTTGGACAGCGGCAATAAAAGCAGGATCAGTGGTCGTTCTGCAAACAACACCTTCAGCAGTCGTTAACCAAGAGTAAATTTTCTCACGGGAAAACGTCTGTTTTTTTCTCTTTGTGGCTAGAATATTCAAGACATTCAGTTTTTTGTTAGAAGCAACAGATAGAACGTTTCTGAGCCTCGAAAGAGAAATTGAATACGATCTTTAAGTATTTCAAATTGGTAATTCTAAATTATGTGAGAGGATTGTACTTGGCAACTCCATTGATCTTGAAGTCCTTATAGAACCGGTGGTTCGACTAACTCTGTGGGTCTCCATAGTTACAATGGTTCTGGTGATTATGGATTCAACATTTTGAATGGTTCGGAATAATTTTGTCGGTCCTGGCAAGCTTCGATATCTTAACTGGCTGGGAAGTGGTTACACAGTGAAAAGGTTTTCTTCAAAGGACAGCTTCAAAGGATTTAATACCATTCCGATTTTAAGTTCATAAAAGGTTTTTGAAAGTAAAATATTTTTCTGGAGAATATTCGTCTGGATCAGTCGCGTAATCGAAAATAAATCGTTGCAACAAAATGGACCTTAGGGGATAGTGTAGGACTTTGCAATTTCAGTTTGTGCTTCCATTTTTTTTCTTGTCTTATATTGTTACTTAAAGTCATAGGAACAGTTTTCCTTAATGGACATTTGTAAAAGTACATACAGTGGTCGACTCAAAGTAAAAGAAGCTCCTTAGGAAACCTAGTTCCCATAGTCCCTAGAGTCTCAACAGTTCCAGACCCCTAGATTCCCCATATATCCATAGTTTCAGTCTCCAGTGCCAAGTTCGCTAGGACCTCCACAGTCCACAGTCCCTTGGATCCCCAGGTCCCACATCCCCACGTTCTCTACAGTTCCTGAATTCCCTAGATTCTCACAGTCCTCGGAATCGCCATATTTCCTAGCTTCCCAGAATCCCTACGTTCCCTTGGATCATCACAGTCTCTACTGTAGACGAGCCAGGAGTTAGCGCGTAGGTCGAGCCAGAGTAAAAGAAGCCACTCGCTCCACCTATCCACCGTGAACACTTCCAGTTACATTTCGGCAAATAAGAATAATGACAATAACTGCTGAACGCAATTCGCTATCTCTCTCGAGACGTTTGCCGACTTTGGCCTAATTGGTGTGCGAACCAATATACCGAAAGTGGCGTCCATTTTTCTATTCTGAGTAATAGTAGCTCTCAACACCTGAGTCACCAACTGGTGGGTTGCCATCGGTACATCTTTTAAGAAAACACTATGTTACCGTCTACCAATCCAAGATCTTTAAAGACCCCATAGAAACGTAACAAGTGTACTGAAATTTCGAAGTTGTAACAGGGAAGCCTCTTGAGAATAAAAGTTTAGGATTGTCCCTACGGAGGAACTACGGTATAAGACATTTATGTCTATAGTTTAGTTGAATAAGCTATTGAAGTAAGTACAACGTGTCCCAGATCCAAATATGAACGCAAAAGCATAAGAAAAGCGCGAGAGCTGCAGTTACCAGCCATTATGAGATCTCGAGGGTGGTTCTCGTTACTAATAAGGGTAAGACTGGAATCACGTCGAGACGGGAAAAGAAGCATTTGTTCGATTTGTCGAATAGGTTGACTGGTGTGTCTGCAATGCAGTTACGGCTTCGTATCGACCTGTTATACGGCAGTCATCAACCTGCCAGCAGGTAAACGTGTACACACAGGTGTATTGTGAACGCTTGGCTAAGAATTGATCGCGTGGAACGCGTCTCGTGTCGCACGAAATTTTATCCGGGATCGTCTCCTGTTACTGGCAAACCGATGCAAATTGCTTGTCAAACGAATGATTCTATTCGGAACACCGATCTTTTGTTAACTTTAGATCCATAGCGTTCGCTTACTGCTGACTTATTTTTAGACTCGAAATGCAACGCGTTGAGAATGCGGCGCATCGAATTCGAAGCACGTTGAATATGCGGCGCGTCAAAGTCAGAATGTGTCGAAACAGCAACGCGTCGAAATTGCAATGCGTTGAAATTGAAACGTGTCGAAATTAGGATTCGTCAAAATTGCAACGCGTCAAAATTACGGCGCGTCGAATCTGCAGTGCGTCGAAATTACGGTGCGTCGAAATTGCGGTGCGTCGAAATTGCGGTGCGTCGAAATTGCAATGCGTCGAAATCACTGCGCGTTGAAATTACAACGCGTCGAAATCACGGCACGTAAAATTGCAACGCGTCGAAATTACGGCGCGTTAAAACTGCAACGCGTCGAAATTACGGTGCGTCAAAACTGCAACGCGTCGAAATCACGGCGCGTTAAAATTGCAACGCGTCGAAATTACGGCGCGCCGAAATGGCAGTGCGTTGAAATTGCAGCGCGTCGAAATCACGGCGCGTCGAAATCACGGTGCGTCGAAATCACGGCGCGTCGAAATTGCAATGCGTTGAAATTGCAGTGCGTCGAAATTGCAACGCGTTGAAATTGCAGCGCATCGCGTCTGCGGTGCGTTGAAATTGCAGCGCGTCGAAATTGCAACGTGTCGAATGACTTATTCTACTAATAAATTTTGGAAGTCTTGGGCAGAGAATTTTTATGAACGCTTTTATGTTAATTAGTTTTCCCATAATATATGAGTACACTTAAGTGGAACATAAAATTCTTTAAGTGAAGGGTAAATCAAGGGAAAACACCCATCAGTATATTTCAGTCTTGCATAAGAATGGACCTTATAAATTTCATAAGAAACCCCAGAAAAATTCTAAGATGCTACGAAAAATTTAGAAATAACTTAATTACTAATTTGGACAAATACCGCGAGCGGCATGCTACTCCATCTATTACTTTTTAACTAAAAGAAGTTGCATCCGTACGTACATTCGTATCGGATCAGATTAGGTGTGAAATGTAACAAGATGAAGCATATCTATACAGTAGTTAATATTGTCGATGACAGTAATATTCAATAAAACGTCAGGAGAATATTGCAGCTGATAGCAATATTCTGAAGTTGAATATTAATCTCTTCTGATCCATTTATTACGGACGTTCGATTACCACGTTAATTACCGCAGTGAAAACGGACATTTGTAGTAAGCCACATTAAAACACCATTTATTAATGATTTCGGTAATTACTCAATTCGAGACAATTGGTCATCCCATGAGAGTCAACGTGTTAAATTTATAAACTGATTTTATTTATTTCGGCTGATTCATATTAAAATAAGTTCTTCATATATAATTTTTAACGAAATAATCGTGTATAGAACAAATATGAAATATTTCTGTCGAAAATTTGTTATTTGAAGATGTAGTCGTTATCATTAATTCCTTAAATTGTATGTAGATTACAGGAAGATTAAATTACAGCAATGAATTGTTAATTGAAACGTGATTGTAACATAACTGATATTCCCAAAGTTGTGATTAAAATTCCGCATTGCAACAGAATTTCCTGCACAATTATTCGAGCGAATTTCAACGAGTTCGCATTACGGAAAACCTCGTTGTTCTCACCATCGTTAACGTTAACAAACCCCGTGTTCGACTATTAATTGCCACTAATTGATGAACCAACGAAATTAGAAGCGGCTGAGAAATTCATATGTCGAGATTTCTTGTTATCCATCGAAACCAAGAGGCCAATTTAGCCACCCGAGGGTGCAATCGATCAACATTGACAGAAAAAAAAAGAAAAAGAATTACACGGCTTAACATCCATTCACTTGTCGCTTTTTCCCGCTATTCTTCCCTCGAATTCTCGTCGGAACGCGGGTCACGTTTGGATTTTTTCATTTCGAGAAAGCCAGCAGTCTTCGAAGAATATTAACGCGCAAGCTTCCCTTGAAGTGGAGAGAGAACTTCATTAAGGCGATAGCATTTGCAGTAACTTAGTGTTACATGCAAATTACATCGTAATCATTGCAAATGTAAATTTTGTAAATTACATTAAATCGTGCATTCTACTGCTTCATATTTATAAACTTATTTCATAAAAAAATGTAAGAAATGACAGAAGAATCCTGTGAGAAAATTGATGCATTATTTATAAAATTATTTTAATAATATAAATTTGCAGGAATTGAAAAATACGAAAGTTTGCTCCACTAAAATTTTCATAGAATTCAGATCACAATTCTATAGAATGTCCAGAAATTTTCAGGGTACAACAGATTCGGTAATGTAGAACTCTGCTTTATCTACCGTAGATAATGTGTTGATACATATGGTAAAGAAGAGTTACCATCAGTCGGGTTCTTATCGACTAAAAACACCTATATTATCGACGCACGGAAAAGAAATTTTTAGGTAACATTTTCTTTTTCTCGTTTCAGGTAAGTCATGTCACTGATATACCAATCGGGGTCGACTTATTTCACACATAAGGTAAGTTTGCATGTTAAATTATTTAACCATTACAAATTTTTGACTGCGTTTGAAATTATGCTTTCAATTAATTGTGTAGCAAAGTAGTTCTGGCAGTGAACGTATACTTTGCTATAGGAAAATTGCTGAACTAGAATAATTTGCGTGGAGCAGATGCTGCTTTAAAGTATGCATTTAATGAAATGCAATTATAAGGGGAACTTGAATTGAAATTGGAGTCTGTAACAGACAAGGTGTAGAACAGAGGTATCTTTTTAGGAAACATATCAAATATGAATTACCGACATCTCATATTTATCAGAGGTTTCATTATGATTCAGTGCGAAGAATCTTTTCTTTTTTTATTAATAAATGCTCTAGTCTATTTCTTCAAAGACTTGATGAGTGAAATGAACTAAGGAATTATATATGCTTGCTTAATGCATGGTTCATGAAAGTTTCTGGATGCATTAAACGAGCATATATTCTATACTTACCTCAACCACAGACAAGTTTATCAAATATTTGTAGGATTATTGTGAATACAATAATTCTTGATTATTTGTGAATACAATAATTCTTGAGTACTTGTGATTACAATAATTCTTGATAATTTGTGAATACAAGTGTCCACTCATTTCCACAAAATCAATTTGTTGGAAAATAAGTGAAATTTCACTTGTAGATTCGTAGCTATTAGCTCGATATCGCTTTCTAAAGACTCTCTTTCGAAAAATCTTTAGTAAACAATATCGATTACCAGGTCACACCACGTGGAGGTTGCTACGACAGTGACCCACCCTATCTCCAAATCCCAACCACCCTCCAATTGCAACAACCTCATTTATCGGAAGGATAAATGAGTATCAACTCTACCTAGCCCGTAGGCATATACAAATTCTTTACTATAGTAGCAAAGAACTTGTATCGCACGCATACAAACTTACATATGAACTTAATACTAATTTCGTGGGATCCCACATACACACTCTGTTCTAAAATTGCACTCGTATTATGTAAAACGAAACGCTAAACGGGAGAGAAAGAAAGGAAGAGAAGAACTAATACTATGATCTAACGCGTAAAAAGTTCGCGAATTTGAGTGCAATTTAAAACAGCAATCGCACACGCTTAACATACTTATTCTAAACGCCGCACGCGTACCTCTTATTCTAAGATTGCACTCGAATGATCTATGACGAAGTAAAAAAGCAAAGGGGAAGGGAAGAAAGTTAGAAGAACTTTCTACTAGAATGAAAGAAAGTTAGAAGAACTTTCTACTAGAAGGAAAGAAAGTTAGAAGAACTTTCTGCTAAAAAAATGGATCAGCATTTTCCGCCAAGTGGACCTCGCCCTCATGGGTCAAAGGGTAGTCGAATAGTGGCTTACGTGAACCACGAGACCGAATTGAACCGAAAATACTGGTAAGAACGAGTGACACATCCGCGAAGGGTTTCCCATTTCTCCCCGCTCCCGTTGAAAGGGAGTCTGACAGCAGAGAGGATACCCACGCCGTGAGGCGGCAAATCGAGATGGACCATCAATCAAAATGCCTCGCAGAGATGTGTCCCTGGCGCTACACCAGCACTTGCAGCTCAAAACTGCCGCGTGTTCACAGCACTACCAACCCCCAATGATCCACTTGGGTCTGGACCAATTGACGAAAAATAGCTGGGTATACTATAATCTAACGCGTAAAAAATTCAGGAATTGTGAAAATGAGTGCAAGTTAGAATTAGAGGCACTTACAGGGACCCACCCGCCCTCCCACGAGATTACAATTAACTTAAAACTAACGCACGCATCCCTCGATGATTTTTTGATGATTTCTTGATGATTCTTCGATGATGTCTTCAAGTTTCGTATATACGCATTTCATACACCCACTCATCCATACTACAATATTACAGAAGCTTACGCAACTTAAAATTAACTTAAAATTAGCGCATCCATCGGTGAAATCTTTCTGTGATAGTCCTCGATGATTACCTATGTTGTAACAATAAAAAACAATATGCGAAAGGAGAAAATAGATGCAAAATTAAGAAATGTGAAATATTGAATTACTTATTTAAAATTTAGATCTGAAACATGCAAATGTAATTAAGACACGTATGAATAATTCAATAGCTTACTTAAAATAAAAAGCTGAAACATACAAATGAATTAAGGCAAATATGCACAATTTAATTACTTACTTAAAATAAAAATCTGAAACATACAAATGAAATTAAGACAAACATGAATCTTTGATTACTTACTTAAAATAAACATCTGAAACATACAAATGCAATTAAGACAAATATGAATCTTTTATTACTTACTTAAAATAAAAATCTGAAACATACAAATGAAATTAAGTCAAATATGAATCTTTGATTACTTACTTAAAATAAAAATCTGAAACATACAAATGAAATTAAGTCAAATATGAATCTTTGATTACTTACTTAAAATAAAAATCTGAAATATACAAATGCAATTAAGACAAATATGAATCTTTGATTACTTACTTAAAATAAAAATCTGAAACATACAAATGAAATTAAGGGAAATATGAATCTTGAATTACTTACTTAAAATAAAAATCTGAAACATACAAATGCAATTAAGACAAATATGAATCTTTCATTACTTACTTAAAATAGAAATCTGAAACATACAAATAAAATTAAGTCAAATATGAATCTTTGATTACTTACTTAAAATAAAAATCTGAAACATACAAATGCAATTAAGTCAAATATGAATCTTTTATTACTTACTTAAAATAAAAATCTGAAACATACAAATAAAATTAAGGGAAATATGAATCTTGAATTACTTACTTAAAATAAAAATCTGAAACATACAAATGCAATTAAGGCAAATATGAATCGTGTATTACTTACTTAAAATAAAAATCTGAAACATACAAATGTAATTAAGATAAATATGAATCACTTAATTACTTACTTGAAATAAAAAGCTGAAATATAGAAATGTAATTAAGACAAATATGAATTATTTAATTACTTACTTAAATCAAAATCTGAAACATACAAATGTAATTAAGACAAATATGTACAATTTAATTACTTACTTGAAATGAAAATCTGAAACATACAAATGTAATTAAGACAGAAAATTGAAGTACAAAGAATGAAATCTTTCTCCATTCGAAACAAAACTCTTCAAAAATCGAAATCGAGCTTGAAAACCTCAAAATACGAAATAAAATGATGAGGTCTGAAACCTCAAACCCAAAATAAAATCCTGAAGACTGTAAAAATCTCAAAACCGAAATAAAATTACGAGATCCAAAAGCTCCGCAACTGGAAATGAAATTCACACGAGAAATGAAAGTACATCGCGCATTAAAAGCCAATCAATTAATAAAATAATACAGAAGTAGAAATAAAAGAGCGAAGGGAAAACTGCGAATCTAGAAACAAAAACTTTTAGAGTTTTAAAAATTCTATGATCCCACGATGAGAAGAATAGATCCTACATACTGTATCCTGTATCCTGTACTCACATTTCATTCACACACTCACTCATACTGCAATACATTATTCTAAAAACCCTACATGTACCTTTTGTTCTAAAATTGCACTCGTATAATCTATAACTTTGTAAAATACAAAAGAAGGGGATAAGAAAGTTGGAAGAACTTTCTTTTAAGTTTGGTGCAATTGACAATAAAAATGACAGGCTATTACTACAATCTAATGTGTAAGAAGTTAAAAAATTGTCGCAAAGAAGAGTGCAAGTTAGAACAAAAGGCACTTACAATTTGCGCAAGCTTTTCGCCATGTGACGAAAAACTTGCGCCCGAGCCCACCCTTCCTCCCACAAGCTCGGAATAATACACGAAACATAACTTACCAAAAATCAAATCCTGAAACATATAAAATCTTATTAACATAGGAAGTTGTAGGAGGAGTGAAATTTTACTTTATTTGAAATACAATTTTTGAAACATAGAAAACGCAATGAAAATTGCGGATTTGAGAAGAGAGAACAACATGATAACTTACCAAAAATCAAACTCTGAAACATACAAAATTTTATTAACATAGAAATTTGTGGGAGGAGTGAAATTTTATTTTATTTGGTACAAAACTTTTGAAACATAGAAAACGCAATGAAAATTGCGGATTTGAGAAGAGAGAACAGCATGATAACTTACCAAAGAACAAACACTGAAACATACAAAAATTTATTAACATAGAAATTTAAGAAAAGAGAACATAACTTGCCAGAAAACAAACTCTGAAACATACAAAACTTTATTAACACAGAAAATTATGCAAAGGGGAGTGAAATATTACTTCACTCCACACAAAACTTTTATAAAATAGAAAATGCAATAAAAAAAATCCTGAAAATTCAAAATAAAATCGCGAATCGATCGTGTGCTCAAATTCGAGCAAAACGCGTTCGACGATACTTTTCGTACCGTAAAAATAAAACACATAAAATACAAAAAAATAATAGCGAGCATAGTGACAAAATGACTCTCCATCCTAAGATGGACAGCCATTAATAGTTCCCCTCTTCTTTGGCAAATTTTGCCGGGGCTCTTCGGCATATAGCCACTTCTCTCTTCGGCACAGCCTCACAAAAATCACTCGCGAAATTTTACGGTAACTCGGATATTCTTTGCTTTCAATTTTACTATTGATCTCAACAAATAGATAGCAGCCTCTTTTATAAAAAGAAACCACTATCCATTTGTTTCAGCAACGAAATCAAAATTTTATATATCATAAAAATTACTAAGAAAAAGAATTCTCAACATTATACGACCAGCGATTCTTAGAATGCGCTGTCCGTAAAAGAATATCCGAGCAGAATATTTAAAGCACTTCACTTCACTTCACTGTATACTTCATTTTTGCAATCGGGTCTAGAACCACGACTGCGACTTACAAACTAAAAGGCCTGGCCTTACGAACAATCGAGTTCAAGAGAATATTAAATAGAATAAATTCATATTTAGATTTTCTCTTCTCGATTTTTCGTTAACCCCCCAGATGCAAGCATCTCACGTGTGTTTTACGGAGGACAGAGAAACATGAAAGCTTGCTCTGGCCCTACCTACTTAAAACTAACTCAATCACACCAGAAGTAAGCTACCTGCCTGCCTATCGCTATATTTAAAAAATTGCAAAGTCCATTCTCACAAAAACACACTCCACGGTTCTCACACACGCCACCCGGGTGCAAAAAAGCCTACTCCTAGGGAGTACGTCCCGGGACGTCTCCGACACCCGAGTTCAATACAACATTCACACTCTAAGTTCATACCTTTTTGCTGAAATCGATCGACAATCGACAGTGAATAAACATTTACATATTTCATTTTCTAATTCTTTCGAATATTCAATGTAATATGTGCATGTTTGAACTCTATTTTTATAAATTTCTAATTCGATCTTAATGCATCTTGAAATTTTGAAAATTGTTTCTATAATAAATTAATATGGTTTGTGATCGACACAAGGTCCACGACCTAACCACACACACACGTGTAACTTGTGTCGATAATTCACTGTCAAATTGTCGATCGCCGAAATATCTTAAAACTAAACCGTGTCCACCTGCCCTAACTCATGCGAGTAGCATCTAAGCACGCGTATGAGTATAGAGCATAAAAATGAACACGGCCAAACATATTTTCACCTACCAGTTTTCTTCATGTGTGCTGAAAATCCTGAGCTAAGAAACATGATTAGTAACATGCTAATAAAGTGTCTTCCGAAAAATATTTACTTTAAAGTTTCAAAGAAGAAAATGGAAGAACACTTTGCAAAAATCTAAGTATCGATTGTTTCATTTTCAACAGATTTTTGATATCAAAGTAAATTCACTAAATGACTCAAACATTCATAATTAACTTTGATATCGAAATCTGTTCTCCGCGAAACTTTCTTGTACATATGTATTTGAAAATATTGAATAAATTGAATATTTTAATAAATTAAATTGAAATGAATTGAACTACTATGAAATCGGAGGGTCATCCGACTTCTATGTAGTTTTAAATTTGATCGATAAAATTGAAAAAATGTACAAGAAAACCCTGACCTGATCTAATAAATGAAATAAACAGTTTGTACGAATTTTGCACGATCGTACAGTCGTGGTCACTATGCTCGCTCAAAAATAGAAAAATACAACCAGTTCCCGTGTCGCTTCGGACCATTCGTCCTACGACATGATGGGAACCGGAGGAAACGTAAAGCATGCGACTCACCGATCGCTGACTTGCATCACTGCGATCGTTTTACCGGCATCTGAGAGACAGCACATCTTAGAGATTGGCTGCTTGATTGGCTGCGTCAGATTTGGATGTGGCGGTTTGTCAGTTGACCTTCTGTAATCATAAACGGATCACAACGGTTAATTAACTGTGTTTATCGATTCATTTTATTTAACATACAAGTTCGACATATTTACTCGTGCAAACATTTAATAAGCTTTTTTGATTTTGACGTGTACAAACATATAGACATGCAATAACTACATTACGGAATTCGGTTATAAATTTGCAAACGTTTATCAATGTGTCACACCGTGAAATATTGTAAAACATTTGAAAATGTCAGAATTTGGGTAATTACTTTGTAGAACTTGTTAGAACGTTTGCAAAAATATACCGGAACACATAGGTAACTACACCGTAAAACACATTAAAACACCAGTAATAGTTTATTAAAATATTTAAATAACCATTACATAAAGTACACTAAAGCACCAGTGACACTTTGTCAAAACACTTAAGTAACCGTTCCATAAATTACACTAAAGCACCAGTAACAGTATGTCAAAACACTTAAGTAACCGTTGCATAAATTACACTAAAGCACCAGTAACACTTTGTCAAAACACTTAAATAACCGTTCCATAAATTACAGTAAAACACCAGTAACACTTTGTCAAAACACTTGAATAACCGTTCCATAAAGTGCACTAAAACACCAGTAACAGTATATCAATACACTTAAGTAACCGTTGCATAAAGTACACTAAAGCACCAGTAACACTTTGTCAAAACACTTAAATAACCGTTCCATAAAGTACACTAAAACACCAGTAACACTTTCTCAAAACACTTAAATAACCACTCTACAAAATACACTAAATCACTAAAAAATTAATAAAACACTTAAATAACCGCACTATAAAACGCACTAGTATATCCGTATACACATGCACAATCACTTAAGGAAACACACTGGTAAAGTCACTGACACTTGTAGAACCGCACCATAAAATTTATTAATACACTCCCATATTTGTTAAAAAATATTTAATAAATCACACTAAACACTTGTACTAATACACTAGGTAACACATAGATGAGCACACAATCGATTAATCGAAGCGTTGACTCGTACCGGTGAGTGATCCAGAAGTTGATCCGACCTCCTTGACAGCTGCGATAAAACTGATTGCGTTCTGACCTCTTCAAGTGCAAACTGATAGGTGATTCGTTCACGTATATCGCCTGGCCCAATCAGGTGCCATATATCGCAGCCTATCAGGTGGCGATCTTGATTCTAAACTGTAATTGTTCTATTACAGTTAATTTTGTTATGATTTTGTTTTTTTATTGTTGTTTATGAACTAATTTAGTCTCGTAACTGAATTTATTTGAAACATAATTGTTTTTAATGGTTTGTTTCCGTGGATTCTTATGAAATTATTGTGGATTATGTTATAATTTATTTACTTGCGATTATTAATTTTTTGGTTATTTATTAATGTTATTTATTGATTAATTAGTTGGTGTAATTATGCAAATTTATTGTTTGTGTAACTTTCTCGTGGGTATATATTAAATAGTGATTGTTATTAATTGCATTGCAGTTTATTTTGTATTAATTTTTAATTTTTCGATTATTTATTAATCAATTAATTCTTGTAATTATTGAATTTTGGAATATTTACAACTTTCTCGTTGGAATATGTTATAAAATAATTTTTACTAATTGTATTACAATTTATTTTTTATTCATTATTAATCTTTTGGTTACTTATTAATTATTTAATTGTTATAACTATTCAAATTCGTCATTTTTATATCTTTTTCGTGTGAATATATATAATAATTGTTACTTATTACACTACAATACATTTTTTACTAGTTATTAATTAAACAATTATTTTTTAACTGAATCATTGTTAAATCTATTAAAATTCATTGATTCTATAATTTCCAAATGTTCATATACACAATATTTTTATAATTATTATAATTTATCTTCAATTCGCTACACTTTCTAATTATACAGTTATAACTAATTTATTGCTATTCATTATCGATATCACACTTTGTTATAAACGACATAAATATTCATCGATTTCGGAATTAATTTTCATTATACCATTCCTTAATTAGTTATCATTATTACATGTACCAATACAAACATTTTATTATTATTATCCTTACTTTTTAAAAATAGCAAAAATTGCAATTCAAATAACAAACGTCTATAAACATTTCTAATTCCAGTGTCTCAACTTTCAATCGGTATTCTAGAACGTGACATGACCTATTTTACGCATCATTTGTGCCTAAAATTATTAATAATAAAACTCTATTTATAAAATACGTAAAAATATTGCATAAGTAGCTACACATTGTTTATGCCAAAAATTATTAATAATAAATGTGAATTTCTAGAATATACAAAAATGTTACATGAGTACCCTATTCTACGTCCGTGCCCAAAATTAATAATAATAAATGTCTATTCCTAAAATACCAGTGAATATAATAAATTTCACCATATTAAATAACTTTCCCCATAACATGCTATACGATCGCTAAATTGCAGCTTCGAGTTTCAACGACAGATGGCACTGAACGTCTCATCTTGACCATCTGAAATACGGTTGAGGAACTTTACAACAGATGATGTCACGATCACTAAAAACTGTGATTTACATAGGACACTAAGCGTTCTGCCCCAACTAAATCTATCATAAACTTTTTAGTTTCTCGAGGTACTCTTAGTTGTTTCTCAAGTTCTTTCTATAATTGAGTTCGCGTTTTATCCAATAAATCCTGGAAATCGCTCTCTGCCAACTTCTCGGGTTGTCCAGGACAAAGTTTTCTCCTCGAATTTTCTGGAACTTCGTGTACCGCGACATTTTTCCCCGATGCTAAAAACTGTATGCGGCTGTTTCCGACGTTCCTTAAAAATTTTCAACATAAAACGTAATGTTCCATGCGTTCTTGCAACCATTTTGATCCTCGAGACAATCTTCTTTGAACATTAACGGTGTCTCCAGATGACGATAGGATGCATATTACAGTGAGAGGACCTCGGTACAAGTACTTGCCGAGTGTATTTCTGGTAAACTCGATTCGATGTCCGATCATGTTCACCTGGATCCATTTACAAATTTGTCACATCGTCGATGCAGTTTGTAACGTAATATTAATTTAGTACAAAGGAAGCGAGGTCGCGGAATATTACAGCGAGGACCTCGATACAAGTTTTTAGCGATACCTGTTTTTCGTACCTTTGTAGTTTCAAATCAATTTACCCGTAGCAAGACCCAAGGTGTCATTACATTCTAGCGAGTATTTATTGTTAGTCTGAACCCTTAACCTTAGCATAGAGTCTTTTGTTTGCAGTTTTCTATTCGTGTCGAGGTATGCGTTTTATTACTTGCTCACTTTGGGGAAAGGACCCACTTCATACGTCGCTCATTTCCATCTCACCCGAATTTTAGCTAAACCAATAGAAAAGAAACTGCTTTCCTTCGGCAATGTCACAAAAATTGTACGCACCGAGCCTTTGTGAAACGTAAAAATTCTTCGAGGATACTCGAACAGTCATCACATGGCAGAATAAACTGGTCGTTCGAAGTCAAATTCGTTTCTTAGAGTCCACTTGTTAATCCTGAGGATTCCTTGCGTCACTCCTGACGCACGTGTAAACAATATGGCGGACAAACATGTCGCGAATTCAGATGCAAGTAGATATGAAGAACGCATTATCTTGTGCACAGGAGGAAGTCTTAGGATAATAGTTGGACACAGGATAATTCTAGGTGAAGTCTAGGGAAACCCTAGAAGTCTAAGAAAGCCTAATTTTGATATATAGTAAAAGAAATCTGTTAATCTACAATAAGAGTATTTGAGTACATATCGAGTACAACTTGAGTACATTAAATAAGAGTATGTTCTAGTAATAGTAATTGCTTCCGTTAACGTCTAGTGAGAAACTAAAAGGCACTAAAGCGCTACAATTTATATTTCACGCCTGATGAAGAGAAAAAGATCTTTAAACTGTATCGGTAATTGAATACTTTTGATTAAGGACGGCTAATCGCGCTATCGTGATATTAGTACAGTTAAATCTCTCGAGAGGAATCCCTAGGGATAGTTTCAACGTTAATCCCGGCTTATCTTCCGGTTGGAAGAATCGAATGATGGGAAAAGAGCATCGTCGATATCATCGGCTAATATCGTTCCCGGTATCAACTTCTCTGCTACTTTTTTTTATTTCCGTGATCGAATCGACTTTTATAGCGATCCCTGGACAATTATTTCACTGATAAACCGTTTAGGGAATCTCTTTGTAACCACGAGAGATTAATTTTTACGTTGAAAATGCGATTGTTTCGTAAAATAATTTCGAACCTGAAGCTCGATGATATTTCGTTAAAATTGAATAATCAAATTGGATATTTTGTTGTATTTTTTTTAGTATTTTATTGCGTACGATTGATAGCTTCCTGGATCTCGAGTGATTCTCGTGCTTGGCGCGCATCGAGCCGGAAAGTTGAACAATTTCTCTAATTGCACGTGCATTTCCAGCTTCTTCTGATAATTGGACGAAATCCGTTCCTCCATTCAAGTAACAAGCTCGACGTCGATACCTAAGTTCGCTCCGTTGTTGTTGGCGCGACGACTCTGAACAACAATCCCCTTGCAAATATCTAGCTGTTGCTAGAATCGGTTCAATTATCGCGGAACATCACGACTTCATCTCGGGAATAAATTTTAACCGATATGGAAACGGTTTATTAAACTCGAACAGGTGATTATTGTATGGAGTGCACTAAACACTGCAAATTTCCCTAGAGAAAATAGCGATGGAAGAATTGTTCTGTGTAACGTTAGAAAATTGTCACATATATCTCACCTTTATGAGTACTAGGTCCTCTAGTAACATTAGATAACTTCTATGGAGACCTAGGGATATTAGGAATCCAACACATATGGGCAATTCTCGGAATATTGGAAACTGAAGGGATTTGAGGGATTGAAGAAATTCTAGAAAGCGGAGGAACCTCAGAAGTTCCAGGGACTTTAGGAATATGGGGAATCTAGAAATTCTAGGAACCCTCGAAAGTTTAGGGGTGCTAGATCTGAGGGATTCTACGGATTCTAGGAATCCTAGAGATCCTAGGAATTTTGGGGATGTTAAGGATCTTAAGAATCCTAGAGGTCCTAGGGATCTTGGGGATGTTAAGGATCTTAGGAATTCTAGAGATCCTAGGGACCTTGGAGATGTTGAGGATTCTAGGAATCCTAGAGATCCTAGGGATCTTGGGGATATTAAGGATCTTAAGAATCCTAGAGATCCTAGGGATTTTGGGGGATATTAAAGATCTTAGGAATCCTAGAGATCCTAGGGATCTTGTGGATATTAAGGATCTTAGGAATCCTAGGGATCCTAGGGATCTTGGGGATATTAAGGATCTTAGGAATCCTAGAGATCCTAGGAATTTTGAGGATATTAAGGATCTTAGGATTCCTAGGGATCCTAGGGATCTTGAGGATATTAAGGATCTTAGGAATCCTAGGGATTCTAGAGATCTTGGGGATATTAAGGATCTTAGGGATCCTACAGATCTTTGCACTTCTAGGAACGTTGGGATTCAAGGAACCCTAGATGAACCTTAGGACTTTTAGGGACTAGGAATTCAAGAAACCCTAGGAAACCGTATGAAACCTAGAGGAACCTTAGAAGTTTCAGAGGCTAGGAATCTAGGGGATTTAGAAATCCTGCGAACCTCAGAAAGTTTAGAAGTGTTAGGGATCTGAGGATTCAAGGGACTTCAGGGATTCAAGGAACCCTAGATGGCCCTTAGGACTTTTAGGGACTAGGAATTCAAGAAACCCTAGGAAACCGTATGAAACCTAGAGGAACCTTAGAAGTTTCAGGATCTAGGAATCTAGGGGATTTAGAAATCCTGGGAACCTTAGAAAATTTAGAAGTGTTAGTGATCTACGGATACTAGGTATCCTAGGTATCCTAGGGATTTTGGAGATTCTGAAGGTTTTACAGAGCTAGGAATATTACAGATTTTAAGAAATTTGTAGATTCTAGGGAATTTTTGAATTTGTGGGATCTTCAGATTACCCTAAGGTCCTTGAGCAACCAGGGCATCCTAGGTATCACAAGATCTATGGCCCTAAGGGTTTTAGGAACTCAAGGATTAGCAAGGGCTTTGATAATCCTGCGAATCGTTGAGAATATAGGAACTCTAAAGACCCTAGAAATTGCAAAATCATAGGTACCCTAGAAATCATTAAACCCATAAGGACCATACGCGTCCCAGGTGTGTCTGGACTTGTGAGAGACACTTGTCGACGTAACCCAGGGACTGCAGAATCTGCATCTAATCTAAAACTTCTAAAAATCCTAGGTTTTATAGGGACCTTGAAGTTGTATTTTCTACAATTACTGAATTGCATCGAACTTTTCTTTATACGCGTAAGTTAACGACTCTGCGGAGGACGATACCTCGATCGTTAAGGGTTATACGACTGTGGTTGCGTGTCACTCTTTTTCCAATTCAATCACCGCGCCACATTTGAAGGACGTAAAAGACCTCCCTGTATCCGCGAAAATCAATTCTATCCCTGATTGAATCCTCGTTCCCCGAAAAGCAGCTCGTCGACAAAAAGAAGGAGAACACCGAAGGAGCCGAAACAACATCGAACTCTGTTATAAGGTTCGAAGGCGAAAATAGAGAGGAGGGTAAAGTCGGTGCCGCCATTTGTTCGTCCTCGAACGCGAAGTATGGATTGAAAGCCCAGTAAAAAGGTGGAAAGTAATTCGAATACGTAGTCGGTGAATACGACTGGGGGCAACCATTAGGCCGTAGACGGCAAAAAGAGTCGAAGAACAAGAAACAAGGGGGATGAAAGGGGCGTGCAGGGGTGTATAACCGCAGCAGTGGCAGGGTTAAAAGCAACAGGCAGCCAATCAATAACCGACCTTCTGGCTGGACTGTAACTTCACCAACTTAACCACGCATGTTATACGCTGCGTTGTTTGTTCCGTGGGCTTTGTTATTAATTTTTATGATATCCGATGGGGCTGTTGTTTCAAACGATGCTTCGTAGGGTGGGAAATATTTACCTGTTCGTTTATTCTAACGAAACATTGTTTCAATTTTATGAATAAAAATTTGCTTCTGTATTTACCTGACCATCGAATTACCACGTACGACAATTTGTTTTATGGCCATTATGTCATATATGGAAAATTTATAGTGGTCGATGACCAAGGACTTAATATCAAAGGAAAGTGATTTGAAATGAAAAGATCGAAAAACTGACAAAGGGTCTTTTGTAAAGAATGAACCCATTCAGCTTAAGTTCCACCAGCTATAATTCACCCCTCCGGATTTCATCCCTTATCATCACCGCTGACCGACACCAGTATAAGTATCCGACGAAGTTAATGACTTTCGCGAGAGAAAGTATTATAAGGGTGGAAATTCGAGGGTGAGAGTCCGTGGAAACAGGGTGGAACACCCCTTTGCCCGCAAGTTCGAATCGAGATTTGTTCCTAATTCCGAAATGAGTGCTCTAGGAGTTCCAACTTTCTATGTACTTCATTTATAAAATATGTTTAAGGTTTTATTAAAATCAAACATGTGACAAGTTTAATAAATCAATAAAATAAAAATTCATAATTTTTATAGTTGAGGCTTTGGATTTGAATAAGTTTATATCCTAAAAATTAATAATTGGGGAAAATAATAAAAAATGTGGTGAAGTTCACTTTAACGGAATGGAATTATAAAAATATGGGTTAAGATGAAGGTATAATACTTTTTTGAAGAAACTTTTTATCTAATGTTTTGGAAAACTGTTTTGTCGCTCGATGGAGCGTATTCTAATCGACCCGAACGCGTTCGATTTTCCTGCAGCCAGTGATTGGCCCGCGGCATAATAATTTTCGCGGTTTCCACGTTTGCATGGTGCATTTAACAAGATTTAATCAGAAACAGCTCATCGTAAATAACGTATCTGACTGTAATGCGTTTTCAGCGGTTTCGTATCTGGTGTAAAGACAACTCGATGGAATATCTTTTATCGAGTAATATTTTATGTACCATGGTTATTGCATTTGATTTCATTTCATGAGATAATAGAGAAAATATACATTTGGAGGAAAAATGGCGATGTAGAAGATAAAGGCTACACTTCCGGTGATTTTTGCAATATGGAAATTTGGTAATATAGGGGTTTGCAAATTTGGAAATTGGTGATTTAGAAATTTAGGGGTTTGCAAATTTGGAAATTGGTAGTTTAGAAATTTTGGGATTTGCAAATTGGTAATTTGGTAATTTGGAAATTGGTAATTTGAGAATTGGAAGAGTGGAAGTTTGGAAATTGGTGATTTAGAAATTTAGGGGTTTGTAAATTTGGAAATTGGTAACTTAGAAATTTTGGGATTTGCAAATTGGTAATTTGGTAATTTGGAAATTGGTAATTTGAGAATTGGAAGAGTGGAAATTTGGAAATTGGTGATTTAGAAATTTAGGGGTTTGCAAATTTGGAAATTGGCAATTTAAGAATTTGAAGAGTGGAAATTTCAGAAACTTGGGAATTTGAGATCTTCGAAATCTGAATACTTCAAAGCTTAAGAATTTGAAAAGTCCAAGGCCAAAGAAAATTTTCAAATTTGAACCTTTCGAAAAGGAATAATTCCTACGAACTTCCAAATTAAAATTACAGTAATTACAAAATAATTAACTAAGAAAGAAAGGTAATTATATAAATGCTAAAAAGGTGGGTGAAAGATAGCACGGATGAAGATATGGAAATTTATGTGTCGTATGTAAAAGGTGGAATGTTTTCGTTCCATTAGCTCGGTCAAAGAATTGTCAAGGCAAAGTTAAATTAACTTTGGTCGAGTTCCTCACTTGACCAACTCCCGTCGCTAACTAATGGCCTTTGTCACGCAGTTCTCTTCACTCTACTGAACTATTAAATTAGTTTGAATGCGATGTCAACCTCCTGCTGTTATAACAATACCTCTTTCAAAACAATCCTACTTTCGCTATCCATTCGATTTTATCCTCGGACTCAATTCAATCATTTCGGGATACAGAATTCCTTTGTCATCTCTACAAGAAGATGACAACGAGTTGGCGCGTGAGGTCAACTCAAAGTAAAAGAATACCTAGAGTTCCCATGGTCTCCAGAATCTCCACAGTTCCAGACCATTCCCTATATATCCATAGTTTCAGTCTCCAGTGCCAAGTTCGCTAGGACCTCCACAGTCCACAGTCCCTTGGATCCCCAGGTCCCACATCCCCACATTCTCTACAGTTCCTGAATTCCCTAGATTCTCACAGTCCTCGGAATCGCCATATTTCCTAGCTTCCCAGAATACCTACGTTCCCTTGGATCATCACAGTCTCTACTGTAGACGAGCCAGGAGTTGGCGCGTAGGTCGAGCCAGAGTAAAAGAAGCCACTCGCTCCACCTATCCACCGTGAACACTTCCAGTTACATTTCGGCAAATAAGAATAATGACAATAACTGCTGAACGCAGTTCGCTATCTCTCTCGAGACGTTTGCCGACTTTGGCCTAATTGGTGTACGAGCCAATATACCGAAACTGGCGTCCATTTTTCTATTCTGACCAGTAGCTCTAAACACCTGGGTCACGCGCCAACTCGTGGGTTAACACCGGTATGTATCACAGTACTATCCCTTTCTCCTTAATTTCACCTACCAACTCAATTACAAAATAAAATGTATTGCAGTATGCAGACAAATACAATTACAGCATGTGACAAATACAATGTATTTGCATGTGTAATAATTTGTATATTATATGTGACAAATACGATTTTTCATTTATTATAAGTAGTAAATAAATGAAAATATCCAACCAATCTATTTATCTCAATTATTTATAAGATCCAAAAGAAATGCGGGTGTTGAGAACCCTATCGAAACGTGATGAACGTGAAAGCATCAAGATAAATTACTAAATTTTCTAAAGCAATATTTTTATTACAAAAGTGTAATGATCTATACCTTTCAAAAATTGTTTCTGACATTTAATAATATTAATTGATTGTTAGTTATTTTAAAACGCAATTTACTAATAATGCAGTTGCAAGCTCCTAATTTTGCCGGAGAATATCGACGAGGTCAGTCAATTGTTGATTTCGTAAAATATGAGCATACAGCTGATTCACAGCGGCATTCGAATGCGGTTTCTCGTTAATTCGCGATAACTCGCGATTATTAGTGGAGAACCGAGGACGAAAGGCAAACCGCGCAAGCGTTTCCTCCTATATCGACCCTCGACCGTCTCTTCGGGCTCCTCTTTCATCGAATACAAGCCTCGTTGTCTCGATTGTGCGATTTGCTAACGATTATGCAGCCTTCGAACACCGAGAACATGCAGCTACGATTGTTTGCTCGGGAAACCTTGGGATCTTATTAGATCAGAGCTTACAAAATATCACAGGATTGCACAATAGTTACTGTATTAACAAGACAATATTAGGTGCTCTTATTGACTCGTTGATTTGTCGAGCAAAAAATGACGGGTCATCCGTGACCTGTTCGACTGAAATTAGTTTGGACTAATTCTATAAACTTTGACTAAAATAGTTTGGAGTTTTAGCAAAAACCTTGTGTACAGTAGACTTCAATTATGTTGTCATTCATGGGTGGAGTTTCACGACGATGTTCCCCCACTCTCGTACGGCACGAATGTCCACGGAAATTGCCGAAGACAGTGGGGTAGTTTCGTGCTTTCACTTTGGTGACCCCGTTTATGGCAATATAACTTGAGTCCACTATAACTTTAATCTTCAAAATGGAAGTGAAAAATGGAAGTGGATGTCCGTCTTTCAAGCATTAATTAAATAAAAACACGATTTTTTAATTATGCAATTTTAATACTTGACATTTATCGTGCGAGAGGTTCATTGAAATTTTTGTACTTTTTAGTATTGCATGTTTGTTATTGAGATAGGTGAAAATTGAAGAATCGGATGTGGAAACGGAAAATACTAAAAGTCCTGTTCACTTATGCCTACAAACGTACAGGTCAAACCGTGTGAGATTCGACTTTTTGTCAGAGAATCAAACTTGCTTACAATGGGCCAAAACCCTTAGAAAAATTGTCAAAAGTGCCAAGAGGTGGCTAACAGAAGCCTGGGAGCGAGGAGCCCTAGCGAGCGAAAGAGAGACATGATACTATAAAACCCCCGCCCTACCACTCACAGGCCAAATCGTGCGAGATGCAACTTTTTGTCAGAGAATCAAACTTGCTTACAATGGGCCAAAACCCTTAGAAAAATTGTCAAAAGTGCCAAGAGGTGGCTAACAGGGGCCTGGGAGCGAGGAGCCCTAGCGAGCGAAAGAGAGACATGATACTATAAAACCCCTGCCCTACCACTCACAGGCCAAACCGTGCGAGATACAACTTTTTGTCAGAGAATCAAACTTGCTTAGAATGGGCCAAAACCTCTAGAAAAATTGTCAAATGTGCCAATAAGTGGCTAATAGTGGCCTGGGAGCGAGGAGCTCCCAGTGGGCGGTGCAAAATACTATAAAACCCCTGCCCTACCACTCACAGGCTAAACCGTGCGATATACGATTTTTTGTCAGAGAAACAAACTTTCTTAGAATGGGCCAAAACCTCCAGAAAAATTGTCAAAAGTGCCAAAAGATGGCTAACGAGGGGTTTATGGGGGAGATGGCCTTAATGGTAGGTACTAATCACGATTAAGGATAAAGTGTAATTCACATCGATAATTATATATTCTATTTGAACTTATATTTCACGATATAAATTGTGCCAGTCGTCCTTTGATCACAGAAAATCGATGTCGGTTGTCGCAATATTTGGTTAATTTGCAACTGTCGAACGCAAAACAAATACATATTGAACACGCTGTCGATAATCGCTTCAGATTTTTTACTCGTCATATCGGGTTGTTGATTTATCACTCTCGTTCGGACTAACATCACATGGAACAATCGAATCGATCCTGCATTATTACGATGCTTTACAATTGTTATTGCGACATTCAATGGTCATCGTGTTTCGTAATGTGAGGCAAACTTGTGAATTTTCTTGTGTGACGCAAACATACTTGAACATAATAAAACTCATGTAAATTATTTTTGATTGTGCCTTATACACAATATTCTCTTTATGTCTTATACACAGTAACTATGTATTATAAATAATTCTGTAATTATGTCTGTAATACGCACACATATGTAACATATAGTATGTGTTATATGAAATATGTCCACTGTAAGTGTAGTAAAAAACATGATAAAAAAATGATAATTATAAATCATAAGAAATGAAACGAGAAATATTAAATTGCGATAAAGTTAAAATAGTAGCAAGATTAATATAAAGACGATAAATTAATATTGTTAAGATAATGGAAGGTACGGTATTGTTAACAAAATATCGCCGTCAGAGTAAATAAAATTGACGTTAACCATAAATGACTGCACGCAGACTATTGGATTATTGGAAATTCTCAGCGTCTAATTAAATTCAAGCTATAGTCTAGTAAATGAGGGAGGGAATGAGAAAAGACGTGAACGCGCGTGGGAGAAAGGAAGATAGACCGTTCTCGTTTGGTTCTTATTGAAAGTGCATGCATGGCCGATGCATTAATGCATTATGTTTGCAGCCTCCTGTATCAGAGAGGCTATTTATTTAGCATGTTGCATTACAGTGACATAATCGATTGCATTCTGTTCGAGGCAAGCTTTTCTCGTAAGCCTGCATTATTGGTCGAAGAATTTGATTAGCAGAGCTTCGATGCCTGTGGAATCATAACTGTTATTAAAGTATGCGATCATTTTTTTGGCCACCTACTTTCTAGCGTTACTCTAAGCTTTAATGAAATACTTGTCAAGGGAATTACGGAAATTCGAATTATTTCGGATAGGTGATTTGATTGCGATTTGCAGCGACATTGAATTACATTGGATTAATTAGGTTGACAATTAGAGCATTCGATATTGATTAGTTCGGTTGTAATTTGTGATAATGAAGTTTGTGCATCTTATGGTACTGTGGAACTGTGGACAAATAACGGGTGCCTTCTTGTGAGCTCTTAGTTCAATTCTTCTGTCACTTGTGAAAAAGTATAGTAAGATGGTAAAATGTAAAATAGTAAAATAGTGAAATAATGAAATAGTGAAATAGTAAAATAGTAAAATAATAAAATAGTGAAGTAGTGAAATAGTGGAATAGTGAAATAGTGAAATAGTAAAATAATAAAATAATACAATAGTGAAATAGTAAAATAGTAAAATAGTGAAATAGTGAAACTTCTTGTGAAACTTCTTCAATGAATTCGAGATCGTCAATTAAAAAATTTGATAATGCAGAGAATTTATAGTAGTGAAATTTTATCAGAAAATCTACTCTTGTTCTTGATTTTGACTCGGGAAATTTCGATCGATGGAACGAGTTCATCCCCCCTCCGAAAACCGGAAACGAAGAGGTAATCGTCGTCGAATTGCACTTCGAAGGCCAGGAAGTTCTCTCAATCTCAATAAAACCACTCGATCTCTGTGTTATCTTGTTTATTTTCACTCTCATTTTATAAATATTAAAAATGACGAAAATCGTACTAAATCTAAGGCAACATAACATAAGAATTACGAGGATTTTCCAACATAATTCTTCTCCACTTTAATAATTTCTACTCATAAGAAAGAAATTAAAATGACCATTTTTGTAATTCGAAATTGTTTATACTTTTCTCTTATCTTTCAACTATTTTCTGTTTAATAGCATGTATCGTTTTCATGTTCATTATACATATTCCAAATATGCTTAAAGTGTAAAATGAAACTGTGAACGTGCACAGTTTACAATTGGATCACCCCATGAATATTCAACAAAATCCAGCTTAAAATGCATACATTTAATTCATATATATTTCATGAGAATTCCGAAATATTTTCACACATCCGCTATTTTCCAAAATCATTTTCACAATTACATTTTCGCAAAGTAACTACATAATTACATAAACAGTTAATTATTCTCTTTATTTTAATCTGTCACATTTCAAACACCATCAATTACCATAACTTAACCATAATCTAAGGCATCTGAATAGCATAACAGAATGAACTTTGACACGGTCAAACGTGACCTCTGCATTGTTACCGAAGAGTTACTGTTAGGTTAAACATCCCTGGTCAATTGATTGAGCATACGTGGATAAATCAAGTCCAAAAGCTATCATGTTTCACTAAACTCGACTATTGTTCCTCATATGGAGGTTAACAATCACCATGCAGCCTCCATTGGGCCTCCATGGCGTTCGACGGCGGACGCGCGAACTATTCGCGTGTATCCCATAATTCACGTCACGTGACAAACGTGTCGCCTTTAAGTAGAACTGACAGACCTAATGACCGGGCTCCCGTCTATTACCCACTTGTGTGACGTACGAAATGATAGCACGACTATCTGCTGCAAAGATTGGCGCAATTTGCCCGAGCACGAGAGTATTTCCTCTGAAGGACGCTGTTTTCTTTATGTAACGTTGTTATGAGTCCAGTTGGCGTCGTCGCATAGCATATGAGATTTCAAGTTTTAGGGAACTCGGAGTGTAGTAGTTTATTCGGAAAATTCTCGTGGACTTTGAGGATGTTACATATTCGTGAGTTCTTCAGTCAGGTGATATACTTTCAAGGTTAGATTAGGTTCTCGTGGATTCACTTTGTCTGAGGATGTTACATATTCGTGAGTTTTTAAGTTAGGGTCAGGTAATATACTTTCAAGGTTAGGTTAGGTTCACGTGGATTCACTTTGTCTGAGGATGTTACATATTCGTGAGTTCTTCAGTCAGGTGATATACTTTCAAGGTTAGATTAGGTTCTCGTGGATTCACTTTGTCTGAGGATGTTATATATTCGTGAGTTTTTAAGTTAGGGTCAGGTGATATACTTTCAAGGTTAGGTTAGGTTCTCGTGGATTCACTTTATCTGAGAATGTTACATATTAGTGAGTTTTTAAGTTAGGGTCAGGTGATATACTTTCAAGGTTAAGTTAGGTTCTCGTGGATTCACTTTATCTGAGGATGTTACATATTCGTGAGTTTTTAAGTTAGGGTCAGGTTATATACTTTCAAGTTAGAATTTTTGAGATAGTAGCAACGTCACTTTTACTCTTAATTTAGGGACTGATGTGATTAATTGTGAAGGTACAGCTTGGATCGCTAATTCTCAAGGTTTGTCAAATGACTAACCAAGTTAGGGTGCGTCAGATGAATAATTATCAACTCGGGATTTGTCAAATACCTAATTCTCAAGTTAGGGTTCGTCAAATGATTAATTATCTACTTAAGATTTGTCAGTCGTCTAATTTGAGGGGTAGATAAGTTTTGACATAAAGTCTCTAGGGTGACTATCCTCAAGTTAGGGTTACCAAGATGACCAATTCTCAAGTTAGGATCACTAAGATGATCAACTCTCAAGTTGACATTCAAGGGATGACCCTAACTCACAAGTTAAGAACCATGGAGTGACTAGTTCTCAAGTTAGGGTTTATTAAGTGACCAATCTTTAAATGGAGGTCCACTAAGTGACTAACTCCCAAATTAAGGTTTGTCAAATGACTAAATCTGAACTTAGGATTTGTCAAATGCTTAATTCAGAATTTGAGGACTAGGGAAGATTTGACGTAGGGTTCATAAGGCGGCTATCCTCAAAGTACGATCACTAAGATGACCAACTCTCAAGTTAGGATCACTAAGATGACCAACTCTCAAGTTAGGGTCAGTCAAATGACCCTTCACCAAATGACTACTTGCCAAGTTGGAGTTCGTCAAATGACTAAGTCTCAACTTAGGGTATGTCAAAAGCCTAATCCATAATTTGAGAGCTAGGTAATTCTTAAGATAGAGTCCGTAAGGTTGTAGAGTCAAGGTTCAGGTAACCTAAGTCCCTGAAGTTATGATCACAGGAATGAGTAACTCTCATGACCCTAACTCTAACTAGGCCTAGACCCTAGCTCTAAGAGCACGAAGTGAATTCTCAAAGGGTTCCTCAAATGAGCTTTCACTAAATGCCTAACTGCCACGTTAGGGTTCCTCAAGAGCCTAATCCCAAGTAGGTGCCTAATTTCCATGTTAAGGTCCACAAGAAAATCTCAGCCCCCAAATTAAGTTCTCTGAGGAGACTAACTCAGCATCCCTCAAAATTAGCATCCCTCACCAACCCTTGAATTAGAGTTCGCGTTCCTAGTTTCAGTTCAAAATGTATTCGAAAATCAAGGTCTCCGTTTTTTGTTTAAATCGCGGAGACTTTAGTTTGTTGGATGATCGACGGACAGAGTTGACTCGTTAATTAAATCGGGCTAGACAGATTAATTAACTCGGTCCACTATCGATTTTCGACCTTGGTAATTATTCAATGTATTGCATGGAGGGAGTAATTAAACTGTGAATTTTGTACGAAATTCGGATTTAGTTATAATTGTACGTGGCATTAGATTGTTCGATAAAATCAGGTATTCGAATTTCTAACTCAAATTTCACTCTCGGCTAGAAGAGCTATGAAATTCGATTCCAAACTATGCTTCAATTTCGTCAAACTGTATTAATTATTCGGCATTCTACCGCATAGTGATATTCATTTAGAAATAGTTTCTCGATACGACCCTGACTACATGCGCAGTGAAGAGGCTTTTTAAAGGAAAACTCGTATACAATTTTCTGCAGTACAACTGTATAAATGTCATTATAAAATTGATTGAATGCGAAGTCTCGTAAAATATGAGCTTCTGTCATTTTCGTTGTCCGTCGGAAATAAATCCCAAAATTGGAGCTTGATGCAACGTGTTCGTTGTCATTTTAAATCCTTGTCATTTCGTTTTCATGGAAATCCTTTTTGGAATCAAAACGTATTCTGCATGGAGAATCACGATGGAAAAATTGCAAATTTTCAGGACACAAAATAATTTATAAATTGAACTGCGTAAATGGACAGCGTAATGCGACGAATACAAATGGGGTATAAATTTAAAGATTGCATCAGAAAAATTTGGTAAAGTATCAGAGACTTTGAATCACATACTTGAGTCACAGTCATGAGTCATACTCGAGACCTTGTATCACATTCTAAAGTATTACGAGAATATTAGAATGCAAGTAAATAATAAAAAAAAACAATCCTTGGCCACCATGTACGAAAATATCCTTTTTCTATATGGCTAGTGAAAAATGTTGAAAATTCGTAGTGATCAAAGAAATTTCCGAAAATCTCGAAAGTATAAATAAGTCTGCAGAAAACATGTAAAAATCTCTTTAGAAAAGGAATGGAAGTGCACAAAGCACGCAACCGCTGTGAGCCCATCTATTAAACTTTCCCCTAACAGGGTGCAGCTTCACAATGGTATCAGATAACGTAGGCGTCATCGCTGGTGGCCAGCAATGGCCAGTCGGCTGCACTGGGTGTTTTGCAAAAATTAGGTCAGCCGCGCGCACCCCGCACACACACATAGTCACAAATCTGTCTGTTATATTTTCCAACAGCGTGTTCGCTGCTATTTGTTTAAAGAATCTCGGCGTGCAGATTTGTCTGTTTAATTTAGGAGAGCCCGCTCTCTGGAGGGCTGCTAACGCCGGCTAGCTTCCTGATACCCGAGCCGCCATGTTTGCTTTGTGTAACACTTCCGTTCGCCTGCAAACGAAATGTCTCCTGCTGGCGGGATTACGTTTATCTTGTTTCGTACGGGACGTTAAAGAAAATGGGGAATTTTTTCCATCAGATTTGGTAAATTGGAGAGGTTAGGGACGTTCCGAACTCTTCTTGCCCTCGTTTCTTTTCGATTCAGGTTACAGTTACATTGGAGATTTAATTAAATTATAAATTTGATTCTATTGAAATTACTTCGATTCCAGAAGGATCTGATAACTGCAAATGCGCTTATCTTGAATTTAACTTATGCTGGATTTAATCTGTAGTCCATCTATGTCGGATGCTTCGTTTACTTTTAGGATGAGCATTTGTTATCTGTAATAGTATTTAAACTAGATCTAACTCAAATTCAGTGTGGACTCAACTTAGACATATTGCAGACCTAACTGAAATTCAGACTTAATTTAGACCTCATACAGACCTAACTTAAATTCAGAGTCAACTCAGACCTAATACAGACCTAACATAAATTCAAACTTAACTTAGACCTAATATAAACCTAACTCAAATTCAGATTTAACTTACACCTAATACAAACCTAACTCTGATTCAGATCTACTTTAGAGCTAACCAGGCCTAAACTACGTCATTGTCTAATACTACATTTAGCTCCAGGATGAACATCCATGAATTGTAGCAGTAACCTTGATCTAGCTAAAATCTAATTCAGATTTAGTACAAAACTAACCAGACACTGTCTACATCCTCCTGTGATGCTTCAGTTAGTTCTAGAAATATATACATCAAATGTGACAGATCCTAACTCAGATCTAGCTCAAATATAACTCAGATTTGGTCCAAAGCTAATCAGACACTGTTAACATCCTCCTCTGACGCTTCAGTTAGTTCCAGAAAAATATTCAATTGTCATAGGTCCTAACTTAGATCTAGCTCAAATATACCTCAGATTTAGTTCAAAGCTAACTAGACAATGCCTACATCCTCTTCTAATGCTTCAGTTAGTTTTGGAAAAAATATTCATTATTTATCATAAGTACTAACTCAGATCTAGCTCAGATATACCTCAGATCTTAAGACCTATTCTATACATTTATTTGCACCTGATATAAATAGCTACCAATTAACATAAATACATACAAAACATTTAATGTCTTGCATTCTCTATATTTTCAACTAACTTCTATCACTAGAGTCATCGAAAGCACTTAAATTCACGTCATTAAAAAAAGAGCCAAGTTTCCGAACATATCCAGAATCATTTATCAGCTATCATCCTAAGTCAGATGATCCGCAGACAGCAACGAGAAAAAAGAGAAAAGACACGGCGGCGTCGCGGTGCCACCGGAGACCCTCTGCTTTTCCGGATGCTACGTTACTGTACCACGGCGACGCCACACAGAGAATCGTTCCGTCAGTCGGGTCTCGGCCGCCGTCAACGTCAATACGACGGCGCACGGGCTCATCGTCTCGGCTCGGAAGCACCGAGCCTCCTCGCGGTACATAATCCATTGTTTGCCACCGAAATCCTAACCTGCAACCCATAATCTAACCCTTTCCACGCGTCTTACCCTTATAAATCACCGTGGACCCTCGAATCCCTCCAGTGCCCTAAGGATCTGGTCTTCAGACGCTAGGCACCTTCTGTGTTTGTGCAGATCGAGTGCTTTCCGGTCGGAGTGCTTTCAGGGCAGAATATTCAAGTGAGAGCTTACGTTCCTGCAGGAAAACGGGGTGAACCGGGCGTGCTGGAAAAAACGACAGCGATGCGGCGGAGGTTTCGTTTCCATGTTAGCTGTTGGATTAAAGTGTTTTTTAGAGCCGTCTCCTTTAAACGAATTGCAAACCGGGTTTTTTAAAAACCTCGACAATTCTTTTTTTTATGGTCATTGTGTAGGTCTCATTCTTGAACGCCATATGGAGATGTAAATAATTCGATTCCAGATGGTTACTGTTTACCTTATGGGTTCAAAGGATTTTGATTTTAATATCTTTTTGTGTGATCAAGTGTTTAATACGTTCGAGACTTATTTGCATTTGACGGCATAAGGGTCAGAATTTGGTGCACGTGGTGCTTAATTAGTTCCTCGTGAGTACGGTGATTTTTAATGTGCATCCAAAAATGTTTTATTTATATTTATTTGAGCAAGAAGTATTTCTGACTAAGAAAGCACAATTGAGCAACGTTAATTGGGAATTAATTTTCGAGAGAAAAATATCTGTAGAGGTATATCATAAATAGATCGGTACAAGATTAATGACTCCGTTGTGTCGGTTTCAAGTTGGAACAACGTTATTTGTCCTGTAATCTGATCGATCAATTATGATGCCTGCCTCAGCCGTAAAATCAATCAGCAATTCATATTCTTCATCTATTAAGTACCCTTGACAAGTTGAGTAGACGCCAGTTGATCTCAGAAAGTGTCATTCAGACGTCAGATTAGGAATGACTGCAATTTCAGTTACATCATCAAAAAGTTAGCCCGGTGCCAACGTAATCTCTTTCAAAAAACATGAGGTCCTTAAACTTGTAATCTTCTGCCAGGTGACAATGTAGGTCTCAGATCCCAAAACACACTTGGAACAATAATCCAATGTCAAGACGTCAAAATATTCAGCCCGCCGTTATTTCCTAAAAAATAAACAGAGGTCCACAAGTATGTAACCAAAATCACCGCCAGGTGATAATCTAACCCATCCAAATCTCGAAATCCTCAAAATCCACTCGACTCACGCGAGAATCCTTCATTCGCATATCCAAGTTGCCCACTCCTTGTTTTCGTTTCGCCAAGTGCGCAGCCATAAGTGTCGTGGTTCAGTGTGGATTTTTGTGAGCAGATCAGGGATGCAGTGGGCAGGTCCTGTGGGACTGCGTTCTCTGGGATCCTGGTGAATCGCGAAGTGACCGGAAGCGCGACGGGCCCTTAGCACCCTAGTAAGCCGACTTACAAACAGTTTATTTGCGTTCATGGGAGCATCTTGGTGCTACCTGTTGTCACCCCTTCAGAAAAAAAGAAGTTTGAACCGGTGCGTGGCATAACCCTGTCCAGTCTCGAAGGCGAGGATCTTGGCAGTGATTCCACACGGGGCTGTTTTCGGTGATTGGAGGGGTGTTTTACAGGGGTTGAATGTTTGGGTCGAACTGGTGGTCGACGGTTGAACGTGCCAGGACGATGTTGTGTAATACTTGTTGATGAGGAACGGTGAATAAGATGGATTAGATTTCACGGGGAAGTTTAGAGAGGATTTAGGTGTTGTGGGGGTTGGTTTAGTTTAACAGCTACTTTTGATACTTGATATTAATCTTATAAATTCGGATTGCAACGCTATTAATAGACATGTAACAGATTCTTTTAGGTACCACTCCTTTAGGTATATTTCTTATTTTTTCAGGTATTAACATACCTAGCATTTTGGTAGACATTGAGTATCCAGATTTAATTTGATACATGTTATTTTGTATACCAAATTGTTATTTAGTGTACTAAATGAATGTATACCTAAATTCTATTAGGTACTAGGTACGTAGCATTCCTAAATTTGATTAGGTATTAGATACTTACCTACATTTTATTTGATATAGTTTATTTGATCCATAGTATACCTAAATCCTATTAGGTATGCACCAATCCCAAATCTGATTAGGTATTACCAGATATTAGTTGCATACTTATATTCTATTATACGTTAGGTATCAGATATTGTGGATTAGGTACCAGGTACTGGCTGTTAGGTACCTAAATCTTGTTAGATGAAGGGTATGTAGTATATCTAAATTATATTTATATTTTATATTTATATAGTACCAATCCTTAGGTGTACTGCATACACAAATTCTATTATATGTTAGGTATCAGATATTGAGGGTTAGTTGTCAGGTACTAGGTGTTAGGTACCTAAATCTTGTTAGATAAGAAGTATGTTATACATCTTAATTATATTTATAAAAAATATATTTATATTTCATATTTATATAGTACTAGACATTGGGTATATTGCATACACAAATTCTAGTATATGTTAGGTATCAGATATTGAAGGTTAGGTACTGAGTGTTAGGTAAACGTTGTTGGACATGGAGTATGTAATACATTTATAATATATTTATATTAGATATTTATATACACCCGAACGTTAGGTGTATTGCATACACGAATTCTATTATATGTTAGGTATCAGATATCGGAGGTTAGGTACCAGGTACTCAGCGTTAGGTAAATCTTGTACAAAGGATATGTAGTACTAACTTATATTTATGCATTAGAATCGGTAATTAAATGGACTGCTAATCAATAATCAACAGTCCAAGCATCAAAAGATCTATTAATAGCCTTTCAATCCTGAAGTCGATTTCTGTGAACTATCGTAGCAAAAGTGCCTCTTCATTCTGTGAATATCATTGTGGATTACAAACAGTTGGCATTGTTCATCAGATTGCGCAACATCGTCAAAGCGTTTCTTCGAGCTGAAGAGTAAATTGTCAGCGAATCAATTGAACGTATCCCATAGTGTCATGGCGCCCGGACAAAGACGAAGAGAGCGGCACAAATAGCGGAAACTCGACAATGGCGTCCTTTCTCAGCCCGGTCCGATAGAGATCGGAGTTTTAAAAAAAAACACCGCTTCTTCGTGTTTGAATCGAAGACAATCGTTCGACTCGAACCGTGCCACGCATCGGCCGATTTAACAAAGATAAAGAGAGAGGCAGAGCCGAGTTTTTAATTGCTTTCTTTTATGCTCTACCGTAGCCGAAGAGATACTTCACGGGCTGCTGGAGGCTTTTGTTCCTATCTTTTTTCCGAATTTATTATCTTTTTATTAAGAGGAATGATTCCTGCGAGATAATAATTCAATTTTGTACGCGGACTCCTTTGTCACGGTAATATAAACTCGCGAACTTTTATTTTCGCATTTTTCACAGTTCGAAAACATTGCTCTTCTTCGAAAGAAGAAAGTCGTACTCGAGATAATAGTTTACAAGGATGATATTTTTTATGCGGAGCCATTTTTAAACTTCGAAGACAGATGAGTTTCGCAAGTTTTATGGACGGTAGGAAATTTTGAATAGGAAGTTCGACGGAAGCGTTTAGTTTCCGGTTCGATCTGTTTTATCGACGTATACGAACCTTTCGTTCGCTCGGCCGTAAATGAGATTTATCGCCGCGATCACAATGAATTCCGATATTTTTTCGTTTTTCTGATGTCTCTTTCCTTTTGCCAGAAAGGAAATATTCCGCGGAATTTCAGTGAAAATGCGATACGCGGTTTTCGTCGGAGAAGACGAATAAATTGCAAGGAGGTGGAGTATCGAAAATCAGCAATTACAGGAAAAAATAGAGTTCATTGTTCTGAAAGGGAAGAGTGTTTTAAACCCAGTCATTACGGCCGAATGACTGCATTATTAGACGCGGTTAGTGTCATCAATTACGGAGGGGTTCGATGATTACGTCCAGGGGCAGCCATCGATTGTCAGCCAAGACCCCTTAGCATGTGTCAATTAATTGCAGTGGATGGTTAATAACCGCTTGCAAAATAAAATTATCGATCGTTTCATAGGCTCAATGAACTTCACTCTATTATACTCTATCTGATATTGAATATTTAAAATTTCAACGCGCTCCGTGGTTTTTTTTTTACTCGATTCGATTACCCTTGCAAATTTTATAGGGTTAATTACACAAACAGAATTTTCAATATGAAATAAAAATATGACTGTATTAAACGCGAAGTTCCAAATATTGATTTATTTCATAGAATTACTCGATTCAGTTATGTACTCGATTTCAAAAATCGACATCCATTTTTGTAATATTAAATATTTTTTTATCTAATTCATTTTTAGATAATTTATCTAAAGTCATCTAATTTATTTTGAATTTATTTTTAGATAATTTAACAAATTTTTCGACTGTCTTTTTATCGCGAAGTACACATTTAATGTCTTTGACTCCACTCGTAAATAACTCGGGAAAACGCGAAATTTTACAAAGAGAATTTGAAAAAGAATAAAGAAAAGGAAGTTCGAAAACGAGTGCTTTGAAATTCCGACGCAAAAGGGAGTATCTTATCGGTCGAAATCAACTCGCGAAAGTGTTTTAATTCGCGTAACGTGCATGCCTACCCTCGAGCGGATTCAGGATCGTTGTTGTTGTTTGCTGTTTCTCGTTGTGTTACGTTCATCCGGATGAAAGAGGCTGATAAAAGGGCGATTCCTATTCAGAGGTTGCTTAATTAAGCCTCGGTTGCTGCTCGGTTCGCGATGAAAGAGCCACTCGCTGTTAAGCTAGTGGATATACCGTAAGTGTTGTTGGTAAATTGAACGAGAAACGTGCGTTTCCTAAAGACGTTCGTTTCTTCCGGGCCGTGATGCTTTTCATGAAAGGCAACATTTTTAACGGAACATTTTATAATCGCATTGAAAAGTACATGGCATACTTTGGATCGAGTTGAAAATGTTTATTCAAATTTTCTATTGTTGTATTTAATATGTTTTTTTTATTTTATACTTTTATTTTTGTGACGAGATATGGGTAGGGTACTTATGAGATAGATATTGTCAGATATTGTTAGTTTTTAGGGAACTGCGTTTTATATTGCCATGCTCCTTATTGTCATACTTCGTATTGGCATGCTGCATATTTTCACGCTGCATATTGCCAAGTTGCATATTTTCACGTTCCATAGCACCACGTTCCATAATACTACGCTTCATAACGCTACCCTCCATAATACAGTGCTTCATATTGTCACGCTCCATACTGTCACATTCCATAACACCACGTTACATAATACTATGCTCCATAGTACCACGCTTCGTATTGTCATAATACATGATACCACACTCCATAATACCACGCTCTATAATATCACGCTTCATATTGTCACGCACCATATTGTCATAATCCATAATACCACGCTCCATAATACTATGCCCCATATTGTTATGCTCTATACTGTCACCCTCCATAATACCACGCTCCATAATACCACGCTCCATAATACTATGCTCCATATTGTTACGCTCCATACTGTCATGCTGCCTATTTTCACACACCATAACACCACATCCCATAACACTACACTCCATAATACTATACTTCATATTGTTCCGCTACATATTGTCACGCTTCATACTGTCACACTCCATAATACCACGCTCCATTGAAAAATGCTCCATAATACTGCGTTTCATATTGTCACGCCCTATACTGTCAAGTTCCGTACTGTTACGTTCCATAACACTACACTACGTAACACTACGCTTCATATTGTACCGTTCCATATTGTCATGCTTTATACTGTCACACTTCATAATGTCATGCTTCATACTGTCACACTCCATAATACTCTGCTAGATAATACTCCGCTCAATATTATCACGCTAAATAATACCACGCTGCATAATACTCCGCTCCATATTATCACGCTACATAACACCACGCTGTATAATGCTCCGCTCTATATTATCACGTTCCATAATACCACGCTCTATATTTTCACACCTTAGATTGTCACACCACGTATTATAATGTCCCAAACTCTCTTCCACTACATTGTACCATACTATATTATCAATTATGACAATATTTGACGAAAGTAGCATGCTCTCATTATAATGCTTAGAATTGTACTATATCGCAAATGTTCCAAGATTTTTCAACTCCAATCCCCACTTATGGCAATATAACAAGAGTCCGCTATAATTTTCTTCTCAATCGAGTTATAATATTCTCTCCTTCACTTTTTCTAACAAGCTTCCACTTAAAAAGGAAAATAAACATAGACCAAAATTGCGTCCCACAAGATCCATTAAGTCTCCGCAAGGCAGAACAGAAAAGCAGAACGCGAATAAATTCTAGAAAGAAGCTGTTATCACGAGATGATATTTGCCGAGGCTAATTACGTTCACGCTAATCACTGCTTAACACGGTTATCGATAGCAACGAAGGACAGAGAAATCGATCCCTGTTTGCCAGTCGACCGGGCGACGGCTTTCATTTAAAGAGAAATTAATCAGCGACCGGCTTGTCTGCCGGATTATTGGCTACGAAAGGGGACGAAGAAAGTGTCAGCTAATGACATAACCTAATTTCCTGTTTATTCGATACGCGGATGCCGTTAATCGAATTCCCAAGAAAATGGAATGTCCCACCCCCAAAGGATCGTCGAGGAGAAAAATCACAGAATCCTGTGGATGCTCCTTTATTTACTTTCATCCGTTTTCACGCTTAGTGAATCGCGTAACCGCGAAACGTGGAAAATGCTGGAAACTCGGAATTGCTTTTTCCTTTCGGGAGAATATCTCCGCTCGCGATTGCACGCGTTGTTTGCAGCTTTTTAATTCGGAGATTCTACCGTGATTCTTTCATCGAGATTACGCGACTCCATTTGCAATTTTCATTTGCAGTTTTCGGCCGCGATTGCGAGCCTGCAAATTTTAGCCGCGTACCCTTGTAATTTTCATGTTATTAAAATTTACGATTTTAGGTTGGCTAATTTTTCAAGGCTTGAATTTTATACAATTTCACATTTGTTCGCTCGAAAATTTTTTCTTGATCCTATGATCTGTCTGTGTTGATGGTGTAGATTATTGTGCTTGATCGTTTTTATATTTGAAATTTATTTTAGGGCAATGAAATTGGGATCGATGGTCGAGAAGTCTCGATTCACAGTCTCGGCAATCTCCAGGCTAATGGTTAATAAAAACCAACGTAGATTGCGAGAAAATTAAAAATTCCAGCCTCGTACCGCTTGATTGCCTCGGCTTCTCCTAACGGGTTTATGCCATTTTTCCTGATTATTTCATGCCAGCGCTTCGATGAAAATTGGAAAAGAGAATCTTTGCACTCAAGAGAAAAATAAATCACTTTAACCGCGCAAACGAGAACGGAACGACGTTCGACACTATTTTCAATTAATCCCTCCGGAAATTGTTATAAAAGTTACGACGACGGAAGTCAAGATTATAAATAAAATTGTGACAGATGAAGATTGCTATTGAAACGAGAACGAAATAAATCCAGCTGGAAATGTCACCGGACGATTACCCCCGTGACATTTTCCCCGTAGCTCTCGATATTGTACGCCTTACATTATTCAATTCTGCTGGGAAGTAACGAAATTGAAAAATTATTTCCCATAATTGTCAATACACCTGGCATATCCTACTTTAATAATTAAATGCATCATTTGATCTAGGTTGATAAGTTCATTTTCAAAAATTTTAGAACATTCATACTCGAAGTGACAAAATTCAAAAATTATTCTACAACTGACAATACGGACACCTTCTATATTGATCCTATTTTAATAATTAAACGTAACATTTGATCTAGGTTGAGTTGGAAGTTGGTCACTTTGAAAATTTTTAGAAAATAATAACTCGAAGTGACAAAATTAAAAAATTACTCTCTATAACTGTCATAATGGACACCCGGTATATATATCGTACTTTAAAAATTAAACGTATCATTTTCTCTAGGTTGATGAATTTATCATTTTGAAAACTTTTAGAAAATAAAAACTCGAAGTAACAAAATTGAAAAATTACTGCCTATAATTGTCAATACACCAGGTATACTTTAATGATTAAATCTTGAGTTTATTATTTTGAAAAATTTGAGAAGAAAAAAACACGTCTCTGTCTCTCTCTCGATTTAAAAAATATAATTTGACAAGATGACTCTTGCAGAGGCAATGCTTTCGCGTCGTTGACGAAGACGTCCTATCACCAACGACAATCAATTTTGTGTTCCGCTGCACGCGGGAATCATCCACTCTTTCTACGCACGTTTTCTACGCAACCCAGTGCCAAACTACACTATCGAGCTGCTCTAACTAGAAGCGCAGATCAACTTTCCTATCATCGATTCTCGGCGGACTTGTCCTTTCCTAATTAAGGGAAAAAACAGGAGAGCGGTCAGGTAACAAGTCGAGGGGTTTAATTAGTCTGGACGCGAAGAGAAGAGCGATTAACGAAAGCTGGGCGCAAAGGAGAATCCTGGGAATCGATACTATCGAAGCATATGACAGTTAATTGCTTCAACTAACTGCAGCTGCTCTATTTTCACCTGTAACGTGAGTCCGACTCGTTGGAAGATAATTGGAGGTGTGAGTGGTGTGTATTCGCTTGTGAGATCAGTGTTTGGCTGCCATTTTCGATGGTGATGAAATCGGAGATGGGGATCATAAATTGTGCTGGTGTAGAACCATAGGTTTAGTGTATTCGGTGTTCTGATGTGCGATAACTCGCTAGTACCTCGTGTTCTTGTGTCGAACAGACGCAAATCTTTTCTCAAGAACCTGTAGAAATCGCCTCTTCATTCCGATCTCTTTTTTACGTGTTTAGAAGGGCCTATAACTTCATCTTCATCTGACTACTGTAAATCTTTCGCTATATTCAAGATTGACAACAATTTTGATAACATATTCGAGTATAGTGAACCACAAGTATTATAAGAACAATATCTAGGCAGGTCTAGAGGAAAGTATCCGATAAGATTGACATAGTCACAGCAGAATAGGGAACCAGAATCTGGATCAGTAAGGACCTGAAGGATCCAGACCACAAAGTATACTGACATAGTCAAAGCTGCAGAAAATTTCAAGGATCTAAGACTGCTAAGCGAGCGAAATAAGGACTTGAACCCACCTTCATAACAGACACGAGAGGTCCAAGTACCTAGACCATAAGGTCCAGGAGAAACCAGGTAACCGCTTGGTACAGCAAGGGAAACCTGTGATCCTGAAAAGTCCAGTGACAAATCTACAAGGTGCACAAGGTTCATGTGAATCCTAGATGAAGACCGTGACGTATTCGTAAGTTAGGCCGAATTCAGATCAGTCCCAGATGGATCTCCTCGCCAAGTGATCAGAAGTCACCCAGAAAATTTTAGACCTGTCCTCATAGAAGGCACAGTAGCATCTCATATACCAGAGTGAAGAACCAGTTGGACCAGGTTTGCCCTAAGGTTACAGAAGAGCGGGGCAATGTAGCCCGGTATTAGTAAGGAGAAACTGGTGTAAGTCAGTTGTTGGTTGTTGGGGGTCCTGGAGAGCCTGGTGCAGCCGGCCCTGGATGTTTCGACGCTGAGTGGCGCTAGGGTGTCGAGGTGGGGGGCGCGTGGTCTTGCTGCCTGCCGTGCGCCAGTGGCGGCGGGGGTGGGGGTGGTGCAGCTGTCTCGGGGGCCACCCCCGAGGCCAAGAAGGGCTCCACCGGCCACAAATATCAGCAGCAACAGCAACCTAGCCAGCTGCAGCAACAGCAACAGCAACTGTTGCAGCAGAAACAGGAAAAGGAGCAGCAACAGAAGAAGATACCTGTGGTGCAAACGAAGGAGCTGGCGCCTCTGAGTAACCTTGACGAAGACCTGGACGACTTCGAGGACGAGAAGGAGCCCGAACAGAGGGTCGAAGAGGAGGACTTCTCGAAGGAGGGCAACACACAGCATCGCTTGAGCCCCAGGCTGCACGATATCGAGGAAGAGGACGATGAGGACGGCAGGAACACGAAGGAGAGGTTAGTGGCTCCTCCAAATAAATTGCTCCGTGCAGTTTTCACAATCACCAGATTGACTTGCAATAGTTTTGTATTCGTTATTTTTATAATTTTGTACAATGCAGGGAAAACTGCACGGAGGAAATATCCGACGAAAGTTCTCCAATAAGGGACGAAATTAATTCATGTACAGAAAGTTCTAATTAACTTTGCCGTTTTAATTCGAAGGATTAATTAAATCCGCTGTAGCTTCGGGTATCGCAATTTAAATTTGAATCGGAAAGTCAAGTAATTCCTCGGTTTCAAGAGATTTAGGTTTTTTCAGCAACTTGTAAGAACGAGATAATTGTGATTGGTAAAACTTTCGTTGGAGAAAGAAATTTTTCTAGATCGAGACATTCGTGGACATCCTCTTTTGGGTCATTCTCACAACATTCCTCCTTAAAAACTTCGAACCGTTTTTGAAACACCCTGTAACGTAGGACCTGCCAAGATGATCCAGCGTATGGTAATTATATTGAGGTTCCTTTTCATTGACCCCGACTACTAGCCTTTGATCATACTCACGAATCTCTGTGTGCACACACGTGTGTCGGGCACGTGGGTCCAAAAGGAAATGGTCTGTACATATTGCTTGCTTAGCCCTGATTACAGAGCTCCTCGTACTGCTCGTATCGATCTGACATTAACGATGATCCGGTATCGGTTTTACGTTAATGGTTATCGGCAACGGATATCCTGTAGAACGGATTGGATTACCGAGACATCTTCGATATAGGTCTAACAACGAAAGGGAGGACTTTATTGGATGTTTTCTTAGAATTGAACATAGATAGGTACTATTACTATTGATTTTTAAATCTAATTCTACCTACTCTTTGCAGACTTTTTTGAATTAATTTGTTACTCATTTCTTATTGAATAATGTCTTATTGCAAGGTTACTGTTTTCCAATAAGTTCCATTCACATGTCTACTAATCCAAAAGTCACATTTCTTATGGTAATCATTAAACTCACACTCTGTACAAGTCTAATTCTACCTGTTTTTTATTTGCAAATTTTTTAAAATGAATTTGACACATGATTTATTTCTTATGTAACAATATCTTGTTCTAAGACTGACAGTTACCTACAAGTCCCATTCACATGTCTATCTAACCAAAAGTGACATTCCTTGTGGCAGTCGTTAAACTCACACTCTATACAAGTCTAATTCTGTCTACAATCTTTATTTGCAAACTTGGTACAATCAACCCATTGATTCATTTCTTATTTAACAATATCTTGTCCCAAGATTACTGTTTTCCTACAAGTACCATTCACATGTCTACCTAACCAAAAGTGACATTCCGTGTGGCAGTCGTTAAACTCACACTCTATATAAGTCTAATTCTGTCTGCAATCTTTATAAACTTGTTTGAATGAACTCATTGATTCATTTCTTATTTAACAATATCTTGTCCCAAGATTACTGTTTTCCTACAAGTCCCATTCACATGTCTACCAGTCCCATTCACATGTCCACCAGTTCAAAAACCACGTTCCTTGCAGCAGTAACCTACAAAAATCACAAATCATGAAAGAATCTAAACAGAACAAGTTATAATTACTTCACATTCTCTTATTTGTAATATTTAAATTTAATAGACACAAACTAACCTGCACGGTATCAAGTCCAGAAACGTAGCAAGATTCACATAATCGCTAATCCAGAAAAGAAACAATTTGAATGGTTATTGTGCGAAAATAAACATTTTCCTGCATCCATGGCGAATGTTTCCACAAACGAAAAATATTCGATAGACCTTTTAATGCGTTCGTGCTATTATTCTCGCAACGTGACCATAACAATGGTACACGTGGCGAAACAGTGGCGCCCTCGCGTCTGACCAACTCCTTTGTCTCGAACAAGCGAAACGGAGAATTTCGACGCAATATCACATTATTGTACCCAACACTACTGCCACATTGCATTCAGTGAAAAAATATTATTTCCAACTCGCATTATATGAAAACTTTGCAAAATAGTTCCAAAAAAGTTCAGTTATTTCTTAGAAAGTCTTTAGAAACTTTTATTTTTCTTCGAATTTCAAATGTTTTATGAAGATGAAACATTTCCGTGCAAATAAAATCCTTTTCGTCGTTTTATGAGATAATAATACGCTTTGCAGGATTTAAAATGCAGCGTGTCTTTTTCTTTACAGTTTTATTCCTTGACTGAAGTCTTGCAGCGAGATTTTTTTTTAATCGTAACACCTAAGCTGCGTTACACTATTTCCTTTATTTCCCCTTTGAACAAGTTTATACGCGATTCATTTTCATCTCCCTTTTCCGTGTAAAATTGCTTTGTTAAAAGAAATAAAACAGCCCTCTGTGCATGTAACCTGCATCCTTTTCGCTGGAAAATTCCTTTTGATGCGTTGGCATTTACCTCTTTGACCATGATTATTAAATTCCGTTGTGCATGCTTTTATAAATTCTTAAAAACTCGTCGCTTTTACGCGGAACGCGTCTTTCATCTAACGGAAAAGAGTGTTAATTCACCTACGTTTGACTGGGGAGGCTACTCCAAGTATTTATAACATTCTGATAATTCCATTGAAATCATATCCACCTAATGAAATTTTATTCCTGACTTTTCATATTCATTATATTTATCAACTGTTAATTTTAGTAAACAGATATTTCATTGTACAAAGACTGGTTCTAAATTAAGAAATAAGGAAGTAAATTAGATGTGGTTAGGTTAGACCCGCCATTAGAGATGCAGGTGGCAGCCATTAGAGCCATGTTGCAAACAAAATGGAGTACCTCGCAATTAACAGAGAATAGTTGCAGTTCTTTACTATAAGTTTTAATGTACAAGTTTCATCCAAAATTTTGTTAACGCAAGTTTTAGCACTTGCATCATGAAATTTTCATGCGAAACTTTTCTCCACATGTACCACACTTTTAAAGTTTGAGGTCTTAGGCTTTATTTCACCTCAATGGACCCTAATCGAAATCAGTTCTCTACAGTCAAAATTTTATTTCCGCATAAAATAGTTATATAGCCTAATTCCAAAACAGGTTCAAATCTCTACATTCCCACTTCTCTATACCACAAAATTCCTACATTCCCAAATCCCTATAGCCCCACATATGTGCATCCCAAAATTCCTACATCTCCAAATCCCTACATTTCCAAATTCTCACATCCCCAAATCTCTAGATCCTTAAATCCCTATATCCTCACATCTCTACACCCCAAAATTCCTACATTCCCAAATTCTCACATGACCAAATTTCTATATCCCCAAATCTCTACATCCCCACATCCCTACACTCCAGAACTCCTACATCCCCAAATCCCTACATTTCCAAATTCCCACATCCCCAAATCTCTAGATCCCCAAATCCCTACATCCCCACATCCTTACACCCCAAAATTCCTACATTCCCAAATTCCCACATCCCCAAATCTCTAGATTCCCAAATCCCTACATTCCCACATCCCTACACTCCAGAACTCCTACATCCCCAAATCCCTACATTTCCAAATTCCCACATCCCCAAATCTCTAGATCCCCAAATTCCTACATCCCCACATCCTTACACCCCAAAATTCCTACATCCCCAAATATCTAGATCCCCAAATCCCTACATCCCCACATCCCTACACTCCAGAACTCCTATATCCCCATATCCCTATAGACCCAAATTCCTACATCCCCAAATCTCTAGATCCCCAAATCCCTACATCCCCACATCTCTGCACCCCAAAATTCCTACATTCCCAAATTCCCACATCCCCAAATTTCTAGATCACCAAATCCCTACATCCCTACACCGCAGAATTTAGAACTCCGTACCAAACAGGAACAGAATTCCCCGAATTCATTAGTCAATTAATTTAATCGTCTTAGGCTTTATTTCACCTCAACGAACTCTAATTGCAATCAACTTAAAGTCACCTGACTCCATCTGTTTTTACTTCCTAAAAGGAAACGACCGATCAAAGGAACACGTAATTAGACGAAAATAACAAAAACAATTCCATCTGCGGCTGAGAATAGATCTGATCCACATTTAGCTTCAGTGAAAGCAGGCATCGACGAGCTCCTGATCATCCATTTATAAATAAAATGACGCTTATTATTATCCGGCTGTTACAAACAGTTCGGCTAATTTTGAAACGGAACGCGTATAATTAGCAAGTCTGGATGATCGAAGTGGCGAATAGAGAGGACGCGTGAATGAGACGTAAAGTGACTATTTCCTTCGTCGTTGCGTCACATGTTTCTGTGTGTACACCTACATGCTCGCAAAATTCCTGAGTTATTTGGTGACAGTTTAATGGACATTTGTGGACGATTCTTCGTGGCCAATTGCGAACGGCCAAGGCGACATCGTTGCACTTTGAGGAGATCAAATGTTAGGTTAGGTTAAGGATCGAAAGCAATTTCGAGGGAAGTTTGCCCGAATTGTGTCTTCGGCCTTCAATCGCGAAATTGTAAGGTTCGAACGCCATCTTCTGAAGCGGCTACGAATTATTGATGTGTATTGTGCTCTGAAAGGGCAACCTAACCTTTGTTACGTTCGCTTGTGTTGCCCCAAAATTTCTTCTATGTTTAATCCCGACATTCTTAGATCACATGTGTTATAATACGATTCTATGTTGAAATTAACGTCAGCTCACAACAGCATCACGTTGTGACAAAATGGCAGCTGCTCGAAGATAAATCTTGCGTATGCCGACAATTCAGAATAAAATTTAATCCTAAGTTCCACGTTCTAAATTTCAAATAGCAATCTCAAGTGTTGTTTCTATATATGCAACTCTTTATACTGTTATTCCAAAAATCGTCTGGGTGAAAAGTGACCCAACACCTTTGAGACTTAAAGAACGAAATAAATTTTTGCCTATCAGTCGCACATCATCCCTATAAATATATCCCTAATTTGTGGTCTTTGTCCGTGCACAATTCGTAAATCACTTAAGAAACGTCCATCACGACTTCAATATTCCATTTGCGTTTTCCTGATGGCCAGAATCCACGATATCATTTCCGCGCCGTTTCCCTGATCCCACGTCACAGGCCGACATTTAATACAGAATTGAATACAGAGAGGCAGCGGCATTTAGGTCACACTCAGCTCGCTGGAAATCCACGCAACTCGCAGCGATATTAGCTTAGCGTCAATCTAATAAACCTTCAGGTCCCGACCTAACTCAAGCGATACCAGTCGCCTGCAGACGCATCGAGTTTTCTCGTCATTGTCTCGCCGAGCGTCGTGGAACAACCTGTTGATGTTGCTTCGGTGTTGAGCTTGCGTCAGAAACATCGTCGACCAAGATCGATCGCGTACGGATAAGGACACATGCTCGCGCGACGCTCATGATCCTTTTATGCTGCAGGATGTAACTTTCTGATGAACGATTTGAGGATGCACCTGCTACGTCGTTACACTTTTTGCAATTAGGTGCTTTTAGGTGCACGACTGTAGCTTATAGCTACTATAACTATAGTTGTTTTATGTCACTTTGATACTTGTTTGATACCTTTCTTGTTTGATGGCGTTAGAAAGCGTCATATGGAAATATAGGGATTCGGGGATTTAGGAAGTTGGTAATTTAACGATTTGGGGATTGCCTAATACAGGGATTTAGGGATCTAGGGATTTGAGGATTTGGAGATTTGGGATTTCAGGAGATAGGAATTTGGGAATCGAGGCATTTGGAGACATGGGGATTTGGAAATTTACCGACTTGGGGGTCTGGAGATTTGAGGATGTAGGGATTTGGGGATTTAGGAATATTGGGGACGTAGGAATATTGGGGACGTAGGGATATGAGGACGTAGGGAGCTAGGGACGTAGGGAGCTAGGGACGTAGGGATCTAGGGACGTAGGAATCTGGGGACGTAGGGATTTGGGGACGTAGGAATTTGGGGACGTAGGAATTTGGGGACGTAGGAATTTGGGGACGTAGGGATCTGGAGACGTAGGAATTTGGGGACGTAGGGATCTGGGGACATAGGGATCCAGGGACATAGGGATCTACGGACGTAGGAATCTGGGTACATAGGGATCTGGGGACGTAGGGATCTAGGAACGTAGGGATCTGGGTACGTGGGGATCTGGGGATGTAGGGAGCTAGGGATGTAGGGATCTGGGGTCGTAGAGATCTGCGGACGTAGGGATCTGGGGACGTAGGAATTTGTGGATTTAGCGATTTGGGGACGTAGGGGTTTAAGGAAGTAGAAATCTGGAAGGTAGGTATCTGAGGACTTAGGTAGCTAGGGACGTAGGTAGTTAAGGACGTAGTTATCTGAGGACGTAGGTATCTGGGGATGCAGATATATGAGGATGTAGGGATTTAGAAATGCAGCGATTTGGAAATATAAGTATTTGGTGATTTTCGAAAGAAAATGGCTCCCTCTCTTGCCTTCTTTTTCCAACGATAGACCTCGTACAGGCAAAATAAAGAACACAGAACTTCAAGTACTTACTAGCAAGGCTACCACCATCATTGGCACAATGTAAACGCTCCCTTAGGTTTGCGAAGTCTAGTGTCTTTTAATTCTCAGAAGGCTACTCCAAACTCGTCCCTCTATAATCATATCTACTATATCATGACTACACTTCATACATACTGCCTATATGACCATACATACCCAAGTTTGATGCTGCAATCCTTAGGTACCTGCCTCGAAACCGTATTAACGTACCGCGTACTTTTCCTAAAACAGTAATATATTTTCCTAAAACATTAAAATGTTTTCCCAAAAGAGTAATATATTTTAGAAGAACAGTAATATAGTTGTACTAAAACTATCTGCTACTTCTCGCAGGAGACCTCCGAACTTTCTTCCCTTTATATTTCTCATACTAGCAACTCCCTGCACCAGAACATTCAGATCTAGATATTACTTCCTAAGCCATCTCTATTCCCAGAAGACCGTAACCGCGTTAGCCGGCTAATCATCGAATGAAGTACGTTTTACACGCTCGTAGCGCCGTTGTTCGCGTTTAGCGTCGATGTTATCTCGCCTCCAGCTAACAAAGACATTCCCAGTTCCGAGGAGATGGAACGTGTCAGGTGCAACTGCACGATAATGGCGTCGAAAAGCGAGGCAGCATTGAAGCCGGCAGCGTGTTAGTTCCGTTGATGTAGACGATCGTGTTCACCGTTGAAACTGGAGAATGCTTTCGAAATTGCCCGATCTTGTTTCTCAACGCACGGTCACTGAAAATTGGCATCATGGAATTTTGCATAAAGACGAACAAAACGCGGTTGATATCAAATGTTGCGAACTTTTAGGATACAGACGATTGCTCTTGCTACGCTGCAAATTGCTGTTATTCTTGTAACTAGTCGTTAACGTTTATTGTGTTCGTGCTGAAATTCCAAGCGTTAAGTATTCTGCGCGTTGAAATTCCACGCGTTGAGTATTCTACGCGCTGAAATTCCATCCGTTGAGTTCGCTACGCGCTGAAATTCCACGCGTTGAGTTTGCTGCGCGCTGAAATTCCACACGTCAAATATTCTACGCGCCGAAATTCCATGCGTTGAATACGCTACGCGCTGAAATTCCACGTGTTGAGTATTCTACGCGTTGAAATTCCACGCATTGAGAATTCTACGCGTTGAAATCCCATGCGTTGAGTTCGCTACGCGCTGAAATTCCATGCGTTTAGTATACTACGCGCTGAAATGCCACGCGTTGAGTATTCTATGCGCTGAAATTCCACGCGTCGAGTTTATTACGTGCTGAAATTCCACGCGTAGAGTTTATTACGCGCCGAAATTCCACGCGTCGAATATTCTACGCGCTGAAATTCCACGCGTTGGAATTCCCTGCGTTGTGTTTGATACGCTCTGTAACTCTGCGCGTTGGAATTCCACACGTTGTATCTGCTACGCGTTGAAATTCCACGCGTTGTCTTTGATACGCGCTGAAATTCTACGCGTTGAGTATTATACGCGCTGAAATTCCACGCGCAGTGTTCAAAGCGCTGTAACTCTGTGCATTGGAATTCTATGCGTTGTGTTTGACACGTTCTGCAATTCTATGCGCTGAAATTCCACGGTCGTTGAAAATTTGCATCATAGAATTTTGTACAAAGACGAACAAAACGTGGTTCATGTTAAATGTTGCGAACTTAAAACTGGAAACAAACGATTGTTCTTGCTACGTTGCTGGGAAATTACTGTTATTTTTGTAATTAGCCGCTTACGTTTATCGTGTCCGTGGTGCGGCAATTTGCTCCATACATTTTATGCTCGACAAACGCGCTGAACAAACAACGTTCATGCGCCTCGGCAAACTGAGAGGACATTGTGCTACCCAGTTATTTTATGAAGCCACCGTGTTTATGTAAAGCTCCGGACGAAATTGTAATTAAAAATAACGCCACTGTTTCGCTTGACGAAATCAAGTTACACAGAAATTAAACATCCCGCCACGGGATGAAACCCCTAAATTAAAAGAATCGTGCTGTTTTTATTTCCCCGTTGTACCACTCGAACGAATTATCAGAAAAATAGGGGCTCTAAAACCAGTATTTCGTTCGAGAATAAAATCCTCTTTGTGATATTTCGGCAAATAAATTTTTGTGGAAAGGACGACAGATGGTTTATTTGTACAACAAATTGAAATTGATGTTTCTGCGTTTTTGGGTAGAATTTAATTCTGAAGCGGGTTATAGAATTCCTGACGTACGCCATTTTATGTGGCGCTGCTGGAGCAGTAACGGAAGTTTATGGCACTATAGAACAATAAAATTGAAACGGTGGAAACAAGTTATTGGTATAAAGATTTCTAAATGGTTCTCCACAGTGAACATTTTATTTCCATATAAAATAGTTATATAGTCAAATTCCCAAACTCTCAGGTTCCCAATTTATACATCCCCACATTCCTACACTGTAATTGCCTACGCTGTAACTCCACGCGCTGTAATTTCACGCGTTACAACTCCACGCGTTGTGTTCGCTACGCGTAGTAACTTTACACGTTGAGTTCTCTACGCGCTGAAATTCCACGCGTTGAGTACTCTACGCGCTGAAATTCCACGCGTTGAGTATTTGACACACTGAAATTCCATGCGTTGTGTACTCTATGCGCTGAAATTCCTCGCGTTGGGAACTATACACGCTGAAATTCCACGCGCTGAGTATTCTAAGCGCTGAAATTCCACGCGTTGAGTACTCTACGCGCTGAAATTCCACGCGCTGAGTTCGCGATGCGCTGAAATTCCATGCGTTGAGTACTCTACGCGCTGAAATTCCACGCGTTGAGTACTCTACGCGCTGAAATTCGACGCGTTGAGTTCCCGACGCACTGAAATTCCACGCGTTGAGTTCGCGACGCACTGAAATTCCACGCGTTGAGTACTCTACGTTCTCAAATTCCTACATCCCCAAATCCCTATATCCCCACATCCCTACACCCCAGAATTCCTACATCCCCAAATGCCTACATTTCCAAATCCCTACATCCTCAAATCCTTGCACTTCAAATTTCTACATCCCCAAATCTCTGGACCCCTAGTAGCTAAATTCCCAAATCCCTATAGCCCCTTAATATAATTAAAATCCGACCGAAATCTTCCTCAAATCAGATACAATTTTGGAAAAATTTTCTCCGATGTTTGTACGACACTTCGAACACAAGAGTATCAATAAACTCGTTTCCATCAGAATTTTTCAAAAATACTCGACCGAGAGCCGTGAAAGTCAGCCACTGCGCCTCTCGAGCGTACTAGAGGCAGAAATTCCAATCCTCTCGAACAATGAAGCTTTAAAACTCGTCAAAAATCTATCCGCTTTGACTTTGTTACATCTCACGGTTGGTTTTGGTACAGCTTCACCCGGCTCACAACGATCTACTCTTTCAGCTCTTCCCGTTTACCATTGTTCCGACGCTAGAAAACATTCTACGCTCAGTGTGTCGACGTTGTTTTTCCTTGCCTCGTATTTCACCGGCTCGAAGCATCGACGCACGATTTTAAAAAGGAACGTTCGATCCAGGGTCGTGGCTGGCCTTTCATTTACGAGACCTGCTCGATACACGTTGATTTCGCAAACTCCACGTCATTTCCATTCGCTATTCAGTTAGAGGACTCGTGGTTAGAAAAAACGAGGTGAACTTGACGTTGGATTGACTCGAATGTATGATCGATGTCGTTTCCTTCTTTTTTTACCGTGTTTGTGCATAGGGGACCTATGAGTTATAATATAGCTCGAATTTATATATTTATTTTAAACACTCATGCACTTATGGTTTATGAAATGATATACCATACGATTTACTTCTCTACTTGATTTTGAGGGTAATTCGATTATGTATGTTGCTATGTATAATACTCGAAAAGCAGGTAGTTTATCCGAATATTATCTACTTGATTTTGAGGTTAGTTCAATTATATTCCTATGTCGCTATGTATACGCGTTGAATTTTCTACGAGCTGAAATTCCACGCGTTGAGTTCGCTACGCGCTGAAATTCCACGCGTTGAGTTTGCTGCGCGCTGAAATTCCACGCGTTGAGTATTCTACGCGCTGAAATTCCACGCGTTGAGTATCCTACGCGCTGAAATTCCACGCGTTGAGTATTCTACGCGCTGAAATTCCATGCGTTGAGTATTCTATGCGCTGAAATTCCACGCGTTGAGATCGCTACGCGCTGGAATTCCACGCGGTTAGTTCCCTACGCGCTGAAATTCCACGCGTTGAGTACTCTACGCGCTGAAATTCCATGCGTTGAGTATTCTACGCGCTGAAATTCCACGCGTTGAGTTCGTTACGCGCTGAAATTCCACGCGTTGTGTTTTATACGCGCTGTAACTCTACACATTGGAATTCTATGCGTTGTGTTTGATACGCGCTGTAATTCCATGCGCTGCAATTCCACGCATTGCGTACTCTACGCGCTGAAATTCCATGCGTTGAAGAGTAGATAGTCTAACCGAATTGTATACTTAATCTGAACTTGAATAACTAAGTTTGAGGTTGAACTGATCCTCTGAAGTGCTTATCTAATCATTCGGATTCCTAAGTTTGAAGTTAAGTTCATCTCGTAATAAGTTAGGTCAGTACACTTGAGTTTTTAACTTTAAAGTCCCCTTTAATTTCTTACCTAAAGCAATCCTCAGATTCATGCACTCAATTTTGAAATTTGAAAGTCACATAGCCCCTTCCGGTAATCACTTGAACAAGCTTTCACGGTGTCCTCAACGATATGATAATCCTAAGCTTTTCTGAAGTCGAAGAGCAAATTACACAGGTTCTGATCCGAACGAATCAAAGCTTCTTGGCCGGCTGCCAGAACTTTTCTGTCGCTCATTAGGCCTGCATTCTCCATTGTGTACGACAGACGCTGAAGAGAGAAGGGGTCAGGAACGTAATGGAAATATTTACCCTCGCCCAGGCACTGGCAGCGCATGTTTATTCAGAACATATGAAACGCTTGCACCGTGCATTCGATTTCAGGCTCGAGCTGTACCACGTTAGCGCCGTAATTCCCGCCACACGGTTTATGGTGTTTACTTCACTGCCTAATGTTATCGCTTTAAATGTTCTGACGTTTATTGGCCATGATGCTTTTGCCGGATCATTTGATCATAAATTCCATAAAATGATACTCGTCGATTTCTATAAACAGAATTATGAGTCCGATAAATGACCCTACACGAATTAGGTTAGTTACGACATGAAATTAGGTTGTGAAGCTTTTGACGTTGATAGAACGCATTTGAACGTGTATTTGTAATAGGTGATATTTAAGAATTCACCTGACAAATTAATTTGAGATTGCATATTCCTTTGAACGCAAAGCAGAAAAATTCCCCGCCTCACAATTTACGCGTACTTTTTATCACGAGCCTTTGTAACGCGTTTGAAGGTGATCAAGAGGGCCAACACAGTTTTCCAGCGAGTTCATGAATATTTCATGGGATCGTGGGACCTATCGATGCATCCTGGAGTATCCTTTAATCAACGAGGACCTCGGTTGCATTAACACCGGGAATCGATTTAGTCGCTGTTGCAAATTACGTTCACCGTAACTCTCCCTTTGTTTTCGTTGTGACCCGTGATCGTCACGTTTCCATACACCCGGCTATCTTCTTCTTCCTTTCATTAGCCCCGACGATTTATTTAACCGAATCGTACGGAAATATCCCCGAATGCTAAACTTGTATCAGGGGTTATTCGTACCTTACTACGTTCATAGTATTCAGATGCGTCAATGGCTAGCATAATTGTCATCTTGAAATAAATTAAGATCGTATACGACCCTCGATTTCATCAGGCTCTATCAATGAACGCCCACGCGCAAGACATGTTCACTTTTGAAATGTCCCCACTTCGCGCCATCGGACCCCCACCCAGAAGACAACCTTCCACAATACCGCAGGTTCCTTGAATACCCTGAATCGATTCGCATTAAACCAAAAGGGGATGTCTCGGCCAGTAACGCAAAGTGGTGTCTCGATCGTGCGAACGAGAGTTACACGCGAGGCAGCCAGAAGGCCAGTCTCACGATTGGCGTTGGGTGATCTTGCAGACCGTACCAGAAGAAATCACCGACTCCGAGCGGCGGTGGTAGCAGTAGAACTGGCTGGCGATCACGAAGAAGCATCACGACGGCAGGTGCACCGGCACATCAACATCACGTGATCGCCAGTGCAGCCGCGACCGCACAGGCCAGGATGCAGGCGGAACATGGCAGCATCGGGGAACTAAGAGGATACCATAACCTCAGATCCAGGAGGCACACTTTGGCCAACGTTCGGTGAGTAATGGACAAATTTTATTGAAAGATATTATAGTTCAACTTGGTTAATGGTTTCGCGTTATATTGTCGCGTTTTAATATCACGCGTTATATCGTCGCGCTGTTTAATATCATGCGTTATATCGTCGCGCTTTTTAATATCACGCGTTATATCATTGCGCTGTTTAATATCACGCGTTATATCGTCACGCGTTTTAATATCACGCGTTGGATCGATAAGTGTTTAAGTGTGTCGTGGTAATATTGTGCGTTTTAATATGACTGATAATAGTACTCGTTGGAACTGCACACGTTGGATTTATGAAATAGTGTGCGAGGGGTACCACCGCGTTGTTATAATCGTGGGATAACCACGTGCTGTAACTCCACGCGTTGTAATACGCTACGCTGTAACTCCACGTGCCGTAGTTCCACGTTCTATAACTTCACACGTTGTGTTCGCTACGTTCCGTAATTCTATATGTCGACTTTTGTAAGAGTTATAACGCTTTCGTTGAGAAATATACGCGTTGTACTCCTACGCGTAGTAATTTTACGCGTTGAGTTCTCTACGCGATGAAATTCCACGCGTTGAGTTCGCTACGTGCTGAAATTCCACGCGTCGAATTCGCTACGTACTGAAATTCCACGCGTTCGGTTCCCTACGAGCTGAAATTGTACGCGTTGAGTATTCTACGTGCTGAAATTCCTCGTGTTGAGTATTCTATGCGTTGAAATTCCACGCGTTGAGCATTCACCGCGCTGAAATTCCACGCATTGAGTACTCTGCGCGCAGAAATTCCACGCGTTATGTACTGTGCGCGCTGAAATTCCACGTGTTGAGAATTCTATGCGTTGAAATTGCACGCATTGAGTACTCTTTGCGCCGAAATTCCACGCGTTGAGTACACTACGTACTGAAATTCCACGCGTTGTGTATTCTACGCGCTGAAATTCCACGCATTGAGTACTCTGCGCGCTGAAATTCCACGCGTTGAGTATTCTATGCATTGAAATTCCACACGTTGAGTACTCTACGTGCTGAAATTCCACGCATTGAGTACTCCACACGCTGAAATTCCACGCATTGAGTACTCTGCGCGCTGAAATTACATGCATTGAGTACTCTACGCGCTGAAATTCCACGCGTTGTGTATTCTACGCGCTGAAATTCCACGCATTGAGTACTCTGCGCGCTGAAATTCCACGCGTTGAGTATTCTATGCATTGAAATTCCACACGTTAAGTACTCTACGTGCTGAAATTCCACGCATTGAGTACTCCACACGCTGAAATTCCACGCATTGAGTACTCTGCGCGCTGAAATGACATGCATTGAGTACTCTACGCGCTGAAATTCCACGCGTTGAGTATTCTACGCACTGAAATTCCACGCGTTGAGTTTACTACGCGCTGAAATCTCACCTGTTATGTTTGCCACGCGCTGAAATTCCACGCGTAGTGTTTTCTACACATTGAAATTCGACGCGTTGTGTTTGTTGCGCGCAGTATTTCTACGCGTTATGTTTGCTACGCAACGTAACCCTACACGCTATGTTCCACGTGTGCTGTGTTCTCTGCAGGTTTTAATCACAGCGCGCTGTGTTTACATGCGTTCAGTATGCAACGTCGTATATATACTACGCATATCGTCTACGTATATCTTCCTAATTGAATGCGTTGCGTCTACTACGCACTGTACCATCAAAGAATAAAAATCCGAACCTTCTCAATATATTGCCTACTTCGCATAAACTCCACGATCAACTGCGTCCGTGTGCATGTGAGTCTATTATGATATTCTCTTACTTCGCATAATAAACCTTGTATGAATCATAAGAATGTCTCCGTTCCGAGTGAATCATTTGATTATCGTCCGGAGAGACAAAATGGTCGATCTGCGTTTCGACTGGGGTCACTTAAGTTTGGCGACAAATTGTAATCGCTCCGTGCCAAGTGCCGAGTGTCTGATTTATGAAGTAACGAAATCTCGTTAGTCACGGAGGCATTGAAATTTCGACAAGGTTCCTTTCAACATTTTCAGTTCTATTAATATGCAAATTACTGAGGCTACCTCAACGGAACATTGTTCAAGAATATGCGTCTGACTAATGGACGCGTTTTTTCACAATGCACTTCACAGAAGAATATTCATGGACCTGCTAAGTGAAATGAATAAATTTCGATATTTAAAACTCTGATTATAAAAATTTCAATCAGCGTTAAAACAGTTCTTAATGTCTCGAATGTTGACAAACGTAATTTCAGTACGATGCAAGTTTAGTTAAGACTCGAGTAATTCCGATTATCTTAAGAGTTTAATTAGATTTCGATTCAGACCGAAACCTAATTTCAATTAAAGTTAAGGCCCGCCTAGTTAGTTTAACCGGAGTTTAATTTGCTTTTAATGAAAATCTAACCTATTCTCGAGCCGTTCTAATTTTAAGTGACTCGAGGATTAGCTCAACATATTTAATCGAGAAATGTAACAATCTAAATGTGATTACGGTTTGATCTATTTAAATCAACCGTCTTACGAATCTGATTGCGATGCTGTATCTTATTTCAGTCCGATTGAGATTCAATCGTCTTAATTTAAACACAATGAGAAGTCCGACGCTCCGTTCAAATTTAAACCTCGTTTACGTCACATTGGTCAATTTCGAATTAATATATGACATAATAATAATCACGCTACAATTAACGTCATCCGAAGAGTTAGTATTGTACGCTCCTCTGTAACAATAATTCGTTGTTCCGAGAGAGTTCAATGTTACATAATTATTTCAAAGGCACACAATTAATAGCAGTCCTTTATTATTCATCATCGAACATACAAATTTACAATCCACGTAAACGAACACGATGCACGTGACACTTAAAATGTTTCTTCTTCAAAAATGGACGATAAGTCGAAATTTAATTTCGAACTCACTGTTAATCCTATTATGTGTCAGCCCGAAGAAAAGGACCACCCTGCACAATGGTTCTGTGCTATTGATTTTAAAAGAGTACCATTCAGTAGGCCACATTATTGGAAATTACATACCGTTCTCTTTGTCGCGGCCATCTTTGATTCTATCTTCGCGTTCACCCACTCAGAAGCCTTTGCTGTTACTCCCAAGGCTACTTTCTTCATTCATCCTATGAATATCTGCGCGAGGAATTTGCTCTTTTAGGGTAAAAGTTCTCTTCTGAAGCGACCCAAACTTTTATTTGAGTGGTTCTGAAGCGTCGGGTCAGAGTACCTATTTTCTTAGTAATAAGTTTCATTTGGAATTAGGGTTGAAAGAGGGCTTATGGAGGCTGGGGAGTCTAGGGAGACCTTAAGTGAATGTGGAGGGAGCCTGAAGAGATTTTAAGGAGATTGTTAACAAAATTGAGGAGAATCCTAAGTAGGACCTAGGACCTAAGACCTAGGACCTAAGAGATAGGATTTAGGACCTAGGACTTAAGAGCTAGGATCTGAGACTTAAGACGTAGGATCTAGGAGGTAGGACCTAGGAGGTAGGACCTAGGACTTAAGAGATAGGACCTAGGATCTAAGGCGTAGGACCTAGGAGCTAGGACCTAGGACCTAGGACCTAAGACTTAAGAGCTAGGACCTGGGACCTAAGGCGTAGGACCTAGGAGCTAGGAGCTAGGACCTAGGACTTAAGAGATAGGACCTAGAACTTAAGACTTAAGAGATAGGACCTGGGACCTAACATCTAAGACCTAGGACCTAGGACCTAAGACCTAGCACCTAGGACCTAAGACTTAGAACCTAAGAGCTAGGACCTAGGACCTAGGACCTAGAACGTAAGAGCTAGGACCTAGGACCAAGGATCTGGATCTTAAGGAGGACCTATAGATCCAAAGAAGACTCTGAAACGAACCTCCTCCAGTACCCTAGATTCTGGAGATAATGTACATAGAACCTAAGGAAATCCTGAGCAGAACCTTGAGAAGAGGTAACTAAGAACAGCCAAGTCGTGTGCACTCTACAGCTTCTAAAACCACTCCATCAGAAACAGGGGTGCAAACTTTTACATTCACGGCCGTAACAGTATATCAACCCATACCTCTCCCTAAGTTTACAAAAGCCATCTTTCACCCACAAGTTCCAAAGAGAGCACAGATAAACATACCCCAGGAGCTTCAGTACTTTGAAACAAGCAGATCAATCAGGATCACCACACGCACATCGCGGCCTCTCCGTTCCACATTCGTCAGTTTCCATCTCGCACATGCAGTGCATCACGGACTCCTTGTCGGCCGGCTTTGTGGCAGGCATGATCTCCTGCACCTCCTTCTCAGGATCCTTCTTCGAGGGCTTCTCCCTTTGACAAGTCTTGGGGATTTTGGCCGTGACGCTCTGATCGATTTTCTTCTTCAGCCTGTTGAACGGTATACCCTTCGGCGCAAAAGACGCTACGGAGGCACAGACCTCCCGATCACATGTGGATCTCAACGACTCCTTTTTGGACGGTCTGATGGATTCCCGGGACCTCAAGGACTCCTGCAGCTTGATGATCTTGCATTTCGGGCACATTGTGTCGTATTGCACTCCTTGGTCTACTCCTGGGGTGGTGTTCTTCCGTGGAGGTGTCTGAAACCTGAAGACCGTCGAAGACGGCTTCGAAGGTCGGGTTCTGGTGTCAGCTGGCATGTCCTTCCCGCACACGCAACAGTTGCACTTCGGCCCTAAGGGGTCTTGCGTTTTCCTGCCGTAGTTGATGGACTTCAGCTCTTCTTCGGGGCCAGACTTCAAATGGGCGACCCCGGCACGTAGACTCTGCAGGATCTCGGAGATACGGAGACTCGGGCTAGCCTTCCTGCTGACACTCGTACTTTGGTAAACGCTGGTTTTCTCTGTCTGGCTGCTTGCAGTGGTGGTCACTATGGTCGCCTGTGTCATGGGCTTCAGCCTCTGCGACAGCTGGCTCAGAATCTCCATTTCTGGATCAACCGGTGTGGTCACGGCTATAATTTTGGGATTTTGAGTCCGTCTTAGCAGTCTGTTCATCGGAGTCTGTGTTCCTGTGTCGGACACTGTCTGGGTGACCACCTGCATGGTCTCGAAGGTCTTGGTAGAAAACTCCGTCTGAGTGACTTCGATCTTCGTCGATGGTTCCTGCGAAGAAACATATTTGGGATCAATACAAGGATACAAATTACTAAATTGTTGCTGCTTTTGAAAGTTTTGGGATAAATTACATGTAAGTGGCCACCAACCACGGGAATGGAATACATGAAATGTGGCTCTTCAACTGGAACTTCCGATGTTTCTGGTTTAGAGGAACATACACAAGGTTTACTCTCTTCTGGACCTGGTACGGACTCTTCCGGTATAGAGGAACATACGCAAGGAAGTTTACGCGTCTCTTCTAGACCTGAAGCTTTCGATACTCCTGATTTAGAGGAACGATCGCTCGGCAGTTTACACGTCTCTTCTGCGCCTGAAGCTTTTGACGCACCCGATTTGTAGGAACGAACGCTAGGAAGCTTTCTCGGTTCTGGACCTGCAGCTTTCGATACTCCCGATTTGTAGGAACGAACGCTAGGAAGTTTACATATCTCTTTCGGTTCTTCTGGTTTGATAGCGCAATCACAGGTAGCGTCATGTATCTCCCTCGGAGCTTGTGGCATGGCGAAACAAGTACAAGGAAGTTCACATATCTCCTCTGTGACCGTAGCTTTCGTTTCCTTTGGAGCAGGTTCTTCTCGCATGGCACAGCAAACGCAGGGAACTTCGAGTATCTTTTCTTGTACCGGCGGCACTTCTGAAATGGGTTTCGCCGATGTGTCAGAACAAACGCAAGGAAGTCCAAATGTCTCTTCTGGAACTTCTGGTTCTTCTGGTTCTTCTAGCGGAACACAAACACAGACTTCTGAAATCGACTCTTCTGAAACTGCCTCCTCCGGTCTTTCTAGCACGCATACTTCTTCCACCTGTACTTCTATAGTTACTTCCAGTTCACTAACTGTGGGTTCTTCGACTGGTTCCTCTTCTTCTGGTAACACCTCTACTTCCACTTCTTCTGGTAATATCGCCTCTGGTAACATTTCTTCTTCTGGCACTTCCTCTTCTTCAAGTCCTGGCTCTTTCTCAGCTTCTGGAAGAACTTCTACTGAGAGTATCACTACTTTTTCTACTTCATCTGTGGGTACTTCTTCTTCCCCTTCCTCTGTTGGTTCCGGCTCTGCTTCTTCTGGGACCACTTCAGGTTCTTTCTCTTCCTCTGGAGCTACTTCTACCGGAGCTTCTTCTGTTGGCACTTCTTCTTCTTCCTCTGGTACTGGTTCCATTACAGCTTCTTCTTCTACTTGCTCCGGAACTGACTCCATTACAGCTTCTTCTTCCTTCTCTGCTTCCACAGCTTCTTCCTCCTTCTCTGCTTCCACAGCTTCTTCCTCCTTCTCTGCTTCCACAGCTTCTTCTTCCTTCTCTGCTTCCACAGCTTCTTCTTCCTTCTCTGCTTCCACAGCTTCTTCTTCCTTCTCTGCAATCGATTCCACTGCAGCTTCTTCTTCTTCCCTCTCAGTTACTGCTTCTGCTGCAGCCTCTTCCTCCATTGTTATTTCTTCTCTTTCTTCCACTAGATCTGACTCTATTACAGCTTCTTCTATCACTTCTTCTACCTTCTCCGGAGCTGATTCTACTACAATCTTCTCTTCTCCGGGCACTGGAACTTCCTCTCTAAGTACATCGACTATTTCTTTCTCCATTGGTATTTCTCTTCCTTCTTCGTCTAGTAGCTCTTCTACAGTTTCTTTTGGCGTTGGTGCTTCCTTCTCTGGAAGTAAATCAACCTCGATCTCTTTCCTCTCCGCTGTAACTGCCTCTTCACCCTTCTCTGGGAGTATCTGCGATCTGGTCTCTTCCTTTCGTTCTTCCGTGATTATTTCATCTACCTCCTTTTCTTTTGTTACGTCCTCTCTTCTTTCTCCTTCTGGCATCGCCTGTTCTATTACCGTTGGTTCTACTAATGGCGCTACTTTGTCCGGCACTTCGACTCTTTCTGGTGCTGCAGATTCTGCAGCTACCTCTACTGGTGTTGTTTCTTTCGTAGGAACCTCAGCTACCGTTGGAGCTTCAATCCCTTCAATTGCTATCGATTTTTCCTTGACAATTGCTGGAACATCTGCAATCGATTCTACATCTGCTTTTTTCACTTTTTCTTCAGCAACAGGTGCCTCTGATGGAGGCACCGCAGCAGGAGGTGTCAGTGCTTCGGTAGCAGGTACTTCATCTTCAGCAGAAGGTATCACTTCCGACACCAAAGGTCTACTAGGTTCCTTGCCCACATCCGTCACTGCAGGAGCTTCTGCCTCAACTTCTTTCGGTTCCTCTATTAAGTCTTCAAAGTCTTTCACTTCTTCCTTTATTGATACTTCTTCAACTACTTCTTGCAGAGGAATCTCCGCCTCGATTACATCTGCTTCTTCAAATACGGGTTTCCTCTCTTGTTCAATAACTTCTCTTACTTCTCTCTGGAAGAAAGATCAATTTGAACTGTTCTTGAAGAGTTAAATTGTTAATATACTTACTCCTGTATATCTGGCTATCTCCTCAGCCATCACATCAGCATTATTCTTGACAACCACACAGTCAGGACATTTCTAAATATGAAGAAGACAATTTTTAGATCAGGTTGACTATTTATTTCAATTTAGGTACCTACCGCTACTGTCTCGCGTATAGTATCCACATTATCCTGCCACGTTAGCAGTTCGTCCAACGGGACCAGGATAGTGCTAGCCCCCTCCTCAACCGATACATAATCTTCAGGTTCAGTTTTAATACTCTGCTCTGCAATTTCGCTTTCAAGTGCAGAAGCTTCCGAAGGCTCCTGCGCATCAACCAAAGCTTCCTCCGCAACTGAAGCTTCCCCCACAAATGAAGCTTCCTCCACAAATGAAGCTTCCTCCATAACTGAAGATTCCTGCATAGCATCAATCTCCATCTCTCCTAGTTCGCTGACTGTGATCTGTTCATCATCAATTATCCTGTCACTTTGAAGTGTAATCTCATCAGCTTCCCAGTCATCTGCAGCCTCTCCTTCCTCTTCACCTAGCATAGCTTCTTTCACAGATTCCTCAAGTTCTTGTTTGATCATCCTAATCGCCGGCTCTGAAGCAGCGCCAGTCGTGACTTGCCCATCAGCTTGCTGGATCTTCTGCAGCAACATCTCTGCCGTTATGCGTCCTTCCTTCAGAGCAGCCATCTCCTCCTCGGTCAGTCCACTTTCCGTGAGCACCACGTCGTTGCAAATGAAGTCCGGAGCGCATACGTAGTCGTCGTCGACAAACAGTTCGGAAAGGGATCCGTAACTGGCTAGATAATCCATGGCCTCGTCCACCTTTTGCTTCTCGAGTTCGAAGTCCTCTGGACTGATACCCTGTCCAGCGTCACCGACGTCGGGTTTGATCTCCGATTCGGCGTCGTCCATGTCCGGTTTGGCCAGGGTATCACGGTCGAAGACGCCGGCAAAGTCACTGTCCCTGCCGATCAGCGCCTCTATCTTGTCTACACTCATGAACTTCTCCAGATGGCTCCTGCAAGTTGCCAGCCTCGATCTGAGTTCCTCCAGCACGTCCTCCAGCTGAACGATTCGATCAGCCATCTCTTGGTTCGCGGCCGTCTTCACATCCAACTGGTCCTGAAGAGTGCTCATCGTGCTAGTCGCATCGCATTGCAGCTTCGCCCACAGCTCGTCAGCCTGCTGGAGGGTCCTCATGTAGGCCTCCTCTCGACGTTCCAGCTCGGCGATCTGCCTTTTCATGCACAACTCGGTCTGCGCCAGATTCTGGAGCTCCTCCAGGCACTCGATGTCCGTTGACTTGATGGATGCACCGCTGGGCACTTTCTCCAGCCACTTCTTCTTGCACTCTATCACGCGGCACTCACCTGTGTCGATAAGGGATGGGATCAGCTCGCGTGAGCTAAGGGTACACAGGTTTTAGGTGGAATTCGGAAAGTTTATGGAAACTCGATTCTTCCTAGGAACTTAGAGGTTAAAACTCGAGGACTCACCGGCCTCGCAGGCTCCATCCTCAGTCGCCTTACTGGCAGCTTCCCTCAGCCTCTGAGCCTCGATCTTCAAATTCTCGATATTCTCCTTGATCTGCGTCTGAGTTCTCCTAGCCTCCTCCAGCCGTTTACTCTTCTCCTCCAGAGCAGCCTCCTTCTCGGCCCAAAGTGCCCTGGCCTCTTCCACCCTCTTCTGAGCTAGCTTCCTTTCAGCCTCAACCTCCCTGACCCTGCAGTCGAAATGGCGACTGGGTGTGCTGGGACAGTACACTTCTCCAGACGCTGGACCCTGAAACTGCTTCTCCAGCACCTGCTTCAGGTTGGGCACGCATGCACCCTGGCTCATCCGCCATATGTTCCACACCATCACCGCGGGCATGGAGCACTCCAGGATCTCCAGACGCTGCTTGAGGACGCCCTGTTGTTTCGTCAGCTCCTCCTTCTTCATCTCTCGCTTGCCGATCAGCTCCCGGAAGCGGCGCTGACAGTGCCGATGCAGCCGGGGCTTCTGACTGATCTGGGACATTTCCTTGCTTAGTTGGTCCAGGGAAGATTTTACGGAAAGGTCTTGGGACTTCGACTCTTCTTGAGACTCTTTACTCTTAGCTTCTTCCAAGGGCTGTTTGCTGGCCGCAGCTGATGGAGTCTTGCTGGGCACTGCTGATGGTGTCTTGCTGGGTACAGCCGATGGTGTCTTGCTGGGTACAGCCGATGGTGTCTTGCTGGGTACAGCCGATGGTGTCTTGCTGGGTACAGCCGATGGTGTCTTGCTGGGTACAGCCGACGGAGCCCTGCTAGGTACAGCCGATCGCTGTTCTAGGGGCGGCACTACCTGCGACGCCGAAGGTGACCCATTTTGCAGGATCGTGGAAACTAGGGATTGGAGCTTCGATATCTTAGACGCAGTCTTCGAGGCATTCACGGTAGTCGATCGAGAGTCGTCAGGAATCCCTGGAATTTCGTAGTCCGATTCCTCGGTTTGGGCGGAGGGCTCTGGTTCCTCTTCGTCCGCCATGGTGTCCGTGAAACGATGCGAAACTTCTGATCACACCTAATTTTTGTAAAAATGTTGTAACTAATTTTTAATGGATAATGGTCATATTGAAGAGTTAAATACCTATTTTTAATTTCGATTGCCATAGAAATGACACAACCTGTCAGCGCGAGGAGGTTGTGTTTGGCTAATTCGAGTTACATGTTCGTAAAAGAAGCGATTCTGATGTTGGACGCGGTCCAATTTGGCTGTTGCTTGCGCTTTAGTTCACCATCACTCTAGTTTTGGCAGGTTTGTCGGAAAAGCACGATTGAATCCTGTCTACTCTGTCAATTTTGTAATTCGATTTGAACGTAGCCGTGATACGAGCAACTTCGTTGTGTGCCGATCGATAACATCCGTCGCTTTCTTCGAAATTATGACTTGAACTGCGAGTCGGTAAAGATGATTAATTGATGTCTCGATAAAACAGGTATAATATTAGACCTAACATGATGAAGACATTTTAAAATCATCTTAACCATTATTATTGGATTCCTTTGATTTCTTAAGGTGATTTGAGTCCATAAGGTTCAGTTAGGTCTGCAGTTATAATTAAAATAAACCAAATTAATGATACTGATATTCTTAAGACTTAAAATACTTAATTGTGTTCTAGTTTAGGTTATACATAGAGATACTACTGTAGATCTTTAAAGTTTGGTTAGGGTAAACTTGATACAGTAAATTCAATATGGTGTAATGAATATTGCTAGGTTAGGTTACATACACTCCGTAATTCTCTACGCTGTAACTCCAAGCGTCTTAATAACTTACGCTGTAACTACAGTTGCATTCGCTACGCGTAGTAACTTTACGCGTTGAGTATTCTACGCGTCGAAATTCCACGCGTTGAGTATTCTACGCGTTGAAATTCCATGCGTTGAGTATTTTACGCGCTGAAATTCCACGGGTTAAGTTCGGTACGCGCTGAAATTCCACGGGTTGAGTTCGCCACGCGTTGAGTATTCTACGCGTTGAAATTCCACGCGTTCAGTACTCTACGCGTTGAAATTCCATTCGTTGAGTATTCTACGCACTGAAATTCCAAGCGTTGAGTATTCTTAGCGTTGAAATTCCACGCGTTGAGTATTCTACGCGCTGAAATTCCATGCGTTGTGTATTCTATGCGTTAAAATTCCACGTGTTGAGTATTCTACGCGTTGAAATTCCACGTGTTGAGTATTCTACGCGCTGAAATTCCATGCGTTGAGTATTCTGTGCGTTGAAATTCCACGTGTTGAGTATTCTACGCGTTGAAATTCCACGTGTGGAGTATTCTACGCGCTGAAATTCCAAGCGTTGAGTATTCTACGCACTGAAATTCCAAGCGTTGAGTATTCTACGCGTTGAAATTCCACGCGCTGAGTATTCTACGCGCTGAAATTCCAAGCGTTGAGTATTCTACGCACTGAAATTCCAAGCGTTGAGTATTCTTCGCGTTGAGTATTCTACGCACTGAAATTCCATGCGTTGAGTATTCTATGCGTTGAAATTCCACGTGTTGAGTATTCTATGCGTTGAAATTCCACGTGTTGAGTATTCTACGCGCTGAAATTCCATGCGTTGAGTATTCTATGCGTTGAAATTCCAAGCGTTGAGAATTCTACGCACTGAAATTCCAAGCGTTGAGTATTCTTCGCGTTGAAATTCCAGGCGTTGAGTATTCTACGCGTTGAAATTCCACGCGCTGAGTATTCTTCGCGTTGAAATTCTACGCGTTGAGTATTCTACGCGCTGAAATTCCACGTGTTGAGTATTCTACGCGGCGAAATTCCACGCATTGTGTTTGCTATGCGCCGTAACCCTGCGCGTTGGAGTTCCACGTGTTATGTTTGTCACGTGCTGTAGCTTAGGTTATATTTGGAGCATATGTTCAGAAGTTATGAAAAATTAAATCATGTTTGCAATTTTAATAATGTCACTGACGTCGTTACTTTTGATACATCCTGTATAGCCATTGTTCGTTGTCCCTGTTGCGTTATCGCCGAACGATCGAAGCCGCTGTACAGTGTCCGCAACTTTTGTGTCCATAAATCATGTCTCCGCATAATAATTTGACGTGTTGCATTGAAGCGACGGCATAAAGGGGGATTCGGTAGGGAGAAAAGTTACATTGACGTATTGATCACCGTTCCAGGTATCCGCGTTAATTGATTTCCCAATCCATCTTAGTTCAAATTCATTTTCTCCAATTTCGATATTTGCAATGTTATTTATTAACCCGATGAATAAAAATAGAAAAATGCGTAACAGCGAGATTCTTGTATCCAGTGCTCGAGGCACGTAAATTACCGAGAAATTTTTGAAACGGGGTAGCAGTTTTAAAATAGCAGCGGCAAAAATAGGAACAAAAGCACGAGCATCATCCAGGTGCAGAGTTAAATATCAATTTTTTCCAGTTCGGTTTACCGCAGAGGAACAACGTTGAAGGATAAACCGGCCTAAGCCCGGAAAAACCCTGTTTTATGTCGGGCCAGCCTGAAAAGGGGGTTGACCTCGCTCACCCTCCACTTTCTCTGCCACCCTTCTTTCTGCACCTCTCGCAAAATCAATAGTATCGGTGTACCGCGTTTATCCCGCGTTACGGACCAGCCGAACGTCGACAGCTTAGCACGAAATAGCTGCAGGCCGACCAGAACCTCGCTCGCCGCCCAACTTTCGACTTAACGCTAATTTGCGACGATTGTACGCCGGGATCAATTTCAACTCCGCGATACGCTGCCGGTTGTTATTTTGAGCATGAAACGTGGCAGATACGTTGATTACGCTGTACGGACGGGAATTTCAGCTACGAACGTTTCCGGACAGTTATTGCTTCCATGAATTTCCTAGTTCAAGTCTTGCGGTAGATAGAATTCTGAGTTTCGAACTCGTCTGAGCGGGGCTTCGGATGCGGCGTTATTCTGGCCATAAAGGCGATAGGATGTTTCGGTGAGGATGTTAGATTGAAAGGCTATACCAGCAGATAAAATTCGGATTTAGGATTCATTTGAGGAAATTTCGAAATTTGGGGATTTGAGGATTTAGGGATATGGGAATTTTGAATTTTGGAAATTTGGGAATTTGAGGATTTAGGGATATGGGAATTTGGGAATTTGGAATTTTGGGGATTTGAGGATTTGGAGATATAGTAATTTGGGGATATGGGGATTTGGTCTTTTGGAAATTTGGGGATTTGAGGATTTAGGGTTATGGGAATTTTGGAATTTGGGGATTTGATGATTTGGTAATTTGGAAATTTGGGGATTTGAGGATTTAGGGATATGGGAATTTGGGAATTTTGGAAATTTGGGGATTTGAGGATTTGGAGATATAGTAATTTGGGGATATGGGGATTTGGTCTTTTGGAAATTTGGGGATTTGAGGATTTAGGGTTATGGGAATTTTGGAATTTGGGGATTTGAGGATTTGGTAATTTGGAAATTTGGGGATTTGAGGATTTAGGGATATGGGAATTTGGGAATTTGGGAATTTGGGGATTGGAGAATTTGGGGATATAGTAACTTGGGGATATGGGGATTTGGTCATTTGGAAATTTGGGGATTTGGTGATTTGGAATTTTGGAAATTTGGAGATTAGAGGATTTAGGCATATGGGAATTTGGGAATTTGTGGAATTAGTGATTTGAAATTTTGGAAATTTGGGAATTTGGGGATTGGAGAATTTGGGGATATAGTAATTTGGTGATATGGGGATTTGGTCATTTGGAAATTTGGGGATATGGGAATTTGGTTTTTTGGAAATTTGGGGATTTGAGGATTTAGGCACATGGGAATTTGGGAATTTGTGGATTTAGTGATTTGAAATTTTGGAAATTTGGGGATTTGAGGATTTGGAGATGTAGTAATTTGGGGATATGGTCATGTGGAAAATTAGGGATATGGGATTTTGGGAATTTGGGAATTTGTGGATTTGGTGATTTGGAATTTCGGAAATTTGGCGATTTGAAGATTTGGAGATATAGTAATTTGGGGATATGGTCATTTGGAAATTCGGGGATTTAAGTATTCAGGGATATGGGAATTTGGGAATTTGTGGATTTGGTGATTTGGAATTTTGGAGATTTGAGAATTTCGGGATATGGAAATTTAGTGCTTTACTGATTTGCAAATTTGAGGATTTAGTGATTTTAGGATTTGAAGCTATGGGAATTTAGAGATCTAGGGGTTTGGGGCCTTGGTGATTTAGGATATTAGGATTGAAAGACTATACCAGTAGATAAAATTGTGATTTAAGACTCATTTGAGGTGGATGGTGGTTGTACTGGGTCATTTCTGGTCATAAAAGAGATATGTTTCGTGGGGATATTAGGATTGATAGGTTGTACCAATAGATAAAATTGTGATTTAAGACTCATTTGAGATAGATGGTGTTTTCAGATGCAGGGTCATTTCAGGTCATAAAGGAGATATGATGTTTTGCTGCTGATATTGGTATTGATAGGTTATACCAGTAGATATGATTGTGATTTAAGAGTCATTTGAGCTAGATGGTGTTTCAGCTGCAGGGACGTTACTGGTCCTAAAGGCAGTAGATTGTTTCAGTATGGACATGAAGATAGAGTTTCATTTGCAAGATGGAGTTTCATTTACAAGGTCATTTCTGTTCGTCAATGAGATACGAAGTTTCGGTGAAGATATTAAGATTGTAAGGTTATAGCAATAGATGAAATTATAAATTTGAGACTCAATTGAGCCAGACAGTGTTTCAGGTACTAGGTCCTTTCTGAACATAAAGGTGATAGCATGTTTGAGTATAGATGATACTGAACGTTAATCATAATTAACTTTACTGTTACCTTAATATGTTTGAGGTTAATTTGAGCAATATAGTGTTTCACATAAAATTTTTCTTCTGAAAAAAAGATGAAGTTAAGTCTACTTTGAGAACTGTGAAATTACAGTTTGTGTTTATGTTCTCACAAAAATAATACAAGTTTAAGTTCGTAGATAGTGAAAGCTTATTTTGAGCAACTAACACATATTTGAAGATTTGAAAACGATCAGATAAAAATTGTATTTGAGTCCTTGCACCGAGATTACCGAAGATGATCCATTTAATCAATTAAGTTGTAACTATCTTCACTATAGATCAACGAAAAGAGGAGGTAGCAAGTCAGCTATGGTAAAATGTAATTAGCCCCATAACTTACTTCGTGGAAGGTCCTTTCATCGAATCAGCTTGTTTAATTACAAATTCGAAACTTGTCTTCGATTACCGTGATGACTAAGTTACCGTGAGAGGCGAACCTGAAATTAATATTACATTCCCAGTAACAAATAGTGAACACATAACTTGGACTCGCCGGTTCTTGAAACTACTTTCCTATATTGAAAATAATTCGATTTGCACAGGTACGCTAATGGAAAGTTCCGCTAATTTTTTAATACCGATTCTCATTAATTTTTGAGCACCTTTCCAATTTATCGATATCTCGCCTCCGCTAAGTGGCTTCTGCGAGCTTTTTGTCGATTCCAGACTCGACAGAAAGAACGTTATTATTGCCAGGTAATTGGAGGTGGCACTGGGTCTCTAATGTCCCTATAAATTGTTTGTACTTATTTTCCAAGTTAAAAGTCAAGAGTGACATAACTTCCTTGAAAAAAGAGACCTTCGAGATCGTAATCGAATTTTATTTGAATTGTAATATTGTTGCCTGTTTGAACAAGATGTCTTCCGTTGAACCTGTTGGATAATATTAATTTGTTATATTGGTAAAGGATTGTTACGTGTGCTTTGCTGTTCAACGCGTAACGAGCGATCGTACACGGAATAAAAGATTGCTTAATGGAAAGCGATAAATTTTTGTTTAATCGCATTCAATTCGAGTGATACTTCAACGACAGCCGCGTTTAATTCGTAGTCGTTCGTTTATCTAATTTGAACTCGTCATTCCATCGATTTTCAGTGGTAACCCAGTTATTTGGGAACACGGGAAAAATGCTTTAAAAATAAATTCTAATTATTGGTGAAGATTGTAGAGGTACGTAATTGAGGACTGATATTATTGACAAATAAATTTTCTGCACGAAATCATTTATTGTGGTATATGTCGATATGATAGAACATTTTCATTAGTTCCTGTATTTAAATAATTTTCTATGTTATTAATTTGGCGTAATTAGTCAAAGTTGTTTCAGGAACTGAAACAGTAACTTTCAGTAGTATAAGTCAATAATTACCGATGTCAACCCTCGAGTTGGTGCGTGTGATCCAGGTGTTTAGAGCTACTATTGGTCAGAATAGAAAAATGGACGCCACTTTCGGTATATTGGCTCGCGCACCAATTAGGCCAAAGTCGGCAAACGTCTCGAGAGAGATAGCGAATTGCGTTCAGCAGTTATTGTCATTATTCTTATTTGCCGAAATGTAACTGGAAGTGTTCACGGTGGATAGGTGGAGCGAGTGGCTTCTTTTACTCTGGCTCGATCTACGCGCCAACTCCTGGCTCGTCTACAGTAGAGACTGTGATGATCCAAGGGAACGTAGGGATTCTGGGAAGCTAGGAAATATGGCGAGTCCGAGGACTGTGAGAATCTAGGGAATTCAGGAATTGTAGAGAATGTGGGGATGTGGGACCTGGGGATCCAAGGGACTGTGGACTGTGGAGGTCCTAGCGAACTTGGCACTGGAAACTGAAACTATGGATATATAGGGAATCTAGGGATTTGTGGAGACTCTACGGACTATGAGTACCTAACAACGCACCATCTCGATATGTGGATGTCGAATTACTATGTGTCGAATTACCACGCGCCGAATTGCAACTCGTCGAATCACCACGCGTCAAATTACCACGCGTCAAATTACCACGCGTCGAATTACCACATGTCGAATTACTACGCGTCGAATTACCACGCGTCGAATTACCACACGCCGAGTACTTACGCGTCGAATTACGACGCGTCAAATTACCACGCGTTGAATTATTAGGCATCGAATTACCACATATCGAATTACCACACGCCGAGTTCCTACGCATCGAATTACCACGCGTCGAATTACCACGCGTCGAATTATCACTCGTCGAATCACCACGCGTCAAATTACCACGCATCGAATTACCACATGTCGAATTACTACGCGTCGAATTACCACGCGTCGAATTATCACTCGTCGAATCACCACGTGTCAAATTACCACGCGTCGAATTACCACGCATCGAATTACCACATGTTGAATTACTACGCGTCGAATTACCACGCGTCGAATTACCACCCGTCAAATTACCACGCGTTGAATTATCACGCATCGAATTACTACATATCGAATTACCACACGCAGAGTTCCTACGCGTCGAATTACCACACACCGAGTACCTACGCCTGGGAATATAGATATTGAATGTGGGGATGTGGGACCTAGGGATCCAAGGGATTGTCGACTGAGATCCTAGGTAACTTGCCACTGGAGACTGAAACTATGGATGTATAGAGAATCTAGGGGAACTGTGACGACTCTAGGGACCATGGCAACTCTAGGTATCCGTACCTGTTGTTCCCAAGGAGGATATTAAATCCTAGAAGTCCTGAAATTCGACCTACTGATCCTTTTTAACCTTCCCCACATTTTCTCCAGAAAAATCTACCCAATACATATATTCTAGCGTCTGTTATTTTGGGTCTCCTCAGCCAACTCGTGGGTTGAGTACTTCTTTGATCCTTGCACAAAGATCAAATTTCAATTTCAATACGATTAACACTGTAGTAATAGTTACCCTAGTCAACCACAGTAACTATTGCTAGGAGTAATAGTTACTTGAGTTTGTAAGAAGGACTCAAAATAAAAAATTTTGGTTTATCGCATTTGAACTGTAACGTCACGAGTCTGAAGTTGTAAGTCAAGTCTGCATATTTGCTTCGTCAAATAATTAAAATAAGATGTTCAATTTTTTCTTTTAATGGGATTGCACGATGTGTCCTATTTGAAACGAGACACGTAATTACAAGTTCGAGATCGATTCCGTTGAGCTTTCGTCTCCGACGGTAAACGAGATTCTCCTGTACGATTAGTTGCTTAATCTTGTTTCAAAGTTCGTTCCGGTAGCGTGGAGTAAGTTGCGTCGAAATTCTAGATTCACCGGCTCGTGGCTGAGTTTTTCATCAACGTATTTACGCAGGTGTCAATTAATTTCTGGTATTAGCACATTGAAAATGTTCTACGGATCAGACCCGGTCGAAAGTGAAAACTCGTATAACGGTGAAATTTGTAATTTCGTTGGGTGCTTTTCACGGGTCATGAATGTACCTGTGACGGTTAATTTAAGATCGACTGAAAATCGGGGTTTAATTATATCGTAACAAGTGGGACCAATCAGTTTGAGTATAATTTAAATGATTCAGGATGTCCGCGTTCATTTTGATTAGCAATTAGTTGGGTCGTGTCGGTTGATTAATTAGAGCCGTTTACGGAATGATTGATACCAACAGGCTTTTGCTTTTAGCGTTCGCAGGAAGCTTGAAAGTATGTCAAATAATATAACCACGAAATTAAATTGCTTTGACAGAAGAAAGAAGTGGACATTTGGACATAACAGCTGTTTTCATAAATTGAAGATCACACAAAACATTATTCTTGACAGAGTTTTGGTCGAGAATTATTGAGTTATACTACTGACGTTTTATCCCTGCCGTTTATTGACTAAAATACTCAAAATGTATCACTTTAGAATAAGTAGTTGGTAGTACTAATTGGTAGAAAAGTGAAAAATGTAAACAAAAGTAAATAGGCAAAGTCAGAGCTTGTCAAAGTAAAAAGTACAGATGGTGCTTCTTACACCTGAGTCAGCCACCACACGCACTAGCTTCTTGTCTACGGTACTGTCCCATAATTATCCCCACAATTTCTAACATCCCTAGGTCCTCTGAGGTCTCGACACTTCCCATGCTATCCATAGTTCCTAGATTCCCTAAATTCTCAGTTCCCTAACTTCTCATAGTCCCCAGAATCACAATATTTCTCAAGTTTACTAAAATCCCCAAAATCATCACAGTCCCCACATGTCCTGTCACCCCACATGTCCTAACATCCCTAGGTCCTCTAAGATCTCGACACTTCCCACGCTATCCATAGTTCCTAGATTTCCTAAATTCTCAGTTCCCTAACTTCTCATAATCCCCAGAATCGCAATATTTCTCAAGTTTACTAAAATCCCCAAAATCGTCACAGTCTCCACATGTCCTGTCACCCCACATGTCCTAACATCCCTAGGTCCTCTAAGATCTCGACACTTCCCACGCTCTCCATAGTTCCTAGATTCCCTAAATTTTCAGTTCCCTAACTTCTCATAGTCCCTCGAATCGCAATAGTTCTCAAGTTTACTAAAATCCCCAAAATCATCACAGTCTCCACATGTCCTAACATCCCTAGGTCCTCAAAGATCTCGACACTTCCCACGCTATCCATAGTTCCTAGATTCCCTAAATTCTCAGTTCCCTAACTTCTGATAGTCCCTAGAATCGCAATAGTTCTCAAGTTTACTAGAATCCCCAAAATCATCACAGTCTCCACATGTCCTGTCATCCCACATGTCCTAACATCCCTAGGTCCTCTACGATCTCGACACTTCCCACGCTATCCATAGTTCCTAGATTCCCTAAATTCTCAGTTCCCTAACTTTTCATAGTCCCCAGAATCCCAACATTTCTTAACTTCACTAGAATCCCCAGAGTCATCACAGTCTCCAAATTTCCTGTCACCCCCAAATACTATCCTAACTAACTTACCGATGCAACTACCAAAAAACTTGTGGGTTACAGGGTCAAAAGTATTCGAAATGCAGCGATTTCCGAGACACCCCATAAAAAATTCATCCCCATACCGCACGTTGTTTCTTGTGCTTTTGCCGCTGGATTAGCATGAACGGCTGTACGAATGCATATGAATGCAGCCAGACACGGTTTGCCGCCATTTAAACTTGCATTGCAAATGGGATCGACTCCAGACACGTTCTCATACCCCCGAGGTTAATATCCAAAACTTTCCCCGAAGACGAGAACGTTTGCACGCGCGTGTGAGGATGTGGATGTACGGTCGTGTGCGAGTATGTTACCACAGTAAAATCGTGGTAATATTTGATAAGTCTGGCGAAGCTAATGGCTCTTGGGTGCATTACTGCGGGTAGCTGCGCGGACGGATTATTTATAAAGCGTCGAATCTGTCTGACTACACGGTCCTCATCTACTTGGAGAGGCAGCTGTACCGATCGGGTGGAAAGAAGGCCTTTGGAAGGTTCGTTTGGGGGATTATTGTTGTTAGCGCACTTGTGGGAGACTTTGAAAGAGATCATTTTGTGGAATGGGAGGTACGGTTGGGGATTTGGAAATTGAGAGGCTTGGGGATTCGGGAGTTGCGGGATTTGGAAATTAAGAGGTTTAGGGGATTTTGGGATTTGAGGAATTTACGGATTTGGAATTCAGGGATCTAGGGATTTGGGGATTTGGTGACTTGGGAATTTGGAGGTTTAGAGATTTGGGGAATCGCGGAGCTCGGAATTTAGGGTCCTGGGAAATTGGAGATTTAGTGATTTGGAAATTTGGGGATTCGGCAATTTGGATATTTAGGAATCTAGGGATTTGGAAATATGGAGATTCAAGGATTTGGGGATTTGGTAATTTGGTGATTTGGAAATTTGGGAATTTGAGAATTTGGGTATTTGGAGATTTAGGGATTTATGGATTTGGGGATTTAGGGATTTGGAAATTTGGAAATTTGGGGATTTGAGGATTTGGAGATATAGTAATTTGGAGATTTAGGGATTTGGTAATTTGAAAATTTGCGGATTTGAGGATTTGGGGATATGGGAATTTGGGGATTTGAGGATTTGGGGATATGGGAATTTGGGGATTTGGTCATTTGGAAATTTCAAAATGTGGGTATTTGAGGATTTGAAGATATAGTAATTTGGGAATATGGGGATTTGGTGATTTGGGAATTTGAGGATTTGAGGGTTTAGAGATATGGCAATTTGGCAATTTGGGAATTTGTGGATTTGGTGATTTGAGATTTTGAAGATTTTAAGATTTGGGGATATGTGAATTTAGTGCTTTACTGATTTGGAAATTTGAGGATACAGGGATTTGGAGATTTGAGAATGTGGGTATTTAGGGATCTAGAAATTTAGAGATTTGGTGATTCGGAAATTTAGATATTCAGTGACACGAGAATTTTGGAATCTGGCGATTTGGGGATTTACGAACTTGGGGACTCAGGTATTTGGGAATTTAGGGATTTGGAAATTTGGATACATAGGAATGTAAGGATTGACAACTTTAGAAGCTTGGAAATGTAGGAATCCAGTGACTTCAAACTTCAGAATTTAAGAACTTGGAGATTTACAAACTTAGTAATCTGGAAACTTGAAGATTTGTGCATTTAGAAATCTGAAAATTTGTTAATTTGGTAATTTTGGTACATAGGAATCTCAGCACTTGGAAATCTAGGAATTTCAGAATTTGAGAGCTTAATTGAAAACTTAAGAATTTGAAGACTTTTGATCCTTAAAATTACAGAATTTAATTACTCAAAAATTTAGAACATAAAAACTAGAGAATTTGAAAACTTTCGATCCTTAAAATTTCAGAATTTAATTACTAAAAAATTCCGAACGGATGTAAAGGATATTCGAGTATTAAAAGTTTGCACTAAGAAACCCCTACGGATCCAAATTTCCATATACGAATCAAAATTCTATTAATATTTCCGCGACAGTTTCATTTAACCCATTTAGCAAAGGGTGTAACGAAAAGTTAGGCTCCGACCTCGTGCAAGCGGATTCCTTATCCACGTCAACGACCAGCAACGATGCACATTTCACCGTACATACGTCACTGGTCGCCTCGTGACGTCACCGTTAACCTACATACTTTAAGAGAAGGAAACATTTCAATGGCGTGGCCGTCGATGCTACTTCGAACAGGATGCAGGTCCGGTCGACCGTTCAGACAGCTTTATATCCTATGGAACCTACAACGTGTATTGGTTTCTGCATTCCGCTTATAGAACTCTATGCAAACATTCAGCTGGCGAGCTTTTAAACTGTCGATAAATGAATTCGCATTTTCTATTAGCTTACAAAACTATTATTTCATTTCTTCTTTATTTATGACACTTTTATTATTCTTAATTACTTATGATCCTTTAGAAACATGAAAGGGGTAAGAGAAACTCAATTTTTTCTTTTCATTTTACTTTAATTTAATTTCATTTCATTTCATTTTACTTTTAATTTTTTAAGAAGCTTGAAGACAAAGTTGTTGCGTTAAAAAAATATCTAAGAATGTTATTAAAATTACTATTTAATTTTTTTTTATACTGTAACACCTTTATTATTCTTAATTATTTATGATCCTTTAACAACATAAAAGGGGTAAAGGAAGCTCAATTTTTATTTTTAAGTTTTTAAGAAGCTTAAAGACACTGTTTGTTACGTTAAAAAAATATCTAAGAATATTATTAAAATTACTATTTAATTTTTTTTATACTGTAACACTTTTATTATTCTTAATTATTTATGATCCTTTAACAACATAAAAGGGGTAAAGGAAGCTCAATTTTTATTTTTAATTTTTTAAGAAGCTTGAAGACAAAGTTGTTGCGGTAAAAAAATATCTAAGAATGTTATTAAAATTACTATTTAATTTTTTTAATACTGTAACACTTTTATTATTCTTAATTATTTATGATCCTTTAAAAACATAAAAGGGGTAAAGGAAGCTCAATTTTTATTTTTAATTTTTTAAGAAGCTTGAAGACAAAGTTGTTGCCTTAAAAAAATGTCTAACGAAATTAACTTTTTAGATGAAAGCTATGAAATTTTTCAACGTTCCTTTTTACTGTGCAGTCGCGTAAAATAGAGGTAAAAATTAAGTACTAGTATAAAGCTTGTAATTTTATGGATGAGTTTTTAAAATTTATCGCACAACGAGAGTGAAAGCTATCGATATCCTTCGCAGACTTCAATCGAATTTGACGAGCGAAATTTCGCAGCAATTCAATCCGGTTTTTCTCGAAGCTTATAATTTCGATCTACGAGAAAAGTGCACAATTCGTATCTGGAATATGTTAAATTATAGAAAATAGTGTGACGAAAGCGTTTGATAAAATTTCGTAAGGTAGTTATTCAGGTTATGACAGATCGATAAAGAAGGAAACTTCCCCGCAAAGCTAATATTCGTTTGAATGTTCAAATAAGGGATCGTTCGGATTTTTATTAGTGGGTGAACTCTGGCGGAAAGTTTACCGAAAAGTTAAGGTTGAATTTCTCGTTGTTTTCGTTTCATTTCACTGGTAACGAGAGATCATTGGCTCTACTTGACTTTTTTCAACAATTGAAATACCGATCACCTTGTTGCCGAGTATTTCTGGTAAATCGAAGCGTGAAACTCGATTCGATGTCCGATCATGTTCGCCTGGATTCATTTGTAAATTTATCACATCGTCGATGCAGTTTGTAACGTAATATTAATTTAGTACAAAGGAAGCGAGGTCGTGGAATATTACAGCGAGGACCTCGATACAAGTTTTTAGCGATACCTGTTTTTCGTACCTTTGTAGTTTCAAATCAATTTACCCGTCGCAAGACCCAAGGAGTCATTACATTCTAGCGAGTATTTATTGTTAGTCTGAACCCTTAACCTTAGCATAGAGTCTTTTGTTTGCAGTTTTCTATTCGTGTCGAGGTATGCGTTTTATTACTTGCTCACTTTGGGGAAAGGACCCACTTCATACGTCGCTCATTTCCATCTCACCCGAATTTTAGCTAAACCAATAGAAAAGAAACTGTTTTCCCTCGGCAATGTCACAAAAATTGTACGCACCGAGCCTTTGTGAAACGTAAAAATTCTTCGAGGATACTCGAACTGTCATCACATGGCAGAATAAACTGGTCGTTCGAAGTCAAATTCATTTCTTAGAGTCCACTTGTTAATCCTGAGGACTCACTGCTGACGCTGTGACGCACACGATGTCTATTTACCTATTTCACTCGATATGTAGATGTGTGATGGTACATTGATTGCAAAAGTTGTTGGATGAATGTCTGATTATTTACTTACGTATTTCACTTGACAATTCATTATCATGAATACATTATGTTTGATGGTACATTAATTCATTTTTAAAAGTGATTCTATTGGATAAATGTCTGATTATTTATTTACCTACTTCACTTGATAACTCATTACTATAAATACATTATGTTCAATGGTATTACATTGATTGATTTTTTAAAGTAATTCGATTAGATGAATGTCTGATTATTTATTCACCTATTTCACTTGATAATTCATTACTATAAATACATTACGTTTGATGGTATTACATTGATTGATTTTTTAAAGTAATTCGATTAGATGAACGTCTGATTATATATTTACCTACTTCACTTGATAACTCATTACTATAAATACATTATGTTTGATGGTATTACATTGATGATTTTTAAAAATAATTTGACTGGATGAACGTCTGATTATTCACTTATCAATTTCACTTGATAAAACTATTATAGATACATTATGTTTGATGATATTACATTAATTGATTTTTAAAAATAATTTCATGAAATGAATGTCTGATTTCTTACTTACCTGTTTCACTTGATAATTCATTATTATAAATGCATTATGTTTGATGGTATATTAATTGATTTTTAAAGGTATTTCGATTGGATGAATGTCTCATTATGTATTTGCCTACTTCACTTGACAATTTATCATGTTATAGAAACATTTTGTAAAGTGTTTTATTCTAAAATTTTTTTGTAAAATTTATTTACTACAAGATTACTATCTGAAATCGATTTTTATTCAATTATTTTAAATCTAAGCGGTTGAAATCTCCTAGTGAGATTATTTTTATGAAATCTTTATAAATGAAAAGCGTAGCTGGTGACCGTCCATTTCAATGTTTGCAGCTTTGAAGTTGCCTGAAGAGTGAATTCGACGTCGAACAACCGCCATTACTTATGGTAGCACCATAAAAGAGGATCACCACTTTTATCGTTCACGGTGCAGCTAGAAACCGCGATTTACGATGAACGCTTTGCATCTGCCCCGAGAGTTGTAACTTTTACAACACCGGCTTTTACATCGATCTTTACTACCGAAAGTGTTGTAAACCACGCTGGTTGTTTATCACTGATCCGTGTATTTTTCAAATGTTCGCAATTATTTCTGCTGCTCTTTCCGACATACGCAATTTTTAGTCGTTCCAAATGTTAGTCCTTTTAAAATATTTCAAGCAACTTTGAAGAGGAAATTTTTTAAATTCTCCAAATATTTTGAACGTAACTTTATTATTTGTTGAATTGCAAAATTTTATCCGCAGAGCGAAATTGAGTGGCTACATGAAAAAGTAATTTTCGCTTTAAACACGGGATAACGGAGTGCATTTTCTGGAACTGTAACCTTTGAAACTTCTTACCAGTAAAGATCATTTACTTAAATTCGTTGAATCTACTCAAGAGAATTTTATAAATGTAAGGAGAGACATTTACATGAAAAAGCTTCCTGTAAGCAGGAAACAAGATCTACCTTATCCAGTATTTGAAAGTATGATCTTGTCAGCGAAACTGAGAAGATCTCGTTAGAGACACTCTTACTCTAAGATCCTTTAAAATTCTATTTTTCTATAAATAAAATACTTGTTTCCATGTATTGATAAGACAATGTGCATTCAATTGATCAAAAATGACGAAATATGTTCTTGAGATTTATTGATAGTTGATACAGGACTTATTGATAGTTGATACAAGATTTATTGATAATTGATGCAAGATTTATTGATAATTCATACAAGATTTATTGATAGTTCATACAAGATTCATTGATAGTTCATACAAGATTCATTGATAGTTCATACAAGATTTATTATTGATAGTTCATACAAGATTTATTGATAATTGATACAAGATTCATTGATAGTTCATACAAGATTCATTGATAGTTGATGGAAGATATATTGATAGTTGATGAAAGATTCATTGATAGTTCATACAAGATTTATTTGTAGTTGATACAAGATTTATTGATAGTTCATACAAGATTTATTTGTAGTTCATACAAGATTTATTGATAGTTGATGGAAGATTTATTGACAATTAATACAAGGTTTATTAATAAATGATACAAGTTTTATTGATAGTTGATACAAGATTTATTGATAGTTCATACAAGATTCATTGATAGTTGATGCAAGATTTATTGATAGTTGATACAAGATTTATTGACAGTTCATACAAGATTCATTAGTACTTGATGCAAGATGTATTGATAATTAATACAAGATTTATTGATAATTGATACAAGATTAATTGATATTTGATACAAGATTTATTCGTAGTTCATACAAGAATTGTGGATAGTTTATACAAGATCCAACCTTAGAATGTCCGTCGTCCATCAAATATCAATTTACTAAAATTTTCACTTTACAAAAGTTCAACCCCCGGACTCGACATAAAGCCTCTTTTCACCAGTCGGTATAATAAAACATCCCTTCGGGGCACCTCCGCCCCTAACCGCTACAAAACACGAAAAACCCACCACCATAAACCAGCCGACGTAACGAGCCTACGTACCCTCAACCCTCGAACTGTCTCGTACCCCCTCCCGACAAAGGACCAATTGATCAAAAATCACCAGCTTACAAACGGGGAGCGTGTTCGTCCCCCGTATTGGGGGTTGTTCGCTGCAGGTTCACGGCATGGTTAATGTTTATCACCTGACGTCACTTGGCTCCGTGAGTACAGAAGGGATGAAAACGAGGCTCGTGGTTCCTTGGACGCAGACGGGGTGGCTGGTCGCCATGGTTACCGTTAGAGGGGTAGTTTGGGGGATCGATGCCGCAGTGGCGTATCATCAGGTGTCTGTGCCCTCTCTTTTACCCTTCGTGTCCAACAAGTTGAGGGCCGTCCCTTGGTGTTTTGCACAGGGGTGCTTCGGGTTTATAGTTCGATTTAGAGGCAATCGTTGGAAAAATGGGGTTGCATTATGGATGTTGGGACTGTTCTCATCTGGAAGATTTGGAAATTGCTCGGAACCCGGGGTGAATTCTATTAAAGCTTATTCGGTGATTCTGGGGATGATCGTTTTTTAATACTGACATCATCTAGATTTCAACCCTTCAAATCTTGTAAGATTCATGTAAGCCGAACAGAATTGCTCAACTTCATTTTAAATTTATATTAATTTAACATTGTAAAATTTTGCATTAACATATGTTACTTAATTTACATTAATAATATTCATTCACATTAATTTTTTATTTGACAGCTTGAATTATTATGGTGTTATTTTGTGCATTAACAACATACATTGCATAATTTACATAAATAACATTTATTTATATTAACTTTTTATTTGACAGCTTGAATTATTATGGTGTTATTTTGTGCATTAACAACATACATTGCATAATTTACGTTAACAATATTTATTTACAAAATTTTCATTAATTTTGTATTTGACAGCTTGTATTGGAGTCCATTAATTTTTTGCATGCTTGGTAAAAAATTGTATCCTTTTGAAACTGGGATTAGGAGACATCGGGTTTGTGGAAGGGGTTGAGAAAGAGGATTTTCAATCATCAAATGCTTTCTTTTACTCATCCCCCTTGTGCTTTTTATTTACCCCTCGATTTTCCTCAAACTTTCGCAAGATTTCCCGCTCACTAAAATTCCATTCTGGAAAATAACATATTCCCGAATTAAAGTAACAGGTGCTTCCCCCTCGGTCCGTTCTGAATTTAAAGAGGCGAACGACTTAGTAATGGCCTCAGCACTTTGCTGGCAATTCACGTAGAATTTATACGTCTCCATATGAATTTCACTTCTCAATCCGAGAATATCGCGAACCCAACATATTCTGTATTTAATATTTCTGCGGATATTGCATAGGAAATATTCTTTAGTAAACAGCTAATACATTTCTCGTTCCAAAGCTTCACATTCCGCATTTAACTATTCATATTTTAATTGTATACTTCACGTTCTGTTAGGGGTTTCATGGTGCTCTACATGCACTATAGTTCACGTTCTAGTTTAGATCTATGCTTCACTGTTAACCGCCACAGTTTCAGCAAAGTTATTTTACATATTTTACACAAATTGCTATCTAGGAATACCTTGTTTTACAGTTCCACGAAGATATACATGATAAAATAAGTGGTTCGAGGGCATAAGTCAGATCAAACTTCTAATCTCATCAAATTAACATGATTCGGTATTTTATATAAAATCGTACTCTACATTTTGAAGAAACTAACATCACAACCAAGAAATCTAAATTCAAGAAAATTAGATTTGGAGGTTCATTGTTACTCTTGTATTGACACGTGTCACAAATTGCACGATAGTCCTCGTCAAACATGAACAGAAATCCACAGTGGCATTCGATACATGTACAAACATTTTCCCCTTCGTTTTCACACGAAGTAATCACCTCGTTAATTTTCACCCTCAACCTCAGAATAATCTGACATATTAGGACAGACCCCAGCCACTGAAAATGTTTCTTACAAAGCTGTAACTATTAAACTTCTGCGCCGGATTGCGCAAGAACGTATTCAAACTCTCATGTTATTTTCTTGCTATGACAATTTCAAAACATTGTCGATGTTCGGACAACTTCGAGTTAGCGTCATATTTTTGTAAACAGTTTCAAATAGCAGTTGCGTTCTTTCGTGTTCGAAAGAAAAACGAGTGTGTCTTGTGGAAACTTACGACTAACGCGATACTTTTGGTTCTTTGGTACTCAAAACGCAGAAAGTCATGGGTTGACACAACCATCATCGCAAGAATCACTTTGGAGGAATGCTATTTGGTGGGATCAGGTCATCATGAAACCACGTGAAAACAGTTAATCGCTACCGTCAACGAAAGTTTGAACCTTGCATTGATCGAAAAGCCCAGATTGGGCTAGAAGACACGGAAAAGTGATTTTGCAACGCAACTCCGCATCACACACAGCGAAAACGGTTAAAGGCACAATTTCTGCACTTGGTTGGTCTTGCCCCATCCGCCAAACTCACCAGACGTAGCCCTTTCGTACCACTTGTTTTCATCAGTGGCTCACTTTTCCAGAAGCACTTCAGATGTCGAAAAATGCTGGTTTCTCTCAAAATGTGAACAATTTGGAGAGGACATTTGAAGGGATGGTATGCGATGATTTGAATTTTTCCCAAATTTAAAAAAAATTAAGAATTGCCATTCCGATTAGAATTCTAAACTTAATCAGGGAAGTCAGGAACCTATCAGAGATTCACTATCCCGGTTACATACGTCACCGGTTTCTTATCAGCCGTCCCGGAAAGGGTTGCAATCCGATCGATTATCTCCTCGAACGCGGAAACTGAGCGGAATCCTTGGTCCAACAGACTTCCGTATATATTTAGAACTCGATCTTCCAGCGTGTTGATAGAGTTCCAAAGCGACCAGGCGTGTTCCCAGTTTCACAGACACCGGCAGAAAATTGCAGGACAAATTCTTTCCTGAAAGTCCTCGGAGATGAACGGCTCCTCCTTTAATGGAAAAATTAATTTCCTTCGGAAATACCTGGATTCTTGTTTACACTTGCCCGTGAAAGTGTTCAATCGGGGATTTTTATGTTATTTTTCAATTATTCGAAATCCTCTTTTCATCTCGTTGTTACAGATTTCTACGTTTGCAATTTAAATATTTCTCCAGGATTTTCTGCACAAAATGGTTTACGGATGAAAACTCTCGTTATTCATTTTTAACATACATTCTTTCGATATAAAGAAACGTGCAATTTATCTTGCCACGAGATAAATAGCCGACGTGTCACGTTGCTCTAAGAAATCCTCGTCATTCAATTTGCTTCTCATTTCTTCTACTTCTTTTTCAGACACTTTCTCGAGGAACTCCTGATTTCGTGGCTGGATTTACTCTCTGAAATTCTTGCTTCATTCGATTGCTCTTCATTAATTATTGCTCGCGCCCCAGTTAACTTAAAACCGCTGCGCCTCGTAAGGTAAATAGAAGAGGAACATGAAAGAAATTTGAACCGAAGCACGAAATAAAACCAAAGCGATTTTTTCCACGAATTGTTTCGCAGTTTCGGCACGTAACTCTTTAATATCGACATCCGTGGTACCGATACCCCAGGGAAATCACGGCTCGCGTATTTTGTGCGAGGAGTCATTGAAAAACTGCCGTCAAAATGTCCTGTCTGTTAGGTGTTTTACAAGTTCTGTCTAAGTTCCCCGACTGTGGCCTTCAGAGGCTGTGATTCACTCGGAAACTCAAATTGGACCTGTTCTTCTGGGAAATTTCAAGTCTGGACAGATTCGATCATAAAATATATCTTTCTGCAAGGTTTTATCAAAATTTATTTGACACGAACATCCTCAATTTAAATTTCTTCGATTCTAATTTATTTGAAGGTGGTAACATTATATTTTGAGAGTAGCATTATATTAATAACATTATATCATTATAAGTAGCATGAGACAATTTTTAGTTAAATTTTACAGGTTGCAATAATTTTGCACAACTTTTGAATCAAGATGTAGAACCATTAACCAGTCGAATTCAACAAGTTGTAATAATTTTGCAGCCTAAAAGCAATTTTTGAACTACCCTATAAACTGTGTCTGGAATGCGAACTGTATCGATTTTGGTTCGAACGAAGTTATTTAGTAAGAAGTTATTAGCAGCCATTTTGTGAGAACCGATAATAAACCGAACGAAAGCCGACGTCGATAATAACCGCACATTTCGCACCGTGTCCGAGTTTCATGGACAAGGAGACTATGGACCTTTTCACCGTCGATGGAAAATCGTCCATCTTGTTCTACCCACGCGTCGCCGTTCATACATCATTGTTTGTCGTGTGGGTGAACAATCTCGATACGAAGTTCCCTGATGAAAACACGGAGAGATTATTTGTACCCTCTGAACGCGATAGCGAGTTTACGTTTCAAATAGCAGAAATGCGACTTCCATTTGCATTGTTAACTTTTCATTTCGTTTATTGACAGAGTAATTTGTGTTCAAGATCACAGGTCACCATTTTATACTTATACTTTGAGATTCCCATTATTTGCACCTATTTCTTTATTATGAAATATTTCATTTTTTAATGCATACAGCAAGATTGGTTATGGACTTAAAGTAACTAAATTATATACTACAATCTGACGCACATGACGCACCTGACAAATGTACGCATCTTACACACCTGACGCACCTGACAAGTGCACACACATGACGCACATGACGCACCTGATAAGTGCACGCACATGTCGCACATGACGCACCTGATAAGTGCACGCACATGACGCACATGACGCACATGATGCACCTGATAAGTGCACGCACATGACGCACATGACGCACCTGATAAGTGCACGCACATGACGCACCTGATAAGTGTACGCACATGACGCACATGACGCACTTGACACACCTTACGCACATGACGCACTTGACACACCTTACGCACATGACGCATATGACACACCTTACGCTTATGACGCACCTGACAGTGTAAGTAGTTAAGTAAATAATATTCAAAAATTTCTGCATTTTAAACGAACTGTTTCTTTAATAACTTCGCAAAGCTGTGATGTTCTCCATTTTGAATAAAATATCCTAAAAGATTTCGGCGCTTTAGGTCTCAAGGTAGGAAGAACTTAATACTGAAGTATCTTATGGGACTTAGTGAAATCTCCTTAACCCATTCTCATTTCCCTTGCACTTTCTGCATTTCCGTGCTCTCGGCACACCTCGTGTTTAACTTTATTTCTCTCAACCACTTAGGCACGGCTTTATGCGAGTTGGAACGAAGTTTTTTCACGATTAAATTTTTTCCCGAAGACATACTTTAACATTGATAATTTACTTTTTCAGAAAATTCGTAAAATAATTCGCAAATGTTGTAATGCCTTAGTGCAGAGTACCATAGTGCCTTGGCATTAGCTTTTATTTACTTGTAATGTACTTTTGTGGGATTTATTACTGAAACATGGTGAAAGTGCGAATCAAATAATATGATCATTCAATCGAAATGAGCGAGTAGAGTCACTATGGCGTTATGTGATCTATAGTCGATGGACACTATAGTGTACAGAGGGCCACGGAAGTCACTATAAGAGGTTAAACACTGCTTTTCCTTTAATCACCCTCTTTGCTGACTCCTGCAGCGCCATCTGCCTGCTTCTTGTCCTCGAGGAGGCAAGGTTACTCGCTGCGTCTGTTCACCGTAACAGCCTTTGATCACTGTCAATGGAGCACCGGCACAAACCACCCTAGCCTGTGTCACTGGCCACCATGGAACGCCTGGTGCACCATACACGCGAGGGAAAACACCGTTGAAGGGTTCATCAGCCGTGACTGATTGGACTCGCTTGTTGGACGTTCTTTTAAATCAGACGGACACTCGCACGCATGGTCGATCCGGGCACGGTCTTATGCACAGGGCGTGTTCGATACCTAACCCACCGCTGGTCGTGCCTAAACCACCTCTTCTATTCACGGAGGCCTTTTTCCCGGTTCGAGGCAATTAAGCTGTCAAGGCGAAGGTTGTAATTGGAACCGAACAGCTGGTAGATGATTGAAGCTACCTTGTTTGAATCTATGCTTCTGGTTTTCTGATTGACTATGGAAAATGTAGGAATAGATGGTTTATTAGAAGAATTTTAGGGAACTTTTATGAAAACTTGTTAGTGAACCTTGACCTTGATACCTTTGCAAACTGGAGTTACCTAAGACACCATATCCTTGGATCCATGTGACGACAGATTCAGATATCATTGTAACTTGTCACTAGATGTCTTTGTTCTTATATCTTTATATCTTGAATGATCCCTATTAGTATGTCCCTATGTCACTATGTTTTGTATGTGTGACTATGTCCTTATGTCACTATGTATTGTATGTGTCATGATGTTCATACATATATCAATATGTCCTGTATGTCTCTATGTGCCTATGTACCTATGTTACTGTGTCCACATATATGCCACTATGTTCGTATGTCACTTTGTCCGTACGTCACTGTATCCCTATGCCACTATGTATTTATGTGTCATGATGTCCATATGTTATTATGTCCCCTATGTCATTGTGTCCCTATGTCCCTCTGTTACTATGTCTACATATATGTCATTATGTCCCTATGTCACAACATCGTGTATGTGACACTGTGTCTCTACGTCACTATGTCCCTATGTCACTACGTCATGTATCTGTCCTTGTGTCCCTATGTCTCCATGTCATTATATCCCTATGTCATTATGTCCTTATGTCCCTATGTCCTTTATGTCTCACTAGGTCCATATGTCACTATGTCACTGAATATAAAATGGTTTTAATACTACAGTGACATGATTTCTATGATAATGGTTCTTCATATTACTTAGGTTAGGTTCATAAGAAAATTGGAATGAAAAGTACACACAAATTGACATCATATGTGCAACACGGAAGACATCTAATAAAGAACTTTGCATATGTAAATTTGAGGCTAGTTTCGAGATAAAGTTCTGTACCAAAAGTTCCACCCAAAATGAAACATAAACGTTATGCAGATAATCTTGACTTTCTAATAAGTTGCCGTAATAAATCCCGAAATTTTGCATACAGCAGTTAACCTAAATACGTTATACAAGATGGCGTTTAACGCGAGCCTAGAAAATGTCAGAGTTAATATATTTTAAATGGAAAAGTATGTCAAATCAATTTTCCATGTATTCTCCAATAACAAAGAACATTCTCGTATTATCATATCGTTCAGGTAAATTTCAAAGTTCATAATTTGACATTATAAAGTACTCGCAGAATTATCGTTCGAAAACGCGAAACTGGAATGTAGTTATTATTCTGAAATAATTCGAGGGTCTCTCGAAGCTGCCTTTGTCCCTCGTGAAGCCCGATAAACTATCTACGAGTATCAATTAAACTCTCATGCGATCTACGTGAGATAAGGTAAGCGAAACAACCTCTATTCATCCGTTAACTACGGGCATAATCGACTGTTAACCGTGGTTCGTTATCGCCATTGGGCTTCGCAAACTCCACATTTAGCGTTCAAATACAGTCACTGACCGTACGAAAATTACACTTTTACCATAACATTATGTCATATTTGGAAACTCTTGGGTCATGCAAAATTAGTACGTTGATAACGATATATACATAGCAATTTGTTACTAACGATTATTGTGTGGGTGATGAGCGATTGAGGTGCGAGCGTTAGAGTATCGATAGCGTCAGGTGAAATTTGAATGCCATAGAAAATGTCATTCCAAAATCCCTACGATCCAGAATTTCTACGACCCCAAATTTCTGCATCCCCAAAATCACTATGTCCCCAAATTCCTACGTCCCCAAATCCCTATATCTCCAAATCCCTACGTCCCCAAATTCCTACGTCCCTAAAATCCCTACATCCCCAAACCCCAACGTCCACAAATTCCTGCATCCCCAAAATCTCTACGTCCCTAAATTTCTACGTCCCCAAATTCCTACGTCCCCAAATCTCTATGTCCCCAAATTCCTACATCCCCAAATTCCTACGTCCCCAAATCCCTACGTCCCCAAATTCCTGCATCCCCAAAATCCCTACGTCCCCAAATCCCTACGTCCCCAAATCCCTACATCTCCAAATTCCTACATCCCCAAATTCCTACGTCCCGAAATTCCTACATCCCCAAATCCCTACACCCCCAAATTCCTCCATCCCCAAATCCCTTCATCCCCAAATTTCTACGTCCCCAAATTCATACGTCCCCAAATCCCTACGTCCCCAAATTCCTACGTCCCCAAATCCCTACGTCCCGAAATTCCTACGTCCCCAAATCCCTACATTCCCATATCCCTACGTCCCGAAATCCCTACGTCCCCAAGATCCCTACATCCCCATATCCCTACGTCCCCAAATCTCTACGTCCCCAAATCCCTACATCCTCAAAATCCCTACGTCCCGAAATTCCTACGTCCCTAAGTCCCTACGTTTTCCTCCTTCAATTAAAATTGAAAAGTGTCAAGAGGCTTCACCCTGACGTCACGCATTAAATTTTAATGAAAAAAATAATTGAGGTGAAAAATATTGATAAATATTACCGGATAGACGTCTCTAGATTAGAGAGTCAATATTGTGCTACAAATTTATGCCGAGTTTGTACACGAGCTTTCACAACCGTAACCGAACATGAAATATGCAAATCCATCGACCGACACTTTCTGCAGAAAACTTTGTTCGCCGGTCAAAGTAAGGAACCTCCGGCTTATATTAGCTGAAGTTGAATCGCGTTTTCATAACATTCGCTGCATTTTTCTTTCGTGCTTTCACGCGACGGATAGGTTTCTGAATGCTTCAAAAATATTTTCCAAAAATATACATACAAATATTGAAGTTAGATAAACCAGATACACATTGAAAAATTACTTTTTTGCTAAATAAATTTATTCTTTATCCTACTTTTGTCAATATTTGTTACTGAAATAAAATTTAATAAGGTATAGTATCACTAGTTATATAACAGTATAAAAATATTGAAGAGAGTTTTCAACCATGATACCAACTCCAACATTCCAGCAATATAACAAGAGTAAAAAATTACCTTTTTGCTAAATAAATTTATTCTTTATCCTACTCTTGTCACTATTTCTTACTAAAATAAACTTTAATAAGGTATAGTACCACAAGTTATGTAACAATATTAGAAGAGAGTTTTCAACTCCAACTTTCCGCCTTCGGCAATATAACGAGAGTATAACGTCAACCCGTGGAGTATCTCCACGCATTAACATAATTAACAAGTTTCAAATACAAATTCTTCTAAATCGAGTTACACGGTTCTCATCATTTTTTTTCATCCCCAATTAAAGTTTCCCCAGGGGTTTTAATAATGCAAAACAGTCTGTCAGTTAAGGAAGTTTTTCACGAGCCAACGAACGAGTGCAACGAAAAATAAGAAGAGAGGGAAATTTTCAAGCTCGTTTTAGCAGGATACCGTGGACTGTAATGAAACCGCTAATGAGAAATGTTCATCCTTCGAGAAATGTTACTTTTCCGTGTAACATTCCCTTGAAAATTATTTCCGCGGTAATACGTGCATTAACGAGTAAAGTGGAATTAAAACGAAATATAATTAATCCGCGGAGTCGCACAGGTGGCGATGTAAGTGGAATAAGGAGAAACAGGTGGTTGGTGGTCAGACACGTTTACGTTCCGGTGTAATTTCCGGGCTGCACAGTATCCCGAAATGTAACTGGACGAACCTTTGTTTAATCCTAGCTATGCAATTTTTGTATGGTCGTTCAATGTTTTATTTGATACGCTGATTATCTGGGTCAGTGGGCAGATTAGTTGCCCACCGGGGTGCTGGTGTGCACGAGGTTGAAGTGTTGGGGAAGTAGAGATTCAACATTTTCTAAGTTATTTAAGGAATTTAGAAATTTGAGAACTTAGAAAATTATGCATTTATATATTTAGAGATTTGGGGATTTCAATATTTGGGGATTTAAAAATTTAGGGATACAGAAAATAAGAAAATGTGGACATTTAAGAACTTAGAAATTTAGGAATCTAGAAATCTAGGAATCTAAGGATCTAGGAATCTAAGGATCTAGGAATCCAGGAGTCTAGCAGTATAGAAGTCTAGGTATCTAGGAATTTAGGAATTTAGGAATGTAGGAATGTAGGAATCTAAGAATGCAGGAATCTAGGAATGTAGGAATCTAGGAATCTAGGAATGTAGGAGGGTAGGAATCTAGAAATCTAGGAATCTAGGAATCTAGGAATCTAGGAATCTAGGAATCTAGGAATCTAGGAGTCTAGGAATCTAGAAATCTAGCAATCTAGGAATCTTGGAATCTGGGAATCTAGGAATCTAGAAACCTAGGAACCTAGGAACCTAGAAATCTAAAAATCTAAAAATCTATAAATCTAATCTAGAAATCCAGAAAAGTAGAAATGCAGAAATTTCATATTTCGGTACAGAAAAATGTAGAGATCTTCAAAGAAATTGTATTCCCACGAGAGAATGTCATAAACTGAGACGAGTTAATATCGTCGAGACTCTTTGACGGTAATTAACACGGTAATGGCGGCTGACAAAAGGAAACACAGATCCAACTTTGCGCAACCAGATTGTAGCATTGCACGTCAGTTTTCTTTGTCACTGCGATGGTATTAAGGAGATATTGTTTGCGAGGTCGCAGGTGTACCAGCGTAAAATAATTGTTTCTCCTGTCACTTAAAAAGCGGAAGATTCCTTTTGTAAGACTACCTTCGAGGAAATGTCTTCTCGTGAAATTTATGTACCAGTTTGATGGTTACACATTTCATGAAATATATCTAACTTCATATTTCTTTGATGGATCGAAGAAGATTCATAGAATTATATTTAGTAGTCTTAATTATTAAAACAATAAGTGAACCAGTTAATTAATTGTATTGTTTTTTTGTTTCAGGTGAGTTTTTTGGACATACTATGGGGAATTAGTAAGTTGATTACTGTTTAATATATTGCATGATTAACTTTTTCACTGCGCCATTTCAAAACAGTAACTGTTGTGCCATCTATCGACTAAGAGCCAAGCTATTGGAACAGAAAGTATTTGTAAAATAAGAGACTTCAAACCTTTATTAGGTAAAACGTCGTCTAATGTGATCTTAATTTTAATGAAGCTATAGAATTACATAAAAAGAAAATTAGAGAACAGTTATGCCAAGTACAAGTACTGTAGTCGTCTAGTGATAGGAGCATAGAACTAGAGTCAAATTTTACTAGTTTCTTCAATACTGCTCGATCTTACTTATCACACAAAAAATGGTCATCATATATTTTAATTCATATTTCACACCTTCACTTAGAATCGGTTAGTAATGAAAGAGACCTAAGTTACCGACGGTGTGTTTTATCCACGTACGGTAAGTAGACCAGCAAGTCTATGCGAATCTGTGTAAGTGACCTACATTACCGACGCAGTCGATAACCTATCTCTTACCATCTGTTTTCCACTGCCAATAATGCAGATCGATTGGTAGAACTGTACCGAGTGCAGGTACTGCAGATTGTGAACGTCGATAGGTATGATTGTAGTTCACATTACTTCTCACTGCGAGATGTCGCCAGTGTTACACTTTCCAAAGCGCCTTTAAAATTACAGAAGCGAAAAAAAATACGAGTACAATATTTCTAACTATACCATTGTTTGCCACATAATTAAAGGAACTAACTGGTCATAAAGCAATTACTACACCAGATATGTTTCCTGTCCATGGTAACACTTTATTGATCGTGCCTTACCGATAAGGTATTTCTGTCCACATCTACGTTCCATCAGCCGGAAAGAGTCCCCGACAAAGATACGAATGTCAAGAGTTACCTGAATTTTGTCTAACGATGTGACCATCGAATTTGCTTCTCGTCCTTCGTTCAGAGGGAGCGAAACCCAGTTTCGAGATCATGACCTGATTCGTTTAATTTGTGTGACGCGGAAGGATCTTTGCTGACGCAATTCCACCCCACGTGAGCTTCATATTGACCAATCGGCTTGAAAAACTACCATTGTTCCCTATGCACCGGTGTCTTAATGCATCCCCTACCGAATGCAATAAAGCTTTGCACACCTATTGATGCTTCCACACTAATACCATACCCACTCGCAAACTTAATAGACTCCAAACTTATCAGATATATCTTTATTAACATGTACAGAATTTTAAAGAAAAACAGATTACGTCAATAAAACCATTCTTCAGCTTAGTACTTTCTTATGATATTTCCCTGGCCCAGAGAACCAGACGTGTACCCATAACCAGCCCCATATCCAGAAGCCAAATTGCCAGTCAAACCACTTCCATAGGACTCCAGACCAGATCCAAGTGTCCATCCGAGTCCGGACCCATACCCAGTGCTGAATCCACCATCAGATATCCCAACGGCCCCGAGTCCAGAGTTGAATCCCGAGTTATATCCAGAGTTGAATCCCGAGTTATATCCAGCGTTCAGATCTAGAGCAGATCTGTAATTCAAGAGTGACCCATGAACCAGACCTGACCCAACGGAGGGCAGTCCCGAACCAAAGGCAGGACCATTTCCGGAACTAACTGTGGGGCTGACTCCAGACCCTTGGCTGATACCAGAATGTAGACCCGTTCCAGAAACGAATCCAGATCCCAAACCTGTACCGAGTCCACTGGAGTGGATTCCTGACCCCAGACTGGTTGGTCCAAAGCCCAGGCTGGACCCTCCAGACAGCATCAAAGGCTGAGACGCTGTCTGCTGGATAGGGATAGCTGGAGAAATTGGTCCTGGTCTTACTGATTGTGAGACTGGAACAGGTTGGGACACTCGAAATGGCAACTCATTGATGAGAGGAGCCGATTGTCTGACATAGTAAGGGGCAGAAACGGGTTTCGACGCGGGATACTGTTGATGCACGAGCACCGGGACCTGCTGCGCCACGGATTGAACGTTAGAAGTGCTCAACGCTCCAGAAATTCCTCCAGCAAGACCCGTCGAGAGCCCTCCATTTATTCCTGCACCGATATTTGAACCGTATCCTCCAGTAAGCCCGGAAATTCCGTTCGAGAGTCCTCCAGATGCTCCGATGGACAGCGCACTCGTGTATCCTCCAGAAATTCCAGCTGATTCGAGACTGTTGCCGAGGTCCAGTCCGAACGATGATCCTCCCAGTCCTCCCGAACCCAACAGCACTCCCCGTTTTGCTTTGTGCTGCTCTTGTGGACTCGCTGTGGACGCGAATACCGCCGTTGCCAAAAGGTAGAGCTGCGGAATTGAGTGTCGGATATTATCAGTCTAGGTTGTGTGTTAAGTGGAATTACGGTGAAGCGTGACCTTGCGTTAGACAAATTGAAACATTGTTGTTAAAGTGGTTTAAAAGGAGGGTTAGCGGGAAAGATAAATATTAGTCTCTTTAAAAAACACTTCGGTTCAGCGAATGTTGACGTAGACTTCGAGAGCACCGGAGCGAAACATTGAACGATTCGAAGTGGCGTTAAATAGAGATGATGATTCAAGTCACATGGTTTGTTGAAAGCTTTTCAAGTATTTTTAGAGTGTGGAACTAGAGCTAAGTTAATGACTAAATGTGTCATCAAATATTCAGGTGTGAAGAACTACCCTTAATTCAGAAGGTATCGAATGTGAATATTTCAAGCAAATCTCAAATTTAATTTACCAAATTAATACCTACTTAATTACCAAAGAACCTCCTCGTAAAATTAGCGTACTTCTTACCCCTCAATTTAGCATATAAGCAATGGAGTTTCAACATTGCAACACTTTCCCCAAAACTCTCCCAAGAAACTTCACTTTAACTCCACTTTCCCCCGTTCCCAAAAATGCAGACTCAACTAAATCACGACTCCAAATCACAATCTCACCGATCACAAATGGACACTGAATCACATTGATCGTTTACTTACTACCAAGATCCTCATTGTTGCTTGTCTTCCGACTTGAACTAAGTGTGCCATCCTCTGTTTCACGGGCCGGTTATATACACCGAGTCCTAGAGGACTTTCACTGAATCTACGATCGTACACGCCCTGTGTGGATGGCCTGCTTCCGATTTTTCATCGACAGGCTTCATTCGATCCCGCTTCATCAGTCCGTGATGTAACCGCAATCGATGTAAATAGGCCGATTCCGCGTTCTGGGGCATGTACATCTTGGCACATGGACATGTGATGAGTTGCAGCGTTTCATGGTGGATCGCGTATCATACGAGTGGTTCTTGCAATTTGACAGAGTAGTTTGCTGTTGGGAATTATGGTATACATTGCGCGTTGCAGTGCGATGTGCGTGGTATTGGTCGCGTTGTTGTAGGGGTGTATTGTATTAAGGGTGAATTTTATTAGGGATGCATTATGTTGGGGGTGTACTGTATTAGGGGTAAGTTGTATTGGGGGTATATTGTATTAGGGGTGCACTGTTATTAGGGGTGTATTATATTAGGGTTGCACTGTATCAGGGGTGTATTGTACTAGGGACATGTATTAGAAGCGTGTTAGATTAGGGATGCATTGTATTCGGGACGTGTTGTATTGGGGGTATATTGTATTAGGGTTGCATTGTTATTAGGGGCGTATTATATTAGGGTTGCACTGTATCAGGGGTGTATTGTACTAGGGACATGTATTAGGAGCGTGTTAAATTAGGGATGCATTGTATTCGGGACGTGTTGTATTAGGGGTGCACCGTACTAGGGACACGTTGTATTAGGGGTGTATTGTATTAGGGACGCGTTGTATTAGGGGTGCGCTGTATTAGGGAGGCATTGTATTAGGGGTGAATGGTACTAGGAATGCACCGTATTCGGGGAGCGTTGTATTAGGGGTGCGCTGTATTAGGGAGGCATTGTATTAGGGGTGAATGGTACTAGGAATGCACCATATTCGGGGAGCGTTGTATTAGGGGTGTATTGTACTAGGGACAAGTTGTATTAGGGGTGTATTGTATTAGGGACGCGTTGTATTAGGGGTGAGTGGTATTAGGAATGCACCGTATTCGGGGAGCGTTGTATTAGGGGTGTATTGTCCTAGGGACAAGTTGTATGAGGGGTGTATTGTATTAGGGACGCGTTGTATTAGGGGTGCGCTGTATTAGGGAGGCATTGTATTAGGGGTGAATGGTACTAGGAATGCACCGTATTCGGGGAGCGTTGTATTAGGGGTGTATTGTACTAGAGACAAGTTGTATGAGGGGTGTATTGTATTAGGGACGCGTTGTATTAGGGGTGCGCTGTATTAGGGGTGAGTGGTATTAGGAATGCACCGTATTCGGGGAGCGTTGTATTAGTGGTGTATTGTATTAGGGACGCGTTGTATTAGGGGTGCGCTGTATTAGGGGTGAGTGGTACTAGGAATGCACCGTATTCGGGGAGCGTTGTATTAGGGGTGTATTGTCCTAGGGACAAGTTGTATGAGGGGTGTATTATATTAGGGACGCGTTGTATTAGGGGTGCACTATATTAGGGGTGAGTGGTATTAGGAATGCACCGTATTCGGGGAGCGTTGTATTAGAGGTGTATTGTCCTAGGGACAAGTTGTATGAGGGGTGTATTGTATTAGGGACGCGTTGTATTAGGAGTGCGCTGTATTAGAGTTGAGTGGTATTAGGAACACACCGTATTAGAGGTGCATTATCATAGGGCCACGTTGTATTATGAGTGCGTTGAATTAGGGATCCGTTGAATTAGGGCTGTGTTGTATTATGGGTGCGTTGTACTACGTGTGTGCTGTATTAGAGACATTTTGTATCGGGAGATTGTACCTAGGGAGCACTGTATCGAGAATGCGTTGTATCGAGCATGTACTAGAAATGCATTGTATGGGTGCGCCATACGTGTGACACCAGAATAATATTGTACCTGGAGAGCATTGTATCAGGAATGCGTTGCACAGTTCCGCCGCATGACACCTCGCCATTACAACTCACTGTGCCAATGATTGTAGTATAATTTCGTACAGCATTATAAAATAGTAACGAAGTATCATTTAGTTGATCCTCCATTCATCTGACTTAACAGCCAGATAAATCTAAGCACACTTATTTCAGAATAGCTAACTAAATTAATCTTTTACGTAATTCCTCAAGCATGGAAACGTTCTGCGAGATGTTGCGAAATGGAAATAACTCGCTGCTTAATTATAGCAAACATGGATCGTAAGACAAAGATTGAATGCGTAGGGGAGATAGATGTCCTGGCTTAGAATATGATGAATATTTGTTGGGATCCGGAGTTGAACCTCAGAATTCATTTATGGAAATTAGTTCATCAGAAACGTGTAAACGAAGTTGTGAAATAAAACGGGAGATATTGAAAGTTCTAGGAGAAGATATAAAAAAAAAACGAAATTGAACGAAAACAAAGACGGTCATCGTAACACGCTTCATAGGAATCTCATTTCAGAGGTAAAATATTTAACGAAAGAGAATTAAAAAGTGTAAACGGTATTTTTCTCTGACTCTTGTAGTCACATCTTTGTGTCGAACAGTTTTGTTCTTTAATTAAAGAGCGTAAGTAATGGGTGCAGCGAACCTTGGCTATCGAAGTTGATCACGAATCGTCGGTTCCGGCAAAAGGCGTATTAAACGGTTCAGTGTATGATGATCATCGATGATTGTACCCTGAATAAAAGAGAGATCGGAATAAAAGGCAGATCCAACGAGACATCAAAAAGCACGGAAGTGACAGGTGCAAAATCGAATCGTATCTGATGTAAACTCGAAAGGCGTTGATTCGTTTAAAAAGTGCATTAAATCTCTTTTCTCATAGCATACAATTATACCTCTTATTTCGTTGGATTATTAGAAATTTATATTAAAATAAATCGATACTAAAAATTACTATATTATTGTTAATATTTACATAATATTTACAAACGGTAATAAATATTAATATTAAAATTTTTTGTAATCTTTAAGTAGTAATATCTACCAATAGTAACACACGAGTTGGTGACTCAGGTGTTGAAAGTTACTGAGAGGAACTCTAGGTATCCTATAGTTCCTAGGGAATATATATTAAAACCTAGGAACACTGAAATTCGACCTACTCACACACTAGTAACTCTTCTTGTATACCACCGTCCCTAGAAACTTTTTAACTTTCCCTAGACTTCCCTAGAGGAACCTACTACCCAATAAACCACTCTAAATTAATTATTTACAAATTTAAAAAGTTGTGAATAAAAGTGTAGAGTCATTTTTAAGTCAGCAAATAATTTTAATTAACTTCATTCGTTTAAAAATTAAGACAGAAATTTATCAAAGGCCATCGAACGTTTTAGAGGAAGTATCGAAGTACAGAAGGCGTAGTTACGTCACGAGAAGTTGGTAACAAAAGAAGGAAGACGAATTCCTAAACGTTCTGAAAACGAGCTTCCTTTTGTCCGCATCGATATATTCCATGCAAATATCACCGACAGAATATTTGCCTTTTCAAGAGAATTCTCGAAAGAATGGACCTCGTTCGACGACACGTAACACGCTATCGATTCTGTCGCGATACGTTCCCCAGGAAATTTCTGAATAAAAGCAACCGTGAAAAGCGTGGAATGTTATATAATACTTGGATATAGGTGTCTGAAAGATTGCATATCTCGTATAAATGCACTCGAACGTCGAAGATGTGGGTCGAGGAAAACATTGACAAAGGAAAGAGAAAACAACGGGACCATTCAATATTTCTCTCGACGAATTATCACCATTTTTTTTTTCTTATCGAAATATTGTGCGAACGTGTTGCGCTTCGGCGAATTATTCTACGCTTTTCGAACTGCGATTTTTTTTGTCGCTTTTGCTGTGATACAGACTTCGGATATCTGAAGTTTTACATTCGGAAATTTTAAGAATTTGGGACTTTGGGAATTTGAGAATTTTGGAATTTGGGAATATTGGGAGATCTAGGAAATTTGCGGAATTTGGAGGATTTAGGGAGTTTGGGAAATTTGGGAATTTGGGAATTTGGGAATTTGAGAATTTGGGAATTTGAGAATTTGGGAATTTTAGAATTTGGAAATTTGGGAATTTGGGAATTTGGGAATTTGGGAATTTTAGAATTTGGGAATTTGGGAATTTGGGAATTTGGGAATTTGAGAATTTGGGAATTTAGGGAATTTGGGAATTTGGAAATTTGGGAATTTGGAAATTTGAGAATTTGGGAATTTAGGGAATTTGGGAATTTGGAAATTTGGGAATTTGGGAATTTGGGAATTTTAGAATTTTAGAATTTGGGAATTTGGGAATTTGAGAATTTGGGAATTTAGGGAATTTGGGAATTTGGAAATTTGGGAATTTGAGAATTTGGGAATTTGAGAATTTGGGAATTTGGGAATTTTAGAATTTTAGAATTTGGGAATTTGAGAATTTGGAAATTTGGGAATTTGAGAATTTGAGAATTTTAGAATTTGGGAATTTGGGAATTTGGGAATTTTAGAATTTGGGAATTTTGGAATTTAGGAATTTTAGAATTTGGAAATTTGAGAATTTGGGAATTTTAGAATTTGGAAATTTGGGAATTTGAGAATTTGGAAATTTGGAAATTTGGGAATTTAGAAATTTGGGAATTTGGAACTGGGGAATTTCAGAACTATGAAGCATCAAAATTTCAGTACTTTTTATTTAACACTTATCAAATCCAAACTTAAACTTGAAATTCTGCAAAACTTCTAACGTGCATTGGTAACTGCATGTATGGTACACGTTCGCTGTGATTATTTTAGAGCGACCAGACATGTATAATCTACAGTATCAGGATCATTATTCATATTTACGATGGCTTGTGCATCAGTATACATGGTGGACATCTGCCAAGTTGCTCTACAAAGATAGTCGATGCGCAGTTACGCCTGTAATAACCGTCGTTCGGAATTTATGTCGAGAAATATTAACACAGTCGATCGTTTCAGGTTGCTTTGATCGATTCCCCGTTTAACGGCGGATCTTAAACGAAAGATTTAGTACTCTACTTTCAGTTTCATTGTCAATACAGATTTCAGTGAAACAAGTTTCTTAAAGGGTCAAGCACCGAATACTCCGAGTATTATTCTTCGGGATTTTTGGGTATTTTGTAAAAATTTTAAAAGTAAATTGCAAAAGCGGGTTCTACCAAGTTGTAGGGATACTACAAGAAGCGAAACTCGACAATGAAACTACTTTTTAGAGAGACACAACCATTTTAAATGCCTAAGCCAAATGAATCGGTGGGGGTACCATTTTGACGCGGTATTTCGAACTGCGCATGCGCACAGTGTGCAAGTATGGCGGCCGGCAAAGAGCGGCTTAAACCTGCACCAGTAATTTATTTGTAATAAATATTTTGTCATTTCTCTGTAACATCTGTACTTTCTTTTTATTTGTCATTTCTTTATAAGTTACTTGTAATAATCATTTCATTTATGCTTAAAATACATTGTGTAGAGTAATCATTTTGTCTTTCTTTTTCAACTTTTCAATCCTGTAAAATTAATGTAAACGAAAGATAATATTACAGAGAAAATTTGCGACTTTCTAATTAAAGACATGAAAACTTTTTCCTGCTCGTTTGCACGACCAATTTAAAGGGACATTTTCTATTAGTCGATTGTTAATAGACGTATGCGTTTTTGCAGAATATTCGAATTTTCGAAATAGTTTTATACACCGGAGAAATTCGTCAACCGTGTCAATTAAAGCAATCGAATTCATTTCGATTACTGTCGATGCATGAAACAGGAATTTTCAATAACGATATCGCGCAAAATGCATCCATCCGACGTGAAATATCGTCACGAATAAATTTCCGCTCCCGTCCGTTCGTGTGTTAAAGCCTCTGGGCGCTTTTGTTGTTACATCGAATGCAGTCGGTTATGCATTTTGATTGGGCACGACGCATAATAAAACCTTTTCGAGGATTGGAATCTGAAAACCGATCGAAACCGCCATTCGATTTATCTCGTCGACGATTTTGTCGCTGCAGCACGAAACCCGTATACGTAATTCCATTCAAATGGAGGGTTCATCGATCACGCTCGCAATTGTGTTCCTGCAAAATGAATTTTTCAAAATCCCAAAGTATAAGTGCCCTTTCGAACCTCGAATTTAAATTACAGCTTTCCTTTGTACGTTAAATATAAATCGAGATTACTGTTCAGGTTGTGCGAATAATGAAAAGCTATTTCATATCAGATTTGTCGCAATAATAGATAACTTCATCTCCAAATGTTAAGGTTATTTGGAATTCATGGACGATTTTAAGGAATTAAATAATTTCGATAATTGTTAGATAAATTTGAAAAACAGTACATTTTTCAGACAAATTAGGTAAACTAGAAGGATATTAAATTGCTAGAATATTAGATAAATTTTCAAGGAAATTATATAAACTGCAACAAAAGATGTTTTTAGATAACACATACAAATTTCAGATCTGAACTTTCAGAATTTTCCTGATCAAAATATTTTCAAGTATCGTAGATCTGGCCCATCGAGTAATCTATTGCCAGCGAACATATTTGAACAAGCGATCCAATCACGTTCAAAGACCGAATTCCACGTAAACACAAACGAAATCGAATCCCCTTGAACGAGCAGCGATCGAACAGCGCCAATCGCGAGAAAACAATCGTCCGATTCGATCGACGCGACGGCCAGCAACACGCGAATGTCGCTGTCTTCGTGAGGCTCGTGGCCGTCGATGAATTTCGCGTTTCGATCGCGATCCTGTTGAATTATGTTAACAGAGGACCGTGAGAACACGGCTCCCTCTCGACGACGGCGTTAGAAGGCAAGGAAGAACGGAAATGCAGCAATACCGATAACTAACCTTCTCGAGTGCGATGTCAGTCGAGGCTAAAATCAGCTGCGCGACCACTTGCGCTTCAGAGACCGATGGTTCGTTTTCTTTTCAACCTTTTACTCTTATTACCTTGATAAATTCAAAACATTTCATTCGAAGTGGTTGCTTCAAAATATTTTATTAAAGCGATATGCTAAAAGATAAGTAATATGAAGTTGGTCGTTTGTATGTGGAGACTATGTCCTCTGCATATGTAGAGACTGTGTAGTACATGTACTCTATGTATGTAGAAATTATGTATTCCAAGTACTCTGCATACGTAGAGATTATGTCATCCACATACTCTACATATGTAGGGGTTATGTACTCCAACTGCTCTACATATGTAGAGGTTATGTCCTACAAGTACTCAACATATGTAGGTTATGTACTCCAAGTACTCTGCATATGTAGAGGTTATGTGGTCCATGCACTTCGCATATGTGGAGGTTATGTCCTCCAAGTACTCAGCATACGTAGAGACTATGTCCTCCACATACTCTACGTATGTAGAGGTTACGTAGTCCATGTACATCGCATATGTAGAGGTTCCTCCAAGTACTCTGCATATATAGAAATAATGTACAAGTACTCATCAGCATCGAACTACAGACGGAGATTACGAGACGTCCAGTGAGGGTCCAGTTCGTAAAGGAGCCGCCAAAAATTCCACCGCTTCCTTGATCAGCAACTCAAAAGTGAGTGCGCAGCAGGGCAACGAAGACCCAGAGAAAGAGGAAATGTCATCAGAGAAGTCCTTCAGTCCCTTCCACAGTATTCCAACGAAATCGGAATCTATGCCAGTGCTGAAGAGCACGTTCTCTTTGGAGGACACCATGGAGGATACTATAGTCGTCACTTCAGAGTCCTCGTTGGCTCGCCAGAGGAAAATGAAGATGATAGTGGCCCGAATCGATCCACTTCTCTCCTCGGGGTCCAGTCAGTCGTTGGCCACGGTTTCAGGTGGTTCCAGGACCGAGTTGACGGAAGAAAATTACCAGGCTAAGAAGCTGGAGTCGAGAACCGTGCTACCTGTGCTCCAGGTGATTATCTCGTGAAGGATTAATGAGCTGGAGCCTGTGTTCGAGTCGTGCGATAAATAGGTCCTTAACACCGGTGGCCTGGTTTCTTTCTAATTGGACTTCCCTTTGATCCGCTCTTCCTTTGTGCGGACTCTAATTAGCGTGGCTGTATCTTTCCTGTGGGCTGCGCTATTGATTACAGCCTGGTCAATTTGTGTCTGGTGCACCGTGTTGCTTTTAAGGTTTTTTGAAATTTCCGAGTTTACGAACTACCGAGAGTATCGCAGGATTAGACCTTCAGTATACTTCATCTAAATACACCGGTGCTTTGAATCTTGAAGAACCTAAAGCTAGAGTCTAATTTCTTTACTAACTACCCAGAATACATCCTAGATTTATCTCTTCCTCAAAACTCCTAAAATCCTAACCTTCCTGAATCCTATTCTGCCCAGGACACAGCCTGCGACGCGTCACACCGTCTGAAGGAGGTAACGTTTCACGAACCGCCCGAAGATAAAGATTTCTCTAGCCAGAGATCGCAGCCGTCGGAAAGAAAGAGAATCAAATCTCCTCGGTTAGCCACAAGGGACACCGAGGCTCAGCAACAGTTACAAGAGAACGGCGACCTGATAGACATCGCGGAAAATCCACATCCGTCCATTAAATCCTTCTACTTCCCCCCAAATCCGGACAAGGAGGTTTCCTCCGCGTCTTTGAGAACGCAATCGAGGGTCAAAGATTTGGACACCGCCCTCAGGATTATCGACGAATTACATCCCCTGCAGTATCAACTGAACGAAATATTGGGCCAGTTTCGTGCCCTGAGTCTGGCCAACCCCTCTATGTTGAGCCAGAGACACCATTCTACCCAGTGTACACCCAACATGTCCGGTTATTATTTTCATCGGACAGAAACGTTTGACCGAGATACCGATATGAACGGCACGACGCACCTGATTCGCAGACAGGTGATAGGTGAATCGTCCCAAGATGTTGGAGGCACATCTGGAGTTGGGTCATTCTATCCATCGAGTAATCAGATGGTTCTCAGACCTAGTTTCTACACAAACGAGAGTCATAACATGGAGACCCGTAATGAGGATCCCAGGAGTACCTCCTGCGTTGGGAGGAACGTGCCAAGTGAGATGAGCAACTGGACTGCAGAAAATGAGAGCCAGATCACACTGAACAATTTCCACCTTCAATTTGGACAGTTCGTCGGAAAGGATCCATCGGGGTCGCTGATTCCGTCCGTGAGCAGCTCCTGTTACAGGTGCCACAAAAATAGGACCCACACCTTTCCACATTACGATGACACTGCTGGATGCAGCACCAGTAACAGAGGTGGCTTCGTACTGTCAACATTCAACGACATGATGCAACAACCGAGTAATGTTGAGAAGTCGACGACGATATTTGAACCTAATTCGTCATCCGAGAATCCAGGGACAGCATGGACACCATTGATCAATCATAGTTCTCAGGTCGACACCAAACTTTCTGAGAAGCCTCGTTCCAACAATTCGAAATACTCGAATATTAGCTTCCGCTGTCCTCCGGAACACAGTGTTTCATCCCTGAAGAGCATCGTATCGGACATAAGTAGACTCAGCAGAACGCAGTACGTAAACAGCCAAACGTCTATAATGATCTCAAAAAAGGACCAAAACGTAACGACATCGAACTCGGGACATAAAGGCCAAACAACTCGGTCGAATCGTGTGACGAAGCGTAAGCGGTCGAAAGATCAGAAGAAGGTGAAAGATTTGGACGTCCAATGCTCTGGACTCAACTTGAAGCGCCATCAAAAGGAAATTGTCCTCAGGCAATCGTTGGAGAGTCTTCTGAAGCCTTCAGCGTCTGAAGAGAGCAATGTATCCAAGTCAAGTTCCCACAAATCGAAGAGCATACAGGTGGCAACGGACGAGAAGGTGGTCGTTGTCCCCATCATCTTCACCGATGGGGTCCCGGAGCCGAAGATTCCCATGTTCGCCGTCGCCAGGTCAAGGACCCACCTGCAAAAGTGCCACGTGATGAACGTCAAAAAGGAACTGTCCTCGGTGACTCAGAGCAGTCTGACCTCGGTAAATAGCACCGAGTCGTTCAAAAGATCACTGAAAGATCGCAGCAGGAGTAAGATGGTGTCCTGTGTGAGTCGGCCGTCTGTGCGGTGCAGGAATGAATCCCACGTGACAAACACCATGAAAACTCTGTCGGATCATCACAGATCGGATAAGCAGAAGAGAGGGAGCATGGTGTCCGGGTATACGCAGTCCACAAAGGCACACTCCGAACCAACCAAGAAGGCCATGAAGAAGATTCTGTACGGAATGAGGAGTTCACCAGAGGATTTCGCTTTTGACACCTGAACAGCTGACCTGGATGGGCTGCAACACGTGACATACGTCGTTCCAGGGGTCATCCCTCGGGTACCGAGACTGGGGTAACTCGTTTTGCAAACTGATTGACGTGGTGAAGTCCGAGAAGCTGGCCCCAAGATTCAGGACCATGCAGCACGATCATGCACTTTTGGGGTCAATTTGAACCTTTCCTTGGTGGGAAAGGTTCCTATGTATTTAATATTTGGATTTATTTGATACTTTTATTGGAATCAAAGTGAGAGATTGATGAGTGAGTATTCGAGCAGGAATGACATAAAATCGGACACTGTTTTTATACTAATTATTGTAAATAAGAATGTGACGTCTTTTGTACGCAGTTTTTAAGATACATATAATTATTACCAGAAGTGCTCCGTATGTTATTATACTTGCGAGTAGTGATTGTTAATAAATAAGACACGTCAATGGAAATCAAAGCGACTAATCAAGTCCTTCGCGAACGCGGCCGATCAACGTTACATAATGGTAACTTGAAATTATTTAAACGCAATAGAAGCGTTGTATGCACAAGAACAAGTATGATAAAGTTGATCAGCTTCGTTTCTGAAGTCGGCTGCAGACAACACTGCAAGAAAACCGTCCTCGATCGAAGCGTGTCTAATTTGCACAGTTGCACTCGCGTTTCTTCGTGCATTTCAAGCAAACACATCAACGTTCAAACGAATCTCATTATACGAACGGTGTCAGTGACGTAGGAGTGATAAGTGGCTGCGGATAATCCAGAAGCGAGATAGTCGCCATTGAATCCTCGTTTTAAACCGGTTTTCCGTCCAAGGAAATCTGTTTGACACCACGTTTGGCGGATCACCGCTAACTCGTGCGCGCAACCTGACCACCAGTCATAAATCCAGGATGATCATGGATCGGACAACTGTTGCATAGCTTTCATTGCATGAATACTTGCATCGTTGCGTCTGTTTGACTTCAATTTGGACTTGTCATTTCCATTTATTTTGGCTGTTAGATCGGTTATTATTGAAATAGTAGTCTTATCGGGATTTTCTGGTGATATGTGGCTATATAACTCGCAGTGTAGCGTCACAATGGTTTGGCACATGTGCAGTATGTTGTAGTTGTAGCTCGTGATGTATGCAATGTGTCAGAGATATACTGCGTAACAAATGCAGCTCGTCACAAATGGAAAGGCATCACAGATACAGTATGTGGACAATGCAGTACAACGCAAATGTAACGCGATACAAATACAGTGCGTCGCAAATGCAGTGCGTGACAAATGTAGCGCGTTACAAATACAGTACGCAATAAATGCAGCACACTACTATTACAGGGCGTAGCAAAAGCAGCGCGTCACTATTACAGTGCGTAGCAAATGTAGCGCGCCACAAATGCAGCGCGTTGCAAATACAGCGCGTAGCAAATGTAGTGCGCCACAAATGCAGCGCGCGACAAATGCAGCGCGTTATTATTACCGTGCGCTGCAAATGTAGCGCGCCGCAAATGCAGCGCGTTACGAATACAGCGCGCCACAAATGTAGCGCGCCACTATTACAGCGGGTAGCAAATGTAGTGCGCCACAAATGCAGCGCGTAGCAAATGTAGCGCGCCACAAATGCAGCGCGTAGCAAATGTAGCGCGCCACAAATGCAGCGCGTAGCAAATGTAGCGCGCCACAAATGCAGCGCGCCACTATTACAGCGCGTAGCAAATGTAGTGCGCCACAAATGCAGCGCGTAGCAAATGTAGCGCGCCACAAATGCAGCGCGTAGCAAATGTAGCGCGCCACAAATGCAGCGCGCCACTATTACAGCGCGTAGCAAATGTAGTGCGCCACAAATGCAGCGCGTAGCAAATGTAGCGCGCCACAAATTCAGCGCATCACTATTACAGTGCGTAGCAAATGTAGCGCGCTACAAATGCAGCGCGTAGCAAATGTAGAGCGCTACAAATGCAGCGTGTCACTATTACAGTGCGTAGCAAATGTAGCGCGCTGCAAGTGCAACGCGTCGCAAATACAGTGCGTCGCAAATGCAGCGCGCCACAAATTCAGCGCATCACTATTACAGTGCGTAGCAAATGTAGCGCGCTACAAATGCAGCGCGTAGCAAATGTAGAGCGCTACAAATGCAGCGTGTCACTATTACAGTGCGTAGCAAATGTAGCGCGCTGCAAGTGCAACGCGTCGCAAATACAGTGCGTCGCAAATGCAGCGCGCCACAAATGCAGCGCTTCACTATTACAGTGCGTAGCAAATGTAGCGCTACAAATGCAGCGCGTCACTATTACAGTGCGTAGCAAATGTAGCGCGCTACAAATGCAGCGCGTCACTATTACAGTGCGTAGCAAATGCAGCACGTTACAAATGCAGCGTACCACAAAAGCGTGTTACAAATAAGTACACGACAAATGCATCGCTACTATTATAGTTCGCAGCAAATGCAGTACGCCATAAATGTAACGTGTCACAAGCACAGTGCGTACAAATACAGCATGTCACTATTACAGTTTACTGCAAATGTAACACGTCACAGAAAAATTGCATAGGACATGTAACTCTCTACAATTGTATTATGCCGCAACATGCCTCAAGTGCAACCCTCTCCAAATACATTTCCATAAATACGCACCCCAAATGCTACATATACGTCCCCTATAGAATGCACAGTGGCGTAACCCGCGAAGATTTAACACTTTGATACATATCGCATAGCGATCTATTGTTCAGCATCCAATAGCAGAAGAGCGCCATTAATATACGACGAAATATGTGCGAACGAAACTGTTTTGAATTTTTAGGTTATACTTCACGTGTCGTTTAAATAGATGGCACTAAAATCGTATCATATTTTTGTACGTGAATATTTCTCCCGGATAAAATGGTGGATATTTACATATCTTATTTACACGCGCTTTTAAGATGTCTTTTTATTTTGTATGTAATATATTAATACGATAATATTTATAGACTAGATTTTGAAAATTTTCCTGCATAAAATGGTGGGTTGTACATACGCTCTCTAGATTAATTCTTCTATTATTTCCAGTAGCTAAGAACGAGTTTTTTGTGAGTAATATATTAATAAGATAATGTTTTACTACAGACTAGATTTTGAAATTTGCATCGTTGGCGTCTTCGACCGTTAATGTAAACCTTCTACCCGCCTCGGTAAGATCCTTGTTGGGATACGTTTTAGAAGTAGTGGAAGAGTGGAGGAGGCTTTTAATGAGACTGTAATTAATGGAAAGATGAGCTAAAAAGCAGCTCTCGGAAATTATCTAATAATTCATCAGCTTTCATCGTTTATATTTCAATAACCTTTGAGGGCTCTCGCTCGGAATTAAGGATTTCTTTGATAAATGTCAGTGGAATTCATTTTCTGCTATGGATCATCTCGTCCTTAAACGCTTATTTGAATTCAAATTATGTTAGGTTAAGTTTCATCGTATCATTTCACTTATCGGTGAATTCACTGATTTCACTTATCAGGTTCTTTGAATTCTTCAGTCATATATTTTTTACAGATGTCAACTTTTCTTCTTCCAATGATTCTATTAAGAATTTGTATGCTTGAGCGTCATTTCTGGACCCTAATCTGAGGTTAGGTTCTACTCGTATAAAGGTACGTTACAAGCGATTTGGACAAGGTTACAAAAGAGTGCTATATTCGATGATGAATCAATAATGTCGGTCAAAAACGTGTCAGGTCGCGTGAAAGGGCTGGTTAAAATCGATGACGAAAGCGAGTCGATGGTCACTTGGTCGATATTCTCGCAAGAATACGCCGACAAACGCGTGGTTGGGCAGGCTCCCAATAATTTGTCTTGTCAGTGGCACTTCGGCCGTGTATTTACAATATCAAAGCGTCATTGTCCGGTTGTTCGCTCGCATGATGCATAAACGACGCTCGATCACTCGCAGACACCCAACTTTCGACGCGACGTACGCGCTGACAGTGACACGTGCCGTGCCTTGCTCTGCATTACAATGCACCCGACATGCTTCTCCTTCGTTACACATACATATCGGTGCTATTGTCTGATCTTGTTTTTGTCGCTACGTGAGGCGGCGTGCATAAAGCGTGTCGATCGAGAAAATTGTTATTTAAACGGGTGACGTCTTTCGAATAATCGAGTGCATGCAGACATTTTTTGGCGCGAAATTTGAATTCTTCGATGATGTAATCAGTACTCTATGGAAGGCTTCTGTATGGATCTTATTCAAACCGAAGACGTGATTTGCTTGCGAGATTCGCTTGCGTGTTCGCATTATTTGCACATTTTTGGCGGAAAATTTAAATTCTTGCTTCGTGATGTAACAGCTGTACTTTATGTACAAGGTTACCGATTTCTTTCGCGTGGACGTTGTGAGTTGTTTCTTAAATGGTCCACTTGAAACTTTGCGTGATTCTTTATGCAAGGTAAACTTATGGTTAATTAAGAGACGTGTTTTGATTAAGGAACTTGCAACATGTGTACAGTTAGCTTTTAGCGATTTACAGACTGTTCCTATTATAAAAAAGATTGATTTATGTTTCGTTAGTTAAAAACTGGAAGAATATGAAGACTTGAAATTAATTCGAACATCGAAATTCTATTTCGAAGAATGTAGTGTTCAAATTCAATCTCCGTCAGTCTAAAGCCATAATTAATCCTCCGGACTGTGGACATCAAACTAATTAATATCCCCGAATATCCCACCCGCATCGCTAATCCTCTTCACATAACCGTTTATTAAAAATCGATGACCCGTTATCGCCCATACAACATTGCATATTGGATTAAAAACGAAATATGGAGGCCATTATAGGGCGTTCCAACTTACGGGCTGCAATTTGTCTCTCCCTTTTCGTAGGAACAGAAAATCGGTAGATTAGCACGTTGCCAGGCGAACACAGGGCGGAGCGCTGAAGAAGGGCACAGGAAACTGATGTATCGGCAATCCTCTGGCACACGGTGCTCCATTGAACACAGTTTATTCCGTAGTTATTGAATTCGAACGGTTGCGATGCACGAAATTCAATTAGACCTGGAATTGCTCGATTAATCTCACGTCAATGGGGAAAACGTTAAAACACGATTATCCGAGCTGTGGAGTAGACAAGTGCACACTTTAACTTCGATCTACTCGCGGGCTGAATAATCGATTGATGAGAATCGCTATAGCAGATGCTTCATCAATATTTTCATTGTCATATTTTGCCTGGGGAATTTGTTATTCTAGATTGTGATCTTTGGATTATGTTCTTTTTTGGAAGGTGCAAGGGTGATAATTTACAGTTGACATATGGGGTGATAGGACATGTCAAAAATATAGAATACCTTCGATACAGGTTTCATAGTGTGCCGTAAGTAACATGTCCCACATGTTACATGTCCCAAAGACCGCCTCAGATGCAATGTCCTTTCGATACAATGCGTCCTAGATGCAATATGTCACAGATACAATGTCCCCCAATGTAATGGTGCTTTAAATACAACATGTTCCAAGTGTAGTCCACATCAAATGCAACATCCCTGCCATACGATGCTTCCCAAGTGCAACGTATCCCCTATACAACATGTCCCAAATGCCAAATACCATACATACAATGCGTCCCAAGTGCAATTAACACCAAATGCAACGTGTCCTTGATACAAAGTATAATGTGTTTCAAAAGCAATGCGTTCTTCGACACAATTCTACCCACATGTCCCACATGTTACATGTCCCAAAGACCGCCTCAGATGCAATGTCCTTTCGATACAATGCGTCCTAGATGCAATATGTCACAGATACAATGTCTCCCAATGTAATGGTGCTTTAAATACAACATGTTCCAAGTGTAGTTCACATTAAATGCAACATCCCTGCGATACAATGCTTCCCAAGTGCAACGTATCCTCTATACAACATGTCCCAAGTGCCATACCATACATATAATGCGTCCCAAGTGCAATTAGCACCAAATGCAACATGCCGCCGACACAATACGTCCTAAATACAACGTGTTATAGATACAATGTCCCTCAAATGTCATGTGTACCAAATACAACACATCCCAAGTGCAATCGACCAGAAATGCAATGTCCCTCCTACGCAATGCTCCCAAATTCCACATGTCCCAAATACTTCACGTCCCAAGTGCAATCGGCCCTAAATGCTACCTATCCCAAATATGACACGTCCTAAATGGAATTGGTCCTAAACGCCACGTGTCCCAAATGCGACACGTCCCAAGTGCAATGTCCCTCCTACGCAATGCTCCCAAATTCCATATGACCCAAACACTTCACGTCCCAAGTGCAATCGACCCTAAATGCCACGTGCCCCAAATATGACACGTTCCAAATGGAATTGGTCCTAAACGCCACGTGTCCCAAATGCGACATGTCCCAAGTGCAATCGGCCCTAAATGCAATGTTCCTCCGACGTAATGCCCCCAAATACCTCACGTCCTAAATGCACTCGGCCCTAAATGCCACGTGCCCCAAATATGATATGTCCCGAGTGTAATCGGCCCTAACTGCCACGTGCCCTAAATACGACCTAAATGTCCCTCCGTCGCAGTGCCCCAAAATGGCACATATCCCAAATACTTCACGTTCTAAATACCACGTGCCCCAAATACGACACGTCCCAAGTACAATCCCCAATACAACTCAAATCCAATTTAATACAACACGTCCCAAATGCAGTCCCCTACAACGTGGACATACAATGCCCTCTCTACCCACACATGGTCATACAGTATTACAGCGTACAATGATACATGTAGCAAAACCTGAACAATTCAACTCCTCTAACGACGTAACCTATCGTCCAACTAAAAGACAGTATCCGTCGTCCAAATTGTTGAAGAAGCAATAAAACTGCAAAGCTAGGAAGCGTCGTGCACAGTTGCGCAAGCTCAGACACGAAACGACCTCATTATCCCGTGCGAAAACTTAAAACGAACGTAGTTAGTTTGGAGCTTTTTACGATCTCGAAGCCTTTAACGAGACGCCACGATCACAGAGCCATCTGTTCAGCGGGAACACGAAGCACGGCCATCCCCGAGTGAATCATTAAAATCCTTTAGCGAACTGGATTACGGATCCTTTTCGTGACCGTTTGCACGTAAAGGACTCTGTGGTTACCCGTCATGTAATTTCCTTGCATCCTCTTCCGGGCCATTGGTCGCGGTTGATAAAGGACAGACGTTTTTTCTGAAATTTTTACCACACGACGTCCAGGAAATGGTACCAATTGATTTATGGCAGGAATTAACTCGTCGTTCGACTAACGGTCGAGTACGCTATTTAGCATTGCGTCATTATCTAGGTAAAATTAGATTTGTTATTATTTGTAGAGTGTTCTAAAATAATACGAAATTGTATGCTTATTACTTTGGTAAAACGAGACTCTTTGATGGGAGTGCTCGACGAGTATACAGACAAAATCGTAAATTTCAAGGAAACCAGTGGTTGAATTTATAGAATGTATTTATAGAGTTCCAAAATGGTTCGATCATCGCGTTTGCCAACTAGAAGATATTTGCAGAAATTAGAAACGACATGGATCGTGAGTGATCGAGTGTGACACGGCGAATGAAATGGCGCGTCATGGTCATCAACGTTAAAATTCCGCGGTCCAAGGCAAATATAATTGAAACGCAAAATGTTTCACGCAGTTTGCTTAATTTTAAGCTTTCGGACGCGGCTGTTTGGCCGCGAGCTACAATTCTGTAATGTTGGAGTCGGTCAGAATTAACTTTCAACCGAAGTAAAGCCACGAAAATTAACACATTGTAATGAATCCCCTTCGTTTCGACAATCAAAAATGTTTTAGCAACGAACGGATGGTTGGATTAATATCAATGAACGTCGATGAAGTTTTTTAGTTGTGTAGTCATGAAGATAGACAACTTTTTCTCTACAAGAATTAATAAAATTTTTACTTTAGTATGCTGGGGATTAAAGATGAATGTTTTATTAGTTCACTATATTACCATTCTTACTTCATTATTTTACTCTCACTATACTCTTAGTGGCATATAGAGGTAATCGATATATTTGTAACAATAAGTCAGAATAAACGTGACTAAGATCACTAGGGTACTCTACTATTCTCGGTTTGTATCAAGTATATTCATCTACCTGTGGTATTTAACGCAGTGACACCCAGATATTTTCCTGCGCCGGGGGCTCCAATGTCTGCACCGTCCCCCAATCGACGCAGTCACGCATGCGCGCGAGTGGTGCCTTCATACGGGACATTATTTTTAAATCGAGGTTCTACTGTAATTAGTTTCCCATTAAAGGAACATTTAAACGGTGATGAGTCGAACAGGTGTTACGACGCGTGTAAAGGTGTGACGTCAATTAAATAATTAATGCCAAGTTGGCGTATGTGCGCGTGTGTGTGTCAACGGAATCCGACACAGCACGCGCCGAGACCGCGAATTAAAAGATTGATACGAGCCAGGCGACGGGAATTGAAATCGCTTTTAATTGCGCATCGTCGGGAAACGATCGAGCTCGTTCGAGAGGAAATTGACACTTGCAGTGTGGAATAAAGATTACTGATGTGCTTTGTTCTGTTTCATTCGACGTGGAAGTGTTGGATTAAATTAAAACTGTTCTCTTCAGCTGTGATGCGTTATTTGAACTGCGTATTTTTAACTTTATCAGGCAGTAAATCATTCATCTTCATATCTCTTCTTTATAAAAACTTTTAATGGACTTTGAAACAAAGAATGATCAAAATAATTTAAATGATCGTGATAGTCCTTTGTAATGTTCGGTTTGAATCATCATAACAGTTCTTTGTAATGTTCACAAATTTTCAAGTAACCGCAGTAGAATTCGAATTAAAGTGACTCCAAAGAGACACGATTAATGAGTTGTCAAGCTAGTACAATGCAAACGAAACAAAGTATAGTTGGCAAAGTTAGCTATTTCAACACATAATTTCCGAGTCCGATAGAATCTGTGTATCAATATTTCATGTGATGCGAACAACGAAATGGTACTTATGGCCGTCAGTGAACTCCGAGAACTGTAAAAACAAGGAAAAATTTTCAAACAGAGAATAAAATGTCAACGAGATTATTACGTATACGAAGCTGCTTATGTACAGATGTCAACCCATGAGTTGGCGCGTGAGGACTCAAAGTAAGAGAAGAATATGTGTATTGGGAGTAAATTTTTCTAGGGAAAACGTGGAGAACGTTAAAAAGTTGGGTCAGCCTTTCCTAGGGAAATCGGTGGTATACTAGGAGAGTTACTAGGGAATATGGGAATTTATGTATTTGAGGATCCAAATGTGATTAGGGGACTTTGGGGACCTATTTAAAGCCATAGGCATTTGGGGATCTAGGGATACGGAAATTTGTGGATTTGCAGGACTACAAGTCCAGGAACACCTAGAAACTTGCAAACCTTGTGATTACATGATTTTTAGACTTGGGGTCATAGGAATAAGGTGTGTACGAGTAGGTCGAATTCAGGATTCCTAGGATTTGATATGTATACTCCTTGGGAACAACAGATTAGGATACCTAGAGTTGCCATGGTCCCTAGAGTCGTCACAGTTCCCCTAGATACTCTATACATCCATAGTTTCAGTCTTCAGTGGCAAGTTACCTAGGATCTCAGTCGACAATTCCTTGGACCCCTAGGTCCCACATCCCCACATTCAATATCTATATTCCCAGGCGTAGGTACTCGGTGCGTGGTAATTCGACGCGTAGGTACTCGGCGTGTGGTAATTCGACGCGTAGTAATTCGACATGTGGTAATTCGATGCGTGGTAATTCGACGCGTGGTAATTTGACGCGTGGTGATTCGACGAGTGATAATTCGACGCGTGGTAAATCGACGCGTAGGTACTCGGCGCGTGGTAATTCGACGCGTAGTAATTCGACACGTGGTAATTCGATGCGTGGTAATTCGACGCGTGGTAATTTGACGCGTGGTGATTCGACGAGTGATAATTCGACGCGTGGTAAATCGACGCGTAGGTACTCGGCGTGTGGTAATTCGATATGTGGTAATTCGATGCGTGGTAATTTGACGCGTGGTAAATCGACGCGTGGGTACTCGGCGTGTGGTAATTCGATATGTGGTAATTCGATGCGTGGTAATTTGACGCGTGGTAAATCGACGCGTGGGTACTCGGCGTGTGGTAATTCGATATGTGGTAATTCGATGCGTGGTAATTTGACGCGTGGTGATTCGACGAGTTGTAATTCGGTGCGTGGTAATTCGACGCGTGGTACTTCGTGCGTTGTTGGGTACCCATAGTCCGTAGAGTCTCCACAAACCCCTAGATTCCCTATATATCCACAGTTTCAGTCTCCAGTACCAAGTTCGCTAGGACCTCCACAGTCCACAGTCCCTTGGATCCCCAGGTCCCACGTCCCCACATTCTCTACAGTTCCTGAATTCCCTAGATTCTCACAGTCCTCGGAATCGCCATATTTCCTAGCTTCCCAGAATCCCTACGTTCCCTCGGATCATCACAGTCTCTACTGTAGACGAGCCAGGAGTTGACGCGTAGGTCGAGCCAGAGTAAAAGAAGCCACTCGCTCCACCTATCCACCGTGAACACTTCCAGTTACATTTCGGCAAATAAGAATAATGACAATAACTGCTGAACGCAATTCGCTATCTCTTTCGAGACGTTTGCCGACTTTGGCCTAATTGGTGTGCGCGCCAATATACCGAAAATGGCGTCCATTTTTCTATTCTGACCAATTGCGCCTCTTCTCAACAGGTCAGCCTCTTCACGCGCCAACTTGTCTACGGTACAATCCTTGTCATTCCCACAAGTCCTAACATCCTAGGTCCTGGGAGGTCCTGAGTAGTCCTGACAAATCCCCACGTTCTCTGTAGCTCCTGGATTCCCTAAATTCTAACAGTTCCCACAGTCATATTTTGTAAGTTTTGTAAAATTCCTAGGTTCCCAATAACCTGGTTCACGCGCCAACTCGTGGGTTGTCATCGGTATCGAAGCGTGTTAACGTATCCGTATCCGGTACAAAGAGGATGAAAAGTATGCTCGTAAAATATTGACGGTCCGTGTCTCGCGGAGAGGCGCACTCGGTGGCGTCTCGGCGAAACATGCATCGGGCACAATGCTATGCAAATTTATCGCATGGAAGCGGCATTATCGCGGCGATTAACGGACACGTTCGAGTACCGTGACGATAGTTCGCAGAGGGACAGAAGTTTCTACGATAAATTCGGCGTCACGCATCGAGAAGTGTCGCTTACACGCACCGCCGTATATATTCGCACTCCAGTCACGTAATTCACGGCTCGTTCGTAGCTCGTACGTTTTTAGAATTTTTCTTGTCGTCGATGGAATCTTAATGTCTACGACACGCTCTCAATCTCTTTCCTTTTCCGTACTCGCGACAGAAATATTGTTGGGTTTATTGTTCTTCCCAAGTGTACGATTTTAATAAATGGTCATGAGCGCACTCTCATGTGAGTGCCACATTTATTATACTAAATAAATAATATTCGTGTAATAATACACTATATTTATTATATATTATATGCAGAATAATTAATGTTTATTATATAGAATAAATGACCGATGATTTAAGATGTCTTCATTTGATGGAAATATGTGTCACGTTAAGAATGCGTTCATTAATTGGATGTTACGTAATTCCACGTTTGGAACGCTTCATGTTTAGAGGCGCGAGTGTAATCCACTCTAAATAACCGATGAAGTGTTGTCACGTGCGCTATTGAAGCTCGATAATCCTCCATTTTCATCTCGGCGGCCCCAGAGGCGGGCAATTATCAAACTACTACTGAAAGTAATATGATTTACTGATGAATCAGGACGAATTGAATGCGTTAAATCCGCCATTCAGCGGAGCTTAATTTGAAGTCGGAAGGAAAAATTTCAATCGGGGAAATCTTACAGCTTTAACTCTTTGAAAGGAAACGTGCAACTTTTACGACAAAAATGTTGCATTTTCAATTGTACCCAAAAAGAAACTTCTTATTACACAGCAAGATAAACATCGTTTAATAAAAATACCGCAATTAAAGGAATACAATTTATACATAGTACAATTTAAATACAATTTAACACAAGTTTTTTGCAAAAGAATTTTCTGAAATGAAGTCGTGAAAGACATCGTGGTGTCAAACGATAGAGATATCCCGGAACGTATTATCAATTTGATTGACAGAAAGAAGTCGTCGAAGGAAATGGCGTTCTGTTGACCATTGTCGACCATTCGGATAACAAATCGTGGGAATATCCGAAGATTTTCGTTCCCGGGAAAGTATTTCTGGAGAAATAGCTGCAGGGTACGCGAGCTTCGATGCAGATTCACCCGAACTAAAAAGTTTCGAGCGACAGTTTGAAATCTACTTATTTCCGAAGTCTTTTTTCCCCTGTTTGCCCGCGAGACGTGCGAATCTCAGTCGAACGGAAAGAACTTGGCCATTGTATCCGAGAAACTTTGCAATATCTATTATTTCCGATTTCGAACAATATATCACTTTTTTCTTACTACATTGTAGCGTGCAGATAAAATTAATGTAACTGCATAAAATAGTTATTTGGTGATATAAGGTGGGTACATGTAGGAATAGAGAGGTGTAGGAATTTGGGGGTATAGATATAGGGGTGTAGTAATTTGAGAGTATAGGGATTTAGGTGGTAGGGACTTAGGTGTATAGGCATTTAGCAGTGTAGGAATTTAGTGGTATAGGGATTTAGGTGGTAGGGACTTAGGTGTACAGGCATTTAGGAGTATAGAAATTTAGTGGTATAGGGATTTAGGAATTAAGGACTTAAGTGTATAGGAATTTAGCTGGTAGGGACTTAGGTGTATGGGCATTTAGGTGTGTAAGAAGTTAGTGGTATAGGGATTTAGGAGTTAGGGACTTAAGTATACGGGGATTTAGGTGGTAGGGACTTAGGACTACAGGGATTTAGTATATGAACTTAGGAGTATAGAGATTTAGGGATATAGGGATTGAGGAATATAGGAAACTAGAATATAGGGTTTAGGGGTATACAGTTTTAGGACTATAGGAACTGAGGGATATTGGATGTTAGGAATATAGGAAACTAGGTGTTAGTGACCCAGGGGTATGATCTGTGGTTATAGGGATCTAGAAATATTGGGATCTAGGAACATGGAAATCTTCTTATTTTAAGAATCTTTGATACAGATCTAGAAATATAGAGATTTTGGGGTACAGAAATCTAGAGATGTTAGAACTTTGTGACATAAGAATCAAGCATTGTAGTGAACTAGGGGTACAGGGATTTATGGTGAGAATTAGCGGTATATTGATCTAGGGATACATGGATATTCTGACCTAGGAACACGAGAATGTACATCTTTATCACACTTCTCTATCTTGTAATTTAAGCTGATATTTTAAAACTAATTAATTTTTTGTATCCTCGATACTAATTATGTTTTTTACAGCAGGATGAGTCGAGTTTGATGTAACGCTTTAAATACAATGCTTTTTATGAAATCAGAGGGAATTTTAATTAAGGCAAACGAATAATTAATGTGCGTATGCGAATGTATACCGTGGAAAGACCATGTGGGAGCACGCAATTCCGAATTTGCATAATTTATTCGCGCCCGTTGGAATGCTCGTATATCGATTCTTCATCTGTGCCTAGTCGAAAAATATATTGGTTATCGAAGACTTTAATCGAACACGTCGAACAGATTTTACATCGAAAAAGTTCGGATTTACGTAATATACATTTGTTATCGGGGAGCTTCATGTAAATACAAATGTTACGGAATTAATTATACATATTTAACACGTTTAGCTAATTTCACTCATTCGTTTATAGGTAATATTAATCAAAGTTATTTAGAGTTAATTTACTCGCGGTCGACATGTTTGCTTTCGACGTCACATTGCGAATTTAATTCGATCAAATAGTTTAACGAATCGGAACACGCAAATTGTATAAATAAATCTGAATAAATAAAAATGAACCAATCTGCAAATGTGGATGTGTGATAATGCAAAAATTACAAAATGTTAGGAAGAAATATCAATAAAATTGAATCATTTGAAAAATGACATGCAAAAGTGGCCCCCATGGGAAGCGTCACTACCAGTACCGGTTAATAATTCTTAACTTTCTTTTTTAAGACAACTTAAATTTGGGAAAAAGGAAAAATTCAAACCATCGCATACCATCCCTTCAAATGTCCTCTCCAAATTGTTCACATTTTGAGAGAAACCAGCATTGTTCGACATCTTAAGTGTTTTTGGAAAAGTGAGCCACTGATGAAAACAAGTGGTACGAAAGGGCCAAGTCTGGTGAGTATGGCGGATGAGGTAAGACCAACCAAGTGCAGAAATTGTGCCTTTAACCGTTTTCGCTGTGTGTGATGCGGCGTTGAGTTGCAAAATCACTTTTCCGTGTCTTCTAGCCCAATCTGGGCTTTTCGATCAATGCAAGGTTCAAACTTTCGTTGACGGTAGCGATTAACTGTTTTCACGTGGTTTCATGATGACCTGATCCCACCAAATAGCATTCCTCCGAAGTGATTCTTGCGATGATGGTTGTGTCAACCCATGACTTTCTGCGTTTTGAGTACCAAAGAACCAAAAGTATCGCGTTAGTCGTAAGTTTCCACAAGACACACTCGTTTTTCTTTCGAACACGAAAGAACGCAACTGCTATTTGAAACTGTTTACAAAAATATGACGCTAACTCGAAGTTGTCCGAACATCGACAATGTTTTGAAATCGTCATAGCAAGAAAATAACATGAGAGTTTGAGTACGTTCTTGTGCAATCCGGCGCAGAAGTTTAATAGTTACAGCTTTGTAAGAAACATTTTCAGTGGCTGGGGTCTGTCCCAATATGTCAGATTATTCTGAGGTTGAGGGTGAAAATTAACGAGGTGATTACTTCGTGTGAAAACGAAGGGGAAAATGTTTGTACATGTATCGAATGCCACTGTGGATTTCTGTTCATGTTTGACGAGGACTACCATGCAATTTGTGACACGTATCAATACAAGAGTAACAATGAACCTCCAAATCTAATTTTCTTGAATTTAGATTTCTTGGTTGTGATGTTAGTTTCTTCAAAATGAAGAGTACGATTTTATATAAAATACCGAATCATGTTAATTTGATGAGATTAGAAGTTTGATCTGACTTATGCCCTCGAACTACTTATTTTATCATGTATATCTTCGTGGAACTGTAAAACAAGGTATTCCTAGATAGCAATTTGTGTAAAATATGTAAAATAACTTTGCTGAAACCGAATCATATGTTAGAATGAATTTGATGAGATTAGAAGTCTGATATCCAAATTGTCATAGCAAGAAAATAAATCCGAAGCAAGTGACAGTGTATGAACCGTGTTAAATATTTGGGTTTATTCTGATTCCTTTATTGCTTCATTATTCATAGATTTCTCGAGAATCAATGTTAATATCTTGTGGCTGCATTCAATCTTTCGTTATTGCCTGCGTCCCTAACGATGTATTTCTGTTGATGTAATGACCACGTAATGAACCATAAATGTGCAACGCCAATTATTGGATCGCTAGGAATGCTCGAGGCGTTAGAAACACGTGTTTCTCATCGACTGTGTCCCCGTTAAATGGAGGCAGACGTCAGGATTCATCAACGTCACACGACATAACTCAATGTTCACACATTATCGAATGCCTTTATTAAAAATATCCCCATACCCGTTACAATTTCTAGTCGAAAATATTCTGAAATAGACAAGGTCATTTACAAAATAATAATTAGTACTATGAGTTATCGCTCATCTGTACCTACTTGTACGTTTTTAAAATTAATAACCAGTTGGAAGTTCCTACTCGGCAAAACTTTATGAATACAAAATAGAACTTGTATTACCTTTTTTCTTAAATAACAGTTAATATCAGATAAATATAGAGGGAAAGATGATTGATCACATGCAGTGCATAATTTTCTGACTGACAGGTTCATTACTAGAAATAATTAGTAATTAAAATGTATATGATCGGTTTACAATCAGCATAATCATTACTTGCAACGTATGAAATATTGCAAAACATGTTTTGCTCGCTTTGAGAAAATGTTTCATAATTTTCCGACCGAGCAAGGAAATATCCAGAACTGACTATATTTCAAAATTTTCCAAAGTCCTTTCATTTTACATCCTTTATTTCATTTCATTGAATGCAATATGAAAATTATTAGTTCGTTAGAAATATACGGACATTAAATTCAGCTTGTAAATTCCATGAAAAATACATCGTTCCAATTATTCCGGGAAAGCGAAAATATTAAGTCTCATTCTCCTTTCCCTTTGTCGCAGATATATGCTTTAAACGCGGAGCACGTAAAAGCTATATTTTGAGGTCGTTGTTGACAAATTGGATGAAATGGAAAACATCGGACGGGGAACCCTTTGTATTTCTATGAGATTATATCTTCTATCGATTCTTTCATTCACTTTCATCAACATTTCTCTTCGAAATAAATTGTCCAAACTCAAAAACTCTAAAGTTAGGTTCAGAAATTTTGCTGTAGCTCACAGCTACATTGCGCAGTGCAGAATTTCTCTCCCTTAGCCCTAATTCAGAAATGACAGAAATTCTGACAGTGTCGTCTGTCAGAAACGAAGAAATTGTGAGAGTTTCATTGAAAAAGAACGGAAAATTGGAAGGGTTAAGCGCGGCCGATAAATTGAAGCAAGACATTAGTCTTCGTGCGTGTCCGCGGTCGTTCGGGTGGGTTCGTTCGCGGGCCGAGATATCCAGCAGCGCCGCAGCGCGGGTAGTTTCGTGGCTGCTCACTATGGTGTTAGTCGGCTGATCTACTTGTTCGGTTGAATTCGCGCGAAAAGCGATCGCTCGGACAAGGCGTTGAATCGAAAGGTCCGTTAAACGATCGTTAACGCTCGATGAAAACGCTCGATGTTTTATGATGAGATCGGCCGGCGAAACGTGCTCCTTCGTGTTTCTCCGTGTCCTTCCGTGTAGTGCCTCGGGCGGCTAGTCAGTCAGTCAGTCAGTCAGTCGTGTACGGTGCCGGCTGGTGCGCGCATCGTGCGCTGTTGCGTCTGTTCGTCGCGTGCCGCGCTCCAAAACGTTGTTTTTTTTTTTTCTGCCATCGAAAATGAAGACCGCCACGAAGTGGGCCGTGCCGTGATCCGTTTATGTCGCGGACATTTCCAGCGGTCACTTCAGTCGCGACTGGTGTGCTCGTGCCTGGTGTTGTGTGTGTAAATATACGTGCGTATCGCGAACGAAGCTCTGCCCTGCCCCTTTTTTTTCGCCGCCGACGAGAGTGCGTTGACACAACGCACCACGATTAATTAAACCGTGAGTAGAACAAAATTTGTCTAGCTTTTGGTCGACACGGGGACACGCACGAGATCCGCGCTTTCCTTTTTTCGAAACTACGCGCGCGAATGTGCACTTGTACCTTCGAACGCTTTTGCCACCACGTTTCAAAGAATCGAATTTTTTTAATGACAGCCTTGTTAAATCTCTGTATTAATTTTTTTCTTTCTGGTTGTCGTGCAAAGAATTATGTAGAATTACGTACAATTTGTGTACAGGGTATTATATTTGATAATATGTATAATTCTGTAACTTTATGTGATATTGTATACCATTCTGACCCTTATAGGATCCTTAATCTGTACTATTTTGCAAGGAAAGGTTATGATGTTTCTTGTTACTAATCTAACCTAACCTGAATCATCTGAGGTAGAATAATCTAACCTGATCTAACCTAGCATTGATAGTAACGTAGTACAGCCTTAAATAGAGGCTAGTCTATCTAAAAAACCTGTTACTAATCTAACCTAACCTGAATCATTGTGATTTAAGCTAGAATAGTCTAACCTGATCTAACCTAGCATCAACAGTAACATAACAACCTTAACTGGATCCTAATCTACCTAAAGAACCTTAATTCAACTCTAATCAAACTAAATATAACTTTCTCTCACCTTTAGTATAAACTAATTAAGGTTAATTCCATCGTAAGTTAACTTAATGCAACCTAACCTTAACTTAAAGTTACAAAACCTAACCTAATTTTGAGCTAACCTAAGTCTAAGTCAAATATAATTATAACTTAATGTAATGGTAGAGTTAGATTTGAATTACTCACATTGAATTGGGTTAGGTTAAGTTTACTATTTGGGTTAGATTAAGTCTACTCACAGGTTAGGTTAGATCAGGCCTACTTACATGATGTTAGACAACAACCTATTCACATGAGGTTAGAATGAATTAGGTCTATTCACACGAGGTTAGAGTGAATTAGATCTATTCACATATGGTTAGACTAAAGTAGACATATTCACATGAGGTTAGATCAGATTATGCCTATTCACATGATGTTAGACAACATTAGACCTATTCACACGAGGTTAGAGTGAATTAGGTCTATTCACATAAGGTTAGACTAAAGTAGACATATTCACATGAGGTTAGATCAGATTATGCCTACTCACATGATGCTAGACTACATTAGGCCTTTTCACATGAGGTTAGATCACATTATGTCTATTCACATAAGGTTAGGCTAAATTAGGCTTATTCACATGAGGTTAGACCACGTTATGCTCATTCACATGATGTTAGATTAAATTAGGCCTATCAACATGAAGCTAGATCAGATTATGCCTACTCACATAATGCTAGACTGAATTAGGCCTATTCACATATGGTTAGAGTGACTTAAACCCACTCATGGTGAGATCCAACTAAACCTACATACACGTGGTTAGACTTGATTAGATCAACATAAGGTTAGATTGGGTTAGTCCAGTAACCATCGATATTTCCATTGAAGTACTAGCACAATTCAAAGGCTGTTCATAACAGTCATAATTATAAAATTGCGTGTGATCTTTTCGTGATTATCTATTTCCGGATTTTAAGGTAATCATAAATTACTGTGACGGTACAAATCTATCACTGTAGAAGAACATAATCGAACAAGGGTGTTAAGGGTTGGAATGGATCCAGACAATGCGAGCATCGCTTATATATCACTTTAGAGCATGACACAAGTCATTATGCACGCCATTACGATTTCCGGAGCGTTTCGATTCGTCACCGGTGACAGCCGTACAACAAGTGTCAAATATCGAACCGACATTATCAATAACAGAATGAGTTACAACCGTCCGATAAAGATACACGTATTGTTCCAGCCGGGAGAAAAATGCGTATTTACTTATGCAAATGTAATTCGTGTCTCCGACGAAATTCGTGTCGTTTGAATATTTGATTGGACAGCGGATGATCAGCTGCAAGTCCCGTGTCTCGTGCGTGTCTCTCGTAAGAAAGATTTTGTTGGAATTCGTAAGCGAGAACAACGTAACGGTATCAGTGCCCTGTGAGAATCGTCGACGAAATCGCGCGAAGAGGAAGTGAAAATTTCGCATCGCGAGCGTTTTTATCTGCGCTCGGTACCCGGAAGTCACTTAAATAATGCAGGCGTGCGTAGAACCGTGACAAAGTAAACACCACTTTCTTCCTTTTCGATTTACATGAGAATTACGTCTACCATTTATTATTCCAACTCGAAAAATTTCGACAAACCGAAATAAATGTTTGCCTCCGCAGATCAATTTTTCAGCAACCGTTTGGATGTAAAATACATTTCTAAATTTATCATTTATCAATTTTATTACCGACTCTTGACATTTATTCGGAAAGTTTTGTATATTTAGTGCCGCAGCGAAAACGACCATGTTTAGGGACAAACAATTTTCAGCCAAAGGGATTTACTGCACAGGATTGAAATTTAGTTTGAATATTTTTGGGTGTCCTCATATGACATGTATGGAATATGCACAAATGATGTAAGGATTTAAATAATGCCATATTACAAAACACATGTTTTGTAATCTTTCCTTGCATGGATCGAAACACAAATCGATTATATAACCGGCTTGAACTCCGGCGAATTAGGAAAAAATGTGAATTCGTGACTCCCTGGTCGATTTATTACACAACCGCGAGAAAGGTATGTTTCTGGTATTTCGTCGAAACTCTTCGAGTTCTGTAAACTTCGACATCTCGGATTAGAATACGAATAGTTATTTATGAATTCAAGGCAACTCATTGAATATTGAGAAATTTAAGCATGCTAATTTTAGTCGTTAAAAATCCTCGGCGAAATATGGTGGAACACTATGTTCCGGATAGGACGAACTACCAGAAACCACCTTTGACACGAAACTCCCCTGACGATACACTCGGGAAGAGTCCCGTTTCACCGAAAAGCGAGAAATCAATCTTACCCACGTTCCCGTGGGATGTTCGAAACGATTTCGTTAGCCTTTCGTCGGTTTCGAAGCTCCGTTGCAATTTCCTGTCGCGATACAAGATCGTCGATACCCCTGTAGCAAGCACTCAACCGATCAAACATGGAAACGAATTTTCAAAATGGTGACCAAAAAAGGAACATAACAAACATTCGATATCCCCAACAAAAAGTGCGCATAATTATTGCATAATTATGCACGCAGCGTAAAGGTACCCTTCCCTCAAAGTCAAAAAGGGGAAGCTCGGACCAATAGCATCGTCCTGTTGGAGCCAATCCTGTATCTAAAAAATCCCTGTGAGTTCTCGTGTCAAAGAGGCCGCAAAACTTTTGAAACGATGGCCGACACCGAGGGATAGGGTCGTAAAAATATCTACTTTGCCGTTGCAGAAAGTTTGTTGTGCATTCGCTTCGAAGTTGCAATTAAAGTCCATAGTTCAGGGACAGCTTATGATCGATTGAAAATAAAATACGCGACAAGATTGCCCGATCGGAAATTAGGTTTGAAAGTGTCTGAATGTACTATGTCTCGTTCTGAATTAAATATGCCTCACCCGAGGGCAATGTTTCTCTTGGTCATGGTAACGCCTGTCGATGTGGAGGCCTAGTCTGGGAAGTAGAACTATCGTTCACACGTGGACACGGTTTTCTTCAAATTTTGGAAAGTTGTATACGATTACTAATATAGTCTATTTCTGATGAAAATGTGGAATATTTGCCACAGTCCTTGGACGTCCTCGAATCCGTAGGCACTTGGGACCTCGAGTTTTCTGGGGATCTAGTGCTTTCTAGGGTACTCCATAGGTCTTAGGCTCTTCTTATGGTCTCCCTATGTGAACCTTAAGTGATCCATCAAGTTTTTAAGAGGTATTCTATGTTTCTTTGCGGAATACTCTCTAGGGCATAGGAGCCTAGTGGCTCTTAGGCTCTTTCCCAAAACTCTCTCAAGATTATACAAGAGTTCTAAAGCTCCAAAGATTCCCAGACTCTAATTCACTTCAAATTCCTTACACTCTCACTAGATACTCTGAATATTTCTAAAAGCAAACGAGTCATCTTAGTTATAAGAAAAATGTGATATTTTAATTAAAGGATGGTATAAGATAGGTGCTGATCTCGATCGATATCATGCCACATATTTAGATCATACTTATACCTAATCATCATTTGGTTTAAGAAGTAGCTTTCGAGCCATTAGCTGACCGAACCGTTTTATGTCTTCTTCGAGACAGTTTCATTTGTCCGCGACAAAAAATGGTGTCCTTTAGCAGAATTGAAGCCCAAAAGCTGGCGTATCGTGTATCCGTTTGATCGATATCTAACTGGAGAGGATGACATGTGGTTTACCGACACAATGCCAGGGCATATCACGGTTGAACACGGTTCAGGACACCAACAACCGTCTGTGGATTCAATGGCGACGGACTGCATTGTTCCAAAGCGTTTGCCGTGTAATTAAGAACAGATACTTTGCTATTGGATCTTTGGCTCCTCGGACGGGACATTCTTCCAGAATTAATAACAAAGTGTGAACGTTCTTGAGATTAAGATGGACAAATAGTGCATAAATTGATAAATTGTATTTGAATTATCGAGGCTTTGCAAAATTCTTCACATTTTCTGCAAACGAAAACATGGAAGATTGGCCCCGGTTCAATGATGCCGATGGAAGCTCTTGCGAATTTTCAGATAATTTCTGAAGCCTCGGAATTCTCGGAGCATCTCGAAAATTACAAGACTGTCGATAAATTAAATAGCGCAGTGTAAAACGTGATCGAACCAGTAACAAGATTTCGCAAGAACAAAAATGATAAGGTTAAAATTGTCGAATGAATCTTCGTTTTTCGCGGTTTATTTCCTTGAAACGCGACTACGAGGATTTACAAGGTGCACGTGCACTTAACTCGCGCCATCATACTTCACTATCATAACTCGATGTCAAGAGCAGAGTTTTCTTGAAAGAAAAATACGGAGAAAAGAATTTCTCTTTGTTCCAAGTCTTTCTGTCGAAGTGCCACCGCAAAAAAACGTTATTCCGTATCTTTTAAAAAATTCATTTATTTTGAGTCGGCCAAAAAAAAATAAGATCCTCATAAAATGATTGAAAATAAATTCAATTATGTACATTAAATTTTATGTTAATCACGGGACTGCAAATCAGAACTGTTCAGTGACCGTAACGACTGATTAGCATACAATTACGCCTTAATCGATCACGCGTGCAATAATACCGCATTAACGCAACCTTCGAAATATTTTTAATTGTTGAAACGTAGATATAATTGATTTATCGGAGTCAAGTGACATCAAGCCAAGTAAACAGGTGAGAAACCCGAATAAGTTATGCGATCGACGAATAAAATCTCTAAATTTACGTTTGGCACGCAAAATGCTTTCCAATAATCGTATGCACGATACTCGTCTGAAGAGTCGTACGATTTCCTCTTGCATCATCGATATCTCTTATTCGATCACTAATATCAGCACACATGTTTTTTATGTACACGTGATTGCTTTCGACACGAATTGCAAATTTCGATCGCAAACGTATGAAACTGCTATCAATTTTTATGGGGTTATGGCTGACTCTCGTTATATTGCCGATTGTGCACATGCCATTTGAAGATAAGTGGAATGATTGCACCAATAATCAAAATTAAATTTGGAACAAATTTTCATTGTAAATAAATTTTAAATTATTTAAATTTGTGAAGTTAAAATTTTCGACATTCCAAACTTTCAACGCTCGACATATTTATTAACCATTTCCGTTTTCTCGAAATTACTCCGTAAATTTCGATTCCGACGAATAAAAGTAACATGAAACAGATCTCGACGTGATAGGATATTTATGTAGCAATAATATATTCTCAACAAATTTTTACGATTGTAAAATTTTTATCGAAATTCTTGGAAAAACGCTCTTCATAAATTGTAATACTGTTTTGGCAAGTCAAGTTGGAAAATTTTCCAGTCTGAGAACGACAACGTTAAGAGCGTCTGGTTATTGTCTGAATCTACTTAAAGTGGAAAACGGTGTCTGGTTCCTTAAGCCCGTTTCTATTAACCGCGTCTGATCACCGAACTCTCCTACTTACGACTCCGATAAATTCCGAGAACAATTCTTCATTGTCACTTAATGAATTAGTGTCCAGATATGTTTAATTGACTTCCGAACATTCATTAATTCCTAATTAAACTTTCCAGTGAAATTTATCGCCATTAACCCAGTCATTATTATTCATTTCGAACCGACCAAAATTTCGATCGTTGCGAATTGCGGAAGATATTCATCTTTATTTCATTTTCTTTAATAAATTTATAATTACTCTTTCGACAAATTTTAAATGGGAATGTCCGCAAAGTTTTGTTCATGCATATTTTCATTTTTATTTATGTCTTGCAATTTATTTTATTTCTTTTCGAATGTATTTCATTTCTTTTTATATATCTTTTGCAGTACATTTTTATCCTTCTCAATATTGTTCACATTTCTAAATTATAGCAAACTAAAATTTATATTTATAGTTTATCGTACACAAAGTTTTGTTTTCAAATATTTCCAGTACTCTTTCACTGCTTCTGACTTGTTTTTCAAATATTGTAAAATAAAAATACTTCATGAAAAACAGAAATAAATATTTAACTCGCAATACATCACGGTACAGTAAAAATATAGAATTCGATTAAACTCGTGTAAACTGAGATTGCAATGTTTATTAGAGAAAAACAAAGATATTCCCAGGGAAAAATCCGATAATTAACAAACAATCGCAGCGCGATGGACTGCAAGAGTCGTGGAATTGGTCTGCGTGTACAGGGGAATTCCGATCATTTCACGGCGACAGAATCGAAATTCTCAGCATTTCTGATTATCGAGGAATCTAGTTTAGAACGTGGAAACGTGCCGGTACCGAAGGGAACGTCACCCGCAGAGCCTGGGAGCATCGATTGCATAGGTTTTTTCCGCGATCCGTGCAACCAGACGGAATGAGTTTCTCCATTCTTCAGCTTCCGTCGATAACACGACCCTCGTGAATCCTCGAATCGACCTATCGTCGTAACTGTTTTCCAAACCTCCGAAATCCTTGACCACTACACAATCCTTGTTTCCCCGAACGAGCAAAAACCTTTACATCGTTTTTGTGCCTGAGAAAATACTCGATTTATCTGGGAATTTTCGACGAAACGTTTGCACAGCAATTTTTAGCGAAGCTTTATCTTCGAATTCATGTAACTTTCATTTCGTCATACTTTCGTATCATGTGTCACAGTTTTTATACTTTGAAATTGATCGTCTGAGGTGGAACCGCTCGATATTTCCCTGCGCTAGGGGCTTAGAGGCGGGATAATGAAATACAAACGGTTTACATCACAGCGAGTAAGAAGTGTTCTCAATGAAGGACCTATCTAGGAGGAAAATATCGAGGATTTACTGTATTTAGGCAGTTAGTATCTCTTCTTCGTGACTTTGAAAACGAACAATTTTCAACAAAGTTTCCAAGTCGACCTCAAGTTTTTAATTCTTCCCGATAGCGAAGATTTCAAGGCGCAACAAAAGCATGTTGCGTATCCATCAGGATAATGGTTGGAGCAGTTCCAAAAACACGAGATATTGGATTTCGTTATTCCAGGACAGTTCCTGCAATCGGACCATGGATCCAAACCTTTTAATCCGCCATCGATTCCAATCACTTAAGGTCGACCCTAAGGTTCAATGTGTATAACTATAACCCTTGCAATATTTATTTGTCAGGTCAACTAATCACTCCAATATTAAAACAGACATACATATTTTACTATACCACTACTGTTCTATTTTACTATCCTAATTCACTATACTGTATCATCTACCTATTTCTTTAAACCCTTAACCTACAATTTTTTAGACAGCTGCGTCATTCACAGTTGGCCAATCGCTACAACGTTGAGGCAACTAAAGAAAATTAAAATGTTAAGTACATTTTGCCTTCGGCGATCCTTGATTATACAGATTATTAGAATTGAACCAAAAACTGAGATGCAGTGAAAATACGAGTCTGGTTTATCACGTTCCAACTTTGTGTGCGTCACGAGTGTGTCACGATATTGTAGTGCAAGCTTAAACTAATATACAACTATCTATTCTCCGACACTATACTACTATTTCACTGTACTACCCTTCTATTCCTCATACTTAACAAAAAATTTCATCTTTTCTGGTTTACCAAAACTTGAGCAACCGTGTTGACGTAAAAATTTGACCGGAAGTTAACCACTTGTACCATGATTTGTCAGGTGTCTCAGAACTAATCACAATATTAAAACAGAGAAAGAAAGTTGAAATGTTATGTCAATTTGGTATCAATCGACTATGCGAGTTATTGGACTTGAACTGCAAACGCGTATTAAAAATTCGAGTAAAATTGATCACGAAGTACTAGTGCGTCACGAGTGCGTCACGAGTCAGAGTCGTCAAAATGCAAGGGGTTAAATTGTCATCAGAGAGATGGAGTTACTAGGTGACTGGTATAAGTTTCATTTTTACTCCTTCTTCGTGTCTACAAAATAAAATCTTACCAGCAATATTAACTTCAACATGAAGTGCTAGTTGAGGTTATGCAACCTTATTTTCCTCAAAATAGTGCAAGGGGTGAAAACCATTTTGCATCTTGAAACGATTTAGGGAAAGTTTGAGGTTCAGAAATTTAATCCATTTTAAAGTTGAAATGCATCAATCGACCATGCAAATTATTGGACTTGAACTCCAAATTGAAAAAGATGAAGAATTGAAAAATTGAGTAAAATTGATCGTGAAGTGCGTCTCGGGTGCGTCACGAGACTCGTCAAAATAGTGCAATGAGCAAAATTAATGTATCGGAACGTTTTTTGAAATTGTCAGTTGAATAACAAATAAAATTTGATATTCAAGGATTTTGATATTGCGTGTTTGAAGTAATTTAAAACCCCCTAAATAGAAATATGAAAATGTTTGGCACGTGTTATCATATTCCTTGCAATCTGAAATGCAGTATCTGCCAAGCGAACGATATTCAAGACGCAACAGCTGTTTCTAGATATTTCATTAAAGATATCAAAACGTCCCTCCTTCTCTTCACAAATGAATCTCTCAAGAGTGCATCTAAATTGCAACCATTCAGAGTACTATCGTTTTCATTTTCAGTCTAACATTTCCGTTTGTTATTTTACCTAATTAATGCAGAACAATTGTAATGGGAGTGTACTACACGTTTAGGTTATGTTTAGTTCGCGTTTTATGGGTGGCGCTAGTGACGTATTACTGATTTTATTAATAAATCACTATGAGGTTAGCATTACGGGTCAGGAGCAAACAACAATTACTCAGAGTATGATTTTTGGGATCTCATAACAACATAAAACAAACAAGGACCGAAATGTTTCAATTTTCCACCAGGGGTACTAAAAATCCCCAAAAGTCATGCTCGGAGTATTTGAACCCAAACCTGACCCTTAATAATTATTAAGGTAGATGTACGTACATTGACGTATAATTACGTAAATATTTATATACGTAGATTTACGTATATTATTTGTCGATGTCACCTGCATTAATTGCAATTTTAAAACAGTATACCGTATCTATTACGTCCGAAAATAAATTTCGTAGCCTGTTGCTTTGGAGCCTGGGAAATTCGATAATTTTTCTCATTTGTATTCCTGTAACGAGAAAAGTTTGTCGGAATTCGCAAGCAAAAATGGCCAAAAAGAGACACATGAACGTCGCGATCCACGAGAAGAATTTTAATAGCTTATTTTGTCGGGGTCTGGTGTTACACACCGTCAAAATTCAACTCATTTTGGAACGTGATTTACGTTGACGAATTTCAGAGACTTTCTACGAATTTTTTTCACCAACTCAATAACGTCTTTTGTTCACATTTGATATCGTTTTATATTTAACGGACTGACATTGAAACTTTTGCAGATCGTAAAAATCGCAGCTCACGAAAACACGATTGAAAAATGTTACTTTGTTACGAGTGTATCGAGATAAAATATAAAAATATCATCGTATCGAGATTTAAAATTTGATACAAAAATGAAGAAATTTTGAAATTCAGCTATTTCTGTCATTTTTAATCTTTGTGAATTTTAATTTTTATTGTGTTGTAAAACTTAAAATTTGTTGTTGTAGATGAAGTTATTAAACAGTTGAAAAATTCGTTAGCAGTTTGAAAATTTAAATTGTGGCGACCATCAATAAATTTCCATAAAACCATCTAATCATCGAGCTGTTTATGCGAGCGATCGGCGAAAAGCCTGCGCGATTAACGTTGCACAATGGTGCAGCTGCCCTTATTGCATTATTATTAATAAGCTTTCGAGCTAAAGGGTACAAAGACGATCGATAATCGATTATCGATTATCACACTCTAACCTCCACACAATTAAATCGATATTTCGACAGCCTATACTGTAGAATACATTTTACACGCAACCTTATTTTTATCTAAAAACAACTTGTTATTAAATAATTAGACATTTTTGAACTTACTCTATCATTTCATCGGAAGTTCAAAAACTTTAACAAAAGTTAACTTTTTTAATTAACAAGACCTTGACAACTTGTATATTGCAAAATGTGAACAATTTAAAAAAATGTGAACATTTTGAAAAAAATTAAATTAAAAAAATTTTCAAATGTTTACAACCAATCAAGTATAATGAACGTGTAGTGTACAAGGGTGTTAATGATTCGTTTATAGAGCAGATTACCATTTCCTGTTTTTATTTGCCATCAAGATAATGATACTTTATTGCAAATTGTGAAAAATCCAGCGGCAATTAAAAGAAAAAAAGTAACGAATGAATGTAGAACAAGATTTTTCATTTGTCCCGTAATGAATGAAACGCGGTAAGAAACGAAAAAAATGATGCGTGTTCGAATACATATGATCAGTGGATTGCGTTCCATTTTTTATCCCCGTTCAAACTATCGGGTGTGATCGTTTATTGCACGATACTTATCCGTTCAATTTGAATTGACGTTTTACGAGCGATAAAAAACGTTGCGATCGATGTGAGAAATTATGATGCTTTCGTGGAAACAACCTTGAACATCGAACCGTGATTCCACGATCTTTCTCAGGTACATCATTAACAAACGTTAATGTTCTTTGAATACATACCGGTTTTGAATATTTAAATGAAGCAGGGAAAGAAGTGGCGTTCTCGTTGTTGCATAATATGAAGCGAATGTGTTACCGATGTTAATTGATAAATTTGTACAGTTAGAGAAGGCACGAAGACTAACTTTGATAATTAAATTTAGGGAAGTTGCTGCAACTGTTAAGAAGTTATTAAATTTAGTAGAAGTTAACGGAGAAATAAAGTTGTCGTTGTTCATGGAACATTAAAGTTACTTAACAAATGTTTAATCTTACCGAGTTGTCAAACCATGGTCGTTTTTGCTACTGCGTATATTTTAATTTAAATCTCGATAAAGTATCGAGAACGGTAAACACGATTTACGGAAGAACGAATGTTATTTGCGACGAATAAAAAACACGCTTCGCTTCGTACAAATTGTTCTTTCCGAGCAATTTAACCCAAAAATTCACACGGCACTGTTACAATCTGGGTAGAAAGGATCCGCATAAATTCTGTGGGATTGAGGGGGTCTCCGTACTTCAAATGGAGCCCTATTTAACCTTTTGTAAGGTAGCACCACTGCGCAGTAAAGCCGAACTATTCTCAAAGAAACTTTCGAACGAGTTCGAAAGAAATTGACGGGCACAATTTAAGAGTGAAGTTTAAATGTTCAAGCTTCGATTTCCATCTATACGAAACATTGTCCTGAAAGAGTTTTGCGCCGAACTTACGCAATTTTATTTAAAATAAATTCATTTTTGAAAAAGTCAAGATTCAATTTAAAGTAGTCGTGTGTTATTTAAGTTAGCGTCTCTTATTTATAATGCATATAGTTAGACTGTGAACTGCTCGTAATGCATCTAGTTAGGCTAGAACTAAAAATTGTGAGTCATCCGAAGAGTAAGCACTTTGGCTTGATACCAGTATAAACATTGAAATCATGTTAATATGTTTTATGCTATTATAGGTGGTAAATTCTTGCTTATACTACTGTTTTAATACGTTTGTTACCAAGTAAATACCTTGAAACGTATGCAAGATGACATAAATGTGTGAAAACTTGATATTTGAACTGTAGAATACTTTTCAGTATATACATTCCTCTGCGCATGCGTAACCTCGGTACAGACTGCGCATGCGCACCGACCTGCGCAGTGCGAGCCTCGATACGACTCGCGAGTACGCATGTTTCTCAGAATGGGCCCAGATCAGTTTCAAATGCAATTAATTTGTACTTTATAACTGAATACATAATCAAATCTTGTTGTCAAACGAAGTATTGACTATTTTAAATATTCCACATCTGTCATAATTACATATATTCCCAATACAACACTGTAATAATAATTCTGAACATTTTATTCGAATTTTGAAGCTTCCTCTTGCCCGTGTTTCTGAGACACCACTAAACTTGTCAAATACTGAGATCAATACAAAGAATAGATATTAAACGATATGTAGTAAGGAAAATACAGTGGGTATCAGTTAAAAAGAGAAAGCGCTATCGACAACTGCTACTTTACAAAAGGGTGATATAAATTCCTAACCTCCCGCATTCCAACGCCGACGTTTCTCCTGCGTAGTCTCACCGGATGTTACTCGAATCGACGATCTTCCTTATCGGGCACGAATGAAGAATGTCCGTTACATAGTTAAAGAGACGAACGGGAAGTTGGTATCGGTGGCTCGATATTCTCGCTGATCGATCGAGAGCGAGAAACGGTGAGTGATGCACGATCGAAGAGCAATTCGAGTCGAGGAGGGAGGGTTAGATGTGTCGTTTTGCTGACCTAACGAACGACACCCTGGAAGATGAGCAGCCTTCAGGTACCGGAGCTTCGGCTTCCGGCCGGGGACGGAGGCGGAAGTGGCGGGAAGGGCACAGCCCCTTTACTGCTCGTTCCTCAAAGTAGCGTGCCAAGGAGGAGGCATTCCTGGATCTGCGGGTGAGTGTTTCTTCTTATTTCCCGCCTTTTCAATATTCATTTTATCGGATAGCAATCCCTTTACGTATAAAGACGCACAAGTCCATGAACTGTGAGTGTTTAGCGGGGTATCTTGCCCGTACAGAAGGAAAATCGATAATTTTATTATCGACAGCAAGGCAGCTGGAAAATTATGTCGAGCTATTGTAGAAAAATTTACTTTGTCGCTAATTGTACGAGCAACCTTTAATGTAAAATATTCCTTTGGTAATATTTGCTCATGTACCGAGCTCTTTTTCAGTAAAAATCTGTTACATCGACCAATTGTGATAAAAATACCCTGTTATTCGAATTAATAAATATTTCGATAAATTCGAACGCTTTTCAAATATTTGCTTGTCGAATTTCTGTAGAACAGCGAGGATTGAAAGTCTCGCGTCATATCACGTTCGATCAAAAACAATTAATAGACTCCGTGAACAAATGTTTTTGAATCCCGTCGATGATCACCTACGTTTTATCACCTATCAAATTGTTAGCCATTAAGTCCATGGATTTTGATGGGACGCGACAGATTCGCCGACAATTTCATTAACATCGATGAATCGAGCCGACGACTAATCGAAATTAATTGCCTCGCTCGTTCGCTTGCTAATGAGGATTTAACGGGGCTGATTTGAAAAACAATTACCATGCTGGTTTCATTTTGCTATCGAACCGGGTAATTGAACAACGATCGCCGCTAATTATCGATATTACATCGGTAAAAATTAATTGTGATCACGTAAGATTTATCCTTTCACGAATATATTAAAATAATTATCATTACATAAGATATTCTTGTTTATATCGCACGTTAAATGAACTCGTTTCTTTCTCGGTTAGCGAGAGGTGGTTGCACAAAGGAACCCTTGCAGGGTTATTCGAGTAACGGCTACTTTTTATTATTTTTATTTTGTAAAACTACACGTGCGTTCTTCAGCAACAATGGCTTCTTTGTTTTATACGTTCGATCGGATCGCTGATCGCCAAAGGGTTAATTGTAAAATATTTACTTAAAATTTTTTCGCTTTTTTGCAAGTATGAACATCCTTATTATACTTGTAAGTTTAAGATAGAAATAGAAGTGCATTACGTTTTGAAGTTACATTATTGTGTAACACATGGCAATATAGTCGATAGCCTTACAATTGATAGTACATCGCGTGGTAACATGTACTGTTAAGCAGAACACATGGTATTTCAAAGAGTAGTGATTCCACTCGTGGTGGTACCACGTATCGTATTTCAACGCGTGGTAATTTGGCGCGTAGTAGTACCACGTATCGTATTTCAATGCGTGGTAATTCGACTCGTGGTGGTACCACGTATCGTATTTCAGCGCGTGGTAATTCAACTCGTGGTAGTACTACGTATCGTATTTCAACGCGTGGTAATTCGACTCGTGGTGGTATCACGTATCATATTTCAACGCGTGGTAATTCGACTCGTGGTGGTATCACGTATCGTATTTCAACGCGTGGTAATTCGACTCGTGGTAGTACTACGTATCGTATTTCAACGCGTGGTAATTCGACTCGTGGTAGTACCACATATCGTATTTCAACGCGTGGTAATTTGACTCGTGGTGGTATCACGTATCGTATTTCAACGCGTGGTAGTACCACGTATCATATTTCAACGCGTGGTAATTCGACTCGTTGTGGTACCATGTATCGCATTTCAACTCATGATAATACAACGCGTGTTATTTCAACGCGTGGTACTTCGGTTCCTGGTAGTTCCAGGCATCGTATTTCAACGCGTGGTATTTCAATACATGGTACTACAACGCGTGGTATTTCAACTCGTGATGGTATAACGCGTGGTACTTCGGCTCGTGATAGTTCAATACATGGTATTCCAACGCGTGCTATTTCGATGCGTGATACTTCAACGCGTGGTAGTTCAACATATTGTATTTCGGTGCGTGGTAGTACAACGCATGGTACTTGAACGTGTGGTGATGCATCCCGTGGTATTTCTACGCATAGTGATAGAACGTGGTATATTTCGACGCTTGGTACAACTAATGCTACTTCAACACATACTATATCAACGTATGGTACATCAATGCGTAGTAATGCAACGCGTGGTAATTGTACACGTGGTAATGCAATCCTTGACAATATAATACATTACCAAGCAACCACGCTACCTCACCCTGCTTTTATCTATTTTTCCCATTTAAACTACCATATCTATTGCACTATAAATATCTGTATAATTGTTAGGATAATCACCCTTATCATTCTTTTGATAAATATTCTTTTCATTCTTATGATAATCATTCTTGTTCTTGTACTAATCATATCAGTCTTTTAATAATTTTCTTTTTCATTCTTATGATAATCTTTCTTATCAGTCTTGCAATATTTTATCTTACTGTTTTAATGGTAACCACTCTTATTATTCTTATGATAATCATCCTTATCGTTCTTGCAATGGTCATCACTATCATTCTTATGATAATTATCCTTATCATTCTTGTAATGATCATCCTTCTCATTCTTATGATAATGAACCTTATTGTTCTTTCACTAATCCTGGTAATTCTTATAATAATCATCCTTATCATATGATAATCTGCCTCATCATGATAATTTTCATTATCAATCACACGATAACGATGACTACCCTCTTACAAACGAGAACCATCTCTCGTTCTCGTTAAGAACCATCAACGTGTCTAAAATTTGCAAATGCCTGTAGAAATAGGTAACTAGTAATATGAGGAAGACACTTAAGAAGTCCCTCAGTATCGTTTCATTCTTATTCGCGGTTAGGATGTTCAAGTTTCTTGGACATGATTGAGAATGTTGAACAGCGCTGAGAATAGAAGTCGAGAGAGTTTTAGACTGTTGAACGACGGAAAGTAGGAGGACACACTTGTCCTCAATCCTTCTTCTTAAATGAAGATGGAGGACTCGTTTCCAGCCTGTTTATCCGGCTGGTATCACGCGTCAAACCACATGGAGCTGGTTTTCTGCGTGTAGCCCGAGTGAAACCTCATTTGTTATCTTGTCTTCGAACTCGGTATGAGGAAGAAATAGAAATTGTTGAAAGCAATGTCTCTATTAACCGATTAAATTATTAATAAAATACCATCGATATTCAGAGCGAGACGCAGTCGAAGTTTGAAATATTTTTTTTTCCCGAGGATGAAAATTTGTTCGGGGTTGAATTTCTCATAAAACGAGCAAGAGCCCGGAAATCGAGCGTCTTCGTGTCGGCGATGATGAAATCCGGGAATATCGATTTCAGGTGGCCTAGGCTTTCGCGTTTTCAGCTCTACTTTTCCTCTTCTATTTATCCTACACCTAGAAATCGGAACAGCTTTCAAGGCCATTCGGATTCGAGTTCTTCAGCCTTTTCAAAAGACCTGAAGAATGCGGTCTTTTGAAAGCGAGGCGAATTCAAAGGGAAACCCGATTTTTATCTTCGATTATGATTAAAAGAACTTCGTTAATCATTCTCGTTTTTAATATTCCTTCTGAAAATACCCTGGCTATTAACATACAATTATTAAAGTTTTATGCGTTTCAAAGCTCACAAATTACCGTTATTTGCAAGTATAACTTTGGGATATTGCAAACTCGTTGAAATCGTAATTACCTCAATTTGTTTATTTTATTTTAATAACAATCTGCGCTTTATATCGGAGCATAAAAGCAGATATTAAAATGGCAAACAGCATTTATTAATATGCAAAATTAATTTTATGAAGTGGAAAAATTCGAGGATCAATGTAAATGTACGTGATAATTAAATCAATGTTAATGTAAATGTTTGTTTTTTGTTACAGGTAAGTTCAATTGATATTCCGCGATAAGCAACGAGATGTCACGTGAGTAAAATACGACATTTTACGTTTATAATATATCTAGATTGCTAAGCTGGCTGACAGCTAAACGAATTTACAAAGGGTGAAAAGCCCTTCACATTCTAGGTTAATCCTTACCCACTGAGAATACCTGAAACGAGTTTCTCTTACGTTCACACGTCGACGACTTAGAAAAATTCAATTTCGTTTTATGCACCAACAGCTTGCTCGTTCTTTATCAGTTTCACGATATCCAATTACTTCGTTTTAATCATTTTTCGCTTAGCAGCTGCTGGGATGCGATATATTTTCACCTCTGATTTCAGTCGCTGGAAATAATTTAACGATAGGAAATAGATGAATTTAATGCAATAATTCATTAAATTTGCGGGGGTGTTTAACCGGTATTTAATTCTTTTTAGCATTTTTTATTTTGGGATAAATTTGAGAAGTTTTGCAAATTTTAAGGTTGGAACTTTGTAGGGTGTTCTATTAACAAATTCAGGAATTTGCAAATTATTATTTGTCATAATTCACATATTTCCAAATTTTCATATTCTAAAAATTTAATGTTTTCATAGCCTCATAATTACCAAATTCCCGTACTTACAAATTTTTCTAGTTCCCAATTTCCAAATTTTACAATTCCACGATTCCATAATTTTACAATTCCACAATTCCACGATTCCACGATTCCATAATTTCACAATTCCACAATTCCACAATTCCACAATACTACAATTCCACAATTCGATAATTCCACAATTCCACAATTCCACAATACTACAATTCCACAATTCCATGATTCCACAATTCCATAATTTCACAATTCCATAATTTCACAATTCCATAATTCCACAATTCCACAATTCCATAATTTCATAGTTTCACAATTTCACATTTTCACAATTCCACAATATTACAATTCCACAATTCCCAAATTCCACAATTACCAAATTTCACAATTCCCAAATTCCACAATTCCACACTTCTACTATTCCATAATTCCTAAATTCCCAAATCTTTAAATTTGCAAATCCCTATATTTCCAAATCCATAAATCCCCAAATTTCCATATTACCAAATCCCCATATCCCTAAATTCTCCACTCTCCAAATTCTCACATCCCCTAGATCCCTAAATATTCAAATCCCCAAATCCCCAAATCCCCAAATCCCCAAATCCTCAAATCCCTAAATTTAAAAATCTCTAGATCCCTAAATATCGAACCTCAAAACTTCCAAATCCTCAAATTACCAAATTTGCGAATCTCCAAATCCCCAAGTCCCCAAATTCCCAAATTCCCCAAATTTTCAGACCCCTACCTTTCCCTAAAGTTCCCTAAATTTTCGAGTCCCAAATTAGTTCTGTGCCCACGAATGACATTGATACCCGAGAAATGAACCACCCGATATATGGCGTAGCGTTCCGGAGGTCAAGAACACCCGCCGTGGTTTTATTAACTTCTTATTTATAGTCGTCGGGTGGCTCGTTGCTTTCGAGCCTCGTCTTTCACTGGTAAAGTGATAAGATAAAGAAGTCCTGGCACGAGATTCGCGTTCCATCGAATTTTATTCACGTCGTCGATCGAAATAACAAATGGTCTCATGGTAATGTGAACTTGCTGCTCGGCGACCGGGAAAATCGAGCGATTTTTCCGAATTTAAAATAGAATACCGACACCAGCTACGTGTCGGTCGTGCTACCAAATTTTGGAACGTAAAAAATTTCAGTGTTTTTAACAACCTCGATATTACATTAATAAAAATGTAAATTGCGGTCGGTGTTTCTGTATCCAGCTTTCCCGGCGAGCATTAGGATTTTCCGAAAGCTTAATATAGCTGAAGCTCAATGGCTAATCCAAGCTTACTACCAAATAGAATACTGAGCTGAGCTTCCTAAAGTGCTTAATGCTCTGGACCACTAGCTAAAGTTCAATTTTCATTTTTGTCCCTTAGCATTAAACATGCCATAGTCCAAATTGATTATGTATCAATTATCATAAAAAATTAATACCTTCAAATTTAATTCAACGTATGTTTGATACACCATAGAAGCTAATTTATGCTTCTATCTTAACACTATAAATTTGAAGCTAAATGATCAAGTTTAATAGTAACAACCTTTTATGAACAGAATGTGGTACTCCATGTAAGTAGAAGTCTACATAACACATGAAAATGACTCTCCATGTAAATAGAAGTCCACATAACATATGAAAATACTCCATATAAACAGAAGTCCACATAAGCGTCCACATAACATCACATACGTACCCTAATCTAGGTCCTCTACATTTAGTGTCTTAACAGAAGTCCAATAGCCATTAGGTCCACAACAAGTAGAGTCTAATACCGCGTCACATGTTGAGTACCCTAACATCTTAACATAGCTCCTCTGTTTTAGCTGCTATGTCCCATAGACTGAGAAGTCTAATACCTCTGGGTCTAATACCTTAACACAGGGTATGCACTGTATAATGAGGAGATTAATATTCCGACATAACTTCAGAACAAGATCCAATATCCCGTAAACAGTAGCTTCATAAGTTCGGTATCACAACATAGGTTCAATACTCTATCATAGATATAACATCCTATGACACGAGAAGTCCCATACTCTCACGCTACCCCATACTACAGTGCCTAGTGGACTCAGTACATACTAGGACTCAGATAGATGTAACATCCCATGAAACGAGGAGTCCCATACTCTCACACTACCCCATAATACAGTACCCAGTGGACCCAATACATACTAGGACTCAGATAGATGTAACATCCCATGAAACGAGGAGTCCCATACTCTCACACTACCCCGTACTGCAGTACCCAGTGGACCCAGTACATACTAGGACTCAGATAGATATAACATCCCATGAAACAAGAAGTCCCATACTCTCACACTACCCCGTACTACAGTACCCAGTGGACCCAGCACCCCATACTAGGACTCAGATAGATATAACATCCCATGAAACGAGAAGTCCCATACTACAGTACCCAGTGGACCCAATACATACTAGGACTCAGATAGATATAACATCCCATGACACGAGAAGTCCCATACTCTCACACTACCCCATACTACAGTACCCAGTGGACCCAGCACCCCATACTAGGACTCAGATAGATATAACATCCCATGAAACGAGAAGTCCCATACTACAGTACCCAGTGGACCCAGTACATACTAAGACTCAGATAGATATAACATCCCATGACACGAGAAGTCCCATACTCTCACACTACCCCATACTACAGTACCCAGTGGACCCAGCACCCCATACTAGGACTCAGAAGGTGTATTTCCATAACCCAACCTGAAATCCGAGATAACTGGGATTCGAATCAAATCCTGGGATTTGGTTCCAGATCCAAATCCACATAACTCCAAAACCCAAAGTTCCACGTAGAAGTACCCCACAGAGACTCTAGCCCACTAATATAAATCGCCTATTTGCAAATAACGGGTCTAATAAACTAGGTCTCAAGTACCTGATTAATCGAGCTAAAGCACCTCTTTGAAACTAAATCAAGAAGAAAGAAATCGCTGAACAACGATGTGGAAAGTGTAAGCGGTTTGAAGAGCAACGAAAGGGACACTTATTCAAAATGTATCCAGTCTGTGGATGAAAACAGAGTGCAAGGCTAGCAGAGAGAGGAGGTTCGTGGTCCTGAGGGATCGATACGAACCGTCGCCTACTACTGCTGCACAGGGTTACACGTTCACCAATGGGCGAGAGCCCAGTTTCGTCGGTTGCAAGATCTACGGAATCCTGGGACACACCGGGTGCTGGATGCAGGAAACAGCTACCAGCTAATGAAACACGAGTTTCCGGGGGAAGACGTTGATCCTCAGTCTTGTAACACCGTCGTTTTAGCCTTCCTAATAAAGAGATCCCTTATCATCGCGGCATTTGTCTTCTACGATGCTTTCTATACAGGCTGTTTCATTTTTTATCTCATTAACGCGTCCTCGAGTTTAGGCTCTTTCAGGTGCAAATGTACTTTACCGACACTTTACTTCAGAAAATAATTTGGCTTCAAGTTTTAATGCTCTCTCTACAGGGTGTTTCATTGTTTACTTAATTATCTCATTCGTTTTCAAGTTATAGGTAGATATCTAGGCCATTTCAGCATGTGTATCACATGTACTTTACTGACACTTTACTTCAGAAAATAATTTGGCTTCAAGTTTTAATGCTCTCTCTACAGGGTGTTTCATTTTCTACTTAATTATCTCATGTCTTCAAGTTATAGGTACATATCTAGGCCACTTCAGCATGTGCATCACATGTACTTTACTGACACTTTACTTCAGAAAATAATTTGGCTTCAAGTTTTAATGCTCTCTCTACAGGGTGTTTCATTTTATACTTAATTATCTCATGTCTTCAAGTTAATATCTTGTGGTCTGATGCTTTTACGAGTCTACATCCATTGCTTCATCTATAGGTTAATTGCTCAATTGTTTTTATTTAACATATCCATTGTTCATAATGTCTATGTTAGTATACGTGTGTATCTACAGGTCCTTTCAGATACTCATGTATCAGATGCTTTTATGAGTCTACATCCATTGTTTCATCTACAGGTTATCTGATTGTTCGATTGTTTTTATTTAACATCTCCATTGTTAAAAATTCCTGTGTTAGTATACATGGATATCTACAGGTCGTTTCAGATACACATGTATCAGATGCTTTTATGAGTCTACATCCATTGTTTCATCCACAGGTTAACTCATTATTCGATTGTTTTTATTTAACATCTCCATTGTTAAAAATTCCTATGTTAGTATACATGGATATCTACAGGTCGTTTCAGATGCACATGTATCAGATGTGTAACTTAGAGGCTCACACTTTACTTCAAAAAATGATTTGTGGTTTTAAGTTTGATATATGAAATTGATGAAGGATATAATGCTTCGCATAATCTACAGGTAGGTTCATTTTTCATGGTCTTCAATCTTCGTCGACCGCAATGCAAATTGTCGACTTTGTACTACATCGTTTTATGCAACAAATACTTTTTACAACCTCGATGTTCTCAGGTAACTATAATTAAGATAATTTCGCAGTTTGTCGCGAAAAACTCGTTTCTATGACTGACCGTTGCGTTTGCATTGCAAAACCGACTATCGCTGTTCAGTATTCATTATCACCGATTTGCATCGATGAATGGCGAACTACGTAAGAGAAATTGCGACTCTTGTTATAAACAATTTTTACGGCAAACGCTTTGTTGCGGTGAAGTACTGTTAATTGCTGTGGTAGAAACTCGCGTCACTCGCGAGACACAAAAGGAACGGTTATACTCAGTACCACTTGTTAATAACAATAAAGTTAATTAACTTTCATGTTTTAAATTTTCTGATGTCATTTCTTTCCATTTAAATTAATAATTTAAAATTTATGTTGCATCCTATTTCACGCTATTAATCACTTTTCTTTTATAAAGGTCGCTGTTTCATAAACGTGTTAATCGCTATTGGTAAAAAATTCATAAATAGTATTGAAAGATGACTATCCCGATAAAGGCGATTATACATGCCAATTCACTTGCCATCGATCATTCCGATTTCTAACTTGTTCGCCAACGTACGATTATATCTCGGTGGACTAATTTTACCCAGGGTATAATTGGGCCGTGACTCGACGCTCTATTCACGAGAGCAGACGGCTAGTAACCTTCGAGTTATCGCATAGCAGGAAATAGTAGGCCGGGTCTAGGCCTAGGCCAAGTCGCACCCGTTAACCCACCCACACACACACACATCCACGCATACCGCAAGCTTTCGAGCTTTCGTTGTGCCACCCACGAACGAGACGAAACGAGAACTTGACCTATTAAAGCTCAACGATGAACCTTGGATACGTTCAGGCACGCGATCTCGCGATTCCAGGTGAGAATCAAAGCTAGTGCCAGAAATTTTATACAAGGTGTTGAAAACGGACACTGAGGAAGATAATCGATTTTCTTTGTAATCGTATCTCGGCAAGGAACTTTTGTTTCTGGTATCTCGATGGGTACGCCCACGAGGGCAGATGGCGTCCACTTGTGGGGTAGTTGGATTTCTCTGAATTTTAGGAGTGATGAAACATTTCTAGGTCTCCCTAGATACTTTGCAGTTCTCTAGGTTCTTTCTAGATACTCCGTTATTTAGTTTCTTTTTAGGACCTAAGCATCTCTGTAGGGTCCTCTTGGATACTCATTATTGTAATCATCCCTAGGTCCTTCTAGAACCTCCTAGTCATCTAATTAGGTTTTGTCAAATCTCTGGGTTTCCCTAGAATCTTGAATTTATTTAGGTACTCCCTACATGCTACATACTCTTAATTAGCTTCTCTCTAGGACCTAGGCATCTCTGTAGGGTCCTCCTCTCTACTGAGATCATCCCTAGGTCCTCCTAGGACCTCCTAGTCATCCAATTAGGTTCTGTCAAATCTCTGGGTTTCCCTAGAATCTTGCATTTATTTAGGTACTCCCTACATGCTGCATACTCTTATTTAGATTCCTTCTAGGATCTCCCTAGTCACAACTGCAAGGTTCTCTTGGATGCTCTCTACTGAGATCCTTCCTAGGTCCTTCTAGGTCCTTAGTCTTCTCTTCAGGTTTTTCCTAGTATCTACGTCTCCCTAGACATGCTCTGTGCTTATTTAGGTACTCTCTAGATGCTACATACTATGTTATTTATTTTCTCTCTAGGACCTCGTCTGTAGGCTCCTTTTGGATGCTCCTTATTGGGATCCTCCTAGGTCCTTCCTAATCTCTTTAGATTCTTCCTAGTCTTTTTATCCAGATTCTTCCTCAAATCCTTCCTTTAGATTCTTCACAAACTTTCTCAGTCTATCTTAGAGTCTCAGTAAATTCTCCCAAGGTCTATAAGTCCTCTACAAATCTTCCACTCTAGGATCTCCTGCAACACTTATAAGGTCCACCCTCGATTATCCTTCAAAGTCACAAAGCCTACCATAGATTACCCTGCAAATCTCACGAAGTCTACTCTAGGTTCACAAGGTCTATTCTAGGTTTCCTTAATCTCACTAGGTCCATCACAAGTTCTCCCTCAGAACTCACTGGATTCACTCAAACTTCTTCAAATCCGTATCTCCATGGGTCCATCTCTTAAGGTCCTGGATGATCCTTCAAAATCACAAGTCAGTTATCCTCCAAATCTCACAGGGTCTCAGGTTCTCCTTTAAAACACAAGATTCTCAATGTTCTCCACATCCATATCTCCATGTGTCCCTCTATGTGGACACATTCGAAACTCACAAGATCCTCAACGTTCTCCAAATCCATATCTCCATATGTCCACCTATGTGGACACATTCGAAACTCACAAGATTCTCAACGTTCTCGAAATCCATATCTCCATATGTCCACCTACGTGGACACATTAAAAACTCACAAGATTCTCAACGTTCTCGAAATCCATATCTCCATATGTCCACCTATGTGGACACATTAAAAACTCATAAGATTCTCAACGTTCTCGAAATCCATCTCCATGTGTCCATCTATGTGGATTTATTGGAATATTTAATAATCAGTTGACAACAATCTCGACCACTAACCTAACCTAACCTAACCTGATACATTCGGATAAGTGTAAAAATGAGAATTCACCAGTATGTTAAAAGTGGAGAAATAGGGCATCCTCTTATGAGTAATTAAAAAACGCTATTTGAAAGGAATCAATCTATCTAAGGTTAAACGTCTGGAATCTCGAGGGAAATTGAACGAATTCAATTTGCTTAATAACCTAAGAGGTAATTCATAAAGACGAAAAGTTCATTTTTCTCGATCGAGGAACCTCGCTCACGACTATTTCCAGCATTTGCAAATTGCGTCATTAAATTCAAATTGTTTCATTAAAAAATAATTAACTAGCAAACCGACTGAATGTAGTACAACGTGATCGTAATGAATTTCTTTTAAACGATATTCCGTGTTCCAGGAGGAAAACAGACAATTTCAGGAATTAATAGTAATCCTGTCAGGGTGGAAATTAAATAATTCCAGTTGGCTCACGAAAATGACTATCAGGTTTTAAGGGAGAATTAATTACGGGTCTTCCAGTTTCCACTCTTATCTCCGGTCAGAAAACATGTTCTGAGACAATGCTATTCCGTTTAATAATCGCAGTAAATTGTTCGTTGTTTCAAACTGGCTCGACGATTATAAAGGTAACGTTGCTTTTCGCGATAATCCAAACGTTGAACTGTAGCACAAACTGCAACTATTGATTGCGAATCAAAATGCAATTCGAGCCGGCCAAAATTTGATTGTGTACCACTGCGTGGTGGCGCTTTGACGACCGGTGATATCGACCGCCCCCGAAACCTGTCCTGGCCCCATCCCCTTCCCATCCCATCGAATACCTACATCCCCTTGCTCAACCACCCACGATCGCGCCCGGCTCTTAAATCGAAAATTTGCACCCGCCAATCCCATAATTCCCCGATTGCCAATCGCAATACAAGGCAACAATAAGGAATTTGGGAACTCGGGCAATTGGTGATTTCCACATTACTTACGGACTTGTGCACTTGGATACTTGATGACTTGCAAAATTAGAATTTGAGGAATTTGGAAATTCAAAGTCTAAAGATACAGAAATCCAAGACTATCGGTATAGTGGAGTATCTGGGAACAAAGGGATGCAGGAATGTGGAGATCAGAGGATAATCAAAGGGATCGGAGGTGTAGGGTTTTGGGATAAGTGGATCTAGAGGTTATTTACGAATTTGGGAATTCGAAGTCTAAGGATACAGGAACCCAGGAATATCAAAGTCATGGAGTATCGGATTTGGGAACAAAGGAGTACGGGGATGTGGGGATCAGAGGATAATCAAAGGGATCTGAGATGTAGGCTTTAGGATAAGTGGATCTAAGGGTTATAAGCGTTTAAGGGAATTTGGGGAAATATGGTCCTAACATTATAGAAATCTGGGGATATAGGGACCTGGGTGTTTAGGTACCTATGGTTAGATCTGGGGTTTAGGAATCTGGGGGTATAGGGACCTGGGTGTTTAGGTACCTATGGTTAGATCTGGGTTTAGGAATTTGGGGATATAGAGACCTGGGGGATTAGGGACCTGAACTTAAGTCTGGGCTTTAAAAGTCTGGGGTATTGGGACCTGGGGGTTTATGTACCTAATGTTAGACCTGGGATTCAGGAATTTGGGGGTATTGGGACCTGGGAGATAAGGAACGTAAGAATAAATCTGGGGTTTAGGAATCTGGGTGTATAGATATCTGGAAGGTTATGGACCTGTGCTTAGGTCTTGGGTTTAATAATTTGGGGGTATATGGACCTGGGGTTTAGGGACCTGAGCTTAGATCTGGAGTTTGAGAATCTGGGGGTATCTAGACCTAAGAGTTTAGATACCTATGATTATATCTGGAATTCAGGAATCTGGAAGGATATAGACCTGGAGGTTTAGGTACCTAAGGTTAGAGCTGAAGTTTAAAAATCTTGGTGTATCTGGACCTGAGGGTTTAGGTACCTAAGGTTAGAGGTAGAGTTTAGGAATCTGGTATCTGGACCTAAAGGTGCTAGGTAAGGTACATGAATCTAGGGGTACCAGGACCTCCTATTAATAGATTCTGGTTGTACAAAGATCTATGAGTTTATGGATCTAGGACTATGAAGTTTCCCGGTTATAGACCTCAAGGAATCTAGCAGGGAAGAGATCCATAAATCTGGCAAAACAAGGACCTAAAATAATTAAAAGTCAGAGTAACAACAAACTGATTTTGATGAAAGAACTAGCCAGTAAACATTTGGAAACTATGTGACGAATGAACAGTAGGTTTCAGGGTTCCGATAATCAGATGTAATATTTCACGTTGACAGAGGACGTCACTGACCCAAGTTAAGGTAGAACCAGTTAATCTTATCAAATGGTTCGATCAAATGGCTCCCCACAGTCAATCTTGCAAACATCGATCAAGGCTTTCCTCTGGTGTCAAGGTTGACTTACGGAATAAAACGGCGGTCGCCGGTGTCAAACAAGAAAGACAGTCCTTTTTACCCCATTCCGCAGGCTACATCGAATTTCCCACGATTTCGTGGCTGAGGAAGCAGCCGCCCCTTATCAACGATGCATTCGAATGCAATGGGGTTGAAGAAATGAACCGAGACCAACCACCCACGCTGTGCCACGGAAATTTCCATGGTTCACGGACTGGTCGTGGTTCTACCAGAGAAACCACTCTCTCAGTTGCCCGGGCTATTATGCAAATTTCCCCTATCTGTGCACCCCTCTGCTCTGTAGAATCATAATCGAGTCGGGCTGCATACGAAGCGTTATTCACGCTCTGACGCCCGTTGAATGCCCCTTTGGTAGGGTGTTCTTGGATTTGTGGACTTTTCGTCTGGAAGATAGTACCTTTTCGAAGTAGATTATACTCCGAAGGGTCATCGCTCAACTTACACTCGTTTACTTCGCTGTCAAATAAATTCTCGTTATACTGCCGTCGAGGGAATCGTGAGGATATTTCTCTAAATTATGCGAAGGTTTTGTCGATTATTGACGTTTTTGCGGATTGTGGTAAGGTTATAATTGTGTACGTTATAATTGTAATATTATGCGCGGTAGTACAGTATGTGACAACAGAACGCGTGGGAATATATGACACATGTGGGACACAATGCGTTGATGAGTTTATGGATTCAAGTCACGCGACTTTGTTGCGTTGATTTACATACGGTTATGTGACCATACTCTGTAGACAAAGTAAACTTCTACACAGCATAACGCGAACGCGGCCATATAACGAGACTCGAAGTGCATCAATTTCTCAGCCACAATATTATAATTCCCCAAATGAACTCCCTGGCTCTTTCGAAAGCAGACTTAACGATTCACGAGTGCACTCAGAGCGCTTAAAAGCGCATTCGCCTAAACACGATCGTTCCCGAAATACCCTGAAGAGCCTAAGCGTTCGCTAACGAATATTCACGCATAATTATTCGTACGTTGGCGCTCGAAGCCCCTGGGAAACGGCAACCCGGGCAGACATGCCCGCCATTACGATGCCTCGATTGCTCGCTCCTATTTGTTCGCCGCGTTAGCGACGCTTGACTCGTTCGTGGAAGCGAATCGTGCAAACATCGCCGGCCCTTCCTTCTCTGCCACCTGGACGGCCTTCATTTGCATTTTAATGTTCGCGAACAGTCGCGAAGTGCTTGAACCGGCGCGCTTTGCGTTTCCTCTTCGCGTCCACGTGGCTTCCGAACAAGTTTCCGCTTGGTTTCGCCGCAGGAATCGCGGTTGGAAAATGACGATTTTCCAACGGTAACGAGGTCAACTTCTATGTAATCTCGCTACTGTTTGTTTTTCTGTTGCTGGAGTACACTGAGATGCTTTGAATGATCATCCAGGTCGATTCGTGTTTTCTTTGTTTGCGGAGGCTGCATGATGGCTTCTTTTGTTGGGTACATGACTCTTGATGATAATAGGGTGGACATCTTTTGACATTATTTAACCTTCTATTTTAGGTTGCTTATGGAATATTTAATTGTAAGGCTTTCTTTGGTATTTGACAAATTATTTCCTTATATAATCTTCATTTTAGGTTGCTTATAGAATATTTAATTGCAAGACTTTCTTTGGTAGCCATTTTAGATTCATGAGACTAACATAAAACTCAATAGTCGAAAATATTTTTCTTTTTGTTTGAGTTCCATCAAACTACAAACCTGTGCTTAAGTATTTCACAAATTATTTCCTTATATAACCTTCATTTTAGGTTGATTATAGAATATTTAATTGCAAGGCTTTCTTTGGTAGCCATTTTAGATTCGTGAGACACGAAACTCAATAGTCGAAAATATTTTTCTTTTTGTTTGAGTTCCATCAAACTACAAACCTGTGCTTAAGTATTTCACAAATTATTTCCTTATATAACCTTCATTTTAGGTTGATTATAGAATATTTAATTGTTAGGCTTTCTTTGGTAGCCATTTTAGATTCATGAGACTAACATAAAACTCAATAGTCGAAAATATTTTTCTTTTTGTTCGAGTTCCATCAAACTACAAACCTGTGCTTAAGTATTTCACAAATTATTTCCTTATATAACCTTCATTTTAGGTTGATTATAGAATATTTAATTGTTAGGCTTTCTTTGGTAGCCATTTTAGATTCATGAGACTAACATAAAACTCAATAGTCGAAAATATTTTTCTTTTTGTTCGAGTTCCATCAAACTACAAACCTGTGCTTAAGTATTTCACAAATTATTTCCTTATATAACCTTTATTTTAGGGTGCTTATGGAATATTTCATTGTAAGGCTTTCTTTGGTAGCCATTTTAGATTCATGAGACTAACATAAAACTCAATAGTCGAAAATATTTTTCTTTTTGTTTGAGTTCCATCAAACTACAAACCTGTGCTTAAGTATTTCACAAATTATTTCCTTATATAACCTTCATTTTAGGTTGATTATAGAATATTTAATTGCAAGGCTTTCTTTGGTAGCCATTTTAGATTCGTGAGACACGAAACTCAATAGTCGAAAATATTTTTCTTTTTGTTTGAGTTCCATCAAACTACAAACATGTGCTGAATATTTGACAAATTGTAACGAGAACATTGAAAAAATAATTGAGTATATTGTAAAAGTTATCTGCAGTAAATCGAGAACGAGTCAGTTCGCTCTTGGAGTACCGATGGCGCCACCAGTTCGACCCACGATTATCGACCTTAGACTAACAAGAGAGTACAAGGGTGCATTTAGAAAACCGCGACATTTGGAACCACCTACGAATTCCGTTCTTTTTTTACAATGACACTCTAACAATAGAAATTTGTATAGTTACGTCACGAGACGCTTTGTAACTCTTTCTTTTAACTCGTAATTATATATTCTCTCTGCATTTTTTAATCTGTTCGTTAAATACAAATTTAAATATGCTGAATTTTTGCAGATACAGTTTATTACAGAATTCTTTATTCGAATTTAAAATTACAGGATTTATAACAAGCTTTACAGATACAGTTTATTACAGTCTTTATTTCAGGAGTCTTTCTTTATCATACAGGATTTACTATAATTTAAAATAGCAGAAATTTTTAACTGAATTTAAAATGTTCGGTTATAATTTTTCTGTAAAATTTAGTTTTTAAATGTAGATTTGTTTAAAAACAGAGTTGGAGATTAATTTTAGCTTTGTTCGTTATTTTGGAAAGGGGTCAGTCTTCAGCGAACATGTCCATGCATCTTGCGATTTCGCAGCGACATTACAAAATTTCAGTCGCAGAGTTTGTGACAAGGCTGTGCTCCACATACCATTCTCAATATTTCAGTTTTTCGACCCGAATTGTTTCGCTTAAAACATAATTGTACTCTTGTATCAAGACTAGCAAAAAAATACACCAACCTCCGTTACTTTATATTATTTACTTTGCAATATACAAGAAAATACAACCAAGTATAATTACTGTCTGCTTTAATTATTTACAACTGAATCGCGTTTCAAACATTTATTACGAAGTTTGAAACCATATTCGTGCTCTGTTCAGATGTTCCCAACTTTATTTTGCTTTATCGTGAGGCTTTGTAAGAAATTTTACACAGTTTCAATTTTCAACTTTATTCCTTCGAATACGTTCAAAAGTTCATACTTAAGTATCAGACATCGTTAATAAATAACGATATTTATTCTAATTATCATTACCATACTTTGTTACAATAACACTTTTTTCACTCCACATTCCGAATACATCAAAGTTCATTAGTATTTTTTAAACAAACCAGAGTGTAAAAATGATCTTGCAAAAGATAAACCGAATGATAAACAAGTAGACAAGAAATATGCACTGATATTCAGATACCGTATTTTAAAGTCAAATAAGGGGACGGGTCCATTATTTATCGCGTCTACAAAGGATAGAAAAGAAAATCTGAAGGTGATTTACACGCGGTATAAAAGTGATCGAGGACAAAAAAAAGATGGAAGGAATTCGCGACAGAAACAAAAATCCGGCGTTCCAGAGCAACGAGACACGTCCTGGCGCGAGAGGAATGAAAACGATTCGTCAAGTGGTTATGTTTAGATCGCCTTGATCGCCGAAAGGTCGCCTCGATTATTTATCGTAAACAAGAAAATTTTGCGTCGCGACGTACATAAATCGTGGGTGTGGAGGCGCGAAGGGGGCCGAATTATAATGGCCCGTATTTCGGGAGCGGCACGATTTTTCTCGCGAGTCGCGCGAAAACTTGGCAACCACGTGGTGCTGGCGTGATGCAACACGAGGTACGTGAATCATAAAGCTGTTATAATTTCGAAGCCCGGGACGCCGGCCAAATAACGGCTACCATCACGTGTCGTTGGCGACGGTATATCGCCGGAAGAGGACACCTGGTTACCTCGGGACACATCCGGCTGGCCTATTAGTTCTAAATCGAAGGACTATAACATTCGCTGACTTGTTATGAGTAATTTAAGTACTCTCTGGCAATTATTGAAGTTTATGAGCTTCGGTATTCTTGAACGCGTGAGTTATGGATCTTGGTAGCCAACTTGTGCATCTACAGGTTGTCTCAGAAGAGAGTTACGAAGTTTAGTAAACAAAGGAGTGATATTGGATCTAATTGTACTCATAATTGCGCTCGTTTCAAAGAATAGGGATACTAGAGGCGACATTCGACAAGAAAAATACTTTTTAGAGAAAGATCGAGTTCACAATTAATTTAAATCCCGAAGCTGAAAGAATCGTGGGTAAGAGTACCATTTCGACGCGGTATTCCGAACTGCGCATGCGCAGAGTATGCAAGATGGCGGCGCGCAGAGACCGATCTAAACCTACACCAGTAATTTTGTCATTTCTCTGTAATATCTGTATTTTCTTTTTGTTTGCCATTTCTTTATAATAATCATTTCATTTACGCTTAAAATATATTGTGCAGTGTAACCATTTTATATCTTTCTTTTTCAACTTGTTAATCTTGTAAAATTGATCTAAACGAACGCTAATATTACAGAGAAAATTTACGATTTTCTAATTAGAGACATGAAAACTTGATTTTTTCCTGCACACTTTAAAGAACAGTATTTCTTAAGGGACAATAGTCACCCAGAGGTCATCTCTTTAATGTTATATCTGACAATTTAAGATTGCAAGTTTCGGATGAATTTGAACAATACTAGTGGATCTACAGGTTACCAAAGGTTTGCGAAATATTACAAAGAAAGGAAGTATGATGAACGATATGGACTGAATACTTGCCGTCATGTTAAACCTAGCAATTATTTAGTGAGCTTGAATGGAAGAGTTATTAGACTTGGTAGCCAAGTTGTATGGAACAGGTAGTCTCAAGGGAAGGTACATTGTGAATTGTAGCAAAAAACTCAAAGATTATGATTGATGAGTGGATCTAATTGTTTTGAATAATTGGCGCCGTGTTATGTCTGGCAATTATTTAGGTTTATGAGGTTGGGTATATTTGAACGGAAGAATTATGAGACCAAGTAGCCAAGTTGCGTGGCTACAGGTTGTCTCATGAAAAAGGTACATGAAGTGACAAAGAACATAAGAGACTTGATCGGCCAACACTGAAGTGGATCAAATAGTTCTGAGTAATTAGAGTCATCCCTGGGGATTAGTTTATGAATGTAGCCAAGTTGTGTGGAGGAAGTGGTTGTCTCACAAAGAAGGTACATTAGTAACAAAGAAAGTGCTATGATTACTGGTGTGGATCAAATGGTTTTGAGTAATTAAAGTCATGCTATGTCTGAGGATTATTGAAGAATATAGGCAAATTCAAATGGAAGAAGTATGAGACCAAGTAGCCAAGTTGTGTGGAGGAATCTACAGGTTGTCTCACAAAGGAGGTACATTAGTAACAAAGAAAGTGCTATGATTACTGGTGTGGATCAAATATGTTTGAATGTAGGTAAATTCAAATGGAAGAAGAATGTATCAAAGTTATGTGGATCTACAGGTCGTCTCAAAAACCACATATCATGTTATGAATGATTTTGACCAATGAAAGTGTCATTAATAATCACTTACTATTATGAACAATAGTTCACACAGACTTTATAAGCTACCTCGATTTGAAGCTGCCCTGATCTTCAGCTAAATTAAGAGTCCATACCTAAAAAGTATGGATACCATTAAACGGATTTCTAAAGTGTGTTCAAATAACAGGAAAACGTATCAGACGATATAAAGATACCACAACCTGTTAACGTCGATGCAATTGGCAGAACGTTCGGAGTGGAGCGTGACCCGATTCGAAGATCCTCGCGATCCTGGCACGCAGCAAAGGCATTTCCACGAGGAAACAGGTCCTAGAGCGGCTTAGACAAACAGTGTGTACGTGAGAAAAGCGACGCCGTTGAAAATAATCCGAGTCGCTCTATAAATACAATACGGCATTCAGTCTTGTGCGGTTCGTCGCGAAGATCGGATGCTTATCTGACGCGTGCTCCTCGTCTTTATTTCCCGCCCGATTCCTTGCTGATAAGGTGATCACGCTTGCCGGAAGTCGGCATACCTTGACAAATACGCCGAAGACTCGATGACATAATGTATATGCATAGCTGGAGGATCATTGAACCGATGGCACTGCTCTAGGTTCACTTACTGAAACTTACTATCGAGTATTTAGAAAAATATTTCAGATAGAACCTTGGAGTGGTTAAGTTCTTGAAGTGGATAGTAGTGGTATTTTAGCATTCTGAGGACTTGCATGATCGTAACGTTACCTGGAGAATCTGTCTATGTAGCAATGAATCATTGAATGTTTGGATAAAGTGTTCAGTTTGTTATTTCATTCAAGGACTATTTGACTACTGATGTTTAAAGAATGTAAGTGGATAATTTGTGATCGAGTCCCAAAGTGACTATAACGAGGTTTTGTGCAAGTGTAAAATTTTTACATTAACCAGTAAGTGTAATGTTCACATTAACAAGTGTTCACTTTCTACATTAGCCAGTGTTGACAAATTCTCGACACAACCGGGTATTAACAAAAACTCGTAGCTACGTTCAAGCAGCATCCCTCGCTCGGAAAATTCGAAAAGGCAGAAAGAGATGATCGAAGTAAAAAGTTGAACTGAAAGTTTGGTAGTAATTAACGCGTCCTACTTATAAACTTTTCACTCAAAGCCATTTCTACGTTATCGAGATATTGGAAGCAGTCGAAAGAGGTATCAGAAACTCATCGAACCCCGAGGTCCGTTATTTCTGCCCCATGACGCTACGCCATGAGGCATAACAGCGATATGACGAATGAGGCAACGGTCCAAGAAGCAAGGCCACTTTAACGGCAACTTGGAAGATTTGTTGAGGACACGTGCTGTGACGATGGAGAGGCTCAGTGTCGCAGAAACATTGCGTCGGAAAGATAGGAGAAGACGCAGGGGTTGGACGGTGGTGGTCGGCCATGAAGTACGGTGAGTGTAAATCATGAATACTTCAACACCATCTTCATCTGAAAGGGATGCTTTCACAGAAATAAGTCGTACTCGGCGAATTTGGATCTCTTTTAGCTCGAAATTCTGAATTAAAAATTTAAGCTTATTTACACTTACGAATAATTCTTAATTATTTAAACCAACACCCAATACTTATACATAAAATTGTATTACTTTCTTATTGTTTGTACTTACGAATTTTTTGTACAAGTATTAAGTCAAATTTAAATAAGTATAGGAAATTTGAAATTATAAATAAATTAGTGGAGTTGAGGTTAAGTCCGTAACCTATGATTTTCTCAGAAGACAGGTTTAATTATTGCTGCAATGTTAAGCTAAATAAGGAAAATTGAAATGTTAGTATACTTGGGATCCTTACGCAAATTAATATTAAACTCTAGACTCAATCGTGCTGTGAATTTTGATTTGTTAAAGTGTAACGTGCGTCACGAGTGATATTACAAGTCGAAGGGTTAGGAGGTTGGATTTTGGGATTAAACAGCTAAAAATGATGTGTATTCTAAATAACCGAGGGGTGCGTTCGGAATTGAAAGTGTGGAAGCAAAGGTTAGAACGTCGGTAATAGGATTTCTACCTAGTTGGTCAACTTTCGAGTTGGACGGCGCTGCCACCTTTAGCTACTTTTCGAAAGCTCTTTGAATGTTAGCAACCTCGTAGAGTAACGCGTAGATCAATATCGCGGCTGATGAACCGCCATCTTTTGCCAAAATTTCGGGGTTTAGAAAATGGTCAAACATATTACAACTTATATCGTTAAAACGCTACTAGTGCTATTACCAAAGTTAACAGCACAATTATTACTGTTTATTATTGCATATTTTTAGCAAATTATACTAAGCGTACCTAAAGAAGTGACTTTGATAAAAATGAAAGAACTTAAAAGTTTGATTATGACAAGAAACTCGCAAACTTTTGTTTATCATCACGTTGTTGAAACTTTCATGAATATTAATTATGATATTATGCAAAAGCCACATACTTTGAATAGCATTATTCGTTACAACCTATTTTCAATTTTCCGACGAAACTCGTTTCAACAGCCTGTTTAACGAAATTAAGGCGTCATCGCAACCATTTTATCATCCCTCTCCTCGTGCTGCGCCGTTTCGCCCAAAATTTACACGGACAGGTTGGATTTTACGGGGTTGTAAATTTCAACGAGGAATGGGCTTTCCTGCATTCTCAAAATTTCGAGTACGAATTAATGGAAACGTGGCTGTTACCATCTGTTAAATCGCCGCCATTGCTCCCGTCACGTATTCATTTTGTCACCATTAATTCACGAACACAGTTATTACTTTACTACTGACTAAACAATTTTAGCCAAGTATTTGTGTTACTAGTTTTTAATAAATTTTGTAATAATATTCTGTTAAACACTTGACGCTGAATTTTTCTGAAATCGAAGACGTTTATTAAACCCTTGTTTTGAGTCTGATTCGGCTGTGATCATTTTTACTCGAATTTTTAATATTTGGAGTTCAAGTCCAATAATTTGCATAGTCGATTGCTACGAAATTGACATTTCAACTTTAAAATGGATTAAAATTCTGAACCTCAAACTTTCCCTAAATCGTTTCAAGATGCAAAGTGCTTTTAACCCCTTGTACTATTTTGAGGAAAATAAGGTTGGATAACCTCAACTAGCACTTCATGTTGAAGTTAATATTGCTGGTAAGATTTTATTTTGTAGACACGAAGAAGGAATAAAAATGAAACTCATACCAGTCACCTAGTAACTCCATCTCTCTGATGACAATTTAACCCCTTGCATTTTGACGACTTTGACTCGTGACGCACTCGTGACGCACTCGTACTTCGTGATCAATTTTACTCGAATTTTTAATACGCGTTTGCAGTTCAAGTCCAATAACTCGCATAGTCGATTGATATCAAATTGACATAACATTTCAACTTTCTTTCTCGGTTTTAATATTGTGATTAGTTCTGAGACACCTGACAAATCATAGTACAAGAGGTTAACTTCCAGTCAAATTTTTATGTCAACATGGTTGCTCAAGTTTTGATAAACCAGAAAAGATGAAATTTTTTGTTAAGTATGAGGAATAGAAGGGTAGTACAGTGAAATAGTAGTATAGTGTCGGAGAATAGATAGTTGTATATTAGTTTAAGCTTGCACTACAATATCGTGACACACTCGTGACGCACACAAAGTTGGAACGTGATAAACCAGACTCGTATTTTCACTGCATCTCAGTTTTTGGTTCAATTCTAATAATCTGTATAATCAAGGGTCGCCGAAGGCAAAATGTACTTAACATTTTAATTTTCTTTAGTTGCCTCAGCGTTGTAGCTATTAGCCAACTATAAATGACGCAACTGTCTTAAAAATTGAAGGTTAAGGGCTTAAAGAAATAGGTAGATGATACAGTATAGTGAATTAGGATAGTAAAATAGAACAGTAATGGTATAGTAAAAGATGTATGTCTGTTTTAATATTGTAGTGATTAGTTAGCTCTGACTGACGTATACGACAAATCATAGTGCAATGTTCACAACTTTGTTAACAGTAATGTTAGTACGGAAGTACAAACTCAGCTCTATCAATATTCCACAGGAGAATTTAATTAACTTGTCGCCATGAAATTTTTAACAACGGTGCATCGTTTTTTATGGGCTAATTTATGAGAGAACTTTTAACGAGAATGAACTGCCGGTATTTTTCGTATCCATTCGGTTAATTAACGAGTTTTTATGTTAATGAAATAAAGCCATACTATGACTAATATAGGGAAATGTTTCGTTGTCTCTTTTTATGCCAATATCGCCGGCTTGATATTTTTCCGAATTAATTCAAGTTTCACGATGAACTGAGCGACGGGTTGCGCGTGACATTTGCTCAAAGATGGGCTATTAAATTTTTCATCAGCTTTGAAAGGCTTTGTCGTGCGTTTAATGAAACTTTCCAACATCAACGGCGTCGTTTTGAATTTTTTTCCCCAAGAATCAACGTCGTTGAGATAAAACGAGAGAGAACGTCGTTTTCACGGAAGCAAGATGGGCGAGCTGTTGTAAACTCATTTTGACTTCGTGAAATATTAATTTTCGTAACACTTGCCGCGACTTCGGTGACGCCTTCTTTTCTTTCGAGCATCTTTGGCGGGAAATTTGAATCCACGTCGGTAATAAACTTGATGTTAAAAAGAAAAATCGTGGATAAAATTCACTGGAGTCTAACAATGATGAAGTCTAACAAACTGAAGTCTGACAATGGTTTATAAAACGTATAAAATATATCTTAATAGAAAAACATCCTCTTTGGCGGGAAATTTGAATCCACGTCGGTAATAAACTTGATGTTAAAAAGAAAAATCGTGGATAAAATTCACTGGAGTCTAACAATGATGAAGTCTAACAAACTGAAGTCTGACAATAATTTCTAAAACGTATAAAATATATCGTAATAGAAAAACATCCTCTTTGGCGGGAAATTTAAATCAAGGTGGGTAATGAGCTTGCTGGATTAAAATAAAAATCATAATAAGATAAAATTCACTAGCGTAACAAACTCTAACAACGATTTGGACAACGTATAAAATATATCTCAACAAAAGGACGTCCTCTTTGGCGGGAAATTTAAATCGAAGTGCACAATAAGCTTGCTTGACTTTTTCATAAAATTCACTGACCTTTAACAAAATTCTCCAACAGCGATTTGTAAAAGGTATAAAATATAACTTGACAGAAAAACATTTCCCTGTTTATTTTATTTATTAAATGTAACGTCGGTTTTGTCGAAAGTTTGCGAATAATAAAAATCGAGTAAACTAAGAAACAATAATATTTGAACGCAAAATTCAATAGAATATTATTGGCGAGACAATAGAAGAAAATAGAACGTGGAATAATAGAGAACCTGTGTGAATTAAAAATGGAGCGATTGAATGTTCATTTATCGTTCTAAAGCTTATGCAGAAAAATAGAATGGCGTATATGGCATTTCATGCACGGACCCCGAAATAATATCCAGTATAAAATACCCGTATGAAATTCCAATTCTTGCAAAATGGCAATGCGACAAAAAAAAAAACAAAAAAGAGGAAATAACATTTCACGAATATTTCGTTCAAGTTTATCCGAGATTTTGTGTACATTTTGTAAATATCGCGCTGCAACCGAGTACCTTTTTGCATTTTATTTTTAGTTCTCGAGTTTCAATTGTATCAATATATTTACCTGTCAGACATCTCGGAAATGTCGGTTTACTTTTCCGAACGGAAAAACAAGAAAAACGAAGCTTTTATTTCCAGGTACTTCAATCAGTATCTTTACTTTAAAAAATCTGAAAAAAATGAAAACTTAGCAAAGTTTGCAACGTGGTCGAAAGTTATGGGTTTTTCTTACAATCTTTTAGCTGCCGAACGTTAATGACTAAACTTCTAACCTAATTCTGAAAACCTAACCTAGCTTTCATTAAAAAAATGAGTTGTGAGATTATACAGTAATTATTGTAATTTTAAGAAGTGTTCGATTTAAATGCAAAGAGTCTTTGCAGGACCCTTGAATTAGGTGATCTTTGCACTCAAAAGGTGATTCACATTCACTATTCTGTTTAATACATTACTATTATTCTGGAATAAGTATTTTACCTAAATCTATGTTATACATATAACCATAAGGAAACAAACAGTAAAAATTCTAACAACAAAAATTAAACAGACAACAGTAAAATCTAACTCCATTAAATTGTCTTAAAAACTGTCGTGTTCGTAGTGTGCATAAAATCCGTGAATATTGCAATATAACAAAGGGTATAAACTAAGTGAATTATATCAATAAGCACCTGTCGAAATGTATTTCTGAAACAATTCAATGAATGCATATGATCAGTTTTACAATCCGACACCTCATAAAATGAAGTGTATTTTATCTTGCCGACAAAGCATCGCACTTCGAAGAGGTGCATCGGAACGATTTTTATCCAGATCCCCGCCATTTCCACGACAGTGCCATCGAATTTCCGGGCAGATGGCGCGGATGAGTGTCGTTCAAGGCTGACTGGCTCCTTTCAGAGTTTTCTCCTCTCCGCTGCAATGTCAGTCGCACGGAGGGCAACCACCCAACGACTATATTAAGAAAGAGCTGGATCTAAGAAGTTGCTTAAAAGCTGGAAAGGTCAAGCTGTCCCTTTGTCCCTCAAAAGAAAAGATGCCTCGTTAGAGAAACTCGTCTGAGTTAATTCTCGGTCAGTTTTTCGCTGTTCATTCCACTGGCCTTGTTTCGCGCGGATCCGACATCGAGAGGGCAGGAGTGGAATTTATAGATCATGTGCGCAGGTGGATGCTGAAAAAAGTTTGTACTTCGCTTTTATGCTGATGGGAGTCCCTGAATTTTTTAACCTTAGCTGTCGTTACTCTGATAACTGTGGCAGACGACTTACGGTTGTCATTAAATCTTCTAGTATCACAACTTATAGCCTTTTTATTACCATTCGTTGAAATTTTCGACATTCCTCTGATTCCAGTTTTCAAGACTTACAAGTTGTACCCAACAGCAAACGTTTAGTGATCAAACTTCATACAGGGTTATGTGATACGAAGATCATTCATATCTCATATGAAGATGAAGTTTTTGTGGTTAAGTCTTCAAGTATGGTCGACTTCATGAATCTCACAACTCCTTAAACTTCTAACATACTTCCAGTGTTCAAATCTTACTCCTTATTTGAAGTAGACGACCTTAAAACCACAAGTTGCTGGTATTCAGCAGTAACCTCGGAAACCATCAAAGGTGTAAACTTTGATCTGAAAAGTGAGACCAGAAGTTCATAGTTCAGCGTATTCTGCAAGCGACTCGAAACTTCCAGCCAACAATTGACGTTGGTCCACAGTTTCTAACTTGCTTATCCGAATCCGAAATACCTGCATCGCCTAATACCTCATCAAGCACGCACCCTTCCAATCGATTTTACCCCATAATTCCAAGCCCCATCTCCAAATCCCAAATACACTCACCCCTGTAATCTCATCAGGCATTAACGTCAAGGGCTTAGGTCTGAAAATTGACCGAGGTCCATCGTTCTCAACTTTTCTTCAAGAACTTCTCTATTCTTCGAGAATCCAGTTTCACCTCAAGTACCAGCATCAAACGCGCAAACTTCCGAAACTTTGCTTCCTCGAAATTCTTTACTACCCTCGTTATCAGCTACCAAAAGTTCGCTAGGGTTAGAATTATACCTGGGGTGTTCATTATGTTTTAGAAATCTCTTCAAACTTTTGAATTGCTCAGTGAAGATTCAAAAAATTAAATATGTATGTACATGGGACAAGAAATTAAGTGTCATAAAAGATCATTATAAAGCATTCATTGTAGACTTAAATTTACAATAAGGCATCTGTGATGTAGTCACTCTAAATTGGTACGGGTAGTCATCAAGTTTGATCAGACTTTCAATAAAGATGCAAACTTCGAAGATTCAAACTTGACATGATGTGATAATTCTGAAGACTTGCATTTGATATAGTCTGAAGACCTTAACTTGACTCAGGTTGAAGACTCAAACTTGTCATAGTGTGATAATTCTGAAGAGTTCAAGTTGACATAGTCTCAAGACCTTAACCTGACTCAGGTTGAAGACTCAAACTTGATATAGTGTGACGATTTTGTAGACTTGAACTTGATATAGTCTGAAGACCTTAACTGGACACAGGTTGAAGACTCAAACTTGATATAGTGTGACGATGTTGTAGACTTGAACTTGACATAGTCTCAAGACCTTAACTTGACTCAGGTTGAAGACTCAAACTTGATATAGTGTGCCGATGTTGTAGACTTGAACTTGACATAGTCTCAAGACCTTAACTTGACTCAGGTTGAAGACTCAAACTTGTTATAGCATGACGATGTTGTAGACTTGAACTTGACATAGTCTGAAGACCTTACCTGGACGCAGGTTGAAGACTCAAACTTGATATAGTGTGACGATGTTGTAGACTTGAACTTGACATAGTCTCAAGACCTTAACTTGACTCAGGTTGAAGACTCAAACTTGATATAGTGTGACGATGTTGTAGACTTGAACTTGACATAGTCTCAAGACCTTAACTTGACTCAGGTTGAAGACTCAAACTTGATATAGTGTGACGATGTTGTAGACTTGAACTTGACATAGTCTGAAGACCTTAACTGGACATAGGTTGAAGACTCAAACTTGTCATAGTGTGATAATTCTGAAGATTCAAACTTGACATAGTCTGAAGACCTTGATCAAGGAAACATGAGTTGTGATATGTAATAGCTTTACTCTGCAGTAGATATCCATCCTATCTCAAATACTGTCACATTCAAACTACCATTGTAGACTGCTATTGTAGCTTCGAAACTATTTTGGAGAACCAATGAGGCATTAGCTCTATATCACAGCAGGTTGAAAAATCTGACATAGTCTGAAGACCTTAACTGGACATAGGTTGAAGACTCAAACTTGACATAGTCTGAAGACCCTAACTGTCACAGGTTGAAGACTCAAACTTGACATAACGTGACGATTCAAGACTTGAACTTGACACAGTATGAAGAGCTCAAGTCTTGAATCGTCACATATTGTCACTTGAGCAAGGAAACATGAGTTGCAACATGTAATTCTTTTATACCGGAGTAGATATCAGATCTCAAATATCGTCACATTCAAACTACCATTGTAAACTGTCATCAATTTCAAAAAACCAGTAAATAAACTTATGAACCAATGAGTAGCTCCATGATATTGGTAATATCGATGATCCATATAAAATCCTCATAAGAAGTCGAAACTAGAATTCGGTGGAAGTGCCTCAAAAACCAAGGCAAACTTTGTAAAGGGTAAACTTATGAACCAATGAGTAGCTCCATGATATTGGTAATATCGATGATGTATCCATATAAAATCCTCATAAGAAGTCGAACCTAGAATTCGGTTGAAGTGCCTCAAAAACCAAGGCAAACTTTGTAAAGAGTAAACTTATGAACCAATGAGTAGCTCCATGATATTGGTAATATCGATGATCCATATAAAATCCTCGTAAGAAGTCGAACCTAGAATTCGGTTGAAGTGCCTCAAAAACCCAGAGCAGAAGTGTCCCACTGTCCGCGATCGAATCTTAGGGAATTCGAGGCTGCAGCAACGATGCACATGTCGAGTTTAGAGGAAGCGAAAGAAAGCGTGAAGGATAGAGAGAGCATGCTCGCAGCAGTGGGTGAGCACGAGGGGCCTGGGGTCGTAGGAGGGCGGCTCGATTGGCGTTCTCTCAGTACGACAGCACACGCGACCTCGAGCGGATCGCGACAGCTGATCCGTCACTCGTTTCGCGTGTACCTCGGACCGTTCGGCTCGTTATATCGCCATTCTATCGCGAGAATGTCGCGTTTGAGTGTCATGTGTTACCCGCTCGTGTTCCATCTTCTCCGGAGCTCCTGAGAACTTTCCAAAGCTGGAGGTGAGAGTACAGAGAAGACCAAGAGAGTTCTTTAAACCGTGACATTTGCGTCAGGAGAGTTCATTTAGAGTTCAAGGAGGATGGTCAGCGGAGTTTAGCATCATTGGGCTACGGTGACCCGATGTGGCTTTCAAAGTTTCAACTTTGACTCTGTGGTTACCTGGTTAGGCACGTTGTTTCGCCATGGTTAGGCACATTGTTACTTTGCGGCGGTTCTGCTTATGGCTCTTTCGGATGATGCGTTAATCCTTGACAGATTACCTTATTAGTTTCATAAATGGAATTGCGTGAGGTAATTCTCCGGTTGAAACACAATGAACAAGAATGTCGCAATCGGAGTTTAACGCGCGAATTTCAGGATACGTTAATGGGAAGATAATGGCAGTTGTGGCCTTCTTTGGAAAGCAAACTTTGGTGACAAAGGAACGTAATGGCCGGTTTAACAATAGAGAATGATAAGAAAAGTGAAGCAAATCTTCTGAATGACAAACGTTATCGGCAATAATAAATCTAGTATGAAAATTAAATTCATGTAAATATTTTGTTCCTTGATGAACAAAGTTGTAACAAATCTTTGAATCCAAAATTTTGTCCGAATTAATATTTCTGAAAGTACATTGCTAATGGAATTTTGTCACACAATTAAGTCATTGTAGTAACAGTAAACCAGTTGAAAATAAGTGTTTCAACAGAGAAATTGGCAGAGAAATTGAATAATAGCCGTGCTACTCGGAACACGAATATTTTCGTCAACGATGAAGCAATCGAAACAAAACTTTAACATTGTTGAAGGATCTGCCATATAAGATGTTCGTTACAAGTGATAAAGTTATATGTGCATCGATGGTCATCCTTATTATTAACTCCGAAGAAAAGGCCTGACACCTACAGATTTTCCTATTTTTACAGCTAGCACTCGAGTGCTTGTAATATCGGGTCTTTAAAAGTGCAACGAGTAACGCTTCACAGAACTTGTATTTCACAGAATCGTTAGAGATTATCAGAATATTTCGTATTAAAATAAAAGTTGAAAAATTACTGTTTTATCTGCAATTTGAATAAAGTCAAAGCGTAGGAAGACATTTTGTTGTGTTTCAGAAACATTCGAATGAATTGGATCGATTGTGGCCGACATGGCGGTCAAATAAAATTAAAGCCTTCAGAATATTCGAAATATTTAACATAAGCGGTAGCCATTTTGAAGGTTGACAAGTTCAAACTGCGTAGGAAATAATTGAACGTTAGATGCATCTCATTGACATTTATCTCACCCGATTTAAATATTCCTTTGTAAGCGATTAAAGTTTGCAGTATAATTAATTCGAATTAAAAAATCACGACGCAAATGCACGGCGAAAGAGCTCTCTTCGATTAGCATAATAAGTCTCGAAAGTCAAACTGATGAACTTCGCAGAAGAAAGAAATCTCTAGAAGGTTGATAAATTCTGCATCTAAAACAATTATGTGGGTCAACAGTTCCGCGCTTTTTTGATAAGTGTTTGTAAACAGAATACGGGTGTGGTTATACGTTCGTCGCATTATAAATTACGCACTTGGACGAAAGAGTGCGGTGGAATTTTCTCTGGAATATAATATTGTCAAGGGGAAATGGGATAAAATTGGGATGTTCAAAGAGACAGAGGATTTGACGAATTTATTTTCTGTGGCACTCAAAGGCGCTTTAAATTCATAAAATTCCTATGCTAAAATAATTATTCTTCTTCTGTACGATATTATTGAAATTTTTATTTATGAGCCTTTATTTATATGTACGCCTTTGATATTTTAATATCTATTTGACAACATAAGTATCAATATTCAATTTGTATAATAATTTATAGACGTGCAGTTTAATTTATAAAATGTATATCTGAAAATGTAGAGTACTTTTTGTGTGGAACAAGTGATGGATCTCAGGGTGGTAGGGATTCTAGGATCTCTAGGGGATTCTAGGGTATCCAGGGGTAGTACATATGTAGGAGGGGTAGTATTCTAGCAGTGAGGATTCTAGGATACATAGAGATAGTTTGGGTAGCTTTGTCAAAAATTTGATGAAGCCAATATGATTAGTGATTTTAGAGTTTCTGTAAAAAATGGGACTCCTAGGGTACTTATAGTAGTGGTAAGGATCCTAGTATCCTTAGTGAAAGTCACTAGTATCCTGGGTCACTTATGGACAGTGCAGTTTTTGAGCTACCTATGAACAGAGGTGGAGTTTCTAAGCTACCTAAGAGCAGATGTGGTGTTCCTAATCTACCTATGAAGAGTTATGGAGATCCTAAGCTACCTATGAACGGTCCTGGAGTTCCTAAGCTACCTAAGAGCAGATGTTGTGTTCCTAATTTACCTATGAACAGTGTTGGATATCCTAAGCTACCTATGAACGGTCCTGGAGTTCCTAAGCTACCTATAAACAGTCCTGGAGTTCCTAAGCTATCTATGAACAGATATGGTGTTCCTAATCAACCTATGAACAGTCCTGGAGTTCCTAAGCTACCTATGAACAGTCTTGGATATCCTAAGCTACTTATGAACAGTCTTAGAGATCCTAAGCTACCTATGAACAGTCTTAGAGATCCTAAGCTACCTATGAACAGTCTTGGATATCCTAAACTTCTTATGAACAGTCTTGGATATCCTAAGCTACCTATGAACAGTCCTGGAGTTCCTAAGCTACCTATGAACAGATATGGTGTTCCTAATCAACCTATGAACAGTCCTGGAGTTCCTAAGCTACCTATGAACAGTCTTGGATATCCTAAGCTACCTATGAACAGTCTTAGAGATCCTAAGCTACCTATGAACAGTCCTGGAGTTCCTAAGCTACCTATGAACAGTCTTGGAGATCTAAAGTCCCTAAAGACACTAATAGGTACCCTAGGGTTTCCAAAGAATGTGCATCACATCCTATGGACCTTAGTGAAAATCCTTGAGTCCCTAAAGAAATAGAGAGTCCACAGGTAGAATAGTGAGTACGTAGACTCAGAGAATGTGGTGGTCCCAGAGTTTCTAGAGTTACTTTCATCAGAAAGTAAATATGCTAGTTTCTAGGAAAACTAGTGGGATCAGTGAACTTTCTATGAAAAGTAATGGGGATGTTAGATTTATGATCCTAGAGTGAAAGAAAGCGATACCTATTCTAAAATACCCTAGGGTTCAAAGTGAATATTGTGGATGTTAGAGTCCTTAATGAAGGTGATCCTACAATCCTTGGGGACCTATAAGATCCCTAGGCCGGGAATGTTCTTAGGGACTCTGAGTACCAAACGTTTCCTACGTGGCACTTAGCAAACCCTATGAGCCCTAGGGACACTAGACTTCCTGAGGTACTTGAGACTCCATTACTGTTGCAAGCATGATAATTATGGAGTATTATACTAATTACCTTCCTTCTGTACTACCGCTCTTAAGAATTCCACATAACAATATAATTCTCATAATTGATGCGCACGCAAATGAGTATCGACCAGAATCGAAGTTGATCAGTTTGACTCGCGAAGAGGCTAGTTAAGCCGTAAACGACCCATTTGGAGTACCTGCGGTTACCGTGTCGTGTCGGTCAGCTGTCGGAAAGGTTAAGAGCCCTCTTCCGGAGGCTCTTACACCCTGATCGTCATAACCGTCGAGGATGGATCGATTCCGAGAAACAGCGTTGGTCGCGTCAAACAAATCGTGACAAGTCATCGATTCAAAAGGGAGTATTAGGCTTCCCAGTATATCGATCCCGGGAATTTATGAGTGTTTGCTCAGCCTCGGGCGGACGTGCTCACCGCGAGGAAATATTTTCGGTATTGTTTGAGGGAAGCGCGGAAGTCGAACTAGGATAGTGGCTCCCAGCTATTTCTGGACCCTTCCGACCGTTGTTTGAGTTAGCGCTTCGGCAATTTATACTGTTGAGTTGCTGAAGCCGTAGATATACACGGTTAAGTAGAACAGTTGATAAATAAATTTACATGTCGTTGCTTTCAGCGATTTATTGCTTCATGCTCGTGTTCTTTCAGACGATACTTCGTTAACACTTGTGGATCATTCCAACGATCGTTTAGGGATTTATGACTTGAGCCATAACGCTCAGTTGTTATCATACTTATTGATTTATCTTGAGGATTTGCTCAGACTCATATTTGTAGATTTAAGTGGGATTATTTCATAGTTGAAGTCTTGGCTGTTTAATTTGGAGGGGTCAATAAATATACTTATGGATTGAGTTAGGTCAAATTAGACTAAGCTGGGTTAGATTAGATGAGGTTAGACTAGTTAGAGTTAACGCTTGAGGATTTGAGCTAAGTTCAGATTCATACTTGTGGATTCAAGTAGGATTACTTCATAGTTCAAATGATATTCGGTGTTTAATTTAGAGAGATCAATAAATATACTTACGTGGATTGAGGTAGGTTAAGTTAGGCTAAGCTGGGTCAGCTTAGATTAGGTTAGACTAGTTAGAGTTAACACTTGAGGATTTGTGCTTCAGACTCCTATTTATGGATTTAACTGGGATTATTTCATAGTTCAAGTGATATTCGGTGTTTAATTTGGAGGGGTCAATAAATATACTTATGGATTGAGTTAGGTTAGGTTGGGTACACTTAAAAATTTCTTTTATCGCAATATTGAGATGCATGGTCCTATGACCTCACTGAAATTCACAACCTAACCATGAGTCTAGTTTAGAATACGTAGACACTTACGTAACTTGGACTAACATGAACACTTGAGTTAGCAGTTAGGTCAGTAGTCGTGACGTCACGTAAGTGATCCTAGTCCATCTTGCAATTCACAGTTCGAATAGTATTTCGAAATCTTAAATTAACATTGATGAATTGAGTTGGCAGCAACATTCAGCTACCGAGACTTTGAATATTTATAGTTCTTCCTACGATGATTCATAAATTGTATCGAACATGTGAGTCGAATTAGCATTCAGGAATTTAAAGAAACTGGGAATATCGTCCTTGAACGAGGAAAAATCTATAAGAATATCATCTCCGTTAGAAGAATCTCCGGTTGAGTGTTCCTTTCCTCTATCGAACTCGTAGCAAACAAGCTTTGAAATTCGAAACAAAACAACGTGCTTTATGGAGACACAAACCAGCTGTGCAAACAGGATACACGATAAGAAACCGAAGGAAATGGTTTCTTTGACGAAGTTACCGGAGACCTGCTTTCTTCTGTGATTTCGCAGGACGTACAATCGTGAAATTGTATTATGAAATCAATTTTGATACGCTGCAATTTCTCAAGTATCCATTATGGTATCCTGAGATACGAAATAAGATAAAATGAAAAAATAGCTGTACGGAGATGGTACACTGTTAATATTAAAATAGCACGATTTAGTCTATCCTTTCAACGTTCTAGATAGACGTAGAGACGTTTAAATATTTTCCGGTTTAAATTTAACCAAACGAGGCCCCATATGTCTTGTTTGGTGTCCACCAAATGCGTAACAGGTGCTCGCAAATTCCATCGAACAAGAATACCGCTCTCTGATATACTCGCGAATGTTTAATCAAGCTTCGGAGAGTTCAGTGTCTCGACAAGTTGGCAAGACGACCACAGAATTTGCGAAAATTGCGATGGAGGATCGTGGCTGGTGCCAAGTTTGCCATCTCTTCCGTAATGGATTCGAGTGTACGTCTAAATGTCTGTCACTATGTTACTCGACTGAACATTGTTTTTGATCAACATTATGACATGCAATATTGTTGATATGCGGATGTTGTCATTTTTAGGTAAATATTACAACTTGGTGTCACTCAAAATTACTAATTATTCCATGGGACTATGATTTGTTTGTCAGGTGCGTCAGATCTAATCACTGCAATATTAAAACAGATGCAGAAAGTTTAAATGTTGTGTTAATCTGGTATTATGCAATCGTTGATCATACAAATTATAACTAGACTTCCAAATTGAAACATCCAAAAGTGGAACTCTAAATTGGAACATATTCATTCGAGTAAAATTGATCAGGAAGTGCGTCATGCGTCAGACTTGTCAAAATAGTGCAAGGGGTTAATTCTGGGATAAATTTATTGGTTAGCTGACTTTGTAAAATGTCATGTAACGCGACATAGTACGATGAAATTCGGCGATGAGATTTATGGTAGGACGCGTGTTGATATAACGCGAGGCGATGAAACGTGTGGGGGTCTAACGCGTTGTAACTGACTGGGACCACTGCTGCGGCGAAAACGGACGCGATTTAATCGGAGGGCTACGCTGTGATTTCAAACGCGTAGCAAACTGATGTGTCACTATATAACGGGTGGGAAACTAACACGTGGGAGAGTGTGTTAAATTATTGCGTGATAAAGTTGTGCGTGACAAACTAACGCGTGGTAAATTAATGCACTGTGATCTAACGGGTGGCAAAGTAATGCGTGAGAAACAAGTGGGTGATAAGCTAATGCGTGGTAAACTGACGGGTGGTAAACTAACGGGTGAGAAAGTAACGCGTTGCAAACTAACGGGTGGAAAATTAACATGTTGCAATCTGACGGGTGGTAAACTAACGCGTTGATATCGAACGGGTGGAAAACTAACGCGTTGATATTGAACGCGTGGTAAACTAACGCGTTGCAATCTAACGGGTGGGAAACTAACGCGTTGCAATCTCACACGTTGAAATCTGACGGGTGGAAAACTAACGCGTTGAAATCTGACGGGTGGAAAACTAGCGCGCTGAAATCTAACGTGTAGAAAACTAACGCGTTATAATCTAACGGGTGAAAATCTAATGCGTTGTAATGTAACGGGTGGAAAACTAACGCGTCGAAATTTAACGGGTGGAAATCTAATGGGTAGAAATGTGACGCGTTGTAAACTAACGGGTAGAAAACTAACGCGTCGAAATCGAACGGGTAGAAATCTAACGCGTCGAAATCTAGCGGGTGGAAAACTAACGCATAGCACTTTAACGCAATGCAAACTATCGTATAATGACGTAACGCGCGCCTCTACACAACATATCAAAAGCAACAGAATAACAGAATCGTAACTAAACTAAAAGCTAAAGTTCATAACCTAAATATTAGCATATTTACAGAACGAGGTAAGGTTACGTTAAGCTTTACATAGAAAAATCAGTGTCTGAACTCCTCCTCCGATTTCATTAGTCCATAACTCTCGGAATTCTCGTCCAACAAGTTAAAATAGCTACGAGAAGGCTGGCTAATGGCTTGTTCGCGACTGCCATTATTTAGTTACGTTGAAAGGTAATTAGTTTCACCCAGGCCCTTCCTGTTAATTAGGCCTACACGGTAAAGTAGATTCTTCTCTCAAAAATTGCAGTTTGATACAGATTCATGTAGATCAGTACACCTGGCGTGCGTAATTTTTTGCACGCAAAATGGTGGCGGAAACGATTGAATCGTTTTTGCCAATTGGCAGAAATTTGTCGGGAATGTGGACGAATGCCAGAGGCTGTCAGGCGTAGGAATAATTAATCGGCCTTGGGCGAACCTTGCAATTTTGCTACGCCATTTTCACTGACTCCGATATTTTTTCGCGGTGGAATATGTTGCAAAATGGTCGGTTTGAAATAGCACGGTAACAGTGGTTTCAAGTTTTATTCTTTTCTATTTTTGTAAGGCAACTTCTCGAATTTAAAAGTATTATTCAACGTCAAATTTATTCTAGTAGTGTAATTATTTATAAATCAACGATACTCTCGAAATCGATGGCGAGCACTTGAACTGTCCATCAATAAGACAGATAGGACAACCGAAATAAAATGATACAAATGCGAAGCTTTTCAAACGACAATTTCATTCGCACGAAAAAGGAAAATGAAATTAACAAGCTACCTCCATTATACAGTTTCCGTTAATTCATTCCGCTGACCTCGTTTCCAATTTAACCGTAGAAACTGAAAAGTAATTTTAAAAAACGAAGAAGCAGATTTGATTCCTGGGCTGGAGAGTCGTTCTTGTTAAAAAAGAAGCGCTCCCGAAGAGATTCATTGTGATTCCGTTCGTTTACGCAGAGAGACGTGTTCCATTGTGATTTAAAAGTCAAAGATCCGTGGTGGGTGGAGTTTTTCAAGCGCGTCGAACGAATTCCGCCACGGGAACGTGATTTCGTTCCGTTAGAACACGCGTGCTCACTTTTAATTCACTTAATCGATGAAGCATGCTCAGCTTTACCTCCTCTTTTTTCCCTTTCTATAGCTTTTAAATCGTTCCGAGAGACGATTTTATATTCCAGTATGTACAAACGAGCTTTTCACGTTTTCTTTTCGTTTTCTATCGAGTGCCGGATAATTGCACCGAAATTACTCTTAGGAAGTGATTTCCGATCGTCTCTGTTTAATTTATGGAGAAGTGTTGCACTTTTGTTGCTTTTAAATTAGTGATGGCACTTGTATTCATTATTTGAGATATTGAAGAGAGTGAGGCATTTTACAGGTGACGTATACAGCGCGTGAGATATTCTATAAATTAGATATTCGACGCGTGAGACATTTGACGAGGGTGACATTTGACGCGGGCGATATTTGACGCGTGAGGCATTTGACGCAATAAGATATTTGACATGTGAGATATTTGACACATGAGAGATTTGACGCTTGAAACACTTGACGCGTGCAACATTTGACGCGTGAGACATTTGACGCGTGCGACATTTGACGGGTTAAGCATTTGACGCGTGAGATATTTGACATGTGAGATATTCGACACATGAGAGATTTGACGCATGAGACACTTGACGCGTAAGGTATTTGACGTGTGAGACATTTGACGCGTGATGCATTTGACGCGTGAGACATTTGACGTGTGAGATATTTGACATGTGAGGTATTCGACACATAAGAGATTTAACGCATGAGACACTTGACGCGTGAGGTATTTGACGCATGCGACATTTGACGCGTGCCGCATTTGACGTGTGCGACATTTGACGCGTGAGACATTTGACACGTGCGACATTTGAGGCGTGAGATATTTGACATGTGAGGTATTCGACACATGAGAGATTTAACGCATGAGACACTTGACGCGTGAGGTATTTGACGCATGCGACATTTGACGCGTGCCGCATTTGACGTGTGCGACATTTGACGCGTGAGACATTTGACGCGTGCGACATTTGACGCTTGAGATATTTGACATGTGAAAAATTCGACACATTAGAGATTTGACGTATGAGACACTTGATCCGTGAGGTATTTGACGCACGAGATATTTGACGCGTAACATAATCAACATGTGAGATGTTCGACGCATAACAGTTTTGGCGTGTGAGATACTTGACGCATGAGGCATTTCACGCGTGAACTGTTCGACGCGTGCGTCAATCGATGCATGAGACATTTTACAAGTGAGGCACTTGATGCGTATAACTCTTCATGAATGAAGCTTTCTACGCGCCGAACATTTGGCACGTAAGGCATTTAACGCGTGAGACATTGAACATGTGAGACATATAAAACATTCAACATGTAGAACACTTCATAAGTGAAACATTCTATGTTCGCAACATTTAGTATATAAGACATGAAGCGTGATCGTCATGTGAAACGTTAACGCATTAAAGACGTGACGCGAGCGACATTTGTCGCTTGAAGCATTAATCGCGAGTGATATGTGACGCCTGTGAAAATCGACACAAGAATTGAATTTCAAAATAAACGGTAAACAGTTTCGAAATGATCAAATAATGACAGAAATCCCTTTTAATATCGTTTCATCCGATCGCTCGTTTTTATCGAAAATCCCTGATATAAAGTCAACGTATCAAGTTCAATAATCCCGGTGTTGTTCCCTCGAGGTTGCTCGTTTAATCAATTCAAAAACGTCGGCAAAACGAATTTTACGTTCCTTGTCGAGTAAGACGTGAAATTTATTACCCATAATCTCGAGATTTACTTGCTCCTCCATCTATCACCGGCGATAGAGTTGTTTGAATTAATTAAGCGCCGTTATCTCTCGGATACCTAGTTTCTGCGTTCCGTGGATTTTTCGCGAAATATTTTTCCGTCTTTAACGACGATGGACGTCAAACAAGAGCAAACAGACGGAACGACAGACAAGTGAACGAAAAGGGAACAATGGAACGGCTCTAGGCAAAACAACTGGAGGCTTCGCGTTTTAAATTATGCAAAACGCTATGTCTGTGCTGCGCGTGTGCTTTCCACGTAAGTTAGCGATGACTTTGTTGAGAATTGGCCCGAGTTACGTGAAACGAGCGCAACTCTGTTTGATATGTTAATTTTGTAGCGAGCCGCTGAAAAACAAGATGACCTTATTGAAACCAGTTCCGCATTTGTTCTTCCATTTTGGAGAAAGTTTTTTCATTTTGTACACATTCCGTGGACTATCTGTTGACATACTCCAATTACTGCCTGTAGTAACCCACATTTCGAATCGCACTTCTAACGTCATTAAGGTTGTACCTTTGAAACACCCTGTATACGATAAAATAATATAAATAATATAAAATAGTATCGTATAAATTCTTTAACTTGTAAATCGTTCAATCACTGTTTATTGCAATGAAAACCGGAGAAAGATACGTTTTTTTCAAACCATAAGCTTGATGTGCCATGAGCGCCATTTTGTGCTGCTTTCATGTCACGACAGTGTGACAGACTTTGTTTCGAAATCGAAAATTTCACATTCGCAGTTTTATTATTTGCTAGCTGTGACAGCCAGCCATTAAGGACATTGATGGATCGTTGATGCCGCCATTTTCTATAACCGTCGAACTTTAGATTGACGCGTCGCCATTTTGTGACGCTTTCATGTCACAGAATACTCTTCGTGTTTTGGTATATTTTTGTTTTTTTTAAACGTGTAAAAAATAATTGGACTAGAAATAACATTAAAGGAAGGTCAACCATTCATTAAGGATGTTGAATCATTGCCGCCATTTTCTGTAACTGAACTTTAAATGTCTACGTCCCACGCCATTTTGTAATGATTTTATGTCACAGAATACACTTCGTGTTTCCACATTGGTATATATTTTTTTTTTAATATGTAAAAAATAATTGGACTAGAAGTAAGGTTAAAGGATTTTTTTATCGCAAGAAAAGATAGGGCCACCGTAAGAGTCGTCATTACGCAAGTCGAAGGATGCATAGAAATCTCCCATAAATAAGCGAAACGAGCAACTTGAGTTCAATCTCCAGGAAGAGTTCCCTCGGGAAGGTTGAACGTTTCCGGTAGAAATGAATTCTTCTCCAGTGGGAATTTTCGACTGAAAAGTTTGCCGAGGTGAAGCGGTCGCGATTGGAAATTATTGTTTCTTTGCACGATTTCTACGTAATTTTATCGGGAAGAGAGTTACGGTTGAACGAGATTTCGACTTGATTATCAAAGGCAATTTCCAACTTCTTCCGTTCCTTATGCTTTGGGAATACAAATTAAGACATACCGGTAGCATTTTTCATTGTGTCGAAAGCAACTTCTCATTGTTTCAGTCTGAAATTGAAAGCAAACGTCCTTATTGAAATCTTGCTGCTCTTGTGCACCATTTGACTTAACCTAACTTAACCTGACTTTACGCAATCTCATCTTTTTAACTTTTCAAATTTATTATTTATTTTGTGCTTCTAATTGTTCATACTTTGTACACTAGTACACTTGATTCAAATTTATGCTTCAATGTATACTTACTCAAGTATAATTATTCTATTCTAGAAATTTAGTCTTATATACATCAACCATGTATCCTAATCTGACCAAAGTTTTGTGCATCCCATATAAAACAATATAAAGTTTGACCTTAAGAAATGTTTCATTAAATTTTTCCAAACCTAGCAAAACCTTCAATCACAAAGTCAAACCTAACCTAACTTTTGCCTATAAATTCAAACCTAACCTAACTCTTGCCTACATGGTCAAACTTGACCTAACTCTTGCCTACAAGTTCAAACCTAACCTAACTCTTTCCTACAAGTTCAAACCTAACCTAACTTTTGCCTATAAATTCAAACCTAACCTAACTCTTGCCTACAAGTTCAAACCTAACCTAACTCTTGTCCACAAATTCAAACCTAACCTAACTCCCACTTACAAATTCGCCATCACTCAGTACGTCTATAAATATCACCTCTCTCAAGATTTACTGATAAAAGTTTATCAAACACCTGATATGCATCAAGGTTAGAAAAATTCCAATTAAATCCTTTGACGGAGAAACTGACGTGAACCTTCGATCAGATAGTGGTCCTCGATAATTGAATCGTGTCACCGTGGTTGACCTAACCTGTCCCCAGTGGCTGGAAACTGTAAATAGCAGCGAGACGAACAGTGTGGACTTCCGTTGGCCATCAGGGAGTATGAATTTCAAATTCCAGCCCTGAAGTCGCAGCGTTGGTGTCACAGCCCTCTGCGGCCATCTTTGTCTGCTTCCTGTGGTCACTGCATCATGACGCCTCCGTTATATACGAGCCAGTATATCAGTTTTATCGTTTGACCCCAACGTTGCCTTTTTGAAACGTGAATTCAAAAGAAAATCATCTGGATAATTTATAATTTTGAAACGTGTGATTTTTGTAGCGAAATACAATGTAATACATGGTGTAATTTGAAGGAGTCAAAGGGGTTTTTTAATTAATGTTCCACGGAGTCGATGAACGTTAGAGTTTTGCAATACGAAGATTTTCAATGACTAATTTTGGTAAAATTTTCGAAGATGCTAATTATAGAAGGAAAATTGCCGAGTATTTCTCGTGAAATTCAGGAACCGTGAACTTGTAAGAAGCATAATTACAACATGCTAGAAGCTCTCGAGACAAAGTTTACCGAAACCGAAGTTACCGACGCAGCTTCTCTGGCAATTTAAAGTTTAATATCACGAAAGGTTGCAATTAATTACTATAGAGCTCGAGGCGGCTCTGTATTCTTGATTGGACCATCCGAGTCGCGTAAATTAGCGGAATTCAATGTTTATTTAGTCATGTCAAATGAATTCGAAATTCTGTCCCGTTTAAATTAAATTTAAAATTATGCCAGTTGAATTCAACTTTCTGCATTGGCGAACCGATGAAAAAGAGCCACATTCAAATATAATATTATACGGGGCGAAATAAACGAGGAATAACAAACTTTGCATAATGGAATTTCGAATGCATTTCGTTTGGACGCTAGTCTCTTTTATGGCAATCGTCAAAGAAATATTTCGTGAATAAAAAACGCTTTCGAATAACCGAAATAGGAGACGATTCACCTTTTACCGAAGCTTGTTTGCGTTTCAAATTTCCTCTTTTGGTGAAATACGGCGATCGAAGTGCAGCTTGCAGCCAAAAGCAAAAAGGTGGAAAACAGATATCGAAACTTTAGAGAGGACAGATTCGTGTGACAATATTTTATTGCGCTCACTCAAATTTCATTATTTCATGATGCTTCAGTCTATTTTAACACTTTTCACGTTTGTGCTGGTACTGGTATCGGCTTTAGTATCAATATTAATATGAAATACCATACATCAAGTTTTAAGTATCATGTGTCAGGTAGCATGTATCACGTGTCAGGTGTCAGATGTCAGATATCAGATGTCAGGTGCCAGGTGTCAAGTGTCAGATATCAAATATTAAGTATCAAGTATGAGTACCATGTATCACATATCAAGTATCACGTAACATGTATCAGATATCGGGTGTCTGGTGTCAGATATCAAGTGTCAGGTGCCAGATGTCAAATATCAGGTATCAGATGTCGCGTACCAGATGTCAGATATCGGGTATCAGGTATCAGATATCAAGTATCAGGTATCAGATATCAAGTATCAGGTGCTAGATATCAGATATCAGGTGTCAGGTGTCAGGTGTCAGGTGTCAGATATCAGATATCAGATATCAAATATTAGGTATCAAGTATCAAGTGTTAAATATCAAGTACTACGTCTCATATATCAGGTGTCAGGTGTCAGATATCGGATATCAGATGTCAGATATCGGATCTCAGGTGTCAGATATCAGCTACCAGATGTCAGATATCAAGTATCAAGTGCCAGGTTTCAAATATCAGGTTTGAAATGTGAGATCAAGTAACTAATGCTAGATATCAGGTATTAAGTGTCAAGTACCAAGTTCTTAATGCAAGATATCAAGTACCACACGTCACTCACCAGATACCTAACACCAAGTATCATGTTCCAAATACCAAGTATCAGCTACTACACCCCAAATATAAGCTACCTATAGTCGGATGATGTCTATGTACCTACTCCTTAATAGACAGGGACTAGTAAATCTAGTAAACCTAAACTAAAATATTAAATGCCAAATTCCTGGCATCGAACACAAAGTATCAACTATTCAACACAAAATATCAACAACAAAACCAAATGTTGCCAACTCTAATACAAGTACATATCCAAACAGTAACACCAATATTGACATACGGTGTTGGATTTTCATCGATTCGCAATCAAAGTAATTAAATATGTAAATGAGTTCGTTGCCTTCGTGAAATTGTGTTTTAAAGTGAAATTCCCGGCGACATCGAAGGGACGTCATTTCTATGAAAACATGTTTGGCACCGTTCCGGTAAGTTCGGAAAGCCGCGTGGAAATTATGAAACGTGTATGATTAAGCCATGCAGCAAACAGATTTCCGAAGGCTTGATCGATCTCTGCAGCTGTTCGCAGTCACATAGGCATCGTCGCGTGTTATCGCGACGATTCCAGTTGGCGAAGCGAGCACTCGCGTCGATTGACCTAGAACTTTGGCAAATCTGGGTGAACCAGTTGCCGTTTTGGCCTGGCCTATTCTATGAAACCTTTAAATCATCCGGAAACGGCTTCCAGCAAGAAGCTTCGCGTGGAAAACGGGCCTTTAACGATAAAGGTCGTGCTAACTCGAACCATTTACGTGAGGATGCTTTAGAATTTTCGAGCCCCCCCGCAAAACTAATCCAATTTTCCTGATTCGAGGCTTCTTTAATCGACGTCTCGCGCAGTTGGATTCGAGTCCTTCGAACACCCAATCGGGTTAAGTGTGTTGACTGCAATTTTACCTTCCTGATCGAACCTGTTCGATTTAGCTCGGAAATTGATTTCCTTGTTCGATGATCAAATTTATCACATTTCGGTTACTCGTAATTGATCTCTTCAAGGTGTAGAATATTTTAGGATAGGTAGATTCAAGTTAGATTGAAAATGATTAAGAGTTCTCAGGTAAACCATGTTGCTTAGGTTAGGTTGGTAAGTGCGTCATACAGAACAGCTTAATTATTGTTGTAATTTTAAAACAGACATTGAATGATCAAATGTTAGGGATAATTTGGATGTGGCAGTCATTGGTGGATGGGTTGGAATTAAAATTAAACTGGAAATTCAATGGTGGTGAAAATATGAGCTAAATTTGTCACATTCTGACTGTCATGTGCGTCACGTGTGGAAGATAAGACAAGAGGTTAAGTTAGAAACTTAATCATAGTTTGAGGATATGTTAGGTGAAATTTAGACTAACCTCAAGTACAGTTAGCATAACTATGCGATAGCGTGTTATATTTTCTGTTTACGGTTCACATCATTAATGGTTAGTTATCCCGGAGTTAAATTAAGTTTCCTCGAAGCTAAACGAGAAGTTGTAAGTTAGGTAGCACTTCGAAATAAATTGCAACCATGTTATACCACCGTACACTTAATATACATGAAATGATGTTCCGAGAAAGCGATTTCGCGAGGGATAAACCGAAAGCAATAAAATGTAGCAAAGGAACGGTGAATTGCCACCATAATACCAACGTATGATACCGTCCGTCCGATTTCTCATGATACGAGGAAGAATAACCATCGAACACCGTAAATGACCCTCGTAAATCAAAGCGTGTAGGAGAACAGTATTTCGCGGGGATCCTACGATCGTTCCCGTGTCGCAACACACGCCACGATAAATCGTGGCGCTGCTAAACGACGCTCGTGGGCGTTTTCTTACTTCTTAAAGCGGGAAATCGGTAAAGGTCGCCAGAGAAAGAATTTTAGGACTCCTGGCATATTTCCTTGGCGGAACTCGAGTATCATAACCTATCCCTATTTATACGATCTTCATTTATACTCCCGAAATTTCGGTTCCCTTGGTTTCTCTTTGATTCATGTTACGTTCCATTGATCGATAAATTAGGAAGTCAAGATTTATGGACCGATGAGAAATGTTTGGTACATTTGTGCTGGCAGTAGAATTAGATTCAGTTAGGTTAGGTTAAGGTTTTGCAATTTTTAGACGTATAGTATTATTAGGTATTATAACTTCGCTATTATAGTATTTAAAGGAAGTTAAATTTGTAAAATTGAAATGTTCTAACTGGGTGAGATATAGTAGGGAATTTTAGGCTAGCTTAGACTACCATAGTTATGTCACTGTAACGTGTAAGTTGAGAAACCATAATTGAGAAAATTGTGAATTACTGAGTCAAATCAGCATACACTCATTTGGCTAAGTTAGGTTAGGTTTTATAATTCTCAGAGCTTTTTCACTACTATATTATAGAGATACAAGAGAATTTTTTAGAGAGACACAACCAATTTAAATACCCAAGCCAAATGAATCGGTGAGGGTGCCATTTTGACGCGGTGTTTCGAACTGCGCATGCGCGTAGTGTACAAGATGGCGGCGCGCAGAGACCGATCTAAACCTGCACCAGCAATTTATTTGTAATAAATATTTTGTCACATCTGTAACATCTGTATTTTCTTTTTGTTTGTCATTTCTTTATAAGTTACTTGTAATAATCATTTCATTTATGCTTAAAATATGTATAGTAATCATTTTATCTTTCTTTTTCAACTTGTTAATCTTGCAAAATTGATGTAAACGAAAGCTAATATTACAGAGAAAATTTACGACTTTCCAATTCTCCTGTATTTCTACTCTGATTATAGTATTTACAAGAAGTTAAATTTACTATCTGAAGTGTTGTGACTAGGTATATGGATTTTAGGCTAGTTTACATGTATTAGATTACCATAAGAGTACGTGCAACGGAAGTTGAGAAACCCGCAAATTGAGAAAATTGTGTATCATTGAGTCAAATGGATGAGATGTAGGTTAGATTACAATTTAGAGGTTGGCATAACAGTTATCCGTGGAATTCAGGAATTATAAATCGTTTTACTGAAAGTCACTAGTGACCCCTTTAATATATTTCCCTTTTTGCGAAGCTACGTTTCAAGTTAGGGTACGCGAAATTATGAAACAAACAAATTGCTCGCAGACGTTTCTCCAAGCGGCAAGAAAACATTTTTCCGAACTTACGTAAACGAATGTCCCCAAACTGAAATGAATGTTGTTTTTACAGGAAACATTTCCAGATAGAACGAAAGTCTCCATCGGCGGCCTCGCTTTGTTTAACTTTCAAGTAAAACACGGTATAAATTCGCTGCGCGAAGTTTTGAAATATAATATGGAACGGTTTCGGGAACAAATTCCATTATGTCCACTTTGCATTTAACGATTTATCATTTATTCAGGTGTGCCATCATGGCCTCTGGTTTATTTAAAGCAAAAGAAATGTTTGTAAAATCAGGTCTCGAAAAATTTCATTCAGATATTACTTGCAAATTTTGAATCATGTTTAATTAATTGTAAAATGCATTGCAAGGTATACTTGTTATCACGAATTTTTTATTTGTCAAATGTTTGCACTTCCATGTGATGAATTGATGAAACAGACATCAATGATGAAATAGGCGTCCCAATATTTAAATTTGTAATAACTAGTTTACACAGCGAATTTGTAGTAAGTAGTTCAAAATGAACACTAAAAGTCCGACAAAGAGATAATGTACATTCCTGAAGCGAAAGGCAGTTTATTGCTCTTCACCGCCTACGACCGATCGTTTGCTTCGTAGATGATGCTCGAACGACTGTGTTTTTTTCGCAAATATAAATGAAAGGATGATGAACAAGCGTCCCGAGGAATATTCATGCTTGGACGACACCGAGTCTCGGCGAATTACGACGGTGTATTTAAAATAGAAGCCAGCACTCTGGCGCCAATTATAAACGAGCCGTTCGACAACAAACGAAATCCAGATGCACCTAACTTTATCCGTTTGTCAGCCTCATTCGTTTGCCCTTTATCGCTCTATTACTGGTGATCGCGGAAAAGGAGAAAATAGTTGATTCTTTTAGAATCAGTATTATTATTTTAGGTGATAATTCGATTTGAGATAAGCTTGTGTTATTGGAGAATTAGGTAGTTGGATATTTAGCGATTTGAGGGTATAGGGATTTGAGGATTTGGGGATTTGAAGATTTGGGGATTTAGGATTTTGGGAATCTAAGCATTTGGGGATGTAGGGATTTAGGAATATGGATCCTGGGAATTTTGGAACTTTATTTGAAGGTCTAGAGAATTGGGGGTGTAGGGATTTGGGGATATAGGAATTTGGGATATTGAGAATTTGGGAATTTAGCTATTTGGGGGTCTAAAGATTTGGGGATGTAGGGATTTGGGGATATAGAAATTTGGGAAACTGAGGATTTGGGAAATTAGCTAATTGGGGATGTAGGGATTTGGGGTTATAGGGATTTGAGGATGTAGGGATTTGGGGATGTAGGGATTTGGGGATGTAGGGATTTGGGGATGTAGGGATTTGGGAAACTGAGAATTTGGGAAATTAGCTAATTGGGGATGTAGGGATTTGGGGTTGTAGGGATTTGGGGATGTAGGGATTTGGGAAACTGAGAATTTGGGAAATTAGCTAATTGGGGATGAAGGGATTTGGGGTTGTAGGGATTTGGGGATGTAGGGATTTGGGGATGTAGGGATTTGGGGACGTAAGGATTTGGAGTTGTAGGGATTTCCAGATATAGAAATTTGGGAAACTGAGAATTTGGAAAATTAGCTATTTGGGGGTCTAAAAAATTGGAGATGTAAAAACTCAGGGATGTAGGGATTTGGAGATATAGAAATTTGGGAAATTAGCTATTTGGAGGTCTAGAGATTTGGGGATATAAGGATTTTGGAATGTCGGAATTTGGGGATGTAGGGATTTAGGAACGTCGTAATTTGGGGATGTAGGTAATTTGCAGATGTAAAAATTTGGGGATATAGGAATTTGAGAACCTGAAAATTTGGGAATTTATCTATTTGGTAGTCTAGGTATTTGAGGACGTAGAAAATTTAGAGACGTAGAGTGTTGTCGAAGAAGAGGTTTGGGGATGTGGGGATGTTGGTGGTTTGAGGATGAGATTTTGGGATGGATGAATTTAGAAATGTAGGGATTTGGGAATTTATCTATTTGGTAGTCTAGATATTTGAGGACGTAGAAAATTTAGAGACGTAGAGTGTCGTCGAAGAAGAGGTTTGGGGATGTGGGGATGTTGGTGGTTTGAGGATGAGATTTTGGGATGGATGAATTTAGAAATGTAGGGATTTGGGAATTTAGCTATTTGGTAGTCTAGATATTTGAGGTCGTAGAAAATTTAGAGACGTAGCGTGTTGTCGAAGAAGAGGTTTGGGAATGTGGGGATGTTGGGGGTTTGGAGATGAGATTTTGTGATGCATGAATTTGGGGATGTATTTGGGAATTTAGCTATTTGAGGTCTTAGGATTTAAACATGTATTTGGGAATGTATAAATTTAAGGATGTAGGAATTTGGGAAGTTAGCTATTTGGGGTTTAAGGATTTAAAAATATATTTGCGAATGTATACAGTTTAGAATGAAGAGATACGAGGATGCAGGGATTTGGTAATTTTAGAAAAAAAGTTATTACTTTCCTCTCTTCCCTTATTTTTCTAACGACACCTAAGGTACCGTCTACACCATGCCAGTAACTGTTGCTAGTAACCTTATCAGTAGATAGTTAAATTTTTGCATATCTTCGCCCGTACCAGATCTGTCATTAGAAAAAGAACCTAATTTCTTTCCTTCCTCGCCTTTTTTTCTAACGACGTAACACGGATCAAGCAAGAAAAAATTCGACTACCTACATCAAGGCTACCAGTATAATATAGACGTGTCCTAATTGCAAGCGCAGCTGCGATAGTGCACGAAATTAGAAAAGAACGGTCTGCGTCATTCTCGAGACAGAAGGCAATGCAGCGGAAAATAAAATTAGAAACGCAGCGAAGGAGGTAGCCCTCCTATGGAGGATCCCATAATACTGCAACGCTGTTGGTCCTGTTCAAAATTAGACGGCAATTTAGGCTCCAAGCGAGGGGTATCCGACTGTACGGACATCGACGCGTCTATTGTGTTCATTGTTCGCGGATGAAGCTTTGTCTAGACACCTTTGACTCTCGTGACGAGCAGCTACCTGTAAAATTAATCGCGTCAATCTAATTTACCACGAATAATTTGCCCCTTAGGACGCATTGTGTTCTGATACACCCAGAAACGATGTTATCATTTGGCTGATGGTTAACTCCTTGCACTATGATTTGTTAGGTGCGTCAGAACTAATCATTACAATATTAAAACAGATATATACATATTTTACTATACCACTACTGTTCCATTTTACTATCCTAATTCACTATACTGTATCATCTACCTATTTCTTTAAGCCCTTAGCCTACAATTTTTTAGACAGCTGCGTTATTCACAGCTGGCTAATTGCTACTACGTTGAGGCAACTAAAGAAAATTAAAATGTTAAGTACATTTTGCCTTCGGCGATCCTTGATTATACAGATTATTAGAATTGAACCAAAAACTGAGATGCAGTGAAAATACGAGTCTGGTTTATCACGTTCCAACTTTGTGTGCGTCACGAGTGTGTCACGATATTGTAGTGCAAGCATAAACTAATATACAACTATCTATTCTCCGACACTATACTACTATTTCACTGTACCACCCTTCTATTCCTCATACTTAACAAAAAATTTCATCTTTTCTGGTTTATCAAAACTTGAGCAACCATGTTGACATAAAAATTTGACTGGAAGTTAACCTCTTGTACTATGATTTGTCAGGTGTCTCAGAACTAATCACAATATTAAAACAGAGAAAGAAAGTTGAAATGTTATGTCAATTTGGTATCAATCGACCGTGCGAGTTATTGGACTTGAACTGCAAACGCGTATTAAAAATTCGAGCAAAATTGATCACGAAGTACGAGTGCGTCACGAGTGCGTCACGAGTCAGAGTCGTCAAAATGCAAGGGGTTAAATTGTCATCAGAGAGATGGAGTTACTAGGTGATTGGTATGAGTTTCATTTTTATTCCTTCTTCGTGTCTACAAAATAAAACCTTACCAGCAATATTAACTTCAACATGAAGTGCTAGTTGAGGTTATCTAACCTTATTTTCCCCAAAATAGTACAAGGGGTTAAAGCCATTTTGCATCTTGAAACGATTTACGGAAAGTTTGAGGTTCAGAATTTGAATCCATTTTAAAGTTGAAATGTTTTGTCAATTTGGTATCAATGCAAACTAGAAACTTTAGGAATAAATCTGCTATCACCACGCTGTAAGTTTATCGGTCATTTTCCACATCCTCCAAATACCAGCATCCGCTTGGCGAAAATCTAATTTCGCTTGAAAGGTATCAACAGTCGATACGTCGATCGCTTAAAATCGACCAAACCGTAACTCGTAATTTCCCGGCTGAAGCTTGATAGATTGAATCCTGCAACTCGATCGTGCCAGCTTAGAAATTGCAGGAAAATTTGAAAGAAACGTCGCCATCGAAATTTCTCTTCATAAAACGAGCTTGCTCGATACAATCACTTCGTAAAGCACTATTTTCGATTCCATAGAAATCGTAGAAATAGTAATGTTGTTATTTCGAAGAGGTTGAAAAACCTCTGTGGCTTATAAAACAAGCTTTGTGCTGTAAATCGGGTTAGAGCCACCATTTTCGTGTCCGACACGTGTTCCGAGACGATAAAATAGTTCCTCTCACGCAACAAGCCCATTGAGAAACGTTGGACGTTGAATGGCTGTTGAATTAGGACAAAATAGTCCGATAGTAATTCTTCAAATTTAAAACACGCGAAAGTATACTTTTCTTCCATATAAATTATGAGGTTCGATAAAAATATGTACCTAAGTTTGATCGATAAGATTTCGGGGGTTTAGTGATTTGGGGTTGTAGCAATTAGGGGATATAGGGAATTGGGGAGATAGGGATTTGGGGACATAGGGATTTGGGGACATAGGGATTTGGGGACATAGGGATTTGGGGACATAGGGATTTGGGGAGATAGGGATTTGGGGATATAGGGATTTGGGGTTGTTGGAATTTAGGGATGTAGAGATATGGGCATGTAGGAATTTAGGCATATAGGGATATGGGAATATAGGGATTTGGGGATGTAGAAATTTGGGCATGTGGGGATATGAGGAAGTAGGGATTTGGAGATATAGAAATTTGGGAATATAGGGATTTGGGGATGTAGGAATTTGGGGATGTAGGGATTTGGGGATGTGGAGATATGGGGGAGTAGGGATTTGGAGATGAAGGAATTTGGGAACATGGGAATTTGGGGATGTAGGAATTTAGGAACGTAAGGATTTGGGGAAGTAGCTATTTGGAGATGTAGAAATTTGGGAACATGTGAATTTGGGGATATAGGGATTTAGGATGTACTGATTTGGGGATGTAGGGATTTGGAGGAACTTAGCAATATATGAATTTGGAGTCTAAAGATGTGAGAACAAACAAAGAATACTTTTCCCCAATATAAATTATGAGATTCAATAAGAAAACGTGTACCAAACTCCAGTCTATAAACTCAAGATTTCAAGTTCTAAAATTATAAATTCTAATTTATTCGTCAATGTCAATTATGTCCATTATTAGACCATCTTATCTGGATCATCAGCAGTTTGTCAGTTGGTATGCAGAGAATTTTGAGGTTAATTAGATGTGGCGATCGATAGTCGTTCCGATGAGAACCAGGGACATAGTTTGGTCAGTTAGGCTCTTAACTCTAGTTTACTAGACTTTCAAGGCAATATTAGACTTGACGTTCTCCTACTGTCAAAGTTGCGATAAAAAATCACAATGCGAAACGTTTTGACCCAGGAATTAATTGTCGACGGTAACCGAAGGTACTCCAAACGGCAACGTACATAGAAAGGTCGCGAGACAGATTCGTTAACTCTTTCAGCAGGTCTGATCGAAGCAGACAGCCTAACCGGATCCGAGGTGGGAGAAAGTGACGGAAGCAATCGTCGCTGGAATGATCCCGGAAATCCGGGAGGAATCGTGGCTCGATTATCCTTCACACGAGATTGCCCGTCCCGTTGCGCAAGAAATCGAATGAATCTCCAACTTCCCCTTCCCATCTGAACTCTCCGTTTCTTTCACTTGGCTCCTCCACCTTCGACTTAACCCCTTCCTCGGAATCTGCGCCGAGGCATTCGGTAGAATGGACGACGATGACACGGACGAGAAGCTGACGTTGGTCAACAAGTCCCACCAAGAGTCCAAGGCTAAACTGTTGGTCACGAAATTCTCGTCCAGGAGTTCGAAACTCGAAACTCGGTTACGAAACTCGACGGAGGATTCCGACACTATGGAGTGCGCCTCTGAGAACGAGGTGGAAAACCTCCCCAAAGACGAGACTTCCGGTCAAGTCGACAGGATTCCTGACCGTCATTCCCTGGACGTACCCGAGGAGGCCGAGTCCTTGTTGAATCGTCAGCCCACGTTCAAAAGCACCCTAAGAGTCAGCGAGGAGGAGGTCAGGTCCAGCAGGTTCGCTGGGGCCAAGCTAAGCCTGTTCAACCGTAGCCCTCAATCATCCTCCAGCCAGGAAGAGTACGAACCGGAGGTGAAGAGCCTGATCAAGCTCCAAAAACAGCAACAGAAACAACAGCACCTGCTGACGGCCAGTACTGGTCAGATAACAGCCAGGTCCATGGAGAGTTTGCGGAGCTCCAAGAACTTCCTCAGTGCCGACGAGCGCTATATAGAGGATTCCAAGTCCATGGAGTCGTTGTCCCTGTCCTCGGAGGCTCACATAAGCTCCAGGAGCCAGTACAAGAGCTTCTTGACCTCGTCCACGAAGGACGTCCGCAGGATCGTCACCGTGGAGTCGAAGAGCAGCGAGAACCTGCAGAGGGAGGAGAGTCTGAACGCAGAGGTCAGACGCGGTCTGTTCGCGAACACCGGTTTGGAGAGGAAGATCCCGCAGCATCTGAGTCTACCGCCACCTTCCAACGTTTTCTCGCTGACCAGTCCGGGTGGCAGCGACCGAAAGATCACCATACTGAGCCCACATTCGCCTCTTCAGTCCGTGGAGTTCCAGTTCTCGACGCAGACCCTGAAGACCAGGCGCAAGAAGGCGATCGTCTTGCCGAGGTTGGTGTTGCCCCGAAGCGAATCCGAGGTGTTCTTAGAGTGAGTAGTAAAAAGGTTGAGTAATGTGGCTGTTGGATTCCCCTGCAATCGATGTACACTAACACCGTGTGTTCGCTGGTAACGGACGGAGGATACGTAAATTGGTTTTCGGGAAGATCGCTTAGCTCGATAGCTGTAGAAGGTTAAAGGTGGAAATTCCATGGTATCTCGTGCATCCACGGGATATCGGAACATCTGAAACGAGGAATTACTTGCGGTACACGGACCTCGTGTCGGCTGATGATATCGCGTACATATATCGAACGATACTGCATTGTGGTTTCAGCATTTTACGGCGCCGTTCGTGTCTGCTGGGTTTATTTCGTCAGAAACCGTTATTCGCGGTTTACGAGCGAGTCTTGTTACGCAACGATCATTCGTGACTCAAGACGCGAGGATTTAAGCTGCTGACTCATGATCAGGCTTCGGAGATTAACAGCTGATTCGCTTTGTCAGATATGACGAATAAATCACAAATTTTGGTTTGATACTCGAGGTGTAGAATTTGTTCAGGCCTCAGGCAAGTACACGCTACATGTGGAGTACGCAATGTAGAGGTCACGTTAAGGGTTCATCTCCAAAATTTATATGTTCAAGGTTCAAAGAGAACATATAGAATTTAGAATTCCAGGTTCAAGATTTAGGGTTCAGAAAGGGTCAGCACTCAAATATCAGATTCTAGCGTTCAGAGTCCACATTTCAAGTTTTGGCACCCAGCGTTCAGGTGTCAATTGCGTTCAAGGTTGCAGGTTCAAGGTACAAAGAGAACATATAGAGTTCAGGGTTCCAGGTTCAAAATTTAGGGTTCAGACTGAAAGTGTCAGTTCAGATTTCAGATTCTAGCGTTCAGAGTCCACATTTCAAGTTTTGGCACCCAGCGTTCAGGTTTCAATAGCGTTCAAGGTTGCAGGTTCAATGTACAAAGAGAACATATAGAGTTTAGGGTTCCAGGTTCAAAATTTAGGGTTCAGACTGAAAGCGTCAGTTCAGATTTCAGATTCTAGCGTTCAGAGTCCAGATTCCAGGTTTTGGCACCCAGCGTTCAGGTTTGAAAAGCGTTCAAGGTTGCAGGTTCAACGTTCCTTTCATAAAAGTGCTCCTGATTTATTGAAGCAATATCCTCCTTTTAGTGAGCACCAAGACATTTCATAAATTACGGACTCGTTCCGAAAGAGATAATTAGCTTTCACTTAGTCCCTCCAAGATATCTTAATCATCGAGGCTTAAAGCTACAAGAACTGACCTAGTGAGCAAAGTACGTCGTTCTAAGGCTAGAGAGTCATTTACCAGTGTTTCTACATTTATCTTTCGCCGTCGAAGAAAAACCTGATGCGCCAACTTTTCCAAGCTTCGCGGTCACTAATTATCTCCCGGAGCAAGTTCATTAGCAGCGGAACCGATGCATGAACTTTTGGTACCGAGCCACAAAGGGTTAAGTTGCAGTTGTTTTAAACGTGAAACGTTCGGCCAACCCGTAGAGGTTCCTTTGCATTCGCAAACAGTGTTTAGAATTAATTTGATACCGAATGAGTGGTGGTACAAAGTGAACTCTACCCTCATTACTTGTTAATCTGCGTTGCTTTAACTTGGTAGCAACAACCCTGTACTTTATGAATATGAATTTGATATAATGTATGTTTGATATATTTATGGAGGGATGGGTTTGGGAACGAAGGGATCTGAATGTATAAATTTGAAGATGTGGGGATTTGAGGTTGTAGGGATTAGGGTTATATGGAGTGGGATGTAGGAATTTGGAGGGACAACAATTTGGGGATGTAGGAGATGAGGATATAGAGATTTAGGAATATTGAGATTTGGGAATATAGGGAATTGGGAACGTAAGAATTTTGGGACGTAGGGATGTGGGAATATAGGGATTTGGGGGTTTAGAGATTTGGGGATGTAGAGGTTTGGGAATATAGGGATTTGGGGTAGTAGGGATTTGGGGTAGTAGGGATTTGGGGAAGTAGGGATTTGGGGATGTAGGGATTTGGGGATGTAAGGATTTGGTAACTTGGGAATTTGGGGATATAGGGACTTGGGAACGTAGGAATTTGGACATATAGGGATAGGGAAATATAGGGATTTGGGGATGTAAAGATTTGGGAACTTGGGAATTTGGGGATATAGGGACTTGGGAACGTAGGAATTTGGACATATAGGGATAGGGAAATATAGGGATTTGGGGATGTAAAGATTTGGGAACTTGGGAATTTGGGGATATAGGGATTTGGGAACTTAGAAATTTGGGAATATAGGGATTTGGGAACTTGAGAGTTTGGGAATATAGGGATTTGGGGAAATAGGGATTTGGGAACTTGAGAGTTTGGGAATATAGGAATTTGGGGATGTAGGGATTTGGGAACTTGAGAGTTTGGGGACATAGGGATTTGGGGACGCAGGAATTTGGGAATATTGGGATTTGGGGACATAGGGATTTAAAAATGTAAGAATTTGGGAACTTGGGAATTTGAGGATAAATGGATTTGGGGATATAGGGATTTGAGCGTGTAGGGATTTGGGAACGTAGGAATTTGGGAATATTAGGATTTAGGAACATGGAGACTTAGGAATGTAGAAATTTTGAAATATTGGGATTTGTGAACATAGGAACCTTGACATGTCGAAATTTAGGAACATAATTTGGATATGTGGGATTTTGGGTATATAAGGATTTGAGAACACACGAATTCAATAATATAGGGATTTGAACACATGTAAACACAGAGATCTTGCAATGTAGGTATTTGTGAACATAGAAATTTGTGAATTTAGCAATTTTGTAATTGAAGAAATTTGAACGTTCATAATAATGCAAAAAATGTTGTTCTAGGGATTTGTCTAACCTAAGAACCTAGATATGTGATAATTATACCTAATTGTCCACAACCTTGTAAATGTAAGTGTCGACATACCACATACACCCACATCGCAATTCACACAGTATATCTTTAATTTACATTAGATCGACTCTGTAGATTGAAAAGAATACACACAGTTCTTTCGACTTCATTAGACCCGTGTGTTTACACTTATTTCTGAAACGTGTGTTCATCTGGGAGAATAAATAATACCCTGACATTAGACCGATGAAACAAAACGTAGTTGACCCACTTTCGATGTCTGCAATTTTAATGTTCTCCAAACATTAACAATTATTTTAGCGGCCGGCATGAACGATTCACCCGGGTAATAAATCATTGAAGGCCGGTGCAATTTATTTTGAATGAAAGCCTGTAATCATTGGAACATATTAGTGACAAATGAATAGGAGATACAAATGCAAGATTGCCACGATTAGGTTCAATTTCTGTTCGCGTTGGGTTTCGATCAATACGCATTCCCGTGTCGGGCAGTTTCGAAAATGGGATATGTTAATGGATTGATCTGATTCGACGTCTCCATTTCGAAGAAGCAATTTCCGTTCTCACTGATACGTAAATACGATCTGGGGTCGTCGGTGACCTGTACTAGAAATCGAATATAATCGAATAATTGGATAGACCGGATGATATTTCTAATTATGTTTATATTAGTTACGAAATAATATTCGTCGAAATTATTCAAAATACTCTTTGACGAAATTTCGGTGAAATTAAAATTTTTGACGAAATTAAAGTTTTTGGTGAAATTAAAATTTGTTGTGAAATTAAAACTTGTTCAGGTTTTTTAAAATTTTATCAAAAAGTCGATGAGAAATAATTTTGGTAGTAATTTATAATTATTCAATTAGCAGTGCTTAGTTAATTGGGAGATGTGTAATTAATTATTGATTAATTACTTAATTAAGAATTATCAGTCTTTAATTTCATAGTGAAAATTAATTAATGGAAGCCTGAAAATTTAGCAGCAAATTTTGTTGAAAAACTCGTGATTATTCAATTAATATTGCTCAATTAATTTCACCTAATTAATGATCGATTACTAATTACTGATAAGTATAATTAATGATTGATTATAATTAATGATTAGTAATTTAATAGTGAAGTTCAATAAAAGCCTGAATTAATACTTAATAATTATCTAGTAATTAACTGCTACTCATTTACTAATTAATCAGTAATTCCTCAATTAATTACCAATTAATCAATAACCTCAAAATGAAAAATAATTCAGAACTCGAATTTTGTTTCACATAAAAACGATAGAATTTCAAAAGCACAGGTAGCAATTCGAGAATGAAGTTAATTATTCTCGAATGAGAGCCACGCTTCTTTTTATTAAAACGTTTGGATTAGTTTCAATTTTGTTCAGGTTAATCTGTATAACGAAGTTATCGGATTAACTCTCCAGCTTTCGCAATATTTCAGTCCCGGAGACAGGAGAGAGGATTTTATTAATTAACTTCGTGCTTCGTTAAAACATCGCGGAACTTGTCGAGATTCCCCTCGAATTTCTTTTTCACTTCGACGCACGAAATCGAATTATACTGCCCTGTAAATTGACGCAGTTTGTTCTCATACAAGGATCGTTAAATCGACCAATATTAATTGTTACTGGTTTATTGCCGTTAATTTGCATTACATTCTACGTTGATCATAACACGAAACGACGTGGGATGTTGTAATTAACGATTACGCATCGAGGTGCACAACGAAATTATTAATTACTTGAAAATGTATTATTACCTGCAAAATGTGCGAATTTATGAGAACGGTTTAAACAACGTTCGTCTGTTTGTCAATTATTATAATAGGATTTACTTTCATTTCAAATGCAACCTACTTTAGAAATGGAAGAAAATTTATTCATCGTCGAACAATATATAAAATTAAAATCAAATATTTGCTTCGTTTACAATTTACTATTAAAAACATGACTGCGAAATTTCAAGTCATGTTTTATTCCAGAAAATTGTGTAACGCAGCAGATTACGCTGTTGTTTAACATCATTTTTATATTTCCTTATAACATATATCGAAATGCGTTTTGCTTCCAGCAATTTTTCACCCAACACTACAAAGGCAGGTTTTAATTAACACAAAACGTCACCGCGCTTCTTGCAACATTTTATAACGTCGGAAAGGAAACATCTTCCCTTTCAAAGTGGTGTCACACCATTAGATAATGAAGCATTTACGTAGAGAGTTCAGCAAACGAATTAGGTCATTCTTGAATCTATCATGAGAAGAGAAACATAAATTATATATTCCAGAGTAGCGAGTGTGCTTTGCATAATGCATTTTATTCGAAGTCGATAGCTCAATTGGTTCCAGAGATACAGGTCTTTAAAGTGTTCGCGCTATGGCGTTTAAGGAAATGAGGTGTGAATGAGGCTTGCCCGAAATACGAAACCGGTTCCTTTCGCTGGGCCGTTAGCGATAATAGTATTAGCGATAGTAAAAAGTTGCCGACTCACTCGGTGTGTGCTGACCAGTGCTGACGTAGGCAGCGTGAGGTAGGTCAGCACATGCGTGTGAGTGAGAAGTCAAGGCGCATGGGTGAGCGAGAGGGGTTAACGTTAGTGTGAGGGAGAGGGGTGAGCGTGAGAGATGGGAGAGGGAGAGTGAGATGCAAGTATTGCGAGAGGCAGGAACGTGAGTGTGAGTGAGAGATCCAAGCATTGGAAGTGAGAGGTGTGAGAGTGAGTGTGAATGAGAGGCGTGAGAGATGGGAGAGGGGGAGCGAGATGCAAGCATTGCAAGTGAGAGGTATGAACGTGAGTGTGAGTGAGAGATCCAAGCATTGGAAGTGAGAGGTGTCAGTGTGAGTGGGAGTGGGAGATCCAAACATGTAGCGTGAGTGTGAGTGAGAAGTGTGAGAGTGAGAGAGAGTGAGAGATCCAATCATGAGTGAGTGAGAGGTGTGAGCGTGAGTGGGGGTAAGGGATCCAAGCATGCGAGTGAGAGATGTAAGCATGGGTGTGAGTGAGAAATGCATGTGTGAGTGTGAGTGAGAGGTGTGAGAGTAAGGGTGAGTGAGAGATGTGAGCATAAGTGTGAGTGGGAGAGAGCCTGCAAGTGTGAGAGTGAGTGAGAGGTATAAACATGAGTGTGAGTGAGATTCAAGCAAGAAAGAGTTAGCGTGTGCGAGTGAACAAACGTGCGAGTGTAAGGGAGAGGTGCAAGCGTGAGAAGTATAAGCGTGAGTGAGAGTGACTGAAAAATAGAAGCGTGCGAGTGAGAGCTGTAAGAGTGAGTGCGAGAGACCGACAGCGAATCATTAAAATTTACGGTCGGCTTTAAACGACGATATCTCGGCAACCGAGCATGATATCGACGCGAAATAAAAAGCATTTCAAAGAAGAAGCTTTTCCGTTTCTACTCATTATAAATGCACTTCGCTGTGGTATCGCATAACTGTGTTTTTTTTAAGCAGCTATCTGTGCATTTTATTGACTCCTCAGCATTTTAATTTTTCTTTCATGGAAAATTACTCGTGTAAAATAATTGATAGCGATGAATCACTTGTTATTAGCAAACTGTCGCAAAATGATTGATAATGCTATTAATAACGAGAATATGACTTCGGTAGGATCTGCCGTTAGTATCACGGAAGTAATAACAATTATTTAAGAATAATTGATAATGGAGTCGATAATATAATAATGAATTCATAGAATGAATATTAATTTCTGATTAACATCGAAATTATGAAATTATTACTGCGAAATTAACGGTAATATAATTGTACTGTGATTGATTTACGCGTGCAGAAAGAGATAGCAGATATAACTGGTTGATTCAACTGCAACAACATTCTGCAGGGTGACACGTATTACAAACACCTCTTAAACGTGATCATGTTTTACATGAACTACTGAACTGAATGAAAGAGAAATAGAGATCGAATCAGCTCTATTAAAGTTGAACGAATGTATAAGTGGGTGTTTATACAGCTGCCTTTCTCGCTATATCAGTTCATCATTAATGAACTAAATAAGGCCACCGTTCATTTGCATAATGCCAGCATTTATCTCAACTTCTCCGCAAGGAATTTATTAAAGTCATAAAAGAAGTTATCTTAATCAGATAGCATTCGTAGTGTCATAGATACTCTTATCTCTATTCAGAAAATGTTTATTTATACCAGCGCAATTAAAACAGTAGATAAACGTTCCTGTACCGATGTCAACCCTCGAGTTGGTGACCCAGGTTAGAGCTACTATTGGTCAGAATAGAAAAATGGATGCCACTTTCGGTATATTGGCTCGCGCACCAATTAGGCCAAAGTCGACAAACGTCTCGAGAGAGATAGCGAATTGCGTTCAGCAGTTATTGTCATTATTCTTATTTGCCGAAATGTAACTGGAAGCGTTCACGGTGGATAGGTGGAGCGAGTGGCTTCTTTTACTCTGGCTCGACCTACGCGCCAACTCCTGGCTCGTCTACAGTCGAGACTGTGATGATCCGAGGGAACGTAGGGATTCTGGGAAGCTAGGAAATATGGCGATTCCGAGGACTGTGAGAATCTAGGGAATTCAGGAACTGTAGAGAATGTGGGGATGTGGGACCTGGGGATCCAAGGGACTGTGGACTGTGGAGGTCCTAGCGAACTTGGCACTGGAGACTGAAACTGTGGATATATAGGGAATCTAGGGGTCTGGAACTGTGGAGACTCTAGGGACTATGGGAACTAGGTATCCTAACCGATAGTTTTCAGGGAATAGAGATATTGAAATCTGGGAATCTGAAATTTGACCTACTTGCACTTTACACGCACCTACGACCCCCAAAATCACCTAATAACAAGGTGTCCAAGATCCTAGGTGTTAAAGTCCCTAGACTTGCAAATCCACAAATTCAACCTACCCTAAAAAGACCTGGAAATTCTAAGAAGTCTATAGATTCTACTTCGTACCGCACGCGCCAACTCGTGGGTTGACAACGGTACGATATTCTCGCAAAAGTTGAAACTGCCGATCAAAAATACATTATTCAGATAACGCGTATCGCACGCTAAATTGCAGTCATTAATTGATGTTATGTGTTTGTTCGAGCGCAATGATCCGTACATATCGGTATAATTGTTTAACGGCCATTTCGAAAACAACGCGACAAATTGGAAATTGCGTACTTAATCGACGAAAAAGAGGAAATTTTCTTGTAATGTTTGAATAGGTATCGCGTCTGCAAAGGGCTTTGCGAATAATCGATACCCGTTATATCGTCCCTTTCCGCTTGTTTTCTCTAACGAGCTTTCATCGCGCGGATGCCTCACGAATTAATTTGCAACGCGGGAAACGCTAATCGCTTCATAACGGGCCACGGGACGACAGTTAATTATCATTTGCCCGATGAAACTTCGATTTCCGGTCGAACGAAACGCCTTCCTTTCCAGTTTCGGTGTGTAATATTGCAAATGCGGAATTTTGGAATTTAAGTATTTTTGGCGCGGTCGAACCAACGTAATTTATCACCGTAGGCGTTGTAAATTTCATAGTAAGCGTTCTAAATGTCATGGTAAACGTTGTTAGTCTTCACGTTGTTACCCAACGTGGTGTAATTCTGTGCGTTGCTGCCCTACATGCAATATTTCACGTGCAGTAACTCTATGCGTTGCAATTCCACGCGTTGTAATTTTACACATTGCAATTCCACGCGTTGTAATTTTACGCATTGCAATTCCACGCGTTGTAATTTTACACAGTGCAATTCCACGCGTTGTAATTTTACACATTGCAATTCCACGCGTTGTAATTTTACACATTGCAATTCCACGCGTTGTAATTTTACACATTGCAATTCCACGCGTTGTAATTTTACGCATTGCAATTCTACGCGTTGTAATTCTACGCGTTCAAGTTCTTATGTGTTGGAGCTGTACGCGCTGCAATTCCACGCGCAGAAGTTCTATTGTGATGGAATTGTATGCGTTGAGGTCCTATGTGTTGACATTCAACGCGTTGTACTTTTACGCGCTGCAATTCCACGCGGTGTAATTTTACACATTGCAATTCCACACGTTGTAAGTTTACACGTTAATGTTCTTATGCGTTGGAATTGTTCGTGCTGCAATTCCACACACAGTAATTCTGCGCATAGAAATTGTATTGTGTTGGAATTGTACACGTTCAAGTTCTACCCATTGAAATTCTACGCGTTGTAATCCCACGTGCTGTAACTCTCTCTACGCACTGGTACCTTACCGTGTTATCCCATTTCACACGTTGTGTAATTCCATTGGCTTGTTGGTTTTACTCTACGTGTAGTCACTATATCCTCGTTATCACTTCAGAGTGTTGTTATTCTACATGCTGCTGCTCCTTTCACGTAAGATGTGATAGTGGTGGTCAGGAAAGTAAAGAAGGGAAAGAAGCGTTTTCGTTCGGTAAACCCTTGGGGGCTTCGTGTAGCCATAACCGAGGGACCACGATATAAATTTAAGAACCGATGGTACTATATGATCTCAGTTTAAGAACATGTGTTACTATATGACTACAATTTAAGAACCTATGTTATATAGGAGTAGTATGGTTCACTGAGCACTAGCGAGAAAGCTCCTCTCGATATTATGCGCCGTCTGGCGGCGACAAGTACAAATACGCCATACTCTTTTACACTGTCACTCTACAGTTATTTTTCTTAGGTGCCATCTCTTATAACGACGAGCTATGTACAACATTGAATGTTACGTTTAAAAAGATTTCAAAGATACATTCAGCTTTCAATTCAACATTCTCCGTCAGAAAAATTAGAGAATATATCAAGCAACGAAAAAGCCCGCAGTTTTAATTTAAAATTCTCCGTGAAATTCAGCAAGAGACACAGGCGTTGTCAAAACAGGTTGAACGGCGTGTTCTACGTCGGGAACAATTACCATTCATTTCATGTTGACTGAATAAGCTCCAAAATTCCAATTACCCGTAAATTTCTGCTTACCTAGTGTATCCAATAATAACAGAGCATACAGTGCGCTGGACCTCATCTAATTTTGCATTGAGCAACGTCTAAACTGTCAAAAAACAGGTGAAATACTAAAGCTTAATTGACGACCTATTAATCGAGTAATTGAAATTTTGTATAAAAAAATTTCTCCCTGAAAAGCTATCCGTTATACCATCGGAACCGGTTTTGCAGACCTTCGCAATTTTCTTCTTCACCTAATCTAATATTTCAAACTCCAAATCCTCCAATCACTGAACCTTCCACCCTTCGATCAAGGATTAGTACCCTCTATCTTTAATCAAGGGTTGAAAGCGATTAAACTCTTCCGTGCTAATTAACTCGAGTAGACACAGTAGCGACTCTTCAATTAGTAAAAACAACTCCGATGATCAAAATCTCAGCGCTGCAAAATGTGCTCGATTCTTGAATATCGCGGAAATTAAAAAATTGTCGTCTGTATGCACCTCTGATATCGATAACTTCGAGACATTTACTTATTTTTAGTAAAAGAAGAATTTTAATTCTTCGTAGTCATTCAAAGATAAGAATACTTCAGTCTTCACTGGAATAATTACAAATATTTTCTCAGAAAATTATTTTCTGAGAAGCTTCGAGATTCAAGGACGATTAACTTGTATTTACTGTAAAATTTTTGCTGTCATGTATTTTTCAAATATATTGAGAACAGAGAATATGCACATTTACGTACATACAGATATATATTTGTATATTTTACCAAAATGTACGACGTATATTTGCGTAAATATGCTAAGTTCGCATCAGTTTCCATGATCATGTTTTCTGTACAAGTATCTGCCTGTTCCGACAAGCAGAGGCTTCGCCATTTCCGTCTCACTTACACAATGATGATAATTCCTCGCGTAAACACGTTTCCAGTGTACACACGAACATCGTGACAGGAAATATAACCGGTTGTTTCAGCGATAATTCGATTAGGTCTTGTTTGCCGAGAGCGGGAGATCGTGCTAGAAACCTAACTCGATGATCGGATACGAGATATCAGTTTCTAGTTTCTCGTGTGTTAACTGGATTTATACTTTCCTCTTGATGCTTCCCCATCTGAATTTCAGCTGGGACCGTAATTATGTCGACGTTGAGTATTAAACTTATTATATCCCTTCACTGTTTTGTGAGAAATTAGTGATAACAAGTCTAAACTTAACTAAACTTAACAATTGTTAGCGAGAACTATACTTCAAGGGCTTCAGAGTCTTCTACAGGTTAATATACTTCTTTTTAAAATTCGAATCTTAAGAATTTATTTTGCTTCAGTACTTTTGTTTGAAAAATGTTATAGAGACTCTTATTTTATGGACAAGTGAATTTTACCGACTTCCGAATTTTATTTTAATGATCTCACATAAATTCACGTAAAAATATTTTTTAGTTCAACTTGGAAAATTTAATTGCAGCTATCACGGCGCCGACATCTGTATATTTTCACACTAATAACTGTGAAATAAGAAGAAACCTGTTTTATCGACAGTCGATCCGACAAAGAATCCTACTTTACCGACATTGACTTTACCGACTGTGAGAGAGGGAGTAGGTTCGCGCTAGAAATGCTGGTGGCAGCACTGTGGTTCCTGACTGGAATCAATAACCAGGACGAGATGAATCTTCCCTCGTTTCTGTGTCACTAAAAACGCTTCATCTTCATTTTTTACTGAAAAGCTTTTTCCTTTCCGTGGGAGTTTATTCCGAGGCATCGACGTAAATGAAAATGGAGGCCACATTGACACGGAGACGACCATGAAATGCACTGATATTTTAGTAACATTTTATAATTCTACATGTTATCTTCATTATAATATTACTAAGTTTGAAATTTGTTTTGGTACTTAAAGTTCAGTGCACCAGTTTCTAAACTGCTTAACTCGAATTAAATTTTGTGCCACTACAAAATTCTCTAGTATCTCAGAGGTCTGAAGAGATACATTAAATTTGCAAACTGAATAAATTCGGCTGTCTCTGAAATTTCAGAACTCCCTAGATATATCACGAAGTCCAAACGTCTACACCTTTTCCCATATTCTGCTATTAATTCGGAACGTGTTGCTACCGCTAAATTTTTCATGAATTGCAGTATACGACGGTACCTCGTATATTTCAGAAAATATTTCTCCTCCAGCGGTTTTTAAACGAGGAAAGGCATCTTTGAGTTCACCGTTTCTTCCTTCTAAGATCCCATCACACGATTGCCTGTGCACGATACGACCTGCATCGACGAGGTAGCTCGGTGTTTCCTGTTTCAGGGACATCACCGGCCTCGTTCGCGAGTGACAAGATGTTGCTCGAGGTTAAAAAGCTCTGTTCGAGTGCCGTAAGAGAAGACGCGAGCGAAAAATGTAGATTCAATCGATGTCCCTCAGGGGGATCTAACGTAATGGAAATAACTCGAGATAAATGGTCGATTCGATAGCTTCGTTCTAAGCCATTTTTCTTCCCTTTCATCCCCATCTTTCGCGCTTAATGTACATCAGATTGTTAAGCGATGAGAATTATCCCGATAATGACCTCTTTCTGCATTCGTAATGTTTCGTTAAAAGCAACGTAGAAACTTTCAAAATTCTAACCTCTTAACGAACAAATTTATTATTTTATTTGGCTTTTTATGCAAAAACGTTTGAAGGTTTTTATGATTCACAAAATGTCAGCAAATGTTTATGGATGTAACAGGAGGATTTATTCGAAGGTTATTCCGTGTTTGAACCGAAACAAAAGTGTTAACCTTTAACTTTTTCTTGAATCCTCTCTTTCACATGATGTTAACAGTTAGCGTGTGTAGGCTCAATATTGCAAGGAAATCGTTGACGTAGACGGTAGGTAACCTACTAACTTCTCTGTCCACGGTGTTTATAACCATGACTTCGTGTTCCTTGCGAAGGGTCATGGTTTTCTCGCTATCAGCAGGATGAAATCTACCACTTTCCGTAGTACCTGTCCTTCCTCGTTTCTTCGTGTCGTTATCAGGCACTTACTACCCATGAACTTCTCAATTCTTTCTGTACTCATTTTCCAACCACGATCGTAATTTGTCAAATACAATTGTAACAATTTGTAAAATATAATTCTGACAACTGGTGAAGCATAATAGTTGGTAAAATATAATTGTAACAATTTGTAAAATATTTAAATGGAGGAGCAGAAAGATGAACGACCTACCACAGTGATGAACTCCCACTGTAGTTTATTTTTCAAGTATTATTTCAGCTCCCTCCCCGGTTTTCCACAACTCCGTAGTGGGAAAGAGAAAATCGTGGGACAGATGGGGTCACGACACCGTCGCTGCACCCACCCAGCTTTCCATTGATTTTGAGCATCGTGGGTGTGTCGTCGAGCACGTGGTTTCCAGAGTACGCTAGCAAACGTGTATTTAACGCCTATTACCATGAATGATGTTTGCTACGCGGATATTAAACTATTTCCTTTTGCTAACATACCGGGGATCATTATCATACAGGCTGTTACAGGCATTGTGCTTTAACCAAAAATCACAAGGAGACTTTAGATTATGTAGTATTTCCCTGGGGACTTTTCTATTTGCATCACAGGGTTGCTATCACTTTGTCCACCCTCCCTAGGGAATTGGAGGATCATATTCTCTAGGGACTGGAGGTCCTCCACATGACTTGGAAATTGAAGGACCTCTATCTATTCTAAGAACTAGAGGACCTCCATATTCCCTAGGAATTTCAGGACTTCCATTTCCCTAGGGACTCAAGGACCTCCACATTTCCTAGGGTATTCGAGAACCTCCACATATCCTAGAAATTTGAGGACCTCCACATTTCTTAGGTACTTGAGGACTTTTACATTCCCTAGGAACTCGAGGACCTTCGCGTTCTCTAGTGACTTGAAGACCTCCACATTCCCTAGGGACTCAAGGACCTCCACGTTGCCTAGGGACTTGAGGACTTCCACATTACCTTGGGACTCAAGGATCTTCACGTTTTCTAGGAGCTCGAGGACCTCCACATTCCCTAGAAACTTAAGGACCCCCATTTCCCTAAGGACTCAAGGACCTCCACATTTCCTAGGGTGTTAGAGATCCTCCATATATCCTAGGAATTTGAGGACCACCACATTTATGAGGTACTCAAGGAATTCTACATTCACTAAGGTCTCGAGGACCTTCACATTCCCTAGTGACTCTGGGACCTCCACGTTCTCTAGTGACTCTAGGACCTCCACGTTCTCTAGTGACTTGAAGACCTCCACATTCCCTAGGGACTCGAGGACCTTCACGTTCTCTAGGAGCTCGAGGACCTCCACACTCCCTAGAAACATGAGGACCTCCATTTCCCTAGGGACTGAAGGACCTCCACATTCCCTAGTGAATCTAGGACCTCCACTTTCTCTAGTGACTTGAAGACCTCCACATTTCTTAGGGACTCAAGGACCTTCACGTTCTCTAGGAGCTCGAGGACCTCCACACTCCCTAGAAACATGAGGACCTCCATTTCTCTAGGGACTCAAAGACCTCCACATTTCTAAGGGATTCTAGGACCTCCACGTTCTCCAGTGACTTGAAGACCTCCACATTCCCTAGGGACTCAAGGACTTCCACGTTCTCTAGGGACTTAAGGACTTCCACATTCCCTAGGGACTTGACCTCCATATTCCACAAGATGTCAAGGACCTCCACATTCCCTAAAGACTCTACATTTTCCACCACATTCTCTAGGGACCCTAGAACTGCCATCCCATTCTGTAAGGATTTTATAGTCTCCACTAATTTACCTAAAGACTTAGGGACACTTAGAGACACTATTTTTCCTAAGGAACCTATAGCTTTCACGACATTCAGGGATCCTAGCAACTTCACACTTCCTACGGACTTTAGGATCTCCACTTTCCTAGGAACCTTTTCATTTAAAGACTCTATTCACCACGTCCCTTCTGAAAATCCACCACCTTTCTTAGAAACCCTCGCATTCATCACATTCTTAGAAATTCTAGTATCTCCAATTCCTTTGGGACTCAAGTGTCTTCGTATCCAGCACACCCCATGTTTGTCGTCACTAGAGACCCCAGGATCACCCGTGCAAACAAGACATACCCACTAGCTTTCGAGTACCAGAACGATGTTTCTTCCTTCATAGTCATTTTCCCTGCGGAAACCTTGCCTGTATGTCAGTGCACCACTTCAGAAAATAACATGCCTGCGAAAGAATACACGATCGAAACGACGTCAGTTTACCCAGCAGAATTTCGTTAAACGTTTTTTCTTTTTAACGAGAACAGTGAGTTACGTGGAAATCACCGAGCTCAGTTCTATTTTCAAGCACCGTATTGTTCACTCGGGCTTCCAACTTATGTGCTATAACGTTCTACGTTAACTTTGTTTCTCTGGTAACTCAGTTACACGGTAAATCTCGCGAAACGAGGAATTATAGGAACCGGGAAGTAAATTAACGTGTAGCAAAGAGCCTTTTCTTTAATGGAATCGAAACATTTAGACCCAGTTCGTTTTATCGCTCCTCCTCGAATCATTAAATCATGTTTGTTGTTTTTCTTAGTAATTGATGTTTGCAGTAGTAATTGTTTGTATTAGTTTGTAGTTTTTTGTAGAGGTATGATGTTACCTGTATTCATGAAACTGGTCAGAGGTAGACGTTAAGGGATGAAATCTTCAAGTTTGACTTACTTCAAAATTATTGAAAAATTCCCCCTTCCTGGTTTATTCTCTTGTTTTACTGTCACAGTATTTCGTGCGTAATAAGTCGTATCATCAGCTTATCTTAGGGTGACGCATTAGCTGGACATCCGTTCACTTGTAACATCAAGTATAGACAAATCATCTAAACGAGAAGGCATTCTCCGTTATACAGAAAATAAGTATTGTCTCTCAGAAAGCATCCACCCACTGTCCTTGAGAAAATCAATTTCCAGTTGCTGTCTGAAATTCAACCCCGTCAACTGAATCATCTCCCTGTTTCTGCCGAGATCCTCCAGATCTCTGGAAAAAACACGTTTACAATCGTGGAAAATCCATCCCGTTGGCCTTCTCGGGGATGCTACCCCTCCCTGGGTAGTCGTCGTCGTTTTCGGCGCCGAAGGAGGCGCTGGCGTCGATAGAGCCTCTCTTCATCCGCTCGCGTTTCTCCAACGTGGCTGCACCCTCATCTCCTCTCTGTTTCACCCTGGAAGAGAATATCCCTGAAGAAGTTTACGTTCTGTCAGTCGGTTCGGTGGTATCCTTCATTCCCGAGGAGCCCAAAGGCTTATGGTCACCGTTGGGTCACGTGAGTTCCAAAGAGTTCGCTGCTCCATTGAGGGTTGAAAAGTGTCCACGTGCGATTGACACGGGTGGGGGTGGTTTTGTGGGTGTAACTGGGTGCTCAAGGTGTTGTGTTTTTGGAACACCGTGCTGTGGAGTTCTCGGGTTTTGGGATCCATAGACGGTTATGGGTAATCGTGGGAGTAACCGATAGTCCTGCAATTTTTTGGAGATTTAGTGTTTGAACCTTCTTGGACTTTCATCGTGAAATGTTGTCTTTCGAACACTGTTATTTTCTGAACATGAATGTTTACGCGATGTTAAACTGTACCTCGTGTGGTGACATTTTGTGAACAGTGAAATCAATGAACACTTAATTATGGGACTGTCCGGTGGAAGTGGTAAATAAACTATTGATTTATAATCAAGTGTTTATGGGTTCAAAGTTTGCTGTGTAGAAGACAATTTCTAACTATGATTGATGTTAAACGTTTGCACAGTTAATGTCACAAAATCAGGAAAATTGAAATGAATGGTGAAATTGAGTTACGTAGGGTGTTATGAACTGTGGGCCATTTTTTAAAGAAATTGTGAAATGAATTTTGCGGAGAAAAGGGAATATAGAGCAGAGTAATGGCAAAAGTTTGAATCTGATGGTGATCAATATGGAGAAATTTAGTTTGATGCGCTGGAAACAGGAAGTTTGGACTTGGGAACTCGAGATTTAAGAAATTGAGGAAAAATGACGGTCAGATGAATTTATATAAATTTGTCAAAATGCAGGAGACCGAGGAAAGGAAATTGGAAAGTCATTTCTTGCATAAGTCTATTATAAATGAAATAAAAAAAGAAAAACTGGAAACTGGAAATTTGTGACAAAATAAGGTGACATTTTGTGACACGATAAGTTATGTTCTGAAAATAAAAATTTGGGAAACAATGGCCTAAAAGTCAAAATTGCATCGAGTGATGACTTTCTCAAAATAAAAATTTGAAAATTATAGAATTTCCATTTTGAGAAAACTGTAAACCTAACCTAACAGTTTCCCAAAATAACAAGGACTTGTAACGACAAATACAAACGACTTACAAATAATTTCAAAAACCGGCTTAAAAATGAAACTCCTAATTACGCTAAAGACTTAAGCTTCTCAAGCTATTCACGTGTTCCAAAAAGGACTAAACGTGTCAAAAATTGAACAATAAAAACTAAAGTCCTCAAGCAAATATTAACTTGAATAAAAATTAAACCGCCATTAAAAAGCTGAATTCTTTAGGACATATTCAAATATTAAATTTGAATTAAATTTCAAAATGAAAATCTATCGAAGGGTACTAAAAATTGCGGAAGCTGTGTAACTGTTCGACTGAAAATGTGTTCAGCATTCGTACACCGGAAATGGAAAGATAGCTGTACCGAACTGCCATTGGAGTTCCATGATCCAGAAAGTTGGATAGATTGCACGAAGGGGTGAAATCGAAAGGGTTGCTGACGGAGGATGGGTCAGGACTGGTGTGCACGTAGAAGGAAACGTTCGAGCAGCGGTTGCTGCCCCTGTGGACCACGTGTACATCCCTCAAGTAGGTTAGTGAGACGATAGGGTTGATTTTCATCTGCGATGATAGCAAGCTTTTTTGTGCCGATCTGGAGGAAAAATACAAAATTTCGATGGAACTGAATTAGTAGTTCCACTGTTTCAGTTCCTTTTGTTATAGGTACTTGTTAGAGTTGGTACTTACAAACGTCGATTAATCATTTTTTTGTTTGAGTTATGGCAGTCCTTGGTTAAGTGGTTTGAAGGGTGTGTGATGGGGTGTGTGCTCAATTTTTACAGAAATGATAGATGAATGATAACAACCCTGTTCCTCCAATTGATATTTTTATTTGTATCACTGGTCATTCAGACCTAATAAACCATGGTGGGTCTGATGATACCTCACCTAACTTAGCCATAAATATATAGCTAACTCTTGATGAATGTGTACTCTTGAATCTGGCTGAACCTATGTGTACACTTAACTGAGACCTAGCCTGACTTATCCATAAATGAACATAAAACTAGCTCTTGATGAATGTGTACACTTCAATCTGGCTGAGCCTATATGTACACTTAACTGAGACCTAACCTAACTTAGCCACAAATGAATATATAGCTAACTCGTGATGAATGTATACTCTTGAATCTGGCTGAACCTATGTGTACACTTAACTGAGACCTAGCCTGACTTATCCATAAATGAACATAAAGCTAGCTCTTGATGAATGTGTACACTTCAATCTGGCTGAGCCTATATGTACACTTAACTGAGACCTAACCTAACTTAGCCACAAATGAATATAGAGCTAACTCGTGATGAATGTATACTCTTGAATCTGGCTGAGCCTATGTGTACACTTAACTGAGACCTAGCCTAACTTATCCATAAGTGAACATGAAGCTACCTCTTGATGAATGTATACACTTGAATCTGGCTGAACTTATGTGTACACTAAACTTAGCCTAATTTCACTTGATCTGATATTAAAATAATTCTACTAGTTCAGTGATCAAACTCAGTTATTTGTTTAACCTCATCCCAAGGATATTGCTCAGTAATGTGACTAGTCTGACCATCTCAAACGTAGCTAACCTCTGATTTAGTTAACTTCAAGTCCACATGTAGCAATGCTACCTAAGTGAATTGTACACTTATCTAGTTTGCACTTATCAAGTTTACACTTATCAAGATCAATTGTCTAACTTATGTTGATTATACTCAAACGTAGCTAACCTCTGATCTAGTTAACTTCAAGTCCACATGTAGCAATGCTACCCAAGTGAAGTTTACACTTATCAAGTTTGCACTTATCAAGTTTGCACTTATCAAGTTTACACTTATCAAGGTCACTTGTCCAACTTACCTTGATTATACTCAAACGTAGCTAACCTCTGATCTAGGTAACTTTAAGTCCACATGTAGCAATACTGCCTAAGTGAAGTTTGCACTTATCAAGCTTACACTTATCAAGTTTACACTTATCAAGATTACACTTATCAAGATCACTTGTCTACCTTATCTTGATGTAATCTAATTCAAATTCTATAGTAATGTGGCTAAGTCTGGTCAACTGACAGCTAACCTAAATCGAGCCTAACCTGACCATCACTTAATGCATCACAGTATTTTGTCAATGGAATGTCGAGATAAATAGAATGTGAGTTTAAACGTAGATGTGCAAGGTTAAACGAAAGTGCCAACGATATACCGGCACCATGAACTCTAATCTAGTCTTCTATTTAATTCTGCGAATCGTTTGTTCGCTCGGTTTCTTCATTTACCATCGCACACGACGTACTCGACGTGCACTTTGCATATTAAGATAAATTAGACTTTTGCGTTCCTGGATTAGAATTTCAGATTTTTCGGACAATTTTATATTAAGCTTCAGCGACGTTTACCGGATGACATTTATAAAACGACCAGAGAAAAGGGTATTATAGAGAGTGCAGGGTTCATAGCGAGAATAACGTTTAAAAATTGATCACACGAAAGGATAGCAAATATAGCAAGATTGTTTAATCATTCAACAGTTAAATGTACAGAAATACTTTAACTTTTCGTTATGCTATTTACATAATTTAATTGAGAACGGTATCATATGTAGAGATGGCAACTATTTTCAAACAGTCATAAATTGTAGACATGTCGTGACCAATTGGAAGCTTTTTATTAATAATACCTCGTTGCTTTTGCTTCGAGATGCACGGAATCTGATAAGTCAAAGCTTAAGCGGAAGTTGGATTGAAACAGTTTGCACATTAACGCCTTCGTTTTACTAGTTTAATATTTATTGGGACGTACCATGTGCTTTTGGCCATTTTAAGGACAATCAGAGGTGCTGAGATATATTGAGTGATTCACATATGGTACTTGTATATGCTTCTGTAGTATAGTAGTTAAACATATGTAACATACTGCATATAACCATTACTATACTATGTACTGAAGTAATAAATACAATGACTAATATGTACACCATGATGTACTACACTCCATCTTTGTTTTCGTATACTCAGTAGTCAGGTGCAACCACTATAGTGTACTATTAAGTATACTATTACTATAAAGATAGTATGTACTATTATAGTGCATATATACACTAAAATAATGGATACACTAATGTGTACACCATGATATACTATACTCCATCTTGTTTTCATGTACTCAGTAGTCAAGTACGACCACCATAGTGCATATATTGATTACTATAATATTATGTAGTATTGTAGTACATATGCTACTAGATATACCAGTCGAGGTCTACTATAGTCCACTTTATTATTATGATATACTAATTAACATAATAACATTGACCATTAGACATGTATTGACTACTATAGTAATATGTAGTATTATAGTATGTGCTACTATAGTAGTCGAGTATTATAGTATTCACTATTACAGTAGTACTATACATACTATAACACTATTATATAATATAATAACTATAATACTATTATAGTGTGTGTACTACTATAGCAACTACTATAGTAGTCCAGTATTACAGTATTTACTACTACAATAGTACTATACATACTATAATACTATTACAGTATGTGTGCACTACTATAGCAACTACTATAGTAGTCCAGTATTACAGTATTGACTACTACAATAGTACTATACATACTGTAATACTATTATATAATATATTAACTATAATACTATTATAGTATGTGTACTACTATAGCAGCTACTATACTAGGCCAGTAATACAGTATTGACTATTACAATAGTACTATACATACTATAATACTAGTATATAATATAGTAACTATATTACTATTATAGTACGTGTACTATAGCAACGTAGTATTTGTGCACTATAACACACAACAACATCAAACCTAACCTAGTACCACCGATTTCAAAAACGATTTAAGAAACTTATTCATTGTCCGCAGTTTTTCATTATTCCTTTAGCAGCTTGGCGAAACAGTGGCTTTATCTCTTGACATGCTTGCCTTGAAATTAATTAAGCAACGGGATTAATGAACACGAGAGTAGTCTTGAATTCCTTCTTTTCCCTTGTTGGTGGTAACCGTAACGAGATCTCGACAGCGTTATATTAATGAATCGAAGAAAACCAAAGAGAGATTTGTGAAGACAAAAAATATCAATTTTAAGAATACTAATTTAGTATAAGGGGTATTTTTCTGCTTGAAAATAAAGATCTTCGAATCCACATTTTTCTGTGATCCACGTCTGCGAAGTTGGAGGATTTTCAAGAATGACGTATCCTCGGAAGACTTGTTAAAAGTTGACGCTTTTGTCGGAAAGTTCGGTGGAAATTTTTCGTTGAAATAGGAAGAAGAAAAGTCAATAAAAGGGACACCGTTGCTGGGAAAGTTCACATTCTTTGCTCGGTTGAAGTAGATTCGAGAAGTTCCGTTCAATTTTCGTCTTGTTTGCTCTTGAAAGAGGGGATTCTCGAACAAACCGTTTTTTTCCCACCGACAGAGGAACGAGTTTCGTTTGTTAAAATACCTTGTACACGAACTATTTCAAATTATCCTGCAGAAAATTTATGTTCATTGAAAATACCTTCGAGAAAATTTCAGTTCGATCTGTGCTTATTAAAAAATAACTGGCATCGCTGCACCGACGATGCAATTGGTATTTCCTTATTTCAATTTCAGGAGCTTCTATTCCACCTCTATTTCACTTTCTAATTCCAAATTTTCCTCGATAAAAATTTCTATATCCCTATTAATTAAAAAATCACACTACGAAATAGTCTACATTAATTAGATTAGAATTGCTCAGAAAATTGATAGACAAAAATGTTCACAAAATTTGTATAAGATTCATTCTCATATTTGAGCGAAAAAGTCAGTGCCATTCCAGAAATGCGTCGATCCGAGTGTAATGGAGCGGTAGTGGCAGGGTGGTACTAAAATATCCGTCGACTAATCAAAAATTTAATTAATAGACCGCGAGTCGGCTATTAGTGATATTTCCTCGAATCCCGTGGCCCCCTTGTAGCCCCCTGGTTCGCCCTCTATCCCCACCATCGGGGTCAAACTGATCGATGATGTGGTGTTGGAGGCTGGCTGGGCCAGTGACGTAATCGAGAACCTCCACCGTCGTGCTTTGACGTCACTGATGCCCTCAAATGCGCGTGGCCAGGTGCGTATCAGGGAATCTCTGCAGCGCCCCGCCCCTTTCGCCACCCCTTCACCACCATCTTTCAACCACTTAACCTCCGACCCTCGACTCGGCTCGTTTTTTTTCTTCCGTCAGCCTTGTGCTGACTTCACTTATCCGCGACACGCTCTATTCGATTAGAAAAACAAAATAGGCCTCGTTAGCGCGGTCATTCTGCCTACGTATTTATCTAACGCTTTCAGATCAACTTTGCAATTTCATTCAATTTATGAATACGGAGACACGTTTGGGACGGTTAGACTCTTGACACTTTTATAGGAGGACACAATATCGGATAACTTTGGATGATTTTAGGAACGTTATTAAATTTGTCCAGATAATTTTATTTTCGATTTGGGTTTGTACTTTGAAGTATTGAGCGTGAGCTGGAACCGACTGACAGCGCCATCTAGTAACTTACTGTGTCAGTGTCCATTACGAGTGGAATTAGCGAAAGATTGCAATAAGCTATTAATAGTTAACCTGAGAATTCGTATTTTTTTTTTTATTAGAGATTTCTTGACCCTGGCAGGAAAACATAGGAAAGTTCCAATGATAAAAAGAAGTCCCTAGTGAAGTGCTAAGAAGAGTGTAAAAGAACCTAGGGACCTCACCCTCAGGTCAATTAAACAAATATGCAATTTGAAACCAAAATTCCGAAATAAAGGTATAGCAATTTTGCTAAATTTCAGCAAAAAGTATTAATTACATGGGCACCGTCGATAAAACAGATTACAGGAATCTGCCTTACCGGCCAGCTCGTCGGTAATATAGAAATCTGCTTTACCGGCAGAGTTCGTTTGCTGAAAAGTTTTCCAAAGTGTCCGCCCGCGGCGTTTTACGTATCACCCTGAATAATGTATACTCCGTTCAATATTTTTTACCATTGCAATTTTTATTCCGCTTCCAAGGCCCCCTTCTTGCCACGATTTAATAATTTAATTTTATTCCATTTTCTTTGAACAAATATCGAAAGCCTCAGAGTTGCCGTGTAAATACTTGAATATTAACGAATGTTTATACTCGAAAAAGTCCTTCAGGAAATAGGTTAGAGATAAAAAGGTGTTTCTACATTTTTACGTTCGGAATAAACATTTCAAAGGAAGTTTTTAATTCGTTCTTTATCGTGCATTTCATGCTTCATTTATAAGCCAGTTAAGGGAATTGCAATGCCGTTGTAGTCAAAACGCAAGATTTATCGTTTTGCGTGCAACGAATGTAGGTTAAGCTGCTTTTCTCGCGCGTCCGCCATGTTTATGGGGCACCATTGAATCCTGGGGAAACGGAAAGGAATTGGAAAACGTTTTCTCGGTCTGAAAGAAATTCGATGACAAATGTCGCGATATGTTGAGCACCTAACGGCATGTTGCAGAGTTTAAATTGAACAAGTTGCGGAAGTTATTGCCAAAAAATGGAGGGAGACCGGAAGTTGGATTCAATATGAACGGCATTGACTACGAAGCATCCTTGTCATATTTCCTTGGCTTTTACTGGTTATTTCCTTGCGTTCTTGGAACGATTTGCGAATTATTACACAGATTTTTTCTTTTATTCGTTTCTCTCCTCACAGAGAATAATTAGAAACGACTGAAGGTCTTTTCAGTAGGTTGTAAATAAGCTTTTTTCTGGTTACTGAAAATTGATGCAATTATCGAATTTTCTTGGTAACAATTTCCAATATGAACTTCGTTTAATACGAATTTCCAGTTTTAAAGTTTACCTCGATCAAACTGGAATTCCTTGCAATATTGAATCTCGATAAAAATTGAACTTCCGCCGGCGGAAAATCGAGTTCTATAAAGTCTTGGTGAACTTCTCGAGTAAATATTGAATAGGAAATAGAATGTAAGATTCAAATATTTAAATGAAATTACTATTTATCGTCTGGTTTAATATTAATTGTTCAATCTCCTAATAAACTGGAAATACACTTCATTATTTTATTATTCGTTTCAAAAACGGGTTGCAAAATGAAAATAAAGTTATTTATTTTGTACGAATTTTCAATAAAATTATTTAAAACAGTGTTACTACAAATAATACTCACATATTTTTAATATATAAAATATATTATACTATTCCAACTGAACTGCAAGAAATATAATTAAAAATTATTCGTGCACGATTATTGCTTTCAATCATCGTTAATTTTTTATCGACCGTTAACAATCGATCGCAGTTGAAATAATATAAGAACAGAAAAAGTTGGAATGAATTGAAAGCGAAGTGAAACAATGAAGCATTAGTGACGTTGATAGCGCGACACAATTTTTCCTCATTAAAATATTATTATTCAAGCAGTTGCGCGTGGTGTATGTGTGCGTACGTCACGTGAAATGGAATGGTAACACGATGATAATTCGTGACGTAAAGCTTGTATAATGAACGTAACGTTTACACGATCGTTCTTTCGATTACTTATGTCCACGCATGAATATTTCATAAAAAAGAGAAGAGCTGTTAGTTGATTACGTCCACTAAACGTCACCTTCTGTTTGATGTCTATCCATCAATGTTTGCACGATTCTTCTATTAATCAATTTATATAAATTTTTGCACATGGGTTTGACCCTATGTTTTTAAGAACTCTCTTAAGCAGTAATTTGTCAATAATAATAATACTCATTATTTTGTTCTTTTTTCTGTTACAGGTAAGTGGCCGTTCCAACTACTGAATGACTAGGACATGAAAGTTGCGTTACGTAAGTCTATTATTATAGAGGAAGCTCGACATATACCTGTGCTAACGAAGATTTATTATTTAAGTATACGTACCTAAATATTTGTATATTCATTTAGAAATTTTGTTTCGAGCGCACCTTCAGATTACAAAAATATTTTTGTACTCTTTTCAAAAGATACGTGGCTTAATGAAAGAGTAACGAATCAAATTTTACGGACAAAATTTCAAGACCTTGCAGCTACGTTAGTGGTTCGCAGTTTAAATAATTTCTATAGGATTTTTTATTTTTGTTCGGGAGCTTAAAGGTGAGTGGAAGAATAAAGAAGCAAAATTATTGGGAGTTTGGGTATCTTGAAATATACGTCAGTGGTTCACAGTTTATTTTACAATGCAAATTCTTAATGTGTTGAAATTTCAGTGAAAAGATAAAAATTTGGCGGGAAAAGTGGGGGACTGAGGTGCCTCGAAATATTACTACGTCAGTGATTTACAGCTTAAATACTATTCATTATAGTATAAGTTCTTCTTGCCCATCTTACAATTTCAATAAAAAAATTAAGAATTTGGCGGGAAGAGTGAAAGGACTGTGGTGTCTCAAAATATAGCTACGTCAGTGATTTACAGTTTAAATACTATTCTTTATAGTATAAATTCTTGGTGCTCATTTTACAATTTCGATAAAAATATTAAGAATTTGGCGGGAAGAGTACAAAGACTAGGGTGCCGCAAAATATAACTACGTCAGTGGTTTACACTTCAAATACTTTTCTATGCAGTACCAATTCTCGGTATAGGTTGATTCTATAATTTCACTGAAAAAGTAGAGAATCAGCAAATTTATCGGGAAGAGTTCGAGTATCTTGAATTACAACGTCAGTGGTTTAAAGTTTAAAAACTTTCTTTGCAGTAAATTCTTGCTGTAAGTTGATTTTACAGTTTCAGGGAAAAAGTAGGAAATCAGTAAATTTCTCAGAAAGAGTTCGAGGAGTATCTTGAATTATAAGGTCGGTTTACAAAATTGGATTAAATACTATTTTTTACAGAATATGTTCTAGTATCCTGCTACAATTTCAGAGAAAATCGGTAAATTTATCAGAAAGTTAGGGTTACCTTAAATTCTTAGTGTAATCTGCTAGAAAAGTTGAAATTTCAGCGAGGAGATAAATGTGTGGGGACAAGTGGGATGCCTCGAAATATACCTACGTCAGTGGTTTACAGTATAAATACGTTCTTTACAGTATAAATTCTTGGTGTGCCTTGCTAAAGTTTGAAATTTCAGTGTAAGAGTAAAGAACCAATAAATTTGGCGGGAAAAGTAACACAGGGTTCCACAATATATAATTACATCACTGATTCAGAATTGAAATACGTTTCTTTGTACAATAAAAATTATTTTTGTGTTCAGTTAAGATTAGATATTTGTGGTTCGAAGTGGAAGAGTAAAGAGTAACTAAAATGGACGGGTAGAGTAGCGGGTTCTGTATAACGTAGCTACGTTAATGGTGACTCGCATTTAAAGCGCGCGAAGATATCGCAAGACAATCGATTTCTTTCCTTCTCGCTCTCGCTGACGGATTTTCAGCAGTTCCGCTTCGGCCGTTCTCTTAGTTTGTCCTCGCCACGAGAGCAGCTCGAAACGCAGATTGATCTACTTTCGTTTCGAAATCGACCGACCATTGTGATCGATGAATCGATAACCGTGAAATTTCTTATCGGTGACCTCTTCAACGTGCCGCTCTTATCGCGTTACAAGTGTAACTAAAATTCTTTCGTGCGAGGTTTTATTCGCGAAATTCTGATGGAATTTAAACGTTGTGATCAATAGTGTTATGATCCGAAACGCGCGCAGTGTTGTTGTGATAATGTTTGTGACTTATAAGGTGAAATAAGAGTATTTGTTATTTAAAATGTCGTGGTGCAAATGTTATCGTTCATGGGAATTTTTCTGTGTTACGTAGATAAATTGTAGAGTATGTTCTTGAAGATAAGAATGTTTAAACGTATTTGAAGGGAAACCGAATGCTAAATTATTTACACGAGGGACAACGTGTTGATTCTGACTTATGCATAATACCGCTGGTAATGAATGATTTAATTATCGCAGGAATTAATTAACCATAATATTAATGTTACATGGTTGAAACACGAGTATGCAAAATAACTTAATGTTATTTGCATAAAATATTTTTTGCTCTTACGAAAGATTGAATCAATGATTGGGATCATGATCAATGACTGAGTCAATGATTAAGGATGAATTAAATCAATTCAGTAATTAATATAATCGAGTAATTAAGAAATTAATACTTGTGAGTAGCGATTGAAATAATAAAATATGAATTGATTGATTTAATCAATGAGTAACTTCCAACGAGAAATTAAAAAAAATTTTTGCCATTTCAGTAATATTAAATTATCAAGTTTGCGAAGTTTCAACAATCACAACTGGAGCAATTTAATTTTCTCGATTGTTAATTAGCGGCATTGCCAGTACTAAAACCTTCGACCATTTTAATAGCATATCAAGTTCAATTAAATGAACAAATTACGCCGACCATCAAAGCAATTAATATTCCTTTGATGTACACCGATTAACAACAGTATCATTACTACTTTTCCTTTTCAAAACTATATGCATACACTTTTCTCACGTGGGACATATTTGACCCCAGTTACATTAACAATTCCCTCCATCAATATTTCCTACTGTATTTAATAAAGTAATTTCCTATATCGATTTAATGAATTCAGTGGAATCTAATTTATTGCATACAGGTTAATTATTCATTGGAATAAATTTGCTTTCGAATTAATAGCAAGCGATTATGGCTTACCGTAGGGATCTACCGATGTCAACCCACGAGTTGGCGCGTGAGAGCTACTATTGTTCAGAATAGAAAAGTGGACGCGTCACATTTTCTGTATATTGGCTCGCGCACCAATTAGGCCAAAGTCGGCAAACGTCTCGAGAGAGATAGCGAATTGCGTTCAGCAGTTATTGTCATTATTCTTATTTGCCGAAATGTAACTGGAAGTGTTCACGGTGGATAGGTGGAGCGAGTGGCTTCTTTTACTCTGGCTCGACCTACGCGCCAACTCCTGGCTCGTCTGCAGTAGAGACTGTGATGATCCAAGGGAACGTAGGGATTCTGGGAAGCTAGGAAATATGGCGATTCCGAGGACTGTGAGAATCTAGGGAATTCTGGAACTGTAGAGAATGTGGGGATGTGGGACCTGGGGATCCAAGGGACTGTGGACTGTGGAGGTCCTAGCGAACTTGGCACTGGAGACTGAAACTGTGGATATATAGGGAATCTAGGGGTCTGGAACTGCGGAGACTCTGGGGACCATGGGAACTGGGTATCCTAACCTATAGGTACCAGGGAAGATATTGAATGTGGGGATGTGGGGACCTGGGGATCTAAGGGTCTGTGGAGATCCTAGCGAACTTAGAGGCACTGAAACTATGGATATATAGGAAATCTAGGGGTCTGGAACTGTGGAGACTCTAGGGACCATGGGAACTGGGTATCCTAGCCTATAGGTACCAGGGAAGATATTGAATGTGGGAATGTGGGGACGTAGGGATCCAAGTGACTGTGGACTGTGGACCTAGTGATCTCAGAGGCACTGAAACTATGGATATATAGGGAATCTAGGGGTCTAGAACTGTGGAGACTCTAGGGACTAGAGGAATTAGGTATCCCAACCTATAATTTTCAGGGAATATAGATATTGAAATCTAGGAACCCTGAAATTTGACCTACTTGCTCTTCACACACACCTATGACCCTCAAAATCACCTAATGACAAGGTGTTCAAGATCCTAGGTGTTGAAGTCCCTAGACTTGCAGTCTAATCCACAAATTGAACCTACCCTAAAAATCCAGACCTGGAAATCCAACCAGAAATTAACCAAACCTAGATATCCAGAAATTCAACCTACCCTGACTCAACTTTTTTGTGTCCGGTTTCCCTAAAGAAACCTACTGCAATATTGTGGTTTCTATTATTTTGTGTCGACCTCACGACTCGTGGATTAACATCTGTAAGTCGAATGAAATTTAAATGGTAGAATTGTGAAAATGAAGGATGGACGAATTTTAGGGTAATGATTATAATTGGATAATAAGTATATTGACAGGATTGTTCGGCAGGAAACCTCGAGGAAGACGATAAGCGTCGCTTCCGGCGCGGAAACGAGCGTCGTTACGCTTGAGCGTGCAACAAGAGACGCGTGTGCTCCCGTTCGAGGTCGTGCCGCGACGCCTGGCGTCGCTGCGCTTAGTTCACCTCGATTCACGTGGTGGTGCACCTCGCGATTCCACTCAAACGCGACATTTCCCGAAATTTTTATACGCATTCCGCTCCACATTCCACTAATATTCAACGAACTATCAAAGTGAACTACAAAGAGTCTTTAATCGTGTTAAACGAAGAGTTTTCTCTTATAATCGCGTTTTTCGCTTTAATATTGTACCATGATATTTTTGGAACGCTCTCCGATCAACAGTTTTTAATTTATTCGTTTTATACATTCGACGAGTGTGTCAAGTTCAATTTAAAACTTAATATTTTGTGAAACTATTTTTTATTTAGTGCTACACTGTGACGTTTTTGTGTCTTGATTTATTTCAGTTTATTGACAGACTCTTTAATGCACTTTATTCTTTTGCAAATATTGTCATTTTTACATAATTTATTGTAGTGAACTTTACATATTTGTGATAATCTTGTGATATTGATAGTGTGATTAATTTTAATATATTATTGGTACACTTTTTCGTCATAAAAGCATTTTATCATTTATCAAGTGTTATCCTTTTCATAATTTGTTACAGTGATTCTTAGTTATCGTTTTTTATTTTAATATTAAATTATGTTCCTGTGGTATTAATAGACTGGTTAGTTTTAGATTATTAGTCACGCATTATTTTTATGTTAAATACATTTTCCATGTTAGTGAAATATAATCATTACATTTTAAATAATTTGTCGAAGTCAGCTTTTACTCTTGTAACTTTTTTTGCTGTTAAATTATGTTGTTCTTGTGTTATTAATCGATTAGTTGCATTTAATTTCAAGTTTTTAATTATTCTTGATAAATTCCCTCGTTACAAATAATTGTCAGTGATTAGAACATTATCAGAAATAAAATATTTGATTTGAAGTGAACAATAATACATTTGACTGTGCTATATAAGTGACTGCTTGATAAGTGACCGCTAATTAAATTTATAATTGCATCCTCACTTAAGGTCAACAAAAAAGATATTCTCAGATAATTATATAACAAACGTAAATTGTCAGAACATTATTAAAATTATTATTCATAAATTTTCGAAGGAGTTTCATGACCTTTATAAAATTTAATGAAATTTTTATCAGTTTGCATAATTTTGTAATGTAACAATAATATTTAATAACAATACTAACAGAGATTCGTAAAATAGAAAAAAACTCGATTCGAACAGACCCCTAACGATAAGTTGTAAAGTTGTCCTGTTTAAAACACATAGTTAAACTGCAATTACCAGACTCTTGATCATCCGCGCGCTCGTTTAATTGCAATTACCGTCTTTTTAAGCGTAACCGTGTAAAATTCCACACGCGCCTGAAAATAATTAATCGTAACTAACGAGCTGTAAGCCCAGCAATTAAAAGGAAAATTTCAAACTTGATTTTCAGTTCGATTCAAGTTATCCAGTTTTCGATCAGAGCTCACAAAGAGAGTCGAAAACCCTTTAAAAATCAACGTTATTATCTCCCTGTCCGAGATAGCCGGGACGAGATCGAAGATTCAAAATCAATAACCGTTGAATCGAGATATCGAACGACGATAGTCTTTCACGCTACGTGCATTGTTCCGTGAACCGAGTACTTGTTGAGCGGTTCGTGGCCAGGAATTTCAATTCTCTTAATGGATTCCATCGATCCGTGCCCACGGGATCCCGTATTCTATTGAAAAATCCCGGCCACCCTTCACGGTTGACCATAGCCTCTCTGCATCGCAAATTAGGGGGATACCCAACGGGTGAGACTGCTTTTTTAAGCAAATCTCAGACTTCCAGCAGATTCTGCACACACGCTGGGAACTTTCGAACTTGATCCGATATGCTGATTTTCGGACCTGTTTTCAAAGAGGAAACTTTTCATAACCACTTTCAAATTCAGATTGCCCATCTTTTCTATTCATCTCAAATTTGCTTCCATCAAACTGTGAAGAGACTCGTTCATGTCACTTTAAATTTCCTTTCATCAAATTTCACAGTCGAGTTTCTGAAAGACTGTCAATTCAAATTTCTTTTCATCAAATTTCATTACTGCTGTAAAGTCGAATTTGAGACTGCTGCGAGAAGGAATAAAATTTTTCTAGTTTAGTCCTTGTGATATTCTGTTCGTGAAAATTGGTGGCCGAGAATTTGTTCAAAGTCGAGGTATATTTAGCTAGAATATCAGTTTAGACATCACAAAGTGTCACGGCATTCACAAATGTCACAAAGCTCTTCAGGAACGTAGTTTGAAGAACCCTCGGTTTTGAACCACAAGGTTGCAGGGTTAAAAATGTCACAAAGTAAAATGAAGACATATCACAAATCACAAAGTAAAATAAAGACGTGATGAATGACAGAGTACCTTTGAGATGTGAAGACTACTTGGATATCAAAGTACACCCAATAATTTAAAATTTAAAATTGTCACAAAGTAAAATGAAGACATCACAAAGTAAAATGAAGACATCACAAAGTAAAATAAATGATGACTGACAAAGTACCTTTGAGACGTGAAAAATACTTAGACATCACAAAGTATACCTAAAAATTTCAAATTTAAAAATGTCACAAAATAAAATGAAGACATTACAAGGTAAAATAAATGATGACTGACAAAGTACCTTTGAGACGTGAAAAATACTTAGACATCACAAAGTATACCTAAAAATTTCAAATTTAAAAATGTCACAAAGTAAAATGAAGACATCACAAAGCAAAATAAATGATGACTGACAAAGTACCTTTGAGACGTGAAAAATACTTAGACATCACAAAGTATACCTAAAAATTTCAAATTTAAAAATGTCACAAAGTAAAATGAAGACATCACAAGGTAAAATAAATGATGAATGACAAAGTACCTTTAAGATGTAACTACTTGAACATCACAAAGTACACCCAAAATTTTCAAATTTAAAAATGTCGCAAAATAAAATGACTTCACAAGGTAAAATAAATGATGAATCAAAGTATCTCTGCGAACTACTTACACCCAAAAATTTCGAATTCTGTCGTGAACATTCTTTGAAAAAGAATCCTCTAGGATGAAATGAATCTCGGAGAAGTCAGCACGAGTGCTTCACAAATATTAATAACTCCGATTCTGGGAATGCTGTGGTACAAACGAGACTAGGAGTTCCATAGGATCCCACAGACTGTCAATATTTAACGATCCGCCATCGTGGTACAAAGAGTCCGATTCAACGGTGATTGGCCGGCATCGCGATTTAATCAGAGACAATGTTGTCAACAACGTTTCTAAGATTCAATACGAGAAAAAGTAGGTTGATGGAGGATGAATTTTTCTGATGAACTTTGAGGAGGATTATCGTAGGAATCGTTTAAAATTCGAGGAACGCTCGGTGAAATGGTTTGAAAAGCGTGGAGGGTGTTGGTTTTGGAGATGAGGAAGGATTCAGGTTTAATTCTGAGCGCAAATGGGGAGAAATTAGTTGAAGAGGGCCGAGAAGTTCCGTGCTACCGAATTATTACTCCGACTGCTTTGAATTTGCGGAACAAAAAGACGAAATTGGTTATAAGAGGAAATAGAAAGGTTTCAAGAGATAAGAATTAACTTTAACAAGTAATTAATCAAATCACCTGCTATTTTCAGGATTAAAATAAACTGTTCAAGGTAGTGTAGTGTACTATTCTCAATTATTGTTCCTTCAATTTGTTTCGAGTTATTTAACAGCCTGGTAATTTCAGTAAAAATAATTTCTTCAATTTTTAACTTGTATGTATTTATGTCACAGGCAAGTTTATAATCATTGAAATAATTTTGTAAAGGTCTTTTGATATAATTATTTTGAAAATTAACAAAAATTTGATGCTTGCGATGAATAGATTTGACTGTAGTATTCTTTCCACATTTGTCACAAATAATTCCACAAGTGACCCACACTGAAAGAGCTTTTTGAAGAGCTCATAACCCAAGAATTATTTAGAAAATGAACAAAAATATTTAATTCTTGCAATAATTTTGCTGTGGTACATTTTCCATATTTGTCACAAGTGACCCACACTGAATGAATTTTTTGAAGATCCCTTGACCCAAGAATTATTTTAAAAAGAACAAAAATATTTAATTCTTGCAATAATTTTGCTGTGGTACATTTTCCATATTTGTCACAAGTGACCCACATTGAAAGAATTTTTTGAAGATCCCTTAACCCAAGAATTATTTTAAAAATGACCCAAAATATGTAATTACTGTAATAATTTTGCTGTGGTACATTTTCCATATTTGTCACAAGTGACCCACACTGAAAGAATTTTTTGAAGATCCCTTGACCCAAGAATTATTTAGAAAATGAACAAAAATATTTAATTCTTGCAATAATTTTGGTGTGGTACATTTTCCATATTTGTCACAAGTGACCCACACTGAAAGAATTTTTTGAAGAGCTCATGACCCAAGAATTATTTAAAAAAGAACAAAAATATTTAATTCTTGCAATAATTTTGCTGTGGTACATTTTCCATATTTGTCACAAGTGACCCACACTGAATGAATTTTTTGAAGATCCCTTGACCCAAGAATTATTTTAAAAAGAACAAAAATATTTAATTCTTGCAATAATTTTGCTGTGGTACATTTTCCATATTTGTCACAAGTGACCCACATTGAAAGAATTTTTTGAAGATCCCTTAACCCAAGAATTATTTTAAAAATGACCCAAAATATGTAATTACTGTAATAATTTTGCTGTGGTACATTTTCCATATTTGTCACAAGTGACCCACACTGAAAGAATTTTTTGAAGATCCCTTGACCCAAGAATTATTTAGAAAATGAACAAAAATATTTAATTCTTGCAATAATTTTGGTGTGGTACATTTTCCATATTTGTCACAAGTGACCCACACTGAAAGAATTTTTTGAAGAGCTCATGACCCAAGAATTATTTAAAAAAGAACAAAAATATTTAATTCTTGCAATAATTTTGCTGTGGTACATTTTCCATATTTGTCACAAGTGACCCACACTGAAAGAATTTTTTGAAGATCCCTTGACCCAAGAATTATTTAAAAAATGACCCAAAATATGTAATTACTGCAATAATTTTGCGGTAGTACATTTTCCACATTCGTCACAAGTGACCCACACTGAATTTTTGTTGTCACTAATGACTCCACAAGTGACCCACAAGTCCACGGACAACATTGTAAAATATAAACCATCGATCAATACTTTCCTTTTTTAAATTTCCAGCCAGCGAGATGCACAAGGAAATTTGAAATCGCGTAAATCAAGTTTTCAGAAGGATCGCCTTATCCGCGATAATAATAGCACAACAGAAATGTCACAGGCGGTGATATTCCCATTGTGCCGGCCAATATACCAGAACGAGGTTGTTCCGCACGCATAAACGTCTCCGTGTGGCTCAATAATTCATCCCGGCCCTTAGCTAGGAAATCGAACGACTGGAAATATCATCGACGCGTGTTGCATTCATTTTTTGTCGACACATCGATAACGTTCCCGTTATGACGATTCTATTGGTCTAAATTGTAGGAGCAAGTCGAAAAAAGTCCATAGCGATGAATGGCTTTGGCACACTTTGACGTTATCGAACATAACCTCAAAATGGCCGAGTGTCATATTTCCTATAACGATTTTTAACGTTATTGTTTCTATTGACACAGTTTGGAGATATGACAGAACTGGAACTAAGTAACCTAACCTAAAAATATTAACGTTATATAACCTAAAAATATTAACAGTACATGACCTAAAAATATTGGCCATATTTGTTTCAGGAATTTACTGAACAAAATTTTTAAATCCTCCAGTTCAGTAATTTACAATTTTCTGTATTAAAAAGCATGCAAACATGTAGAAAGTAGAATGAAGGTACATCGCCTTTTTTGTACCATATTCCACCATTTTGAATTTATGGAAAAACAGTGTACGATCTGAAAGTTCAGAAAAAGCCAGAAGCTAAAACCGAGCCAACTCTTTAAACAAAGAGTAGAATAAATGTGAACGTCCTTCGTGGTTTCCTGCGTTTTTCAATAAAAAATAGGCGTCTCGGATACGCGTTTCTGGTCGCTGTCTATAGCCGGAGAACAATAAATATTGTTCTGGAATAATATTGAACGGCTATTGTCCTAAATCCCGGGAATAATGGATGTTATCTAGTTGTCGATGGTGTCTGGGTGGCCTGGTTCTCATACTTTCCATCTTTACTTACGTTTATCCCTTCATTGAAACAGAATTAAATTCAGCATGGAATTAATAGAACTTAAATTATACTAATTATCTTTGACGACTATGTATAAATGACTAAAATGTTCGGGAAATTCGGAAGTGTCGGCTTAAAGAGAAAAGTGAGTGTTAGTTAAACGATGGACGATCGATACCTTGAAAAATGAGTTGAAGAGAGGCAATGACCGAAGACGCGACGATGATCGCCTTCTTGTTCTTCATCTGGACGATGATCAAGTCGAAGGAGCAGCAGGATCAAAAGCTGAATACCAGGAGAGACTCACTTAGCAAGGATAATCGCGAACGCGTCGATTCTAGACGAAATTCGAAGGAGACTGCGTCGATTGGTCTGCCTCATATTGACAGACGTCGTCATCGTCCTCGACGACACTCGCGTCGCTATTACGTCGATCGTAACAAGAGGTGAGTCAAGATATCGATTGCTAATTAAAGCTTCAAACTCGTCGGCTAATTTTTTACTCAGGGTAATTCTCACTGTGCGTTATTACACTCGAGAGTGTAGGAATATTGACGATCGGTAAGATTTGGAATCACTCTATCGTCGTCGAACTGTATTATTCCTGTGATCGTAGTTTGTACGATCACTCATCCTCTAAGTTTATTAAAATGGTAAAAAGAAGGTGGGAATTCTATTTTGTATTAAGATATTTTAAATTTAATATTTGCGATAGGAGATTCATTTTGCTGAGTCCATAGATGCACTGTGGTCAATCGTATTCTATTTGCTTGATCAGCTAGTGTTCGGATTATATGACTTGTCTGGTCAAGTGTCAAATAACAAACCACTTGTCCGATCAATTACGATACCATAGTCTTCAATATTTCTGTGGTTACTTGTTCACACTGCTTCATACTACTTGTCTGACCACCTATATTCGAGAGGTTATGCTACTTGTTAAGTATTTTTCTTAGACCCAAAACTACTTGTCTGACTAGTTGACACCATCTATAAATCTGTAATCCGTAATATTTCTATATTTCATAATATTTTAGTTGTCCAGTTCTGTACAGACTGCCCTATACTACTTGTCTGACCACTTATAGTACCGAAGAGCTTAAACTACTTTTCTGGTCACATAAGTTTTCAAGATCCTATACCACTCTGACAAGTTACTGTACCTCTAACTACATTACAATTCTCTGATCACCTCAGTCTATACTACTTGTCTGATCAGTCAAACACCATTGGCCTTATTCTACTCGTTTCGGTTTCAACTGCATCTATGCTTGTGTAACTACATTACTATCGTGTATGCTCCACGTGTCTGGCAACCTGTAGTATCTAGGATTTCATACTACTTGACTCGAGTGTGCATCTCAAACTCGAATCCACTTGTCTGATCAGTTATAGCACCACTGGAATGTAGCGATTGTTCAATCACTCCTATCTTTCCATTTTACTTGTCTGACCACTACTCTATCTGCTCAATTGATTATCTTCTTATCTACTTGTCTGGACAGAACTTCATTTTAGATGGCTGATCAATTTCCTATTCTACTTGCTTCTTCATCTTTACATAGATTTGTCTGACGACCTCTCAATCTACTTGTCTGGCCACCCCCTATATACTTGTCTGACTACCTCCCTATCTACTTATCTGACCACTACACTGTCTACTTGTCTGACCACCTCCCTTTCTACTTGTCTGACCACCTCTCTATCTACTGGTCTGAGCAGCTCCCTATCTACTTGTCTGGCCACTACACTCTTAACTTGTCTGGCCACCACACTCTTAACTTGTCTAGCCACCTCTCTATCTACTGGTCTGAGCAGCTCCCTATCTACTTGTCTAACCACTACACTGTTTACTTGTCTGTCTACCTATCTATTTATTTGTCTGACCACCACACTGACTGCTTGTCTGACCACCCCCTAACTACTTGTCTGTCTACCTCCCTATCTACTTGTCTGACCACCACCCTATCTACTTGTCAGACCAGCATCCAATTCTACTAGTCTGACTACCCCGCTGATCTACTGGTCTGATCAGTTTCCTACTCTACTCGTCTGATCAGCGCCCAGTTTTACTTGTCTGACTACCCGCCTATTCTACTTGTCTGATCACTTTCCAGTCTATCTATCTAACCACCTTCGCTATTCTACCTATTTATCTGACCAGTACCTGGTTGTACTTGTCTAACCACCGTCTGATTCTACTTGTATGACCACTTGAGATACCGTTGAGCTTCTGCTACTCGCCTGACCGGCTACGTATCCGGTACTACAGTCTACTTATCTGGCCACCTACTGATTTATGGCATAGTCCACTTATCAGTAGAGGCTCTACGCCCACTCCGTTGAATCAACCACCTGTAATTTCTATTCTCTTCTTTTCAATTCTCGTAAATTACAATGTTAAAATATTGACATGTACCAAATGTTTCGATAACATATCGTTGTACAAGTATGACCTAACATGAACTGTCCGTTTAATTACACGTTAGGGAAAATCAAAATTGAACATTGCTAATAAACAGAAGCCGCAATAATCCCTTCGTCGCGGCACACCCTTGCAAAGCAGCCTCGTGGAAATAAGCCGGGGTCATGTAATACCCCTGTAAGATTATATCCAGCCAGGTTTATTAAATCCGATCCACTTGCTGGCCCTAATGCTAATGTAATCGATGTGCATCTTGCTCGTAGTGCAGCTTACCGACCACACGGCCAGAATCCATTAGCAACTGGAGGTCGAATTATTCTTGAGGGAAATCGCTCGCGTTTGTGCGAATTCGATGAACCTGTTCACCTAACATCCGAATCAGATTTTTCGAAATACGTCTGTTTATTCTGCCGTTTACGTGCGAGTTTTTTGTACCGTTCGAAATAAATTTCCTCGTGCAAAATACATGCGTTATAAAAGAAGGAGATCTTGAATAGCTGATAATATGTTAATACGCTGGGACGTTATCAAAAGTGAAACCCCTCGTGGCTTACTTATGGTGACTTTTATGCCGTAACGGGCATTATACTTTCAATTTTCTTTTCGGACTGAAAGGATGCGACTTTGAGTCGAACGTTACAGTTTGAATGAGAATAGGCGCGGTTCGCTGAAATGTCGAGGCCTCGGTATTTCATCCTTGAAAAGCGCCTCTAAAAAGAAGACGCGGCGACGACTTTTACGCCTGAGATATCCGCGTTTGTGGACTCGTAAATTCTTCCGCGTACGCTCGTTCGACGAGCGTTTTTCCAGCAGCTAGTGCCGCATATCGCGCACGAGTACAAGAACGAGTTCTTGACACAAATCTGGCGACCCTGAAGAGCGCGTAGGTGATAAACACCCTTAACAACCGTGCGGCACGCCAGCCCGTGATCGATACCGAGCTTTCACCCCGACCTTTCGCAATCGTTCGCGATTTCTGATCGTTTACCACCAGATTGGATACCTCAAATGTTTCGGTACCTTTTCACATTAAATCTGTGACGATATGCGCCGGGTAAATTTACGTTAACCTATATCTTTTGCTATCAGTTTTAATCTTTTTGTTGTTTTTCCTTCATTCGAGAATCTAGGTTTACTTAGCGAGCGATATTAGTTGCGGTATTGAAGTTTTGAGGTTATGTCAACGTAACCTAAATTAATATTTTCATGGCTGTTTGTTATTTTTAATTGTTTTTGACAATTTCAACGACTTAAAACGTTGATATGATCAATAAAAAGGACTGTCGTTGAAAGTTGTCAATTTTGAAACCAACCTCAAGGTTAGAATAATTCACACATAACCTAACCTTACCATTATATGGCCATTTGCTGTTTTGAATTATTTTGGTCAATTACAAAGACTTATAGCGTTGATGTAATGTTCAGAAATCACTGTAGGGACTTGTCAAAGTTGAAACTGTCCTCAGGTAAGGTTAGCATAATTCTCACATAACCTTACCATTATATGGCCATTTGCTGTTTCTAATTATTTGTGACAATATCAAAAAATTATAACGTTGATATAATACTTAGAAATGTCTGTAGAGACATGGCAAGTATGAAACCAATCTCAGTTGAGGTTAGGATGAGTCACACATAACCTAACCTAACCATTTCATGGCTATTTGCTATTTCTAACTATTCTTGATACTTGCAAAGACTTATATCATTGATATAATAATCAGAAATGACTGAATTCGAAAGTTGTCAATCTTGAAACCAACCTCAGTTGAGGTTAGGATAATTCAGACATAACCTAACCTAACAATTTTATGGTTATTTGCTATTTGTAATTCTTTCGATAGTTTCAAAGACATATATCATTGCAATACTCATTATAAATTACTGTAATTCAAGCGTGCCAATTTTGAAATCAGTTGTTGGTATGGTTAGGGTAAACACTTAACCTAACCTAATTTCATAGATACTAACTAGTCTCAAAAAGTTTTTAAATTATTTGAAGTACATACATTCGAGAATGATAAGACTGTTGATAAATCAGTTGCATTATCAAAAAAGTATTTTGCGAACAAATTTGAACTGCGTTCTCCAACGCAAAGTTTTCTTGCCAAGACACGCGTCCGTGATATTAATCGCGTCCGTAACGTAATCACCGTTTGCGCTGTTGAAAATTAATTAGAGTGGGATTGATTAACACGCAGAAATCGAATGGTAACTGTAAATAGTGAAACGTCGGTTTTCAGTAACGTTAAAGTGCGAAATTTTATTGCATTCCGCATAAAGCGCAGATCCGATAAATAAACATAAATAAAATATGCTTCGAATGTAACCGGCGATGTGTATCTTCTCAGCGAGGGAATTTCAATTTTCTGTTTGGATTTCGCGGCCGGCAAAGAGATTTTATCGCACTTCCGCATCGAGATTACACAGCTGACAAAAAAATAATTGCCAGCCACTGCGAGGCTCTATTGTAAACGAACTCAATCCGAGGAATTATCGTGATTGTAAAACGGATCTATTTCGAGTGCAATGCAAATAAAAGATAGCAACAATCGAGTTGTCGGCTCTCGTTGAAAATCCGCTTCGACTCGATTCTTCTACTATTATTTTATATTTGTAGCTTTTCCCGCGTTAATACAGAAAAGAGGACAACGTACAACGATATTCTCACAAAAATTCACAGATCCAATGTAAATAAGACTCGCAAAACGATTTCAATAACCGATACGTATTTGCTAGATCACATGATTGATTATCTCTGTGTATAGACGGTTTAGACAACCTTCAGTTTGTTGAGCAAATATTGAATTTTTATAATTCGTTGATTACGTGCGGCGTTTCGTGTTGAAAAATTGTTGGTGCAAATAGCGAATGTTTTGGTACGATAAGCGGCAGAGAAAAATCACAGTACGATATTTCGCTTGATTAGATTGTATATTGGAATTTTTACATCTTACGAGCGAATATTTATAAATTTAAATGGATCATATGCTTCTACGTCATGGGTACATGACGTATTGGTTACAGTTTGGAATATATTTCTAGAGTGGTTAGAAAATTTAGAAATTTGTCATAGGTACAATGGATTTTTGTTATATTGCTGTAATCAGTGATAGCGTTTATTGTAGCTCTTTATAATACTACGTTCTATATTACCACACTCTGTAATGTCACACGCTTTTTGCAACGCTTCATTTTGTTACGTCCCTTATTGCCACATCTGTTAGTACTACGCCCCTTAGTATAGCACACGCTGTAGTACAACGCCCCTTAGTACCACACGCCGTAGTACCACGCCCCGTATATTCACTTGCCTGCATTGCAACGCCCCTTAATACCACGCCCCATATTGTCACGTATTCACATTGCAACACCCCTTAGTACCACGTCCCACATTGCAACGCCACTTAGTACCACGCCCCACATTGCAACGCCCCTTCGTACCACGCCCCACATTGCAACGCCCCTTAATACCACGCCCCATATTGTCACGTATTCACATTGCAACGCCCCTTAGTACCACGCCCCACATTGCAACGCCACTTAGTACCACGCCCCACATTGCAACGCCCCTTCGTACCACGCCCCACATTGCAACGCCCCTTCGTACCACGCCCCTTAGCACCACGCCTCTTAGTACCACGCCCACAATGGCACCTCCTCTATTGCCAATTAATCGAGCGTTCTTCACACAAAATTTAATGTACTTCAATCTCATTCTCCGAAACTCAACAAAGTATATCATTGCAAAAGAATTTATGAAACATCGCCCTAATTTTAACTTCAAATGTCTACGATACCAAAATACTAGCTTGAAACCCACTCAAAGCTGTCGCTACGAAGTAAGCAATAAAGCTTAACGTCCATTTAAAATCCCACGCTTAAGCCACAGGATATTAGTAGAAAATGGCTCCCGATGGACCGAATAATACAATTACATTTGATTATATCCTCTCGTGGCGCTCATTAGTATGTCGGTAATATGTTCATAACGTATTTACATTCCTAATTACCGTCCATAGTTTAGCGGCTGAAATTTCGTTCTATAATCGAATACGATTTAACGGTCTGCAAAATATATGATTTACGGGAAAGTCCGAAGGTTGAAACTCGTTACGGATTTACGACCGCCATAACGTTTCGTTATTTCAGGTAGTTATGCTCGGTGATTGTAAACGCTCTTGATATCAACGCTTCCAGCTGAACACGTTTCAGATTATTCTGGTCTTCTTAGCCGAAGATTTTCCTCTCATTTCGTTCTATTCTTACGTCGGGAATGTATTTTCCTTTCGATTTCAACGATTACAGCGATACAGCAAATAACATGGAAAATCGAATGTTGGAGACGGAAAATTTTTATCTGTCGTTCGAATATTTGAAAGTCTGTTTGGAAATTGTATTGGCGTTAATTCAAAGTAAACGTAATTAAAGTTAAAATTAATCAAACGTCTTTGAAAAACTGATTCCACGGGAAACCCGAAGCTTAGGTAAATATTTGGCTTGGAACTGTCCGAGTTGGATGATGACTTAAACGAGTTTTTAAACCCGACTATTTTTTCGACGGTTGGCCTTTGAAGAAAAAGAAGCTACCGATTCGAAGGCTCTCCGCAACGTCGAGACAATGACGTGACCGTTCTCATAATTCTTCCATTATTAACTAATAAAAGGTCTTCGGGCGCACGGTTGTGTAATGAATTTCATAATGACGAAACAAGGAGTTCCCGTGGTACGTAATTAGACGAGCGTGACACGTTCATTTTCCTCGTATCGGCTTTTAGTTGCTTGATTTTCCTCCTGCAACTTCGACGATTTTTCGCAAACTCGTCATTAAACACCGTTACGATTCCACGCCGATTCCATTAATCTTCAGGGTTTTATTTGCGAGGCGTTTAAGAATGGAAGCCTTAATTGTTCTCTTCAATCTTCTTTGAGTATCTGGATATCCGTTGGACGAGTTCGTTATTATTCTTAAATTTTGATCGTGTGCGTCAGCGAACTGCTAAAAATTCCTCTTGTTATCTATCGATCTTATCTCATGTTTGGTTAGGTCGTCACAAAAGTCCCGATATTCTACGTCGTTTATTACGGACAAAATTTTTTACACTTTGAGGTAACTGTAATTATTACAATTCATTAGGTATCATTCAAGGTATCTAGAGATCTACAAATTTATTAATATAAATGTAGAATTTATTACATTTCACTTATACAGAAATTTCAGTAATTTCACAGTTACAACTTTCAATCCCCAGGAATTGCAAATTCTTTCGCATTAATTTCAACCCTCCGTTTCCACAATTCGCAACTAACAGCTTCAACCCTCGTGATATAAATTACAGAAGTCCCGATTCGCATGAATCTCGCGTAACCGCAAATTCTATCCCAAAGTAACCCCAGAAACCACACATGAGAATTTCGATCCCATCATCCCGTTAAATCCTCGAGCACAGCGTCGAGCCGTTCCGCTTATTGTCAGCCTCTAATCTGGTATCGGCTGTATTCTGGAGCTGCTTATCGGACAAGTCGGTAAAAATCGCAATATTTGCCCGAGCACAGTGTGCGGATATATAGGGTGGTATCTGAGATCGTTGCGACGCGCGACGTCCATTGAATATAAGCTGCTTTTCTCCGTGTGGAGATGATGGAGTAGACTCTCGTTATACTGCCACTTTTATACGAACTTCGACGTATACGATCATTAAAGAGGGCGAAAATCCACGGGGATATTCATTATATTGCCACGCTTTGTGATATCATGACACATTTTATAATGCTTTATGATCACATGCCTCATATTTCTATTTTATGCGATGACACACTTCATAATTCCATGCTTCGTAATGTTAAATTTCATAGTGCAATAATTACTGATGTTATGCATCGTGTGGATCACGTCTGATATTACCATGCTCCTTATTTCCATATACTTGTACGCACCATACTAACTACGTCCTGTACTGACTACACCTCATACTGGTCACGTCCTACCTTGATAACGTTCCACATTGGTCAACCCCCATGTTGGTTACATTCCATATTGACTACGTGTCGTATTGACTACACCCCATATTGACTACGCCTCAAATTGGTCACTCCCCATATTGGTCACGCCCCCATATTAGTCACGTCCCATATTGACTACGTCCTGTACTGACTACGCCCATATTTACTACGCCCCATATTGGTCACGCCCCCATATAAGTCACGCCCCATATTGACTACGTCCTGTACTCACTACGCCCATTTTGGTTACGCCCCATATTGGTCACGCCCCATATTAGTCACGTTCCATGTTGACTACGTCCTGTTCTGACTACGCCCATAGTGGTTACGCCCCATATTGACTACACTCTTGTACTCTTACACTCCACATTAACCATATCCCATAATTTGACACCCCATATTGATCACATCCCATACCCCTACATCTCGCATTGATCACACCCCTTAACTCCACTCTATAATAGTCTCAAGCCTTACCTTCCACGCCTCTTCTTAGCCACGCCCCGTACTACTCGCATCCCTCGCTTTCGCGCCATATTCTGGCCACACCTCTTACTGCCACGTTTCATATTGGCGACGCCCCTTACTCCCACTCCCCATATTGACCACATCCTTTATCTCCATTCTTGGTATTGGTCATAACAATTACTTCTACACTTCATATAAGGTAAACTAACACTTCTACTTCCCATAATGACCACGCCCCATATTGACCACGCCTTGTACTGACTACGTCCTATACTTCCCTGCTCTATTTCCACGCTGCCTAATATCGCGCTCCATATTTCCACTTTCCACTATTTCTAAACTAACAAAAACGTTCCTGGATCTAAAATAAAAAGCCCTATCTATCTCTATCCCCTACCATCAAACTCAATATAATTTCCATGAATTATAACCGATATCATCGATCCGAATTATCAAAGTAAAGGCAAAATTCGAAAACGTCAGCTGAAATACAACAGGAACTCCCATAATATTGTATATCCCGAACGAAAATACCTCGTGCAAGCAAATGTGTTTTTGAAGCACCAGAACACCTTGTTTATAGAGTCAATTCGTTCGATTGGACCATCGGTTACATGTACGACACCCTTTATACGCACACAGTCAGGCCGTGTGTATCCAACGACGAGCAACAGCCGTCAGTTGACGGGCAGCACGCGACCAAACAGGATCGCTCGTCGCGAGTTCGTCGCGCGTACAACGTGCCGGTGTCCTTGGCGCAGGACACGCGCCAGGACCAGCCTTAGTCTACGGTGTTTACCAGTCACTATCGCTTCGCGGGTGTCGCAGTTGATGCGTGGCTACCCGTGTGCCAACGTTTCGTGCGTTCTCTGGGATTGCGTGATCATTGGTGATCGTGGTTGTGAGGTGATCTGTGCTCCTATCTCTGGCCGGGTTCTTTGAGAGCTCCGAATTTAGGTTCCCTTTTCGCTGGTCTAATGTCTGCCCTTTCGGAGGTTACAGTTGGGTCTATGTGGACTGTATTGATCCTTCCTTTTTATTTCATCTGTTGCTCCTAGTCTTTTAGGTGTAGTGGTCTTAGGTGTAGGTATAGGTGTAGATGTAGGTATTTTAAGATCTGATAGAGGCTTATTTCGTTTTTATTGACTTGTGGTAGGGGGAAGGGTTAGGACAAGCTTTGATCTTACTTTGGCTAAATTGTGATATAAATTTTTTTGGACTATTTTGTTGCATCATAGGTTCTTTTGTTACAAGTATAATCTAGTTTGTAATCTTTGTTATTAAAAATTGGTTAGGTCCACAAGTTTCCATTTTTTATTAATTTGTTTAATGGTGAACTTAAGCTATGAAACTGAGATTTCTTTCATTATTTGTTAATTACACTTGTAAATATTATCCAAACGCAGGTGTTAGTGGATTTAGGAATATTGAAGCGTTAATAGAAAACTTTTAGCTTGTAATTTTAAGGAGATCGAACTACAGAAAACTCGTTTCTTGTCAAATCGGAGGAACCGAAGTGTAAATCAAGGATGACAAGCTGTAGGAATAGGAGGTGGTAAACGAAGCAAATATTTGTCGGTAGATCGTGTTTGGGTCAGATTGACATATTGTTGTCACGGGTTCGAGTGAGACGATATTTTGAAAGCTGGTTCAACGTACTGGGGATACAAATAAACAATTTATTTTCCAACGAAATGTTCGACTTCGCTTAATGGAAACTGATGGACGTTGGTATTAGAAGAACGAAGCTTGGTAATCCAATTAGTTGTTGATTGGTTTACCTAAAGAAGTACTGTTGAATCACAAATTTTGTCAATAACATTTTATTATTCTAGTGAATTTAGGTGTTTCACTAAAAGCATGGTGCTGAAGTGACGTACGAAAAGTTGTACTAATAAATCTAAATTAAAGTAACAAAAAATTTTTAAATTAAATTAAAAATTAAGTAACTAGAAATAGTTCTATCTTTGGTTATTGAAAATTTTTAATAAAAATTGGGTACTGAAATTTTTAGAATAATTTCTTAGATAAAAATTATTGATCGCTGTAATATATCTAATAATTTTTTATTGATGTATTCATCGGAATTTCTCGATACTTTTATTTATTCGTTTATTAATCTCGTTCAAGTACATTGTAATACCCTTCCTTGTTTTTCCCGGTATTTTGCGATTCGGCACTTTATCAGTTTCATATGCGGCAATTAATGATAAGTCTGAGCATTAACATGAAAACGATTTCACGTAACGTATATTCATTATCACGCCGTTTTCGCATTTTAACAGCACTTTTGCGAAACGTAATATTTCAACTTAGTTTCGAACCTTTATTTGATACAAATGACAAATGCAGAGATAGAATTGGAAATTGTGATGCAATCACAAAATATTGCAACAGGTGTTTCGAACGTCCAAAATTTTACGACAATATTCGACGATTTCGTGGAATATTCAATGCCGAAGTTTAGAATAGAATATATCAGTTTCCAAGAACTCTTTTTCGAGTTGTTCTAAAAATACAAAAAATTTGAAACTTGTATTCGCAATTGGCAATATTTCACGAAAGCGTGTTATCAAGCGTCGATAGATTTCCATATCTATGCAAACATCGACGTTGATCGAAGTGTATCGAACGAGTACGTATCGCTGGCACAATTATCGATCATGTTTCTCACGATTTCCGATTTTGACGTGTGTCGACAATAGAGACAATCTGCTTCAATAATTATTTCAGACCTGTCGATACTTCGAGATTTCGAATTTAATCAAAATTAATTGGGTAACTTTGAAATTAATTAGCATTAAAACTGACATAAATTTAAATTAACGAGTTCAGATATTAATTATTAAATGTCAATTGAAATTAATAGAAAATGAATAGTTAATAGAATGTTAATGGATTAATAGAATATGAAACAAAAGAGCAGCGAGAAAAAATCAAATGTAAAATTATTCCCGGCTTATTCATACAATGGGTTTTAACTGAAAATGCGCGAAGTGATTGATTATCTCGACCCACGGCAAATTAACTGTCAGAATCTTTACTTTCGTCCACATGGGAAGGAAACACGTTTCTCGAAATAGAAGATTTGAGTAAAGAGAGTAGACGTTGATTGATTATCTGCCGTAAAATACGCCATTACTATATAATATCCTATTGGTCTGACTTCGATAATGGATGTTTAATAATATTTTTCGCAATATAATACAGATCGGACGATTATTTGTTCAATCTTCAAAATATGCACTTTATCTTCCTCAAATATTCTGTATCTGGCAACAGATTTAAAGTACACGATAAAATAATTTCAGAATTTTATGAACAATCATTCTTTGAAATGATTATGATTCTCTGAATGTTCAGAATAATAAATCTGAAGACGTAGCTTCATATCACACAAATTCAGTGGATATAAATTCTTCGTAACTGATAAATTATTGATAAATTACATGCATAAATTACATCGTTACTGTGGTCCCAAAAATGTGGAACTGAAAGAACCTAACCTCTTCATAATTCATAAATTACACCATGCGGGAGAAAGGCATACAATTTATTTTTCAAACTTATAAGTTCAAGATACATAATAGTTAATTTGACAGTTTTATAAGTTGACAAAGATATCATTACTCTCTAAGAACCTAAAGCGTGGAGCTGAAAGAACCTAACCTCTTCATACTTCATAAACTGCACCATTTAGTAATCACACACCTATCTTTCAACAAGTAATTTCAAAAGTTAAAAATCTCATTAAGTCATAATCAAACTACGTGTCCCACAAAGCAATCAACACGAAATAAGAGTCAATAGTCTCGATTAGTCTCCCTTCCTCGGTAATAATCAACCCTAGAACCTTCCTAAACGTCCCCTTTCAACATGAAGCAAAGATGAAGAGGTTGGGTATACGAAGAAGGTTGGTCCTTACCAAGCAAGATTTCCATGGAAATGGAAAAAGTTCCAGGTGGTTCGGTACTAAAGCATCCGCCAAGGATAAGATGGAACCGTGACGCGGTAAATTTGGAGGAGTTTCATAGGGGACCGTGAAAGATTCACGACGTAGACTCTTGACGGTTAAATGGAGGCAGGCATGTGGAACGCGTTGCATTAAAATTAGAAAGCGGCAGATTAGAAGTTGAAAGCGAAACGACGGCGACGATGGATAAAAGCACGGTCTTTATGGTTTCTGGTTTCTATGAATAGCTTTGTTACGAGTAACGTTGTTGAACAGATAGCCATCCAAATGTTATTACTCACAGTTTCAGCCGGTTGAGTGACAAATGGTCAAACAGTTTCTACAGCGATTCGACTTGTGGATTGATTCATTGACGAAGTTGCAGAAATTGATTGCATCTTTCATCGGTTTATTCTTCACGCGCCATTTTGATGTGCACGGGTGTACACATGTCAAGTCACGAGTTGGCGCGTGAGGTCCACAGTGAAAGAAGTGTAGACTTTTTAGGATAGAGTTCATCGTCACTAGACTCTTCACAATTCTAAGACATATAAAGTTCCTATACATAGAGAATATACATAGTTTTAATCTCCGGTGCTAGGAACTCCAGAGTCCCTTGGATCCCCAGGTCCCTACATCCCCACATTCAATATCTTCCCTGGGATCTATAGATTAGGATACCTAGTTCCCATGGTCCCCAGAGTCTCCACAGTTCCAGAACCCTAGATTCCCTATATATCCACAGTTTCAGTCTCCAGTGCCAAGTTCGCTAGGACCTCCACAGTCCACAGTCCCTTGGATCCCCAGGTCCCACATCCCCACATTCTCTACAGTTCCTGAATTCCCTAGATTCTCACAGTCCTCGGAATCGCCATATTTCCTAGCTTCCCAGAATCCCTACGTTCCCTCGGATCATCACAGTCTCTACTGTAGACGAGCCAGGAGTTGGCGCGTAGGTCGAGCCAGAGTAAAAGAAGCCACTCGCTCCACCTATCCACCGTGAACACTTCCAGTTACATTTCGGCAAATAAGAATAATGACAATAACTGCTGAACGCAATTCGCTATCTCTCTCGAGACGTTTGCCGACTTTGGCCTAATTGGTGCGCGAGCCAATATACCGAAAGTGGCGTCCATTTTTCTATTCTGACCAATAGTAGCTCTAATCTGGGTCGCGCGCCAACTCGTGGGTTGACATCGGTAGTTGCTTGGAGATACGGTAGCGTGACAATGTAACCTGGTATACTTGATAATATGAAAAGTTATATCGTGAAGTTATAGTGTGGTAGAACGTAATTTTGAAGTACAGTAATACGATTCAGGAGCATAGCAGCGTAACCTGATAGTAAAGTGGTAGCACAACAGAATAATAAAAACATAAAACACCACATAATAGATCATACATCATCCTTAATGAAAAAATCAATATCACTGTTTCTCTTCATTCCACAAACACCTATCCCTGATAGACTGAAGGCTTGAATTCTCTATAAAATTAATAAATACACTAAAAAGTATAATCTACCACGGAAGAAAAGAAAGTGTTCTACAAGTTCGCATTTTAACCGAAGGACAATCGTAACACGTTCGTGTTCGACGGCTCGATACTCGACTAATTGCACCGGACGATTTACTTTAATTACCCTCGGAAGACAGAAAGGAAGTTCCTAGGAAATGAAGTTGAGCAGGCGTCGTTCCGTCTCGACGCAGGAAACAGAAATTGAAATTGCTTTGTCCCTGTGAAGTTAACAGCAAATCCAGACCTGCATCCGATTTATCGTGCGTCGTAAAAAGAAAATACAATTTTACGAAGCGCAAGAAGTATTTTTTCACGGATCATTGGTTCAGAAAAGTTTATTCGACTTTGAATTCAGGATCCTCGAATCAAAAAGCATCTTTTTCTAAAATGCTCACAATGTGTCTTTCTCTTATTTTATTTGAAGAACGCAAGAGATCTGGATCCCAGAATTTTAGAATCTTAAAGTTCTTACACTTCAAAATGGTGGATGCTAAAATCTAGAATCTGAAGTTCCTAGACATCCAAAAGCCTTGTGTAACAAAATTGTTGGATCCTGAAATTAGTATGTTTTAAATATTTCTACATCCCAAAATACCTATACTGTAAAATCTTCAGATCAATAGCCAGATCCACATGTGGAACTATATGCTTAGTTCTTGAGTCCCTAGGTCCCTACTGATGAGTTCTAAAATTCTTCTGCGGTCAAATTTCTGAATCCAAAAATTTTCTTTATGAATTCATAGACCTCTAGATTTAGAAAATTGCCAAAATCTTAGAACACCAAATCAATAAATCCCCAGATCTCCAGACAACAAAACTAAAATATCCCAAAATCCATATATTTGAAATTCAGCGAATCCTTAGATGCAAAATCCTAACGTTTATATCCAAATTCTCATACATTGAAAAATTCCAGTTTCTCTCTAAAGAAAATCGTCCATTGTCCCGCATCGATTAAGATATCGCAATGAATTTGCGTTACTTTTAAATTTGACCAGCGTATATAGGATAAAACGATTGCTGTTAGCTTGCAGAGCACGCGTTCGCCTTCCCAGCAAGATTTCCTATTTTCCCCGAGGAAACGAGTTTACACGACAGGGATAAAGGACATTTTTCTTGATTTTCATCCAGCGAACGGAAAATTTCTTCTGATATATACGCGTTAATCGGTCGGCTCCACCGACGGCTGAACAAAGAAGATCGTAAACGCATGTTTATCGTTTACTATTCCCGTTGAAAGTTCGTCCGATAAATTTCTCGAAAGATGCGGAGCAAATTGCGTGAAGTAATTTAGCAACGGTGAAAGAATGTAAAGGGAACGTTTGTTCATTTTAAATTCAAATCCACCGGCTCGTAGCGGCGCGGAACAAATGAAGTGTACAACAGTTGTTAAATGAGATTCATCGGCGGCGACGCTCGGAATTCCGGCTTGGTCGAAGGAAATTCATCTCGCTTCGTTACTTCTCTCCGTGCGGAAAATTCATTTCCCGCGGAAAAGTTTCGTGGAAGTATCGTAAATAACGCTGACCCTTCGCACGAATGGCGTCGCGACAAATGAGTAAACACTGGGGTCTACCGGTGCCGACCCACAAGTTGGCGCGTGAGGATGACTGAAGGGACTATGGAAAAGTCTAGGTGTTCTATAAAGTCTATAGCTTCCTTTACTTTGTTTCGACCTCTTGCGACAACTTGTGGATTGACATCTATACATCACTACCACATGTAGCCATCATATTACGCTAACGTTGCTCCACTTACATTACATTACCATGTTTATACGTCAACATGACTATGACGTTATAACGCTACCCAATAACATTATCACTCTCTAACGTTACCATATTACCACGTTACCAAACCATTAGAGCAGTCCTTATATTTTACCTAGAAATTCTTACTTGCCAGAGGAATCTGCCAGAAAAGATAATCCATAATGATGGATAATACCCGAATATCGACTAAAAAGAAATGTAGTAAAAGTATGAAAAAACCTGTAACGTCACTCTCTCGAATTACCGGTAATATAGTAATATTACCTCACTACTCCACTTTTATATTAATCTCTTCGCTTCTAATCTTCGTTTCAAAGCCACCCGTCTTAATCTCCACCCAGCAAGACAACGCAGACTCGTTTTAATCACCAGCGAAACAACTTTTAATTCGGCGAAACGCGCAGAATCAGATCGAAAGGGCAGGCATAAAGTCAAACTGTACACACCAGCGTAACTTTTCAAATTAACCTCCTCGGCAGTATCTCTGTCCCTTGATCTATCGGAGCTCCCACAGTGCCAACAAGAACCGAACTCGTTGTCCCCACACGAGTGCAAACTCATCAGACTATCCATAAGTAAATATCTACTTAAACGTCGGATGATCCAAGATTGAGCTTTGAACCCGACGACCGGTGAACCGTCGATGGACACTCGGTCCTAGACGGACCTAACACGCCCATCATGAGCGACTACGCTATTCTGGTGCCACACGAGGTGTCCTCGAGACTGGCACGCAGAGACTCCGGCACGATGAGGGTGACACTTCCGGTCACATCGTTTAGGAGGCACAGCGGTTGCGTCTCGATGCTGGCGCGAGCTAAGCCGCATCCCAAACTTGTCTACGTGGCTGTTCCGTAAGTTCTCTCTTTTCAGGATACCGTGCCTTACAAGCACACTGACTTTTCCACATGTGAGGCACAATTGTTACAAATCTTAGTTGGATGTTTGATACGATTCAGTTTTTAATTTAAGTCCAATTGTAATCTTGGATTGAGCAATCCTATGCTGAATACGGAATTGGGGGGGTAGAAATTTGAGATATTACTGTTTGGGGATATGGAAAGGGAATTTGATAATTGGACACGTAGAAACTTGAGAATGTAAGAATTGGGGATGTAGGAATTTGAGATTTTATGGGTTGGGGATGTGGAGGTTTCGGAATGTGATTCGGCATGTAGCAACTTGGGAATTTAGGAATTAGGGATGTAGAAATTTTAGAAATTACAGTTTGGGGATATGGAAATCGGGAATTTGGGAATTGGACACGTAGAAACTTGAGAATGTAAGAATTGGGGATGTAGGAATTTGAGATTTTATGGGTTGGGGATGTGGAAATTTCGAAATGTGATTGGACACGTAGCAACTTGGGGATCTAGGAACTGGGGATGTAGAAATTTGGGAATCTACGGTTTGGGGTGTGAAAATTTGGGACTTTGAGAGTTAAGATGTGAAAATTTGGGAATTCTAGTTGAATTCTAGTGAAAATTTGGCATACTAGTTAAGATGTGGAAAATGTGATTACGGAAATTTGAAAACTTAAAGTTCATTAAATTTGAGAATTCCAAAATCTCGAAATTTAAGAATACAAAAATCTTCAATTCTGCAAATTTTCCAAGAGGTTATGTGAGTTTTGGTCTCTATTGGTCCCTAATTACGTCACTGCACTCTTTGATCTTAATATCCATCTCTTCCAAAAGATCAGTTTCAAAATAGACTTAAACGTCATGAACTGCCATTATTACTAGTTCCGTCCATCACCAGCAGATCGCACTGTCTCCACACCTACTCATCTAGTTATTGAAAATTAAAGTGTCTCCGGTAAACTTTCTAGAAGAATGCGAAGAAATAAAAGAGACTATATCTATAATAAAATTAGAAGTATAGCGACTTTAAGTACAGTAAATTAAAGTGATCAATTTCTTATGATCTCAGAATCTAATAAACGATCAAACGAGCGTCCGCCATTTTCGCTATCGAAAGAAGCCATTAGAAAATGAGGTCGGCCAATGATTCCTTTTAATTATCCATAACATAGAACGTCGGAGAAAGAGCGAGAGAGAGATGATTAGGTACATGCGCAATTAACCTAATCACGCCAGCGCGATTCCTGATCGAGGGAGATTTACAACCAACAGTAGGACCGTTGGGTTTAACGACTGTGGAACCCCACACGATCTCGATTTGCTAATTTAACGATTCTTGGGAAAATTAGGCTACTCTGTTACGCTTGTAGAACCTTGAATTTATCGCGTCGGGATTGGTGAATAGGTTATTCCAGGGGAACAGCCTCTAGGAGTTTGGTGGAAAGTTTGGAATTGCTTGTTTGGAGGGTCTCCTGAGATATCTATCGCTATAAATGGCTTTTGATGAGTTATTAATGTGAATTGGCTATTTTCGATTATATTGAATGTCGACGGCGCAATTTTAGTAATAATATCGATATAGCTCTTGTTATGGTGTCAAAGTATCTCTGATGTTTGCAAAACTGTGCAAACGAGTAAAAAATCAAGTAAATTTCGTGTCAAGATTGAAAAGTTGAAAAAGGACATAAAATGATTACTCTGCACAATATATTTTAAGCATAAATTATTATTACAAATAACAATTGTAATAATTATTACAAATAACTTATAAAGAACCAACTATCACAAGAAAACACAGATGTTACAGTGAAAGGACAAAATGTTTATTACAAATAAATTAGGTTTAAACCGTACGCCACCGGCCGCCATACTTGCACACTGTGCGCATGCGCAGTTCGAATACCGCGACAAAATGGTACCATGATTCTTTTAACTTGGGTATTTAACTTGGTTTTGAACTCTATCTCTCTAAAAGTAGCTTGTGTGTCGACTCTTGTAATGTTATACCTTTGTAAATTAATAATGTGGAATAATACGGTACTAAAATTTATATTATAGGTGCCATAACTGCTAATATAGCATTATAAGCAGTGTGCTTATAGTTGATAGTATACTGTAACCTTAATAAATTTAACATCCTTTATCTCTCAACAAACTATCCTTGCACACGTAATATATAAAAAAATAATAGCACTTATAGATAAAAAAATTAATATATAAAATTGTTGTTATGAATAAAATGTAGTGTAAATATTTGCTGCAGTATCAATTTAGTCTCGTATCGAGCTGCACACCCTCATTTACCAGGCCCGTTACATTTAACCATTACTCAATGCGTTTTACGTAACACATTATGGGCGCGGCAAGCACAGACCGGAAGTGGCTTTTAATCACTACTTTATTGGCAGCTCTGCTCGAAAACCAATATTAGCTGTTCAGGCTTGGCCTGGGCTATAGATAAACGGAAAGATTGTCTAGATGTCTCGATTGTAAGTTTGCTCAACAGAGAGCTCGTTGCAACAGGTTTTTAGGTCACGTGCAAATCTCTGGAAAGCCTTTCGTATTATCATTGATAATCGTTGTATCGCAACTAGCAATATTCTGTCTTTATTAATATCGACTATTAATCGAGACTCGTTTCTTTTCTGCGTCCAAGAGATGATGGAAGAATTGAAAATGTCAATTACTGTTTATTAAGGTTGTGTTTATGCATTGAATAACAAGGTCGTGGCTTATGCAATCGCGTACGGTGATCGTTATCGAAAGCAGGAAGACGAACCGTGTTTTCTGGTCAAAGTGGACGATTACGAAACGAAAGAATGTTAATTAGGCCTGGGTAATTAGAACCGTTTAACGAGCGAGTTGATCCCGATCTCAACGATTATGAGCCGTATAATTGGCCCGAATCACGTTAAAATGCTATTCGCACCTCGGAACTTCCTTATTATTGGGATTTGGAATCTGGAAAATTTTGTTGAAAGATTTTTGGGAATTGGGATTTGAAATTTTGGGATTTGGAATTTTAAGGATTTGGAGGTTTAGGAAGTTAGGAATTTGGGGATTTCGAGATTTCGGGATTTAGGGATTTATAGATTTAGGGACTTAAGGATTTAGTAATTTGGGGATTTAGGGATTTGGGCAATTGGGAGATGCTGGATTTGGGACTTTAGAGATTTGGGAAGTTAGGGATTTGGGGATTTAGGGTTTTGGGGATTTAGGGATTTAGGGAGTTAGGGATTGAGAGATTTAGGGACTTGAAAATTTAGTAGTTTGGAGATTTGGGGATTTTGGAAATTGGAAAATTCAGGATTTGGGACTTTAGGGATTTGGAGGTTTGGGAGGTTAGGAATTTGGGGATTTAGGGATTTGGATATTTGAGAAGCTACGAATTTAGGGATTTAGGGACTTTGAGATCTAAGGAGTTAAAGATTTGGGGATTTGGAGTTTGGAAAATTGGGACATTCAGGATTTAGAAGTGTTGGATTTAGGACTTTAGGGATTTGGATATTTTGGAAGTTATGAATTTGTAGATTTAGGAATTTAGAGATTTAGAGACTTAAGGATTTAGGACTTTCTGAATTGTAGGATTTAGATATTTTGAGATTTAGAGGTTTAAGGATTTTGGAGTTGAAGAATTAGGGAATTTAGTGATTTGATGATACAGACTTAGAGATGAGAGGAATTAATGATTAAGAGATTTAGTGACTAAGGGATTTAGATGTTAGAGGACGTAGGAAATTGGGGAATCTAGGAATTTTAAGACTTAGGTATTATGGATTAGGAGATTGAAGGTTTTAGGGGAGTGTGGATTTAGGGATGTATAAATAAAAAATTTAGAATTTAACAAATGTGAAAATTTGACCCTTTGCACTCAAAGGATATTTTTGCTGTTGTCCAATGACAACCTTGAAACTTTTCATCTAAAAAATGTATTAAATGTCTACTATTAATTTCCACTACTGTTTCTTCCACTATGTCCACATATCATACGTATTGTAGATCTAATTAAAAACTATTTTAATTAAATGATGTAACATCCACTGAATGATGAATGCGCACCCTTCGAGTGCACAGAGTTAAAAATTCCGTAACTATAAGAAATTCGAGAATGTATAGATGTAAAAATTCAAATATTCAAAAATGTAGGTTTTGCAAATAAAAAAATCTAAACATGTAAATCCGTGTAGATTTCTCGAAATTTGAAATGTAAAGAGAAATTTCGTTCGTGGAATAATATTTCTGAATGACAAAAGTTGGTAAAATTCGTGACCTCTGACCTGACAAATTTCCCCGACCCGTTTCTCACATTTCGCATTTAGGAAAATATCTCCGGGGCTGCAGCGAATTCAATTTTTCTTTGATCGCCGAGGCGAGAAGATTTCTTCTTCCATCCGTGTTATTTTGCGATGTCGCTTTGAACCGTATGTTTCTATTGTTTCCCGAATGATAATTCACCGTTTGATATATACGTGCCTTAGCGCGGTCGAAGGTAGTCGCGTATTACCGCGGTCCCTGGTGACGCGAAATAAATAAGTTTCGCGAAATGAGAAGTACTCCTACACGACTTCATTAGACATATTTATGAGACGCCATGGACCAGAAGAAACTGAATTCGACGCTCTTTGATGATGCAATGGTACACCGTTGTTAGCTTAACGAAGAAATTCGACCATTACGGCTGCGCTGGCTATTTATATTATGATAATGTCCAACTTGGGAACTCTTCTTGTATAATGTTACTTTCAAAATTAGTTTCGGGCCATTTGATTCGTGTTTGGAACTCCAATTCATATCATCCGCAATTTATAAACATACCAACAGAATAATTTAACTTTGAGAGATACACACTTTGTATTCTTCTGAATTTTTGACAAGCTTGGATGGAGAAAAGTAGATGAAGATCAAAGTGGAAATGAAGATGTAGGTGAAGGTGAAGATGCATATAAAGATAAAGATCAAGTTTAAAATGAAGATGAAGATATACATCAAGAAAGTAGAAATACAATTCGTGTAATCATTTGTCTTGTTGCTTACTTTCAAATTTTATGGGTAAAGTGAAAAGGTTGAGACATAACTTCACATCTGAAGAATGTCAACCTGGTGCAGACATAACATATCTTTTCGTTCCGGGATAATTTCTTATCGAGTTCTAGTACTAATATCACCTATAATAATAGACATATATATATCATAATATATATCACCTATAATATATCATTTTATATATCAACCTCAATTATTACTAGTTGATAACCATTAGATGTCATAGTTCATAACTTAACCTAACTTATAACTTAACATAACTTAATTTTACAGATGTACATAATTTTTCTCTGTTAAATTTCTATGTATATAAATAAATAATTTGAAAACTTGTCACTTTTCATGGGCCCTTTCTGAATTTGAAATTTCCCAAAAATTGTCGAATATTAACTTCGAAATATATTTTAGAGAATGAATCATTGGAGGCATGAAAAACACAGTATTTCAAGAGTTATTGCTAATGTGAAAATGAAACAGCGGATAATGTAAATGTTTCTTTTTCCTGTTTACAGTTTCGACGTGGAAAATGGCGCCTCGACGCTGGACGGCGGCGCCGGCGGCGGAGGAGGCGCCTCCCCGAGCGCGGGCCTCGTTCTCCAGACTCTGCCGCAGCGACGGGAGAGTTTCCTGTATCGCAGTGACAGCGATTTCGAGATGTCACCGAAATCGATGTCTCGAAACAGTTCGATCGCCAGCGAAAGGTAGGTCTTCAAGGAATCCGCTTCAGCTTTCGTCAACTCTTGATTTCCGATACTGTTTCTCACTTCTTTCTATCGGAACCGGGAAAAAATCCTGTACATATCGACATAAGAAACGTACAATTTTTCTGTGTTAATTCATTCTTCTCTGTTTAACTAAATCCTGAAATGTTGATTGTTCATTTCAAATTTCAGTAGAATAGGTCAGCCATGTTTTAAGGACAACTTACACTTTCAATTGAAACTTTCAAGAATTGTGTTCAATTCGTGTATTGTTGGGGGTCTAACCTAAACCGGAATAGACAGGATACTAAGTTTGGTGTTCTTTGAATACTACATTATTTATTGGGAGAATCCATTATTTATTGGGAGAAAGAAAGCTACATACCGGTGTCAACCCACGAGCTGGCGCGTGACCCAGGTTAGAGCTACTATTGGTCAGAATAGAAAAATGGACGCCACTTTCGGTATATTGGCTCGCGCACCAATTAGGCCAAAGTCGGCAAACGTCTCGAGAGAGATAGCGAATTGCGTTCAGCAGTTATTGTCAATATTCTTATTTGCCGAAATGTGACTGGAAGTGTTCACGGTGGATAGGTGGAGCGAGTGGCTTCTTTTACTCTGGCTCGACCTACGCGCCAACTCCTGGCTCGTCTACAGTAGAGACTGTGATGATCCAAGGGAACGTAGGGATTCTGGGAAGCTAGGAAATATGGCGATTCCGAGGACTGTGAGAATCTGGGGAATTCAGGAACTGTAGAGAATGTGGGGATGTGAGACCTGGGGATCCAAGGGACTGTGGACTGTGGAGATCCTAGCGAACTAGGCACTGGAGACTGAAACTGTGGATATATAGGGAATCTAGGGGTTTGGAACTATGGAGACTCTGGGAACCATGGGAACTAGATATCCTAACCTATACGTACCAGGGAAGATATTGAATGTGGGGATGTGGGGATCCAAGGGATTGTGGAGATCCTAGCGAACTGGGCACTGGAGATTGATACTGGGGATATAGGGAATCTAGGGGTCTAGAACTGTGGAGACTCTAGGGACTCTGGGTATCCTAAGAAACGCATGGCTTCTTTGGATCGACCTCACGCGCCAACTCATGGGTTGACACCTGTAGTCACCCCATCTTTGTAACTTACACCTTTTTAATTATCCTAAATCTACAGCAGTTCAGTTAGATCTAAAAGTCATCAATTGCTACTAAAAGATGCTATTAAATGCTATTTACACTTTCCGTAGGAAAAAGTGATTGAATAAAAATGTCTGGAAAATAAGTTTAATTTGCCAATCAATGGCCATATTTGTACAGGTGTAAAATTTATAATTGAGGGGTATTCAGTGGGGAACTATAGCTCATGATTAAACGTGGCTGGAGTAATTAACGCCTACGTAAGTTACAGATTGCTGTTGATAGGGCGCCATTAATGAAGCCGCTTGTACCACGGTAATAATTACCAAGTTGTAACGCAGTGTGCACGTGTTCATGAATAATTAAAAGGGAATTAGGAAATAAACACAGTGTGTCTGTAACATCGATTTATCGACTGCGTGAATCAGTGCTGTCGACCGGTAGTATGGTCGTGCATATTAATTAACCGTGAAATTGGAATCCATCATTGTCTGGGGCAACTGTATTACCGACTGTCAATTAAGGAAGAGTGATTATTACATGTAACAATTTACCGTGGTGTCTAGGGGAATGTATTTTGTTTTTGTTTAATACAAATTTGCATTTTTAGTCAAAACTGCTGCAATTTATTTCATTTTTCTAGTACAAGGATTAAATGAGTTACTATATTGCAAAATTAACGAACTGAAGAGATTGGATCTTGTTTTTTTTTACATTTCTATAGATCTTGTATCTAAGTTTGTATTATGATACTTTGAGGTTACAATTCTGCGCCATCTGGCAACGGGTGAGGGAAACTAGTGGAATAGAAGTCTGTTTTACCGATAAAGCTGTAGCTTGTTCTAGTAAGTGAAACTAGATGGCGCGTAGGGTCTTTCTAAGGAGATAAATCTTAAGGTAACCAGACACTCGAACGGTCACTGAAATACCAAAGTACACTAGGTATCTTATCTACAGAAATATTCAAATATCCACATACTCCAATGATCAAGTATCTAAGGGCTCCGAAATATTTTACCAGAAATAATCAAAACCTTCTAAAAATTGCACCTTACTACAAATATAAATAAAAAATGAGAATAAACAAATTAGCTTCTATGCCCCAGTTTCTAGGGAATACGATATATCAATAAATAACAATACGTCCAATTTCCCCATACTATTTCCTGTCTGATCATGGCTGTACCCATTCTACTGCAAATTTCAAAAGAATTCATAACAATCAATATTTTCCATCACACGGCGCACAATGCACGGAGTCACATTCATGGAACTTTCAAATAACGTATCAATTCAAATCTTTTCGGAACGAAATTGTACAGGAAATTCTTTCCGCACGTGACCAGTTTTACCGGAGAATGTTTCAAATTGAAAATGTTAATCACGATCGATTCTTTCTTCTTCTACAGAGCACTATCGTAAAAGTTTTATCACATTGTACAGCCAGTGTACGAATAAAATTTATGGTCTCTTTTCCCTTGTATGTAGCTTTCTATGGTGGTGATGGTGGTGCTTTAAAACATGTGTTACCGCGGTTTATTTCATTTGTACATAGTACATGTATGTTTTATACAGCAAGGCACGAGAGACATTTTGCGCGGGAAAATCAGATCTTAACCTCAATTTTTTACACGCGTTCTTAAGTTACATTTTCATTGTTTAGAGCTTGAAAATTATTTGTCATATCATTGAGTAGACGATGTGCGGAAACAAATTTTTTTTTTAATAAATAGAAAAGGAATTCAAACGATTACATGTTATTGGTAAAAAGTTATAGATTTGAAGATAAGATTACCTTGCTGTATGAAGGATTAAGTTATTTATTTAAAATATTTTTGTCACGAAGGGTGCGGGGTGTGACGATATGTATGACGTATGTGATCCTTGGGTTGCAGGTTCAAAGAGACAGAGCTTCCTGTCGAGAGAGCGTATGTACACGATCCTATTATTTATTATATCAGTCTCTCACGTCTCTATAAATTCACAAATGACACACTCACAAACTAACACCCCCCGCCACGACAATAATTAATCGCTGTGAAATCGACTCGATTCGATTGGTTTTCTTTGACCCCATCCTTCGTTTGTCTGTCTCTTTGTGAATACACTCGAGAATGGGGTCTCAGGATGCATGAACGTTTGTTGTGCGAAAAGTACAGGATTCTGCCATATAGTACGGTATTGCCTTGAGTTATTGTGAACCACGCTTTACTGAGTTGCTTGTGATCGGCGATTAGACGAAAATGATTGCTTATTGAATATAACAATTTTTAATGAGTTATAGAATAATAATTTTGTTTAGATTTACAAATTTATAGTAATTTTCATAGTTAAAAATTAGAGAAAAAGTTGCTTAGTAGTCGCTGAAATAAAAGTTTTCTCGCAATTTCTGACAATTTTTTCTAAAAATTCGACGCATCGAGAGTAGAATTGTTTTTTCATTTATTTTATAGACTGATGGAATGGATCGTTCGAAAAACTAAACAAATGGCTATGAGTCAACAGCGACTATTGACGAATGCATCGAAGCAATTTTTAACAATGACACATGGCAGAATTGCTTTGATCAAATTAATGCTTGAACACGCACACACGCTCACACACGATCGCTGCATTGTTTCTTCTCTTTTATTTGCAAACAATGGATATTGTACAGTTTCGTCGCGTAACGATCAAAGGGAAAAATCGTCAAAAATAGACTCGTGTAAAAATTGTACAAATTGAACGTTAAACATTTTGCACTGATCGTTAAATCGATCAGCTTCTGTAAGATATACTAACACCGTACACACATGGACACGATAGATCAACTAGGGACTTCTTTTCTTTTAGATTGCGTTTAGGTACACGTTAACTAATTAACAGCATGTTGAACATAGTGGAACGTTTTCGAATAAATACGAATTGTTATTTTCAGGATATTTACCGATCAGTATAGGTAAGTCGCACTATTACGTAATTTTGTATATGCTGCAATTAGCGTCGTTGTAAACTGTACGCCTAAACGGTCCTTGTTACCTGCCTATTATCTTATCTGACAGATGGTTTTGTACTTTCAATAGAAATTAATTTCTGCGCGTGTGAACGGCGATTTTGAAAGAAGACTTTTCTTCGACGGACGCTGTTCTGGAATTTTTGGACTTGGGAATTTGGGGATTTTGGGATTTGGGGATTTTGAGATTTTGGGATTTTGGGATTTGAGAATTTTGGGAATTCGGGGATTTGAGGACTTTAGGATTTTGGGATTTTGGGATTTGGGGATTTGGGGATTTGGAAATTTAGGGATCTACGAATGTGAGGATTTGGAGATTTGAAAATTAGGGATTTGAGAATTTGAGAATTTGAGAATTTGATAATTTGATAATTTGGGGATTTGGGTATTTGGAGATTTGGAAATTTGGGGATTTTAGGATTTTTTGATTTAGAGATTTGGAGATTTGGAAATTGGGAATTTGAGAATTTGATAATTTGGGGATTTGGGGATTTGGGGATTTGGGAATTTTGGGATTTTAGGATTTTGGGATTTAGAGATTTGGAGATTTGGAAAAGTGGAAATATGTATAATTTGCAATATAGGGAACTGGAAATATAGGAAATCGGCAATATAGGGAATGGGGAATATAGAACAATGGGGACATGAGAATTAGGGATATAAGAAATTGGGAATATATAGAATTTGGGATGCGGGAAACTGAGGATGTAGGGAATCGGAAATATAGGGAATCGGTAATGTAGGGAATCGGTAATATAGGGAATCGGGGATATAGAGAATCGGTAATATAGGGAATCGGTAATATAGGAAATCGAGAATGTAGGACAATAGAGATATCGGTAACTAGGGATAAAAGAAACTTCATACATGGGATATAGGGATATATGAATTTCTGCGATATAACCCAGAATATAGTGACTTAGAAATTTGAGAGTTAAAGAACCTACAAACTCAGAAACTTAAATATTTAGTATACAATACAAATAAAATCCGAGTCCCCCAGCAACCAAGAATGAATGAACAAAGTTTTACTATACTGCAATAAAATTATTAAAGTTACATATTTTATTAACTACTGAAATTGTTCAAATTGACAGTAGTATAAATTAAATGTTAGGTTTAATTGATAATAATTGATCGATATTTCTGAATATGAACTCGAAACTGCCATCAGTCGTCATAATTTCGTCTCATAAATATTTTCACAGCGGCGATGCAACGCGAGAGTAAGTGCATCGTTTGCAAATATTTTTATCTCTGAAAGAGCAAACATCATGGAGTATCCACATCGTTCCATCTGTTGCCCTGCGATTATCTTGCAGTGCGTGCGAAGTTGCACGTAGAAACCTGCTTTTTCGATTTATGAAATTACTATAGTAGACAGGAATTATGTTAGGTTAGGTCTAACCTTGGATGCTTGTTAAATTTTTTTTATGTAATTTTATATAATTTTAGCTTCTACAAACATTAGGTTACGTTAAATTATCCTAAACTTTTTATTTACGGTTAAGACTAATATGTCACGAAGGTTAGGTTAGGTTAGGTGTCGACGATTGTTAAATTTTTAACAATAATATGCTTTTATTGCTAGTTAATTGGCGCAAAGATTAGGTTATGTTACATTATGTTAAACTTTTGATTTACAGTTAAGACTAATATGTCACGAAGGTTAGGTTAGGTTAGGTTCGACGATTGTTAAATTTTTCAACAGTAATATACCTTTAACACTAATTAGCTGGTGCAAATATTAGGTTATGTTAAATTATCGCAAACTTTTCACTCACAGGTAAGATTAATATGTCACGAAGGTTAGGTTAGGTTAGGTTCGACGATTGTTAAATTTTTCAACAGTAATATACCTTTAACACTAATTAGTTGGTACAAATATTAGGTTATGTTAAATTATCGCAAACTTTTCATTCACAGTTTAGATTAATATGTCACGAAGGTTAGGTTAGGTTAGGTTCGACGATTGTTAAATTTTCAACAGTAATATACCTTTAACACTAGTTAGCTGGTACAAATATTACGTTATGTTAAACTATCGCAAACTTTTCACTCACAGGTAAGATTAATATGTCACGAAGGTTAGGTTAGGTTCTTCAATATCTCGCAAATAAAGATTTTAAACTCTTGAGATGCAACTCAAACCTAGTAGAAATTAGATTAGGTTAGGTTATGTTCCTGTTAAGTCCCCAGGCAGATACTACCTTCGAAGACTGTCTTCTCAAATATCTGTGAAGTTATAACGCTTAGGTTAAGTTTCAAACTCTTGCATCTTGAAAACATCAGAAAATAGGTTAGGTTAAGTCTTCAAAGATGCTCAAAATTCAATCTTGAAGAATTCTTTCCAAACTAAAGCTATACGTCTTAGGTTACGTTTGAACGACTTTTGCAATATTCTCCACTGATCTCTGAAACTTATTCAGGTTTTAAAGACCGCTGAAAAGTGGACGATCAGATCGGGTTAAGTTAATGTAGCAAGAAATTGCAATTGCAGCATGAGCTTGCGACGTGGCCGTCGCGTCGTTGAAAATCAATATTGACCCCTGGACGAGAGGAAAATAACGATTGGACACGTTTACGTGGTTACCGTGCAGACTGCTATTTATTTTCCCGCGCATTCGCATAATATCGACAGTCCGTCCGCATCTCTCAACTTGTTTTGTTTCCTTTTCTAAAATTTTCCTCTATTTTATTTTCTTTGTTCGCTTGTTTGTGCGCAAAAATAAGGGGCATTTTACCTACCTTTTATCAGGGGCATACTTAACAAGAAAAAAGCGTAATATCGACAGCCACTGGGCTGCTGTCGATTAATCAGGCACCATTGGTTCCTGGTAACTCGCTTTTATACTCATCCCAAGCGTTCGCATATGCTACATGTGGATGTGTTCACGATTTAATTGGTTCTAGGTAATCAATATTTGCAATGATAACTTTATTATTATCTTGCGAAGTACAAATTAAGGTTTCTCTTTTTCTATACTTACTTGAGATTTTCGGAGATTTAAAAATTTAACCTTAAAGAAAAGTTATTTTAACTTCATTTTGCAATATAACAATGTTCATAATTTTTTAATTTAATAAAATTTGATGGAAAGTAATTTTATTTTGTAGTTTCTATTTTGAAGCTTTTGTAATTTCGGAACATTTAAAAATTGTGAGGTTAGGTTAGATTGGGGACCCTTGAGGATACTTACATTGTAACAACAAAAATCATAATTTTTAATGCCATGTGTGACATGACTGACATCATCTGAAAGAATGTATATGTGACATGACTGAAATTATCTAAAAGAATATCACATATGACATGGTGGATTCGTCTGAAGGAATGTCACATGTGGCATAGCTGAGTTCATCTGAAGGAATGTGACATATGACTTGGCTGAAATCACCCGAAAGAATGTCACATGTGACATAGCTGAAATCATCTAAGATAATGCCACATGTGATATGACTAACATCATCTAAAAAAATGTCACATATGACTTGGCTGAAATCATCTGAAAGAATATATATGACATGACTGAATCATCTCAAAGAATGTTACAATGACATAACATCCAAAAGTCGTGACTTGCTATGTCATATAAAATGGCCGACAATACCTAAATGTGTCATAGTGCCACAACAGTAACAAATCTTAAATGTCAACAATTAAAGTAACACTGATCTTAAATGTCATATAGGAGTTAATGTTTACAAAAATGTCAATGTCACGACAGAGGTCGTAACCTTCAGTGTCATACAAAATGGCTGACAGTATCTGAAAGTGTCATAGTGAAAACAGTACAAAATTATGATCTTAAGTGTCATACAAGGATATAATTAATAATAGTTAGAAAAATTTCAGTGTCACAATAAAAGTCGTGACTTTCAAACAAAATAGCTGACTATATCTAAACATGTTGTAGTACTATAACAGTAAAAAGTCATGACCTTAAATGTCATACAAGGTTGTAGGTAGCAATATTTGCAAAAATGTCATAGTGACAAAGTGCCATAACGATCAAAATAATCTCAAACGTCATACGAGGGCATAGTTAATATTTGAAAAATGTCACAATGTCACAGTGCAACAACAGTAAAAAATCTCGATCTCAAATGTCATACAAGGGCATAGTTAATATTTGAAAAATGTCACAATGTCATAGTGTCACAATAGTAGAAAATGAGGACCTAAAATGCCATATTTAATATTTGCCAAAAAGTCACAGTGTAAACAGTAAAAACTCATGATGTCAAATGTCATATAAGGTCATAATTGACAATGTGTGAAAAAGTGTCGCAGTAACATGAAAAGTGGTGACCTTATCGTCAGTAATGATGTGGTCCTGATCCTTAAGATTGTCTCGTGCTCGTAATTCTATGACGAGAACGCAGCCTAGGTAGAACAGAAGAATCCAGGGAATTAAGGCCGATTGAGGCGTTCATTAAAATAATGACCGCTAGTTTCTACGTCAGGACGAGTCATTTGCGAATAGAACCGCATCCCGGCACAGTGTGTACCACATTGTGTGTACGTGGCAGTCGTGATCCAAGTTGTGTGTTCACACAGTGTCTCTAGAAGCGACTGGTTGCTTGATCATCTATTAACGTTGCGTGTTCCTCAAATGAGACTCTACGTCATTGGTAATTGATGCCTTGATGAAGCATTTTTTTCTTGCTTAAAATGTGTTCAATGCTTGTGATTGTGTTTGAAGGTTAAGTGCAGGATGCGTTTTAAGATGGTGATTGTTGAGTTATGGGACTTGTACTCCAAGGATTTGTAGACTTTTTTGCGGGCGTTGCACCTTCTTTCAATAACTAAATCATTGATGATCGTTTAGAAGATTTCTCGGGCTTCAGGGACATTACACACGCGAATTATAAACGTTTAAAGTATCTTTTAATATCGCTGAAAATATAGAAGTTGTCAACGGTCCAAATTCTCTAGAGGATTCAGTATTTCGAATTGCTTCTAAATTAAGTCCCGACCTATCCTCACCTTTATTTAAACTAACCATTCTGAATATTAAATTTGATTAAAGTGTACAAATTCCTTAGAAATAGACGCATAGACCAGACATGTTTGAAATAGCTGAAAGATTATTTTTTCTAATTTCTTCCTCCATTTTCGAAACCAGTCGCGCACGTATTCGGCGTGGGCGTTTTCAATCATTTATGAGAATAAAACAAATCTCCATGGTGGAAATTGATCGTGCCTCAATTTCCAATCTGGAATCAATCGTCTTTCAATAAATTACCTCGTTGACATTGTTCCGTTTACGAGTCGCATTGTTTCGATAAATTCAGACGAGAGGTTCACGGCAGGGAAGGCCAATTTGAATACATTATTCATTAAATGGCTTATTTGTGTCGCAAGTGTATCCAACGCGGCTCGTTTTTATTCGATCGTTTCTGGAACATCCAATTTGTATCATTCTTCAGGAAACTCTTCCGGGAATCTAGTTCCCGAACGTCCCGGTCTAATTCGTGGGTCGCGCTCGAAAATGGAAATCGCTGTTTAAGCAGTGAATTAAGATAAGGAAGATCGAAAGGAAAAGATAAACTGGAGATGATAAGGGGAGAATGAGATAAACGGTGATAAACTTAATGGGAATAGGAAAATGGAGAAATGGAAGACTCTTAATGGCATTAGAATAGGTAACTAAACTAGAAAACTGAAGAGATACAAAAAGTATAAGAAGCGCAGTTTATACCATCATAGAACACATCAAATATGAAGAAGCGACTAGCAGAGAAAATAATGAACACACGTGACAAAATTGGAGCTATCAGATAAAGTCAGACATAGAAGAGTAAGTATAGTAAGAAAATTACATGACACCGCGTGAAGGTGACAATAAGTAAAATTGCAAGTGCTACTTAACTCAAACATGACCTGAACCCAGAAACGTCGAAACAATGGATATGTAGAGCAACTTAAAAATATTCCGACATTAATCTGAAGATGAGTAGCCGGTTATTGGCACAGGGGCACAAAAGGTCTCAAGCACATTGAACATAGGGTAGTTCATTCACACAATAAACAGACACAAGGGCTATACCATATAAAGCTCCAGCTACATGTACAGCTAACGGGCCGATACGAAGCGGAAGAATGTACCCGATATAACTACAAGCCTCATAAAACACCTCACAAAAGAAGTCCTGAAACGATAGAGTCCGAGGGAGACGGCGCACGAAAATAGAGAGAACGAGAGGACCGCAGGTAGAGAATGAAAAAGGAAGACGGAAAGAAAAGGACGAAGGTAGAGCGAAGAAGGAACAATGAACAGAAAAGAGAGAGAGAAGCTGACAACGCGCAAGTTTCCCGCGCAAATCGCGACCCCCACCCCTTCGTTCACGGTGAAATCTCCGGCGAAACCAGATCACCCTGGCCAGTTGAACAAACACGAGGTGTCCGACGACACCGGCCCGTTCGCGTGAGCCTCTCGTGTTATGCGTCCTCCGTGTGTGTGCATGCATGTATGCGAGTGTGTGTCACGTCACGTGAATCGAACGCGATTCCCGTTTTTACGGAACACGCGTGAGCGCGTCCGAGCGCTTCATTTGGGTATGAACATTTACTGCTACGACTCGCCTCTTCAGGGTAACCTCTTCCCTAACCTTTTCTCCACACGCTGCAGTCAGAATCACCTGTCCACTCACGCCGTGCGAATATTCGCCAGGGCAGTTGCCAGGAGTCCAACCGCTGCAATTTCCTCGGTTTCGTGAATCTGTGTTTTGGGTCAAGATCCTTATCCCAAGGCCGTGCAGGTGCACGGGGCCTGTCAAGGCTGCATTTATGCAGGCTATAACCTTTCTCGATGCAGTTTGGAGTTTCTTATGAAATAGAAACTGAATTAGTGTTGAGAAATTTCGTGATCATTTACGATAAATTTCAACCCCTGGTAAAAAGTTCATTTCGCTGATGTCAAGTTTGTTGGTGGATGTGCCATTATAGGGGAGCGTTCACTGTATTGAGGTTAGGGCTCGCGGTTTATCTTCTTTTATACGAGTTGGTGGAACTGTTGTATAAACGTTAAGTTATGGTTTGATTAGGAGCTACAGCGGTGTATGGGGAGCTGTATGGTCGCCCTGTGGCTCCCCTGGATGAGGTTCTTATATACTTCTTCCTGATTTGTTTGAATTTTTTATGTACTACAAATTGAATTTTTTATCTGATAATACTTCATAGACAATTTTACTAGATTACAACGTATTTCATAAATAACATTCTATATTATTCTATTATATTATACTTTAATCCATGGAGGACATCCTAAGAAAGTTTTCAATACTCCAATTCAGATAAACTCAATAAACTTCAATTATATTATTATAAAATTTTGTCTGAAAGCAGTCAATTAAAATGGCCACGACGTTCTCGATAAACTCGAAAAATAACAATGGATATCTTATCAGTCCATATCCCATTAGGTACTCAAAACCTAATCTAGATTAGTGGCGACAGAGCGTCAAAATTTTCATCAGTGACGTAGTTTCCCCAATTGCGTATGAGAGACACGTGGATCGATCGTCGTTCCTTAAAGACCCGCTCGCTCGCGAAACTTTGCCGGGGAATTACGAGACGATCGGCAAGTTCAAAGTGGACTGCACGTGTCATGGATAGGATTACAGGGTAATCGTACCTTGAAACTTCGTAACGACTTTCCTCGCCAGAATTTCACCCGATTTAGATAAAAAACGCTGATACCGACTGGTTTCTTCGTTTTTGCCTGATGCTGAGGAACCGATGAGGCGATAAGGATGGATGATGTAAGCGGTGAAAAAAGTCGCTGATGTCGTGAGAAATCGTGATGGCTGTAACTTGATACGTGTCGAGATAGCGCGACAGGTTTGCGATTCGAAAATCTTCAACTTATCTGCATTTAGTTCGAATTACTTGAGTTTTTTTTCTATAGCAGGTGGTTCTGTTTACCAGTTTTCCGTTTAAGTTGATTCAGGGTAAATTTTCTTTGTTGGCATTAGGTGAGTTGATGGACAGGTTAATGTTGAGTTTAATAATGGAGTTAAAAGGGCGGACTTTACCTGTCATCGGAGAGATGGAGTTAGGTGACTCAAAATTGCCATTTGACTCTGTGAGTTCCATTTTAATTCCATGTCTGCGAAATAAAATCTTACTAACAATATCAACTTTAACATGAAGTTTAACATAAAGTGTTATTAATTTTCCTGAAAATCGTTTATACGCCAAAAAGAGCCCCCTAAATTATTTACAATTCAGTGTTAAAATTTCGTGCAGAAATAGAAACTTTAACTTTCGTTAGGAATATTCATCAGCAGGTCTAGGTTAGGTCAGCATCGATAGAATATTCTAATGAACGAATTTAAACTCGATTTAAATTTCATTCAGCACAAGAGCTATTCCAACCGTGTCACCTGTTGAAATTATGTAACGATTACATTGTAAATGTGTTTTTCGTTTTCGGATCGTTTGAAATCTTTCCAGAAACCTGCTGGAGAACGGCGAATGCACTTGCTGACGTCTTTGCATACTGGTTCTCCTTGAATATCCTCGTTCCTCATTCCCGTACGATAACTCCTTGATTAACTTGAACGTTGCTCGTTATCTCCTGTTAATGATACCCTTACCGTTGTTTACTATCGACCGCTTTGCACTCGTTCGAATCGATTGTTGTCGAACACTGCTTTTTTTAGAAACCTACTTGACAGTGCGGTGTATTTAAAGATTTGCATTAATACGCCATTTTTAAGCTCAGGCTCAAACAGGAAATTACTGTCTGTGATCTTCGCTGATAATTTTGCCATTTGAATGGATGATACGCACTTCACTTTTGTAGATGTCAACAGGAAACATTTCTTCAAACTTTTCATAAACCTCACTTTGTGGAATTTTAAAGATGTGTGCTTTTGGCGTTCAACAGGGTAACTCATCTACAAATTCAATTGTTGGGTTATTTATTTTTTGAGGGATGAAATCAAATTTATTATGTTCCAACATGGACGCCGGTCCAAGTGGAGGCACCTAAATTTTAAGGTTAACTATGTTTCTCTAGAGGAAGTCATACATTTTTTATCTGGATCCATTTTTTACAATATTCTGCATAAAGAGTCATTAATACTCGATATTAAATAACCAATAGTTTGGGAAATACTTTCAGCTAGAGGTACTTCAATTAGAGAAATGAGGTACTTTGCAGAAAAGATCAGAGACTTGTCATCTAAAATGTCTTAAACCATCAGCTTCACAAAAAATATCCCTCTTAGAATTTTTCTTAAAACGTATACTCGCTGAACATGTGATGAAGTGTTAAGAAGGCGAGAACGTACAAACCTATTTCAGCATTGAATTTGAAAGATTCCGTTAAATTTAGTGGCGTAAAGTTGGCAACAGCTTACGTTCCAATTTAGTATCCCTGTGTCGTTTAAATTCCGAGATAAAGAGACTCGATGCCAACAAGTAGCCGAGGGTCTAGCCTAATTAGTTTCCTCCTGGTTAAGTTGGTACTTGTCCCAGTTTGTCCAACACACCATGACAGAATTGCTCGGCCATTGTTCCATTGCAGTCGGAAAATGCTCCCTTTTGCGGTCTCGAACGTATTCCACAAGATGAAGCGGTTCTCGGTTTAAATTCGAAAAGAATATCTGAAAAATTCACCTTTTATATACGATAATACCGTTTGTAAGAACCCCATAATTTATGCATCCACTTCTATGGCCGTGAAAGAGAACGGGAAAAGAGGATTCTATCCAGGGTAACATGACATCCTGAAATGCTGAGGGAAGGAAACCGAGACGGAATATTGAACGAGGAAACGCAAACTTTTCTTTGTGCCTACTTTAGACGTCGAATCGCGTTTGGATCGAGGGGGTGTCGAACAATAGCCAAATGGCCACCGAGGTCTGACTCCATTTCGATTACTTGCGAATTCAATTCAGCTTCGCGTGGATCTGCTAGGTGACTACTGATAATATATTGCGGAATATTCGGGGGAGGGACAAGGTGCTTCTGTTTTGATCATTAGGTTTGATCAAATTATTAATTTGCAGGTTTGGGGAGTTGAGAATTTTGATCTGGGGATTTGGAAGTTGAGGATAGGGTTTGGGTGATTTGGGGAGGTGAGAAATTAGGGGTTGGAAATTTGGGAATTCGAGGATAGGGAAATTTGGGTGATTTGGATGTTTGAGGAATTTAGAATTTAGGGGTGGGACAGGTGGAAATTTGGATATTTGAGGGTATGCAAGTTTTAGGGGATTTGAGAATAGTGAAATTTGGGTGATTTGGGGAGGTGAGAAATTGGGGGTTGGAAATGTGGGTGATTTGGACATTTGAGGAATTTAGAATTTAGAGGGTGGACATTTGAAAATTTGGATATTTGAGGTTATGGAAGTTTTAGGGGATTTGGGAAATTTGAGGATATGGAAATTTGGGTGACCCGGGGATTTGATTTGTGAAGTTGAGAAACTGGGGATTGGTAATTTGGGAATTTGAAAATTTACGTATTTGGAAGATTCAGAATGCAAGTTTGGCTAATCGAGAATTTTATGGTTGAAATTAGGAAATTTGCAAACATAAGAAGTTGAAAATGTAGAATTCCAGAATTCCTACACAGGGATATCTATATATCCTCACACGTGTACACCTACATATCCCCAGACATCTCCAATAATAAATTACCAAACATTACTAAGCAAGAACAGTTCCCTACCCAGAATACCACAAAGTGAGGTTAGGTTAAGATTCAAGCTATGCGACAGGAGTTGAAGAAGCATTTCCTCTACTGTAACCGTGTATGGCAATAAAAATATCGATTCAGGAACTTAAACGCAAACAATCGAGAGAGAATTTTCGAAGGGCATTCGGCTAGTTAGAGATTTATCCAGCAGCCAAAGGGAACAAATTGCCTCGTTTCCGTAGCGAACGAAACGAACGTACCATTCAAGCTTTCGCGCTGCCAAACGAGGGCAATTTCAGCGACAATTTGAAATCCTGATAACGTAACGCTTTTGCTACCATGATTTGTGGAAGCGTCGCGACGACTCCGCGTCTTCTCGAGCCAGTGAACGTCCCCTCGAAACGCAATCACTCTAATAGGCTGCCCTGATGAGTAAACAGAAATCTAGTTTTATACCCTGTCGATGTTCATTTAACGTTTCACTTCGTCCGCCCTTGTTTTATCAACTTGGTGATTCTTGTTAAGGAAATTGAAGGGCGAGTCTCGTTAACTTTAAAATTGATCGAGTTAGTTTTGGGTCTGATGGATCCTGCTTCGAATTTGATGGAGTTTTCAACTAAATCGGGATAGTTGGGACTCGGTAGCTTGGGTGCCTAGTTCAGTTATAGAGTTTTGAGTCTGATGGAGTTATTGAGTCTTCGACCACATCAAGGTGTTGTGTGGAGTATCACGAATTGCTATCAGATTGTGAGATTCAAGGATTTGAGCAGGGTCTTCATATTTGAAGATGAGGAGATGTACTCTGTGCCTGACCTCTAACTCAATGTATGTCATCTGGTCAGCAAAGTGTCTACAACAGCTTGGGTCTAACTAGGAAGAGGTAGGAGGAAGTTCCTAGATAGCAAGGCTACCTATGAGACCTTGCTGACCACAAGAGATATTGAGTCAGAGGTAAGGTGTTCAGAGTAGACAGAGACCTCAACCTCTCCTAGGTAGTTAGACCGGTAGTACCTTATTCCTCTTCCTCTTCCTAGATTTTTAATCATAAAGACAGTAGGGTTGAAAGTTCCCACATTTCAAAAATCAGATCACTTTGCTCAAGTCCTATCTGTTCTCCAACCAATTAAGTTTCTCTTAGAAAGATGAAGTCCAAAAGTCTCCCAAGTAGATTGAACTAGCTCAGAACAATGCTCAGAACCTAATACCCATCAAGTGCACAAAAAGTGTTCCCAAAGTGCAAAAGACAGAACAAGTGACCAAGTGACCCGAGTTCGATGAAGACACGTTAAACATTCATGTACTCCAACTGAAGCATCGGGCACTCGTGGATTGGAAGCTTCTCCAGGGGACCTGGAATGCGTTCAAAGGAGCAGTTTCAAGATCTAGTTGAAGCGATGTGCATCACAGCCTAACGATGTCTGACTCCAGTGGTGGCGTAATGGAGTTCCCTGGGTCCGGTGGTGGCCTGAAGAGGTGCGGGGCTGGCATGAGTTCCCCGTCACTCGGTGCTGGAGGCAACATGGGAAGTTCCGGTGGGCTGCCTAGAACTCTATCCGCTTCCGCTCTTCGGCTACGGCCGTCCAGGAAGGCTCTGTTCTGGGAGCAGTGTTTCGAGTCGCCGCCGAAGAGAGACTTGTAAGTGGACGATGATTGTCAGGCAGGTTGAATCGAGGTCGACGATCCGCGAAACGAGTCGGTAATTGTCGACTGAGGGTGAAATGATTCTGATGAGGGGATGTGGGTTGATTTTGACGTTTCTGCAGGAGATGCGTCATTGGATATGTACTGCGTGATTTACCAGATTGCTCGGGTGGGCTGAATTCAACTGTAATTTGGGGGTTGAGGCTGTTTGGGAGTTTACTGAAATATAACTGAGGCTCAAGGATGATTTAAGCATTGAGGGTTACTTGAGGATAACTTAATTGTACTTACTAGGATTCTAAGTCACACTAATTGGGAATATAATCTTTTGCAAGTGTGGTCCCAGAACTGTGGTCTCTAGACCTGATTGAAAGCTGCTGCTTACATTTTGAGTTATAAGCGCTGAGTACTCCACATGTTTGTTCAAATACGTGAGTTTCTTATTGAAGTCTCTTTCGAATGCTAACTTAGGTAGCCTCGAGTATCTCAGATACCTTAAGTATCTCAAGCATCTTAGATATCATAAGTATCTCGAGTACCTTATGATACTTGAGATAATTGAGTATCTTAAATACCTTATGATACTTGGGATTGAGTACCTTAAGTACCATATGATAGTTGAGATAATTAAGTATCTTAAGTACCATATGATACTTGAGATTAAGTATCTTGAGTACTGAAGTACCATGCTGCAGCCTAAATTATAAAATTCCAAAGTCCCACGAAGAAATCTATACTCATCAATATTAAGTATCTCTGTTGCACATAAATTATTACGGAACCGGAAATAAATTTAGTTTACCGTAATATCTTCATTAACGAGCAACGTTTGACAAACATTGTCTGTTATTGATTTCAGCCGTACTAAATTTGGGTTAAACATTCCCCCACGATAAGGGTACGATGGATTACGGAGTGATTAAATTGTAATTCATGATAATATTAACAGTGATAAAACGGTTATTACTTGTCAGTTCGCAAGGTTGATACAGGTCTGATGGATGATTGTCAAATGTTAATTAGAATATAATTACCCTTGATATTTCACCGTGGAAGTATCAAATGATATCTCTCTGATGTTTATTCAACTGATAACTCTTTCTTGATAACAATTTCACATTCTCGGCTTTGTGACGTTATCAGATCATAATTGATCTTGTCACTCGATAGTCGTTGATGAATGTGTAAAAGTTGAATTAAAAATAATTTATACGCTACTGCAACTTCATTTTGAATTAATCAGCAATTATGACTCAATCACTCTGCAGATTATCAGATGATTAATATTGACTTAATTATTCGTCATTGCATGTTGGTTGATTGCAAAATAGATTCATATACATTTATTGTGGCTGATAAAATTTGCAATTTGATTTAAAAATTATTTCATGTAACTAACGAACTATTTCGTAATAAAAATAAATTCGTGTAACAATTCAGAATAGAGTAACAATGTGTGCGTGATTCAAATAACGAGAAACAGGCGCATACCTCTCACCGAATCGATGAAATTCTTCTATTTTTATTGTTCATCAACGAGAACCGCTATAATCGATTATCGGTAGCTGACGCAAATCCTGCTCGATCTAAAAAGTGACGATCACGCGAACGCAAGCCCACGAAATATTTCGCAATTTACAGAAACGATGAAAATAATTGGCCCGGATACAGAGGAACCATTCACATATCCCTTTAACATTTATTAGTCACATGTTTATCGGTTTGACGTGTGTACATTCGTATCTACATAACGAATCAGGTGAAACGACTATCACAGGAAATATATTCGTGTTTGGAGCAAAGCCAGAAGAGCTCATTTCGAGTTTTCCGATAATTCTCGTCATTCACGGTTGTTTCCGTTCGAGAACAAATGAATTCGAATAATTTTTCGTATATCAACGATTGTAACATCATTTTATAGCTAGGATGTTGGGTCATTTATGACTTCTCATGAATATTAACGCACGTTGATCTGCATACCAACGTCAACCCACGAGTTGGCGCGCGATCCAGGTGTTTAGAGCTACTATTGGTCAGAATAGAAAAATGGACGCCACTTTCGGTATATTGGCTCGCGCACCAATTAGGCCAAAGTCGGCAAACGTCTCGAGAGAGATAGCGAATTGCGTTCAGCAGTTGTTGTCATTATTCTTATTTGCCGAAATGTAGCTGGAAGTGTTCACGGTGGATAGGTGGAGCGAGTGGCTTCTTTTACTCTGGCTCGACCTACGCGCCAACTCCTGGCTCGTCTACAGTAGAGACTGTGATGATCCAAGGGAACGTAGGGATTCTGGGAAGCTAGGAAATATGGCGATTCCGAGGACTGTGAGAATCTAGGGAATTCAGGAACTGTAGAGAATGTGGGGATGTGGGATCTGGGGATCCAAGGGACTGTGGACTGTGGAGGTCCTAGCGAACTTGGCACTGGAGACTGAAACTGTGGATATATAGGGAATCTAGGGGTCTGGAACTGTGGAGACTCTGGGGACCATGGGAACTAGGTATCCTAACCTATAGGTACCAGGGAAGATATTGAATGTGGGGATCCAAGGGACTGTGGAGGTCCTAGCAAACTTTGAGGCACTGGAGACTGAAATTGTGGATGTATAGGGAATCTGGTGATATTAGGAACTGTGAAAATTCTGAGGATGTTGATAGTATGGTAGTGTAGCATGGTGGGCAACTATACCTTGGCATGGCGTTGGATGTGTGATTAGGTTCATCAGAATTTTACAGAAGAAGGAGGTGGAGAACTAGTATAGTAGTATGACATGAGGGATAGAGTGTAAGTAATAGGATATTATAGTAACTGAGGTATGCTGACTAGAGTGCTAGCATAGTAGTATGCTACTCAAGGTACCTTGAGTACTAGACTGACAGTGAGTACTACACCTATGAGCATTACACCTATAGTACACCTATACATCTATACTAGTATAACGTAAGAATAGAGTATAATCAATAGGGCAGTATAGCAACTGAAGTATGTTAATTGTAGAATACTAGGTGTACACCTAGTGTATGCACTTTGAGTAGGTCCATACCTAGTACTATGAGAACTACACACCTATAGTAATACAAGTACTATGCACCTATAGTACCATAAGTACTATTACCTACAGTACACCTATACACCTATACTAGTATAACATGAGGGATAGAGTGTAATTAATAGGGTAGTACAGCAACTGAGGTATGTCGACTGTAGAGTGCTATCATAGTAATGTACCACTCAAGGTGTATACCTTGGTACTACCTTGATACTATACCTAGTACTACACACCTACAGTACTCACATAGTAATATATACTATTTGTAAGTGACAACGAGTACTTAGATCCAGAAAAAGTCTTCTGATAAGATGAGGATCCATCATGTGGACCAGACTCACGAAAGACCAACCCTGTACCTAAACACACGTGATCTACCATATCAAGAATCAAATGTTACAATTACAATCATTTTGAAACATGAGTGCTCAGAGATATCCTCTAAGATACCTGAACCAAAAGGTCAACGGACCCTGAAGTTAAAGTAGAACGTGATCAGTGTATCACCACCGACCACTCAGAGTATAAATCACAGTATGTTGCCAAGGTGAAATTAAGGGTACTTCCTTGATCGCAATATCTACGCAGAAGGAAGCCCTTTTCTCATCGTGTTTACACACAGCGAAACATCAAGAATCCGTTGGCAGCAGTGTTAGGTCGGTGTTTATCATCGTCGGCATTCGCAGCACGCTCCCGTTGACCCAGAAACCGCTGGACCACCCTCGTTCTCATCAATTTTAGATGCGGACGAGCGATTCAGCGGGTCGAGTTGAATAAATACAGATAAGCCCGGAGATTCTTCCGCGGATAAAGTCATCTTCTAACGTCGAAAAGTTAAGAACATCCCATCGGGTCTGGTACACGTAGCCTACGTGACGCGGTTTCTTTGTCTCCGAAAGCTTCATCGATCAAGATACACGTTATTCTTCCGGATGAATCTTATTCTGCATTATGGATCCTGATTTCTCGTGCGACCCAGTTTATTGTGAACTCGCGTTGGCTCGATGTTTGATTGTTGCCGGGGCAATTTCGTCTTGGAATAGGTGTACATTGGGATTTCGGTGACTTTAGACGTTCCGGTAAATGGACCTGATCCTCTTTGAAGATGACGAAGATTGATTCGCCCCGCCATGATCTTGTTGGATATTCAAGGCTTGCCAAGTTTCGCCTCGGGATAATCTCCGATGAATTTCGAATTGAACTCAGGGTGATTTGGCTGGCGGGTGATAAGTTAATAATTATTGTATAATAGTGCAGCACAGTAATACCTTAGTGGTTATTGCCAGGTAGAAGTATTTGTTAGCAGCAATTAAACGTACTATGTGGAGTGGAGGACACATTCTCACTTATGTGATAGAGGTAGAAAATATCCCCTAATTTTTAAATACAAATTTAGCGTCAAGTTTTTAAATTCCCAAATCCGCACATCCTCGAATTGTCAAATCCTCCAATTCACAAGTTCTCAAGTTCCTACCTTTTCAACCTGAATGCACCTTGCCCCTCGATATATTGCCTTCCACCTATCACGCTTCACCGCTAATACTTCCTGTTGCATTCTAACGATAATTAGATAAAAGTCCACGTAATTATTAGGTGTAATGTTTCGATCATCCGGAAGTAATTCGATTGTCAATTAGAGATCAGTGAATTGATCCATGAACATCGATGACACCTTTAGATCCGCAGCGACCGGATGACCTGACCTGTAACCTTCGTGAAATTTCGCAATACGGGCATAAAATGATTAACACGCGTAGGAGCTGTGTGATTTAATTAAAGTAAATTCCGCGCTCTGCCGATACCGAGGGAAATTGGAAACGAAAGCGGAGACGGCGACATGATATTCCTCCGAGGTGGAAAATAAATTTCAGTTTTGTTTGGATCGACGTCTGTTTTAATTAGAATATAATTGGACGAACATAAATTGCTCGATGATTGAACGAAACAACTTCCTCTTGATAAACTTTTCCAAATCAACTATTCCGTGGAACCTACGTTGTGTAATTAAAAAAATTTCAATTTATACCGAATATGAAACGGTTTTATAATTAACTGGAAGTTATTGAAATTGTGGACCGGTCTAAAACTTCGTGATTACCGTGATTAAAAATTGCGGGTTTAAGCTAATGAAATTTATAAAATTGTAAACTGTTGTTTTATTCCTTGCTATGTTCTTTATTAAAAATTGTAAAATTTGTAAAATTTATAAAATTTGTAAAATTTGTAAAAATTGTAAAATTTGTAAAATTTCTAATCTTTGTAAAATTGCGAATTATTATAAATTTTTGCTGTAGCGCTCTCTACAAAAAATTCTAAAATTGTAATATTTGTGAAATTGCAAATTATTTTCTCCTGCAACGTCCTTCATAAAAAATTCAAATTAGAATTTTTTCAACGTTCCAAAAATTACAAAATATTTTACACTGCAATCGATTGCAAGTCTTCTAAATTGTGAATACAACATTCGTTAATAAAAAATTTAATTTCCTACGAGTGTTTTTTTTGTCGACGAAGAATCTGAGAGAATGGAACGCGGATAACGCGAACTGACTTCCGTTTATTTTCCCGTGTATCATAAGGGACTTTTTCTACGATCTTTCTCAGAACCGATACTACGCTCGAATTTCGCGATCAAAGAGGAAGTTATACTCCATGCAACAGAAAAATAAATGTAGTTTGCATCGGCGTCTTTCCCTTCAGGTCCCCGTGGATCTCGTTTATTTTCTTTGCGTCGAACGAATTCATTTCTGTATCTTCATCTTGACTTACAATCGACTTCCGGCTCTGCCTTACCGAAACGTTATTTTTTAAACAAATTACTTTTTCGGAAATATACCGCTCTGCTTATTTTAATTGTACCGAGACTGTTTTGTTAAATATTGCAGCTGGTTGTTTTCGTTGAAGGGGTTTGTGATTCGGTAAAAACAAAAACTAAAATTGTATCAACATAAGTGATGTACTAACCAAAGTGGTCTCCTTTGTATTCGTCCATGAGGAAAATGAGTTTCGGGTGCTATGTTACACTATTACATGAAAATTGGGGTACGGTAATTAATGTCCCTTGATAGTTACTAGTCTTTGAGAGTTAATTAAGTCTACACTGAACCGATTGACCAGAAATTTTGCGCGTTTTGAAGAGAGCGATTGTACCGACAGTGTGGGGACTTGGAGATATGGGCAATTACGGAGATGGGAAATAGGGAATGTGGAGATTTGCGAATATGGGGGTTGCGAATAGGGAGATTGGGAAATACGGGGACTTGGGATTATGGAAATTTGCGAATTTGGGGACTTGGCAATGTGGGGTCTTGGGAGTATGGGGAGTTGGGAATATGGGGGCTTGAGAGTATGGGGAGTTGGAAATATGGGGACTTGGGAATATGGGGAGTTGGGAATATGGGGCTTGAGAGTATGTGGAGTTGGAAATATGGGAACTTGAGAATATGGGAGCTTGAGAGTGTAGGGAGATGGAAATATGGGGACTTGGTAATATGGGGATTTGGGAATATGGAGACTTAGGGAGTATGGGGAGTTGGGAGTATGTGGAGTTGGGAGTATGGGGAGTTGGGAGTATGGGGAGTTGGGAGTATGGAGAGTTGGGAGTATGTGGCGTTAGAGGAGTATGGGGAGTTGGGAGTATGGGGAGTTGGGAGTATGTGGCGTTGGGAGTATGTGGCGTTGGAGGAGTATGGTGAGTTGGGAGTATGGGGAGCTGGGAGTATGGGGAGTTGGGAGTATGGGGAGTTGGGAGTATAGGGAGTTGGAAGTATGGGGACTTGGGAATATAGGGACTCCAGAGTATAGGAATTTGTGAATTTAGGTACTTGGTAGTATAAGAACTTGGGAATATAGGAACGTACAAGTATGGGAACTATGGTATATAAAATCTTGGGAATATGAGAATTTAGGAATGTGAGGATTTGGGAATATAGAGTTCCTAGAACATTGGAACTCGAAAGTGAAGAGACTACGTTTAAAGCGAACTGAACCGACTAAGCGGAATAAAGAGGGTACTCTTCAACACATTCCACAGCTATTTTTACTTACAATTCTTATTGTAACAAGACATTGCTATATCCCTCAATACTTTCAACACTTGAAAATTGAAAGAAAATCAAATTTTTCTCAGGTCTCTACTTCATTAGGCAGGTAACAACGACCATAATAATAATTAAGGAACTTAGTTTAACAAATTCGCAATCTCTGAAAATTTAAGTTTAATAATAAATGGAGAATATATAATTTCACTATGGAGATCGCGAATTTATCTAAAATGGCGTCCAGTTTGCAAGAAGAAAATTCCATGCCTGCATGTCTGTAGAGCGCAGCTTCAAATGCTTCGACCGACTTTATCGAATCATTAATTCCCCAATAACCCCATAATTTTTACGCCGAGGGAAAACGTCTGATTGCGAATTTCCTTTTTGCAGCCATGGCGAGGACCTCATCGTCACGCCCTTCGCGCAGATCCTTGCCTCCTTGCGCTCGGTCAGGAACAATTTCCTGTCCCTTACAAATGTTCCCACGAACAAGTGAGTACAACCGTTAAACGTTATTAAAAAGTTAATTAAAGCAGCGTCCTAATTCGATATTTTTCATCAGATCACGAAGGAGTAGCGGCGCACAAGGTAGCAGCACACCGCAACCACGGATTGTGGCACCTGGAGGTAAGGATTTCCTTTTGTTTCTACGAAATAAAAGCTTTGAGAGCTTGCTTTTATTTGATACCCGCTCGTTTTTCAGAGGAGAATTACATGAAACTGGCCGTCGAGACGATGGAGGAGCTGGACTGGTGTCTGGACCAGCTGGAAACCATTCAGACTCATCGTTCCGTGTCAGACATGGCCTCTCTCAAGGTAAGTTCTTTTGTTCTATTTTTCACGAATCTAATTTCTTCGTTATTCTGTACACATTTTTTCGTTCAAATTGCAACTGTTCTTTAGAGGAAACCTTTTAGTTTAGACTTAACTCTTTGCACTATTGTGACAAGTCTGATTCATGACGCACTGTTAGCCACGTTCAATTTTACTCAAATTTTTAATATTCAATTTGCAGTTCAGGTCATAATTTGAATAGTCAACGATTGCCTATTATTGACATAACTTTTCAACTGTCTTTATCTGTTTTTATATCGTAGCTCTGATTAGTTGTGACGCACCTGACAAATTATAGCTCAAGAGGTTAAGTTCGTAGTATTGTTCACTATAGGGTATTCCATTGAAGTCGAGTATTTAGATTCTTTAGATTAATCACTGCTGTATGACCTTGAAATTCATGAAGGTTTAGTTTATTAGTTTTCTTTAAGGAAGCATGGCTACCTATTTTACAATAGTGAAGGTAATTTAGATGTTCTTAAGACTATACTCAGTATAACATATCAGACATATAGTATTTCATTGAAGTCGAGTATTTAGATTCTTTAGGTTAATCACTGCTGTATGACCTTGAAATTCATGAAGGTTTAGTTTATTAGTTTTCTTCAAGGAAGCATGGCTACCTATTTTACTATAGTGAAGGTAATTTAGATGTTCTTAAGACTATACTCAGTATGACATATTAGACATATAGTATTTCATTGAAGTCGAGTATTTAGATTCTTTAGGTTAATCACTGCTGTATGACCTTGAAATTCATGAAGGTTTAGTTTATTAGTTTTCTTCAAGGAAGCATGGCTACCTATTTTACTATAGTGAAGGTAATTTAGATGTTCTTAAGACTATACTCAGTATGACATATCAGACATATAGTATTTCATTGAAGTCGAATATTTAGATTCTTTAGGTTAATCACTGCTGTATGACCTTGAAATTCATGAAGGTATAGTTTATTAGTTTTCTTCGAGGAAGCATGACTACCTATTTTACAATAGTGAAGGTAATTTAGATGTTCTTAAGACTATACTCAGTATGACATATTAGACATGTAGTACAGATATAGTATATATACTATGTGTACATATTTATATACTATTTCAAAGTATTACACTGTAGATTATGCAGTACTATGGTAATGACATCGTTACTACTTGATAAAGTGCAATATGCCATTATATCTTCAACAAAGGTGTAGCCTTACTTTGAAGCTCGTTTCTTCTGTTTTACTGAAGCTCTTTGTGCCGAACTTTCTCACAAAGCGGCCTTCCAAGGCGAGGGAACATTATTGAGCGCAATTATTCGCGCGAGACTTGATTGATATCGCCAGGAAGTCGACAGCGAACAATCGGGCTGCCGTGCTTTATTTCTTTCAACGAAATGGTCTTTGCCTTCCATGGAACGTTACATCCGAGAATAGTCGTTAAATTGATGATTTCGATGATCTTTTAGATTCGAGGAACTGCCATTTTAATTCTGAAGGAACTTTCAACATTGCTAGCGCTGCTGTAATGCATACTGCATTATTCTGCAGACTATTCACTACTGTATGCTACTATTCTAGTTTAAATAGTATGTAGTGTCTCATTCTCAACCACTCCGAATTTTATTTTCAAAAATACAAAATGGTACCGTGTGAAGACCTCTATGAAGGTTATTCGATCCGAAGGACCACTATCTTTAAAAATATTTGTAAAATGAGAGAAACTACAATCGAATAGTTAATATTTTGTTAAGAAAGAAAAACCGCATGATTATTGTTTCTTCAAAGCTCTCTAATTTCAATAAGAAATCACCAAGAAAAAGTCATGTTTCAGGAATAAAATTAGACTCAAAGGTCATATCTTCCCAGTTACCAGCAATAATATCTAAAACATAGTAACATCTAGAATAATTTTTTTGTTTACTGCAATTCGACCTTGAAGTGCCCTCGGTCAAACTTCGTGCGTAAACGATTGAAGTGTAAGTTTACAGAAAAGCAACTGTGATAATAAAATAGGCGCCAGATTTGTTTATTGCTTTATCTGGTATGTTCGATAAAACAGAAAATAAATGTCGCAGTATGTCATGCAATGATTTCTTACAAAACGTACCGAGTCAAATAGATTACATCTTTGTACCTCGGTAAAATTGTCGTCGTGTTAATGAGGATGAAGGAGAAGGAAAAACAAACCGTGTTCTCAAGTGTGTTTACTGTAATGGAGATACACGGGACGATGATAAAAACGTTAGGAAGTACCGGTTTGCGCCATTGCATAACGGATTGCGTTCGAATTGCGCCTCTGGCGTTTTTCTTGCATCTTCACGACTCATCTGTATACTCAAATTTTCCGGTTACTCATTATGATGTGACTTGTTATGGAGAATTGTAATAAAACACTCGTCAGTGACACAGAAATCTAGATGTTCATCTTGACAATCTTAATGTGATTTTAAGATCTTGCAAACTTGAAAATAATTCAGAATATTTTATTTAGGACCGATGACAATTTAGCATTTTATGTAAGCTAATGTAGTTCAATGAAGGTGTGAGGTCTTTTCCCAAATTCTTAAATTCCCAAATCTCTACATCGTCCAAATTCTTACATTCCCAAAACCCTACATGCCCAAATAGCTAAATTTCCAAATCTCTACATCATCCAAATCCTTACATTCCCAAAACTCTACATGCCCAAATAGCTAAATTTCCAAATCTCTACATCATCCAAATCCTTATATTCCCAAAACCCTACATCCCCAAATAGCTAAATTTCCAAATGTCTACATCATCCAAATTCTCACATTCCCAGAACCCTACACCCCCAAATAACAAAATTTCCAAATTTCCAAAAATTTATACCTATTGGCAAGGCTACCAGTACCAGTTAAATACTGTAGACGGTCCCTTAGTAAGAGGGAGTGCGCTGACAAAAGGCACATAGCCTATTCGTCGATTTCAATTCGTTTAACGATTAGTCGTTCAAATTTCGCGGGTTCCCGGCACAAGGAAGTCGATCAGCCTCGATCGTCCCCGATGAATCTAATTAGTTTTATTGCGCCCGCTTCAGGTTGGATTCTTGGAAAATCAAGTTGACAGAATATTGACCGAACAGCCTCGACTGTATTCCTAGAAAATCCCATTTTTGACCATGTTTTCCGCGAGGAAATTCGCATAAGATCGCGAGGCACGTAGTCGGGTCAAGGTAGTACGTGAAGCTTCGATCTTGCTTGTTTCTCCTTCGCTTTCTGTTTTTACACCCCTAATCAAGGTGTTGGGATCCATTATTGCTGTACTACTATAATACACCCATTTTATTACTTGCTTCAATCCTATGTACTATACATACTATGTACTGCGTATACTGCTGTATTCTATATAGGACATACTAATACTTTTCTGCATATTTTGGTGTTAAGCATTATGTACTACCATTCACTAGTTGCTATTATGTACTCTACATAATAGCATATTATGTGCCTATTACATTGTACTGTATGCTAGTATTTTCTTGTATATAGCACTACATACTGCTACAAACTATTATACTCTATTAAACGTTCATATATGGTACTATACACCATATCATTTGGTGCAATGTATTGATATTGTATGCTATTTTGCATAATTACATATTACTACAAATTACTATACTCCACTAAACGTTGCTATATGGCACTATGTACCATATACACCATATGGTACCCTACATTGATATTACATCTTATTTTGCATACTTATATATTGCTATAAACTACTATACTATATTAAACGTTCCTATATGGTACTATACACCACATACACCATATGGTGCACTATATTGATCCTATATGCTATTCTGCATAATTGCACATTGTTACTACTATGCTCTAAACGTTGCCATATGGCTCTGTACACCATGTACACCATATGGTGTATATTAATATTGTATACTACTGTGCATATTGCTTTACATTATTACATGCTGCTATATAATACTATACTAATTACATATTGTGTATTCTTACACACTACTGGACACTAGTAGACCACAATGTCCGCCATTGTACATTATTGTACTCTATAACTGTATCATATACAGTGTCATACTATGCATACCGTTACTCCAACCAAACAACTATTATATTCATTTACTAATTTAATTTACTTTAAACTCCTTTAAACTACTATACGTAATTTTACTGCTGCATTTCGCAGTGTCTCATTATACATGCGCATATTTACCATAAACCGCTCTTCCGCATTGCGTACTACAAAAGTACCAAAAAAGTTCGCGCCACATAAATTGAAGTTGTTCAAGGCAACCACATAGGACATTTCCATCGAATAGAGTCGTATTCGTGTGAAGGATGCTATAAAGTCTACAATAGTCACGCTTTGATTCGTATCCGCGCAATTGCGCAAACTCCCCTGTGTTTACGTCCGTTTTACGACTTGTTTTCGTTCGAACGCGGCCTCGAAGGAAGTTAAAACTTTCAAGCTTCGAAGCTTCCGACTGCCGACTTTGACCCACAGGTCCAGTACGATGCTCGAGAGAATCGGGTTACACAATCGGGCTCGTTTCACGGCCAAGATCGCTTGCATGCAGATGTCGCTGCAGATGTCAGCGGCGGTGTATTCTGGGTAGTGATGGCGCAGACGCTTGTTGCGCGAAGACAGAGACAGCAAACAATGAATTAATACTATTTACATCGTAAATTATGGTCGTTAATCGCTGACTATCGTCTGAGTTGTAGTCAACGAGTCTGGTATACGTAGTACAATCAAATTGCGCGGTTTGTGGTTTGGCATCATCTTTCGATGTTTTCAATTTTGGTTGTGGGTGAAGTAGTAACGTTAGTTTTTCAGATATGTGTACTGTGAAATTACATTGAGTAGATAATGTCTTTTAGATTGATAACATTTCGATTTCGATTGATAACAAGCCTCCATATTTTTACATTTTTTTATTCTACAATTTTCAAATGTGTCTGAATTCTCTAATTTCTTGGTTCTTAAGTTCTCCAGTTTCCAAATTCTCAAACCCTAAATTCTCAAATACCCGAATTTTCAAATATCCAAATTCTCAGATCCCTAAGTCCCCAAAATCTTAAACTTCTAAATCCTCATAATTCCAAATCTCTAAATTTCCAAATTCTCGAGTCCCCAAATTCTCAAATTTCAAAATTCGTAAACTTCCAAATTCTCAGGTCCCTAAATCTCTATATCTCCAAGTCCCCTAATGTCCCACTTCTCAAATCCCCAACTTCTCGAGTCTCCAAATTCCCAAATTCTCCAGTTTCTAAATTCGCAAGTCCCCAAATTCTCAAATCCCCAAATCGCGTCGCGGTAGTAACAAAAGACCGTATCAAGCATGATAAAAATAGTGGCAAATATTTTCGAAATCTCAACGTGTCGTATACTAAACGACGAAAGCACGTACGTCGCACATCCTTGATTTAGCGCATCGATCCATAACCTGCAAAACAGAGTCTGGTACTCACGATGTTTACCAAACGTTAATGGTTATTGAGAGCTCAAGGAAAGTCCTGGCAAACTTTGAGAACATTATTTATTCCTGGTAATAAACAAAGAAGATGTGGAAACACGTTCACATAGCAGTCATTTACGCATCTTGAAATAACGACCTATAGAGGTTACACTTTGAATTTATCTGATAAAATGTTTTTCCTCCATTCAAGCTGAATGGTCCTCGAAATCCACAACAATTTAAAAAGTGTATTATATTTAGAATGAAATACATCATGAAACTCTTCGCAGCACTCTCTGTCAGATTGTTCACAATTCTTGAAGTCTGCAGGTACCGATGTCAACCCACGAGTTGGTGACTCAGTGTTTAGAGCTACTATTGGTCCGAATAGAAAAATGGACGCCATTTTCGGTATATTGGCTCTCATACCAATTAGGCCAAAGTCGGCAAACGTCTCGAGAGAGATAGCGAATTGCGTTCAGCAGTTATTGTCATTATTCTTATTTGCCGAAATGTAGCTGGAAGTGTTCACGGTGGATAGGTGGAGCGAGTGGCTTCTTTTACTCTGGCTCGACCTACGCGCCAACTCCTGGCTTGTCTACAGTAGAGACTGTGATGATCCAAGGGAACGTAGGGATTCTGGGAAGCTAGGAAATATGGCGATTCCGAGGACTGTGAGAATCTAGGGAATTCAGGAACTGTAGAGAATGTGGGGATGTGGGACCTGGGGATCCAAGGGACTGTGGACTGTGGAGGTCCTAGCGAACTTGGCACTGGAGACTGAAACTGTGGATATATAGGGAATCTAGGGGTCTGGAACTGCGGAGACTCTGGGGACCATTGGAACTAGGTATCCTAACCTATAGATCCCAGGGAAGATATTGGATGTGGGAGTGTGGGAACCTAGGGATCCAAGGGACTCTGGAGTTCCTAGCGAACTTGGCACTGGTGACTGAAACTATGGATATATAGGGAATCTAGGGGTCTGTCAAGACTCTAGGGACCATGAGAACTCTAGGTATCCTATAGCTTCTTTGGATCGACCTCACGCGCCAACTCGTGGTCATCATCCGTACCCAAGACTAAGTTCAAGAAACAAAGTATTTCGAAAATGGCGGACAACGCGGATTTATAAGAAGCTTATAACGTAATGATCGACATTTGATGTGCTTCAGCTGAGCACGATTGCCTTGGAATCGCGAAATGTCGCCCGCAAAGGTCTTATTCGTTATTTCATCACCGTTTCAAAGTCGCCGAACGAATGAATCCTTGGTTGCCGGGTAAATGTTAGAGTTCGTCATTTAGCAGGTAAAAGTGTGTAAGTACGAGTCCCTCGCGTGACTCAAGGGCCGCCCTTGTCTGCCTCGGCTTTATTTTTTTTTCTCCGTTGAAAATCGATCGTTCGAACGAATTGACCTACATCGGAGGACCTGTGACCTCATGATTAGGCGAGTTGATATGCAGGTCGGCGTACACGTGGACGTACCATGAATATCGTTACGAGCAGGTGGCTGGATTCGTTCAACTTTGCTCCTCTTTGCGCTGGGAATCACCTAATATCATGAACATGTTACGTATTGCAGAGAGAAACGATTTTAAACGAATAATTTAAATTATTCTGCCGATATCTTACTTAGAGTTTGGTTTAGGTTAAATTAGAAATCTCAAGTTAAATTTGAAGGTTCAAGTCAAATTAGAAGGTTCAAGTTAAATTAGATTTAAGTCTTGGTTATTTAATATTAAGTTAAGATGAGCTAGGTTAGGTTTAGTATAGCAACAGCTTAGGTGAAGTTTGGTTGAATATGTTTATGTTTAGATAAGGTTATGGTTACGTCAAGTCACATATGAATAAGTCAAGGTGAAGTTGCATGTAGAATATTTAGTGCTACGCAAAGTTAGATTCAAGTTAGGTATGGTTTAAATGGGATTAAGTTTAGGCAAGTTCAAATTAGATCGAATTAAGGTTAGGTTACACTTACATCAAGTTAAGTTAATTTTGCAGTAAATTGAAATATATTAAATTAGGTTAGGTATGTTTTAAATCGAATGCACTTTATGTAATATGAGTTAATACCAAGTTATGATCGGTCATGCTAGTTTAAATCACGATCAGGTATGACATAATTATTCTCTCGAGTGGCGTTTATCCAAATAAAAAATATAATGATGACGGAGAACCATCAATCTAAATAAATTTGTTAATACTTCGCTGAACGCTGTACTATAATTGGAAAGAGCATGAAGTTGTACTTTTAAATCAGATATTGCTCTTAAGTACTCTTAATTGTTACGTAACATGCTTCAATAGATATCACGCGTTGTTTATATTCTTATTGACCTTTACTACTTGTCCGATTGCTCGGATTATCTGCTGTCTGATTAATACAACGTTCATACTACTTGACATCAAATTCAACCACTTACCACGGGATTCATTTTAATCTCCCCGCTGTGTCATCGTCGAACTTTTGAACATTGATTTTATTCATAAAATTGTCAATCGGTATTCGGAAAAGGTCATCGTTTCATACTCTGCGGCCACGTTTCCGCGATTAAAAATTGGACGACCGATTTCCGGGATGCTGACGAAAACGACCACGTGAGTACACGTGTTTCGTCAACGTCCTTGGACCGCATAAATCAATCGTCCACGGTACAGAAAGCAAATATGTCCGGCCATCGAGCTGGCTCGCGGCCAGCATTCGCAGCCACTGAACATTTTTCTGTGATTAATTTCGTCCACGTTTCAGCCGGATTTTGTCGATCCGCGGCTTTTCGAAATTCTTTTCGCCTGTTCGCCATCGACGTGGAAGAATTTAGGGACGTACTCTCTTTGAATCTCTGGTTGTCATCAGAATCATTTACTTCATCTATCCTAATGTTTCTTTGGGGTTTATCCTTTGAAGCAGGTCGATGAAAAGTAGATTTCGATGATACTCAAATATCGTGGGGTCTCGAATAAAAGGAGTAGACTTTGTACTCGTCTGCTCCAGACTTTTATATCTATACGATAAATTCCTATGAAATATTATCACATAGTGGTTTTAACGAGGAAAGTTTCTCAACTTTTCAAAGAAGGTTCCTCAGTTGAGAACGTACTGTTGTCAACCCACGAGTTGGCGCGTGACCCAGCTGTTTAGAGCTACTATTGGTGAGAATAGAAAAATGTGTGGACTGTGGAGATTCTAGCAAACTTAATCTAGGGATCTGGAACTCTTCGTCACCTCGTGGGTCGACATGACCCATTAGCATCCATAAAATTACCAACAGACCCAGACTCAGGTCCTAAAGTGCTATCACAAGAGTCAACTACATTCGAAAAGATTGATCTCCCATCTTATATTTATTCTGTTTTGAGTAAAACTGCGTCTAGCTAGACTTCCAAAGAATTGACCCACTTCTCGATATTTGCTTTCTGGGAAATCGTGAAATCAGCGACCGATTCTGCGATTCGATTTCCATGTAAAACGATGAAGTTAAATAGATTAGATGAGATCTGTTCTGTCGAAGGCGCACCAGATAAACAGAAAAGCATTCGGCGAACTTTGTCTAAGAATATGTGGGATCCGTTCGCTTAAGTGGCGCCAGTCGTTGCTTACACTATCGTTATTTTCATTGTTCCCAGATATTTCTTTTCGGTTCCACGTATCGAATTTCCGCTTTTCTCGGTTGGAACCCAAAAGTTTTTCTCTCTTTCTAAAGTAAATTGGGCAGTGATCGATCGTGCGATTGTAGATAAATCGATAGATTGCAGATAACTGATGAGAATGTGTAATTCACTGTAATGTGATAATTTCTTAAGTTGCGTACATATTGCAACAATCGTGGAATTTCTTACATAAAATTGTTCGGATTAACTCAGATTTTGGCTCCACTCCACAAATTTTTGAACCGTGAGCACAGAAAATTATCAATATATTCGTCTATAAAATTAAATTTGAGTCAGCAAATATTTCGATGAACAATTGCGACAGGTGGAGTACCGCTAAACGAACACATTCCACGATTCTCTTGCTAAACGTTCAGAATTGTTCGATTCCAATAATTCCGAACAATCGCGATACATCGATCAACAGATAACGGATCCACTTTACATATTTCTTTTATTAGACTTCCGAGAACGCTCTCGTATTAAAGAAGTTCGAATCGTCGTACAATTCCGAGTGCAATAAATTACAGATTTGTTAGAAACGCGTCTCGTCATAAAGGATACACAAATATTCTATTTCCGAATAATGACACAATGTTGAACAAGGGTTTGATAATGACACGAACATCTGCGAGCCCTGTGACAGGCACTGACGATTTAATTACACGAATCCATGGCGGCAGTATTTCATAAAAATATATACGCAGCGTTACGTAAACTTTTATCCCCTTGACGACACATTCTTACTTTAGGGTTCTTAGGTTCACCGCCACGCGATTAACGTGCAGAGCATTTCACGTGTTCCAGTTCCGGTAACATGTTCGATTCTGACGTATAACTTCCAACGATATAGGCTTCCCGACAAAAAGTTATATCTACAATTCCTAGAATTTCGTGTCACCTGAATTCTGGGAACTCGGGGAATTTTTGATTGTAGTCATTTTTAAATATGTGCACCGTCTCTTATAGGCTGACGAGAATACTGGGCTTTTCTAGAGATTTCTCAGATAAATAGAATCCCTAGAATTTTTAGAATCTCTAGAATTCCTAGGGTTCTGAAAGTTCCTAGGGTTCTCCGGGACTCATTCGACCTTCAAGTTTGCGAAATCCCTAGAGTTCTTCTCGTGTCTAGAATTAATGATGTTACAGGGACCCCTAGCATCCTCAAGTTTGCAAAATCCCTAGGGTCCTTCAGGTGTTTACAATCAGTGATGTTACAGGAATCCCTCACATTCTCAAGTTTGTAAAATCCCTAGGGTCTTTCAGTTGTCCAAAATCAGTAACGTCACTGGGACCTCCAGGGTCTTCAAGTTTGCGAAATCCCTAGGGTGCTTCAGGTGTCTAGAATTAGTAACGTTGTTGGGACCTTTATCATCCTCAAGTTTATGAAATCCCTAGGATCCTTCAGGTGTCCAGAATCAGTAATGCTCCAGGGACCCATAACATACTCCAGTTTCTGGAATGTCTAGGGGCCCTAAGACCTCTGGAACGTCTGGAACCCTTAAAACTCCTAAGCTGCTTCGGATACTCGGATCTATAGGGTCTCTAGGGTCCTTGAAATCTCAGTAATCCCCAAACATGTAGGATTTAGATCTGTAGGGATCCTAAAATCACTAGAATCCATAGGACTTCCAGGTGTCTGAAGTACCTAGAGTCCCTAGAATAGCTAAAATCTCTAGAGTTCCAAAGATAGGATTACTAATGTCATTGGGACCTTCAGGGTCCTCAAATTTGTGAAATTCCTAGGGTCCTTCAGGTGTCCTGAATCAGTATCGTTACTGGGATACCTAGCACACTCAAGTTTCTAGAATACCTAGGGTCCCTAAGACCTCTGAGATGCCATGAACCACTACAACTAAAATTTCCAAGGTGCTTAAGATCTGTAGGGTCTCTGAAGTCCTTGGAATCTCAGTAATCCCTAGATTTCTATCTATATTCTCAAGATTTGTGGATTTGTAGAGATCCTAGGATTTGTAGAATTCATAAAATTTCCAAGTGTCTGAAGTACCTAGAATCCCTAAGATCTCCAGACTTCTATACCTGACATCTGACCTTTGAGGCCAGAAAAATCCCTAGTACCTTCAGATCTCTAAGTTCCTTGCATTGTCTAAGTTATTTAGAGTTACTCAACTCCCTAGAATTGTTATCTCCATGAAATCCATAGGGATTAGTGTCTACAGACTAGTGTAGAATAATGTCTATGTTATGTAGAACCGCTAGGGTCCCTAAGGTCTTCAAGATTACACTAATACGGAATAAATACAATTGTATCTCGCACGAGTTTTGGTCTACGAAAATTCCCAAAACGTGACGTTATTAAAATTATGAAAACGTGCCATTTTCGGAGAAATGACGCAACATTTTAGATTTCGAAGAACGTCGTGCCAATTCTTTCATTGTCATGTTCCCCCGATACGATACTCTGATTTTTCTTGAAACTTGTCGCGGGACGTTACGTTAATGAGTTCCAGGAAGTGACGTCAATTCGTGAAAGAATTTATACCTCTTCCGCGATCATTCTCCCCTATACAAAATTATCGACCATTTTGTTCACCGGCATTGGGCTACGCTTTCCGAGAAATTAGGGCGGAATTAGTTTAAAGCTCATGGATTTTTCGGGGAAAATAGAGATTTACGCTCGTTTTGATCGAGACGTTGATTTATCGGACTACTATCTGTTGCGTCGCAGCTTTTCGATGCAACGGAACAATTGAGTGATTGTGCTGTTATCTTTCAAAGCCTTCCGGTAAAATTGCGTACAAGATTTTTACGTAGAAAGTTGTAGACAAAAAAGTAATTAACGTTAAATTTAACCCTTAAGTCACACTTCACAATAACATATCTGATTCACTAGGACGTTCAATGTCCCAGCGAAAATGTTTCTCACAAAACCACTTCATTCCAGTAATTTAAAAATGGACGCCGATACTCATCGATATTTTTCAAAGTGTTTGCCAAGAAGTGTTTCGAATCCGAATAATTGATGTCGAAATATCCGGCTTATTCGATCCAAATAATATCTTCGTCGAATTCAACCATCTGCCAACTGTTTTCGTGAAAGTCCCTCTTTTATTTTTTATTCGTTGTCCGATGAACGTGCCGCCGAACATGAATGGCACTTAATTCCGGAAATTCAGAGCGAAATATACTCGAAATTATTCGAAACAATTTGCGAGTAATTTTATCGTCACATTCGATCATCGCAAATTGATCGTATTAGTCGCATTAAACAAACGACGTTCCCCCTCGACAAACTCGATAAGTGGTAATTAATTTAAGCCAGTGATTAGTCGTTAATATTGAATCATCCATTACGTACGTATGTGACTCATTGAATTATCATCGTTAAAGCAATTTACGGGACATTTTTGTAACAATCAAATTCGTGCCACGGATTCACCTCGATTTATCATCGGAACTCGATGATTATCGTGACGTTGATAAATCGAGATCTTCTGCGCGATTTAAATTGTTAATGAGTAATCGGAATCGTGTTAACAAAAAAGATTGGTATTCGTAGGTAGACCGAGGTATTTCCGTCGCGCAATTTGCAAGTGGAGAATCAAATAAACGGCTCGTACCAGGAGTAAATATACAAGCAATTTTGTTGCTGTAATCAACGACATTGATTCTGAGAACAGAGCTGCTGATACAACGTTTCTTAACCGAAATGAAATTGTTCGGAAATTTCTCCAAGGAAAATTTATCGATGATTAAATGAACATTTCTCACGGAGGAATTTTCATTTTGCTTCTTGGATATGGAGGTTATTTTCTAAAATTAGTTTATTAGCAACTTTATTATTGTTAAGTGCTAATCAAATTTAGGTACAATTTTCATAGTTCTAATAGGGTAATAGTAACTATATAAATATAGTAAGTTGTTAAATTTTTAACTTTTATCGAAAGTATAACAATAGTTAGTATCATAGTATATGTGGTTGTTAATCATTGTGGACAGAAAAAATTTATGTCTACTATTTGTACTAGTAATATTACATATTATTAGTATTTAATATACTAAGTATACATTAGTGGGTGAATATTGGTAGTATTAACAATTGGTTAATATAGGCAACAGAGTCAGTACTCTTAAAATATTAACACTAATTAACAGTAACAACACTATTACTAATACTAATACCAAGGAGTATAAATACAAGAGACAATACTCAACAAAGTACTTTTTAGAGAGGGAGTTCACAAACAATTTAAGTCCTCAAGCTAAAAGAATAGAGGGTACCATTTCGTCGCGGTATTTCGAACTGCGCATGCGCGTAATATGCAAATATGGCGGCCGGCAGAGTACGGTTTAAACCTGCACCAGTAATTTATTTGTAATAAATATTTTGTCATTTCTCTGTAACATCTGTATTTTCTTTTTGTTTGTCATTTCTTTATTAGTTATTTGTAACCATTTTGTCTTTCTTCAACTTTTCTATCTTGCAAAATTGATGTAAACGAAAGCTAATATTAGTACAGAGAAAATTTACGACTAATTAAAGATATTTACTTGATTTTTTCAATCAACTTCTACTCTTTGCTAATACTAGTTGTTAAATAGCATAGTATAAGTATTCCTAGCTAATTTTAACTACTAATACCAGTAATAATATCAGTTATTGCTAAAAACTACTAATATCAGTTATTGCTAATAACTGATAGCACTGTTATAAACAAAGCTCCGATAACTACTAGTATTCTTCAATTCCAACAACTCATAACACGTCAGTATCGTAAATAAACATACATTTCGTAAACAATTAACTAAAAGCGCATACCCAAGGCTACCAATCGAAACAAAGCACAGAATATGATGACATTGAAAAGAACTCGTTGCCACTTTCATTAACACGTTACATGGGATATTAACGCGTGATATCAAATTGTTATTTAAACCGTCTTGTGACGTACGTCGATTTACCGACGAATTACTGCACGATCTTTCATCAATCGACGGTATCGAAGCTCCGAAAAATTCAACCGTATCGGATGATGTTATCCATCTTGCGGGCGTACACGTTCCTTTATAGATTCTGTAAGCACACGATAACAAACGATGTGCAAATATATACACGGTGACGTAAACGTTGCTTGATATACGCTAGGCTTTGCTGTTAGATAGCTTAAACAACGAGACAAATTACCAGAGATTACCATTATGCCAGCTCGATTTACTGTCCTGTGCTGCCACGGGAAACGAGTCACGTTTGTACACCTTGGTGCAGTGTTGCTTTCGGGAGCTATGATCAATTCGAAATACAGTGTAGCTTCCATTTTGAGAGCTATGATAAACTTGAAGATTTACGAAGTGTAGTGTAGCTTCCATTTTGGGAGCTATGATAAACTTGTAGATGTACAAAGTGTAGTGTAGCTTCCATTTTGGGAGCTATGATAAACTTGAAGATTTACGAAGTGCAGTGTAACTTCCATTTTGGGAGCTATGATAAACTTGTAGATTTACGAAGTGTAGTGTACCCTCCATTTTGAGAGCTATGATAAACTTGAAGATGTACAAAGTGTAGTGTACCCTCCATTTTGAGAGTTATGATAAACTTGAAGATTTACAAAGTGTAGTGTACCCTCCATTTTGGGAGCTATAATAAACTTGAAAATTTACGAAATACATTGTACCTTCCATTTTGGGAGTTATGGTAAATTTGAAAATATATGAAGTGCAGTGTAGCTTCCATTTTGGTAGGTATGATAGATAAACTTGAAAATTTACGAATTTCTAAATTTAAAAATCTTCAAGTTCCAAGCTCTGCGTCCTAAAAAATCTCTGTATCTCCACGTCCTCTAATTCCCATGTTCTCAAAGCGACATAACCTCAAATCTCTAAGTCCCATATCTCCACGTTCGTTAATTTCTATATCCCTAAATTTACACTCTAAATCCATAAATCCCTACATTCCTAAATGCTTATATAACTAAATTTCGCTATCCCTAAATCCCTAAATTCTAAATAATCAATTTCCCCTAAATCCCCAAATGACCCAATTCCTATGTCCAAATCTCGTCACCAAATCCCTAAATCCACAAAATTCCCCAAATCCCTATACACCTAAATTCCCAGAGTTTAAAGCTAAATCCCCAAAACCCTTAAACATAAAAGTTAAACGCGTTCTCTAGTTCTCTAATCATTTAACCAATTTCCACCAACGACATCGATGAAATTCAATTAGTCCCCGTTAAAGTATTTCATTTTATTACTAAGCAGTATAAAGTCTTTCTCATTAACTCAGTTTCCAATTCGTTGTATTTAATTGGCTCGTAATTGAGAACTGCGGTGTTCCACGCAGAGTTTAAATCTAGTTCAGTATAATCCACCAATCTAATTATCCAATTCTTCCGCCTAATTAATTCTCGATTGTCCGAGTAATAATCTCGGTGAATACCGAAATGGTTCTTCATTAAGCAGTACATTGTACTCTTCTCTTTGTAACCTGATCCACTTCAGACAACACTGTTTGCAAACTGTCTTACAAGCCATAAAAATGATTTATTGGCTGGATTAATTGACGTACAGTCATTTGGGTCAGCTGCCGCAATTATCTCTTAGGAATTCGAAACAAAATGCGGGGAATTGGATCTTGGAGCGTGAAGAACAGAAAATTGAAAATTTCAATTGTTGGAAATTGAAATGGGATGTATGAAAAATTCCAAATTCACTGAGGCGAAAATTTCATTTAGAAAATTGAGCACTCGACAAGTTCAATATTGTAGCGTGATGGATACCGAAATGAAATGTTAATTGAAGAACCATAATTTGAAAAGTGAAGGACAAAAAAATTGAAGAATGAAAAATTTTTTAAATTATAGAATGACAGATTGAAGGACCAGAAATTTAAAGAGTAACAGACGAAAATTTGAAGAAGCAAAAATGTATTTAGGAAGTGGAGAAATTTGGAGATGGGAAATTGGGAGATGGGGAATTGGGAGATGGGGAATTGGGAGATGGGGAATTGAAGGATGGGGAATTGGGAGATGGGGAATTGGGAGATGGGGAATTGAGATATGGGGAATTAGGAGATGGGGAATTGGGAGATGGGGAATTAGGAGATGGGGAATTGGGAGATAGGAAACTGAAAGATGGGGAATTGGAAGATGGGGAATTGGGAGATGGGGAATTGGGAGATAGGAAATTGAAGGATGGGGAATTGGGAGATGGGGAATTGGGAGATGGGGAATTGGGAGATGGGGAATTGGGAGATGGGGAATTGGGAGATGGGGAATTGGGAGATGGGGAATTGGGAGATGGGGAATTGGGAGATGGGGAATTGGGAGATGGGGAATTGGGAGATGGGGAATTGGGAGATGGGGAATTGGGAGATGGGGAATTGAAAGATGGGGAATTGGAAGATGGGGAATTGGGAGATGGGAAATTGGGAGATGGGGAATTGGGAGATATGGTATTGAAAGATGGGGAATTGGGAGATAGGGAATTGGGAGATGGGGAATTGGGAGATGGGGAATTGGGAGGTGGGGAATTGGGAGATGGGGAATTGAGAGATAGGAAATTGAAAGACGGGGAATTGAGAGATGGGGCATTGAGAGATAGGGTATTGGAAGATGGGGAATTGCGAGATGGGGAATTGGGAGATAGGAAATTAAAGGGTGGGGAATTGGGAAGTGTATAATTGTGAGGTGGGGAATTGAGAAATGTAGAATTGAGAGGTGAGGAATTAGGAAGAGGGGAATTGGGAAATATGGAACTTCAGAGATGGGGAATTAGAAAATGGGGGAATTAGAAAGTGGAAAGATTCGTAAAGTAAGAAACTAAGGAATAATGTAATGAATCCAAAAATGGGGAATTAGAGAATGAAGTGATTAGGAAATTAGAGAACAGAAAATTGAAGGACCAAAAACATAAAAAGTTGAAGAACGAAAAATTAAAAAAATGTAAAATGGAGAATGAAAAAGAAGAACATCTATGTTGTTTCGTGGTATAGGGAATATTAACGCGTTTCCTACGCAAATGTTGATCTCATTCCCGAATGGTAAATGTACTCGAACTACATCGTTTCCGGTTGAGAACTTCCTACACGTCTCGAACTCTGTTACCCATAATTTCGAATCGCGATTGGATGCACACGACTTGACTGTTGCATTTATTTCTCGTTTCCCTCGCATTTTCAGCATTAAATTTATGACGTTGTTGTTCCCTTTGCTTGTCTAGCGAGTGGAAGAATGCTACGTTGGTACGCTTCCGTGAGGTAATAAATTTCGTGTTTACAAGCGGAGAAAATAGCTACGCGTTTGCGTTGAGATCGTTTGTATGTACTTATCACGAATTAGGAATGGGGACTCAGGAAATTGACTCGTCTCTGAGATGACGCTCAGACGCAGAGAATGACGTTGGGGAATTTTCGGTCTTCTGGAGAAATCAAATATGTTCTTGAAACTGTAAGACTTTTAAATTAGAGGAAACTAGTTTACATAAAATTTCAAAATTTGTACTTATACTTCAACTAAAATATAGACGAGGATATGTGGAAAATTGGAACTTAGAAAATTGCAAAGAAGGGTGGTAAATTGAGAAATAAAATTCTGAAAAATTCTGAAACTTGAAGAGTGCAGAACTGAAAACATATAGAATAAAAGAGGAATGCAAAATTAAAGGACTTGAAAAAAAGTGAAACTCGAGGAATTGAAAACTTGAAGAGTGGGAAATTAAAAATAGTAAAGTATCTAATTAAAAAATTGTCGAACCGAAAATTGGAGGATCAATGAACTAGAGATCGATGAATGGAAAATTTGAAACAACCTACAAACTCAGCAGTCGATAATTGAAGAATTAATCTAAAGAAAATTGAAGGCCCTGAATAAACCAATCGATAAAGATTGCCAGACCTCGTACAAACTTGAAAATAATCTAGGTAGCCGAAACTATAAACCGTCGCTACCAGAATGAAACTTAACAAAGATCAACAATAAAAACTTATATAAGTGCAAACAAATGTCCGAGCTAATAATATTCGAAAACTAAAAATAAGAGCAAATTGAAGATGGTAATAAATCATGTTTGACCAGAAATACTTGAACAACTCTAAACATTAGTTTACGTAATGATGCTACGCACGTACTCAACGTTTCGTAACATTAATGTATTCATAAAACGCAATAATATCGTTGCAGCAACTTTGTCCAGCAAGATTATACGTTTTGTCTTGACATCATCGATTATTTCGTATCAATTCCACGTCCTACAGATGCGATGTACTATCTCGTGATACTTATTTCTCTAATACTGCTTGTAATCGGTGTCAACAGTGAATTCTTCAACACGTGACAGCCTCGTGAACAATCACCACTTACAGCCATTCTATGCATGCTCATCTCGATCTTCATTTTATCGATTCATTGACTCCCGTGCTCTCGTAAAATGATTCTGTATCTCGTTCCGATTGTACGTGTATTTCCTTTGTGATGGAGACATGTTTGAGATTTATATCGTCATTGAAACTTGCACGAAGTGACTGGATGATTCGAGAATTAAGGTGGGAATTGGAAAGTTTGAAAGAGAGAACGTTGGGAATGTGGATTTAGGGATTTGAAATTTGGGAGACTGAGAATTGAGGAATTTGGAAATTTGGGAATGGGGGAATTACAGAGTGGGAAGTTAGAAAGTGGGGAATTAGGAAGAGGGAAATTGAGATGTGGGGAATTAGGAAGAGGGAAATTAGGAAATGGGGAATTGGGAGATGGGGAATTGGGAGATGGGGAATTGGGAGATGGGGAATTGGGAGATGGGGAATTGGGAGATGGGGAATTGGGAGATGGGGAATTGGGAGATGGGGAATAGGGAGATGAGGAATTGGGAGATGGGGAATTGGGAGATAGGGAATTAGAAGATGGGGAACTGGGAGATGGGGAATTGGGAGATAAGAAATTGGAAAATGGGGAATTGGGAGATAGGAAATTGGGAAATGAGGAATTGGGAGATGGGAAATTGGGAGATAGGAAATTGGTAGATGGGGAATAGGGAGATGGGAAATTGGGAGATGGGAAATTGGGAGATGGGGCATTGAGAGATAGGGTATTGAAAGATGGGGAATTGGAAGATAGAGAATTGCGAGATGGGGAATTGGGAGATAGGAAATTAAAGGGTGGGGAATTGGGAAGTGTATAATTGTGAGGTGGGGAATTGAGAAATGTAGAATTGAGATGTGGGGAATTAGGAAGAGGGAAATTAGGAAATGGGGAATTGGGAGATGGGGAATTGGGAGATGGGGAATTGGGAGATGGGGAATTGGGAGATGGGGAATTGGGAGATGGGGAATTGGGAGATGGGGAATAGGGAGATGAGGAATTGGGAGATGGGGAATTGGGAGATAGGGAATTAGAAGATGGGGAATTGGGAGATGGGGAATTGGGAGATAAGAAATTGGAAAATGGGGAATTGGGAGATAGGAAATTGGGAAATGAGGAATTGGGAGATGGGAAATTGGGAGATAGGAAATTGGTAGATGGGGAATAGGGAGATGGGAAATTGGGAAATAGGGAATTGGGAGATAGGGAATTGGGAGATAGGGAATTGGGAGATAGGGAATTAGAAGATGGGAAATTGGGAGATGGGGAATTGGGAAGTGTAGAATTAGGACATGTGAAATTAGAAAGTGTAGAATTAGGAGGTGGGGAATAGGGAAGTGTAAAATTGAGAGGTGAGGAATTAGGAAGAGGGGAATTGGGAAATGTGGAACTTCCGAGATGGGGAATTAGGAAATGGGGGAATTAGGAAGTGGAAAGATTCGTAAAATAAGAAACTAAGGAATAATGTAATTAATCAAAAAACGGGGAATTAGAGAATGAAGTGATTAGGAAATTAGAGAACAGAAAATTTAGAAAATTTGAAACTAGACAACTTAAAAAAGTTGTAAAATTAAAATCTAAAAACTTGAATCTTTCTAACCTCATCAATCAGCAAACACTTGTAGATTTCTAACTTACCAGCAACGAAATCTAGTAAGAACTAAAGTAAGAAAGGAGGAGATCAAGAGATGAAAGTTTTTCAACGACAAATTATCGACCTTCGTGGTTGGTGCATGCGAACCGTAGCCGGAAATAGCTTTTGTTCCTCCTTCCGTTAGATAAAGAAGAAAGAAGGCCGTGTCCTCGCGAATCGCTTATTTCCTTTCGTGCTTTCTTTTGCTACATTTAACCTGGCCATAGTTCTGTCTACTGTGATTACCGAATCGATCTTATGGTTGAGAATCGAGAAGGATAGAGAAGAAAAGTGTCGACCAACTTATATCGGTTGGGTCACTATTTTTAATGAAGGTAACCGATGGAATTGAAAGTTCATGGACACTTGAGACAATTGCCTCTTAAGGCCAAACCTATATTCGAAAATACTTTTTTAAAGACTTCTGACTTACTTTATTGCTGTTTTATTGAGATTATATGCCGCTTATTGGATTGATGTATACTTTATGGACTAACCTAATTGTTGAGGTGGAAATTTGAAGATTTAACTGCAACAGTTTAAATGACATAACTGACGAGTTCAAACTTCTAAATTTAGAAATAACTCGTAATACTAAAAGTTAAATAGTAAATTTTCTTTGAATATTAAATAATCGAAAATTTGGAGATCTTGGAACTGACAATTAAGACTAAAGATTTGGTAATCGGAAAATTTGAAAAGTGAAAAATCTTGAAAGGTTGAACTCTAGAGAAAATCCGAAATTTTGAAAAAGTAGAGAATTAAAAATTTGAAGATTCTTTCACTGTATTATTTAAAGTAATAACTTAAGTAAAATTAGTTGGTTCAACTGTGTTACTCTCTCAACTTTGTTCCCCATATCTTATAAACCTTATGGGAACGCCACGGTGGCGCTGTCTGATGTCAGCCATCTTGTTAACCTCTCCACAAGATAAAAGTTCTACTACACAAACTTTACTGCACTATAAAAAAATTCATGAATGAAATGTCAAGATAATTCTCATTTAATCGAAACTGGTGTATCAACATTAACCACACTTTTACTTAAACGTTACAACTTCCGGTCTCGTTCGCGTTCTCAGACAGTGCAAATAAACTTTCGAGTATCGAACCAAGACTGTCTGGGATTCGTAATTCCTTCGTCGGATTAAATTCGTGAAAAACAATCCATTTCCCGGCACTAAATCACTCACGATTATTGTTTCAAATCGGAAACTCTCTTTTGCACGTCATTGTGGAAATGTGGAACGCTTCTCACGCTCGGCGGAGATTATCGAGCTAAATTTAGTGATGCAGAAATTCGTAATTTTTTTACTTCTTTGTGATTTATTATTACTGTCCGTTACTATTATCGTGTACTTCACTAATATAGTGTAGTATATAGTTTCGTACACTACTGCAATTATCACTACTGTCATCGAAATTTTCGAATGTTAGTGAAATTTACATACTGTCCATATTATCACTATTATCGGGTAGTACTATTTCACTAATATAGTGTAGTAAAAACATACTTTCATTCACTACTGCAATTATCACTATTGTCATCCAAATTTACTAATGTTAGTGAAATTTACATACTGTCCATATTATCACTATTATCAGGTAGTACTACTTCACTAATATAGTGTAGTAAAAATATAGTTTCATACACTACTACAATTATCACTATTGTCATCCAAATTTACTAATGTTAGTGAAATTTACATACTGTCCATATTATCACTATTATCAGATAGTACTATTTCACTAATATAGTGTAGTAAAAACATACTTTCATTCACTACTGCAATAATCACTATTGTCATCCAAATTTGTCAATATCAGTTGTACAGTGCTGTGGTTAGCGTAGCTCAATACTGTTATACTGCTATATTATGGACTATTATGGTTTACGTAATATAGGTGTTTACTACTATTATTATACTAAAGCCTAGCGATACAAGAGACGACAAGGAAACTGCTTTTTAGAGAGAGACAGAAAACAACCAATTTAAATGCCCAAGCCAAATGAATCGGGGGTGAGGGTTCCATTTCGACGCGCTATTTCGAACTGCGCATGCGCACAGTGTACAAGTATGGCGGCCGGCAAAGGTTTAAACCTGCACATTCAATTTGTAATAAATATTTTCTCATTTATCTGTAACACATCTGTATTTTCTTTTTGTTTGTCATTTCTTTACAAGTTATTTGTAATAATCATTTCATTTATGCTTAAAATATATTGTGCAGAGTAATTATTTTATCTTTCTTTTTCAACTTTGAATCTTGTAAAATTGATGTAAACGAAAGCTAATATTAATACAGAGAAAATTTACGACTTTCTAATTGAAGACATGAAATTTGCTTGATTTTTCAGCTTGTTTGCATAATTTAAAGGGACAGAATATCAAAGGTGCCCTGAGTGTCGCTTCTTGTATCCCTGACCATATAGCTATATAACACCGTGGCGCCTATTGTTTACAGAAAATAAAGTAACGCACGAAGGAATTCGAATTTGCAGAAATACGAAGCATTCCTCCCCAAACAAAAACAGAAAAGAATTATACAGGCCGAATATCAATAGATACAAAGTCCACGATTTGGTGACGTATTCGTACGGAGCAACGAAAAAAGCGATATCGGTGGAATCAGAAGAGGAGTAATTGGGAAGAGAAGTTATCTCCCGTTCCGTTACATCGTAACATTTACCAATTTCAGATACCACGGGCTTAGTGCGTTAAGTATACGCGCCACGCGTCACGTACACTCTCGTGTTCATTACCCTAATTGCCAACTGTCCAAACGATTCACGTTGCTCACTTATCATTCTCTTTATTATTCGCTCTCGTTTTCCTAGAAATCGTTTCTCCGACACCATTTACGCATCGCCCATCTTTGAATCGCTGCGAACGTGACTTTAACTTGATTTTGGGAAACTTCTTTAAGATTACTGTAATCTTTATCGATCAAGATCGAGATCTTATCTTGTGGAACCCTTAACACCCCAGGCAATTTACCTTCAATTTCAACCACTTTAGAGATTTAGGGACCTAGAGTTCTAGCAATTGGATTTATGGTACTGGGAATCTAGGTATTCAGGGTTCTAGACATCTAGACATCTAGAAATCGAGGGATCTGAGAATTCTAGAGAAAATCTGAATAAATCTAAACACCCGTTATATCTCCAGAGTTCGGCCAAAATTTCCGCTCCTCATATTAAAATAAAAGTTCTGATTTTTTTTGCGAAAATATTTTTGCAATTTTACACGTTACTGAAGTTTTCATATTCGACGTGTAAATTTACCGAAATCAGCTATGAAATATGTTAAAACAACTTTCAAAGATTGTTTGTAATTTTTTTTAGGTTAGAATAATAAGTAGCTTCTTTGAAAAATTTTTATTGACTGGGGTCTTAAACGTCCCCGTGTGTGAGGTTATTCTGGTGAAGTGTGGTTAAGGGTTAAGACTAAGGAGGTGATTAAGGACTTCGTGTGAAAATGAATACTAAAATGTTCGTACGTGTATCGAGCAGTTCAATGCCACTTTCTGTCGGTGACGAGTAAGATGACTAATTATCGTGCAATTTGCGACACGTGTGCAATACAAGACGTTACAAATCGGAATTATGTAAGCATTCGAATGTAAACCTGGTCTGATTTTATTCAGTGACAAATTTTTTCAACGTCCCCGGATAATTTATCAACGTCTGGGAAGAAATTTAGCATCGAATATATTTACTCTGAAAAAGTTATTCCGTCGTGTGATCCAATATCTATTGGAAATAGTGTCTTGTTTGCTTTTCCCGTTTTCAAATGGTCGATCAAATTTATACCGGCCTCTATAAATATTTAGTGCGAGTTTACTCGTGTTGACATTACAATTTCTGCTAACATTACTACTATAAATAGAGGTGCTATTAATACTACCTCTGTGCTATAATTGTTATGGTGCTATTCATAGCTTACAGTATTTATAGCTTGCTGTTGATGTTCAAATTAATAGATGATCTTGGATGTATAGGGATATGTAGGGACATATTGGGACATAGGAATATGGGGATGTCATATGGTATATATGGTGGTCAAATATGGTGGCATATGTGGAGCATATATGTGGAGCACATATGTGGAGCACAAGCAGTATGTGGACCTGGCAATATAGGGATTTTGAGATCTAGGGATTTTACGAGCGTAGATATCAAGAAACGTAAGAATTTGCAAAAGTAGATCTCTAGGGATATCATAGAAATTTAGGGATTTATGGATGCAAGGATTTAGGGACATAAGGATCTAGAAATACAGAAATCTGGGAACGTAGAAATTTCAAAATATAGATATCTGGGGATATAAAGTTCTAGAAATCTTAGAGGTCTATGTAACTAGGGATCTGGGGATATAAGGTTCTAGAAATCTTAGAGATCTATGGAACTATGGATCTAGGGATTGAGGAACCGAGATATCTAGGATTCTAGGAATCTAGAGATCTAGGAACCAAGGAATCTAAGAGATCTGGAGAACTCAGGTCTAGTTATTTGGGGATTTAAAATTCTAGGTATCTAGGGATCTAGGAATTGTGGGATTTGAGAGATCTAGGTAACTAGAATTTAGGAATTTGGGGACCTAGAGTTTTAGGCATTTAGGGATTAAGGAATCAAGGGCTTTAGAGATTTAGGGAACTAGGATCTAGGAATTTAGGGAACTCGGATCTAGGAATTTAGGGAACTAGGATCCAGGAATTTAGAGAACTAGAGTTCTAACATTTGGGTCTATGTTTCTAGGAACCTAGAGAGCTGGGAATCTAGGTATTCAGGGTTCTAGGCATCTAGGGATCTAGAAATCTAGGGAATTATGGTTCAGAAATTTAGGGATCTAAGAATTGGGGTATCTAGTAATCTACACATGTAGTAATCTAGACTTCTAAAATACCTAGGACACTAGAATCTAGGGATTTAAGATTTTAGGGATCTAGAAATCGAGATATCTAGGGTTCTAGGTACCTAGAAATCTAGGAATCTATGGTTCCAGATACCTAGAAATCTATGAATCTATCACAGAAGAGTACAGAACTAAAGTCTAGGGACTTACGTATCTAAAAATGCAATCGAAATATTATTTTCAACTGAACAAATTCGTCACCCGTTACAGTATTATGCAAAAATTCACAGAAGCTCATAAATAATTCCTCTTTTCCACACTTTCTCACCCTTAATAGGAAACTAGATCCACAACAGTCCTCGATCAGTTTCTATTTTGAGTCCACTCGAGTCACCTGACTTCCTAAAGAGAAAAACGAGTACTCCCACGAATTTTCACTCGGAAATGACTCGTAGGTGGTCGAGCTTCTAAATAGGAGACAGCGATCGAGTTCTTTGAAATCTCGCCGTTGACTCACTTTGAGTAGAATTCAGAAAAAGCATTCGCTAAGTGGACACCAATATCAGGACCAGGATAGGCAGTGGACACTAAACAGAAAACAAATTTTGGGACACAAAGCGATGAATCATTTAGGGGATTTCTTGTATCTCTAATGTTTGCAGCTACGTGGAATATCTAAACAGATCGTGCAAGACAAACACATGTCAAAAACCTTGAACCTTTTTTTATTTACCAGTATGTAAACAAATAAACATTAGGAATAATGCATATGTGATTAGTTCGGTTACTTTCGTAAACAAATATGTTTTTCTCCGCACTCTTAGGTTAGGTCATAGGTAGACGCTATTTCATATCTGGAAAAAATTGTAGGAAAGTTACCAAAGTACTTATAGTGATTAACAGATGTTTCGAATCGTTTTCAACGGAGGAATAAATTTTTGCTAGATTCTTGTGGATATAAGTGATTAATCAACGTGTAATGAAAATGTTTAATACTTGCGATGATATAATTGATAAATATTGATGGAATATTAAAATATTAAAGTATTGACAGGCTACTTATTTTCGGAGAATAATCTTTTAATTCTTGTCAAGACGAATTGTTTGATCGTAGGTAATTAATTGTCGTTTATAAATAAACTGTATAAATATTTTAAACGAAATCATGAGGCATATTTTGATAGCTGGGAATACTATTTTTTCATAGCTTTTCTGTGGTATTATCTGACTCATAAAGGAAGTTACGACTCTTATATTAGCAGTTGATATACAAGCTGTTAACCAGAATTTCCTAGCACATTCATGAAAAATTCCAACTTGTTTCTTTTCATATCAGTTCAAGTACCACATTCTTGTTACCACCTCATTTGTAAATGAAAGTAATTTTTTTTTCTATATTTTATTACACAATTGTAGGGTATTAGACACGTTCATAAATTTCATCTAATTTTTTGCAATTTCATTTCTGAATGATATATAATAAATATGTAAAAATTATATAATAGGGAAAATTTCTCTTCATTATCGTGTGACTTGTAAAAAATTCTTCAAATATTCCAGCCATATAATTATTAAATATTTTAACATTTATAATTAATTTCTCGAATAATTTCAAACATACCATTTTTCTTTATAATGCGTACCATTTATAAATACAAATAATTTGTTTTGTACAAATATTTCGTAACAAATTTGCTTAAAATAACCTTCAAATATATTCACCAATTATTTACAATTTCAAAAGTACCATTTTTCGTCGTAAACATTTTATCTCGCCATCTCAAAAGCAAAGATAACTTTGTATAAGTATCTGATACGAAAATTACAAACAAGGATTTTGCAAACTCATCACCGATGCTTATTCGAATCGATTCAAATGTACCATTCTTCGTAACCCAGTAGCAAACCATAAACAAAAATAATTCACTTTATACAAGTAAATGATGCCAAAATTGCGAAAGAGAAATTTTCCAAGGCCATCCGCCAGGAATTCCTACTGTCGATATTTTCTTTGAATTACCATTTTTTTTTAAGTTTTACAACGCAGTACTGTTTCGTAAAGAAAAATAATTTATTTTGTGCACTTCTACAAATTGAGATCAGGTACTCGATGCCAAAATTGTGAAAGGAGGATTTTCAAGCTTAGACAAAAATTCCAACTGACTATATTTTTAAATTGCTATACAATTACCATTTGAATTAAACACCGTAAAGTACCATTTTATGAGCGAAAATAATTGTCTTTGTGTAGGTATCTGATATAAAAATTTCAAAATATGGATTTTGCAAGTTTATTCCCAAAAATTTCAAAATGTTGCTGCTACCTCCTTTGAATTAGTATACAATAACCATTTTTTTACGCTCTGCAACCCAGACCATTTTATGATCAAGAACAATTTACCTTGTGAAGGTACCTCGTGCTAAAATTGCAACAGACCAAAATTACAAAATTCGTTCCAACATTGCAATATTCACAAAAAATTTCTAAATATCGATCCCATTCGAATTGCTATGTAATTACCACTTTTTTAAGGACAATTCAGTACCGTTTCGTAAGCTAACATAATTCACTTTGCGAAAGAACCAGAAGCTAAAATTGTGAAAGAAAAATTTTGCAAAATTCGTCAGAAATTCCTTCTGTCTGTATTTTATTAGATACAGTTCAAAAGTACTATTTTTCTTAAAGCACCATTTCAAGAACAACAACAATTCGTTTTCAAGTACCTTACGTTAAAAATTTCAAAAGAAAAGTTCTGCAAGCTCATTGCAAAGATTCCACCTGCTGAATCCGTCTTGTACGAAAGAGTTCAAGAGTCCAATTCCTGAATATCCTAACAGAATTTCGCGAACGAAAATAAATCACTCTATGAAACTATCTAATGCTTCACTTTGTAAAATTAGCAAAATTGTCAAAATTTCTAGAGGATGTTCTCCAAAAATTCCACCTATCATCCGTCTTATACGAAACAGTTCAACGGTCCAATTTTTCCTAAATACCCCAACAACATTTCGCGAACAAAAATAACTGTATACAACAACCTAATGTTTCACTTTGTAAAATTACCAAAATTGTCAAAGTTTCGCGAGCATGTTCACCAAAGATACCAAATGTGTCATACTAAACGGTTCAAAAGTACAATTTTACACCAGAACCCAATAGAATTTCTCGAACAAAAATAAATCACTCCATAAAACTACCAATTGCCAAAATTGTCAAAGTTTCTAGAGGATGTTCACCAAAAATTCCACCTACCATCCGTCTTATACGAAAGAGTTCAAGAGTCCAATTCCTAAATACCCTAACAGAAGTTCGCGAACAAAAATAAATCAGTCTATAAAACTACCTGATGCTTCACTTTATAAAATTACCAAAATTGTCAAAGTTCTGCGAGCTTGTTCAACAAAAATTCTACTTACCGAATCCATCTTATACGAGTTCGAGAGTCTAATTTTTCCTAAACACCCCAATATTTCGCGAACTATACAACAACCTAATGTTCCACTTTGTAAAATTACCAAAATTGTCAAAGTTCTGCGAGCTTGTTCACCAAAAATTCCACGTACCTTATGCGAAGAAGTTCCAGAGTCCAATTCCTGAATACCCTAATTTTGCGAACAAAAATAAATGTCTATGAAAGTGCTTAATGTTTTACTTTATAAAATTACCAAAATTGTCAAAGTTCTGCTAGCTTGTTCAACAAAAATTCTACTTACCGAATCCATCTTATACGAGTTCGAGAGTCTAATTTTTCCTAAACACCCCAATATTTCGCGAACTATACAACAACCTAATGTTCCACTTTATAAAATTACCAAAATTGTCAAAGTTCTGCGAGCTTGTTCACCAAAAATTCCACGTACCTTATGCGAAGAAGTTCCAGAGTCCAATTCCTGAATACCCTAATTTCGCGAACAAAAATAAATGTCAATGAAAGTGCTTAATGTTTCACTTTGTAAAATTACCAAAATTGTCAAAGTTTCGTGAAGATATTTACCAAAAATTCCGAATGTCTCATACGAAAGTAGTTTCCCCGTAAGTCCCGGTTCCTCGCAGCGCGGTTTCGCGAAATCTCTTCTAACGCCAGCCCCACCATTTTGCTCGCGCGAGCAGACATTTCGAGCGCGAGAGAGACGGCGTGCTTTGCCCCCGATAAAAAGCTGGTCGACGTGATTCCTGCACGTAGACCACGTTTAGCAGTCGAGCGACGTCGTTGCGACTCGCTCCGAGGCACATTCACACCTCGATACTTTATCAAATCGAACTTGTACCAAACCAATGAACAAAGTGTATGTAAAAACTATATTTGAAATTTGCAAGGTGTAACGAAGCATCTTCGTAAGATCAACGTGTTTTCGTTGATTATTTCGGAATCAGTGAACTGTTGACCTGTGAGAGATACTGTTCGGTTCTGGATACGCTGCAAGACCGTGTTTTTGAGAACTGATCGTAGAAAGTGTGATCGACCGGTGAAAGTGAGAGTCGATTTTCGCGAGGAGAATAATTATCCTGATCTCGATACTGTCGTGGGATTTGTGAAGGAAGAAAGATGCAGACGGACGCGGAAATCGCGACCGGAAACGTGGACGAGTCGGGGAGATATTTCGATTGCTTGAGGACACTGGCGGATCTCACTGCCATGGCTAGCATCGTTGCTGTGCAGGTATACGATCTCTTACCGGCTTCTGAAACTGAACTTTGAGCTCTCGAGGGGGAATCATTTATTTTGCTACCGTACATTTTTTAACGTTTTCTCCGAAGTGATTGTAATAAATTAGGGAACTGATCGCGGAATTTTATTCTTGGATGTCCTTGTTAACCCTTGACCCTGAGGGGCCCCAGCTTAATTTAACTTAAATTAATCTGAATATCTTCTTTCTAACACCGGTATTTTTATTGTTCCATCTCAAGCAACTCCTCGTATTAAAATCGAACTTTTGAATTTTTCTTTGACCTCATTTTTCAATTTCACGTTTCTTCATTTTTCATATTGAATTTTTTATAAATTTACTGAAATTAACTGTGAATTGGGTTATGACTTTCAAAAATTATTTCTAATTTTTTTGAAGAGTTTTAGTGGCTGGGGTCTTAAATGTCCCAGTGTGCCTAATATATTATTTCGACATGATGTAACCATTAAGAATATATTCTACTTGAGAACAGAAATATTTCTGCAAGCATGAAAATTCAAGCAGTAAATTAAGAAAATTTGCTTTCGGTTTTTCAAAAGAACCGCCCAAAGTGAAAGCAAGTTTCCAAGTAAAAAATTGTCAAATATTGCCCTGATACAATATTTGCACTGAAATTTCGTGGATTAAGTTCGACGATAAGAAGAGAAGACTTTTAATCCATGGATTTTATTAAAATCGCTAGATTCACGCGTAGATCGCGATCTTCCCGCCATATGTCGCCTTCAAACGAGATTCGAAAAGTAATCGATAATAGCAGCCTGGCTTCAAGGCCCTTCAGCAACGAAACGAGGGCGAATCGAGACGAGAAATCGATTCATCGACCTTATATTGTAGGTTTCGTTACGTCCCGCAGCAAATCGCAGTCTAATTAACCTTTTGTTAATTGGGAACATCTATTTTTATGACTATTCGATTCACGTGGAAAGAGTTTACCGCAAATGGAGGTTTTTTAATATTTTACTTAGGCAAATTTAGGGTAATGTACTGGACGCCCATTATATTGCCACAGATGGACACTTGTAATTTGGAGATTTGGGGATTTAGGGATTTAGGGATTTAGGGATGTGTGAACACTTGAAAATTTACAAGGTTGAATATTTGGGAAATTTAGAAATTTTTTAGACCTGGATATGTGGAAATTTTAGAATTTTAGAATTTTGGAATTTTGGAATTTGGAGATTTGAGGATTTATGAATTTAAAAATGTAATAATTTAGGGATATATAAATGTACAAAAATGTGAATATCTAAAATATAGAACGTTGGATATTTGTAAATTTGTAAATTGCGCAAAACTTAAGATTTGAGGATTTAGGAATTTTTCAATTTCTAAAAACCCAAGTTTTAATAAAAAATAAATCTAAATATCCCTCGAATAAAATACAGTTGCACGATGAAAGCAGAGCTGCACAACAACCGTCATACGTGAAATGACGAATCCAGCTCGAATTAAGCAGTTCAATTATAGAAATGGTTGCTTATTATTCACATACTGGTTCTTAATGACGTCTGTTAATGATACAGCACTAACGATGAAGCAACCGAATGAAATTTCCTCCCATTAACCGCTGCATAATCGCAAGAATGAGTAACCATCGTACTGCGAACAGTGAAATTGGAAAATCCGAATCACTATTGCATAAGTTGTGTAACTATCAAAACTTTCATAGAAACGATTCTCATTCCTTCTTTGAACTTGAACTTTTATCAGCTTCTCACGATAATCACAGACATCCGATCAAAGTCCAGAGCCATGGGCACTGTCAGATTTGACCCTATCAAAGATAACTTAAGTAGTTCATTCAAGAGACAGTTACCGATGTTAACCCACTAGTTGGCGCGTGACCTAGGTTACAGCTACTATTGGTCAGAATAGAGAAATGGACGCCACTTTCGGTATATTGGCTCGCGCACCAATTAGGCCAAAGTCGGCAAACGTCTCGAGAGAGATAGCGAATTGCGTTCAGCAGTTATTGTCATTATTCTTATTTGCCGAAATGTAACTGGAAGTGTTCACGGTGGATAGGTGGAGCGAGTGGCTTCTTTTACTCTGGCTCGACCTACGCGCCAACTCCTGGCTCGTCTACAGTAGAGACTGTGATGATCCAAGGGAACGTAGGGATTCTGGGAAGCTAGGAAATATGGCGATTCCGAGGACTGTGAGAATCTAGGGAATTCAGGAACTGTAGAGAATGTGGGGATGTGGGACCTGGGGATCCAAGGGGCTGTGGACTGTGGAGGTCCTAGCGAACTTGGCACTGGAGACTGAAACTAGGGATATATAGGGAATCTAGGGGTCTGGAACTGCGGAGACTCTGGGGACCATGGGAACTAGGTATCCTAATCTATAGATCCCAGGGAAGATATTGGATGTGGGGACCTAGGGATCCAAAGGACTGTGGAGGTCCTAGCGAACTTGGCACTGGAGACTGAAACTATAGACATATAGGGAATCTAGGGATCTTAGAAACTGTGGAGACTCTAGGGACTATGGGAACTCTAGGAAGAAATTAGAATGTTTTTGAAAATGTTAAATAATATCACTTATATCGAATCACAGAGATCCAGATTCAATTCTAACCTCCACATAGAATATTTATTGAATCAATCGATTAAAAATAAGTGACAAAACCGGTTTTCTCGATATTTCTAGATCTAGTTCTTTCAATCAGATAACAACTTTTTATCTACTTTGTTTACAACGATACCGGATTATACTATCTTGGCGTACGACTCTGAATGCTTGTTATCGGACGGACGAGTACATTTTCTAAGAAAAGAAGGTTTACAGGGAATCTGAAACTCCTCGAGATTATCTTATCGGAAAGAAATCGACGAATGGGTCTTTTCGATTTGATCCACAAAATCGGTAGAATAATCTCCCGGAGGTTTTTTCCGTCGTAACAAGAAATTCGCTTTCTTTTGTGGTGACTATTTTTAGCGACCACGTTGTATTCTGTTACTAATCGAATATTAAATAGCACGATGATTTGATGACCCGATAATCTTATCTCGATCGTTCGAGATACTCGAAGAGTACTCGAAACGGTAGTAATCGAGAGATTTGTTGTTGTCGATGCACGAAAAATGTATTAAATTATCAGTTGAGATAATTTTTTCTCTGGGAAGCTTCTGTTTCAAAATTTATAAACACTCAAGCTTGTCAATTTTGAAATTGACGAATTCAACGATTGAACAATTTCAAAATTTGAATTTGAAATCTTGAAAATTTGAAGATTGACGATTTTGAAAAATTGGGATATTTACGAATGAGAAATTGGGAAGTTACGAACATGAAAATTTGAGAAAATCTAAAATCGAGAAGTTAAAAAAATTCGAATGAAAATTATATATGTAGGAAATTAGAAAAAGTGAAAATGGAACAATTTATAAAGAATTCACAAAAATTACAAAATTATATAAAGTCTGTAGAAGTGAACCATATTTATAAACAACAAGAAATTCCAATTTGTACATTTCCCAATTTGTTCCAATTTATTGATCAAATATCTCGAGTCGTTAATCCAGAGACAGTAGTTAATTTGTCAAGAGAAAGCAAGCAAAAGTTATCAATTAAATATTGTTCTTTGCATATGTATCTTGGGAAACAAACAACAAAGAGACCTTTAAAAGTGACATGATAAGTCTTATCAATCACCTCGATACAGGATGTTGTCGATGGAAGTTCGTGTGGGATCACGTAATCGAACAGTTTAATTAATGACGTTTACTTACTGTTATTAATTGAGACGTTATCGAACAAAATAATTGATTTTCTGTTTTTGTTATCGAATTTTTTTTTTTCATTACGTAAATAATATCAACAATTTAGAACAAGCTTCTCATTCATACCGAAGCAATTCATTTTTGTAAATAAACTTTAATTTGGATTAAGAAATAAAATTTCAATAATTACTCTTTTTATCAACTTTATAATTACTCTTATAAATCATTTATAAAATTTTTATTATTTTGTGGGGATATTTTTTATTAAAAATTCAAAATTGGGTGACTTGTATGCGATAAGATTTCATAGGTATTAATTATTAGCTGTTTAGGAACCTTGAAAATAAAAATAATATTCAAAGAGTAAGTTCATCTAAACTTGAAGTACTTAATATTGAAAAAAATTGAGTAATGAAAAAATAGAAAAAGTTTGAAAGTCAAACTATTATTGAAATTTAATTTTAATTAATTTTAAAATTTAATAATAAAATTGAATAATTAAAATAAAAAATTTTAATTAAATATTACAGAATCATGTTAAAATAAATAATCGAGTATTTCAAGCAATGGTAATATCTGCAATTGCCTAAATTAAAAGAATCATAATTAAATCTGCATAAAATCCACCAAAACATTTTTCAAATTTTTCATTTACTAAGTAACAAAAACAAGTCTTATAGAAAAAGAGCACACAAAAGTTTATATCCCAAAAACAATATTTTCATACGTACGTAATTATTATCAGCTGTTGAATACTTCTCTTTTCTCGTAGAGATACCGCGTTAATTAAGAATGCAGAAAAACAAGCTTATCGATTGTAATTTACGTATACTACGTTTAGATTCGAAATTCCACACTAAATAAATATATCTCTGACCATGTGCAACGGGATCTAACATTAGAACAAAGCTTGAATTAGGTTAATAAAATACGTTATCGGAAACTTAGATAAACAGACAGATCGATAATAATAGTCCGATCAAATCGTTGATTGAAAAATCAGAAAATTGTTCGTCCAAGATAAAAGATAACATCGTTGACTTGATTTGTTGTATCTGAAGATATTACATAATCGAGTAATATATGAAATCATTTTCTTAGGTCTCTTTTATGCCTCTACAATAAACAATTTTGCTCGTGTTAATCCGTGTCAAGTGTGATTTGTTGATTTAATTTGTTCAAGATTTTTCTACCGACGTTGATTAATAAGATAAAGTTTGTAGTTGTGTTCGTATGGTTTGTAGGGTTCTTGTCAGGTGCACGAGATGCGAGTTCGATAATTTATTGCGGGTGGTATCTGTTTAATGACCTAATTAGTCTTATAATTTCTTTTTTATTGCTTGATCGTTCGGGTATGATAGCTGCGCAGAGAAAGGGGAGACAAAGGCTATAAATTTTCGAGCTGAAGTAGTTGCAAGTGTGCAGAGAAACTGAGAGAGGAAAGTTAGGGAATTTACCATCGCTTTATGTATTTTTCAGATTTTCACTTCTTTACTTTTCAATTTTTTAATTCTTCATTGTCTCTATTTTTTAATTCTTCATTTTCTGGATTTTACAAGTTTGTGATATTATATTTTCCTGAATTTTTCATTTCCTTAACTTTTCTTCAATTTGTCACTTTCCCGATTTCCCAGATTTCAGTTACCCACTTTCCTAAATTTTCCATTTTCCAATTTGTCACTTTCTCAATTTCCCAGATTTCAATTACCCACTTTCCTAAATTTTCCATTTTCCAATTTGTCACTTTCCCAATTTCCCAGACTTCAATTACTACTTTCCTAAATTTTCCATTTTCCAATTTGTCACTTTCCCAATTTCCCAGATTTCAATTACCAATTTTCTAAATTTTCCATTTTCCAATTTGTCACTTTCCCAATTTCCCAGATTTCAATTACCAATTTTCTAAATTTTCAATTTTCCAATTTGTCACTTTCCCAATTTCCCAGACTTCAATTACCTAATTTCCAAAATTTTTCATTTTTCAATTTGACACTTTCCAATTTCTCAGATTTCAATTACCAATTTCCTAAATTTTTAATTTTTCAATTTGTCGCTTCCCCAATTTCCCATTTGTCCATTTGTCCACTTGTCCACTTGTCCATTTGTCCATTTGTCCATTTTTCCATTTTTCCATTTTCCCATTTTCCCATTGTTCCATTTACCAATTTTTTCATTCCAATTTTCTCATTTCCACTTTTCAATTTACCAATTTCCAGTTTCCAATTTTCCAATCTTCGACTTTTCATAAACTCAATAATTCCTATTCCATAAATTCCAAATTTAACAAAATGAAACATAGGAAAATTAAAAATCAACTAAACGAGTGTTCACCTCTCGAACAACCTAAACATGATCCCACCCAAAAACTTAATAATTTTCCAATATCGTGGAAGCAAACAGTTGACGAAAAGTAAACGAATTCATTGAGGGATTCCGTTATCGAATGACGAAGCACGTGGCCTGTGGAAGATCTCACGAGACAAACAGTCGTAAGTCTCGCAGGATCTCGATGTGAAAACAATACCGATTCGATAACAGGTCACTCCTCCTTTCTCGTTTCTCTCCAACGGGCTCTTATCGAGGAATACATCTATGTAATCGCGCTGGATGACAAAGGGATCCTTTTGCCGGTTGCTACAAAGCTCAGACGCGTACTGATAACAGCGAGCGACTCAGACAACGATGGTCTACATTTTCTATAGGACGTATGCATGTGATCGTGCTATCTGCGTCGAAGTTTCATACGAGACGCGCAAATATTGTAAATTTCACGAGATAACGTTACCTACGACCAATCAGAAACCGGCATCTCGATTCTTTCAGTTTTTTGTCACGTTTGTTTGATCAGTTTCCAATGTTTTTCGATGCTACTGCCAGTTTTTTTGCATAGGTCTCCTGCACTTTGTGCACAACTGTTTTCCACTTTTTTTTTGCTCCGATTGTGTAACTGTTTATGGAGACAGGAAAATCCCAGTTGGGATATTCCATGATGCATTATTTCAGATGGGTTAATTGAGGTTATTGAAAAATTCATTTTAAGTATGTTGAGTATGTTTTGAATTGAAAAATTGACAAACTGATAAACTGACAAATTGACAAATTGACAAATTCACAAATTGAAAAATTGAAGAATTGAAGAATTGAAAAATTGAAGAATTGAAGAATTGAAAAATTGAAGAATTGAAAAATTGAAAAATTGAAGAATTGAAGAATTGAAAAATTGAAGAATTGAAAAATTGAAAAATTGAAGAATTGAAGAATTGAAGAATTGACGAATTGACAATTTGACAAACTGAGAAACTAACAAATAGACAAATGGGCAAATCGAAAGTAGACAAATTGAGAAAGCGAAAAAATTGAGAAATTGAAGATTTGAAGAACTAAAATTGATAAATTGAAAAATTAGAAAATTGATGTGAGACATTAGGAAATTGAATAATTACAAAATATGTAATAAATCGAATACCAATGATCAATAACTAATTACAAGAATCTAATCGTGTTTCTTTTTGATTACAGTTCAAACGTATGCTGAACAAGGAGCTCTCCCACTTCTCGGAATCCTCAAAATCTGGCAACCAGATTTCAGAGTACATCTGCAGCACCTTCCTCGGTGAGTTCTCAAATAAACAATTTGAGCATCGACGTTTAAACAAATCCGTAACATTTCGCGCTAAGCGATCGTGCAACTCGTGTTCTTCCGACGCATTATCGCCTATTCCACAGACTCATTGTGACGCACGCAAATTAAAAAGAAAATAGAGAGCTCGCGATGAATGTAAAATCAACAAAGGCAATTAGCCGGTTTCTTCCGAGGCCAGCGTGAGAAATTGATTTATCACGGACAATAAAAAAAAGTGCACTCTTACGCACCGAAGGCCCTTGAGAAACTTCGTATCTCACAACCATTCATCCCGTTTCACGTGCTTTGTCTCGTAGTAATTCCTGTTTGCTCGTTTCGTCGGCCGTTATCGTGTCACTTGCGTGTAACAATCGAATTTCACCTGTTCTCGGAACCGACTTGGTTACAAGAAACTTATCTATCATTTGACATGTACAAGATAATTAATTTGCCTTCCATCATTTTTTGCGTTATTACTTGTAATCTTGAGGTATGGTTGTCAAAAGAACATCACATGTTAGGTCACATCGTAGAATCACATTTTATGTCCCTCCTTCAATCTGACATTATGTGGCTACAAGCTATCATAACTTGTTACATACCCCTTTAATTAACTATAGTTATCCAAAGATGATCAGAATAGTCATCCAATAGACCTAGACCTGGTAGCCTCCTTCATTCACCTGTTTCAGTCACCTACTACTTCTGGACAATTAAAATGTACTTATCCTCCTAGCAATTAATGTACTTATCCTTCTAGTCACATAATATCCCTCTACTCAGATATGTGACAAACTGCCACAACTTGTATAATGTTGAACCACAAATTAATCACTGCTAATAGCCTACCATGTGCATCCACAATAGTCATCCTCACTTGACTTAACAGACATAGCTGATCCTACCATGGTGATGAACACGTTATCTCATTCAAAGAGACATAAAAATTGGTCTAAATTGCAAAAGTTTTATTTCTGGACAATGACTCACCTAACTATACTCTAATCACCGTTGGACGTCCTCATAGTCATCTGATTCCACTTTAGAGACCAAGATTAACATCTTATTCCACTTACATAACTTCAAAATGGCCATAACTTGCAAACACTTATAACTTTGAGTCAACATGATGGAGACTGATAATTAATGTTCAGATGTGATAGTCTCAGCATGTGACCTGGGCTTCTTAGGTGCCTATAATTTGTTAGGTTTCCTAGGTATATGTGTCCTATTATACTTCCTGGGTGTTCTGTATGTCCTACTATGCTTCCTTGATGTCCTACATGTTCTGTTGTGCCTCCTAGATATCATATTGACCTAGTGATCCTAGTGTCCTATGAGGCTACCTAGGTGTCCTATGTGGCCTACGTAGCCTGTCAGGTTTTCTAGGCATCCTACTTGTCCTATTATACTTCCTAGGTGTCCTATATCTCCTCTTATATCTCCTAAATGTCCTATCGTCCTAGATGTCCTAACGTCCCATCAGGCTATCTAGGTGTCCTATGTGTCCTACGCAGCCTGTCAGGTTTCCTAGGTGTCCTATGTGTTCTATTATGCTTCCTAGGTGTTCTATATGTCCTACTATGGTTTCTAGGTATCCTATATCTCCTCTTATATCTCCTAAATGTCCTACTGTCCTAAATGTTGTAATGTCCTATCAGGCTACCTAGATGTCCTATGTGTCTTACATAGGCTGACAGGTTTCCTAGGTATCCTATGGATCCTATTATGCTTTGTAGGTGTCCTATATGTCCTATTATACTTTCTAGGTGTCCTATATGTCCTCTTATACCTCCTAAATGTCCCATTGTCCTAAATGTCCTAACGTCCCATCAGGCTACCTAGGTGTCCTATGTGTCCTACGTAGCCTGTCGGGTTTCCTAGGTACCCTATGTGTCCTATTCTGCTTTCTAGCTATCCTATATGTCCCATCATGCTTCCTAAGTATCCTATATCTCCTCTTATACCTCCTAAATGTCCCATTGTCCTAAATGTCCTAACGTCCCATCAGGCTACCTAGGTGCCCTATGCGTCCTCTTAGACTTCTACCGGTCCTGCTCGAATTAATATTCTAACGAATCATTTCCTGGTATATTTCAGATAAGCAACAAGAGTTGGACTTGCCCTCCCTGCGAATCGAGGATGCAGTTGCAGCTGCAGGCAGCGCAGATGCAAGGGCGGCGAAGAAGAAGGACCGCGTTCAGCGGGGTCCTGCTGCGATGTCTCACATCAGCGGCGTGAAACGGCCACTCACACACACGAACAGCTTCACAGGAGAGCGTGTGCCAGTTCACGGCGTTGAAACGCCGCACGAAGAAGAACTTGGCAAGGTAGGATCCTCATCTTCTTCATCAGCAGAACGTGTTAGTTAAATTCAGATTGATTCACAAAATGCCATAATCAATTTAGTAGTGTGTAACTAGCACACATGTGCTTCCACGTGTGCGTCCTTGAAAGATTCGTTTACGTTTCTCAGCCGTTCAATGCTGAATACATTCCGAGAAGCAGGAAATGGAAATATTGAAATGAATTGAACACCTGTGATCGATACGCAAATTATAATGTATGTTAAAATACCGTGGACGTCATATATTTAATTGGCACAAATAAATTTCTACTTACCGGTGAAATAAATTGATAATCAACGATTAAATAACGTCTTCGAATCGTTTATATTGCATAAGCGTCGCTGAGTACGTGCCGTCGTGAAAGTAAAATTAATTAACAACACTTTCTACCCGTCCGGAAGACCTCGATTAAGATTCAGTGTCTTCAAACGGAGTCCAAGTTTATTCAAATCTTCTAGTCTTCAAAATTTTTGTTTACGTAAAATTTCGAAACTTCCTGTAACTATAAATTAAAAAATTTATATAACTGCAATTTCACAGACTATTTATATTCAAATTATCTAACACGAAATGCTAATAAATGTCAGTTAAAAGAATGTGGGAAGCTCCCCTTGAGTAATATCAGATTTTCAAAATAGTCTTTTGTCATGCCTTCAAATCCCCCCTCAATATGGAGTTAATACGCTATTGTCTAATTATTAATCACGTTCGACACGAGTCGGAGCACGTGTAATCTCCGATCAACGTTCCACGTGAACTAGGACACATGTTTCCTTGTTTATGTCCGCATAACACCTGTTCACCTCTATTTTTATTTCTAACAAATACCGCAGCAAGAAAGATTCGAATCAATGCGATATGATAAATCGCTCTTTGTTACACGTTTCACAAAAAGTATCGCCTACAGTAATTTTATTTTTAATACGCAGAAGAGCATACGTGATTTTCCCGAAGGTGTTTTTTGGCCACCGACAGGTCGCGTGTTTATGCGTCCATTTGGGCCGAGGTCAGCTGATAACCCAATTTCTTCGATTTCTTATCACCATCCACCTTAACTAGCGAGAAATTAAACATTGATTCAGTGCTTAAATCTGGGTCGTTTCTAAAAATCCGCGAACGAAACCGAGTTATCAAAAGTTCCATTTCTCTCGTGAACTGAAAACGGCATCAAAGACACGGCTTCACTTCATCCGCGTGTGTAATGGATGCAAATCTCTCTGGAAAAGAGAAAGCCACTACAACTTTCGCGTAATCAGTGGCCGCTGCTTTGTATGCTAATCAGATGCTTCCCGGTTCGAGGAAACTACCTTTTGAGGTCTTAGAATCGTTTTGCAACCCACACGCTCTGATTCAGGCTACGCAAAGCCGAGAATCCTTATTTGCCTCGTGTAGTTTGCTTAGCGAAACTAGGCTAAAAAGTTTCTGCGCAACTTCGTGTTTCATAAATTTCGCAATCAAAACATTCATCGAAATATTAGTTATGGCAGCCATTTTGGACGAATGTCAACCCTGCGAAAATCTAACACGTTCTGCTATAAACTACCCTTCGACGTTCGCTGTCACATGACCCCTCATTCGTCCACAACTCGGTAATTAAACTAATAGAACCATGCGGGTCTCACTGGTCCCGTATCAGAACATCCACTGCAGCGTGACCCACATGGGCTATAAAATTCCAAAAATGCCCCCTCAGTGTTCATAAAGTTAATAGTTGTTAATGTAATTGAAACTCTAAGGGTAATTTTTTGTGGATTGCAGCTTCTGTCAGACATCGACAAGTGGGGCATCGACATCTTCAGGATAGGCGAGCTCAGCAACAACAGGCCGCTGACCTGCGTCGCCTACACAGCCTTCCAGACCCGAGATCTACTTAAATCGTTGGCCATACCGCCCAAGACCTTCGTGACCTTTATGATGACCCTCGAGGATCACTACGTCAAGGACAATCCCTTCCACAATAGTCTGCACGCGGCCGATGTGACCCAATCCACCCACACTCTGCTCAACACGCCCGCACTCGAGGTTAATATTGTATTCAAATCTCGTTTTTGTTTAGCGTTTCGTGAAACTGCGCGTTACTCTCTCGTTTTTCTAGGTAATGTAGCTAATTAGAACTCCCGAGCGATGTTTGATCACCTATTTAGTACCCATTCCTCTCCAGAATCCCGCTAATTGCTGCTCCCTGGCCTCCAATTGACTTTTAATTAACGAGAAATTTGCGTTCACGACGCTAATTGGTTGTTGGAGCTGAATACTAATGGGAGTTTATGGGTTTTTTGTTGTAGTCCGTGTTCACGCCTTTGGAAATCACCGCGGCTCTCTTCGCTGCCACCATTCACGACGTGGACCATCCTGGACTCACCAACCAGTTCCTCATCAACTCAAGTAAGCATCTACTAGTTGAAGATATCGGCACAACAGTTTAATAGCTCTAGATCATACTAATGTTTGTTTGCTTTAGGCTCCGAGCTCGCCCTGATGTACAATGACGAGTCCGTTCTGGAAAACCACCACCTGGCGGTAGCTTTCAAGCTCCTCCAGAACGAGGGCTGCGACATTTTCGTGAACATGACGAAGAAGCAGCGTCAGACCCTCCGCAAGATGGTCATCGACATGGTCCTGTCCACGGACATGTCCAAACACATGTCCCTCCTCGCAGACCTGAAGACCATGGTGGAAACTAAGAAAGTAGCTGGCTCCGGTGTCCTCCTGTTAGACAATTACACCGACCGTATCCAGGTTCTGGAGAACCTGGTGCACTGTGCCGACCTGTCCAACCCCACCAAACCGTTACCACTTTACCGACGATGGGTCAGTCTGCTGATGGAAGAGTTCTTCCTCCAAGGAGACCGCGAGCGCGAACAGAACATGGACATCAGTCCGATGTGCGACAGGCACAGTGCCACGATCGAGAAGTCGCAGGTCGGCTTCATCGATTACATTGTCCATCCTCTTTGGGAGACCTGGGCGGACCTGGTGCACCCGGACGCCCAGGAGATTCTGGACACGCTCGAGGAGAACAGAGACTGGTACCAATCCATGATTCCTCCATCGCCGCCGTCCGATGACCAACAGCAACAGCAAGGAAACGAGCAGCAATCTGACAGGATACACTTCCAGGTGAGCATTATGTCCTCTTTGTAGGACCTCATTATAGGAATACTAGTTAGCACCTGAATTAGGCACTGCTCTTTCAATAACTAGGGGTGACTAGGGCAACTCATAAATCAACAATCTCCTTCATTTTGGGACTCTTCCTACTCACAGGATCATCCTAGATTCCCTGTAGTCCTCTTTAATTGACACTTGTTCTACCCACTGAGATCTGGTCATAAATCAGCTAACAGAATCGCTTCAGTTTGTGAAGGATTTGAAGGATGTCAGTGATTCGAAGGATGTGTTGTTATTTCAGGTGACACTGGAGGAAGGCGACGAGACAGGTGAAGCGACAGAGACCGGAGAGTTGGGAGCAGGGAAGTTAACAACGCTATCGAGCGAAGAAGGGGGCGGTGAGACGGAGGAGAACGCCGCGGAGGCTGGAATGTGACGGAGGCTCGCGGGTATTTGCAGAAAGCTCCAAGAGAAGGTGCAGCAGACCTGGTGGCGCGTGCGTCAGTGACATTTAGCTCGCTGCCGCCGGCTGGGTCTATTTGTGTCGACCTATTGACCTTTGGCCAAGCTCCACTCCCTGGGACGGTGGAAGAAGCCTCGTCGTTGGACGAGAGGACAAGAAGAGAGCACAGAAATGGGAATGTCTAGTCGCTGTTCAGAGACCTGGACCGACGAGAAGGGTCATTTGCTGACGCGCGAACGAGAGGATCAGAGTGTTTGACGAACGATCAGGAGCGTATCGCGCGAAGAGGACACTCGTTTGACGCGGTCGTTTGCTCCGAGGCTGACGCGGGTCTCAGCGACGAGCAACGATCCTATATCGCTGCGTCTCGGCTGGCTCGAGGCGCATCGAGAGCGTCCGGCGTGAATCCTCGATTACAAAATGGAGACTGGAGTATCGTCGTCGTTATCATCGTCGATTTTTCCCTACCCTGACGTCGTTCGATCGGCCTCGACCGTTTTTTGGTGTGTCTAGCTCGAAGGAGGACACGAATCTCTTCACCAAGTACCTGTACGCAACAAGCAGACCGGTTAGCGAAGGATCACCGATGGGTCCTCGCTACCCAAACGATTCGAGGACGCAGGAAATCTCATCTCGCCAATGATAGGATCCTTTCTGACATATCAATTACATGGTACAAGCGGCTGATGCCGCGATTCGGAGGATCTTCTGCGCAGCCACCTGACCCCCGGGTCCCTCTAGTCTTGGGACGACGGTCTCCTCGAGACGCGTCGTCGGCCGAAGAAGTGAGAAGCTGATCGGAGATGAAAGAAGGGGGTCAGAGGCTGGAACGTGAACAGAAGACTGTAGAGGACACTAGTTATCGCGCTTTCCACGTTCATCCTTGGTTCTCCGACGATCATCTCCACGGCTACCCAATCGTCTAGGACTAAGTGTATCCTTAAACGTAGGATCTTCGTCATGATTATAAGCGCGTACATCGCGTGGAGCGAGAAGAAAGCGGAGGAAGATGGCACCACACGACGTGCGAGTAGGTTAATTTTAATATGGAAGTTGAAGGCTGGCCTTTTTCCTTGCGTTTGTATTAAAATTAATCGCGGTGGGACTTTCTTCTCGCGTTCACGCATACACGTACACACACACATACACACACGTACACAGACTTAGACGCACACGAGGCGATCGTTTTTAACCAAAGAGTATTGTTATAGTCACTCGATCATAAACGGCAAGATACGAACTTGTTTGTTCTTCATCCAAGATTTCGAATAAAAAAAGAAACGATGAAAACCGCGTCATCATCATCGCGCGTTCTGGCTTCTAGCGATGGTAGATACTTAGGGGATCGAGGGGAATTTTAATTAGTTAGAAACCTTGCAGCTCGATGTGTTGACAAGAAAATGTTTAAAAACGTAAAAAAAAGTATCGAGACATAAAAAAAAAAAATGAAACTAAACGAAGTACTCTCTCGCTTGGATGTCTGTGAATCGCTCAAACTCGCGGATCGAGCCTCGACAGTCGCGATATACAGGTCGAGAATCGATTCGTCGCACTCTTTCTCGAGAAATTGGCATTCTAACGATTCCTTGCGTTTTCGTTTTCGATTATTTTTTTTTTTTGTAAATGACATTCGACCAAAACGTTGGTACAAGATACGACGACGATTTTTATTCGATTCGATCGACAATTGACGCGATTTTCTAAGCAAAATTGATCAACGACATAAGACTGGAACGAGTATTCGAAAGGCGTTTTAAATAGTCCGCTCGAGAAAGAGGCGAACACGTATCTGTGTCCGTAGGCAGTATGAAACTAGTGAGTGTTTTTTTGGTGCTGGTCACCAAGCTTAGATACGATTAAGAGTAATTTTACGTAAGGCTAACGAAGTACACGACTAGATATTAAGCTGAGGAATTAACTTAAATGAAAAACGAAACTTCTTTAGGCCGTAAGCGAAAACCGAGGTTAATTAATGATAATTAATCGTTTTAACCGTGAAACAAGAGTACGGAACGACTCGCTCGATCTCTTCAAATCAACTGGATCCCGAACTCTTTTTTTTGAATTGTTCAAAGAATTCTTCGAAACGGATTCGATCAATCGATCGGCAATGAAAACTTCAAATAAAAATTTCGAGCGAGGACGAACCGATCGAACGACGAAAGAACGTTTCTCCCACTTTTTTAGTATTCTTTATTTCTCCCGTTTTTTTTTTTTGTATCGAATGATTTTCACGGTTTTACTCGTTTCATCGTACATTCATCATTAGCTTCCTACTTCGTGACTAACGACGCTTTAGAGATGATGTTTTTACGTGTACAATGACGATTTCGATGATGATTTCACGTGACGTGTGATTTGTTTGTTATTTAATCGTGATAATGGTGATGACGATGACGTATACCATGAAAATGATCACGACGATAGTACGCTGATGATCGCGAAAGTCAGATGTAAAAGAGATGAAACAAAAGAAAATGAAAAAAAAAAAACAAATTGAAATACAAACGTGTTTGATTGCTGGACAGTTAAATGAACATGTATTAATATCGTGTAACCCTCGTACGAGATATATGTGTAATAAAACATATTTATTGTCGGAACATATTGTTGGATTTCTTGACCTTTTCTCTCTTTTGAAAAAGATCTGCGAGAATGGCTTTTGGCGACTTGAAAGGAAATTTATTGCCATTCTTATATTATGCCTTATATCATCGACGAGATACACTATAGTTTGCGGAAAACTCTAAACACGTAATCCGCATTTCTCAGAATATATTGCATAGACCATAAAATTATAATTAATAAATGTATTATAAGTATATAGCATATTAATCAATAAAATCAGTATTAATGGAATTTTTTAGAAAAATATACATGTAGCGCCATCTAGCGGTGAGCGGCGGAACTACGAAAATACAAAATTGCGATTTTTGCCGAAATTAGCAAGTTTTAAGTATTTCTGAGGCTTGTACAGTATTATGTGATCGCATTGGAAGCGAAATACTGTCATAAAAGTTTGCTGAATGCGATAGAAACGAAAATGAAAAAAAGGTCATTTTATGGACAAAAAATTGCAGCGCCATCTAGCGGCAGAATGGGCGAACTAATCGAAAAAATCGTATATCCGAACACGCATATATGGAAACAATAAAAAGTTATATTTCGTAACTTTCACCGCATATTATGCTTCCTGAGACATTTCTAGGCAAGTTTTTATTCATATTTGATGCATTTTTTTGCCGATTAAGCACAGAAAATCGATATTTATTGAATTAGGTTCAAAACGGTACATGTGGCGCCATCTAGCGGCGAACGGAGGAACTACAAAATCACAAAATTGCGATTTTCTACAAAATTAGAGCGTTTTATGCATTTCTGAGGTTAAAATATTGCTCTGGGAGCTCTTCCAGATCGAAATAATGTTATAAAAACTACCTCAGAGCGCCAGAAACGAAAATAAAAAAATAGTGCAATCCATGGACTAAAAAATAACCCGCCATCTAGCGGTGAAAGGTAGGAACTAACGGAGCGAAATTTGAAATAATACCCCTTCGGATATATTGATTTTCTGGGTTTAATCAGCAATAATACGCATCAAGTATTAATAATAGTTTACTCTAGAACGTCTTAGGAAACAGAATATGTCCAGAAAATCATGAAATATGTGATTTTATAATTTCCTAATATGCGTGTTCGGACATACGATTTTTTCGATTAGTTCACCTGTTTCGCCGCTAGATAGCGCTGCAATTTTTTGTCCACAAAATGACCTTTTTTTCATTTTCGTCTCTAGCGCTTTCAGCAAACTTTTATTATTTTATTTCGCTTCCAATGGGGTCACATAACACTGTACAAGCCTCAGAAATACTTAAAACTTGCTAATTTCGGCAAAAATCGCAATTTTGTATTTTCGTAGTTCCGCCGCTCACCGCTAGATGGCACCACGTATATATTTCCTGAAAAAATTCAATTAATATTTATTTTATTGATTAATTTGTCATAATGTGCATTAAATTACGTCGGAGTGCAAGACTAATTAACTTCGGAATGTTTTCACTTTACCAAACCATTATCAGTTATAAGAATATAGAATTTAGGGAGCTTGAAGAATTCGGAAGTTGTGAATTTGGGAATTTAGAGAGTTGGGAATTAGGAGGTCTAACAGTATAGAAATTTGGAATTTAGGGAGTTGGGAATTTAGAGAGTTGGAAATTAGGAGGTCTAACAGTATAGAAACTGGGAAGTTTAAGGAATTGGGAATTTAAGAATTTGGGAAATTAGTGAGTTGGGAATTAGTGGGTCTAACAGTATAGAAATTGGGAATTTAAGAATTTGGAAATTTAGAGTTTTGGGAATTTGGACAGTTGATAATTTAGAGAGTTGGGAATTTAGAGAGATGCGAATTAGGAGATCTAACAGTATAGAAATTAGGAATTGAAGAATTTGGGAAATTAGAGATTTAGGAATTTAAAGAGTTGAGAGTTATTAGACTTTATCAGTATAGAAATTAGGAAGCTTCAAAGATTGGTAACTTTAGAATTTGCAAATTTATAAATCTACTAATATAAGAATTAGAAAGCTTCAATAACAGAAGCTTCAAAATTGGAGAATCCATAAATCTAAAAACGTGGAATTCTAGAAACTCGAAAACTCGATTCAGAAATTCCAAAATTTCTAAAAATGAGAAATACAGTTTGCAAATTTTGATATACAGAAAATTCTCCAAATTAGTGAATTCGGGAATTTGGAACTATAGATACAAAATGAAACCACCACTCCCGTTTAATTATTTGTAAATATATTATTAAGTTAACATCTATAATATAGTAATGAAAAACCATTTACATTAATAAGTATCATCATAATAGTTCATGTGTGTGTACGTGTGTACGTGTGTGTGTGTGTGTTCCTTTCACTCTTTCACCAGCAAAACACTCAGTTCATAAAGAAGATTTCAAAGCATGAATTCGAGTTTGCAACACAGAAATCGATCTTCTGTATTTTTCACGATCTATCGAATACACCGTTCAACCCTCAAGGGGTGACTTTCCCCCCCACGCTACGGGGGCTGGCGAGTGAGATAAAGCTGATATATCCTTTCTCAATCATTCTCGTTTTAGTTTGGTAAAAAATGTATCAGGCGTCCTTTACACGTGATTATCCTTAATCTAGCGTGATTAGTGCGGGTATATCGAGTGGCTGCAACCATCGATCGACATCTCATTTGCCTCGAATTAAATTTAATCGCTCTTCCTCAATTTTTCATTTCGAATGACTTTTATTATATTTTTGGGATTTAAATTAACGAGTACATTTGAAATTTAATTCGAGAATTATTTGAAAATCGCTGATTTCGTACGATTTTCCGAGATGCTCGAATAAGACGATCGAGGGCTGCGCGGTTTAATTTACAAAATCGAAATTATGTTAATTACTAAGACTAGAGACGGTAATAGTCGTTGTGTTTTACAAGCAGTGACGTGTGTGCGCGACGAATTAAAATGAACATTCACTCGAAACACTAATTTTCAATATTAATTGAAAATGTTTCTTTTTGACCGAGCACATTTATCTTCGACAATATCGCGTCGGCAAATTTCGATCTCGTTTCTAATTAATATCGTATCTATCATTGTTTATATTCAGAATGTTAGTTTAAGCTTCGATCAATATTGCATATCAAATCCGCAAGCATATTAAATGAAACCGGTACGCAAACTTGATTTATTCATCGCGCACCATCGTGAATACCTGTCTTTCGAATTTTCAGTACGATTATAAACATTATTTTACATCGTCGAAATACGTTCTTTCGTCATTTCATCGAACGAGCTTCGTCAAAGAAAAGTGTATCGTTATTTTACAGCAAATATTTTCTACGTTTCTTCAAAACGTTGGAATTCTTGAAAATTTCTTTAACAAAAAGACTCCAGAAGCCTCTCGATGAAATACGTACATCAGATTACAATTTTGCAATACCATCGTTCATTAAATTCACAACAATAAAAACATAGTATATATATTCTCCCATATTTATAATATAATTTATATTTAAATATTTTTTTGCATATCTGTATAACTATTTAACCCTCGATATAAATACCCTGAAATCTACACTCTCGCAGTTCTATATAAAACCAAATTCTCGTCTCTCTCTCTCTCTTTTTCATACACACGTTTCATTCTTTTTACAGGAAAAATTTTGCGACCAATCGCGGAACCATTTTCTTATCCTCCATTTTCTTGTGCCTCGCATCTTTCCTTTCATTCTACACGAAAATTGTTAAGTCTACTATTTACAGATAGGTGGAGCTTCCCAGTTTTTCTTTCTTCTAAAAATTGGGAGATCGGAACATCTTTTGTCTGACAAGATATGACAGCCATTTTGGGAAGCTGCAGTGGACAATTTCACTTTTTATTCTGAAAATTATTTAAAAATGAGTATTCCGAGTTTAGTTGAGCTAAGTCCAGGTGCATTTAATTATAGATGATTAAGTATATTTGACTCATTCAGACTCATTGTTCAAATATTCTTCAAGTTTACTCTTAAAATAAAATAGACCAAAAGAATATAATGGTTGAGGTAAAAATTAATTTGTCCTGTGATTATCCCCAGCCATCACCCTCAGACAGTTCCCCTTTTCTTTCTATCTAATAGTGTACAAGCTTATATCCAACATCGAATTGTCCTCGTGTATTCGTTCATATATGTATATATTTATATATTTATATTCCATATTTATAATATGTATACCCAACTATCCAAGTATGTATAGTAAATCGACTAGCTATGTGATCAAGTACTACCCCCTTTCTTCGTTAGTCACAATCGAGTGAAAAATATCTTTACATTCAACAATTTTCGCGTTCATAATACGGACTGTTGCAATATAGATATGTCGGATTTTCCAACTCCATAAATCGAAAGCTCACGAATTAAATATCCGATGATCAATCGAGAAATTTAGCGCTGTGGGAGTTCGTACCAGAAAATACAGGCTTCCCTGTATAACAGATCCCCGCTATTGGATCAAACATAATCTAAATCTAACTCAAACCGAACGTAAAACTAACCGAACTTGTTGATAGTTCCACGTGGGCGACGGAAACGAACGGGGGCGGAAGCGGATAACTGAAACGGCTATACAGCTTGTATTTCTAAGCGGATGACCGAACTAACTAGGCGGAATACTTGTGTATTATCGGAGCAAGCAATATCTTCAAAATTGGCTTGTCTTTGCTTTCAATTGGAACTTTAATTAAATAACAAGACAATTGATTTATGAACTTGAACTATTTCCACATTGGAGATATAATTTGAAAGGCTAGAAGTATAATATTAATATTATTTATGCAATTTAGGCATCCATGTTCTGTCAAAGATATAATCTTCTTATAATAACTGCATGTTGTGAATTTTTAAATCAATCTATTGGCATCAGCAAGAAATATACATATGTAACATTAATATTATTTATGCAATTTAGATATCCATGTTCTATTAAATAAATAATATTCTAATAACTACATGTTGATTTGAAACAAACTTTCAAAATGTTCATTTGCAACAGCAAGAAATATAATACAATATTAATATAATTTATGTAATTTAGCCGTGTTCTATTAAATAATGTACTAATAACTACATGTTGATTTGAAACCAACATTAAAATTGTCCATTTGGCAAGAAATACAATATTATTTATGTCCATCTTAAAGAAATAGTAAAGCAAGGTGACACAAGACGCAACAAGGTGACCTTGACCAGTTCACAAAGCAGCAAAAATAAAAGAGGGAGTAATGAGCTCGTCTGGTGAATTTCAATTCAGGAGTCGACCGGAAAGAAGAGATTCCAGGGATCGTGTTCCCGGAATCCTCTTTCTCATCCTTAAAACACTGAACCTTTTAACATCTTACCCCCATTGACAAACTTTGACATTTTTAACTGAAAATTGTTCAGGTTAGTCGTACTCGAAATAAAATGTACTTGTGCGAAGGGTACCTAACCTCATCTGAACCATTTCTGATGCGAAGATATTACAAAGATCACGTATGACAATTTTTATCATTAACGTAACTTAGGCAGACATGTTCAAACCTCCAAATTAGTGTACCAAAATTTGTCACAAAAGTGTAAAGTGTTAATTAACAGTCCTTACTATCTACCAGATCCTGCAGGATCACGAATGGCCAAAATGGCGCCGCGAGTAAAATGAAACGAAAGAAGACATAGAAGAAGGGAGAAGTCCATTTACACGCTCGTTCCAACACGCACAATGATAGTTATAATAATAATAATAATCGTTTTCAGCTGTTGGTACTCGTGGCGCAGCAACACTAACCTCTCGTTCTTTTATTCCCACTTTTTTTTATACACACACACGGGCATCAGGTTACATGCACGTAAAGATTCTCGTGTTTTTCTTCGGCCACGCGATCGTGCCGCGGAACTTTAATTAAAACGTGTATAATTACAGTCGAAACAGTATTCCCTGGCTGGCAAGTAAATACACGTTTCGTTCGACCTGGAAAACAGCCCTGCGAATGTGGCGGACGTCGAGCACCCTAAACAAGTACTATAAAGTTTCTCTTCTCTATTCCCTTTTATCTTCCTTCTTTTCTGGGTTTCATTTACTTTTGCACGTCCTCTATCTTGATTCCCTTTCTCTCCCGCTCACTCATTCGCTCACTGGGATATACAGTCATCGTTCGACGCACACGGTATTGGCCCCAGCACCCTTATTTTTTTTTTCTTTTTTTGTTTTTCTTCCCCTTTCTTGCTGTTTCCCTCGTTGGATATATCTGCGGCGAAGGAAAATTCGTGGATGATGTTCGTACGACATTATAGCCTTCATTGCTGTAATTAGACTGGGATGCTTTCAGACGTATAAAACATGAAAAATAAAGCAACTTATACAAAACAATCTGTACAAGCTTCCAGTCTAATTGTGAATACTTTTTATCGTATCGTGAAATGCAACTTGCCACACGTTCTCGTAAATTAAATCGAGTGAAGTATTATAGCAGAGACAGGAAACTTTCGGCGATACATCATTCGAGGAGATCGTGGAACGCTATTCCATCGCTTTCGAAAGCAAATACATTTCAAAAACCTATCTACAGTGACCCAGCACCTCAGGTCCCAGCACCCGAAAGCACCCAGAGAAGAATGTGGGACCCACATCGATCCGGAAAGCTACACGAATTTCTAGCTTATGTACAGCTGATCGTTCAGGTGTCCGCCATATTCGCAGTGTTGCACCCAAGTGTTGTCTTTCTGTGCACAGTTTGCAGCCATTATCACTTATCCACTAAGCTTGATTATTAGGTTACTTTCTCCCTCGGTACTCTCCGTTAAATTGTTCTGTTTAATATATATATAATTTTTTTCTTGTATTTATATTTATATATATATATATATATATATTTTCGTTTTTTTATTTATATAGAGATTTGTTGTAGTTGCTGTGCTCGTCGTTCTGTGTAGCTGTCTACACGGCCGTTTCTGTTTGGCCTGTTCCCTGCACTCAATGGTATCACCTCGCGATATATCTGCTGAAGATGATGCCGAGAACCAACAGAACGTACACAGATGCCGAGATCCGGAAGGTCCACGAGGTGGCCGTCGAGATGTCGCCACATTGCGCTGCAATAGGGAACACGTGTTATTGACTGCTGTAGGACTGTAGATAACGACTGACATGATTGGAGAAAAATTTTAATGGGTTGAGTGCAAATTTGAGTGTTCGGGGAGCTGCGGAGGTGGGAATTTAGGAATTCAGATTTGGAGGTTTGGAGATTTAGGAATGTGAGAATTTGGACATGGGGAACTAGGTTTGGGGGTTTAGGGATTTGTGTATGAGGAAATTTGGGGTATTAAATATATTTAGAGATTTGGAGATTTGGAGATTTGGAGATTTGGAGATTTGGAAATTTGGGGCTTTCAAGATTTGGAGATTTGGAGATTTACAGATTTAGAGATTTCAAAGATTTGGAGATTTGGAGATTTGAAGATTTGGGGATGTAGGGATTTGAACATATGGAAATCTAACATGTTAGACATATTATGAGATTTAAAGATTTCAAGATTTCGAGATTTGAAGATATGGAAATTTGGAGACTTACAGATTTAGAAATTTAAAGATTCAGAAATTTAGAGATTTGGGACATGGCAATTTAGAAATTTCGTAACCTGTATATTTGGAGACTTACGAACTCGAAAACAATGAAATTAAGAAATTTTTAAACATGTGCATCTGGAAACCTCTAAATTCCCAAATTCCCTAACTTCCAAATCTCAAAATTTACAAGTCCAGAAACATTCACAACCCCAAACATTTTACCTATTGTATTATAGATGTGAATATGGTAAAATGTTCAGTTTGCAAGACGCTAGTTGGAATTGCTGGCGATGATTGCTACGGGCTAATCAATTAACGATCGGTAGAGAAGGATCATCGACGGGACACTTAATGTCTAAGTTAATTAGAAACGTCGACTCGATGCTGTCGAGTCGTCAGCAATGCTCACCGTACGACGTGAGGTTGACCTGCCAGGATACTAGATGACGATGAGAGGGTCTCGGACAGGAAGCAAGATGACCCGTCACTGAGAGTTCACGACTTCCTGTCGCCGCGGCGGATGCACTGTAAACGAGACAATAACGTCCCACGTCCGTGCTGGCCACCAAGTACGCTGTGTCGTTTTCGATCCATGTTCCATGACACCAGTATTCTGAAAATTATCGATCTTGTCACATAATTCGTTTAATTACTAACTTTTGTTATATTGCATATTTTATACGTTTTGCTATATTGCATATTTCATACATCTTGTTATATTGCATATTTCATACCTCTTGTCATATTGCATATTTCATACCTCTTGTCATATTGCATATTTCATACCTCTTGTCATATTGCATTTTTCATACCTCTTGTCATATTGCATATTTCATACATCTTGTTATATTGCATATTTCATACATCTTGTTATATTGCATATTTCATACATTTTGTTATATCGTAGATCTAATGTATTAAATATAATTTAAGTATAATTGATTAAATTGAATTTAAATGTGACTGCAGGTATATTAAGTTAAGTTAAATTAAATTAATTGGGCAAAGTTAGGTTGAGTTAACATTAAGTAAATTTAAGTATAGTTATTTTAGTAAAATTTAGCTGTATGTATATATACTTTATAAGTATAGTTGTAATGCTGCATATGTGCAGCTACAATACTAATAAGAACTCGTGTTATATTTTTATTTAATGTGTAGTGAAAATGTTAGTTAAGCCGATGTGTATCTAACCAAAGTTCTCAACAACTCGTTAAAAGAAAGTTAGGCGACGTGCGGCGTATCAAGAGACGCTGCGCAAACTTTTCGGTTCAAACTTATCAGATCGTCACAGAAATAATGTATTTTGCTTAAAGCAACAACAGCGCCCACGATAACGCTTGTACAACATACTGATAAGGCAAATTTTATTTTATGACGTGTAATCTCGCGAGACTTCCGCTTTAAAATTGTTTCTACCGATTGAACAACGAAAAATCATAATTAACAAAAGTCGCCTTAAGTTAGTAAGTTAAAGGGTACGAAAAAGCATGAAATTACACCCTCGAAAATCGGCCAATCGAAGCAGAAATAGATTATAGTTTGGTTTAATTGAATTTTAAAGACCGTTACCGCGAGACCATTCGCGGAAGAATAAACGCGAAACGAATTCCAGCAGACGGATGGTACATCGGAATATTACATCCTCGGGTAATGTGACCTCATTATCGAGAATCGAATCGAAGTACATGTAAAAGCACAATTTCCGAGTGGTTTATCGGTTTCAACAGGGATGGAACAAGAGAGAAAAAAAAGTTCCCATAGCAACGGAGGAACGTTTATCGTCCTAACGAAAGCATTGAATGGGTAATCATCCATGCAACCATTTTAAGCATACGATTTCGTGTTCGCCGTAAGAGTTTTACGATCGAGTTACAGGCTAACTCGCTGATAACGAGAAAAAGAGGAAAGGAAACAATCGGAGCGAGGAACGGTAAAGAAATTGATTAACGTTGGCGGAAACGAATTAAATCATCCACGGGGAATGAAGAGCGTTCAATTATTGCCACACTGATTGTGAGCGCCATTATTGTTCAATCTGGCAATTTATTAGAGACAATATTCGCGGTAACGCGTAACGGCAATTGTCTTTGGGGCTAGTAACAGTAAATCACTATGCGAATTTTATTGTTGTTCAACTATTAATCGGTGTTTACACGGTGCACAATACTAATCAATTCGGATACTAGACTCTATAATAGACTTCCGAGCAATAATTAGCTTCCAAATAGCAATCAAAATAGTAATTTGATACGCAAATAGCAGTATCCCCGGCGGAACTGTAATTTGATCAGCAATTAGAAACCTGATAGCAATTATTATCCAAATCGTAATTATCAGAACAGTGATCATTGCTAAACAAGTGGATCATTCGTAATCTTTCGTGGAAAAGGTCATTTCAGTTTCTATAAACTTCCGTGGGGAGATAAACGATTTGAAATAACACCTGAAAAAAGATCGATTCGAGAAGAGAATTTTTGGAGAGCGAATAGATCGACTATGCGTTGGAGCCCGAGAAAGGCGCGAACGAGAACGAAATAAACGAAAGTCGTAAATCGCTCGAACATGTCGATATCTGGCGTGTTGTCTCGACATCGATACCTTATCGAGGCTGCAAGATAGAAAGATGAGAATTTACAGCGTCCCCGCGACAGTTCGCCGACTGAAAATGAAAATAAACAACGAAAATTTAGCGACAGAAGGATGGTCTACTCTTCGATGGAATATGTTTTCAACGGACGAACAGTCGATCACACCAGTCGCCACTATTCTTCAGATAAATCACGATAAATTTCCTTATCGGAATAGTATTATGCCATTTTTCAAACGAACAGATATTTACAATTTAATACCTTCAAATAAAACTTTGAATTATCGTACGCAACGTCATCAGTAATTCAGTACTATCGTTAATCAAAGAACTGAAAATTAAGATCTTGAAAATACTTTTTCGAGAAGACGTTCTCAGAAAGATCGTATTCATTGTGTCCCTACAGGGCTTTCAAGCTATATTTTCGATCAATAATAGGTATACAATTATTGTAGCAGAAGTTATTCGAACAGAATCCAATGCACATCAATATATTATCCAACATAGAACGAAAATTGCATTGCAAGCTAACTCAACAGATAGAGGAAAACGTGATCATGATAACGCACTTTGTTTCATTCCAATAGCTCAAGCAATTCCGGAGATATAAAGGTTCAAAGTTTGAGTGGAGCGCTTGACTTAGTAGTTGAGTAGCTGAGTAGTGCTTGTATTACTACTCAGCGACTACTCGCGCTAGGACTACTCACGCGTGAGTATGCAAAGACGCAGCGCTGAAAAATACGATCCTCTTCAAACGACGATATCTCAGGAACGGGAAGTCGCATCGATATAATATAAACATCATTTTAAAGAGATAAGTGTCCCGCTTCTGCTTTCGTAATCAGTGATTTATTCTAGTTACGAATCTTCAAGTTATAAGACAAACAAAATTGCAATATTTTAATAAAACAAATTTCCCCTATCGGATAAATGGAAAGTTAGATAAATTTCTAAGAACACGTTCTAAAACCAATTACACCCGAACCGGAAGAAAACTCACATTTCTTCGCCGGACGAATAGGACACGAAGTCAATTTTCTCATGGGAAGAACTTTTCGACACCTGAACTCGGAGCAACCGAGAGATCGGTAGATGAGCAAAAGTACGAAGGCGGCAAGTGGCGTTTCGTAATCCACAAAAACACGAGCGGATATCTCAAGGGGAAGGAGTTTAGTATCCGGAATTATTTTAACGGAGAGCAGGTTGACATAACCGTGGATTTAGGCGCTCAGAGCTTCGTGTCTTACGGCTGTCGACAAGGGGATTGCGTTCCAGGCTACAGTCTCTCCCTTCTGTCTGCGAGTAGAACGCGAATTGGTCATTAAGACTTCGTACAAACAGTGATCTTAGCTCGAGCTCTTAGACCGAGAACATCTCAGGATGTCTCGAGCTGGCTTCCGGCACCGATCGTTAATCACACTCACCTTCTACCGTCCTCGTATTTGTCCGTTTTTGGATTAACATTGTGCTGTAGGAAAACTGCTGGACATTCAGAATCACGTTTGCTCTTTCGTTATTTAATCAGTACATGAAAGCACCGTTTCATTGATTTTGATACCATTGACCATTCATCAAAGGAGAGACTAACGAAAGTCAGTTTACGGTTTCCTAGTGAGGAAAAGGATCTAGGAGGATCCATATGACAATTATACATCTACATGTCTGTTCTACAAAAATCACAATGTCGTGCTGTGATTTTTCAACCTTCATCATCAATACAAAGTTCCTGAACCCTGTTTATAAAACGACGCTGGTATCTCTCCATTTCAGTTCTGGGTAACGTATACCAAGCCATTTCTTTTCCAGAGATCAACTTTTATCACGAGCCCTAAAAGCAGACTCGATCCTCAGCTATCTTTCAGCGCAAGCGGATCGGTGCACAGGCACGCGCCATAAACACGTACAGCCGAATAAAGCAACAAACTTTGCACATAAGCAAGCAGGCAGCCAGGGCAACCGTCACGCCGCTGACTCCCCGCAAACTAACTATCGCCACTTGCGATAACTTTGCCAGCCAACGGGGAAGGGCGGTGCTGGTGGCGGCTCGAGGTAAATGGGGAAGCGAGAGACGCGTCTCCGTACGGAGGGATAACTTGGCCTGGTGCGGGTAATCCGATAAGATGTTCCTCGTCGGGGGTGAGCCACCCTTCGAGGATTCACTTCGCCCCGTATGATTCTGCACCGAGTGCGTGCACTCGATTCCAAAGGGGGTGAAAACGAGATGCAGGTAAGACGGCTGACAATCGAAGGGTGCTGGCTTAAAGTCAATTCGAGACTTTTTACTGACAAAAATTGTTGTGTCGTTTGCAACCCCTTAACACGTGTACGTGGATAGCTATACTAGCAGTGGTTTGAAATTCCTTAATTCTGAGCAAACGTCAATGTTTAACCCCTTGCACAGTTTGACTCGTGACGCACTCGTTCAGCTATGATCAGTGTTACTCGAATTTTGAATATCCTTGAGTTTGGAGTTTAAGTCCAATTATAATTTGAGTCGACGATTGCATAATATCGGACTGACATAACATTTCGACTTTCTTTGTCTGTTTTAATATTGTAGCGGTGAATAGTTAGCACTGACTGACGCACCTCTGACTGACGCACCAGATGTATCAGCAGGTATCTTCAGAAAATAGTAGTAGCTTGAAAGAGTACTAGCTATTGAGTAGTAGTATCTATTGAGTAGCAGTAGCTCTTGAGTAGTAGTAGTAGCTATTGAGTAGTAGTAGCTATTGAGTAGTAGTAGTAGCTATTGAATAGTAGTTGCAGCTATTGAATAGTAGTACCTGTTGGGTAGTAGTAGTAGTTATTGAATAGTAGTAGCTATTGAGTAGTAGTAGACATTGACTAGTAGTAATAGCCAGTGAGTAGTAGTAATAGCTAGTGAGTAGTAGTAGTAGCTATTGAGTAGTAGTAGTATCTATTGAGTAGTAGTAACTACTGAGTAGTAGTAGTAGCTATTGAGTAGTAGTAGCTATTGAGTGTTACTCGTTAAGTACTCAAGATATACCAATGCTACTTAAGCAGTATTTAAGCATATAGCAATAGTGATTATACGATAAATAGCAATAATGCATAACTTTTTGAAGAATGGTCAGTACTTAGGTATCGTTATATAACTATTTCCCTCACGTCACTGCTGCCAACAAGAACAGTTATTGTGTCTAGCAAAATTGAAGAGGGTAGCAACCCTTCAAACGTAACATGGAGAACGACGACTGTTCACGTCTGAGAAACGTCAGAAGCCACGTCTCGAAGCCATCAATGTTCCCAGCCACTTTCCGTGCCCTCGTCATCCTGCTCGATGTCGGGAATTTTTATGTCTCCCTTTCCCTTGTTTTCCAAAGGGAAATAGGCGGGAAGTAATGAACGATGCGAGGGTTCGACGCAAGGATAAAGATTAATCGTTCCAGATATTAATCTCATGATTCCGATGGGAGAGGCAAAAAATGAACGCTGAATTATGGAATTGTAATGAAGACCCGAAGATGAATGATTACGAACGAATTTGAAACACGTGTATCTCATTTTTCTCTGGAGTTCATTGATATAGGTTGGTTCGAGACACTCACTCTGAAAGTTTTGACAATTATTGTATTATTCTTGTGACACCAGCTGATTTTCATTTAAATACCTCAAGTTAGAATCAACATTCTTCAATTTTCAAAACTCGGTCTAAAATAAGAATGGCTGCAAGCCGACATAAAAATTTGATAATATTGACAGATTCGCCAGAACTCTATCAGAAGTCCAAACATCGTCAAAGAAGCCGGGGAAAATTCAATCCCAGCCACTTCGCATCAAACAAGAGCAAACAGGCTCAAAGAGTAAGCAAGTTTCCCGGAACAAGGATCAATTTTATCCCCTAATTCCCTGCGGAAGAAGAAATCTTACCCGAGGGTGACTCGTCGCTGCAGGACGTGGCGAACTCCATGCGATCCGGTGTCTTGCAACCGATATCCAGCCGGCGAACACTTCCGTAACGACATCGTCCTGGATACGGTGTCGGTGTGACCCTGACGTCTTGCACCTCGGCGGCGTTCGCGATGTTCTGTTCGTCCTCCACGCCCAGTATCTCGTCGGGATTCTCGCCGACATGCGAATGAAGCACGGAGACGATCTCGTAACGACCCAGGTTGGGACACTGCTTCGTCATCGGATCTGTTGCTGCAGAGATCAAATCAATCGTAGACGGTTTGACACATCAATTAGGCTCTGAAGTGGGTGAAAATGACCCAGGTTTGGTTAAATTTGCACGTAGGAGGTACGAATGTTCAGATGTTGAGTTTGGACGTCTCATATTCTGTACTTATCTTCACATGTGATCACATGTGAAACTTATGCTATGTGGTAAGTGAACTGGTATTCTATAAATGGCTGAACTGAAATTAGGTCCACATGCACCCTCTGTGTTAATTTCATGTACTTAGGACCTAACCTAAAACTCGATTATCTTCAATAACCTTGCATTGAATTTACTCGTATGTTTCACGAGTCTACGGTAATTTCATTCTGGAAGAACAAAATGGCGTCGCAGTATATTAATAATTTTTCAAGTAAAATCAGCACGAGACCGAAATAACTGAACGGAACAATCAGAAGGGACATAAATGTTAAGGTCGAACAGTTTCCAAGAGCTCAAGACGCCGGAATCGCAATCTCAATGCTGTCACGATAAATTCCGAACGCTGTCTTCGTCGCAGTGTTATGGAATCGAGTAATCGGCTTAAACGGAAACTGCGAGCAGACCTGAGAGGGTTGAGTTTACGACGGATTCGGCATATGATCCTTAACGCAATCGTAAAGGAGCTGCTCTTGCGAATCGATTGTTAAACTTTCCCGCTTCCTGCACCCCCTATTCGCACCCGTTCCGTCGATACTCCTTGTATTCCCGTAAAATCGACTCGCAACTTTGCGAAAATTCTGATAACTAATTGCTCGATAAATACACGGAGCGATCGATAACTTTTTTACGATATTTATTATTGATTTTAACGTCGGCAATAATAGTGAGTCTTTTACTTCGGTGACTCTGATGCGCTTGTGGCGCGAAATTTGAATTTGTCTAAAGAAAAAGAAGTCTCCATCGATCATTTAAAGTTAATAAATTCTCATAGTTTGGCTATACTATAATTACTAACAAAGTAATTTATTAAAATTGAAAAAAGTACAAAAAGTTAAAAAGTAATTTGTTAAAATATAAATTATGAAAAAATACTTTGATAAAATTCAGCAACTTTTTAGGTCAGTTTAAAATGAAATTTTAGATCTACTTTTGCATTGATTAATTTTAACATCGACAATAATAGTGAATGTTTTACTTGAGTGACTCTGATGCACTTATGGCGCGAAATTTGAATTTGTCTAAAGAAAAAGAAGTCTCCATCGATCATTTCAAGTTAAAAAATTCTCATATTTTTGGCTATACTATAATTACTAACAAAGTAATTTATTAAAATTATAAAAGTAAAAAAAATTAAAATATAAACGATCAAAAATTACTTCAGCAAATTTTCAAATCAGTTTAAAATTTTGCACGTCGAGTAGAAAACAAGTATATTGTATTCGAACAAGGATTTTCAGCAATAATCGGAAATTCAAAAGTCATATTCAAATATACATTACAATTTCGTTATGCCCGGCTGAGTTGGCACGAAATTCATTCGCATACCGTATGCGTCCAATTCATTATCAACAAATTAATCAACGCGCCTGATAATTAATTCGTCGATTTTTCGTCCCGTCGCCGTTCTCCGCGAATATCCCGTCCGTACGGAATAAAAAATCACGCGTTATCGCTGAAATATCGCGTCTAATTAATTTCACCGTGGCCGATATTAAATAACGAGTTGTGCTTTATTCGGACCTTCCGCGCGGAACGATCGTTTCGCGAAATTTTACAACCGGAGAAGACATTTATCGTGGCCGCCGAACAGAAACGTGGCTATTGTTAAGACGTTATTTATCGTTACACCGGTAAAAAAGTGTATCGCGAATTTTCACGGGAATAATTTCATCCCTTTGCAAAAGCCCTATCACCCCCGCACCCCTATCGACGATTCACTATCTTCGATATTATATTTTATATCCTCACACATGCGAACCATTCTTTATTTTATTTTTTTCTACTCAACGTTCGACAGTGAAATATCGCTTTTAATTTTACTGACTGCCGTTTTATTTTCGAGCTCACCGACCACCGCGTTTTTTCGCCTTGTTTCGCGAACCGTTTATGTTTATTGATCTGAGAATCAATTTGAAATATTTCCTCGGCATGTAGAACATTTTTCCAGAAATGTATCTCGCATCTTCGAGTTTTGAAAACGACAGGATCTTCAACGAGAAGTTTCAACGGCGCGAACGTACACGTCGGAATAGGAGAGTAGTTCGCACGAGCAAGTGTTAATAAATGATCGTAATTGACTTACCAATGAACGTCGTGTACGGCGTCGAGTGGGAGTTGAACGTACTGGAGTTGCACACGTTGTCAGGTTGTTGGCTCCATTCCGACAGCTGCATCTCTATTACATGGTCGTCCCTTCGATGGAACATCAGGCACACATAGCCATTGGTGCTGCAAACGGAAACGGAAATTCCGGATAGAAATTGCTGGTAAACATTCCGCACACGGGCAACAATTTTTCGGGAATGACCATCAAAACCTTTAAAATCATTTGTTTCATATGAACCTAGCACATCATACATAGTTATATTACTATACAAGTTTTGCCATAAAAATTGGTTTTGCGTCAAAATGTACAGGTCGTCTCAAAATAAAAACTCCGTATAAAAATTACAAAGACTGAGAGTTTGAATTAGGAGAATTATTGAGAGGTTAAGTTCGAAAGTAGGTGGACGACCCTTTTATGAAAATGGACCATATCTAATAATCGAACCGGTACGCCGTAAAAGCTGGCAGTAGCCAAGAAGAAACAAATAAAAAGAGAGGTTGGAATACAGCGAGGACGTTAAATCGCTGGTCGCTTCCGTTGGACCGGGATTAAGATTTTATTTTATCAGGACGTTTCTTAACGGGCGTGCGTTAACTTTAACGTAATCCTTTTACGACTAGGTCCTAGCCCTCTTTTACGATGAATCCGACTCGGTTACAGCGAGTCCATAACGCTGCCTGAATTGCACGCGAAACAACGTGTGCTGGTTCCACGCTCGATTTGCTTTCCTCTTTGTACATTCGGGTCACACTCCAGACCCTGTAAGAATCGAGTTGATCCTTCGACATGATGAATTGCAATCTTCTTTTATGGGATACATTCTACGTTTGATGCTGATTGGCGAGGTTAGGTTTAGGGTTATGTTTCACTTGTAATTTACTGTTGTATTGTACTATACACTTATTAATAACATTAACATATTTTTGCAGATGTTTATAATAATTATTGTGTAATTTATAATTCATATTGCAGCGTATGTAACTGAACATATAATGCTATAACAGTCATGAGTATGTTGGCAGCAACCTAACCTAACACCAAATATTCCTTGAGTAATCAAACATCGATTATGAAATGTTACTAAACAGACCAAACCTTGACTCTATGTACCTAACCTCAAATATGTCGGTAAGAACCTAACCTAACATCGAGTCCCAAATAATAATCCTCGAGTACTCAAATATCGATCAGGAAATTTTACTAAACAGACCAAACCTCAACTCTGTACAGCTAACCTCAAATATGTTGTGCAAGAACATAATTTAAAATCGAGCACCAAATAATAATCCTGGAATACTTAAATATCTATTAAGAAATGTTACTAAACAGACCAAACCTTAACTCTATGTACCTAACCTCAAATATGTAGATAACAACCTAACCTAAAATCAAGCCCAAAATAATACTCCTCGAGTACTCAAATATCGATCAGGAAATGTTACTAAAAAGACTAAATCTTCAATTTCTGTGTACCTAACTATGTACCTAGCCTCAAATATGTAGATAACAACCTAACCTAAACTCAAGCCCCAAATAATAATCCTTGAGTACTCAAATATCGATTAAGAAATTTTACTAAACAGACCAAACCATAACTCTATGTACCTAACCTCAAATATGTCGGTAAGAACCTAACCTAAAATCAAGCCCAAAATAATACTCCTCGAGTACTCAAATATCGATCAGGAAATGTTACTAAAAAGACTAAATCTTCAATTTCTGTGTACCTAACTATGTACCTAGCCTCAAACATGTAGATAACAAGCCAACCTAAAATGAGCCTCAAATAATAATCCTTGAGTAATCAAACATCGATTAGGAAATGTTATTAAACCTAACCTAACCTCAAATAAGCTCGAGCTGAAAAATACCCGAGCGCCATCTATCCAGTCACCAAGGTTATTTCTATAAAGCCAATTAGTTTGTCCAAGTCTAGCCACCATAAAAAGCTTATCTGCTCATTTTCTAACTCTCATCATTGCAAAGCATCGAATGTTTTATTCGCGCCTTCATCGAACGCGTTCAGCTTCGAACAAAACGAGCGGGTGCTTCGGCGAGTAACTGTATTTTCCTTACGACCCTTCGCGCCATGAAAACGGACATAAAGTGTCGCGTATTGCTTCGCAGTGAAACCCGTGGGCCGGCGACCGAGACCGGATTTTTGGGTTTATAACACTGGCTATTCTTACGGTCGCGGATTATTGTTATGGCAACAGATCAACCTCCATTTTGGTGAATGTTTCCCCGCGAACCTTCGGAACGATTGATTTTTTAGTCTCCTTTAACCGAAACCTTTGATCGACAAAGATTTGCGACTTCTCGATGGACTTCGTAAAACGGACAAATACCTCGGAGTCTCGGTTCTTGCCGGGGTTTTACGACGGTCACGAAATTCTGCGGTGTCTTGGAAATGCGAAGTTCGCCCGAGGATTCCGAGAAATACGAATTTTTGAATGGGAATTGCGCGGTTTGAAATTTTGTGGTTTACGGTCCTTCACGACTTTTCTGGAAGAATTTGTTACTGGAAAGGTTTGTGACGCGACGGAAGTGGGATGAAGTCGTAGCCAACTTTAGTAAACTTTACAGAAATCTGAAGTAGCTTTCTATATTTAGACTATTTGTTTCTAATTTCATTATATGTTCACTAATAAAAAATATCAGATCTGTTTCGATCTGCAGAGTTAAACCTAACCTCAAATTCAAGACTTAAGCTTTGATGTAGTGCGAAAATCGAACTTAACCTAACTGTTCATACCTAACCTAAGTTGTTGAGTTCATACCTACCCTAAGTTGCTGAGTTCATACGTAACGTAAGTTGTTGAGTTCATACCTAACCTAAATTGAGTTCGTACCTAACTAAATTGAGTTCATACCTATCCTAAGTTGTTGAGTTCATACCTACCATAAGTTGTTGAGTTCATACGTAACCTAAGTTGTTGAGTTCATATCTACCCTAAGTTGCTGAGTTTATACGTAACGTAAGTTGTTGTTGTTCATACCTAACCTAAATTGAGTTCGTACCTAACTAAATTGAGTTCATACCTATCCTAAGTTGCTGAGTTCATACCTACTATAAGTTGTTGAGTTCATACGTAACCTAAGTTGTTGAGTTCATATCTACCCTAAGTTGCTGAGTTCATACGTAACGTAAGTTGTTGAGTTCATACCTAGCCTAAGTTATTGAGTTCGTACCTAACCTAAGTTATTGAGTTCGTACCTAACCTAAATTGAGTTCATACCTAACCTAAGTTGTTGAGTTCATACCTAACCTATGTTGAATTCATATCTAACCTAAGTTGTTGAGTTCGTACCTAACCTAAATTGAGTTCATTCGAATGAAATCAGATAACGAAAATGTACAATGGTTGAGACGAATTTAACGTGAATTTTGATTATTCAAAAACGGTTGCAATTATCGACAGGATAAGTCGAAGAAATAAAAGGAGGCAGGAAGTGGGCCAGGATGAACAGAGAAAAGGCAATTTAATTAATTGAGGTGCCGCAACCATTTACATTCCGACTTTCTGGAGTGTATCCAACGTAGCCTCGAACGGTGTTAGCGCTCCCCGGGGTGCAATGGCGGCTTCTTACGGACTTGTGTACATTTTCAACCCTCTCTTTACGAGGAAGCGCAAATGTAACCCGGTATAATCCCATTCTAGACACTTTCCACCGACTCTGCTGCGCTTTTCGCCTTCGGGGACCCTCGATACGGTTCAATTTTATAAAAAGAGTAGAAGTTATTGGCAGACCTCTTCGCTCGAATGGTCCTTTCGATTTTCCAGTTTTTCTTGCCCCTTGGAAATTCCGTGTCACCGGAAGTACGATGTAGTCGCGAAATTTGATATACAAATTGTATTACATGTTCTCGCGATACAGCGCGTTTCATTTGTGGACGAGCATTTCAGAAAACTGTTCTGTCAGAGCTTGTCTCGTCATAATTAGCATTAAATATTGCAACTTTTTTATTGATGAAAATTTTTACGACCAGTATATTAAGGCAATGAAATTATGTTTAATCTATCGAGGGAATTTTAAACGGATCAATTAATAATGCATAACTTCCATTAATAAACTCGGCTGTTACTACCTCCAGTTAACAACGAATTTCCTTGCTGCACGAAATTGCAAGTCATAAACTTCTCTCGCAACTTCGTTTCCTATTCGCGCCGGTAATTGACTTTACTGCTAGACAAAAAGTTTAATACCAACGAATTAGAAATAAAATAAATAAATTTTCAGATCTCTAAAAACTTCCTTAGACACAAATATAAATCTTGAGATCTCCAAAAAATTCCCTGGACATAAATATTAATTTTGAGATCTCCACGAAATTCCCTAGACACAAATATAAATTTTGAGATCTCCAAAAAATTCTCAAGACATAAATATAAATGTTGAGATCTCCAAAAAATTCCCTGAACATAAATATAAATTGTGGGATCTCCAAAAAATTCCCTAAACACAAATATAAATTTTGAGATCTCCAAAAAATACTCTAGACATAAATATAAATTTTGAATACTCCAAAAGATTCCCTAGATATAAATATAAATTTTGTGATCTCCCAAAAATTCCTTAAACATAAATATAAGTTTTGAGATTTCCATGAAATTCCCTAGACATACATATAAATTTTGAGATTTCCATGAAATTCCCTAGACACAAATGTAAATTTTGAGATCTCCTAAAAATACTCTAGACATAAATATAAATTTTGAATACTCCAAAAGATTCCCTAGATATAAATATAAATTTTGTGATCTCCCAAAAATTCCCTAGGCTTAAATATAAATTATGAGATCTGCAGAAGATTCCCAAGGGTTAAATATAAATTTTGAGATCTCCAAAAGATTCCCTAGACTGAAATATAAATTATGAGATCTCCAAAAGATTCCCTAGACTTAAATATAAATCTTCAGGTCTCCAAAAAATTCCCTTGTCATAAATATAAATGTTGAGATCCCCATGAAATTCCCTAGACATAAATATAAATTTTGAGATCTCCAAAAAAATTCCCTAGACACAATTTTGAGATCTCCAATAAATTCCCTGGAAATAAATGTAAATTATGAGATCCCCATGAAATTCCCTAGATGGCAAACAAGTAGCATAGTAGAGTGGAATTTTAACGATAAACGAAAAATGAAATAAAACTGTTCAAGTCACATATTGTCCTCGTTTCCCGACCTTAAGGAGGTTACCAGATGCAGAGAATCGGTCGCGACTCTTTCTTCGAAGCATCTCGGGTTTCCAATCTAATTTATGTCCGGTCGTTAGACGATTCAATGAAAGGAGCGCACTTATGCGGCCAATTTGACGTGCACCCTCTCCAACCGAGGGTCTACCACCCTCTTTCCATCCCCCATCCTGTCGTATTTCCTCCAGCTGTTCCTCTTCTCGATCCACCGACTTCTTCTTCTTCCTCCGCCTCTTCTTATTCTTCTTTTTTCACCTGCTACCTCGTGTTCCTTTACTTTTTCATCTCTCTATGGTTTCCCTGTGCCGTTTCCTAACCCCATATTCCTTTTATTTATCGATATGTGTATTACTTTTTCGATCTTGTACCGTGTGTCGTGGAATTGAATTTTCCTCTTCTCTTATTGCCTCGGAGAATATCAATTTATTCAATTACTTCAATTTACTTTGTTATGGCCAGTCGCTTTTAGCACTTCTTCAACTTTTTATGTTACATTCTCTCATTTTGTAGGTTAGGTTTAATCGGTCATTTACCGAGATTCGGTACAAGTCTATGTTAGGTTAACTCTATATAAGTTTGCTTAAATGCTTGCGTTAAATTAGTTGAAGCACTTTCCAACAACTGAACGAGTCAGCTTTTTATGACCCCTAAACATAAAGCTGTTTAGTGAACACTAAACATAAAGTAGTTTAATAAACACTTTTTTGGTTTCTTGAGTTAATTCATGAACACCATTTTACAATAGTTATACAAGTAAAGTGATAAATACAGGTGCTTGAAATGTTCAGGGTATTTCAAACAGCTCCCAAGTCGCCCAAATGTGCAAATTCCCACGGACGCGAGTGTACCTAACCTAAAACTCCGCCATATTGCCAGAACTCGACCATTTCAAAGAGCAGCGCCCCGCAGCGACAAATAAAAGGCTCGTTCGTCGCCATCAGCGACACACCACCCACGCAAGCAAGACGTTTGTCTCACGTCTCGGCTCGATCGTTCCAAGACCCGATTCCCACTTATCTCGACCCCGTTTCCCCGACTCGACTCATTTCATTCAATGTTCCCGCATCACGAGCGGCGATCACCGGCCTGCGGCTGCGGTTGTAGCCGCAACATCCGCCGGATATCGACACGAATCCTGCTGTCTGATGCACTCTCATCACGAAGACGGTGAACCGTAACGAGAAGGAAAGGAACATTTCGTCTTAGCAGTAGAAATGGCTACTATATATTTGCCTTCATGTACCATTTTTGAGCTCTTCGAAGTTATAATATGTCAAGGAATTCTGAAACTTTATCTAGTCACACTCGTTCTGACATCTTTTATTTTGGACCTCACTCGTGGGGTTGTACCGCTCTGTAAATACTAGTCACTGCTCTCGTTATATTGCCATAGCTGGGCAGCAGCGAATTTTTGAATATCGCAATTGACATCACACAACCTATATTTACCATTGTGGCTCCATTAGTGATATAAGTCTATATTCGTCATTGTACGTATGGCTCTGTAAAAACTAGTCACTGTTCTCGTTATATTGCCATATTTAAGCAGCAACAGATTTTTGAATACTGCAATTGACATTGCACAACCTATATTTACCATGGTGCAAATAGTTCCGTTACTGGTATAAGTCTATATTCGCCATTGTACGTATGGCTCTGTAAAGACTAGGAGTCACTGTTCTCGTTATATTGCCATATTTGAGCAGCAACAGATTTTTGAATACTGCAATTGACATTGCACAACCTATATTTACCATGGTGCAAATAGTTCCGTTACTGGTATAAGTCTATATTCGTCATTGTACATATGTCTCTGTAAAAACTAGTCACTGTTCTCGTTATATTGCCATATCTGAGCAGCAACAGATTTTTGAATACTGCAACTGACATTGCACAACCTGTATTTACTATCGTTCAAATGGCTCCATTATTGGTATACGTCTATATTCGCCATTGTACATATGGCTCTGTAAAAACTAGTCACTGTTCTCGTTATATTGCCATAGCTGGTGAACAGATTTTTGAATACTGCAATTGACAGTGCACAACCTATATTTACCATGCTGCAAATGGCTCCGTTATTGGTATATATGAAAGTCTACATTTGCCTACAAATAGCTCCGTTACCGATATGCAACTCCATGAGAAAAACTCGCCCACCTGAAATAAAGCGTGGAAGCAAGAAACGTGTAAATAGAAAGCGTATGGAAATTAAAATCGTACAGCGTCAAACAAAAGAACATCAAACGTGTGGATGAACCTTAACACCGTAGCCCTCTGGCGACAAGGCGTGCAAACTAGCGAGCGCCATGGCGAAGCAACTAATTGGATGTAGCAAAATAAATCTTCCCGTAAAAACTCTCGGCACGAGAATAATGATAACAAACAGCGAAAGAGCGAAAGAAGATTAGAGAGAGTGGAGGCAAGGGGGTGTAAATGTGCCCCGGAGAGATTTATGAAAAATAATATTAGCTCCGCGATCACTTCTGTACCTCTCCTTGTACATTCGATTAAAAGTATTGGAAACTGAGAAACTCAATTTTATTGGTCAGACGACAGTAATTAATCGTCGGATATCTCTGTTTTAACTCTTTGATTGCCAGATCGGGGCAAATATTTCATTTTCCTGTCGAACTTGCTCTTTAACAATTAATTATAAAGTGTTAGCAAAAAAATAGTCCTTGCAAATTGATGACAATATTCTACCGGGTGAGAACCTGATTTTCAAAACTTTACTAAAATGTTATAAATCTTACATAAAGACAGAAAAAACTAAAGCAAAGTTGGTAAAGTTAAATCGAGTTACTATTTCCTGAGAATCTCTCCGAGTACAAATATTTGAAATATAGAATAATAAAACAAGAAGCCTTAAATGTGATAGCGTATAAAAAGACTTGAAACCAATCGGCAATATTGTGCAATAAAAATAAACCAAGGCAACTAAAATAATGAAGAAACCCGCAGAAGCCTTGATATTGAAATTCCTTGAAAACACCCCAATTTGAGCTGCGGTAGGTAGGGCAGGAAATCGATTAAGCGATACATATCGACCGAGCAAACCGTCATACTCGCGGTGGATAATTTGAACAGGAACCGGTGCACCGGGCCGGACACGAGCACTGCACTTCCGGTCGCCAGATCCCCGACTGAACGAGCAATTTTCCGGCCAATTGGCCTCTGAAACGTCCAACTTCCAGGCCAAGTCGATCTCCGTCGACAGAAAGAGACACGCTTGTTTACCTCGTGGCCACCCCCGAACCACCCTCTCAACCCCTCTCACGCTACATACGTTCGCTCCTTAACCCCATAGAGAGGGGTTTCTGCGGGACGTGTCCTCCGTATATTACCGGCCAAGCTACGTGACCAGCATCTTTCGCATCGAAATTCGAGGGCTCAGTTCAGGAATCGCCACGTGGCTGCATTCAGAACTGGCGAGAAACCATTGGTTTTTTAGGGGGAAAGGGTCGATCCGTTTCTGGAGGGTAAGTGTTTGCTTTGGATCGCTGATAGGGGTGTGTTGCTGGGCCGAAACGGATATTTTGTAGGAATTGTGAGACGCTTAAGGGATGATTAAACGATACTCTGAAGGGTGTTCTTTATGACTTTTGTTTCGAAAGAAATACGAGGTTATGTCAAATTCTAAGTTCACTTACGGATCAAGTTTAAGGTTAGGTTATTTTCTCTAATCATAGAGTTCTGAAGTTTAGTATCGTAAGATAATCGCATTGGAAGTTTGACCATTGAATTATACAAAATTCAGACTTTTCAAAAATTCAATCCACACATCGCTACAGTTTCAGATCAGCAGGGTGCATCTATAGAATTTCTACTCTATATTCCATTGCCCCTGGAAATAACAATAACCACATTTTCCGCGTTCCTTCAGCAGGGTCCTTCTAGAGGACTCTCCGCGCATACATGAATTTGTTGAAATAATAGAACCGAAAAAAGGATGGACTGCATATCAGAAGTATGAATCACGCTCCGATGGTACATTACCTCCACTTGACATTCGCTGCGGAATTGCGTGTAGAACTTTATCAAAATTTTGCTGTAATTACCAATTGTAATATTTCATGAGAACCCTTTAATATAAAAAAATATCCTCATGTAATTATGTAACTTCAGGGTAAAGATACAGAAATCTGTATGTTGTCCGGGGTACACAAATATTTCTCCATAAACGTGTTTACCTTTTTCGGCGTAGTTAAAGAGCTGAAGAATTCTGATGAAGAAGTTGCGTTAAACGTTCATAAGGCTATTAAGGTAAGATGCATCAACGAAAGGCGAGAGGCAGGAAACGTTAGAAGAGCAAAAAGCTGCTCGGATGAAAAACATGGAGAAGCACTACACAGGAAAAATATTGAAAAACGTAGCGAAAATAAACACCGACCACGCACAATGGACGATGAAACGGAAAACAAAAAAATAGGGTACGCGAGAGGTTATAAAACAGGAAATTGTAAAATAAATGCTCTCGAATGGCCCGGGTATTAAAAAACAGCAACGACTGCAGCGAAAAAACGAAAAAATAACGATGTCAGTCAGTAAAACGCGAAAAACAATAACTGGTCCGTGATAGATTGTCAAGTTCGATTTAACGGCGTGCCGGAATAAGGTTAAGTCAGATCTAGGTTAGAAATACTAGAAACAGGGAGATTCGAGAAAAGAATTATTGCGAACTCTCTAAACTGAGGGTAGAATCTGAGGAAAATAAATTAAGACAAATATATCTAAAGTCTGATAGTCTGGACACTTAACCCCTTAACTTATAATTTTCTCAGCGTCAGACAGGACTTAATTATTGTAACATTAAGACATTTTGTATATGGCAATCATTGGTAGACGAATTGAAATTAAACGCGAAATTTAATCGTGGTGAAAATGTGAGCTAGATTCGTGCGTCACGTGCGTCATGTGCGGGATATTTGTAAGACAAGGGGTTAAAGACCTAGATGAAGCTGAATAACTAGAAAGACTTAAAAAGAGCCTAGGTAGAATACAAAGTATGGAAGTTACATAAGTGCCCGCGGGTGACACTTGCCTGTTGCCCATCAATCTACACTGCTAGATTTCAATCAAAAGCGTTCTTTGAGATCGGCCACGTGGCGCAATAAAACCTTTCAGGGTTGTCGAGTGATAGTCGCGATCTAATAACCAGTCCCGTTTGCCCGTTTTTTCGAAACACCGTCAGTTTCAAACGTTCCGTCGATCAAAGCCCATGCATCATTTCCCCTTCGGTTCATTGAATCAAAAACAAGTAGCCATGTACCGGTTAAACAGCTCCCTTTTGTCGGATGTCTACGAAATGAAATGCGCTCGCACACGTTCGGAAGTCAGTTTTTAAGCATAATCGAGTCCCCAGCATGAATTCACGACCGGGATTTTCCTCGTTTCATTTTGTCTCGCGCGCCAGACGATGTTTCATTATTCCTTTTTTTCCCCTCTCTGGTTTTTATTTTGTGTCGGTTCGATATATCCGGCCAGCTTTGTCCCTTCGAAGTGTCCAACCTACCTCTGCCGTTGGCGTTCATCGATTTATGAATTCGTCCGCAACGCTCGGGCGAAGATGTTTTTTCGCGGGGCGCGATACCATGGCGTAATGTATGGGGAGGGCGACACTGTCGTGCCGGAGATAAATGTTAGAAAATGGCGGAATGATGGCGGAGGTACGAAGGGCACTGCGAGTGATTGGTTTATGTAAGCGCGAGTCATTGGCGACGATGTTTTGCACGGTGCAACTCTGCAGAAGTTAGGATAGGGAGTTAGATATGGCGATTCTGGGAACTGTGAGAATCTAGGGAATTTCGGAACTGTAGAGAATGTGGGGATTGGACATAGGGATTCGAGGGACTATACGGACTTTGGAGGTCCTAGCAAAGAGGCACTGGAGATTGTGAGGACCTGTGATCAGACCTAGGGATCCAAGGGACTATGTGGACTTTGGAGGTCATAGCAAACGTGGATGCACTGGAGACTGTGGGGATATGTGGATTGGACCTAGGGAACCAAGGGACTATGTGGACATTGGAGGTCCTAGCAAACGTGGATGCACTGGAGACTGTGGGGATATGTGGATTGGACCTAGGGATCCAAGGGACTATGTGGACTTTGGAGGTCCTAGCAAACGTGGATGCACTGGGGACTGTGAGGATCTGTGATTGGACCTAGGGATCCAAGGGACTATATGGACTTTGGAGGTCCTAGCAAAGAGGCACTGGAGACTGTGAGGACCTGTGATCAGACCTAGGGATCCCAGGGACTATGTGGACTTTGGAGGTCCTAGCAAACGTGGATGCACTAGAGACTGCGAGGACCTGCGATTGAACCTAGGGATCCAAGGGACTATATGGACTATGGAGGTCCTAGCAAACTTAGAGGAACTGGAGGCTGTGAAACTATAGATACATAGGGAATCTAGGGTCTTAGGAACTGTGAAGACTGTAGGGACTATGGGAACTCTAGGTATCCTAACAAGCCTGTGATTTTTACTTTAGGTCAACCTCTTCACGCGCCAACTTGTGGGTTAACATCAGTACATGGTGCACCATGATAAGATCACTTGGTATCATTCTTAAAATAAGAGCACCATGAAATCATATGGAGACCTCTTTAACACGATACCAGTATAAATGACACAAGCATCCGCGTTCATTCAAAATATGTAATATTTAATATGTAGTAAACCACATCAAACTAATTTTGTAATTGATGAATTGCACTTGTTTTCTGATAGCATGTCACTTTCTGGAGCAATATTTTGTTCAATTCGTAGAAAATGGTGTCAGATGACGGAACGTCGCGCGCGAGAGAAAACAACACGTTTATCCGTTTTATCTCGACACACAGTCGATGTAGCTCAACAATGTAGAAAACGGGGCTGTTGAAGGAATAGATTCGCCGAGCCGTTTTGAGTTCGCGGCCACGTCGAATCGAACGAAAGTTTTATGCAGTACACGATGCAGTTCGGTTCGATATATAGCCGCGATAAGAACATTACTTCACGATAGGAACACCCTTTCCTGTTGCACCAGCCGGGAACAAGCACGTTTCCGATCGGGGTGGTATCGATATCTCGTTCGGGGAATGTTTATATGGTGGTGCTTTTAATTCAATAAGCGAGCTTTCTGCTTCTTGGCTGTGTTTCCCGACGGAGAGGCACGTTTCCGTGTTGCTACACAACTTCTCGAATTATTAACAAACCTTGGTACAATAAACGCGACAAAATAAAGTAGTATATTTTCCACGCAATTAATTACATACAGTTAATTACGTGTATTCAAGGTTATTTATGTCATAATTTAAACTATGCGATGAAAATGTAATTTAAAACGCATTCGTTTCGAATATGGTATGCGTTAACAATGGCGAATGTAAATAGCTTGCAAAGGTTGAATAAACAACGAGATTTCGAAACCGCCCATAATTCTTCAATCAATCGGTTAAAAAGCTCGTTGAGTTATCAATGGAGCAACCAATTATCAGACCGTTTAATCCAGCAATTGATTCGGCCCGCGAGAAACACGGAACTCCCATTGATCAGACAGCAAAAACCACGCGACAACAGGGAATCGATGAGCCACACACGCGCGCATGATTTTTATCCGCTCATGCTTGTATTACAAATCGAAACACCCCTGTTACGATTAACCTTTCGTCCACGTTTAATTGTTATTAGCCACACAATCGTGAGGAACAGCTCTACGGGCTCCCCTGTAACGATTGTGTGACACAACACAGTGCAGCGCGACGGCTGTGAATTGATAAATATTCTGGTGGCCATTGTACTTCCGCGATCGATATTCCCCCGCGATATTTATGATTGCTGTTCCCGTCCCTGAGTGAATAGAATTCCCTCGCAAGAGGGTTACAAAGGAGCTCTTCGTTTCTATGGGCGCAGAATCCCACAGCTGCAACTTTGTGTGCTCGCGTGTTACTTCGATGTTGCGTATGAATAATTGTAACGTTGCATGAGAATATTTTTTGCTGCTGAATATGCTGGAATAAATTACTGTGTGTTTTAAGAGACGCGAGGGATTCATATTAACTTTAGGATTTTTGGTTTTACACTGCTTCTATTTCTTTGAGAAACCTTGGGAATTTTTAGGAATTTTCTGTTAATAACTATCTTGGTGATAGTTACTTTCACTTTATAGAATATTAATCCTTTAAAATTCTAGGGATATTTTATGAATCTAGGGACCTACACAGAGAGTTCTGAAAGGTTCAAAACCTTAGAACTTATATTTTTAGTGGATTTTGCGCAGTCAATAGTACATTAATTCCTTCCGATTCGTATAAATACCTAGATATTTGGAGAATTTCAACGGTTTTCCCCTAGCTTTGGTTCTAAATCTTGACTCGAACCTAGGAAGAATTCTAGAAATCCCTAAAAAAACCTTGAAACCTTAAAATTCCTAGGCGAGAAGAAACTTGTGAGAACCTACAGATACAGTACTTCGCGTCACGTTAAAAAACCGGTCACCCATCCCATCTCAACTCCCCATCCTACGTAGCTGCACCTCACTGATCTAATGAAACCTTATAGAGCCCTAAACCCACGCCTACCATCACACTTTCGTCTTCAAAATAAGAACATTTATAGCAATACTTAGTAATACTAATCACGTTTCAACCCCCCAGAACGTGACTATCAGTTCATGGCCGTCTTAACATCCCAATATTAGCTTTTTAGCTTTAATTTGTGGATGAACGATAAAATTTCTTGAAAAGGGTAGCAGACACGAGCTGTGTCTCTGCATATCGGGATTCATCCCCTTCTGAACGGGCTAACGGGGGTGGAAGTAGATCAGCGGGAGGGTTGAATAGTCGGTGGACCAGTGAATGGAGGGCTATAGAGCAGTGTGTTTCGACGGAAAATCTCGCGACTGGCATTTAAATCTGTGAAACAGGGTTAAGAGGGATGCGGTTAAGCAAACTGAATGCTCGTTATGAAACATCCTTTGTGTTTTTTGTTCGCCGGTAATAGCTGTCTGATTATTAAGACAAGGGAACCACTTTTCGGAGTCGAGTTCTGGCGATTTCTTTTTTCCAAGAGGCGATACAAATTTCTGGCGATTCTTTCAGCATTATCGAAATTATTACAATAATTATGAAAAACCCCTTTTATGTGTACAGTCATGTGTTTTAATTTTATTGCGGATGGACCCGTTGTTTAACTGGTAAATCTTTTTGAAAGGACGTTCAATTTCATGAAAATGAGATGAGAATCGAAGGGGATGTTTTGTTGAACTTTCAGCCCGTTTCGTTGCAATTTAAATTGGCGAAAAACCTTTCCCCGACAGTTTCGAAGTTGCATCCCCCACCCGTCCCCGTTTCCCCGGCCTTTTTTTTTGTCGTTAAGTTTGTCCATTCGACGTTTAATTAATTCCTCCATCGATTAATTGCAGTAATGATGTTTGTGTCGTGTATAATAGTCCCTTCCAGCTGGAATTAATTACGTGTATTGTAACAGAATTAATTATGTTGTATAATCAGCAGCAATTTACGGTATGAATAAATTATTGTTGATTTTGAAATAAAGAAGATCATCAATTTGCATTTCAAGTGTATTCCTCGCTGTTTCATTAAGTGAATGTTGTTGCGATGTTAATGTCAGTTTACATAAAATGATATAATGATATCGTGCTTGATCAAAAATATTGCGTTATAAATCTTTACTACTCTAACAGTATCAATACAATTACATAATAATAGACTACTTTTGATACTTTATTCTCGGATACTTCTCGGACATGTCACTATTTGGGAATTATGCGGTGGACTATATTGGGGATACATGACCTTCAGAATTCAGATGTCAACCCATGAGTTGTCCAAAAGAAGTAGGTTTCTTAGGATACCTAGTTAGTCCTCAGAGCCATCACAGTTCCTAAGACCCCTAGATTCCCTATACACCCATAGTTTCAGTATCTGCCTCTAAGTTCGCTAGGGTCTTCACAGTCCACCTCAGTCGCTATTCTAATGGAGGTCCTATTTTGAAAGCTGCTAACAAGTTTCGAAAGCTAATATTTCTCAGCACGTATCACACACCCGTTACCCGAGTCTAAAAAGGTCTTTCACTTCTTATTTCGCGAATCTTCCAAGCTGATCTTCCCGCGCTTTAATATACTCGCGATTACGCGCCAGCTCGCGACTTTATGAGAGCTCTGGCGCAAGAGTTTCTTCCCTCGTCTTCCATCCTCGCGGGAGAAGAGCGGGGACAGGTATTCTTTTATATCCTGGAGCGGCAGCCATCGCGAATTCATATGTTCGTGACGGATAGTGGAAAGAAAATGGCGGCGAGGAAATTGCACGCGATCGAAGGACACGTCTTCTCCTTCGAACGATCGCAAGATCGTGTTTTAATTCTCCGAAACCTCTTCCATGCACATACACCAAATCGATCCCCACAATTCACCCTAAGAAAAGCTTCGTTTATTTAGTATTTAAAACGGAGCCATTTCAGACTTTTTACGAACTTAATGAAACTTGATTACGACTCCATTAATGGAGCTGTTTTTCGCAACTAATTTTCCCAGAACGAAGATACCAGAGCTAACTTCCGGCTGCTCGTGGAATTCTCATCATTAAGTCCTTCGTCGTGGGGAAAAAACGAAGGAAACACGGCCGCCGTGAAACCGGAAAAAGATTAGTCCGCCCACGAAGAAATGTCTGACTACTCACGGGTATCTACTACTGATCGTTTATTTCTTCCTATACCGCTTCCGGTAATGTCAATTGATTCGATATAGATTTTCAATCTGTATTTACTACAATATCGTATGAAAATTGCCAATACATAATTTTGTAATATTTAAGTGATACAAGTCAACCATTTCTGACGATACTTTTATTCAAGGAACAATGTTTGTGGATCTCTTAATTCCTGTAGGAATGTTTTCGGATATCTTAGATCTCTGGAGGTCCCTATATCCCTAGAGCTGTAAGTGTAGATCCCTAGATGCCTATTTAGGTACTTAAGATGTCTATGTCCTTATGTCTTGTCTTTATGCCTATGTCTTCGGATCTCTCAATTCTTATGCTTCTAAATATCTATACAATGTATAGCATACATTCCTAGATGCTTACATTTGTTCATTATTTAACTGAGTTGATGTAAAGACTTCTCGTTAGGCGATAAACTATTCCGAGACAAAGGCACTTGATCGCGTTCGCGCTCAGCAGCCAGGCTCGAAGCTGTCGCTCTCGCTTCTGGGCCCGCGTAATCCCTGCGCTCTGATTGGTCCGTGTTTTTCCTTAATAATTCGAAAACGGAGCTTCAAACTCAATTTTTGCAAAGGGAAATCTTGTTCAGAATGATGTACCCTACCACCCCTTTCAGGCAGTGACACTAATTACAGGACACCATGTACACCTCTAAACCTCTATAACTCTATATTAAATTACTACAGCCTATGTTTAAACTTGATGCGTCATTTGCGGATAGCATTTATACTTTACTCACCAATCGAGGGTAGCTTTGGCGACGTACTGCACTTGGTTCTCTTTGTCAGGATTGAAGGGGCGGTCACTTATGGGAACCACGGAATGACACACGAGACGTGTCTCCTTTCGATCGAGGATCGTCATATTGTAAGGCGACGCCTGCAGTCGAGACGCTATCGGATCCAGCGCCACCCATGACTTGTTCGCCACCACCCACGAAGGATAAGTACAACGGTTCGGTGAATTTTCTGAAATTAGAACTCCTATTACACCACATCAGTTTACGAAATGGGACAAAAATGATAAGATTTGATTATGAAAATATAATTGTATCGTTATTTTGGTTATTATAATTATCTAATCAGTGATTAGTATTAGTATCTATGTTAATGTTTGTATTACTTGTAGTAACATCAGTGATTATATTTCTGATATAAGGATTTAAAAAACGCCAAATAATTTAAATGACACACCAGGTGCGTCATATTCTGTATAATGCTTATAACATGAAATACATTATAAATTTCTGAAAGTTGTTTCAATTTCGGTGACTTTGAGGCAAAATTTCCGCAATAAAAATTCGGATTTCGAGTGGAGATTGAGTTACAAAAATGATGTTAGACAGCAAAATGGAGGGAATGCAATAATCGTACACGAACGTGCACGATGCTTGCCTGTAAACAGTTATCGTGTCGATGGTCGACTGCTCACAGCCATCAATCATTGTGCATGAATTAATGGACCGTTAAAAATGCACAGGCGTCGAAGTATGCAGTGCAGAACGTGTCGGCTGAAAGGCGGTCGATAATTCGATCGGACAACACGATCTGGGGATGTCTATCTGCGTTACAATTTAACAACATTTTTTGCTACCACTTTTTTTTCATTTCCGCGAATTATTCGGCGCTTTTATTTGTAATTTAATAACACTTCAATTTTACGTTCGAGGAAAAACGTGTACATTTTGTACGTTACAGAAAAATTTAGTCCTTTATGTAATGACTGAAATAAGCGAATTGAAATATTGATATACTGTCTGAAAAATACTAGCTCTCTAAAAGGCCGCCTGTCCGATCAAATATTGACTGGTGCTACTGAATATTTTCCTCTGCCAATTTCTGCGAAATCCCTTCAAAAACAGAACGTCACAGTATTAACAATTTCCGAACGATAAAAATAGGAGCGCAAGTTTGAACAATTTAAACGGATGTCGTTAATCATTTTCAATTCGCGTTAAAACAGCCGGGCGAAGTTTAACCAACTGCAGAACTTCGAAAGCTCCCTTAGTGCGAATAAACGTACGCCTGTTATACCTTTAGCACGCCAACAATTCCTTGAACAGGGATTTTAATGTAACTCGATCCCTCGTCAGGGTGCAACTGCTTAATTAGACGTCGAGAACGGAGGAAAAGAAAAAGGACCGCGTATAATCCGTCGGATTCGTCGTAACGGATAGAAAATGGCCACGACAGTCGTACGATTAAATTTATATCCTGCGAAGGGAAAAAACGGGACAAGTTTACGCGTACTTTGGTTATCAGCTGACGGGACTTGGAGAACTCGAAGAGTCTGGAATGAGTTTCTGCTTGCATTATGCACTCGCGAAGCTTGGAATAACCGCGTTCGCGACGAAGTTATATTATTACGAGGGAGGAATAAAGCCTCTGCGAATCCTACGTTCTTCGACATCTAATCGTATTTAACTTCGGGGATCAAAAGTTATCGGATTTATTTTCAAGTTATGAATATGACGCACCTGGTGTGTCAATACGTTACACTGAATATGACGCATATGGTGCGTCTCTACGTTATGTTGGATAAGTCACATACGACACCGTGTGATTACCTTATAAGCAGTATGTAGAATATGACGCACCTGGTGTGTCAATATGTTACACTGAATATGACGCATATGGTGCGTCTCTACGTTATGTTGAATACGTGACACACCGTGTGAGTCATTACATTATAACCAGCAGGTAAAATATGACGCACCTGGTGAGTCAATACGTTATACTGAATATGACGCATATGGTGCGTCTCTACGTTATCATGCACGTTCGTGTACGATTATTGCATTCCGTCCATTTTTTTTTTGTAACTCAATCTCTATTCGAAATCTGAATTTTTAATCCGGAAATTTTGCTTCCAGAAATTCATAATGTATGTTCGGTTTGTCGAGTGACTTAGCATAATCGTATCTGCAGCGGTTGTCTGGCGAATGTTACCGAAATCGACAAACGACATTTTCTTACGCGCATCAGAACGAAATCAGAATGTTGAAGGAGACATCAGCGTGAGTAATGTTCCCTTCAGTCAGCCGAGCCACGAAAAAGCCTGGAGAGGGATTCCAGAGCTAATCTGCCTTCTGGAAAGTTTAAATGGAAACGCGAGCTAACGCCAGGAAACGAGGTTAACGAAACATTCGGATCCAATGGCGCGACGGTGGCGTCGAAAAATCCTTAAGCTGCTTAGACACTGGCCATGTGCACTTAAAATTTTCACGGTTTCATTTTACCTGGACTACAAATCCTCCAAACATGAATATTACAAGAATTGAAAGTCGGTAATGAACGGGTATATTGGAATCGAGAAAACATCACATCCCAGGAAATAAATCTCCGAGTGCACTTGCAACCGGATTGCGCAATCGGTCATGTATTCCGGATGTCCAATGCGGTTGACCACAAAGCCAGCAACAAGATCATCTCCATCTGATACCGTCTATTCATATCTACCGTGTCTGTAGTATGGAATGAGACAAATGTGTTTCAACGAATGTGGAGCAGTGGAACATTTGACCGTGATGATCAATTAAGCAGCTAATTCATGGTCTGGTTACAAGAAATTGCCTATTTGATCTCTATATTCTGGACTCTGGATTTTACTGAACTTTGGGCACTGAATTGAGGATTTAGAATTGCAGCTGAGGTCCTGGACTTGGGATGTGGGTCTTTGAACTCGGGATGAATTCTAGACTATTGTGAAATTTAGACCCTGGTACCCTTGGACCAGTCTGATCAAAACCGTGAACATAATCCTAATTCAAGTTTTCTCAGATTCTGAATTCCTATTTCACAGAAACTTCGTATGATAGAAGTAAAGTTTTTTAACATGTCTGCCAACGTTGGACATCCTCGTTGTATCAGATACAACTCAGAGACAGAGACCTAACCTAACTATATATAATTTAATAATACAACAGTATATAACTGTTATAAAACTTAACCTGTTAGGCAGGACGCTAGTGTCCTCTACTGCGTAAAGTTCAGCGATGCCTAAAAGGTTAATAATAATATAAAGTACGTGGTGATAATGAGATCAAATAGAATGTGGATCAATAAACTCGTCTCAATCTGTTCCAACATGCAGAATCCTTGCACATAGGTGCATGTGCAGCGTTCCAGCAAGAAGCCAGCTAAAATTCCACGTTAGGCCGATCAGATGGGAAGCCAAAGAAATTTACGGGTAGTTCCGACGAAATCAATCCCAAGAATGCCGGGTGTGGCTCAGAGAGGCCTGGTCATCACCTCAATTTGGTTAACCGTGGCTGCAGCGCCAGAATCATCGCAATCTGATAAGGATACATACAGGTATGCGATACCATGGAATATTCCAAGTACCTGACGTCGGTCTCGATAGCATGCGCAGCAAGAATTCGATCTACTGCCCATGGACACTCTCATAGTTTACGTGCTCTCGTTCTTCGAGCCTGCTGCTATCACCTCTCGCGGTTTCCACCCTGCACGCTGACAATACAGGGTGTTCTTATTTAACAATCACCTAATAAGCGACTAACAAGTGAAATAAAACTTCGGGAGATAATCGACTTCTACGACTGTTCCGAAACTTCTACGACCGTGTTAAGATTCGGGGATAAAATTTTTTAGTGCGCCTCATAAAATAACGTTCGAACTTTTACAGTTCAGGCTGTTTCTCCAGGACGAGGTGACAACCGGAAGAAGGCTCAAGAAATACTTACTCTGTTTCATTTTAACGGTCTTGGCAGCTTCCTTGACGCTGCTCAATCCCGTGCAGGAGGCGTCAGCGCTCTGTGCCAAATTCCACGAGGTGTTCGAAGTTTGCTCGTAAATAAAGCATCTGTAGCTATCTTCGTCGTTGGTCTTCCGCGCGCCGTGTAGCCGCGCGACGAGATTATGGGTGCTGCCCTCTTTCCACGTGGCGAGACACTCTAATTCCACGTCTGAAATTGGAAATGATTTTTAAAGTTAGTCTCGCAATTTAATGGCGGATAAAATCATATAGACTGTGTCAGTAGGTGTTACTGCCTAGGGTACTTCTGAATGATGGAAGGTCCCTAGGTCCTTAGATCACCAGGTCCATGGTTCCTACATCCCTACATTCAGTCAGTAGTTAAGGCTACATAGGGAATTTGTATGTGCACTACTGATGGTACTAGATACCTAGGTCCTTAGATCCCTAGGTACATACCTACATCCACACATTTCTATATCCCTATATCTCTAGACATTAACACCTCAAGATCCTGTACCCTCATGTTTACATATTCCTATATTCTCAGCTTATATTCCCATTACCTTCTACATATACACATAGTATACACGCGTAGACTATTTGTGAGACACCCTGTATATGTCCCCATCTAAATCCTTGAATTTGTAGGTCTCCGAGCCAATAAAGTTAATAGAAAGATACGTATGATAAAATATACCGGCAACGAATATTATAGGTATAAATTAGATTTGTCTCGATACCGTTTGAAATCCTGTAGTTTCGAACAAATCATCCTGTCAGTAATACCATCGTCTAATTACACGACGCATAACGATTCCAATTACGTTGAGTGGTAAATCGCTCGGCGAGCTTTGTAGAAAATTATGGACGGAAATATTCTAACCGTTAATAAATCGCAGATCGTGGGTTAGAATGAATTACACGCGGATTTTCGGCTCGGCCACGCTTGTCCACCGTAACGATATCGCTGTAGTAATTACGGAAAATCGTTCGTACAAGCCATAACAACGAACGAAGCAATCGATAACACCGTTAATCATTCATCGAATCACCGGAAGCTTCATTGACCGTAGCAGACTCTTCGGGGTGCGTTAATTAACGGCACAGACGAATAAATAGGTAAAAACTGCAACCATCGTTCGGAGTGCGTGGGTCTTTTCGAAACCTCGGAGACAAAAATTTGTCTACTTACACTATATTATTTGGAATACATTTTTTTAAATATTGCTACCGAATATGAAAATAAGAAACAATGATTGGGAGAAAAAAGACTCTACTTGTCTGATTACACACCAGCGGTACTACTTGTCTGACCATTCACTGTTTCTACTTGTCTGACCACATACTGTCTGTTTCTACTTGTCTGGCCATTCACTGATTCTACTTGTCTGACCACATATTGTCTCTTTCTACTTGTCTGACCATTCGCTGTTTCTACTTGTCTGACCGCATACTGTCTGTTTCTACTTGTCTGACTATTCACTGATACTACTTGTCTGACCACATATTGTCTGTTTCTACTTGTCTGACCACATATTGTCTGCTTCTACTTGTCAACCCATTCGCTGTTTCTACTTGTCTGACCATACACTTCTTACTACTGACTGTCTACTCAAGTGTTCCCTATTCTACTTGTCTGACTATTCACACACTGATTCCACTAGTTTGACCACACATTCTACTTGTCTGACAAAACGCATACCATTTCTACTTAACTGATCACAAACCCCTTTTCTTATGTGTCTGACTGCACAGTTTCTATTTATTTGACCACATGGTCCCTTATTCTATCCAGTTTTTATTCTTGCCTGCGACCAACGTAATAAATAAAATTACGAAAGTAAATAAACTGCTCACCAACACTCTCAGAAGAATAAACATTGGCGCACGCCTGATAACGCAGAAGCAACCGCGACTCCTGTGTGCATGTCTCAGCAGTGGACAGTGGAGAATTGCATTCTTCTTCACCATGGCTGTAAGTGAATTCTAAGGGACCCTTAAAGGGACAGGCCATAGGCGCAGCTCCCGTACGGAACAAGGAAATAAGAATTGCGTCGGTGGGCAACTCACTGCACATCGAAGTTACACTCGGCTTCGGTGACTTGGTCGTGCAATAAGCTGTAACAAAAATGATACAAGTCTTTCTTCTTTAAACGTTAGCTGCAACAGCTGGAAACGGAAAGATACTCACTCTCCTTATATTGCAGGACGTTTGGATGCTTCATGTGCATCACGATACAGCGATAGCATTTCACTTCTCTGAAACAAAAAGATTGCTCAGATAAAAAACGGTTTTAATTTGCAACAGTGTTCAAATAAAACGGACACAAAAGGAATTCACAAACAACCCCCATCATCTCCCAATTATTATACCAGTAGCCTAAGTATCGCTATCATCCAGGATGATCCCCAACCGAGAAGTATGCCTTGTTGACGGGCGGAAACAAAGGTAAACTTCGTCTTCAAGAAGGGTGTAACCAACACTGAGACATCCAGCGGCGGGGGTGAGACGGGTGGCAGGAGACCATGGGAAAAGGTAGAAATTGCAGAGCCGAGCTAAGTAAGCAAGGTGCCAACTAGTAGGGACACAAGACAAGCTCCGAAAGTTTTAAGTAGCTACGCGATACTACAATACTTGGACGCAACTCCTCCGCTCCTTTCCCCTCTCCTTTTTACCATCCAAGTATCTCCACGCCTCATGGTTTGCCTTTGTATGTTACACAACGTTACAGCATCATTATCACAGAAATTAGGTTGCAATTTCAACGACTCCGAAAATAAATTAAATCGTATTATCAGTTTCAAAATTATTACCCGATAATGAGGCAATGACGAGTGAAAAGTTAACAGCGAAGTCGAGGATGAAGAGTAATTTTGAACACGATGAACTTCTATTCGCGGTATTTAAGGATGTGGAATTTCGAAAATACAGTCAGCAGAAATTGAAACTCGTTTGAAAAATTCTTTACGCGTTCTTGTCGACAGGCACTCGTCATTTGAATACGTCGAAACGCTTTCAAAGCGCAAGATCGATGCCAGAAAAGCACAAAAGCAGACTCGAAAGACAAATATATTCGCGGAATATATGTGCGGGACCGCGCATCAACGAGTTGAGACGTTACAGAACACAAATGCTACACGTATCCGTGTATATTTCGAACGGTTCATGGTTCATAAAAGAAACACAGAGAGATGTATTTGCTAGTCTGTGACATTTATAAATCGCTCGTTTCCAACAACGTCTCCAGCGGGTTTATCGTGCCGCTCTTCCGGTTTCGAGATACCCGGCACCCTTGATGCTTTCGTGGAAGACGTGCATCGTTCTGGCTCTCAGAGATACGGCAATAAAGCGTTATTTTAATGGAAGATAGAATGTTGTATCGAGAAAACTATGGAACCAGCATTCTTGAAATCTCTCGAGATTTTCTTCGTACACGATGACAGTTTTATTTTATCGGTTAGAATCTCATTCCTTTCGGTCAGAAATCAACGAATGTGGTACAGAAATTGAAATTGAAGTTGAATTTTATGAAACCGACATCGCGTTGAGAATTGAAATCGAAATGCAATTCGATGGAGATGAACTTAAGGTTTATGTCGTACGTGAAATTGAACTTGAGATTAAACCTGAATTTGATGCGGAAATTACAATTAAAATCGAATTAAACGACGTTTAGGTCGTTCATTTATGACGCACCTGTGTTATTATGTTATAGTATGACGCACATGGTGCGTCTGCACGTTATGTTGATATAGGTAATGACACACCGTGTGAGTCATTATAAGCAATATATAGAATACGACGCACCTGGTGTGTCAGTACGTTACACTGTATATGACGCATAAGATGCGTCTCTACGTTATATTGAATACGTGACGCACCTTGTGAGTCATTACCTTATAAGCAGTAAGTAGAACATGACTCACCTGGTGTGTCAGTACGTTACACTGTGTATGACGCATAAGGTGCGTCTCTACGTTATATTGAATACGTGACGCACCTTGTGAGTCATTACTTTATAACCAGTATGTAGAATATGACGCACCTGGTGCGTCGAAACGTTACAGTGAATGTGACGCACATGATGCGTTTCTGCGTTATGTTGACTCACACCGTGCGTCATTACCTTATAACCAGTAGGTTGAATTTTACGAAATGCTATTCAATGAAGAAGATAAGGTTTAAATCGAACGTGAAATTGAAGCCGAGATTAAAGTTGAATGTGACTTGGAAATTGCTATTAAAATCGAATTAAACGAAGTTGAGGTTGAAACTAGAACCGAATATGGTGCTGTCGTGATTGAAATTCAGTATTGAAATTACATTGAGTGAAACTGAGGTGTTTGAAGTCGAAGGTGATCAGCTCAGATTGAATTTGAAATTGAAAAGAATATTGTTAAAAAGAAAGGTGATGTAAGCGTTCTTATGGAACATCCTGTATATCTGTCCTTCCAACTTTTTCAAGAAAAGTGCATGAAAATCGATATAAATTCAATAGGGCACAATTGTGGGGCAAGTAGCAATGTCCGAGTGATAGGAAACTCCAATTTTATAGTAAGGAATATTGTTTGCAACGGGTATCTTGATCGCCGTAGATATAGATCCTACTTCCGGATTATTGCTGCGACGATTCTCTAGGACGAGCGTTGCTTTATCGTTTCTCGATGATCCCGAGAGCATCACGACGATATCCTTTGAGCTTCACCTTGTCGTCTCGAGACGATCCTGTATCGTTCAGACACGACCTTTACGAGCTCAGCGATGCTTTTCAAACGATAATTGCCATCGCCTGCTCTTTATTTGTTTATTTGCTGCGATTGAAAAATACGAACCAAACGGCGATGAGGAATATACCGTTCGGGAGGAATTGTAAAGCAATGACGTTACTCTTCTACAGAGGTCTGTAACGTGGTACATACTTACATTGAGGATCTGGCAATTTCTGAGATCAAAATGTTTTGATGTAAATAACGCTATTTATCAGCTGCGATCCTCTTTAGATGTCTAAATATTTTTAAATTCAACTTTGCTATGCTTACAACTTTCAAGGAAATTATATTCTACAAGTCTAATATGATTATAAATAAATACCATTAAATTCATATTACACGTTTCAGTGAAATTGTAATAAATTTAAACAATTTCTATTTTATCAATGTTCAATAAAAACCAGAGAAACAATAACTATCAGAATATCGAAACTATAACTCGACAAATTTGCACGAAACCTCGGAAAAATAAAACTGAAATCCGATCGGCGAGCCACAAAATAAAAATCCCGTGGAAAAAATAGGGTAGGAAATATCATTGATTGATTTAAGAACTGAATTGTATCGGCTCGTTGTTCGACAAACAAACAGAAATCGGGAATGAAACAGGAATAAACAATCGTCAATAAATTAAAGAACCGCCAACGTAGCCGGGTCAACGAACGTTTTTCGATGCGATCGCATAAATAAATCACGAGGATCGCGCTGAGACAGCTCATTCTCTGTTCTCGCGTTGCAACCTACGAGTAATGACAACACCGTTATCGACAGATTGATAACTGTGGCCAAGGGAGGCTACACTGCAAAAATTCCCCAATGAAAAATGTCCAACAATTCTTTCGCGAACAATTCTACTACGGAACGTTTTTTATTTCACTTTTTCCTATTTCGTCATTCCACGCTCAATTCTATCACTTCATTTTATCGCTGCTGTAATTCTCTATATCATTCTTTGGAAATAACCACATAAATCGAATTGGGGGACAAAGTTACTGTGCTATTTCATATTAGGGATTTGGGATGTGGGGATTAGCGATATGGGGATTTGGGATATGGGATATGGGGATTTGGGATATGGGGATTTGGGATATGGGGATTTGGGATATGGGGATTTGGGATATGGGGATTTGGGATATGGGGATTTGGGATATGGGGATTTGGGATATGGGGATTTGGGATATAGGGATTTGCGATATAGGGATTTGGGGTATAGGGATTTGGGGTATAGGGATTTGGGATATAGGGATTTGGGATATGGGGATTTGGGATATAGGGATTTGGGGTATAGGGATTTGGGGTATACGGATTTAGGATATAGGGATTTGGGGTATAGGGATCTGGGATATAGGAATTTGGGATATACAGATTTGGGGCATAGGGATTTGGGATATAGGAATCTGGGATATAGAGATTTGGGATATAGGAATTTGGGATATAGGGATCTGGGATATAGGAATTTGGGATATACGGATTTGGGGCATAGGGATTTGGGACATAGGAATTAGGATGTATAGAGATTTGGGATATAGGAATTTGGGATATAGGGATCTGGGATATAGGAATTTGAGACATAGGGATCTGGGATATACGGATTTGGGACATAATAATTTGGATGTATAGAGATTTGGGACATAGGGATCTGGGATATAGGAATTTGGGATATAGGAATTTGGGACATAGGTATATGGGATATAGGCATGTGGGACATAGGCATTTGGAACATAGGAATTTGGATGTATAGAAACTTGGGATATAGAGATCTGAAATATAGGGATTTAGACAATAGGCACTTGGAGCATAGGCATTTGAGACATAGACATATGGGTCATAGGCATTTGGACATAGGGACTTAGGACATAGGAATTAGAATGTACAGGGATCTGTGATATAGGGTTTGGAGGTTTAGCTAACGAGTGGAAAAGCTAGGAAAAATGAACCTGCTAGTGATTCGTCGGTAAGTCATCCTAGCAGACCCTTGCCTTACACGCGGAGATGTGTAGAAGGGATGGACGGGAACTATTTGTAGGAATAGGAAGGCTCATTGAGTACTAGCGAGAAAGTCTAGTCTCGGTCTTATGCGCCATCTAGTGGCGATGATGAGCGTAGGAGTGAAATCGCCACAGAGACATAGGAATTAGGATGTACAGGGATCTGTGATATAGGGATCTGGAATATAGTCATTCAGAATATAACGATTTGGGTGCATAGAGATTTGGATATACAGGTATTTGAATACATAGAAATTTGGGTATGTAGGTATTCGACCGTATAGGGATTTGGAAATATGGGTAGTTGAGAATGTAGTAATTTAACTTTAGAAAGTTAGGGATTCCAATCATGGAACAATCCTCCAATCAAGTCGAATAACCGAGTGCGTAATAAATCCCTGCCCACAGACTTTCAAAAAATGATTCATATCAGTTGCAATAGCCCTCGACACAAACGGCATTTGTAAACGTCGGAACATCCGTTCACAACACGAAAAAAAAAGCGCTACATTGCATAGTCCAGATTTTTCTTCGAGCAAGAATTATACTCGCGCAGAATTACATTCGTGTAGAATTACCGGCCATGCGTCAGTGAAATTAATTAGCGTGCAGTATGAAAATTATTCTGGAGATCAGAATTTCAACGAGAACCGAAAAAATAAGGAGAGAATCGAAACATGTATAGATAGCGAACGGTGCAGATAATTGTCAATTAAATGAGAGGTATTTAATCTCTTAACAGCCGAACAAGTAGCATGGAGAATAAAGTAGGGACGGTATAATGGAGGTACGAGATGTAAGGGACCGTCCCTACCTCTCGTTTCGTTCCCATCCTACCCATAGTTCCATGGTGAGGCGTTATTAACCCACGTGCTTCGACGAGGCATCGGAATTATTGAACGGCCGTGACGAGAGGCGACTTTAGCGAAGAATCTCGTTAAAATGCGAATACTTGACTTGACGCGACCGATTTCTCTTAATGGCGAAGTAAATACGTCTACTCGATTTGATATACGCGTCGGGGGACAACGAAATTCACGCCATTTACATTCTTCGGAGAATTATCTTTTAACGATTATGCAGTTTAATTAAAATACATTGTTACTTTTGATGGGTGTTATCTCTTTTATAGTGGGGTTAGGTTAGGACTTTATTAAAATGGCTCGTTCAGATTTTTGAAATTATTTTTATAAGAGAATGAAGATTTTGTTGTATCGCTACATTGCAGGGTATGGGAATCTATGATGACTCCCGTTATATGGCACTGATACACGTTGTAACATGACGTATATCACTATCATATGGTTATTTGTTATATTATTATGCTTTGTAATATTACATATTGCATCATTCTGTATTATGGTCTCAAAATTGAGACGTTGCAAACTCATAAAATCTTCAAGTCCTACAATTGTATAGTGTTTGAGTCTAAAAATTCCAAAATCTCAAGGTTCCAAGGTCTCAAATTCTTAAATTTGTAATTTCAAAGTTGGAAAATTCCAACATTCTCATTTTTATACCCTAAAATAACTATACCTAAATTACAAAATCCCAGTGTCTCAAAAGTATCAAATACTCAAATTTCCAAAGTCTCAAAATTTTCAAATTCCATCTTTTCCATCTTCATGTCCCAGAATCCTAACGTTCGAAAATCTCAAAGTCCCGAGGTCCCAAGGCCCCAAATTCCCTATGTTACAAAATCTCTATGTTCCAAAATTATAATATCCCAAAATCCCTATATTCCAAAAGTTTAATGTCACAAAATCCCTATATCCCAAAATTCTAATGTCCCAAAATTCCTAAGTCCCAAAATCGCAAATTTCCAAAATCCCTATGTCCCAAAATTCTAATGACATAAAATCCCTATGTCCCAAATTCCCAAATTCCCAAATTGCCAAAATCCCAAAATCCCAAGGACCCAAAATCCCAAAATCCCAAAGTCCCAAACTCCCAAAGTCCCAAAGTCCCAAAATCCCAAAATTGCAACTTTCCAATTACTTAAAACTGCACCTTCCCAAATGAAAATTCTAAAATTCCGAAACTCCAAGCACACGCTCGGCAGTATCCATACACCGCGAGTCCAGAATAACTGAAATTGCTTCGTCGAAAGTTTACACGAACATTCCGTTTTACGAATGCCCGATATCACAATCTTTCACAACAGAAAAGTGTCAAGAATTAAAAGCTAATCTCCCAAGGGTTGTTCGAGCCATTCCACGTAACGCTCTGTAAAAAAGAACAAAAAAGGTCGGTTGTAGATCGTAACTCCCCTTTATCAGCGCCCCATTCCCGTGAACACCTTTTTACGTGACCCAAACCATCGTACAGGGATCAGAAACATCGAAATCGCCGACGAAAACACGTTGGCTCGCGATCGTGCACGATAATTTGTCGCGTCGCGACGCCCTCGTGGGCGTCGTTAGCAGGGACCACGGGTGCGTATTTACGCAGCCTAGGAATCAATAAACCATGTCCGAGAACGAGACGCCCGGGGTCTGCCATTCGACCAAGGGTGGCCGGGCGAATGCAAGGGGTCAAACTCACCCTCTTACACGCCATTCGACTATTAGACAATACAAACAGGCTATGACGGTGTGCTGCTTGACAACTTGTCGACCACGGTTTTTTTCCTTCCAGGTTCCGACTAGACGTTTATCAACCGTCAGCATCGTGGGAAGAAGCTCCATGGGGTTCGCTCGATTTGCCTGATCGAATATTTATGGGATTTCGAGGATGTGGTCGAGGATGTTTGGACGCGTAATGCGGAAAGTGATTAGGGGATCGAATTTTGCTGATGGCTGATGTGTACGAAGAATATTAGGGGTGAACGAATTAAATATTCCATGGTTTTCGTATGTGACGCGCGGGGTGAATCGCTAATTACTGTCGTCATTACCGTTTGTAATATTACGAAGCAGAGACGATTTTTACATCTGGAAAATTGTATCGCGTAATCAAATGTAATGAATAATATTATAAAATACTTTTTGCAATTTAAGAAATAATGGTATTGTAATTTAAACATTGCAGACGGGATTTAAATAACTTTGATGAAATGTTAAAAACGAAAAAATTAATGGAGCATTTTCCACGCGTTCATTATCGTAAATGTAAATTTGATCGATTGAAATTCAATCAAGACATTGAATATTATAACGCCCGATATAAAATATACATTGTCGCTGACGTTTATTTGATATAAACATCGCTTATGCATATTTGCACGGTTATGAATTATTATTTTGTTCGAGGGAGACACAATATTAAAATGCAGTTAAATGTAACAATCTGTTATGGATTATTCGATTTCAGTCCATATTAATTGATTAATTATGCATTGTTTATATTCCGAGTTGACAGTCACAGAACATCATTGTACACAATAATAAATTCTTGATGTTTCCACTAAACGGTAATACATTTATAATCATCTACTGATTCAGTCGATAAAGGTTCAACTCTTCAAAACATAATTTTACAGATTTAGTTCCTCAACTGAAACACATCGGTATATGACATTGTTACCGACAAAAAAAAAATTGTAACTCACTCAAAAAAATGTCATACATTTGGGACACCCGGTACGTGTCCTATGGGATGCATCGAGTTCGATGTCAAATATCTCGAGAACCGCGTGTTCTTTCAAAAATCTTTATTCTTCCGGATTTCCTCGCCGATGTTCCCCAAATCCATTGTTATCGACAAATCCATCATCGAGCGAGGCGTTCCCGCGCAGCGCGGAGTTATCGTTCAAGCCGGATTACGAGCGTCGGGCAAAGCTTACGCATTGCGCCACGCACGCTCTTCGACGCGGAACTAAAGCCGACCAGCTTAAACTTAGGTGGCAACCAATCACGGTCGGTGAGTCGCCACAAAGCCCGCGGCTTTGTGCTCGAATTAAATTTTAAGCGAGATCGCAAAGCCAGACGGTTGCAGCCGGCAACGCGAGAGATCCGCGCGATGATGGCGCTTGATCCGCGACGGGCCAATGAATACGGAATGCGGCTGACTGAAAAAGATAAACCTGTCGATGCAATTTTTCTTGCACGGAGTGTATACCTTCTGATATTAATTAAAAGTTCCTAACAGAAATAGTTTGTTCGCTTTCGATCTCGGAATTGTGCTGTGTAAGTTGCTTATGACGCACCAGGTGTGTCTACAATTACACTGTGTTTATACTACGTGACGCACCAGGTGTGTCTGCAATTACACCGTGTTCATACTGTGCGACGCACCAGGTGTGTCAGTATGTTACTGTGAATATGACGCACATGGTGCGTCTCTATGTTACGTTGAATAGTTAACATGTGACACACCATGTGAGTTATTACCTTAAACCGGTAAGTATTACAGAATATGACGCACCAGGTGAGTCATTACCTTATAACCAGTAAGTAGAATATGACGCACCAGGTGAGTCATTACGTTATAACTAGTAAGTAGTATATGACGCACCAGGTGAGTCATTACGTTATAACCAGTAAGTAGAATATGACGCACCTGGTGTGTCGGTATGTTACAGTGAATATGACACGTATGGTGCGTCATTACTTATAACCAGTAGGTAGAATATGACACACATCGTGCGTCTCTATGTTATGTCGAGTAGGTAACGTATGACGCATCAAGTGAGTCATTGTCTTATAACCAATAAATAGATTATGACGCATATGGTGCGACCTGCGTAACGTTGGATAGATAACGTACGACACACCAGGTGAGTCATTACTTTGTAACCAATATGACGCACCGGGTGTGTATGACGCACAGGGTGCGTCATAGGTTGCATTAAGTAACTCCACCCGATTTGAAGCTATAGTCAACAGATTTCATAAATGACCGTAGTCGTATGAACTCCTAAAATTTGTAACGTTTGATGAAATTTAACGTTAAATCTAGAGATCGAAATTTGAAATTTGAAAGTTGGAATTTGTTCCATTTCCTTTGGTAGCGCTCCGCAAGCAAATCTGGCTGCAGGAAGAAACGTAATCGCGATGAAAGCAGAGCCGGCGAAAAATAAGGGAGCAGGAGGGGAGGGAGGCAGAGATACGAGGTAAAGGAGTCGAGAGCCAGGGAATATCGAGTGCGAGTGCTCGCATTATCGGAGAAACTCGCGGGGAAGAAATAATCCGGTAACAAAATCGTGAATCTCTGACTTCCAACGACGACTCCATCGTGGCCGTTTTCGAAGCGGGCGAGGAGGCACAAACTTTTGCACGGTAGTTTACGATGTTATCGGAAGTTTCAGGATCGACTACGAGTTCGGGAACAGAATGCGAACCACGTCGATCAACGACCAACGTGCGAACCAGACATTTTGGATCACGGAACGTTATGTAGTTTTGAGCACCGGTGACGGACCACATGTTCCCACAACTATTAGCCTCGATGTAACTTCACCGTTTTATACAAATATTGTCCCGGTTTACAATTTTGGCTTGACTTCATCGAAATTTATCAAGTTATCTTAAATTAATTTCTTCGTTACAACGTTAAGTGTATGTTATTGCTTTAATCTCTAACATCGCTTCGCCGTTAAGTTAATTGAGTTAACTGCTTTCCTAGTAGAATTAAATCGTTGTTATATCGTACTCGAATATCTGTGTAATTTATCAGTAAAGTTACTTAAACCGTTCGAATGAGATATTAACTAGCTAATAGCCTGTAAACCAGTAGCAAGTGGATGCAGTTGGCAGCATTGCAGAAAAGGGGATTGTTGTAGCTCATGTTAGCGAGATCTCGCACGTTCGATACATAATTCGTCGGGTTTCCTGCTTCGAGCAGCATTCCGGCTGGTCGAGCTCTATCTCGATATTGTATCGATACTATTTATGCATTACCTTTCCTACCTCTCGATTTACAGTAAACCGGAATATTTTACTAGAGAACGGCGAGGATATTCCCTAGAAATTCACGGACCGAAGATAGTCGTTGAATGAAAATTAAACACGTGCGAATATGCGGCAAGATAATTATTTTCTGAATAACCGTTGAAAATAGGAGAATCGTGAATATTGAAAAGTTTCATCAAATATTCATGAAACCATTCTATCTTTCACATTCCACTTCCAGCGTATACAGTCACTTCTTCCATAAAGGCCGCCAGTTATATTTAAAACTAATCAAAACACAAATTGTTGATAAAATTTTCAAACATTTCCTTTTTAAATATTCATTCATCGTTTCCACTTCGTTTCGCTCTGATTTTTATTCGCGCGTCAGACATCTGTCTGCCAGGATTCAACGCGAGCATATATCCGATACAATATCTTCAACCTAACTCTTTCGCCGTATTCGAAATCCCGAAAGAATTCGAACTCTATACGTCCTAAATAATGCAACGATTCGTCAAGTTAATTGCACCGAACGAAAAGCGCAAAGTGGAAGGAGAAAATTAAACAGAGAAAACGTTTGAGCAAACATTTAACGTCAAAAATGATGGATGTCCCTCTAATTGTTTAACACGTGTACAGTTTTAAATCAATTTTTGTACCGTCGAGTGAATTAAACCTCTTGAAAGCAGCAATAAAGGTTCGTGACGCGTTTAATATCCAGCTGCAATAATTTGCATGGCCGCGTGCACAGCGCCGATCGAACTTTCTGTGCGATGCTGAAAATCGAGGCGCGATTATATCCTCCCCGGGAAATTGTTGCTGAAATGATTTAGAGTAAAGTGCAATGGAGCGAGCACGAACTGTTCCCGGTGATTATTCAATTCTTGAAACTCCTCCGACCAACCTCCGCGACGTTTTAAGAATAGTCAGGACTCCCAAGTTCGCTATCTTCCAGAAAATGCCAACTTTCGTTATAATGAATATTATGTTCGGTATAGAGCACGCGATTGATAATTTAATATTAATTTTGAGTATTTTGGATTGAGTAGAATGTATTTATTATTCAGTGTTGAATAGTGAGTAGCGAATGGCAGTGGGTAGTGAGCAATGCATAGTGTGTAATGAGTAACGAGTAGTGAGTAGTGAGTAGTGAGTAGTGAGTAGTGAGTAGTGAGTAGTGAGTAGTGAGTAGTGAGTAACTAATGATGAGTAGTGAGTGACGAGTAATGTGTAATGAGCGAGAAGTAATGAGTAACAAGTGATGAGTAACAATCAGTCAGAAATAAGTAGTGAGTAGTGAATAATGAGTGATGAGTAGTGAGCAGTGAATACTGAGTAGTGAGTAGTGAATAATGAGTGATGAGTAGTGAGCAGTGAATACTGAGTAGCGAGTAGTGGGTAGTGAATAGTGAGTAGTGAGTAGTGAGTAGTGAATAGTGAGTAGTAAATAATCTTACCACAAGATGCTGTGTATAGACTGCCGAATGCAGTGAATTGTGCGAATGGAATATCAGTTCGTTACTTCAGCGAGTAACGTATCTCCACAAAAATAAAATATCTCCTTTTCTCTTCACTCGATAAACAATTTAATACGAATCAGTGCACGAAGGGACATCAAACCGACACTGACGTCATGACTCCGAAAAACTTTTAATCTCGTCCGACCCATTTCTACCATTTCGCCCTTTGTAGATTGCATTTCAAAAATTCCCATCTTGTCATCGGTCGAATAAAAATCTGTCGCTTGGAAGCGGACTTCCTGCTGGCGATTTTATTTCATGATCGAAAGAGCAGATGGACGAGGGGCGGAGGGGAGGACGGTCGGATACGCGCGCAGAGAATTCGGAAACTCGACGCTTCGGCCGCAGACGGCGCTGTAACGTCGAAAAGCTATCACGTTACAAAGAGCCGCTTGTACACGAAATCGAAATAATTCGGATTGTTTCGAACAAACATGCGATACATTTGGATCCCAGCCTGAATTTTCTCGTCTGTTTTTCAACGGGAAAAATGATCGGACTACATACCACGTCCACTTTTCCCCCTGGAGAACATGCATAGAATGTTCCTCCAATTTTAACAGAGATAATTCGATGAAATTGTTCGTGTTTCGTTAATTAAAGCTAGTCAGCTTTGATCCGTTATTAACTTGGACCTTGAAACAGAAGCCCTTCTTTTACTTTGGATCGATCAACTCACGCGCTAATTCGTGGGTCGATCGGTATGTTATCCTGACTCAGTACCAATAGCACAACAGAATATACATTGTCCAGAGAGTACCGAAATAATAAAACTAATATTTAAACACTGCTCCAACTGTAAAATAAATTTTCGATAAAATAAAGATGTGTATCCGTCTGTTTCAACGATCCATCATTAAAATCAACAGGTACCATTGAAAAAGAAATTGCTCAATTTATCAAACCCCACCGAAACGTAACAATTTCAGCTGAAAGATAAATTTTCAACCAATAAAACAATTATTCTCCACCATTCCGTTCAGTTATTCAAATTCAATGACGTTGTTGTGACAGCTAAAAATAAGGTCCGTTCGATTGAAATAATATTCGACTTCGCATCTGCAAAAAGTCAAACATGCAAATACAGAAAACTTCGAATTTGAATTTCCTGCTGCACAACATGTTAGCGGTTTGAAAAACACGTCAAAAAACATTGTCGATCTCTCCGCTTGGCTTATGGACGCGCGTCAATAATACAACGAGCGAAAAACCAACGGATTTCGGCGGGAAAATGTCATGCGAAAAAAATCGCGTTTCCATATGGGAAAATATTTTTAATCTTCTACGTAAAACCGTTTTCGGCGTTTAGTCCCCCTCGACTCAATGTTTCATTCTATTTTATGCACGAAATCGATTATTGAACATCCATTTAATATTTTAATTCTTTTATACTGTACACAGTTATCATCAAAATGTATCATCACTGCTATATGATTACGGGTCATATAGACCCTAGGAGATCGAGGCTAGGATAGGATTTAACAAATTTAAAAATACTCGACTGCATTCGCAAGAAAGGAAAGAAAGTCATGAAAAGCCTATTAAAGGATAACATAATTCCTGACGATATAATACAATTATCCTTAAAGGTAGCGAATTACCGTTCATATCGTTATAAGCGAGAAAGCTTCCTCTTTAATATGCATTTTGTTTCATGGTAATGCGATTACCCGTTTCCGAGATATGACCATTTAACGCGAAGCGCAATTTTTTATATTCCGTTCGGCGCGCGGTGAGTCTTTAGCGTAATACTCAGTGAGTCAGACTACTCACGGAAGTAAGTCACTACTCATTGAGTAAACTTAATAAAAATTAAAAATGTTATAACTCGAGAACCAATTGAGCTATCGAAGTGAGACAAATTGCATTTTTTAAAGCGTGAGCTCCTCTTTCTTCTCAACATACAAATTTGAATATATTTCTATATTAATATATTACATATACTATTATAGCAGCATGATACATACTAATGCAAATGTTAAAGGTTAGTTAGTAGGAGTAATTTGACTGTACATGATAACTATAGTAAAGTAAAATTGTTAGTTATTATGTATTTACATTTACAATAACAAACCAATGCACCTCGTAAGTTCTTGTAATACTAAATTGTGGAACAAGTGATATTCGTCATAAATGTACGCCGCTATTTATTTTTCGAAACTTGGCGAAGCTTTAAAGCGCACAGCATACTGATCAAAGTACCTTCCTTTCTGATCTAACGCGGCCGGTAGTTACACTGTCTCTTTGCAAATTTGAAAACGCCTCGTTTCACATCGCTGTTATCCCGTTACAAACTTCCAGGGGAGAAAAAAAATCTATTAACGAGGTCGAGGGGCCCCGATGGGATCCCAATTAAAAAACTCCCCCCTGCCACCACCTTCGACGGACTAATTTTGCCCAGAGTTTTATTATATCCTCTCGGCGCAACTCGTTACAAGCCTTATATAGCCAACCAGTCGAAATTGCAGAAAAGTTTCGCGAAGTAAAAGAGAACGACGACCGAACAGATTAATTATTACATGTTATAAACGAATAATAATAATTTCTTTCCGACGAAATCATTTCGACGTGCTCGAAAGTTCGAGCACCTCAAAGATCATACCAATGAAACGAGTCACTCGGTATTTAATTAATATCGACCAATGACGATAATTTGAACGTACATAATCTGAGTATCGAACTGGCCTGATTATCGATTGATCTATTATTTAAGTTAAATCGGTCTGCGACTTAAGCATGCACATGCAGCTGCACGTAGAGAATATAGGCGAAATCTCCCAACGGGTCTGTACGCGATTCAAGACGCCACGTGAACCACCCCTTCGTGAGCATTTGAAGGGTTGCGGGGCGTTTGAAAGGGCAGGGACAGGCCCTCCGTCGGGAACAACGTCGCCTAGACGCAGAATTCCCAGAATTCCTCGAGGTTCGTAATCATTTAGAACACGGTTGTATCAACGGGAACACTCTCTGAGCGCTTATTGCGTGACGTACAATGAAACTAACAGATTTCTAATTAAATTTGCAACATTTCCTTTACGACCATTTATTATTACTACAGTGTACGTCACTTTCAATGGTAATACCCATCATTGCAGACATTTCACGAGAGATCGAATATTTTCGTATTAGTTATTAAAGTCTACTCAGGATATTTTAGTTATTTAGTTACAAAAGCAAGCCAAATGTATCGAGCTGTTTCGTGCACCCTATGTATCTCACAAATTTCATCCGAAAACAGACGTTCACGTAGTTACCGCACGGCAGCCAAGTATCAGACGGAAAGCTGAAATTTTTTCGACGCCTTCAGGCGATTGATTTAGCCGGATACAGCATGCCGCGTCTTTGCTCTTCGTTATTTGTCTGTTTCAGCTGCGCTCAGGGCTGTATCTCGATCAGCTTCGACGATATCGTCGCCCCAAGGGGGTTCGGCGCAACACGCACGATGGGAATTCGTTGTGCATCGCGGCGCATCCCCTTTCCAGCCGATTGTTTAATTAGCTGGTCCCCGACCGTCGAATCTTTTGTGAAGCTCTTGCCTCCGGGAACGCGTTGATTGAAGATATTTTCGGATATCTGCTGGATTAATTGAAATCGTGCCCACGCGCAACGACTGCTGCGGACAGTTCAAGTGTACTGACAAAACAAAATTTCGGCTGATGCTGTGTATTTTAAGGGGTCAGTCTTCCACTCACTTTCAAACAATATTCGGAAATTTTCTCTCACGAGCTACCAATAATATTATTTCCTTCGTATACCGTGCACCGTATGATTGCATGTGGACCAGGTCATACTCATATGAGTACCTTGCACATATGCAATGTCAAAAACTTATTAATATCATTTTTTTCATATATCAACTCATGGACAGTGCACCATGTGATGCTTGCATGTGGACACATGTGGATACATGCTGTGGTCACATGATATATGGTCATGACCATATGATTATCTTGTACATATGCAATGCCAAAATCTTATTAATATTATTTCTTTCATATATCAACTCATGGACAGTGCACCATGTGATGCTTGCATGTGGACACATGTGGATACATGCATGTGGTCACATGATATATGGTCATAACCATATGATTATCTTGTACATATGCAATTCCAAAATCTTATTAATATTATTTCTTTCATATATCAACACATGGACAGTGGGCCATGTGATGATTGCATGTGGACACCAGATCATACACATATGAGTATCTTGCACATATGCAATACGAAAAACTTATTAATATAATTTCTTTCATATATCAACTCATGAACAGTGGAGCATGTGATGATTGTATTTGAACATCAAATCATACCCATATGGTTTACTTGCACATATGCAATGCAAACATGTTAGTTTTACTTCAGTGAATGTTTAGCCCTGTATGTCACATTAGAACCGTAACTGGTCATACATGGCCCAGTATGATTATCTTATACATAATGCTAAACTCTTATAATGGTTTCATTGTAGTCAAAGCTTAGCTCTGAACATTAAAACTTCACATATCTGTATGTCCACGTGTCTCCACATAACTGTGCATTTAAATACAACTCGTCTTCTAAAAGTGATTGTCTAGATACAAAGCGTAATGACCCCGTTTGAAGTCGGTTAAACCGTATTTTTAAACAAAGTTGTAAGCATAGAAGATTCCATAAACGAATCAGTCCCTTCATCCACAACGAGCTTAATACTTTCTCAAAAATATGATCCGATTTTCTACCAAAGCGTCTTATCACTATCGTCTTTCATGGCGGAACAAACAACACGGATTAAACTCGTTTAATCTGGATGCCAGCCGGCTGTTGGCTGCTGTAATCGAGTATCACGAGTGTTGCTGAATTAAAAGGTGTCCCTTCAGGGTGCTTTCAGGCGTCCATTTTGAAAAGCTGTCCGCGCGGGACGAAAGAGAAACGTGATATCCGATTTTCTTTCGCCTTTGCACGTTACGAGATTTTCTTCGCCGACGTCCTCTGTTTTCCCAGGAAACGAGAAAAGAGGCAAAAAACAAAAGGAGAGAAAATGAAGAAATTAAAGGTTGACTGACAAATTGATGAAGGAAGCTGAGCGAAAGCTCGAAACGAACCGGGGAAATAATTATGACGAATGTCCTGGCCGTCCCTTTTAATTCATCGATTCCTCCGTGAATGAATTATTCTTTATTAAGAATTAAACTCGTTTAATGAAGTTCGCGGTGCTTCTGTTCGAGCGGAGGAATCTTAACAAAATTTACTTTTTATTTTGACTTTTTATCGAAGCACTCGACGGAAACGTAATAACCCTGCTTCCAGAAGAATATGAAGAATTATTTAGTGACTTCACTTCCATTTTACGCCCTCGACATTTCTGTCTCCTGAGCTATTTCTTCAGACACCATTTTTCAAACTTTACGTGGAAAAAATACTATACATAAAAGATCACGCGATAAGATCTATAATGAAGGGATCAGTTACGCTCTCGATAATGATAGCACTAAAACCGAAAGCCATCGGCAATTAGCGACAACTCGCGGTAAAAAGAAAACGATGCAAATTAGATCAAGGATGGATTCGGCGGGGGTAAGGTGGTTAGGGGATTTCCGGTGCAGCAAGTTTAGAGTTTCACCGCTGCGAAAGAGTTCAGGCTTCATTCCGACAGCTCGGATACTCAAAGGTACCGAGGAAGAATACCTTTGATATTTTCTCCCGGTCCGATAATGAAATCCTGCAAAGACTTGAAATTGAATATTTTCTTTCGTACAACTGGCTTTAAACGTTTCAACCTTCCTGAAAGTTGGACAGATTCTGTGCAGCGGGAACTTTTCTAACGAACAGCGAATATCACCGCGGATACGTTCCCCTCGAGATTTCATTGTTAAGACGAATTCTTTTCTGCATTCCCGAGATTTCCGTTCGAAAGACTTTGAAACATCGAGGTAAAGCAGTCGCTTGTACTACTAAATTCGAGGCTGACCATACACGGACTTACATCACTGAATTCTACATCACCGACTGCTGGGTAAATCCACAATGGCACCGGATGCTACGTCACTGTTTTGGTATACGTTGCCTTTTACCGCTAGATTCTGCCTCAGCGTTTTACGATACCATACGTCGACTTATACTACTGAATTATAGCGCATTACGTTCACTATATGGAGGGTTATACTACTGAATTCTACTGAAGTCCACTTATATCACTGAATTCTATCTTACGTTGTTTCGTCATATAAATATGACACGTACATATATTATAACTGAATTATAGTTCAATGTCCGACCATACGACACATATCACTGAATTCTTACTGCGTTGTCATATGACATATATCACTGTATTCTGTCACTGCTGTCTGACTACATACATATTGTCTGAACATACATGTGTGTATACATTTTAACTCTCAGTTATAGTTCCATATGTTGTCGAACCATACGTCCACATATATCACTGAATTCTTACTATGTCGTCTGATCTTATGACACATATATCACTGAACTCTGTTACTGCTGTCTGACCACATACATGTTGTCTGAACATACATATGTGTATATTGTAACTCTCAATTACAGTTCCATGTGTCCATACGTCCACACGTACCACTAAATTCTATCTTATTCGTTCTCTGATCATGTGCACATTGCCTAAGCATACACATATGTGTCCACATGTGACACTGAATTCTATCTTACTATGTTGTCTGATCATGAACACATTACCTAAGCATATACATATGTATATTATAACGTTGAATTAGAGTTCAATGAGCAGTCTGACCATATGTCCACATGTGACACTGAATTTTATCTTACTGTTTTCTGATCATGTGCACATTGCCTAAGCATACACATATGTATATCATAACACTGAATTAGAGTTCAGTGATTTGTCTGACCATATCACATGTGTCACTGAATTCTACCATACTGCATTGTCTGCCCATACGTCCACATGTGTCACTGAATTCTACCTTACTGCATTGTCTGACCATATGAATATTATCTGAACATGCACACATGTATATTATAATTGAATTATAGTTCAATATGTCGTCCGACCATACGACACATATATCACTGAGTTGTATCACTGTACGTTGTCTAACAATACGTCCACATATCACTACATTCTACTTCAAGGTATCAATATGTGAACACACGTTATCAAATTCTACCTCAGTATGTACGTGCTCATACGCTACTGAATTCTATCGGAATATATCTGACTACATACTGATACTACCGAATTTCACCGGATGGCAGAAGTACAGTACGAGCATAAATTTCGCTACGCATCACGACGTCAGAGGCACAGATGATATGTCAAAAGTTTGAAACTACCATAGCGGAATGCAGTTACAAGCAATTTGTTAGCAGTTCGAGTAACTCTATAGCGAATTCCTAACCTTTTAACCTTTTGACCCACCGCAAACGCTCAAAAGTATTCAAGGAATTAAAGGAGCACCGAGCCGTCCGGAGGTCGAAAAATTGAAGAATACTGGGGGATTTCCAGTGAGAAACGTTCACCTTTACAAGCGCGAGTTTTCGCATCGCTCAGTGTCGATCCTCACGAGGGCTTCTCCTCGAGCTGGAACGAGCGTAAAACGAGCAAAAAGGGCTTCAATGCAAAAGCATCCAACGCTACCGCAAGGATATCCACGCTGCTTATTTTCCACCCGCCATGTTCGAACGTTCTCCATTAAAGTACCCGAACCGTTTTCCTTCGCTCTGATCCTCTTTTTTCTCCTTTCCTTCTTCTGCCGCGCGGAAAGAAGGACTCTTCCGCTTTGGAAAATTCCCGCGAAGCGACTGAATGTTCTGCCGCGTAAACGAATTACGATCGAGCGTGTGCGTCGCTTAAAAGAAAGAAAGAAAGAAAAAAAAAGGGGGGGAAGAAAAATGGGAGGAAATCGATAATCGAATAGGTGAGCCAGGCCGGAAGTATTGCCGGTAACGCGGTTACCGTTTCGAAAAGAAAAGTCGCCCGTGAATGCGACCGCGCGCGTTTTCGCGAGCAATTTTCAACGCGCTCGGAATTTCGAACACGTCAATGGCGAACGGTGAATGCGCCTAGGCGACGTGAAAGAGGAACCGCTTCGCCAACTGCCTGGATTCGGTGAAATGGAATATCTTCTTTTTTTTTCAAATGTAACCAATGGAAATTGCCGGAAGAAAACATGTTGAAAAAGTGTGGGGACTTTGATGGAGATGAGGATGAAGATTTCGAATATCTGAAGACTGCGCGGTGATCGGGGTTCCTCGTGCGGAGGGATTGAACAATGTCAATTTGGGGAATTGGCTATTTGAGGATTTGGAAAATTAGGATGTGGGGAATTTGGAATATGGGGAATTAGAGATGGGGTATAGTGGGGGTGTGAAGAGTTGGCAAGGTGAAATGAGGATATAGGGAATTAATGATGTGGGGAATTGGGAATATAGAGAATTTGTGATATGTGAAATTCGGGATATGGGGGGTAAGGGATATAGGGAATTTGTGATATGGGAGATAGGGAATATGGGAATTGGGAATATAGGGGATTCGTGATATGGGAGATAGGGAATATGGGGAATTCGTGATATGGGGAATTGGGAATATGGGGAATTCGTGATATGGGAGATAGGGAATATGGGGAATTTGTAATATGGGGTATTGGGAATATGGGGAATTTGTAATATGGGGTATTGGGAATATGGGGAATTCGTGATATGGGAGATAGGGAATATGGGGAATTGGGAATATGGGGAATTCGTGATATGGGGAATTGGGAATATAGGGAATTCGTGATATGGGAGATAGGGAATATGGGGAATTCGTGATATGGGGAATTGGGAATATGGGGAATCCGTGATATGGGGAATTGGGAATATGGGGAATTCGTGATATGGGAGATAGGGAATATGGGGAATTTGTGATATGGGGTATTGGGAATATGGGGAATTCGTGATATGGGGAATTGGGAATATAGGGAATTCGTGATATGGGAGATAGGAAATATAGGGAATTCGTGATATAGGAAATTAGGAATATAGGGAATTCCTGATATGGGAGACAGGAAATATGGAGTATTTGTGATGTAGGGAATTGGGAATATGGGGAATTCGTGATATGGGGAATTGAGATTATATGGAATTCGTGACATGGGAGATAGGAAATATGGGGAATTAGGAATATAGGGAATTCGTGATATGGGAACTTGGGAACGTAGGGAATTTGTGATATAGGGAATTCGTGATATGGGAAATTGGGAATATGGGGAATTCGTGATATGGAAAATTGAGAATATAGGGAATTTGCGATATGGGGAATTGGGAATATGGGGAATTTATGATGTGGGTTATTGGAAATATGGGGAATTCGTGATACGGGGGATGGGGAATATGAGGAATTGAGAATCTAGGGTATTTGTGATATGGGGAATCGGGAATCTAGGGAATTCGTAATACAAACAACTCGTAATATGATAAATTTGGACACTTGTAAGCCATTTGAAAACATTTTGAATTTCAATGATTTAGAAACGTAAAAATTTGATAATTTGGGTATTTGCAACCTTGATACCTCGTGAATCACATGTCCCCATGGACTTCTGACTATTAGTCTTCGTCAAATGGTACCAATAAGAGAAAGATCGTTCTAGAATGGACAAATTTGTATTATGCCAAATAGCGATAACGGCAATACATCCGATAGCGTTAACGGTCCACACGACCACCTCCGTCGATGAGCTTCTCACCCGAGGCCTGGTCGCAGCGGCAACGGTATGGCCGTCCTGAATGGCGAATGGTCGGATGGTGGGCCTCGACAAATAGAGACAATTAAGCGGCTAATATGAGATGCCCTGCCGTGTGCGTCGCTCCCACGGGTATACCGGACGTGTGTGCGGATGAAAGGGTGGGGTCAGGGGTGGTCGCAACAATGCTTGCGCCACTGCAAACACCACCGGGGAAAACCAACAATGCACGCGACCCACTAGACCCCTTCTACCTCGTTAAAGCCCTGCCTGGCTTCTTTCTCTTGATCTCTGAATCGTGATCTTCTCTTGATCCTTTGGGTCAGAATCAGCCACCGACAATTCGGGAATTCGTGTCTTTGATGCGGTGATCCTTTTGCGTGCTTTTGATACGATCGCTTGAGATATTTGAGTTTAGGTATGTTTGGACTTCTGAAGACAGGATTCTTGGCTATAGTGGAACTGTTTAGCGGATGTCTACAGACGTTGGGGTGTGAATGTTTGAAGGGACGGTGTAGGATTTATGGCGGTGTTCGGTGTCACGGAATCGAGGGAATGTTAATAGATACTGCTGACGGCATGTTAATTGCAACGCCGGATGAGAAAATGTTTGTGCACGCTATTATCCATAATAAATTGAACTATTATCAGAACTTCGGACGTGCAAAAATCAAGAAGGTTCGATTGAAATGAGACAGTAGAGCCACTATGGCGCTTTGCAACGATGAAATTCGCGAAAATATAGTGGAACAGAGAGTGTCCGCGAAAGCCACTATAGTGCCTAAGAGATTAAAACGCTGCAACCTTTTTCCCGGAATTCGAAAAATAAAGCGTACCGGTGTGTACACACGACTCCACCCTTAAACGATCCGTGTGTGCCCAGGGTCTCGAAACGAAACGATTCGGACAGGAGCGATCGTGACTGTGCATACGCTCTTGAAATTGCGTTAAACGGCCGAACAAGAGCGTGAAATAACGTTCAATTATTGTCCTGCTACCTCTGTACTGACTAATTAACTTTTATGTAAGCCCGTATTAGAATTAAGCCCATATTTTCAAAGTTACCATTGGAATTCCCGAGTTCACCAAATGCCCCTAACCTCCAAATATCTAAATTATCCAAATCCCAGGCCGGTATTTCACTCAACGACAAGGAATAAAAACGTAAATAGCCGAGTGTATTTCATTCCATCAATTCAACGATTTAACGATCGCATTTATTGCCTGCTAGCGAGTTTCTTCTTCCGAAGAGATATTGCTGTTCCACCGTAGAAAAATGTGCCCAGAGGGGGTGAGGGTAATTACAGGTAGTTTTCTGCTCGCAGTGGGTCCATCATCGGCGCGTGGAAAAACGCCGAGAGGGCTAAAGTTCGAGGAATTATTTCCCCTGTTACGTCCACCATTACGAACGATTATTTTCCACGTAAAACAACCCGATGTTCCGAAGAAATTGAAATAAATCTGTAAACCGAAAACGAACGATTATGCTCGGCCTATTTAAACTCGCGTAAAGTACCGGGAACTGTGTTAGGATAAGGAGGAGAGTAGGCGACAGATATTAAATGTGGTTCAACGAAGTTCTCTTCTAAATTCTAACTTTCTTTTCAAAATTTCCTTGCGACTAACCTGACTTCATATATACAATTTTGTATAAATAGAATTTCACTGAATTGTAACTTCATTTATAGAACTCGATGGAATTCTAACCTAACTTCTGGTTCGTCGAATTAAAAATTTCCTTGCAAGTAACCTGACTTTAAATATACGCCATTTTATATAAATAGAGTTTTTGTGAATTCTAACCTAACGTTATTTGTAGGACTCGAAAATTCTATGGGATTATAACCTAACTTCAGGTAGTTTGTCAAATTAAAAATTTCCTTGCAACTAACCTGACTTTAAATATACGCCATTTTGTGTAAATACAATTTCTGTGAATTCTAACCTAAGGTCATTTATAGAAGTCGTTGAAAATTCTATGGGATTATAACCTAACTTCAGGTAGTTTGTCAAATTAAAAATTTCCTTGCAACTAACCTGATTTTAAATATACGCCATTTTGTGTAAATAGAATTTCTGTGAATTCTAACCTAAGGTCATTTATAGAAGTCGTTGAAAATTCTACGGAATTCTAACCTAACTTTCTTCTAAGTTCATCAAATTACAAATGTTCTTGCAACTAACCTAACTTTAAATACACAATTTTGTATAAATTGAATTTCCCTGAATTGTAACCTAAAATTGTGACATAAACTACAGTTCCATATCTCGTTAAAAATTCTATTCCCTAACCTAACGTTTTCCCTGAAATAAAAAACTTCACCTAACCTAACCTAACCTAAAATTTTAACATAAACTACAGTTCTATATCTTGTTAAAAATTCTATTTCCTAACCTAACGTTTTTCCTGAAATAAAAAACTTAGCCTAACCTAACCTAAAATTGTAACATAAACTACAGTTCCATATGTCGTTAAAAATTCTATTTCCTAACCTAACTTTTTGCCTGAAATAAAACTCGTTGCAAATGAGACTGCATCAAAAATGTGAATCGAAAGAGTAAATATGAAAAAGGAAGAGTTTTAAATAACGCGTACAGGTTACAAAGGCGTGAAAATTAAACGATTGCAGAGGCAGAAATAAACGAGACGAATCAATTTCGAGAATCCGAGTATCATGCGAACGGAAGGTATTGATTAACGTAATTTACATTGTACAACGGGAAAAACGATGCTCATTAACTTTTAATTGCGACGACGTTTAATAGCGTTTCGACGGGGCGCGGACGCTTTTTCGCGCGCGTAATTCGAATAATCGAAACGCGTGAAATATTGCCACGGCAAGTCTCAGATCGAGGCCGAACGAAACGAAATTACAATTTCGAGGATCGGGGACACTTTCGAGAATGGAATCAGTTTCATCGTTAATTGGATCGGAGACCGGTGGAGTGGTGCTTGCGAAACGAAACACGTGAGCCACCAATAAACGTCCTCTTTTAATCGTGGAAACGAAAATTGAAACAAACGTGATTAAGCTTTAAACAATCGCCTTTAATAACCCGATCTAATCTGAAATTGATAGCATACCCTTAACCCTATCTTCATTTTCAAATATTAAAACTGAAATATTACATATTTTCACTTGAAAGTTATGAATGTTTGTACTTTTAATTTAAAAATTAAACTGATGTTTAGTTATAAATCATGTGTGAAGATTAGATCATATTTTTTACAAGACGTTTCTAACCTAACCTAAATGATGTATAGCAGAAGATACTCAAATTGCTTTATAGCAGACAAACCTAACCTCAAATGTTAGCAAACCCTAACATCACCTGTCGATAAGAACCATATTAACAATTATAAAAAAGAATATCAAGCTATGTCATCAGTAATCAAAATTAGCTATAATTTTTTGTAAACTATCAATTTCTAACCTAATCACAAATTTACCTAAAATCATCCTAACCTCATATTGTACAACCCTAACCTCATCTGTAGAAAACAATATTAAAAATAATAAAAGAGAATGGTTATTCTTTTTAATGACTATTATAAATGGTTAAATATAGAGACCATAAGACAATATCCAGGTTAATTAAAAATAATCTAGATATGACAGTGTCATTAAAGATGTCATTTAGAAAACAATTCTCCGGACCCTATCTTATGGCAATTATTTAGTGCTCCGACAATTTGCACATCCTTTTAATCCTTTGTTCTAGAACGAGACGATTAAAACGTAGATCGAGCCAGCATCCTTTGATGTTTTTCGATCAAGGAGGTTGGCACTACTGCAACGACTCTTTCATGTTCTTAGACGATGCCTTTTGGGTGTCCTTTTGTTTATGCATTTCAAATTAATTGGACTGGAAGATAAACGTCGCTCTCTGCAGATTAAAATACTGGAAGATGATTTTAACAAGCTATTGTCTTCGAAACTCGCGCAAAGACGAATGAATATGTATGAGTTAACCTCAAAAATTTTACGTCACGTTTAAAAATTGCTATCACATTTTTGAAGCACTCTTCATCAAAAGGGGCAATCTAGCATGATCAAATTTATCGGAGAAACCTGACCTAAAATAAGTGAAATTTGAATACTGTTGACTTTATTGTTGACGCGAATTGAAAAAATCACAGACAGAAATTAAGATTGTCACTCTATCTTTTATCAATAAATAACGTGTCATAACTAATTCATCAGAAAACTAAAAATGATCAATAATCGTAAATAAAGAAAATAATGAGAACAAAACTTGAAAATATACTGTGGTACAATAATTGAACCATTTTGGACCTAACCAAGGTTAGTTCGTCAGAAAGTCAAAATAATTTTAATATAGAATTAAATGGTACAGTAATTAAATTATTTCTAACCTAACCATGGTTAGTTCGTCAGAAAGTCAAAATAATTTTAATATAGAATTAAATGGTACAGTAATTAAATTATTTCTAACCTAACCATGGTTAGTTCGTCAGAAAGTCAAAATAATTTTAATATAGAATTAAATGGTACAGTAATTAAATTATTTCTAACCTAACCAAGGTTAGTTCGTCAGAAAGTCAAAATAATTTTAATATAGAATTAAATGGTACAGTAATTGAATTATTTCTAACCTAACCAAGGCTAGTTTGTCAGAAAGTCAAAATAATTTTAATATACAATTAAATGGTACAGTAATTAAATTATTTCTAACCTAACCAAGGCTAGTTTGTCAGAAAGTCAAAATAATTTTAATATAGAATTAAATGGTACAGTAATTAAATTATTTCTAACCTAACCAACATTAATTCGTCAGAAAGTCAAAATCCCTTTACGTAGAATTAAATGGTACAATAATTAAATTATTTCTAACCTAACCAAGTTTGTCAAAAAGTCAAAATTAACTAAACATAAAATACTCCACCTAACCCTGTCAATTTAGAAACTAACCAAAACCAAGGCATAATTCGCCAAAAAATAATTAACGCCGAAACCGTGGTATCAGCAACGCTGTATCAGTTCGATATCCTGATGGATTACCACGATCAATGAAAGCTTGATCAGTTAGGTTGATTGATTAGATAAGTTCTCTCAGCCTAACTCGAGCTAGCCTCGATTTTCCGCCCTCTTTTCCCGACTGATTCTCTCGCCGGCCATCTTTTATTTATTCATGCCGCTCGTTTCCCGCAACGACGCACGGCGGCCATTTTCGTGGCTCAAAAGCGGACAAAGAAGAAGCGGCCAGGCTACAAGGGAAGAAATTAAGGTCGTGACCCGCTGGTTGAAACTTTCAGCTGCTTACCGCGGATTTCTCGCCTGCTGTTTAATCGCCGTCTATTCAACATGGCCGACTAGAGGTTATGTTCGATTTTCTCCTACCGAGGTTAATCTTCGTCGACTGTGTTTCGGTGCATTTACGTACACAAGAACCAATCGCTAAAATTAATTTTGCAAGTGGAATATTTTATAAAGAAATACTTAAAATATGATACACAGAATTCTACAAATTATTTTCAATGAATTACATGAAAAACGACTCTGGTTGATGCAAAGTTGTAGAAAAATTGAAAAAGTTAAATTTGAACGAACGTCCCTGCAGTAAGTTTGATCGACAACAACGAAATAATGAAAAGATACGAAAGTGATCAAAGACTAGTAAATTTCCCGGGAATTATCATAAAACGAACAATGATCCATCGTTAAACGACCAAACGCGTTCCGCGCCAGCCGTACAATTAGCAAAACCGATAACTAGACAGGTCAAAATAAAGCACCAGTCTCGCTAATTAGCAATCAAGCCTAATTAATAGTCGATAGAACCGCTGCAACGACCTAACAAATCATGATCGACCGGTAACAGGCAAGCGGCGTCACTGATAAATCTCAGGTGTCGCTAATTGCCAGTAGACACCGAACGAATATAAAACCGCTGGTAAACAAGAAGAAAATGGCCGCCGATGATCGTGAATCATTCAAGAAAGAGTATCGGGAAAAAAGAAAGGGATTCCACGGTCGTTTCTTTTCGGCGTGGAAACGTCTCGGTCGTTACTCTATATATTTCACCGTTCGTTTCTTATCTGGCCTTTCTACCCGCGAGCATCTATAACTTGCCGCTTTCTTGCCGGCTAGACGACGGCTCGCGACGATGCTGGTAAATAGCTCCGCGTCTGTTCTTCCGCTTCTCTTTTGTGGCTGCAGCGCGCCAACGCCTCGAATTCCATCTTTCACGCTGGATCCTCTCCGTAGCAGGCGTTCTCAGTTATGCGGATCCGTTCGCCTCGTCTCCATTGTTCATCGTCTACAGGCACCGACGGGTAAACCGATCGACCGGGCGAGTTCGAGCGGAAACGTCTTGCGTTGCTTTTGGCAATTATGTCGACTTTCAGTTTTCGAGGGCGTGTCTTGGGACGCATAGGGACTAGGACTGTGGAAAAATAAAATGCTTTCTTGTCTTCTTTTTATAAGGAAGGATTTGGTAGAGGCTAAGGTAGAAACGCAAAAATTTGGCTACTGGCAAGGTTACTAGCACCAGTTACTGGTATGTGGACAGTCTCTTATGCTGGTAAGTGGTACTAATAGACTTGTTGGTAGTCGAATTTTTGTGTTTCTTGCCTTGTCTATATAGGACTGTCGTTGGAGAAGGGTGGCAAGAAAGAAGAGAAATTATTTTCTTTCTAAAATCCTCAAATCCCTACATTTCCAAATTCTTACGTTCCTGAATCTCTACATCCTTAAATGATTACATTCCCAAATCGTTAGATCCACAAATCTCTAGACCTCCAAAGAGATGAACTTGCAATTGTCTAGGTTTCTAAATTCCTACATCCCTAAATCCATACATCCCCGAATTTCTACATCCCCAAATCCCTACATCGCCATGTCTCCAGACCCCCAAAGAGATGAATTTGCAAATTTCCAGGTTTTTAGATCACTACATTTCCAAATCCCTACATCCCCAAATCCCTGCATCCCCAAATCTCTAAACACCCAAATAGCTAATTTTCCAAATTCTCAGCTTCCCAAACTCCTAAATGCTGAAATCCCTACATCCCTAAATCTCTAGACCCCCAAATAGCTAAATTTATAAATTCCCACGTTTCCAAATTCCTAAATTCTGAAATTCCTACATCCCCAAATCTCTAGACCCCCAAATAGCTAAATTTCCAAATTCCTAAATGCTGAAATTCCTACATCCCCAAGTCCCTGCATCCCCAAATCTCTATACCCCCAAATAGTTAAATTCCCAAATTCCTAAATGCTGAAATCCCTATATCCCCAAATCCCCACATCCCCAAATTCCTATATCCCCAAATCCCCATATCCCCAAATCCCCACATCCCCATATCTCCAAATCCCCATATCCCCAAATCCCCATATCCCCATATCTCCAAATCCCCATATCCCCAAATCCCCATATCCCCAAATCCCCATATCCCCATATTCCCAAAATCAAAAATCCTGAAATCCCCAAATCTCCAAGTCCTCAAATTCCTAGACACTTAAATAGCTAAATCCTCAAATCGCTGGAGTGCCTAGTTCCTAAATTGTTATGAGTACCCAAAAATATTACTTCTCTAATGTCTGTTCCATTATAGTATAACACAACTATTATACAGGACGTCTCAAAATAGATGTGTATCATGTAAAATTTTTCTTTCGTATCATTCTCATCCATCGTACAATACTCCGACCCTTAATTTTCAATAGAAACTTCCATCACAAAATTTCCTGCATAAAAGGTAAAATACCTCTCCGAACCTATGAGCAAGTAAAAAATATTGTGCTTCAGCGGTACAGGGGAATATCTGAAGCAGGATCTCATCCAGGCAGCTGACAATTCCATAATAAAGTATATCCATCATGGAGTAGACGGCGGGACGTCATTACCATTTCCGGTTGGAAACCGAAATGATTCCCGGAAGTAACGCGCGTCGACGGACAGATAAACTTTCTCTTCAATTCGAATCCAATCAGCGGATCCTCTCTGTCGACGCGGACGATCGCGTAGGAAAAGGCGAGAGGAAATTCCCGGCTGGCCGACAGGATATTATTCATATGGCGGCGTCGCGTGGCCTCATCGCGAACGCAAAGGCAATATAACTCTTTTTTTATCTCTCTTTTTTTTTAAAACCAACTCTATATTCCTGGCTTCGTTCGAGCCTATAACCCGTTCCTACGCTTCGGGTCTCCTGTGGCCCGCCTATTATTAGGAAACATTGGAAACCTCCTGTTTTTGTTATAATGAACTTCTCATCAAGTGACAATCGAGATTGTGACAGAAAATTGAGGTTAGGTTGAACTTTCGCGGGTCGGGAACCTGTGTACGCTTGCGGAGTTACATTTCAGTCGCTGAGGTAATTACTAGGGAAATTTTTGTTTAGACTTTTTTATGTTCCCTACAGGGCGCTTCGAAAGTGGTACACAATTTTGGTAGACATCGATATGGACAGAAAATATTACTGTATAATACTTGTATATGAAACGCATTTATACATATTACAGATACAGTACTCTCGATATATTGCCACTTTTGTATCCTTAATAAATTTGGTTAGTATTGTTGTGAACAAAACATTGAGCATGTTAGAGATGTTTCACGATTCGAGAAACTCATAGAGTTACATTTCAGTCGCTGGGGTAATTACTAGGGAAATTTTTGTTTAGAATTTTTATCCTCTACAGGACGCTTCAAAAGTGCTACATAATTTTTGTGTACAGAAAATATAATTTACAGTGTTTGTATATTAAATACGTTTGCACAAAGTACAAATGCAGTACTCTCATTATATTGCCACTTTTATACAGTTAATTTTGGTTATTATTGTTGTAAACAAAACGTTCAACGTGTTAAAGAAATTTTAATTGAAAATATGAATCAACCTAAAAATAAATTTGTATACAATTTGCAGATGTACTCTCGTTATATTGCCACTTTTATATAGTTAATTTTTAGTTATTGTTGTGAACATTCAACGAGTTACAGGAATGTAAATAGAAAATATTCGAAGGAAATATTAAATAAAATGACAATATTAAATTTCGAGCTGACCTAAAAATAAATTTGCATCACCATCTGACAACTTGTTCAAAAATCGACCGCTGTCTAACGGAACACCGTTACGACTGAAATATTGAAAAAAATGTTGAAGGTAACACAGAGAAATGATACGAAATGTTTGTCGTCCAGCGAATAAATGATTAACGGCGCGAAATGTGCACATCATGATTTATCGACGTGATGGGAAAGCGAGCGTGGCATAAATTCGAAAATTGCTGATTTCGTTCCTCTCCGCCATTGTTTATTGTAATGCTGAACGAAATCGATACGTTTACAGACTTTTATAGTATTTTGTGGACCGCAATAATGGTTTTTAGAGATCGAAACAATAATCCGTGAAAAATTGTACAACAAACCATTTACCTTTATCTTTTTAACAGTTATCACGTGAGCTACCACTGTTTATTCGAACTTTTCCTATCTGAATTTGCACGTTCGTGTATTTGAACATTTTTTTGACAACAAAATTCTCATACAACTTCAGTTTCTAATTGACAAATTTCGTTAGGATCCATCAGGTTAATTGAGAAGAAATCCATTCCCAACAACCATGTCCATTCGATTATACGACACCGGCTTGCAGTTAGAGTCCGGGCTAAAGTGTAACGTAATCTCGGCACCTGAGCATCGCGACGCCTCGTTAACGACGCTACGGGATAATCGATATCTACCTATGGGGTGTCGGTACATAGTACCCATCGTATCGTGGCCAGAGCTTTCGAGGCTGCGTTTGAGATACATCGAACCATACCCTTCCCCTCGAACCGTCAATTGATTTCGACGTACAATTCTCTGCTTTACTGTATTTCATTCTGTTTTAGAATTCACCGGATGTACCACAATTGTAATCAACATGTTTGTAAATGATTACATATGCAGATTATCCGGTGGCAAATTACACCGACAAACAATGTACACAATCGTTCGCCGGGTTTAACATTTATTTGTGGAAAATAATTGTAGCTTGTTGTTTTACGATACGAGACGTGGATAATTATTCGAATGTTCAAATCGACTTTGGCGAATTTTTAAATTTTATGATATTCGGGATTTTTATGATTTGGGGTCCTTTGTGGATTCTAGGGTTTTTGTTGAACTTAAGACCTATGGTGCCTAGAATTTATAGGATTATTGTGGTCTATGTGGTTTAGGGACTTTTGTGGACCCTAAGATTCCTGGGGTCCTCTAAGATCCTGTATGGTGTATAGACCCTGTGGTCTCTAAGGACCTGATGGTTTCTAAGGATCTAATGGTTTCTAAGCTTCCTATAGTCTCTAAAATCCCTATGGTCTGTAAGGTCCACATGGTCTATAAGGTCCATATGGTCTCTAAAGTCCACATGGTCTCTAAAGACCTGGTGGCCTCTAAGACCCCTATGGTTTCTACGGACTTCATGGTTTCTAACGCCCCTATAGACTTCAAGGTTTCTATAGTCTTCAAGGTTCCTATAGTCTTCAAGGTTCCTATAGTCCTCAAGATTCCTATAGTCTCTAAGGTCCACATGGTCTCTAAGGTCCACATGGTCTCTAAGGTCCACATGGTCTCTAAGGTCCACATAGTCTCTAAGGACCTGGTGGTCTCTAAGGCTTCTATAGTCTCTAAGGTCTCTATAGACTCAAAGCACCTGATGGTTTCTAAGGTCCCTATAGTCCTCAAGGTTTCTATAGTCCCTAAGGTCCCTATGATCTCTAAGATTCATATAGTCTCTAAGGTCCATATGGTCTCTAACAACCTGGTGGTCTCTAAGGCTCCTAGAGTCTCTAAGATCTCTATGGTCTCGAAAGACCTTATGGTTGCCAAGCTCCCTATGGTCTTCAAGCTCCCTATAATGAAAATAAATAATATTTGTAAATGTACAGATTCCACCTCCAACGTTTTCCGTTAATTGAGGCTGCATTATCGATTCGTTCGGAAATTCTCTGCATAGTTAAAAACAGAATCAAAGTTGCTTATCTCGATTCAACTTAGAGCCATGCTTCCGGAGAAACTTCATTACGATTAAAATTAAGCTGCAAAATTGCTTGTCGGAATTTCCCGCAGTTCCCGTTCGCGTTGAATTTTCTAAACATTCCCGCTTCGATTCTGAGCGAATTCTAATTAACTCGCAGCCCGGGCACAATCAATTATCGAGCAACGTAACAAATCGTCGAGTTCCCAAAACTTTCGCCAGTATTAAAATCTGATACCGATGCAATATCGTTGAACAAAGTGTACGGTGCATTATACATTCAACCTAATCTAACAGTTAATAAACACGTACTTAATTATACTTCCCAAAAATCGATTATGTACTCTTCGGAATTCTAACCGAAAATAAAAAGGAAACTCGAATGAAATTACGATCATTCGACAACAAAATGGTGAATGTGTGATATAATGGTGGCGCGAATGATTTGTGCTGGTCGAAGGTCGGAAAACAAATTGAACCTAACGTTGCGTAAATACCAGCATAGTGGCCACGGGTACTTTTTAATCGATAAACAATTATTACGAAGCGCCATGCTTCAATCGCTCGTCATTACGTTGGATTATCGATAACCGTTAATCGACGTTCGGATCCTCTGTATTACGCATCCGACGCCAAAGCGTCACTGTGTCGCTATCAGAAACAATCAAGCCGACTGGAAGTTAATGATGATGGAAAAACGACACTTTCCAGCTAATCATTTCCTCGTACACGTTATGTACACATTGCGTATATACAGGGCGTTTCAAAAAGAATATTCTTTGCATCAAAGACTCATGTTAGCTTCTATTCCGCCATTTTGTCTCTCCTTACATATACCAATACTTGAAATAGTAGACAACAGAGTGTTTATAGTTATCCATAAATATATATATTTCGTAATTCTTGAAGATATTTATCAACATACCATAGAATCCTATAGCGACCACTCACATATGCCTACAAACGTACAGGCCAAACCGTGTCAGATACGACTTTCTGTCAGAGAATCAAACTTTCTTAGAATCGGCCAAAACCCCCAGAAAAATTGTCAAATGTCCCTAAGGTGGCTAATAGGAGGCCTGAGGGTGAGGAGCCCCTAGAGGACGAAACCGTCAAAATACTATAAAAACCCTGCCCTACCACTCGCAGGCCAAACCATGCTAGATACGACATTTTGTCAGAGAATCAAACTTTCTTAGAATGTGCCAAAACCCCTAGGAAAATTGTCAAAAGTGACGAAAAATAGCTGACGAGCGGTGGGGACCCCCAGTGAATGAAAGCGAGTCAACATACTACAAAACCCCTGCCCTACCACTCACAGGCTAAACCGTGTTAGATACGACTTTTTGTCAAAGGATCAAACTTTCTTAGAATGTGCCAAAACCCCTAGGAAAATTGTCAAAAGTGCCGAAAGGTGGCTAACAAAGGACCTAAGGGTCAGGGAGCCCCCAATGGGTGAAAGTAATTTTCAGAAGTAATCTTACACTTTGGGTTACCTATTAATTATGTATTTAATTTGACGTACCTATTAATTAACGAGTCTTTGAGTTATGTTTTAACAGAAATGAGTCCTTCAAGGCAGGTTGAAGGTCAAGAACGAAAAAAGCTACCCTGACGAGTCTGCCAAACACTCGACGCTGAATAACCCTTGAAATTCATTTGTCCGAACCTTTTTCATCACTTTGCGTCAAATCAAAGAATCTTAATGGCAATGTCGTCGATTGGCCCATTTACCAGCTCCACCATCGTTTGGATAGTCGAGTTCGCGAAAGGACATTCCTCTCGCAATGTTCTTTTTACCTTCACGCCAGGCAGCATCCTCGAAAAGAGGAGCACGCTGATTGGAAGGCTAATCACGGGCTACTCTCCATTACATTAATTAAAACTTAACTCTCAACTTTGCCAGGATACCCACGCCACGGCTATCTTGTCCTCCTTCAACTTTTGCTGCTGCGCTTCTTCGTTTTGTCTCCGCTCGTTTCTACACGCTCGCTCGTCAATTTTCTTCTCTCATTTGCATGTCAATGATGTCGGGCCAAGCTGACGAAGTAGCATCAGCAAGATTCGATTGGGTTTGTTACCGATTCAACGAGAGATACCACCTGATCTTTTGAATCCCCGAGCGATTTATCGTACAAAGCAGCAGATTTCACGTTAAGCTTCAATTTTTTAACCGATCAGCGCATTTTACAATCTATTTTTTCTGTCAATTTTAAAATATTAAATATTTCGAAATTTTCAACTTTCAAATATTGTAGCCCTCAAATCGCAAACTATCAGAGTTCCAGAATTTCTGAATTGGTCCATTTCGAATTTTTACTCCTGAAATTCCCAAATTGCAAAATTTCCGAAAATCATGCAATGTCATCTACATTTATAAATATCGTAATCGAAGTCGATAATTCGAAGAGCGTTCATCGACAGTAGGACGTCCATTTTGCAAGCTTTTATGATTTCATCTGGTTCGTTGAACGTCATCTATTTTAAAACGTGCGAGGAACGATACTGACGAAATAGAATTTTCGTAAAGCGCACGAAATGATCTTCTAACGTCCTCCCATTCTTCTTCGGCGTGGATATTAAGGTCACTACCGAGGAATATACGAATCTCACAGAGCAAGCGATAAAACGGAACGGAATAAAGGATCCTCATCTTGGTCGTTTCTTATCGTTCGTTGCGCTACTTTGCTCGGCTCTCATTTCGCCAACGTCTTATGAATGCTGACAAATAAACGAAATTCTGATAAATAATTTCGTTTGATTCCTTTTTAAGGACCACCATCAAAATCTCCTTCCTCGTAAACGTTTCACGACATTTCCTGACGATCTCCTGTATTTCGAACAATTTAAAGGTTAATGATCCACTCGAATTCTAACCTTAATCTTGCGGTAACCGCAAACAAGAGAACAATCTAATCAGTTACAACCATTAACCTACAAATTGGACATTTATGTCATTGCTAGCTAATTATTCCTACAACGGAAGAGTCTAAATCACATTACTATGTGCGTCACAAGTGCGTCACGAGTGTGATGGTAGGACAAATTACTAAAAAATTCCAAACCTCCCTTAAAATCCGTTCCAATTCCGAATTCCAAAACATCGAAACAAAAAACGAGGAAACAACCCCTAAAAAAGCCACCCCAAGAGATGCCCACCCCAAATATTTCAGATTCCCCGCTAAAGAGGTATCAGTATCCATCATAACATTACAAGCAACGAACACGCGCACCCCTCTCGAGAATCGTTCCTGGGTCTCGAAACTTGGTCCCTCCCCTTTAGGAAGCGTTTTATACACCCCTTTCACCGGCACGCCTAGCCCCGAGGTGCTTTGTCACAGAGGGTCGAAAGCATCGAAGGGTGCAGTTAATTAATAAAAGCTCAAACTCGAAACCGGGGTCGTGGCGGGGTGGGGGGCACGGCGGCACGGATAAAGGGATGAAATACGATCCATGCATCGTTTCATATCGACGGGAACGACGATATACATATCTCACTAGCAATTCAAACGAGACTCACGTGTCATGAATGAGGAACTGGTCGACTTTGCTCTCGATGCAGCGGCCCTTGCTGGTCATCATGGATCCGTTCACTGTCACCAACCCCTGATTCCCCGATTGAAACCAGTGGCCGTTCCATTGCGCCGGAAACTCGCAGCCTGCAACACACCGGCCCACGTATAAGGGGGGAGGGTTTTACATTTTTTTCATCTGGCCAAAGGTTGCTGGAAAAATAAAGGCACGCTATATATATATAACCCGGCCGGAATATTCAAACCGGACAGGGTGGTTTGTGTAAACAATAGTCGATTGGTCCCCTTTTTATGGAGCTACACAGGATTTTCGATGCTTTGATTGAATTTGGCTATTGTTCCGACGGCATTTTTTGATTCCCGAGGTTAGGTTACATAACCTCTTCGTGTCGAGTAATTCTGTCTCAATTTATGGGGAGAAATATATTTCATACGTGTTGCTTTTGGGAGTCTAATTGGTTAAGGACAGGTTCTTTGTACATGAAGAATATTCATATTTCACTCATGAAGATGTTCTTTGGTAAAGTATGTTATTGTGTAATATGTGTTTGTGTATCAGTTTATGTTATTTCGCGTGTAAACAATTATTTGTTATAGGTCATTGTGAATGTCATTTCAAGGTTCCATAATGAAATGAATTTCGATGTACATCAATCTGTTGAATTATTTAAAACCTCACCCCCTTAAAGTTCGACGATTAATCATCATCCATCAATTTTGATCATCATCAATCTTCGAAAAAAGGAACACATGTTAGCCTTCTATCGGTACCCAGTTAGATGCTTACCCCATTAACAGTAACCCAGTTCGAGTCTCCAAAAAATCTCGCAAGGTGCATTCATAAATCGCGCGGAAACGAGTTGTTCCACTCGACGAGCAGCGCGTTCATCCTCGAACAAGTGTGGAGAGGGGGGGGGGGGGGGGGGGGGGGCGGAACGCAAATCATCTTAATGCACGGGCGGCAATAATATTCCCCCCCATCTGGTTCGCAATAACCCCCGGAAGTAACGGTGAAAAACAAAAATACAACTAGCTCGAGAGAGCAGAAGGGGGTGGGAGGGTGGTTGGATTATATTCGCGAGGAATCGCGAGAAGATTCCATCCAGGATTCTCGAATGCCTGGACTTATTAAATGCAAAATGCCTCGTCGACAAACAATGCTTAATCGCGACTCGTCACTTCCTTGTAATCCCGGTTTTCTACGGGATGGGGGATGGGTTTGGACCCTGTTCAACTGATAATCCGATCTTCTTAAGAAGATTCTTCGTTTTTACAAGCTTGTAGCGGATCAGGGAATCGGAAATTTCGTTTATTTCGCTGGATTAAGACCACTTTGGACGGTTGGAGAATTATATATTATTTATTAGAAATTGAATTATTGCTCTCAGGATAGAAAAGGGACTTTAGGAAACATCTAGGGAAATTCCATGGGAACTATGGTGAAACCTAAGAAGACCTTATGGGCATACTATGCAGAAATACAGGGATAAGTATGGGAAGAAGGGAATCTAAGCATAAATCTGGGGAAAAATCTGGGAAGACTAAGGGAGCCTAAGGAGTAGATGTAGGGAAAAATTTGGGAACATTAAGAAACCTAAGGATATTAATTTAGAGGAAAATCTGTGAAGACTAGAAGAAATCTAGGGAAACATCTAGGAAGACTAGAAATAATCTAAGGAAATCTGGGGAAAAATATAGGAAGACTAGGGAAATCTAAGGATATTAATTTAGGAAAAAATTTGTGATGTCTACAAGAAACCTAAGAATCTAGGGAAAATCTGGGAAGACTAGAAGCATCCTAAGGATAAATCTAGGGAAAAATCTGGGAAGACTAGAAGCAATTTAAAAATATATCTAGGGGAAAATCTTGAAAGACTAGGGAAACCTGAGAGTATTAATTTAGGAAAGAATCTGTGAAGTCTAGAAGAAACCTAAGAATAAATCTAGGAAAAAATCTGGGAAGATTACAAACAATCTAAAAATAAATCTAGGGGAAAATCTTGAAAGACTAGGGAAATCTAAGTGTATTAATTTAGGGAAGAATCTGTAAAGCCTAGAAGAAATCTAAGAATAAATCTAGGGAAAAATCTGGGAAGATTACAAACAATCTAAAAATAAATCTAGGGGAAAATCTTGAAAGACTAGGGAAATCTGTGGGTATTAATTTGGGGAAGAATCTGTGAAGTCTAGAAGAAATCTAAAAATAAATCTAGGGGAAAATCTTGAAAGTCTAGGGGAACCTCAGGGAATAAATATCGAGAAAATTTGGAAAAACTAGGGGAACCCAAGGGAACAAATCTAGGGAGAAATCTGGAAAGAAGAAGAAGCCCAGATGGAAATTTAGGGGAAGCCTTGAGAAGTCATAGAAAAACCCTAGTGATTTTGCGGATATATCAGGGAAAAGCTGCTACGTTTTCACTTAATTGATGTACATCCACGTTAGAGCCGAGTGTACAAAGTTATAGAGGAGGTTCGTTTTTAGAAGCAACCGCCAGCTCAGGAATGTTCAGCTACACCCTTTCCAGTTAATATTCCTGGAATCCCGGGATTTCTGTAGCTTTCGTCGTTGCTCGAACTGAAGCAAAGCCTGCAAACTCGCTCCAATTGTTTAAAAGGACGAGAGGAAACGGCTGTTCCGGGTTCAGCGAACCGTGCCATGCTTTCGTCGGCCATTATCGTCATCGTTTTATAATGTCGCGGTCTTACGACGTGTATTTTCTTGAGAGCTCGTGACTCGATTTTCTCGTTCCCCGGATGAGGACGTTTATGGGCTTTCGTCAGGTTTTTCTTCTCTCTTAATCGTCGGACGATGTACCTGTTTGTCCTTTTTCCAACTCGTTTTGCGAGGGAATACATTGACTTAATGTTCCCGGCCCCTTCGAGTGTGTAAGGGGGATGATTTTTGCGACGGGGTTCAATGATGGTTTTTTCTTGCGATTAAGGTGATTGTTTCACGGTGATGTTTTTTGTCGAATTACGGGGGATTCAAATATACAGGTCGCTTCAACATTAGTGCCTTGATCTTTAACTAGGGGTTGTTTTCTTTCAGAGGTTGTAATGATTATATGAGAATTTTATGCACAGTTGAATTCATTGACAGCTTTTTTATAGCTGATTGTTATCAAGATTGTAGTCATGTATCAAACTCTAGCGGAATCTACAGGGCAATTCAAAATAAATTCTCGAACTAACTTTGTTTTCTGGAAATTTGATGTGAGGTCCACTCGTCAGAGATACACAGAGGGTGTTTCAAAATGTATGTAAATTATTAACAAAATAGTAAGAAATATATATAGTTTGACTTTTATCAGATAGAGTCTATTGTTACAAATATCAAATCGCATTTATTTTCACAGTAAAAGGCCATCCCCTAATCACTCCAAATAAATATCCCCATCACACAGCAAGGGAAAGAAAGCTATCATCTTACAATGTACCTAACCCCGTATCATCCCCGTATATGATATTTCGCAGGCTCAAAGCTGGCGGCAAGAAAAGTGGGAAAAAAGGGGGTGGGGCGGAAAGTAGCCAGTCGCGATATAATTAGCAGAAATTGGAGTTAGGTCAGAAAGCAAAAGTTATCGGGGTGAGTTTCGACGTCGTAGCTTGCTGGCTCGGCTTTTTCACCCCTGCTGATATAATTACTAATTAATTACTGTTCCTCGAAGCCGCTGGCCATTTCGGTAGGAGGTAGCTTAAAAGGACACCGGAGGTAAGGATAATTCCTCCTACCGTAGGGGAAAGTAATACTTTCTGTTTTAATAACGTTGCCCGTGCCCGGTGTTCCTACGACAGTTGGGCTAACTTCTCGTGTCCGTTCTAGAATTTTGTGGAGCGGTCGGAAACGAAGTACGTGCTGCTTGATATTACTTTAAGATGACCGGCAGTTGTTTTGCTTCAAGATTTTTCTGAAGAAATTGCACCATTAGCAGATTGGTTCCAACTGGAAAAAGATTTTAATTGGCAAGAGGAGATAGTAATTGGCCTTTTGAAATATTTCTTATTAACTGATACTTGAGTCATGACAATTTTCATACTTAAGGACTTATGAGTTGAGCTCTAGATCAGATTCAGATTGTCAGGTGTCCAGATGTTCACAAATTCAATTATCTAGATCTTTAGATTCCTGGACAGTCAAATACATAGCTCTTCAAGCACCTACATTTCCAGATACCTAGTTTCATCAATATTTAGGCCCCTAGATAGTTACACAGATCCCTGGACACTTAGATCCACAGATACCTAGATCCACAAATACCTTCCACAGGTACCTAGATCTCCAGGTCCCCAGGTATCTATATCCCCCAATTCGTGGATCCTCAGGTTCTTATATACCAAATGCCTGTTCACACATTTCCACATCCTCATAACCCCACATCTTAATCCCAAAATCCCCACATCCTTAGACGTACATACCCCATATTCCCAGCAATCTCTATCTCTCACATCAATGAAATTATTCAGGTATGTATTAATCAATGAACCTTCACACTTTCGTTGAAGAGCCCAATTTCCGGCAAGTAACGAGTATATCACGTGTCAAAAATCACTAACATGCTTGTAACATCTTCCAGGAACATCCCCTAGTACAGAACGCCCCTGGACAATAAAACGCTGAATCGCACGCATCGTCTACAATTTTACGAGTCCTCCGAGTCCCGTAATTACAAGACGTTCCACGTGTATTCCTTTCTATGGGGAATGCGGAGAGGTGGAGTCAGTTTGTTTCGAAAACCGTGCAGCACGCATCGGCCCTGCGTATGCCGTGACCTTAGCCATAAAGATCACAGAAACGATTTTGGGAAAATGAGAACGAATTGAAAGGAAGTGGAAACGCTTTTGAAGGAAGAGGAGAAACTTTCAAGTGAATTACTTTTAGAGCAATCAGCTAGATGAAGGAATCTTTAGACTGCTATTCTTATACTGTGTTTAGCTGGTAATTGTGCTTTGAATGTTTTATGGCGGCTGTTAAAGTTGGTTAGATTTAGGAACTTTTTGGGGATGATTTGTTTGGGGTGTTTAGAGGAAGATGGCTGTTAATATAGTAGACAACAGTGTGTCTATAGTTATCCATAAATATATATTTCGTAATTCTTGAAGATACTTACTAAAATATTATAGAATCCTATAGCGACCACTCACATATGCCTACAAACGTACAGGCCAAACCGGGCTAGATATGATTTTTTAACAGAGAATCAAACTTTCTTAGAATCGGCCAAAACCCTCAGAAAAATTGTCAGAATTCCTTAAGGTGGCTAATAGGGGGCCAGAGGGTAGGGAGACCCCAGGGGACGAAAGCGTCAAAATACTATAAAACCCCTGCCCTACCACTCACAGGCCAAACCGTGCTAGATACGACTTTTTGTCAGAGAGTCAATCTTTCTTAGAATGGGCCAAAACCCCTAGGAAAATTGTCCAAAGTGACGAAAAATGGCTGACGAGCGGTGGGGACCCCCAGTGAATGAAAGCGAGTTAACATATTACAAAACCCCTGCCTTACCACTCACAGGTCAAACCGTGCTAGATACGATATTTCGTCAGAGGATCAAACTTTCTTAGAATGGGCCAAAACCCCTAGGAAAATTGTCAAAAGTGCCGAAAGATGACTAACGGGCGGTGGGGACCTCCAGTGAATGAAAGCGAGTCAACATACTATGGCTGCTAAAACTAATCAGATTTAGGAACTTTTGGAGATGATTTGTTTAGATGGTTTAGAGGAAGATCAAGAAGCAATCAGTACTCTTTATAGGGATTATTAAGTAAATTCAAAAATGAATTGAGTCAGGTTAACAACGTGGATTGAAGTACCAATATTGACCCAAGTCCCAGGTGACATAAGAACAGTTGGATACCAAAAATGCAATCTAGAATAATTACACAGGTCCAGAATGAAGCGGTAGCCATGAAATCGATTGGGATCGATATTCCGGGCAAACGAGCGTCAATTACGTATCAAAAGTGCCCCCATTTCGCGGACGATATCGCAGCCAGCATTCACGGGCTGTGTATCGCCAGATCTGAATCTCATACGACACATTCGCCGGTATTCCAGACCCTTGTTGACTTGTTCAGCCCTCAGCACAGCTGTGTAATATCATCTGATCCCGAGTGCCCGGTTACGGTACCTACCGGTGTAATATTCATTTCCTCCAGTAAAAGCCCTTTCAGCGGCTCTTTCGGCCTCGGATATCGGAAAAACGAGGCATTTCCGTTGGTAAATGTCACGGAGATAGCCTGACGGCCGGTGGCCACATATTACCAATCAATTTACCTCTGTCGATACTCAGAGTCGACATAGAGAGAGAAAAAGAGAGGACAGCATGAAACCAACTGGCAGGCAGGTAGGCAAAAAAGGAGTGGGCCACGTATGTGTGGATGTGTACGTGTATATGGAAAAGTGATCGCTCCATCATATTTAACTCGGATAGCCAATCACCCTTGTCACTGGTCGGGTGATAGATTATTTTAATCAAGTTATTCCCGGGCTGAAACCCGATCATTTTCCGAGAAGAGCCTGGGCCCAAGGTATACATGAAAATCGAATTAAATCGGGGGAGCCTTGGTTTGGAAATCATCGCTGCATCGAAGGGGTTGCTTTTTTTTTCGATAACTCCGTAGGTCTAGATTGGTAATCTCCGGGCAGACTCTTCGGCTACTCTCTCTTTCTCGATAATCCATTTTTTAATGGCGATGACGAGCGATTAATTCGTCTGGTCGAAATCCATCTTTCCAACGTGGTCGATGGATTGATTTAAGGGGTGGTGGAGTTTTAATATTCCGTCGGGATGTTGGGAAAATCGAAGCTGAACGGAGAAAGATTTCGCTACCGATCGGACATCTTCTGGAAATGTGACTGTGGCCATAATTGGATTTATAGTTAGCAAACTTGGATTGTGATCCAGAAAAACGAAGTCGACTTTGGTTATGACAACAAAATGGTGGTCTATTCAGAAGCAGTTTCTTTTTCAAGAAGATGTGACACCTATATCACAAACCATAAAATCACATTTGTATTTCCCGCCAAAATCTACACTAAACGACACATAAATATTTAGGTCACGATTCAAGTATTAACTATTCTTACTTTCTGCATCACTAAAATATATCATAAATTTCGCAGATAAACCACATCAATTAATTCCCGAAACGTCACCAGTTGTTTCGATTTATCAGAAGGTTATGTCCGTACCAGTGTTAGGTAAATAGTTTCTGCGCTTTATGACGGAGCTATCACCTCGATCAATTTCCCCGCTGAAATTTCGCGTCGATTCAAAGGAATTTAGGTTTCGGTTAGATTTAGGTTAGGTATTCTAGAGCCATCGTGCACGCTCGATTCTCGCGCTGGAGTCTTGCTTGAACTTACGGGGGTGAATTCTGAGCTGCACTTGGCCTGGCTGAACTCACAATTAGCTAATGATCCCGCTCGCCGTTCATCACCCTCGAAAGCGTGCACTTTCAGATGCAGGGGAGACTCTTTTCCCAATGGAGGAATCGGTTCAGTTTTTTTGTTCTTCTCCCTTCTTTTTGCACTACGATACCGTGATGGAATGTGGGTCATAATGTTTTTGTTTCTCGATGATGGAATGGTCCATAGAATCGCGCGTTAATTTGTCGAATTTTTTTAGCTGCGTTTTTGCCAAATGGACACAAGAACGTTGTATACTTTTTTAATAGCGAATGGATCAATATGTACAGGAATCCTTTTCAATTTGTTTCGCAAGGTAGAGCGTCGTTCGTTTTTAGGGGTGCTTTTTCACGGCGAAACACCGAGAGTGTATTGTACAAGCTGATTCACGAATCTTGATCATTTTTCATATAAACAGTTCGTTCATCAATTCCGATGTTTATGTTGGCTTCCGAATGAAGATATCACTTTCCATGAAATAATTGCTGCGATAACCATTCGCCATTGAAAAAATGCAGTCCGCAAACAACCAAACAACGTTAAACAATCGAAATCAATATTAACCCTAAAAGTACACACAACACGGAATATTTACGAAGTAATTACACGCCAGCCAGTATCGTTCTATAGCTGCGCAAACAAATCAAATGGACTCCCCGGGGATAAAAATGCGACAGCGAAATAAAAATACCCTCTTTCGCGTTGCAATCGCGTCCGAGCTCGGAACTTTAATTCGTGCGTCATCCGTCAACTGGATTTAGTCCAGGTTAGAATCTATCAATGAGCAGCCTATGAAAACCTACGTGTAGTAGATAAGAACAGATAATGCATAAATACGGACGAAAAGAACGCCTCCAGACAGCTGCTCGTCCAACTCACCGTGAAGATAACCGGAGTTCCAACGAGAAACCACGAGCTGATTTGACGAGCGGTCACGTAAGTCGTAGTGGTTCATCTTCAGAAAAGATTATTTTCCACCGGTGGAAATCTCGTCTCGGGGCTGCATTATAAATTGAGATAGAGAAATGTATACAGGCGAATAAGCAACGCTGAAAGCTGTTGCTAGATTCGATTCGGCGCTCTCCAAAGCGATTGTGCAACTTCTTCTTCGTTTTCCCGGCTTCCATCTTCCCTGTTCCCCCTCCCCGCACTCCACGCGCCAGCGATCCGATTCGTTTCGGCGGAAATTAAATACACAAGCAAATCCTTCACCCCTTGTAGTCACTGGTAAAGCGGGGTAACCACACCCAGCTACTTGTTGAGGAAGAGTTAAGGTGGAAACGCTTATTTCGTGGCGGAGGGTGGTTATGAGGTGTTAGGTGGGCTGATCGCGAGTAAATCTTCCGGTCAGCGATGTTTCCCTCGGGGTAGACTGCACTTTTGGAACAACATACCTATTCTCGGATCTGGAAGACCTTATTAGGATATCTACAGTTGGATCTGGAACAACATATTAGGATCCTTACATTTGGATCTGGTTCACCTTATATAAAGATCCCTATACTCAAATCTCAAACAGCATATTAGGATACTTATATCCAGATTTGGCACCTCACACAAGAATCCATACACCTAGATCTGGAAGATCACAAAGGATCCCTACATTCACATATGGAACACCACACAAGGATCCATACACCTAGATCCGGAAAACAATGTAAAGACCCTTAGACTCAGGTCTGGAACACCATGCAAGGATCCCTACACTTGGACCTGGAACATCACACAAGGATCCATACACCAGGATCTGGAGCACCATGTAAGGATCCTTATATTCAGATCTGGAACAACATCCAAGAATCCCTACAGTCAGATCTGGAAGACCATATTAGGATACCTACACTTGGACCTGGAACACCATACAAGGATCCCTACACTCAGATCTGGAACACTATGCAAGGATCCCTACACTTGGACCTGGAACATCATACAAGGATCCTTACACCCAGATCTGGACCCCCATACAAGGATCATTTAAGACACCGATGAAGAGTACCCTATGTCCACACAATGAATGAACACATCCATATCTAACATTGATGAGGAGAAGTAAGAACACTTCAGCTGTAGCTACCCTCATTTATTAATAAATCAACCAGAATATTAAATAGTAGCCAATCACCCATGTACCCAAATGTACACGTAGGCACACCTATGTACCCTATGGCCCTATGTCACCACAGCCATAGCTATTACCTGCACATATCTTGTACCTATGTACAGGTAATGTAGAAGCCGAAGTACAGGTAGAACTACAGAGTTATTAACAATTTTACTGAAGCAAGAATAATTTGAATGCAAGTTTCACTGGTGTGCTCTTATAGCCCTAAGAGCACAAGCTTCACTCGACATTTGACCCTTAAGCAATACAGAAGATAAAGTACCTGTCAGACTACAATTTTACTTGCTGTTCTACTGAGCCCACGACAGTTTTACTTGCGGATAGGGTTAATTACCACCTGGACCCTTATAGGCCTGAGTAGGACCACCTGGTACCCAGGTCTTAATTAATGCAGAAGATAAAATACATGTCGAACCATAATTAGACATGCTTTTTCATTCAACCCATGGCAGTTTTAATTACGGTTGGGGATACTTTGTCACCTGACCCTTTACGGCCCTAAAGTGCTAACCGCCCTGAAGGGGTATCTGACCCTTAACTAATGCAGGAGCTCAGATACATAACTACTTATTTTCGCTTTTTTAATTAATTAAAATTTTTAATTTAGCTCCCCTTAGTGTAGTATCCCTTTATTTACTGAAAACAATTATGCAATTTCTTTGTATAGAATAAGGGAAAATATGAGAATTATTTTTTTAACATCCTGTACAAGCAACGCATCCAACAAGCTCACCCTTCGCCCTCCCACACGCACGAATTTGCGGTGTATTAATAAGGCTCTAGGCGATTTTCGTTCCACCGTCTACCACATTGTACGGTTGAAATTTTTCTCCTCTTTCGGTATACGGCCTCACCATAGACACGGTGAATTGTGAAGGGGTGGGGGTGGCGTTTTCAATATCTGCTGTATTTCCGCCAGCGTCGTTTCCACCCCTCTGGATATCTGGCAGGGGTAACATTGTACGCACCCCGTCACTACATTTTAATATTTCAGGATTCAATGATACCCCTACTCGACCAACCCCCACCCCGTTCACTCCTGGCGCCACCCTCTTCAGGATCGGCAGATGTGCTCAACTCGTGTGATCGGCTACTGCCCGTGAATCGGATTTCACTGCGTTTTAATGGGGATTAATTGCCCCCCGACGGGGGTGAATTTGGAAGAACGATTTAATCACGAGCTGCAGGTAGGGGATGGGGTGCGACTGGAAAATTATTTTCAGTATGATTATTAGGAGCTTCCGAACGAAGCCTGGTGTATTGCCGAAGCCGAATGAACCGATAAAATCATTTTTAAAAATTAGAAATGATTTTTAAAAATTAAAATTCAACCCCTAAAGTACGGAACAAGTGAAACGAGTTAAGTCACTTACAATTCGGCTGCGAAATTGCTCACTTTGCTTTTGAATGTTAATCCGTAAATGTTTCTGCCATGTGTCTAGAAAATTTAAAAGGTTTTGTAATTGCGGTTGTATGCAATTTACGTAACTGTTTCAAATGGATAATTATTCCGTGCCTTTGTTGAATTGCATCCAATTTTAAAGCAATAATTCTCGTGCGTTATCAAAGAGAAACGGAAGTGAAAGATCGTAACCTGTTAATTAGTTTCCTGTCGGGTTTAAATTAAAGCAGCTTTTGAATTTAAATACTCGCGCAAACAATGACAATACGTTCCGAAGGAATTGATTTTAATCACAAAATAAGCGTTCACGATATCAAATTCAATGCGAATTATCTTCTTGACCGGAACAATAGACGCAGGAAAATGGATTAACACTTTTAAGCGACGAAAAAGAATCTTTATTTCATTGGCCTCCACTTAACCGGTCAATTAAAAGTGCACGCTGCCACTTATTGACATAATTAATGACAATTAATGAAGGTAATGGCTGACCGAGAATGAAAAGGTGAAAAGCGAATGAAAATTTCGTTCATCTATCATGCAACATACTCTACGTAATTGGTTTAGTAACACCAAATGATAATAATAAAATGAAATTTCATACTATAATGCTATGTATTAATCAGTGAAAGTGACGTCACTTCGCTTCATTATAATTTTATCAAATTTTCTCGCAAATTAACCTCTTTCAATCTTGATACGTTGATAAATTCTTTAGAACATTTCGAAATTAAGATACTTTTAGGTTAAGAGTGATAGGTCAACAGTTTAATTTCTAGAATTCAATTTGGAATAAATTGCGATTAACTAACCTCAATTACAGATTTTAACTAACCTCTCAAATTAACCTCTTTAAAACCTGATACATTGCTAAATTCCTTAGAATGAACATTTCGAAATTAGGATACTTTTAGGTTAGGTTAAGAGTGATAGGTTAAGTCGACAGTTTAATTTTTACGATTCAACTTGGACTAAATTACGATTAAGTTTGTAAAATTCCAATTTAAGGTTAATCTAGTTAATCTAGAAGGTTAATCTTTTTGGTTAGGTTAATCTAGGACAGATTTTATTGGACTCAATATTAAAATATTAAAAGTTAGAGATTTAAGTCCGGTTCTGTTAAAACAGTAAGGTTGAAAGGTGAAATATTCGTAGTTTCAGGATAGATCAGTTATTTTTAACTCGAATATATCATCCCGCATAACAAACTTTTCATAATTCATCTCTGCCAAAATGAAAAATGTGCAGAGAGATAATATACGTAGAACAATCAAGTTTGGTTTGAGTTACACTGAATCGGGCGTTATAAAGTTCCAGGAGAGAATTCGAAAAGGGAAAGAAGCCTATCCGCCCCTCTCCGGCGCGCCCTTCGCTTTATAATGCACCCCTTCCATAACTGTATATTTCACGGATTCAACGGCTAACGCGGCCAGAGAATCCCGGCACGGCACGGCGTATTCAAATGCCTCCACCCTCGAGTTGTGTGTTGAAACGTGAATTATACGCGCCTCGAGTGATGCTTCGACGAGATTTCCGGCGGATTCCTCGCGAGTCTTCGTGCTACCCGCCGAGCGGGAACGCGTGCCTCTTCCTTGCCGCCAGCAATATCGCTGTTCGGGACGGAATGCTTCTTCCTTCGGGGTGGTTTTTTAATTCGCGCCGGCTTACAGCCTGGAAATTGTTTGATCGTTCATGGAAACCGGAGTTTTCTATGGTTGTTAAGGGGAATTTGGGAAATTTGGATGTTATTCCGATGTTAAACGGGAATTTCAGGAACGTGGAAAGAGGAGGATCGGAAATGACAAGTGTTCGAGAAGTTAAATTGAGCTCGTTGGAAATTGCGACGGGGTGGTTTAATTCGATACGAAAATTATCCCACAGGTACGTCAATTTCGACATTTTGCAATCTTTATAAATTAAAATATACGGAAGTAATCGGCACGCAAGAAAAGGGTGAAAAGAAAGTTTCAAAGAGAATTATTCCTCTCCTTCAAGATCAACAGACTTATTCTTGAAAGAATCCAAGAGCATTTCCTTACACCCCTTTTAATTTAATTAGGCTCAATTAGTGCACTCTCGTTTAATGCACGACAGAAACGACTCTTGTATATATTGCTGACACATGCGCACGTGTTTTGCTCAGTCAGCACGTCACATCCAATCAATGAATGGACATCTCATGAGAAAGGCGTGTGTGTAATTGGCTCTCGTTGAATGCATGGTTTCGAGAAACTTAGACGGCTATTGATCCGGATCGTGCATTTAACGAGCGTATTCGTATATTCGTCATTGGTGGAACACATGTAACAATCAATATCTCGGAGTTATTTCTTGTGTTCCCACATTTCCAACCATATTCCAGGGTCATTACACTTCTAAATACATTCTGAGGTCTATAAGACTCCATATTTCTAAATTTTTACAAGGGACAATTCTGGGTGATCACATTCTCAAGCTTCTACATTCACATATCCACATATCACCAAGTCTCCACATTTTTCAATTCCCACACTTCCAAGTGTTTGCATACTCAAGTCTCTAAATTCCCAAATCCATTGTATTTCCAAGTCCCACATTTTTAAATTTACACACTTCAATTGTCCACATACTCAAGACCTACATTCCCAAATCCACATATGTCCAAGTCCCCACATGTCTAAGTTCCATTCCCAGTCTCCACATTCTCAGGTCTCCACACTCTCTAATCTCCAGATTCCCAAGTCCCTAGCTTCTCAAGTTCCATACTTCCAAATCCCCAAATGCCTTGTCCTCATCTCTCCACATTTGCAAGTTCCCCTATTCACAAGTCCCAATATTTCTGAGAGCCATATGTCCAAGTCCCCATATTGCTAGATCCACGTATTCTCAAGTCCCTATATTGCTAGATCCACATATTTCCAAGTTCCTATAATCCTAGATCCACATATGTCCAAGTCCCCACATGTCTAAGTTCCATTCCCAGTCTCCACATTCTCAGGTCTCCACACTCTCTAATCTCCAGATTTCCAAGTCCCTAGCTTCTCAAGTTTCATACTTCCAAATCCCCAAATGCCTTGTCCTCATCTCTCCACATTTGCAAGTTCCCCTATTCACAAGTCCTAATATTTCTGAGAGCCATATGTCCAAGTCCCCATATTGCTAGATCCACGTATTCTCAAGTCCCTATATTGCTAGATCCACGTATTCTCAAGTCCCTATATTGCTAGATCCACATATTTCCAAGTTCCTATAATCCTAGATCCACATATGTCCAAGTCCCCACATGTCTAAGTTCCATTCCCAGTCTCCACATTCTCAGGTCTCCACACTCTCTAATCTCCAGATTCCCAAGTCCCTAGCTTCTCAAGTTCCATACTTCCAAATCCCCAAATGCCTTGTCCTCCACATTTGCAAGTTCCCCTATTCACAAGTCCCACCTGAGACCCACATGCCCAAGTCCCTATATTCCTAAATCCACATATCGAGTCCTCATATATCTTTAGGCCTCTGTAAAAGCGACTACTCTCCTTACTCTCCATTTTCTTCGAACACTTGCAATCGATCCACCTTTCCATCCACAAAAAGACATCGGCAAACTTCCACCGGCTCCACATATCAACCTCTAGCCCACAAGGCTTTAGCTCAAACAAAGGCCGGGCGAGTCCACTCCCCTCTCAGCTTCGAGACGTCCAAGCGGGAACGTGATATTCTCCGCGTAATACGTCAGCAAGCTCTCTTGGAAATCCATCCGCAACTTTCATTAAGCCCGAACGTATTAGCGCCTCGCCACGGGGCACGGCCGTGGTTATAAATAACAATAAGGGCCCGCGCGGACGGCAAACATCGTAAAACCTTTCGTAAACACGGGGGTGGCAGCCAGACAGCCTCGGCTAGGTCGTCCTGGAGGACGGAGCGCCGTCAAGGGTAGAAAACGGCCAGGATATCGTTCCGTGGGAGGAATATAGCGACAAGGGTGGCAAGAAAGAGCCGTACACCCGGGGAAATACGAATTGGGAAGCGTGCTCTGTCGCGACTCGCTGGGATATACCGATTTAGGGGGTCTACGGCGATCAAATACGCCCTGGCTGCGCGGTGTCGAACAGCTGGGTGATTCAGGGGTGGAAAACGGGTGCTCGGGTTTGTCGGGAGGGTCAGATGTCTGTAGGAAATTGAGATTGATGCTATGGACGTTTATAATTGGTTCGGCGGTAGCAGCCGGGCTCCACTGTATCAGCTGAAGTAGGTGTCTCGGAAGTCTATAAGTTGAGACGTTGGACAATTATGATTGATGTTTCGGGTTTTTGCGGTTGACGGGGAGAAATTCTCGACGTGAACATAGATACACCGTTAAATAAACGACGACAAGATTTTACTAGAACAATAATTTCCTTAGAATTAATAACATTTCAAGATTTCGAAGCTGATAATTTCGCAAATTTGTATCTTATTAATGGCGCAATTATCTGAAATTATTGAAATTGTTCGGAGGCATAACAGCCCCATTGTTCGATAAAGGAGAGCAAAATGGAAGCAACAGCCCAGATGACCCAGTTTCTCCGGCTTTTTACGGGATCGAAAATTACCAAGTGTCGAGGCAGGACCAGCGTTGGCCACCTTTTACGATTTACCGGTTTCATCAGACCGCGAAGATAACCGGAAAGCCTGTTTATCGTGTATGCAACGTTGCGGCCAGCTCGTAAAGTGCATCGACTGTTCCGGTAATTTATGTACAGTGTTATGTGTGCACGCGCGCGCACCAGCCACATTCACGGTTACCCGTGCGACTCGCCAGCCAGAGGCCGGAAACACTGACGGGATTATCGATTAGACTAGAGAGAATATTAACGCGTGGTTGAAGGGAACGATCGAACGATCGCTACTGAGGCCAACGACAAGATGATGAAGGCCTCGAAATGACTTTCCGTATTTTGTGGAGTCACATTTCAAACCAAAAATTTAGTCAGCTCTAGTTTCAGGTCAGGTTTAAGTTAGACACGTGTTGCACTTAAGTTTGTGGAGGTTTTTGAACAGAGTCAGTTTTTAGATCTTAGGTAAGTTAGATCTTAGATCATTTAGATTGGGTAAGTTGGAGACTATACACTTCAATATTTCGTGATGGACATGTACATTAGAAGCGTGATAGATTAGGGTTAGGGATAGGGATGTGGATATAATATTGTGGATATGTTAGGTTAAGTTTGAGTTTGGTTAGACATGTACACTAGAAGAAAGATAGCACCAGCTTAAGTAAGGTTATGTCTGGAGATGTAGATAGAGATATGTCAGACTTAGGTTAAGTTTGAGTGTGGTTAGACATGTACATTAGAAGAATGACAGGTTAGCTTCAGTTTAACTGGGATTATGTCTGGAGCTGTGGATAGAGACATGTCAGAACCAGGTTCAGTTTAAGTTGGGTTAGACATGTACATTAGAAGAATGATATGTTAGCTTCAGTTTAACTAAGGTTATGTCTGAAGCTGTGGATAGAGACATGTCAGAACCAGGTTCAGTTTAAGTTGGGTTAGACATGTACATTAGAAGAATGATAGGTTAGCTTCAGTTTAACTGGGATTATGTCTGGAGCTGTGGATAGAGACATGTCAGAACCAGGTTCAGTTTAAGTTGGGTTAGACATGTACATTAGAAGAATGATAGGTTAGCGTCAGTTTACCTGAGGTTATGTTTGGAGCTGTGGATAGAAATATGTCAGAACCAGGTTCAGTTTAAGTTGGGTTAGACATGTACATTAGAAGAATGATAGGTTAGCTTCAGTTTAACTAAGGTTATGTGTGAAGCTGTAGATAGAGACATGTCAGAACCAGGTTCAGTTTAAGTTGGGTTAGACATGTACATTAGAAGAATGATAGGTTAGCGTCAGTTTACCTGAGGTTATGTTTGGAGCTGTGGATAGAAATATGTCAGAACCAGGTTCAGTTTAAGTTAGGTTAGACATGTACATCAGAAGATAAGTTAGCTAAAGTTCAATTAGAGTTAGGTTTTGAACTGTGGACAGAAATATGATCAGGTTAAGTTCAAGTTAGAGTTAGGTTAGATAACGTGATGATTAAGGTACATGATGAACGTACACAACAATTGTGCCACAACACGAAATATTATTATTTAATTTTACCATCAGTTTTAATTGTAAAGTTGGTAAAGGATTGAAGATCGCAGGAAAGTTTGCATCGGAAGGTTCAGCAAATGCCTCCAACTAATTTAGGACTTTCGAAAAATACCGCGAGGGCGCTACGGAGCAGTAACACCTTCAACAAGTTCTCAAGAATGGCGCCTAATGCTTTGCAACCGCATGCACGCAACTACGTTCCCGCTTCATGCTTCGTCGCCGCACGAAATCAGATAATTTTCGCGCCCGGATGTCGGGAGGAACGTGTCAGACAACCGGCGGCTTGTTTTTGTTTAAAAATAAATTGGCTTCTCGCGTTCGCGGCGCGCATAAATTTCGCCCACGGTGCTTTTGCCGAAAATCGAGCGCGATGACACCCGAAATTAGCTGCGAGCAACTTTGGAGCGATACGAGCTGAAAATGGGATACAGTCGTCATTATTTAGCTCGAACATTCCTAACCTCGTTAGCTACCTTGTCGTTTGCAAATTTAGACTTAAATTGTTTATAATTATGATTTGATATACCATGTTATATCGTCACGCGTTATATTGCTAAGAAATATTCTGCTCATTGAACTTTCAATATTTTACAAAAGTATCGAGGTTTTTACATGTTCGAACTGCAATTACATGACTCCAAGATGGCAGGTCAAATCGTTCGGTATTCCAGTCACGATAATACGTGCAAGAACTTCCCGAACGCATGCATAAAGTGAATATTATAAATGTCGACCGCGTACGAACAAGGAACTTAGCTTAACCGAATTAACGAAGCGGATGCTGCAACAGGACGCGTCCTTGCAGCCTCTAATAAAGAGGAAGCAAACGCACTATAACACGATATGGACTCTAATTTCAGAAAATGAACGCTTCAGTGACTTCCTTGTCTGTACACACTTTTCATCCACTTATTTCACAGATGCAATTTTCATTGAACTTTCCTATACGGTAACCTTAATGGATGTTTACTTCGAAAACAATTAGCTTACCTTTCGCATCAGTTCAAAATATTCAACCCTCTAAATAACTAAAATATTCAGTTCATCGTTAAATTCATTGTTTCAATTTGTAGAAGAGAATTTGTGTGTACACAAAGAAATAAAGTAGATGAACTACTTTAGAACGTTTGAATTTGGCGGGCGCGGGAAATTTCGAACGATATAGTGTACCTGCACGAAACACTCGTATCACAAGTTTAGAACATTCAGTTCATCCGTGGACATATTGCCTAAATTTTTGCCCAAAATTTCTGTACCGAGAAAAGAGTAAAGCAACAAATTACTTTAGTGCGTTTGAATTTGGCGGGCGCGGGAAATTTCGAACGGTATAACGCACCAAACAGCATAATAACGTATATTGTAATTTTCGTGGCCTATAACTGCGCTGAAAATTTCATAATTCTTAATTTGTAAAAATGTGAGAGAAACGATGTTATTTGTTCTCATCCCCGTGTCAATGTAATATTCGTACTGTTTAATTGTAAAATGGCAAAAGGTAATAAAGATTGTCAAAGGAAAATTACGAGAATTATTTTCGCTTGAATCGTGGCCTGTTGAATAATTACGGGAGAAATTTATCTATCCGCGATCATCGGTTATATTTCAGTATCGGCGAACAACGGGTAACGGTTAACCAAAAGCCACGTTTTTACAGAGGTATTAATTAATTCATTTGCCGGCTCGCGGCCAGACGAAATTTTCCATGCGTTTCAATTACCGGCCGCTGCTGTTTTAGGCGCATTAATTTACAGCCGCTCAGCCAACCGGGCGTGAAAAAACATCGGTTCGTGGTTGTACAAATGTTTCCGGCGAAGATACCGCCATTGAATTACGACCAATTGCTATTTCTTTCGTCCTGTGTTTCCGTTTAATGGAGCGGAGAAATGGAATTCATGAAAAACTGGCTTCATTGACAGACCATTTAAATTTAACAAATAATTTGTTTATTTCAACTTTATGATAATTAACAATTCATTTATTTCTACTTTGTAATAATTAGTGATTCATTTATTTCTGCTTTGTAATAATTAGCGCTTCATTTATTTCTATCTCACGCAATTATATATAAAATATTGTAACACAAATCACGCATGTAATTTCATGTTTTTCCCGCGCTTTTCAAATTTATCGACTTAGCATCTATTCGGAACTTTAATCGCACACTTTCGCAAATAATTTCCTAACCTCGATTCCCACGATCAAAGTGTTAATATATCAGAAAATTTTCTCCCGAGAGCCTCCATGTTTTACAGAAATGGCGCTGACAATCGCAGCCATATGTTTCTCAAGCTCGCCGATAAATTTTACCATTTGTCGTCACCTACATTCAAACTATCAATATATCAGAAAATCCATATTTTGCTGAAACGATCACGCGGTAATCGTGAGCAGATGTTTTTTAAGCTCGCGTATAAATTTGATCATTTAACCGAACCTGAAACGTTCGCAATATCGCGAAATTCCTTTCAGCCCCATATTCCACACGAACGAGAAAACATGTTCCGGTGTTTCGTCGGGACGGTGGTCCTCGAATCGCCGTAGAGATGGCGTCGCTAATAAATTAACGAGCTCGTTAAATCCGCCTTAATCTCGCGAATATGAGGGGCATCGGCTACGCTGGCACACTCAATCGCGGTCCAACGGGTTTATACCAAGGAATCCTTCGATGTAATTGGCGATCGCGCCTCGCGTTACGTTTACAGTCCAATAAAGCCGGCCGTGCGGCTGAATTAAAACGAAATCCGACGTGATATTGGACCGACGACGATCATAGTCCCCCATGATTCACGGGATTCATCGGCACACCCATGCTTGAATTGATTTAAACGGCTCGTTTCACTATCCGCCGTCTCAAATTAAATACCACCCCTCGTGTAAATTATATTTCCCACGATTACGAAACGTATCTCGGATCGAATCGGATTTCGATATGGAATCCCGGCCGTTGAAAAACGCGAGAAGAAAGGTTCTCGTGCCTCCGCGGGATTGTTACAAATTTATGCACAAGGGAATCCGTGGCACAAAGTTGAAACGAGGCGAAACGGTGTAAAAAACGTTAATTAACAAAGGGGATGTGGTATAAAATTAAATTTTTTTAACGAAGTGATCACAAAGAGATGCTTCTAATGAAATGAAACGTTGGATTTGCCGTAGCACAAAGAGGAAAAACATACGGAATCACAGCGGGATTGAATTCAGGCTTCGATGAAGTTATTTTAACCTTAAAGGAAACGCTGGAGCGTAAAATTCGTCTTTCTGTATCGTGTCGCGCATTTTTCTGACCCTCTTCTTTCCGCTTAGATAACCTCCTACTCCGAGAATTCCTCATCAAGTTCTCCCTCGGGGATCGTGGAAGGTATATTTGGAATAAATAATTTATTATCAGTACTTCCATTCAAATTCGTATCGTTCGAGCTGTTTAAACTAAAAATAGTTTATCTACTTTTAAGTCCATTTGATCCAAAATGTATTTATTCACAAGTCTACTTAATCCAATGTCCATCTATTTCTAAGTCCACCTATAGTATACCTATTTCCTAGTACATCTATTCCCAAGTACACCTATTCGCAAGTTTATCTGATAGAAACTCCACCTAGTCCCAGTTCCACCTATTTCCTAGTACACCTATTCGCAAGTCCACCTAATTTCTAGTCCATTTACTCAGATGTCCACCTAATCCCAAATACACCTATTCCCTAGTACATCTATTCGCAAGTCTACTATTCCAATGTCTATGTACTCCTAAGTCCACCTAATCCCTAGTCCATACGTTCCCAAGTCCATTTAATCCCAAGGCCATCTGTTTCCTAGTCCATCTATTCCCAAGTACACCTATTCGCAAGTCTACCTAATACAATTTCCATCTAGTCCCGATTGCACCTGTTTCCTAGTACACCCATACACAAGTCCACCTAATTTCAAGTCCATCTAATCCAAACTCCATCCTACATTCCATTTGTTAATACACCTGTATAATTTCATACCTAATACACACCTAATTTTAAGTGCATCACAAGTCACCTAGTGCAGACAGCACCTAAAATCCATCTATTTCCAAGTCCACCTATTCTCTCCATATCGCCGAATTCCCATCTTGTCGATTGCTTGCACAAAGTATCCGCAAGTCTCCATCTCGTCGATTCAACTATTCGTTCCCAAATGTACACGGTCTCCGACTCATCGATTCATGCGCCTCGAAATAATCGACAGTTCCCGTCTGATCGATTCGCCCGTCCAAAGTATACACGAAGTCGCCATCTCGTCGACCGGGTCGCTCTAAAATATTTGCAAGTCCTCGTCTCATCGATTCGGTCAGGGACCTATTCGAAGTCTCCATCTCTTAACTGACCGCTGTGAAATATTCGTAAGTGTCGGTCTCGGACTAATTGCACAGTACACACTAATTCGGTTCTCAACAACTCTGTATCGACAAATGCTCGTCTGGCTCTTGACCCGAACCATCTAAGAGCATACCTGCATCTTATAAATTCGTTAGCTCTAAAAAGGACTCGAGATGTGCCACCCGATGACACTCGAAAGAATTCTTATCACCGAACTGCATCCACAGTTGCCTAATGGATCACGATTAGTTTCAATCAGTTTTTTCGTTCCCGTCGCTACGGTCCGACCGCAAATCGAACGACTGATCGATCTGGCCGCAATAACGAGCATCCGCGTGCGCATAGAGAGACCGTAGCCGAAGCCGCAGCACCAGAGTCACGCAAATCGTTCGATCCTGGTAACGAACTCGGCTTGGCAATCGCCTTAATCAAGTTTACAGGGTAACGGGTAAACGCACGGTTAATCCCTGTTGGTCACCCCATAGAACTAGGTCCCTATGGTGTACGTGGCTCGAACACCGATAGCCCGCGAGTTCACGAAGAAACGCATCACTCTGAGGGAGACGAAAGGGAACGCGCTGGTCCGATTTCAAATCGCTGCCACGACCGATCGATGTCCATTTACACGGCTCTCGATTGATATCCGAATGTTCTTTTTGCTGGGCAGGGAGTGTGTTGTGACCATTGGGTGATGGATGTTGGCTGGTCCTTTCAGATTCTCTGGAACGTTTCAGATGCAGGCACATGTGGATGCTCTTTATGCACCTACCTAATGGACTACCTTCTGATGTTTTCTGACTTTTAAATTACTATGTTTAAATAGGTGAAGTTTCGCAGATTTTTAATGTTAGGGTTGTGGGTAATCCTTGTTTGTGGACTTCATATTTTCATACACTCGTGACGCACTTGCGACGCATTAGTCACGCACTCGTGACGCATCCGTGACGCACTCTTGACGCACCAACGATGCACTCGTGACGCACTTACTACGCATTAGTCACACACCCGTGACGCACCAACGACGCACTCGTGACGCACCCTTGACGCACTCGAGATGCACTCATGACGCATTAACGACGCACCTACGACGCATTAGTCACGCACTCGTGACGCATCCGTGACGCACCAACGATGCACTCGTGACGCACCCTTGACGCACTCGAGACGCACTCGTGACGCATTCGTGACGTACTTGCGACGCGTTAGTCACGCACTCACGACGCACCCTTGACGCACCCGTGACACACTCGTGACTCACTCGAGACGCACTCGTGACGCACCTATGACGCATTCGTAACGCACTCATGATGCATCTACGACGCACTTTTGACACACACTATAGTTGGAATGTAAAAGAAGCCCAAAGCTTTAAGTGAACGAACGATCGAGTACGTATTTAATACCGTATGGGTATATTTATGTGTAGCCAAGAGGACATCATCCCTGAATACAGCCTAATGAAATAAAGCAGCAGCTAAAATCAACGTGGTTAAATTGGAATCCGTTTGAGACCCAGTATCGACTTGAAGGCACCCCTGTGTCCCAGCGCGCCCTGCAGTCCAATACATCATCATTAGACCCACCCCCACCGGCGGGGGTGCACGCAAATCGTCTGAAAGCAAAATAAAAATTTAATGACCTCCCCTGCCGTTATTTTCGGCCACGTGAACACGCCTAAGCTCGACGGGGATATATTGCGAGCGTTGCTCGATCGTTTGTCACACGCCACCCCGTATATGGCGGCGGGACCAGCTGATCGCCCTATTGTCTTCTCCCATAACCAAGAAAACATGGCACGGTACGTTTTCCCGGCCAAAATTGGACGGGAATAAGGGTGGAGTGAAGTAGCTTGACGAAGGGCGATTCGTGGAAATCGTAGCCATTCATGGACATTCAATTATGGGCTCGATTCTGTTTGAAAACTGACATGTGTAGTTCGGTTGATAGGGTGGTTTGTGGACTGGGTTGGGTAATTGATACTAGGGGTAATAGAGGTCGTTATGGGGGACAGGGAATGAGTAAATACTATCATATTTGAAATTTCCAGTATAACATCCAAACTCGCTAAGCAACCTAACCTCTTTCCTGAATTTCACGATAAGCTGGATTTATTCGAAAACAAGGGAATATCGATAATTTAACGTCAAGATATTTCTGTGTTCCCTTAATGAATGTTAAAAACGAAAATAGATTGAACGTTAACGGAAAACTCAATCACCATCGACAGACTAACGAAATTCCGAATTGGCTGTTTCCCGCTTAATTATCATGCTGTTTATGGCCCGGTGATTTGTATGTTGCGATGCATTTACAAAATGTAATTTTGAAACGAACGCGACAAAGTAAATAACCGTTCGCGAGCCGTATAAAAGGCACACGTGTTCCCTAGTTGCATTTAATTTCATTCATTTCAGGAGTTGATTCGATTCGATTTAATTCGATTCTAGACACCAAGTTGTTATTAGTCGAACGTTCATTAAATTGTCCACAAGAACTTTCGCGATACAAAATCGATACTTGACTATTCAAAGTACCGTAAGTGCTCGATAAATTAATTAAAGTGTTTTTAATCTTATAGGAAAAATGCCTAACCTCGAAAGCCGTATATACACTTCGAACTAAATTCGACCAGTTATCATAACTTCCCATGAGTATTATTCAGAAGCTATCAGGACAGACGATTATTGCATATTTCACAAACGTATCACGTGATGGGTCGCTAATGACCGCTCATGCGATAGTAATTCCCATCGCCATACATAATCCACAATTACCACCCGCTCCCCGATTGCCGTTTGTTTTTCCAGTTTATTCAATACCATTTTTGAAGAACGGTAAAACGCATTTTATTGCGTCTGGTAAAGTGATGGGAACGCAGGATGAACGTCGAAGTGGTAGGAGTTTAAAAGCGCGCGAATTTAAACGTTGCAAAATTTAATCACTCGTACTTCGGTTAAGTAATTAATTTTTCAGCGAACGAGCTTTGTTCGTTTATCTGTGAATCAAATTGATAAAACCGACATGAAAGGAAGAGGATTGCATAACCACGTCCATTGCAATAATGGCGATGATATTGCGCGATAATGTAAAACAAATGGGAGGAACGTATGATGGCTTGTTTCTGTCTTTCTCTCAACCGTTCCGTTAAAAATGATCCAATTTGCGTTACACCACTCTTGAAATTATAAAATGGAGGATTGAAAGTGTAACTGCCAAGCGTTATATAACCACGCGTTGTGTTGTCGATTGTTAAATTACCACGGGTTGCATGGGCACGTGTTGTGTCGCCACACATTCTATTGTCACGTGTTGTATTGCCACGCGTTGAATAATCGTTGAATCGTTACGCGTAGAATTGTCACGCATCGTTCTGTACAATTCTATATGCTATAATTTTATGCGCTAAGATACCACGTAATGGATCGCTATGCGTTATAATGTCACGCTTCGTACCTCTATGCGCTGTATCTCCACGCGCCGTAAATCTACGCACCGTATCTCCACGCGCCGTATCTCCACGCTTCATAATTCTACGCGCCGTATCTCCACGTTCCGCAAATCTACGCGCCGTATCTCCACGCACCGTATCTCCACGCGCCGTATCTCCACGCTTCATAAATCTACGCGCCGTATTTCCACGCTCCGCAAATCTACGCGCCGTATTTCCACGCTCCGCAAATCTACGCGCCGTATCTCCACGCTCCGTAAATCTACGCACCGTATCTCCACGCGCCGTATCTCCACGCTTCATAAATCTACGCGCCGTATTTCCACGCTCCGCAAATCTACGCGCCGTATTTCCACGCTCCGGAAATCTACGCGCCGTATCTCCACGCCCCGTAAATCTATGCGTCGTATCTCCACGCTTTGTATATCAACGCGCTAGTTCTCTATGCGCTGTATCTCCACGCGCCGTATCTCCACGCTTCGCAAATCTACGCGCCGTATCTCCACGCTCCGAAAATCTACGCGCCGTATCTCCACGCTTTGTATATCAACGCTCTAGTTCTTCATGTACTGTATCTCCACGCTCCGTAATTCTACGCACCGTATCACCACGCGCTGTATCTCCATATTCCGTAATTCTACGCACTGTATCTCCACGCTCTGTAAATCTACGCGCCGTATCACCACGCTCTGTACTTCCACGCGCTGTATTTTCACGCACTCTACCTCCACGAGTTGTATCTCCACGCGTTGTATCCCCACGCTCTATATCTCCACTCCCTGCATCTCCACGCTCTATATCTCCACGTAACAGTATTTTCGCGCGTCATATCTTGTCGCATTTATTTTGACGACCCGGAAACTATGTCGCGACATAAAAGCATGTACACATATTTCATTAAAAAATCAAAAGAGGATATGTACTATCATTATCACCGAGAAATAAAAGTCCCGTGACGATAAGACGAGGCTCACGTTTCACAGCGTATCGGCAGGATACTAGCGCTTTTAATTTTAATGATGGCAGCAAATTAATTGGATATCGTTGGCTCGGTACCGTGCCAATGACAGCTCGTACGCAATTTCCACGAGCACACACACAGCCGCAACACGCGTCCCTCCTACGTCCATATCCCGTTTCACCCCCTTCCAGCCGTTCGCCCCTATACGTGAACGTCCACGGCGTTTAGAGACGTGTGTACACGACGACTACGTCACATTGCAGGCTTTAATGGCGAGTAAATTCGCTGGTGCTAGGTCTACGGTGGACAGACGTCTGGCAATGGTGAAATAAGTCTGTGCTAATGTTGATCCCATGCTGCTTTTCTCTGGATTTTGCGAGCTGGGTGGCTTGCAATTTGGATGTAGAAGGGAAATGAAACTGTGGAATTATTTATTTCATGCGAGCATTGTTAATAAAAATAACTTTCAATGCCTCGCTACGCTTTCACGCGTTCGTGACATTTATTGTTTAACGATCGCGCACCTACCGGGCCGTTCAAACGATATCCATTTGCAACGGCATAGAAATTGATGGAAAAAATGATCGCTGCAAACAGCGGCGATAGAAGCGGGAAATAAAAAAGCGGACGGAATATGGAACAAAGAAGAAAGGGTATTACAACAAACGATTTGAACGTGTATCAATAACGGATAAACATATTTAACGGGCGACGATATTTCCTCGATAAAATATTGTCCGAGAGAGACTGTCGATAAACGACGGAAAGAGGAACTCCGTGAGCTCATATTTCCCTGTGCCCCTCAGGAAATTACGCTCCTTTCTACCAATTTCAGTCCTCTTCCCCTCGGCTCTTCGACACCCTGTGTGCGTCCATTCTGCTCGAACAGATCGTTGCCAGAGAAAATAACACTGTCATCGTGTATCCGACTAACAATAGAAGTCAAACGGCGCGGATAAATCATGTTTCGGACGGCATCGAACGTCGATATTCCACAGTTGCCAACTCTATTTCGACAATTTGTAAACGAGAACCTCGACCACGTAAGTCTCCTCTTTTGCGAACATGATCAAATCGTTTTTAAATATTTTCCAAGTCTGGTTTTCGAATTTACAATTTTTTGAAAATAGTTTGCGAATTTTTACGGTCGTAAATTTTGTCGAAACGTGTGATCTGAAATGAGGAAACCCAGTGCCTCAAAGGCCCTCTCGAAAACCACGCGTCATCCGGTAGTAGACAGGGTCGAACCCATAGCTACCCACCCCGTCGTTACCCCCATGAAACTTCCATTCGAAAGTTCATTCCGTTCGTGTCATCTTCGCTAATAGTTTAAAAGGTCTGGCTGACGAATGGCCGGGGACAGACTCTATCCAGGACTCGTCCCGACAGACGTCCACCCCTCCACCCCCGTCCCGCCTTCGCAGCGACGAGTTTTCGTGCCCTGTCTGCTCGAACGAATAAATAGACTGAATTTAATTTTCTCCCCTTTGAAACGTACATTTAAAATATATAAAATATGCTGTATGGTCCACAAGATGACACTTGTGGCATATTAAATTAATAATTTGAATATTTTCGCCATAACGAGTTTTATCGAAAGTGACTGGTGTTTATTTATTGAAGATGATTCGTCTGGTAGGATAGTTTAATCGAAGTTCAACCCCGCGCCCTGAAGAAAAATCGGAACAAGGAGGGGTGGACAGGGTCTAGAGACCGGTATTACGGAGGCTACGGGGTGAAAACACGATAACACCATTAACCATCCCCCTAATGAATTTATCGCCGGTAACTTAAGAACAATTAATGCGGAACTTTTGATGTATTGTCTCGAACGTTCGTGGGTGGCATCTCCGTGAATACCTTGGTCTCGCTGTTTTCCATCCAACGCTCCCTCCTTTTCCCCTTTTCAACCCCTACTGCAACCCTTCGTGGTTCTATTGTTTGCCGTTCCGCGGGAGATTTCGCGACCGGCAATTTCCACTGCCACTTCCCGCCAGAGGTTAATGTTTATTGCCTCCATTTCGGCTGCTGAATTTTGCAGTTAGCCTTTTATTTTTTTTTGCGTCGTCCCACATTTTTGGCACCCGTACACGATGGCACACGTTTTGCTTCATCGCTGTAGTCAAGCATCATTATTAGCCACATAAATACCAGCGACATACGTAACCATCAACCATATGCATCATATCAACAGCAGACATTCTTTATTTTTGTTTCAAGGAAATTTAACAATCCCAGCGATACAAACAGATAAACCAGCTTCGAGCATTAAAAATGTTGGACATTCGCAAATCGGATGTACCGATATTAAGACAGGAACGATGTCAGAACTTAGCAATTCAGTTCCCAGCAGTCCGTTCATTCGTCCCTTTTCTGTTCGGCTTAAGGTTCCAGGCTTCATCGTGATTATCGCGAAATCGCATTTACGTGGCTGGGTTTTACATGAGCGGGCACGGGCCAGTCCTTTCTCCATTCAGTCCCGGAACGATATTATCGTTCGAGTGCTTAGACGGCCTCTTTCATGGTTGATTTTAATGGAAACATTTCGTCCACGGTGTACGCAGAAACTGGGGCGAAACCGTTCTCCTCGGCTCTTTTCAAATCCCGGGACACGATGAAGCTTGTAATTCGTCGCTAAGTACGCGGCTGCTACTTACGCCAGGATGGTTCTTTAATATTCGACGAGTTGACGTGTAACGAGCTAATTGGAAACCGGACATTCAGCCTGGAGCCAGCTGGATTGAATGATTCACGAGCAATTAAAGTGGCCAAATAAAAATCGGGCAAACGTCTGGGGCTTCTCGCTATTTTAGACCGCTTTCAAGGGGATGAATGAATACGTTAAAAACTTCTATAGTACTGGAGTCAAGCGAGCGTTTTGCGAATACGTTCACATAGAATAATCAATCCCTCGATATTAAGATGTCATGTGTTAAAGAGATGTCCAGATATGTTCATACGTCACTTTTTTTTCCACTCAACAAACTCTTTACCAGGCGGACTGCATCAAGTTGACTTTCACCCGTAATTGGACCACCCCATAGCCGGTAACCAACCACTCACCCACGTCCTGTGGACGTGGTTATTCCGGAAGCGCGAGGACAAAACCGGACGTGCTCGTAGGAAGAGTCGCGAAGCCTCTGGGCTCCTAAATTATTTTCCCTGGGTGAAAATTATTCATGCTCGTGGAGAACCTTGGACCTCGTGATTTCCTCTCCCTTACAAAACCCTTTCCGTCCCTCTTTCGTCGCTGTTCTTTACATTCGTCCGTTCTTGTTCTTGAGCTCGTTAACCGTTACCGCCATAAGTTACGTTGTTTCTTTGTATCGTCGTTAGCAGCAGGACGTCCGGTTGAATTTTTAACCGCGAAAAACGCTGCAGTCTTCGCTCTGCACCTGTATGCTCTAAAGGGTCCTTTTTTTTCAAAGCATACGAGGGTGGAAATAGGGTGCGTAAGCTCGGAGCATTAAACGATTGAATTTTTCCAACGAACAATTTGTTTGCTATGTTTATTCGTATTTTTGCGTTCGATGTTCTTTAAGGCTCTTGGCAGCATCCGTTACGTAGCCTCTCTGTCCGACCACCTTCTCTACGTGATTCCACTTCACGACCGAAGGCTTTCACACCACGTGTATCCGACAAATCTATCCACCTGCATTCATCGATCGCGCTGCCAGCCCTCTGATCCCTTGTCCGTGTGCACTTTATCGTCGAGTGCCGCGTGTTCTTGGCGCTGAAACACGTGTTGGACGCACGCATGCACTCGCATTCTCGAGTGTCTTTGCCGTTTGTCGCTTTTCGTATTGCACCGTCGTGGAAAGTGCTTTTTAGCATCTCAGAGGCTGAGAATGCAGTTATAGGATTTCGAATGATGACTCCTCACTGGTTGCAAAAGTACTGGCGAGAGTACTAATAGCGCTAGTCTCGATATCTACGCTTGTATCAATTTTTAACTATTTCACTCCGGGTTACAAAGTTATTTGCAATATTTTCACTCGTGACGCACTCGTGACGCACCTACGACGCACTCGTGACGCACCTACGACGCACTCGTGACGCATCTGTGACGCACCCGTGACACACTCGTGACGCACCTACGACCCATTGGTAACGCACTCGTGACGCACCCGTGACACACTCGTGACGCACCTGTGACGCATTAGTAACGTACTCGTGACGCACCCATAACACACCTGTGACACACTCATGGCGTATTCGTGACGCACTCGTGACGCACCTATGACCCATTGATAATGTACTCGTGACGCACCTATGACGCATTAGGAATGTACTCGTGACGCACCCGTGACACACTCGTGACCCACCTATGACGCATTAGTAACGTACTCGTGACGCACCAGTGATACACTCGTGATGCATCCGTGACGCACCCGTGACATACTCGTGACGCACCTACGACGCACTCGTGACGCACACTACAGTTGAAATGTGAGCCAGACTCGTATTTTTACCGTAAATGAATTGTTGGTTGAATTGTAATTATAATCTGTATAATCAAGGATTTCAAAAACGAGGCTTGTATTTTTGCAAAGGAAAAGTCAGAATCACCACAACCCCTTTAAGAAGTTACACTAGTTGCGAGACACCCTATATATTAGTTTGCGAGCCACTTGAATCATCCAACTCCAAAGTTCTTTATTTCCTAAAGGTCTTTTCCCATCTTCCAGTCGTTTCCAAATGGCAAGCTTTTCATTTGGCAACTCTGCCGAATATGCGTGTAACAAGCTGTGCCTGCCTCGATGTCCGAATGTTTACACGACACGAAAGCCAGGATTACAAATGGAGGTAGACCTATTCCGGTCGTGCACGAATCCATGGAACACATCAGGGTCGCAGCGGTAATTGAATGCTCGTTTCGACGTCCATTAAAATTGCCAGAGACCTACAGTCGAGTTTTTATAATGGTTCGACGCCATTAAATTTTTCTGCGACAACGATCAACGATTGACGTTCGCAATCAATGAACGTTCAGACCTTTTTTTGTTCCCGCTGTAAAAGCCTCTGTATTTCTGTTTCCACGATGTTTGCGCATTCCGCGCAACAGTTTAGCCGTTGTTGTCCGTCGATGATTACCCGACTCGACAGAGGGTAAATTCAGAGGAAACCGGAGACGTTGTTTCGTTTGTAACGAAATTTATAAATCAGCCGGACTACAAATTTGCGGCATAAATTCTCGTTTAGCACGCGAGAGCCCTGTTATTAGCTTCGTTCGATCTCCGCATCCGATATACGACGGCGGAGCACGAATGAAAATTTACATGGACATAAATTCATTTGGAATAATACCGAAATTTTAGAAATTACTTTTCGCATGTCAATTCCGATTTTAGTTTCCACCGAACATGGAAGGAGAAAAAGTATATGGTCATATTTTCGGTTAATTGATTAGTGAAATCAGTTCACGCGTTCCACGCGTGGTAATTCCACGCTTGGTATCTCTACGCGTAGTATCTCCACGCATGGTATCTCTACGCGTAGTATTTCCACGCGTGGTAATTCCACGCTTGGTATCTCTACGCGTAGTATTCCCACGCGTGGTAATTCCACGCTTGGTATCTCTACGCGTGGTAATTCCACGCTTGATATATCTACGCATAGTATCTCAACGCGTAGTATTCCCACGCGTGGTAATTCCACGCTTGGTATCTCTACGCGTAGTATCTCCACGCATGGTATCTCTACGCGTAGTAATTCCACGCTTGATATCTCTACGCATAGTATCTCAACGCGTAGTATTCCCACGCGTGGTAATTCCACGCTTGGTATCTCTACGCGTAGTATCTCCACGCATGGTATCTCTACGCGTAGTAATTCCACGCTTGATATCTCTATGCATAGTATCTCAACGCGTAGTATTCCCACGCGTGGTAATTCCAAGCTTGGTACCTCTACGCGTGGTAATTCCACGCGTGGTAATTCCACGCGTGGTAATTCCACGTTTGATATCTCTACGCGTAGTATTCCCACACGTGGTAATTCCACGCTTGGTATCTCTACGCGTGGTAATTCCACGCTTGATATCTCTACGCATACTATCTCTACTCTTAGTATTTCCACACGTGGTAACTCCACGTTTAGTATCTCTACGCGTAGTATTTCCACGTGTGGTAATTCCACACTTGGTATCTCTATTTTCTGATACCCACAAATTTTCCACGAGTTCTGTTTTCACGAATTTCCCAAATTTTAAAATACCACAGGTGTTAAATCTCTAAAAATTTTCGGAAACACCTCTTGACACCTCCCGCCTCCAAAAGAATGAAAACGCATAATTAATCGGCCCGGTTCTACCACCATAGAATTCTTTCTACAGCGTTCCCACACCCCCGGTCGCCATGGCATCAAGCCCGAAACGAAGAGCCAGCGATTCCCGTCGATCCTCGGCAAAATGCAAATCACGCTTCAGGATTTTCGCGATTTTCCCGGAGCAGACAGGCGCAAGCGGCCTGAGAGAAAGACAAAGCGGCGAACAAAAAACAAAAAGCGAAAAAAAGAGGAGAGAACAGGCTGCACGGAGGATTGGCGGGGAGGGCGCCAGGAGGGAGGATGGACGCGATATTACGGAACAACGGTGCACACATTGTGACCGTGGCGGGTCGTTATTGTTTCACGCTGGGAAATATCGCATTCTGTTTACGGTGTGGTTGCCATTGAAAATTCACGGGTCTAGGATGGTGCCGAGCGTCATTACGTCCATCTTGAGTCATAAACACGCGAATATGTGGACTATGTGAGTAACAGACGGAAAGGAATCGTGAAACCGTTGTTTCAAATTCTCTGCCGCATTGTCTGTCGCGGTTAATGCGAGCTAATAAACTACTGCTGAAAAACTAACATGCGGAATTTAGTATCACGTGATTTGTACATGGCACTTATCGGATTTTAAGTTATTAATGTTCGTTCGACCGTGAAATTAACTCCTCAGTTATTCTGTATTACTGAGCGATTGCTTAACCTAGATTATGTTAGATAACTACTGAGTTAGGTTAGGATGGGTCAGGTTAGGTTAGGTTAGGTCCTAACTTTAATATACAGACCTGTAGATTACTCATTGATTTGATGAATTCGATCGTTGAAAAGATTTACAAAGGAACCATGCTCCTTGAAAGAGCACGAAACATGAAACAATGGTGTCAACCTGAAAATTTCATGAAGGTTTCCATCAAAATGACAGGGGAACAGAGACGACAAGGCAAGAACAACGCTGAAAGCGATCCACAGCGAGACAGAAAAGTTCCCGGCGGAAGCGGGCTATTTATAAGACGGAAGTGGCACGACCAATTTAAAAAACAGGAAGAAAGTGTGACCGGGGCTACGAAGTTTCCGAAAAGTTCGCTGGCTGGATTCACCTCATAATTCAGAGGATGGATATTTCTTGCACTCGGTTTTCGTTTCTGCGTTCAGATCCGAGGAATCACGAATATAAATTTCGGCGCGTTCGAAAAGCACTTCAATCCCGAAAAACAACGAATCATCTGAAGAGGAAGGAAGAGTGATATTAAGATTGAAATTTTAACTTTGAAATTGAGTGTGAAAGGTGATCCAATTGAAAATTGATTGAATTTCGTTTACGAATAGGGAGTTGGGTAGTCATCTGTTATCTTCATACGCGGTATTTTCATGCCTTGTAATGTCACGCTCTATGCGCAGTATCTCCACGCGTGGTAATTCCATTTTATATAATATCACGCATGGTAATTCCACGCTTCGTGTCGTTATGCGTAGAAGACTTCACACTTGGTATTGGCACGCGTGGTAATTCCACGCTTGGTATCTCCACGCGTAGTATTTCCACGTGGGGTAATTCCACGCTTGATATTTCTACGCGTAGTGTCTCTACGCATAGTATTTCTACGCGTGATAATTCCACGCTTGGTACCTATACGCGTGGTAATTCCACGCTTGGTATCTCCACGCGTAGTATTTCCACGTGGGGTAATTCCACGCTTGATATTTCTACGCGTAGTGTCTCTACGCATAGTATTTCTACGCGTGATAATTCCACGCTTGGTACCTCTACGCGTGGTAATTCCACGCTTGGTATCTCTACGCGTAGTATTACCACGCGTGGTAATTCCACGCTTGATGTCTCTGCGCGTAGTATCTCCACGCATAGAATTTCTACGCGTAATAATTCCACGCTTGGTACCTCTATCCGTGGTAATTCCACGCTTGGTATCTCTACGCGTAGTATTTCCACGCGTGGTAATTCCACGCTTGATATCTCTACACGTAGTGTCTCTACGCATAGTATTTCTACGCGTGATAATTCCACGCTTGGTACCTCTACGCGTGGTAATTCCACGCTTGATATCTCTACGCGTAGTATTTCCACGCGTGGTAATTCCACGCTAGATATCTCTACGCGTAGTATCACCACGCACGGTGTCTCTACGCGTAGTAATTCCACGCGTGGTATTTCTACGCACTGTAACGTCACGCTTTGTATCTCTACGCGTAGTATTTCCACGCACTGTAACGTCACGCTTGGTACCTCTACGCGTGGTACTCCCATGCGTGGTAATTCCATTCTTGGAATTCCTGCCCGTACTATCTCCACGCATGGTATCTCTACGCGTAGTATTTCCACTCACTGTAACGTCACGCTTGACATCTCTACGCGTAGTATTTTCCCGTGTAGTATCTCTACGCATAATATTTCCATGCTTGGTAATTCCACGCGTTGCACCTCCATGCGTTGTATTTCCATGCGTCATAACATTATGTATAGTATCCTCCACACATGATAATTCCACTCGTACTACTTCCACGCGTAGTATCTCCACGCTTGTTATTTCCCCGCCTCCTAACGTCCCTCGTGTTATCTCCACGCGCCGTATCTCCAACAAAATTCTCCATTTCGACTAAAAATCCCAGCGCAGCGGCAGTTTAAACAGCCCCGTAATTAATCGAGTCGATCAATTATGCAACGGAAGTTTGAGCGATTTGCAAGTTGCGGCCTCAGTGCAGAAAATTCGTTCGGCAACGAAGAAGACGGCAAGAGGAAGCGACGTAACTCGAAATGAAGTATTCATAATTAACATCCGTGCAAGGGGAGGTCCAGCAAACAAGCAACGGGGGTGGCATTCGATCAAAAAGTCAGCCTCTTTCCATTTTCCATGGCTGGCTGTCAGGTTAAGGGCTCCTTGTGAGGAGGAACGGTGAAAGCCAGGGTCTCCATCGTTTGCTCATGTTAACGAGACCCTTAATTATGTTTACATATTTACGGTGAATAAACCGTTCGTTATTAATGGAGGTCAAACGGGGTCTAACTGTGCTGCCAGCTTGTCGCACAGGTTACGACACACTCGCATAATATTTGCACTCAGAAGAGCCCTGCTGCTGCAGATGGTTATGACGTGAAGTTTTTTTTCTTCTGTTATACGTTTCCATTATCGTGATTGGAATTAATTTGAACGTTACATTAACTTTTCATGGAAATTTTATTGTGCTGATTGATGCTTTAATTGCTATGGGCGAAATGGATATTACGGGACATATTATCATATCTGTAATGAAGGTTTAATAAAGGTATAATTAATTAACATTTCGAATTAATTCTCTTAATCTGATGCTTCGTATTATGAATATAACGCGGTGTCAGTGTTAAAAAGGTACATAAGGTTAGGTTATGTCACGTGGTTCGGTTATGTTATACGTGTAGTTATACAGGTCTTGTGCATTTATAAAATTACAATGTACGAATGCACGCAGAAACAAATTTTTGATAAGTTTTGTTTAAACATTCAGCCTCAAACATTTGCAGATGCCCATTTTAGGAGCGGTTCTAATTAATTTACGGGGTTCATTCATTTTTTACCGTTTCTATTTTAAGACCTTTTCAGAAGCATCAGATCAACTTAGCTAATTACATTTCTTCTCGATGTTTTTCTTAAATAAGTAATTGAAACAGCACAAATATTTTTCTTAATTCCACTGAAATTATCGGTTCGTGGTTCAATAATGAAAATCTCTCCCTTTTAATTATAATTAAATACCATTACTGTGCTTCTCAAACATCGGTATATAAATAATGTAATGTTTATACACATTTCAATTTCTTAACGAAGTTGCGATAAAATTAGAGAGTAACTTCATGTATTTATTTAATAAACAGGTACAGCGGAGGTACTCTTGATTATTTTAACAGCACGTGGAATATAAACAAACGAAAGAGACAGATAAATAAACGTTATGTCTCGTACAACATATGGTTCCAATTTAAAATTCCCTCCCAATATTTAGTTGCGAAACATGGACATTTTTGTTCTATCATTCTGTTAAAAGCATATCACGTATAAACAATTTGTTATGTCTGTCTACAGTTTCAAACATTAAAAATATCTTTTTATAACAAACTTGATAAACAATTTCCCTGCCCTTCTCATCGAGGAATATTGTAACAAAAACCGTCCATTAGTTGCAAAACGATATTAAAATAAATCATTTACAATATTTTGATATTGCACGTATACGTCGCTGCGTTATAATTAATATCGGTGATCAATGCAATCGTGATCAGTCGATAAACATTTCAATCATGATAGATTTTCATTGTCCAGGAGATTGCAATCTGTTGTTTTTCATGATTTATAAACAACGTAATCCCCCGTAGGTGATCGAGGGCCAGGGATTTTCTCATCAGCGCTTTCAGTATAAATTTAAATATTAATTTATGACTCCCTTCTGGAAACATGAATGAGGCGAGTGTTGCCTATAAATATTCAAGCAAGCTCATTTATTATTCTTGCATAAAGCGGCTGGCTTCCAGCTGTTAACAATAAATAAGTAAGCACGCGTCCAGTCTAATATCCGTCTCGATATTATCCGTCCGATGCTCCACGTTTTCAAATCTTAATAAATTACAGTTAATGTTAATTTATTAAAACTGTCTGCTTCCATCAAATCTTGTAAAATTATTGTTCAACAAATTTTTAAGTCAATTTTCAAATATTTGTGGTAGGCAAAAGGAGGAATTTATAGGTTAAAGTTAGGTTAGGTTTAAAACAAACTACTTCCATCAAATCTTGTAAAAATTAACGTTTCGCACATTTTTAGAAACTATCGAGTTTTTTAGAAAAAGAAAAAGAAGTAGAATCTTCGGGTTAAAACTTTTCAGGTTAGGTTTAATCCTAAGAAACTATCTACCGATCTAAAGTTAGTTAATTAAGGAGGAGGTTTTAAAGTTTCATATAAAATAGAAAGAACATGATATCTCAAAAAGAACTTTTTAAATTAAGTATAGGTTTCCAGATCTAGCCATTATTAAAAATAAACAAGAAGGTCAAACTTTCGTAAAATAAAGAACACCTTAAAGTTTAGAGCAAAATAAAAAATAACACCTTAAAGTTCAATGTATGAAGACCAACATTAAAGTTTAATGAGATAAGAAAAATGACAGCAGGAGTAAAAGATACCCATGTAAAATGAGTTTCTTCCATTTTGTTTTCGCCCACCTACGATTCCACGATCCACCCCCAGTTACATTCCGCGTGTTCACCCCCCGCAGGACCACGGCCTATCATTCTGCGTGGTGTACAACAACGCGTGACTTCCGGCTCCATTACCGCGCGTATTATTTTACATCAAACGACGCGTCGCGACGCGACACGGCGACTCGAGATTTCGCTGAATAATTAGACGCGGTTTTGACTTGCAAAAAGTCCTACACGCCCACGTAGAACAGAGGCAAAGTGGACGCTCGCCTTGACATCGTCCAGGGAGATCTAATTATTCCCCACCTGAAAGGAGGGAATATTGTGCTCCAGATAATTGAACCAGCACCGAGGGGTACGTGAAAAGCGTGGACAGTGTTAGGAAAGAAAGGACACTCTGTACTTAACACAGTTCGCCGGTCAAAGGTTCAATGCTGATGAAAGGATTTATGATGTCTAGGAACGGGATTAGGTCTTCTGGATTAGCAAGATGTTTTGAATACCGTGTAATGGAAACCATACATACCAAAGGTGGTCACTCTAACTCTGTAATCTATCGTGCAAGGACGTGTGGCACGCGTGACATATATCAGGAAGTATATGTGTGTTCGCCAGACCCCTAGGTCTCAAGGTATCTAAAGGACTGAATACGTTGGAGTTCATCTACACATCCAAATACCTAGATTTTGAAATATCTAAGTGACTCAATCCCTAGATCCTCAGATTCCTAAATGCCTGCACATCTAGACTATCTACGTGCCCATATGAACTATGACCTATATCACCTATGTGTCTATAACACCTATGTGCCTATATCAGATATGTACTGATATCACCTACGTGCCTATACCAGCTATGTGCCTACATCAGCTATATGCCTATAATCAGCTATGTGCCCATACCACCTATGTGTCTATATCACATATGTGCATGTACCACCTATGTGCCTATATCACCAATGTGCCTATATCACCAATGTGCCTATACTGCCTATGTCCCAATACCACCTTTGTGCCTATGTCACCTATGTGCCTATGTCACTTATGTGACTATACCACGTATGTGACTGTACCACGTATGTGTCTATGTCACCTATGTGTCTGTACCACGAGCCTATACCAAGTATGTGCCTATACCACCCATGTGCCTATACCACATATATATGCCTATACTACCTATCTGTCTATAGTACCTACATGCCTATGTCACCTATGTACCTATACCACTTATGTGCCTATACCACCTATGTTCCTATATCTACAAGTCCCTATTTTCATGCGTACCTCAATCCTCAAGTCCCCAGATTTCCAGGTCCCTAAACCTCCACGTTCTAATCAAGTACACCCAGAATGTCTTCCCATCAAATTATAATAATCCCACAAAATCACAATGCTCCTCCGAACAATAAAATTACAATGTATTGGACTTCGACGCCAGAATCAGTTGACCTGCGCTTAGTAGCTTTTCATCTGATCATGCCAGTGTCTGTCTGTGTGCGTTACACAGCCCCATTTCTGTCCCCAGCTGCCGAGAGATAACATCCAATTTGTGCGCAAACCAGTGGCCAGATTCTCGACTTCCTCTTTTACGGTCCATTCTCAAATACTTTGGATCTCTTCATGTTCCTTTGGCCGGTCTCGCTTCGGTTTCCTCCATACCTTTAACTTCGTTTCCCCTATTCTTTCACTTTACCCTTCGTTCCTCCTTTCGCCGGGTCAGAATGGCGGTTCAGAACAGTACCATGGTTCTTTCTTCTGTCTTCGCATGAATGGTTCGTTGTCTGCCTCGTTCTGACATTCTGATAGAAAAGACTAAGCAACCTCTGCCATTTGCTTCCACGAACAATCTAATCTTGCCTTGCGACATCCAGGTCAGCTTCGAACGTACAAAACGTGCAATGACCACCGACTCTATGACCAGGTATTGTCTGACAGTAGGTCAGTTCAATGTCTTTCTTCTCGAAATTCTAAATCATAACCTGACAGGTAAACTCATCCTAATTAACCTATGTGACATAACTTACTCGTTAAGTTTCGAGTCTCGAAGTCTCCAAAAGAGAGAAGCACTGCACAGAAAATTCTTCGGCAACGACAAAGAAAATCGCATGATCGACGCTTTGGCTATCGGTATCGAAGGCTCCTCTAGCCGAACGCAAATGTACAATGCAAACAGCCATGTACAATACCAAGTGGAATTCTCTTTGATGCCGTCGCTCGATATCCTCCAGGACTTCTCTGTTCCCGCGGAGCCACGCGGATTACCCACTTGTCTTTCGATTTCGATGGACGCCCTCTCCAGAGCCCGTCTCATTCATCGGTAGAGAGGTCGCGTCTCGACGCCCAATCGAGCCTTTCTCTCCTTTATCTTCATCGGTCGCGCGTGTTTTATTGTGCCGGCAAACAAATCGTTCTCGAAGAAATTATTTCATTTAGCCCACGGACGGCTGAGAGGAAGGGCAGGGCTTCCCTGCAGCGTCTCGAGCAGACGGGACGCCCTTTGAACGATTTTATTGCCTCCATTTCGTGGCACGCCGGTTTTCACCAGATTCTGCCGCGTCTTATTCGATTTGAATTTCGTCCTTGTCGCAGTCTCTTTGTTCCTGCGCCGTGTTTATCCCTCTTCCCGTGCCACGGCCAATTTCTCATTCCGTGTTTATCACCGTCGAGGTTATGGCTTTTCTTGCTACGTTTTAGCCTGCTTGGTTATCTCAGGATGTTAACCCTTCGTTACTGAGGTAGACAGATACAAATTGTTGGCAAGTGGTTCCCTTATTACTTGCCCTGGTTACGGGAGAATTAAGAAACGAAGTAACAGATGGCGTGTACATTGAATAATCGGACGGTTAATTGTACGACACTGGCATTGAAAACGATCCACAAATCGAAGGAGCAAAGCAATCATGACGTTTCAATCAGGCCAAGGAAACATTCCGGGTCCACGAAACAAGCACAAAAGAGGGTATCGAGGGATCTCGAGTTGCATCGAGCGATATCGGAAGGAGGCCAAAAGAGGATTCGCGTTTTCCATTGTGTCGAGAACATAGTAGTACGCATTCTCGTCGGCTCGTATATCCGCGAGGAGAGTTATCGAGATGTTTATCCGCTTATAAAGGCTGCTATCCGAATATTTATTCGTTCTGCAGTCCCGTTCGGCTTCGAGCGTGATGCATATCGACACTTTTGTTTATTGACTCTGCAAAATGTATTTCGGGATAAAACGGTTCGGTGTAACCTAACCTAACAGATCAGAGTCGTGACCCGAACTTCTGAAACGTGTATTTGTGTATCGATTACAAAGCCCTCGAGAGGCATATCTAAAAACTGATATCTAAAGAAATAATGTCGGGTTAGACCTACTCGATCGTTAGACGGTTACGTGTTAGATCGAAATGCTTTGTTCACCCGAATAGCTATACTGCCGGGTAACACGCCAGAAATAATTATTTCATCGCCCCAACGTCGAATCATCACCACTCATCCTCCAGAGACGAACGAGTGCTTGCCTTTCCTGACACGTACCACCACTGGAATAATTACCATCAATCCGGCACGCAGCCAGAATGCTCAAAAACACCTTCCAAGAAGCAAGCGTCGCTATTTTCACCGCAAGGAGGACAGAAGTCAACAGCTTCGCGTAAAATTAACACGTCCAGCCAGCGTGCAATTACCCACTCCACTTCTGTCGTGTCTCCCTCGTGCAAGAATCGAGGGAACCTGCACAGACGCCATTGGTACTTTGATTTTATTAGACCCAACCACCCTTCGAGCCTGCGGACGGCATGCCAGGATCGTAAAACAATAACGAGCAATCGCATAATAGCTCGTCCTAACCTCTATTTATTCGATGACGCCTCCTTGATTATTGATGACATCTTCAATTCAATTCTACTTTCTACTTGTCCTTGGTGAGCACGCGAAACTTTGTAGTTATAGCTGTAGACTTGTTTGAGAACTTTTTAAATCGATCTTTACGCCTGCTATTTTCACGCGTGGTATTTGTACGCATTATAACGTCACGCGTAGTATCTCCATGTGTGCTAATTCCAAGCGTGGTATCTCTATGCCTAGTATCTCCACGTGTGCTAATTCCACGCGTGGTATCTCTACGCATAATATCTCCACATGTGCTAATTCCACGCGAGGTATCTCTACGCGTAGTATCTCCACGTGTGCTAATTCCACGCGTGGTATCTCTACGCGTAGTATCTCCACATGTGCTAATTCCACGCGTGGTATCTCTACGCGTAGTATCTCCACATGTGCTAATTCCACGCGCGGTATTTCTGTGTGTGCTAATTCCACGCGTAGTATTTCCACGTGTGCTAATTCCACGCGTGGTATCCCTACGCGTAGTATCTCCACATGTGCTAATTCCACGCGTGGTATCTCTACGCGTAGTATCTCCACATGTGCTAATTCCACGCGTGGTATCTCTACGCATAGTATCTCCACATGTGCTAATTCCACGTATGGTATCTCTACGCGTAGTATCTCCACATGTGCTAATTCCACGCGTGGTATCTCTACGCATAATATCTCCACATGTGCTAATTCCACGCGTGGTATTTCTATGTGAGCTAATTCCACGTATGGTATCCCTACGCGTAGTATCTCCACGCGTGGTATTTCCACGCATTGTAACGTCACATATGCTATCTCTACGCGTAGTATTTCCGCGCGTGCCAATTTCACGCGTGTCATTTCGACACATTGTAATGTCACGCATGGTAACTCTACGCGCAGTATATCCACGCGTGGTACTTCCCCGCATTGTAACGTCACGTATGTTATCTCTACGCGTAGTGTCTTCATACGTACCACATATAGAAAGTAGACGCAATATTCCACGCGCTGTATTTCCATGTATCGAATCCCTATAGGTTAAGGTCCTATGCGTTAAATTCCTACGCGTTAGAGTCCTACAAAGTCATGTGCACTGAATTATCACGTCCTGAATAGCCACACGCTGAGAGATATTACATACTGTATCCCCACACGTTAAAATGTGTTCCATTCGAAAGCGACTATGTAACGTTATACCATTTCCCTAAAGAGTATCTTCCCCAAAAGTCATCTCCCTCGAAGAGAATCTCCTTTGAAATAATAATAACCACATTATTGCGAGCCTGCAGCCGCTCTAATGCAAACGTGAATAATTTAAAAAATATTTGAGGTTCGCATATTCCTGTGTCAACCGGTTTCAAGGATGTACGGACTCATAGGTAATTGAAGGCAAAAAGTTAGGTTAGGCAACTGCAGTTTGTTACCTTTCAGCCATTAAGCGAACTAGGTTAAGTCAGCGAACAGCCGTGTTCGACTATTATAACCGTACAGAGAATTCGCAGAACGCGAAACACTTTTGTTACAATAAGCGCGCACACGCGTTCGCGTTCGCATTCAACTCCCTATTTATATTCACGATTCACAACGCGGTTTCGCTCGACGGTAATATGCTCGGCTTATCCACGCTCGGCCGGCATAATATACTTTTCCGCCATTACGCGGCTTAACGGCAAATCCGATGATGGGGGCCGCGTCGAAAGGGTTTTTAATATTTAAAAAAAAGGTGTTTATTATGGCGGCGGGCGCGCCGTGTTGCATTTATCAGTCATGTGTCAGGCTCGTTCGACCGGATGTTCCCGAATTGATGATTAAATCCATTTAATGGAAGGATTCCGAACTTGGAATCCATCGATCTCTTAATTGAAAACAACGATATAATGTTACCGCTTTTTATGTTTCGCGACATCGCTGGATTCCGTGAGAATTCCGGCAGAGTTCCGGAATTGTTAATGCATCGTTCCCTTTGAGCACCGGAAGCTCTTAATGTTTCAGTTTTGCTCAGGAATTCGAGATTACCAGTTATTCATCCTTTTCGAGGGCGAGGAATTATTCAAGTTTTTTCGAGAGTTTTTTAATGGTTCGCCTGTTTCGCATCAAAGCGAACTACCTCGGAATTTCTCGTGGCCTTCGCCATCTTCGGTAACTGTGGGCGGAATTCATGAATGCCGTTCGACCGATAAACGACTCGAAATTTACCGACTGAAAACCCCCGGCAACCCGAGAAACATAAGATACGCTTTCCGCTCGCGACATTTTCGAAACATGATTTTTCAAGCAAATAAAACGCTACGTTTCTCCGATATTTTTATAAAAATTCTTACAAATAACCGAGGTGTACAGGTAATTTTTATGCATACACAAATAGCGTACAAACCTTGTTACTCATTCTTGACAGTACCCTGAAGACTTGCCCAAAGATGATTATTATTACAGTAACTATTCGAAGCACTTTACACGAAATGCTATACTGCCCATTTACATGAAAGGACCCCGAGGAGTCAAAACCTTCAAGTTCCCAAAGGTTATTGTTATTATTGCAAGCATTACAACCACTGCCCATTAAACGGTATAGTCCAAAGTTCATCCATCGCCATTAAGTTAGAAGGACCATAGGGAGCCAAAATCTCCGGGGTCCCGATTCTCCCTTTGTCAGCAAAGTTGCCGAAGTTATAATTTCCCCAAAACCGAAGAAAGTAGCTGTAAAATCCTGCAACCGTTGCATGAACACAAAATATTTCCGTGAGATCAGCCAAATTCGTAGCCGCGAAGGAGCAAAGTTGAAGAAGGATCTGAGCATCGGGGTTACCAACTAATTAGGGCGAAAAAGCTGTCGTTCGACAGGGGGCTATATCGGAGGTGGGCGGGCGGAGTTGGATCTTCGCTTCGAATTTCCAAGTGCATACATCGCTAACTAGGTTACGTAACACAATTAGCGCCTCCGCTAATTTCTCAGCGCCGACTAGGCAACCCAGCCTAGGATGGTAGTTCACTATTAATGGGCAAATACAAAGCGTCGACTATCTAGGACGCTTGTTCGTCCTCTCGCTCCCTCTAGCGCCGCTGTCGCCCATCAACAGACACAGAGACACCGTCCTCCGCCGGCGACGGGGTTTACACGTGAAATTGCGCGCGCGTGCACGCTTAACTGCGCGGCGAAGACACGTTTAGCCGCGCGTGCAAACACGATCGCGTGTGGAAAACTGTTAAGAAGGAAGCTACTCGAGAGGATGTTCCTTTGGAAGTGGGTGGAGTTTCGTGTAACTTGCTGAAACTTGGACGCGTTTTGGAACGGTGTTCGCATATTTGCTATTAACTGGAATCACCCTCAACAACTATTTCTGACTTTACTCTTATCTGGACTATTTGCAAGCTGTGTGTTGCACCAAACGAATTTTAATGCATCTTTTGTCACATTCAAGATGATACGAAACGCAGAATTTTAAGAATATGTCCATTGTCCACCATTACACTATGCAGTCTGGGTGAGGCACTTAAAACTGATCTAAATTGCTTTGTATAACTTGCCGTTGCTGATAGGAAAAATGCATCGGGTCAAAATTTGGTTAGGTTAAGTCACTCCCATGGTACCAATCATTTGGTTAGGCTATGTAGGTTAAGTTAGATTAGGCTCAGTTCACAGGCTATACAGAATAGGCACTTAGGACTGGCTTAACAAGTCTGAATAACTTGGTTGCTGTTGCTGTTAGGAAAAAATGCATCAGACCAAAATTTGGTTAGGTTAAGTCACTCCCATGGTACCAATCATTTGGTTAGGTTAAGTAGGTTAAGTTAGATTAGGGTCAGTTCACAGGCTATACAGGGTGAGGCACTTAGGACTGGCCTACACTAGTCTGAATAACATGGTTGCTGTTGCTGATAGGAAAAAATGCATCAGACCAAAATTTGGTTAGGTTAAGTCACTCCCATGGTACCAATCATTTGGTTAGGTTAAGCAGGTTAAGTTATATTAGACTCACTTCACAATCTATGCAGGATGAGGCACTTAATACTGGCCTAAACTAGTCTGAATAACATGGTTGCTGTTGCTGTTAGGAAAAAATGCATCAGACCAAAATTTGGTTAGGTTAAGTCAGTCCCATGGTACCAATCATTTGGTTAGGTTAAGCAGGTTACGTTATATTAGACTCTCTTCACAGTCTATGCAGGGTGAGGCACTTAAGACTGGTCTAAACTAGTCTGAATAACATGGTTGCTGTTGCTGTTAGGAAAAAATGCATCAGAACAAAATTTGGTTAGGTTAAGTCACTCCCATGATGCCAATCATTTGGTTAGGTTAAGTAGGTTAAGTTAGATTAGGCTCACTTCACAGTCTATACAAGGTGAGGCATTTAAGACTGGCCTAAACTAGTCTGAATAACTTGGTTGCTGTTGCTGATAGGAAGAAATGTATCAGACCAAAATTTGGTTAGGTTAAGTCAGTCCCATGGTACCAATCATTTGGTTAGGTTAAGCAGGTTACGTTATATTAGACTCTCTTCACAGTCTATGCAGGGTGAGGCACTTAAGACTGGCCTAAACTAGTCTGAATAACTTGGTTGCTGTTGCTGTTAGGAAAAAGTGCATCAGACCAAAATTTGGTTAGGTTTAGACACTCCCGTGGTACCAATCATTTGGTTAGGCTATGTAGGTTAAGTTAGATTAGGGTCAGTTCACAGGCTATACAGGGTGAGGCACTTAGGACTGGCCTACACTAGTCTGAATAACATGGTTGCTGTTGCTGATAGGAAGAAATGCATCAGACAAAAATTTGGTTAGGTTAAGTCAGTCCCATCATACCAATCATTTGGTTAGGTTAAGTAGGTTAAGTTATATTAGGCTCACTTCACAGTCTATACAGGGTGAGGCACATAAGACTGACCTAAACTAGTCTGAATAACATGGTTGTTGTTGCTGATAGGAAAAGATGCATCAGAACAAAATTTGGTTAGGTTAAGTCACTCCCATGATGCCAATCATTTGGTTAGGTTAAGTAGGTTAAGTTATATTAGCCTCACTTCACAGTCTATACAGGGTGAGGCACATAAGACTGACCTAAACTAGTCTGAATAACATGGTTGTTGTTGCTGATAGGAAAAGATGCATCAGAACAAAATTTGGTTAGGTTAAGTCACTCCCATGATGCCAATCATTTGGTTAGGTTAAGTAGGTTAAGTTATATTAGCCTCGCTTCACAGTCTATACAGGGTGAGGTACTTAAGACTGGCCTAAACTAGTCTGAATAACTTGATTACTGTTGCTGTTAGGAAGAAATGCATCAGACGAAAATTTGGTTAGGTTAAGTCAGTCCCCTGATACCGATCATTTGGTTAAGTTAGATTAGGCTCACTTCACAGTCTATACAGGGTGAGGCACTTAGGACTGGCCTAAACTAGTCTGAATAGCTTAGTTGATGTTGCTGATAGGAAGAAATGCATCAGACCAAAATTTGATTAAATTGAGTCAGTCCTATGATACCAATAATTTGGTTAGGTTAAGTCAGTCCCATGATACCAATCATCTGGTTAGGTTAGATCAGCCTCATGATACCAAATTGTTGCATTTTTTCTACCAGCACTATCACTCAAGTTACTCTGTTGGCAGATTTTGAGTGTCCTGTATACAACCTTAGGCACATGGAAATCGTAAAATCACCTATACAAGTTCTGTAAGGTACCTGTGGTAACTCTACCTGTATCAGATAAATTAGGAATCAAACTAGGGTGCAGATCGTGTGCAGTTGAGAGGTAAAGAATAAATGGAAATAAAGGTATAACTAGCAAATGTTGGTTGGATAACAGTCCGTCCGAAGCGCCATCGTTCGGCACGAGTCAGAAAGTCGATACTCGAAATTATTGAGGTTAGATTCCGCGAGCGTGATTCGCGGAAAAATCTTCCGCAACTCGAAAGGGTTAATTTTGAAAAATGCAATTTCCTTCTGACAGACAGCGCGAAGCGGCGTAGAAATCAGGAAAAAAGGAGAAAATGAATACGAGGGGTGGAAAACACGAGCGAGGTTTTCGCTGCGAGTGAACGTTTGACAGGGTGCATCGGTGCATCCGCCACTCGCTCGAAGGATGTGCGCTAAAAATGCACGTATCCGGCGGCAAATCCGGCGTAAAATATAAATCGGTAATGCCGCTGAAAAACTCGGTTGACGCTCAGCCCTCTGGCTGTACGATGTTTCGCTCCGTTGCATCCGGATCCTTCGTTTTTCCCCCTCCGCGCTCTCTACCTTCCTCCCGCTTTTTTTTTCGTTACTATTATTATTCGTTTTCCACGAGGACACGCCAGGCGAAGCTCAAAATGCATTTTTCCGCCGCGAACATAGAGAAACGTGCATACAAATGGGGGACGATCGTTCATTAATGGACCGTTGAACATTTCTCCACTCTTATCTCGCAATGAAGTTTCCAACGACTGGAAATTTCCCGCTAAATCTTTTCGAATGACTTCGGATCTACTTTAGGTCGAAAAGTGTTTCATTTCTTTCTTAGACACATTCCTTCTTTTTCCTCCTCATTCCTTCATGCTGTCTTTTAGAACGCATCTTGTATGAGGAAGCATGACTGTTTCGTACAAATTTATAGTGGTTTTCATTACAGAATGCAGATGTAATCAGACTGCAGATCCACATTTGGGTCATCAGGTCTTAGAGGACATAGGATAGGACTCATATGGATTCTACAACTTATAGACATTTAGAGCCTAACACAAGTTTAAGGACTAAAGAGGAATTTAGAAGATCTGAAAGTCTAGGAGGTAAAGGGAGATTTAGGTCTGAGAAGTCTAGGACCAATGAAAAATTTAGGTCTGAGAACCAAAGAGAAATTAAGAAGGTCTGGAAGTCTAGGAGCTAAAGAGAGATTTAGTTCTGAGAAGACTAGGACCAATGAGAAATTTAGGTCTGAGAAGTCTATGACCAATGACAAATTTAGAAGGTCTGGAAGTCTAGGACCTAAAAAGAGATTTAGGTCTGAGAAGTCTAGAATCGATAAGAAATTTATAAGGTCTGAAAATCTAGGACCTAAAGAAAAATTTAGGTCTGGCAGTCTAGGACCTAAAGAGGACCTACTAGTCCCCCTTGCCTCATAGAACCTGTCAGGGACTTATGACCTAAGAGGTCAGTAATGTCCATCAAATTATTTATCGAAAGAATGATAAGATGTCAAGAAATATGGTAGTATTTACGAAATGGTAGCAAGTCCCTCATCCCTCATCTGGACTCCCTTGACACCAGCGATTATCATCGCCCCCTTGTAATCCCGTGTGTTTTTATGAATCACGGTCTTTAGGTGCGGTCTGCTAATCGGATTTCTTTCGCTTCGCGGCACGGGGGATACCTTGAAGGGAATTATGCCAGCAGCATTAAGCTCGGATGGACAAGTTCTGACGCGATTTTGACTACGGTCTTTGGGCCGCGCTCGTTTGAAAGGAGCTTTAGGCGAAAATCGAAGGAAAGGCCCTAGTACAACTAGGTTAGAACGGTCAACGTAAAATTTTAAGTATATCCAATTCCATTCAAGGTTTATGTATCATTCAAAATATGAAGATTGCAATCTCCAGCTTCAATTCCACTGATACTGAATGCTGAAAAGGTATACACGCGATTCAACCTCGTTCCAAGATCGAAATTTTTCAATTATCTAAGTAAACGCAGACGGCACGCGTACTCTCTCGCGAAATCACGGCGTGCAAAATTAATCGCATCGAACGTTTTAAGCCGGTCGTGACATTTTTTGCGACAGACGTAGAAAGGGGCTGCGGGAGGTCAGTGTTCCTCGGACGAGCCACGTGGAGGGTTAATCAGAGTCGAGGTAAACAAGCTGAGGACTAGCTCGCTTGGTAATTAGTAAGGTCCGTTAAAGTGGATTCCGACACTGGCACACGGTGCCACAAAAAAGGAACGCGACGGTGACGATTAAAACCCGTCTCGACTTCCTACTACCTTTTCCTTCCTTTTTTCACATTTCCATATCCCGAGCTCGTTTCTCTCGATCTTCTCGTCCGATTGAAATGACCGGTAGGTTAGGTTAACTGCTATTATTCCTACTACATAATTCAATAAAATTTACCTCTAGTCTTAACCCCTTGCACTATGACCTATTTGTCAGGTGCGTCAGTCAGAACTAACTAAACACAGCTACAATATTGAAACAGACAAAGAATGTTGAAATGTTATGACAACATGGTATTATGCAATCGTTGACTATGCAAATTATAATTGGACTTGAACTCCAAATTGAAGCATATTCAAAATTCAAGTAAAATTGATCCCAACTGAAGTACCAGTGCGTCAGACTCGTCAAAATAGTGCAAGGGGTTAAGGGTGACTATCATTGTTACTCATTCGATATCTTTCCTTAGAAGCGCCACCTGTGAGAGCGTACATAAAGGATATAACGAGAAACTATTCTTGAGCGATCAGATGTCGATGCAACGAAGCTAGACGAAATTATGCTAACTTAGTCCCCCGTCCGCAAACACGACCCCTGAACGAGTAGAGGAAGGTCGTGGCTAGGGGAGCGACTCTTCGTGTCCACCCTTCTGATTCTTGGTTTCACACTCGGCCAAGCGGGAAAAGGAGAGAAAGGGGTGACAGGGTTTGAATCAAGCCTAGTCGTGCGTGCTGCCTCGATGTTGGCATGTATTGTTTGTCTAGAGAACTGTTTCAGAGATACTGGAATGGGTGATCGTCTTTGAAACTGTTTGGAAAAATGTCGGGGTAACGAAGAGGATTATGGTTCTGCGTTATTCGGTGAGGCAAATGTTACATTAAATTATGTTTCAGTCACATGGACACACATATAGTATATATTAAACTATAGGTTATGTTAAATTATGTGTCACATGATTCTTTATGTGTGTGAATAATTCATGTTTCAATCACACATATGACACTTTTATTTTGTAAAATGAAGTTAGGAATGAAATTCAGTTAGAAACTAATTTGATGGAATGTCCACGAACTAAAATCAATATCCTAACCTAGAAAATCGCCCGAACATGACATTCTAAATCCAGTGCTTTTAAAAATAATAAGAATATCACCAACGAAAAGCTTTTTACGAGCTGCCACAGTTATAAAAACGAAGATCCATATAAAACGGAGGTAGAAGGAAAGTATTAGACGGTACATAGCGTTTCAATTATCTAATTGAACCGTGGTCTGTAAGATCGTGAGGAAGCTTCTTACAGAAAACGAGGAAAACTGGTTGAACATTTTTTAATTCCAGAAGAGAAGGGAGCTTTCCTAGCAATGTTTTAACCTCTCCGTTGACGCTGGTTAAAAACACCGGGGTTAGGTTAGGCCTGAAAACTCGCCATGCTAGTTTTATTACGGCGAGTTTCTTCGACAACATCGGCGATGCCGCGAACTGAAGGGACTCAAACGAGCTATCATAAACGCTAGGGTGGCGAAAACGTAGCGAAAGCCACTTCACGGGCTCGAGTGGTCGGTAACCTCGTAAAAAGCACTTCCATTCCCGCGCCATTTAGCTTGATCCCCGTCGATTCAACCTTACTCTCTCTTTCTACGAATTTTTTTCTCCTACCTCTTTTCTCTCTTTCTTCTATTCGTTACATCCGACGATCCGTATTTAAAGGAGTCTGTTCAAGTTTTACGGCATGAATACTTTTATGTACGGAAGATTCTCCTTATATTGCCGCTTCTGTGTGGACATGCCGTTCTACGGTATGAGGGTTCGTGCAACTGTGGTGACAGGCAGGTTTTCCTACAGTTATATTGCAACGCGTTATACTCTGGGCGAAAAGGGGGTGCCCCTCCCTAGGCAGAAAGTTGTATGTCTGATTGTCCCCTTCTCACTCGAACTTGTGCCTGGAATTGTCCTTGACTCTCCTTTTCTCTCACATGGCTATATATCTGGATGTAGTGATATGTCCCCTCTCTTTCGAGTAAAAACCCATACCACCATGAGTAGTAATCCGACTAATGATACTCTGTAGTGTAGTAGTATATTCAAGCGTAGTATGTCGCCATCTTGTATTACCACACGTGGTACATCAACGCGTCGTATCACCACACATATCACTCGTCATCTAACCTAATCTTTTTTGCAACCTTCACAAAAGAATTACTATGAAGCTACGGTTACTCCATCCGTTATGCACGAAACCTAACCAAGAAGAGACCGTATCGAAAAATCAAGATCCTTCGCTACAATGGAAATTCGTTAGATTTACCTTCGGTTCCCGTAATTTCCTCGCGATGCAATACGTTGCGGGGGCCCGAGGGGGCGGCCGGCGAGTATTTGCTTTGAAGCAATCTACACAGAGGGAAAAAAGAGAGGGGGTACACGCGCAGCCTGATAGAAGCAAGCTTTTTCATCGGAAGAGAACTAATTTTGCGACGATGAAAATGCACGTTTACAGACCGTGGCTGGGCACAAGGGTGAGCCAGTCGGAAGGGAGATGAACCACAAGGGGGTGGGGATGAACCGTGCGAGTGGGAGAAAGAAAAACGATAGCCTGGAGCTGAATTCGTTTGTTCCTTGTCCCTGACGGTTCTGTAACTTTGTAATGAAGATCCTGTCTACATATGTGGATAATACATTATTTCCGGTTAATGGGGTGTGAAACAAAGGGATGTCTTTGATCATGTCGTCAAGTATCTTCGATGCTGTGTTCATCTTTGTATTTAAAATGTTGCTTACAGTATTGCTGCGCCTCGAACACCTCACAAGTTTCGTTGTCATGTGAATATCACATATATGTAAGGTTACTACACGTTATAGTTAAGACACCATAAAAATTGGAGGTTATGAAGATACTGTTTGAGGTTATGTAAGTACTGTTTGAGGTTATGTAAGTACTGTTTGAGGTTATGTAAATACTCTTTAAGCTTATGTAAGTACTATTTGAGTTTATGTAAGTACTGTTCGAGGTTATGGTTTATGATTACAGTATTGTTTTGAGGTTATGTAGATGCTGTTTGAGGTTATGTAGATACTGTTTGAGGTTATGTAAGTACTGTTTGAGGTTATGGTTTGTGTTTACATTATTGTTTTGAGGTTATGCTACCATGAATATTCATACATTGCCCCATATTTTGCATACTGGATTGTGTCAATTTAATCACATGATAATGTGTAACGTATGTTTGATCATAGAACCTGAATCGTGACTGCAAATCTCTGGAAATTATTAGTTTAACATGACAAAGGGACGTTTGTTTCCGGGGAGCCCTAAAAAATACGAGGGGTCGTAAATCGGGAATCGGTCGATAGAGGTCGCGAAACTCCGTGTTTACACGGGCTTAATGTCGCGCTGATATTCGAAATAATAGCGTGAGCTACAACATGGCTCAACGTGGAACGGTTAGATTTACTGTTTCCAGTTTGCAATGGGGTCGCTGTGAGCAGGGTACACGAGCGACACAGGCGATGGAAATTCACGAACAAAAAGTGACATCCATCTTACGTGTTCCTGTACCGTGTGACGGATCGACAGGCGTTGATTTGGATGCTGATCCATCGCGGAACACGAGATCTCGATGTTTCGGTGTTATTGAATTTCACCGTGTCAATTTGTTTCGCGTGGCTCCCGATTTGTTGCTTGAATCGCGGCTATATATTCCTCCAAGGATGACAATAGTAACAAGACGTGTCTCTTATATATTAACCGAGGAAATGTCGCATCCATTTTGTTTGTGGCGCCATCTCGGCGCCACCTCTCCACAGGACTTGCAAATTTTATTAGCATAAATATCAAATTACCTAAAATGTTTTCCTAATCAGTATGATTGCTAAAAATTGACGAAAAGTGCGAAGCTAAAATTGTGATAAAGAAATATTACTATAAAGGATTGTGTAACAGTGAACAAAGTATCGATAAAGCTGGTAAAACGAATTAATAATCCGTGAGACCATCGCATCTTTTATTTGAAACGGCAGCATCAAAGCAACGATCGAATCATTCCGCAACTCGCCACAAAGGAGATAAAAGGTCAACAGTTAGTTCCAGAGAGATTGTTCGCGTAACCACGTCGTCGACAACGGTCTTTACGCCATTGTCCTCTTGGAATCCATGCCATTAACGAGTTTCGAGCTTCTTACTTTCCGTTCGCCCTTTCTTTCCATCTCGGGGTCTGAAGTGTCGTTGCATCGACCCCGTCCTCGATCGACAAAGACGGCTTTGCGAGGTCCGAAGCTGCCAATTAAGGTGGTTATCAAATTCAGCGACTCAAAGGGAATCACTGATCACAGGTCCGGAATTGAATGCCGGAGACATCGGCCCACCTGCTAACTTTTTTACGACTCCGGGCAATCACTGCGCCATTGTGCTCCTTGTAAGACGATTCCGTTCACTTCGATCACCCACGACAGACACCAATCATCCTTCGCCTGTTATCATTAAAACGGAATTGGCGTCTCGTTTTGCTTGCCATTATGAATATTCCCGTATGTCAAACTCGTTAACGTAAATTGGTAAGGTTATAATGCGTCATTCGTCAATAAAACTAGGTTAGAAAGACCGCTATAAGTTTTCCATTCGCTTTACTGACGTTTCGAGATCATCGTTTATGTAGGTTACTATAATAGCGCTTTATAGGTTAAAATGACCCTTCACACGTCACGTCAGTGAGCATCCTTCTTCGGTTAATTAAAATACGGTTTTCCTTTATTCGTGGTAGTTAATTTCATGAAAGCTCCAATATGGTTCGCCTGAAATTTCGCCAACGGCATAATTGTTGCTGACGCGTAAAAAATATGCACGACACTGTAAAGTAGCTCCGACAATGGGCTTCGAGGAGAGCCAACAAGCCTCCATGTCATTGTTCTCAGCCATTAACAAGTTCCCTGGCCTTCTTAGTTGACGTCCACGAGTTTGCAAAGCGATGGCACTTTAATCGAGAACGTCTGACTTCTCGATGTCGCCAATTACGAAAGTCGGCTAACGCCAAAAAGTAAGTCATTAACGATGCGTTTGCCATTCCTTCGTTTTCCGATCGAACTTTCATCGTGGAACTTCCACTTTGGGATTAACGTCTTCCTTAAATAAAAAGTGACCTTGAACACTAAACGTATACACACTAAACAACAATCAATCTGTGCAATAAATATTACATATATTTAACGATTGCGCATATGTCTTATACCCCTGTTCATCTAAAGCTACTTTTTCGAAGAATACTGTACGAATACTAATTTAAAATACGTCTTTCAAATGTCATACAGAGTTCTTTCAGAGCTTATTTCCTTATCTTCTTGATAGTAAAACCTAACTTACAATCCTTTAGCTTTATTCTTTAATCCACGTTCTTCAGATTCAAATTAGATTCTGTCACGGTTCTGATCATTTTATTTCAACGAAGAGATGAAATAATAATTCCGTTGCAGAATATGCAGTGTTTCAAATATCTCGGTTGAACATCAGTTTCTTTCTTCTCAATTTCTGTAAAGAATCTGCTTGATGAAAAGTTTCATACGTCAAATACTTTTCTTTTCTTTCATATTGTCAGAATTGCGTTATTTCTCTCAAAGTCACTTTACTTCGCTCAAAAAGGGAATCCACTAATTTCGCCTATAAAACGTTTCTCTCGTCATTCTAAAATTCCTTTACTTGTCAAAGTAAGGTTAGACCTAACCACACAAATTAACGGCAGTTCAGATATTTTCAGTGAACACGATAAAACCTTGACCACATTTTAGAGCAAGCTAGAAAGAAGGGAAAATGCATATACAATCGCGATAGAACGATCGATTGTTTCAGCAAGTACCATTAACGAGTTTCCAGGTTCTTTTGTTAGTTTGCGATCGGCCAAAGCGCCACTCGAATCGACGTAGACGTCTAGCGCCGCGCCGTTAGTCTCGAAGCCGCCAATTAAGTCAAAAGGGGAAAGTCTCGTCAAGTTCCCCGAGATGCGGTTCCTTTAGCCCTCTGTTAAGGTGTGCACTTTGCTCCCCCTGTTCCCCTCTGTCTCGAGATCGAACTACAAGTTGCCAGACCGGTGAACAAGGGATTGTTTCCTGTGATACACACAGCCCCGACGGAAGATTTGCCAGAATGGCATCGAACAAGTTGCATACCGCCGGACAAGTAGCGGAATCGAGTGCCAGGTATAGGTTAGGTTTCGATACATAGGCTGGAACGCGTGCCAGCACATGCCCAAAGGATATCGACCTCTCTGTCGTTATGTGGGATGTGTAATTGTTTCGATCTGGCTTCCCTTTACTGCGAAAGGATTTAGGGGAGTTCACGGACTTTTTTTCGGAATGCAAGTGGAGAGAGGATATAGGATATATTATGGATGGTGTATGGTGCAAATTGTTTGTGTAGTTGGCTTTTGTTTTATTGTCACGGATCACATACTGCCGTTGCAATGTGATATAATATGTAACAACTTAATTTGTAGCGATAGAATGCGTGATATTACAGCGCGTGACGATATGACGCATGACGGTATGGCGCGTGGATATTTAATGGGTGGTGATTCAACGCGTAGGAATACAGCGCATGATGTGGCGCGTGGAGATTTAATGGGTAGTGGTTCAATTCGTAGGAATACGGCGCGTGATAATATGACGCGTGACGATACAGCGCGTGACGGTACAACGTGTGGAATTCTAACGCGTGGAAATACAACGCGAAGGAATTCTAGGCGTAAGAATTCAACGCGAAGATATACGGTTACATAGAGATACGGCGCGTGACGATACGGCGCGTGACAATACGACGCGTGACAATACAGCGCGTGACAATACGGCGCGTGACGATACAACGCATGACGGTACAACGTGTGGAATCCTACGCGTGGAAATACAACGCGAAGGAATTCAAGACGTAGGAACTCAACGCGAAGATATACGGTTACATAGAGATACGGCGCGTGACGATACGGCGCGTGACAATACGACACGTGACAATACAGCGCGTGACAATACGGCGCGTGACAATACGGCGCGTGACGATACAACGCATGACGGTACAACGTGTGGAATTTTAACGCGTGGAAATACAACGCAAAGGAATTCTAGGCGTAAGAACTCAACGCGTAGAAATACGGCTACATAGAGATACGGCGCGTGACGATACGGCGCGTGACAATACGACGCGTGACAATACGGCGCGTGACGATATAACGCATGACGGTACAACGTGTGGAATCCTAACGCGTGGTAATACAACGCGAAGGAATTCAAGACGTAGGAACTCAACGCGAAGATATACGGTTACATATGGATTCGGTGCGTGACAATACGACGCGTGACGATATGGCGCGTGGAAATTTAACGATTGGTGACTGACTCATAAGAATTCAACGCGTGGAAATCTAACGAGTAGAGATTCACTGCGTAGGAATGCGGCGTTCAACAAAATGACGCGTGACGATATAGCGCGTGTCAATACAGCGCGTGACGTTACAGTGCGTCGTGACACATGACGGTACAGCATGTACAACTCTAACGCATGGTAATACATCGAAAGAAATGAAAATGTAAAAACTCAGCACATAGAAATACGATTACACAGATATTCGGTGCGTGACGATACGGCGCGTGACAATACGACACGTGACAATACAGCGCGTGGCAATATGGCGCGTGACGATAGCAATAACTTAACGTATGGTAATGTAACATCCGGCGATAAGAAACGATACCACACACAACGACATAATGTGCGTACAGTATCCAACACAGTAATGAATACCTGAAACGCTTATGAAATTATATCCCACTTGACGTATTTTTTATTCCCCGTTAAAATGTACATAAATAATAACTTTCTACGCTGAAGTTATTTTATTAGTGACATGTAGCACAAGATGGTATGTTATTAAGATGAAGCAGATTAGTAACGACGCACAATGTCGTACACCGAGATCGTAATCGAAATTAAGATTAGACTACTCGGAGCAGTATTATCCGTTATACGATTATGACCCTTTAAGCTGTTTATTAGCCAAGTTAGCACTGGCTTGAAAATATTTACGTGCCTTTAGCTTATCTGCACAGTTCTTTTACGGCCCATTCGCATGCAAATTAGGCTCACGATAGTACGACGCTAAGCTGAGCAAGAGCTAAATTTTCCTTTGAATTTAATATCTTCCAATGAACCAATAGACCGATAATTAAGTGTAATTCTTTATATCGACCCAGAAAATCGTAAATTATATGTGAAAGCACACCGAAGAGACTCAACTTCTGAAATCATAAAATGTTCTCCTAAAAGTTATGAATCGTAACCTTCAGTATTGTAGGAAATACGACTTCCGTACAAAATTTCCCTAGACACCATGAACGTCATTCGCAATAAAAACCCTGATCAAACTTAAAACTTCCAGACTTTGTAACTTACTGAAATTATAAAAACCAATTGCCTACATGTCTAACGACCCTAAAAAAGAAATGTACCAAACATAACCATCAATTTGCTGTCCTGTAAACGTCGAACAACAGCCCGAAATTAAAATTCCTAAGCATACCTCGTCCAGCGTCCGATTTCTCCCTGTTCGATTTCGATTAGTTGGCCAGTAAAAGGGGATCAGTGGTGGGTGATTAATCGCCACGGAAACCGGAACAATAAGAACAATATGTTCGAAGTCGGTTGGAAGGGGATGGAAAAGGGAAGAAAAGGCAATTTGTCCGGTCGTGTGCAACTCAGCAGAGGACAGACCCATAAGCTCTGCGGTTATGGGGCACGGATGGCTGTGCATTACGGGGAACTTTTACGTGACAGCTAATAGTCAGTTTTTCCTCCACAATTTCACAAATTCCTTACAAATTTCACGAAAATTAGAACAGTGACTTCTTGATCAATGACATGGGACTCGGACATCTCAGACACTCAGATAACAAAGAGTTCTAAGAACATACCCAGGGTACTAGATTTAATATCAAAATGTTAAATTTTCATTTTATGTGAGTAAAAATAAATTTGTATTGGGAGTCACTGTGTCAAAAGCCTCTTCAGAGTCAATGGGTCCCAGAGTGTATACCTAAGAGACCCAGACCCACACGTTGTACCGACATTGTATATTTTCCTCAAGAAGTGCCATCTTTGCTATGCATTTTAGAAAGTCCTTATAGTTCAATCCTTGAATCCTTGAAGCGAAGTTCTACCGAGTCAATTCATTTTTGAAGATAGTTTCATTGTTTAAATAACCACCCCATATTTCAACAGCCATCCCAAATTTGACGCTACAAGTCCAAATCTGACGATAACGTGACTCGCTTTCGAATTTGTCGTACCGAGGCAAATGTCGTAAATCTACCACCGAAGCCCCATAACATTTCCAGGATGACCGTAATTTAGCACCCCCGTTTCACGGCCGGTTTCCGTTCCGCCAATCGAGGATTTTGCACCCTCCTTAATAGAAAGAAAGCGAACATGATTCGTCTGTTTCTCCAGCTTTCACGGCTCGTTGCTTGAAACTAAAGGGTCTTGCGACCTAACTCCCTTCACGCCGGCGCCCAGTCGATCCTGGAAATGATTTATGAGGCGATAACGGCACGGCCGGAAATCGTGGCGTCGATTTTATTGTCGAGTTCAACCCTTTGAGCATCGCTGTCGCTGTATCGAACATTTATTAACGGGACGCTCGTGAATGTCTTGCTCGATTTTTAGGGCCGTGAAAGGTCCCACGGAGATTTATGACCCGGGAAAAAGTGAATTCGGGGTTACCCAAGAATTTCTCTACTCGAAGGAATTGATTTCTAAAGGAAGTTCTAACTTCTTTCGGGTGATTGATAACTTTCGAGTGTTTCTTTCCCTCGCCGATTCTACTAATATTTTGATAATCGTGTTAGATCGCTCATTTTGGAAATCTCGGATCTATTCTGGGATAATCGAATTCAGGGTTGCTAATTTATTCGGAAACTTTCTAGGTATTCATCGACCTGTCACATGGTCGATGCAATAACGAGATGATTGCCGACGATATAATTTATTCCGACGATCGGTGAATAAGAAACAGCAAGAATAACCACTTACCGGCATGCGATGCGCCGAGGATGCACGAATGCGGCAGCAGAAAACAAGTCAGCACTAATGGCCACTTCATCTTCGGATCTGTAACAGATAAAGCAGCCACGATCATTTATATTGGATTAATTGTACAGGGAAAAGTACTATTTACTTCGTTCAACAGCAACAATTAAATTCTGAATCTGTAATTGCCTGAAGATACTTCAAGATCCTCACTGAAATAATTCAACCGTGGTTATTTAACAAAATGCACCGCTTCGAACCGCATGGTAAAACATGTGGCCATCGGACTAAGTTAGGTTAGATTGGATTTGGATTAGGTTTGGTTAGGCAAGGTTCAACAGCAACTAAATTCTGAATCTGTAATTGCCTGAAGATATTTCAAGATCCTCACTGAAATAATTCAATCGTGGTTATTTAACAAAATGCACCGCTTTGAACCGCATGGTAAAACATGTGGCCATCGGACTGAGTTAGGATAGATTGGATTTGGATTAGATTTGGTTAGGCTAGGTTCAACAGCAACTAAATTCTGAATCTGTAATTGCCTGAAGATACTTGAAGATCCTCACTGAAATAATTCAATCGTGGTTATTTAACAAAATGCACCGCTTTGAACCGCATGGTAAAACATGTGGCCATCGGTCTAAGTTAGGATAGATTGGATTTGGATTAGGTTTGGTTAGGCCAGGTTCAACAGCAACTAAATTCTGAATCTGCAATTGCCTGAAGATACTTGAAGATCCTCACTGAAATAATTCAATCGTGGTTATTTAACAAAATGCACCGCTTTGAACCGCATGGTAAAACATGTGGCCATCGGACTAAGTTAGGATAGATTGGATTTGGATTAGGTTTGGTTAGGCTAGGTTCAACATCAACTAAATTCTGAATCTGTAATTGCCTGAAGATACCTGAAGATCCTCACTGAAATAATTCAATCGTGGTTATTTAACAAAATGCACCGGTTCGAACCGCATGGTAAAACATGTGGCCAAAGTTAGGTTAGATTAAATTTGGATTAGGTTTGGGTTAAATTAACTATTCATGAAAGGATAACTATTCATGAAAGGATTCCGTACACTCATGCGCCGGCCCATTACGTTTTTCCCGTGTGTAACAGGTTAAAACATAACCTAACATGACAAAGCATTGTAAGCTTATAATGAGGGAAATTGAAAGATAAAAGTTTGCGTACGCACTTGAGCGTTCGATATCCCGTAAAATAATTTCCAAAGTGAATCCCCTGGCCATTCACAGATCTAGCCAGAAATTCGCGGCATCAATCGTCGAATTTCCATGGTGACGAGAGCGATCCTGGATACTCGACCCATCCATCAGTATCCAGTTCGCTGGAACAATTTTGCGCACAAGGACCCTCCCCTAATTGCGTACCCCATTGACGAGGGGAGTGTTGTTTTTCGATGTTTCGTGAGCCGGATAACTATAGGGGGACGAACGTTGATATTAGCTGGACGTTTGCTCAGCCAGCACTCTACTTTTCTGCCATTTGTCGTCGATTAGTCTGCCTCCACCCTCTTCTAGGAAATTAGCGACTGATGACATTAGTGTTTGAAACGTGTTTTCTAGGAAAATTGTCCCTTAACCCCTTGCACACTCTGTCGAGTGTGGACATTTCTCTTATAAATTATGTTAATTACTATACAAGTTATAATAAATGAAAAATTTGTCGCATACTCTGCAATTTGAGAACCCCTTTGTAAATTAGAGTTGGTAAAGGAAGTTAAGGAGTGCAATAATGACAAAACAGACGAATTGAGAAATAATATAATTTTAGCACTATTCTTCGTGTATCAATTCTTCACGGATCAATGTTCGAACGAGTCATAAATTTGCCTCTTTGAGAATCGTGTCACGATCCTACAGTTTCGTCGCGTCGATCTTCCCCCTTTTCCTTTTTCCGCGACGGAACAGAAAAAAGAGAAGAGCACCAAGCTAATATCCGACAAAGAGCTTTTATTTTTCTTTATTAGCCAGGTGCCGTAACAATGCGAAGGCGCGGGCCAGTGTCAATGGTCTGGCTTCTAGCAAGCTCTATTGCCGGTCTGCGGCTTTTTTCGAGCGCATCCCGGTTGTTTTTCGCGTGTTGCACAACCACCAGGAAATATCTTTGCTCGACGGCGCGTTGCACGTGCAAGGGCATTTCGTATATTTGATTAAAGTCTCCGCGGGATGGGTTTCCATGTTATATCAAGTTACTCTCGTATTAGTACACACGGTGGCGAACGTTGAAGATGGAAATTATAGTTCAATTCTTTGTGTAGACGGGTCAGGCTTCTTTTCGTTAACAACATAACCTACAATTTTCTAGACAGTTGCGTCGTCCATAGCTACAACGTTAATGCAACTACAGAAAGTTGAAATGTTAAGCACATTTTGCCTTCAGCGATCCTTAATTATACAGATTATAATTCCAATTGAACTAAAAATTTAATTGCAATGAAAATACGTGTCTTATTCATATTCCAAATGTAGTGTGCGTCACGCGTGCGTCTCGAGAGGTTCACTAGTGTGTCATAGGTACGTCACGAGTGCATCAACAGTGCATCATGAGTGCGTCACGAGTTCATCACGAGTGCGTCTCGAGTGCATCAAGAGTGCGTCAAGAGTGTGTCACGTGTGGGTCACGAGCGTGTCATAGGTACGTCACGAGTGCATCAACAGTGTGTCAGGAATGAGTCACGAGTGAGTTACAAGTGCGTCATAGGTGCGTCACAAGTGCGTCAGCAGTGCGTCAAGAGTGCGTCACGAGTGCATCAAGTATGTCACAAGTGCGTCACGAGTGCGTCAGCAGTGCATCACGAGTGCGTGCCGAGTTCATCAACAGTGCGTCATAAGTGCGTCAACAGTTCGTTAAGAGTGCCATTAAGGTTAGCATAGGTGATGATCCTACGAAAAATGTTGGGCGGACTAAGGCACCTAAGTGAAACCTAGAGAGAATTAAAAAACCTGATGAAACTCCATCAAAGACCATGAACGCTAGAAGAACTAAGAAAACTAGAAAGATCACGTGAATCCGAACTATACGGATCCATCTTATGATGTGGTCGTATCCTATAACGCAGAGTGTATTTTACGCAAGTATTTTAAAAAATGAGATCCCAAGCCCAGCAAACATTAACTCGACACTTGTCCGACACGTGTGCCCCAAGGCAGCAAGGTATTTTCCCTTGTATTTTTTTTTTAATATCATTCCGTCTCCCCGCATAACTCTTTCCGACGCACAGTCACAAACGCGTTCCCGGTTTCTGGAAGCAGACAACGACGAACCGCGAGGGGAATCCGCAGATGCGGCCCGTCCCATCCGCTCGGCTGGCTCGCAGACCCGCTCGAGCTTGCGAAAAGCCAGACCATTGACACCGGCGCTCGCCCCACCATTGTTACCGGGCTAATAAAGAAAAATAAAAGCTTCCCTTCCCGCAGGATATTAGCTCTTTCCTACCCAGCCACGGTCGTCGGGGTCCAGTCCCTTCTTACTGACCGAGCACCGGTTGAGAAACGCGACCGACGTCCGGTTTCCGCGTTGCTGCTTCGTTTGTCGAAAATCTGAGCGTTGCTTAATCCGACCAACCACCGATCGCCCCTTTTCATTCTTCTCCCGTGAGCGATGGAAGCAAATTACGGGGCTCCTTCCGCTCCGCTACGTCCCTTTGTGCCGCCTGTGATGTCTCTCTCGTTCTGTTTGGATATTGGTTAGGTGTCTCGCGTGCCGAGGTTACTACCGATTGTTTTCCCGGGTTGTGTGTTGTTTCTCGGATTAACGCTGTTTCATTCACTCATATATTGTTATTTAAGTCCTAATCCCTTTACCTACAGTTTTTTACACTTGCGTTATCGTGTTGCGTCATTTACAACTAATTATTGCTACAATGTGAAGACGAAGAGAATCAAAAAGTTGGCCACGATCCTTAATCATGAAGATTAAAATTAAAGTTGTACCCAGAATTCAATTGCGGTGAAAATATGTCTCTGATTTAACATATGCGTCTTGAGAGCGTCACTAGTGCGTCACGAGTGCATCAACAGTGCGTCGTGAGTGCGTCAAGATTGCGTCATGTGTGAATCACGAGTGCATCAATAGTGCAACAACGGTGCGTCAAGAGTGCGTCAAGGGTGCGTCACGTGTGAGTCACGAGTGTGTCATAGATGCGTCACGACTTCGTCAACAGTGCGTCAAGATTGCGTCAAGATTGCGTCAAGAGTGCGTCAAGAGTGCGTCACGTGTGAATCACGAGTGCATCAATAGTGCAACAACGGTGCGTCAAGAGTGCGTCAAGGGTGCGTCACATGTGTCACGAGTGTGTCATAGGTGCGTCACGACTTCGTCAACAGTGCGTCAAGATTGCGTCAAGATTGCGTCGATTGCGTCAAGAGTGCGTCAAGAGTGCGTCACGTGTGAATCACGAGTGCATTCACAGTGCGTCAAGATGGCATCATGAGTGCGTCAAGAGTGCGTCACGCGTGAGTGTGTCATAGATGCGTCACGACTGTATCAACAGTGCGTCACGAGTGTGTCACAATAGGGCAAACGGTTAATTGGAAAAATATGACTAATCCGTGTAATAACGAAGTTGCATTTTCGCGCGGACCTCTTTCGTCCTCTCGAGCTATAGCCTGGCTCAGACTGCTATCGACTTCCGTTCGCATACAGCCCTCGTGCGTTACTGTCGCCACGACTCGAGTGTTATCTGTAACCAATAGTGAAGCGGCGGTTCGTGAGCTCCCAAAGGTGCAAAATGAGAAACGCGAGCGTGTACACAAAGCGAGGGGCAAAAAAAAAAAGCGAACGTCGCCGACAGAGACAGAGCGGTCGGTGGTTGGGCGGGCGACGGAGATGCTAATGTGGCTTGGGCAGAAAATAGAGCCCGAAGAAAAAGGAGAGAAACGAGACGTCGAATGTACGTAGGATAAAAAAGACAACACGAAGAAAGGGAGCCGGACGATGCCGGTTAGAACTGAAACGCCTCGAGCGCCTCTTCGTGCGACTGTCCTCCCTCTCGGGTCCTTCGTGTGTTCCTGATGGGAGGGTATCCCCCTACCGGGAACTCTTTCCAACTCTTCGGCTCCTCTAAATAGCCATGTGACGCTGCCAGCCACCATATTGCATTCCGCACACACCAGCCTGATGTGCACACCTACGCGTGCGGACGTTCCGTGCACGCTTTCTTGCCCCGATGCTTCCACGCAACCATGAATTGTTACTGCTGAACTACCGTTGTCAAATAGTTGGCAACTTGCGAACAATTGTCAACCGAATTCGTTGGATTATTATTAGCAAGACTAGGTCTAACGATTAGAAACATCGTCTATTGTTTAGAGAAAACCGCACTGGCCTGAACTGGTCCGAACGTTAATCTTTACCAAGGGTTAAGTTATTTTTAATGTAATTAATGTTAGGTAATATAGGTATCACCCAAGGAAATCTTAACATAACGCTAAATTCAGTGGTAGCGTTATCTAGCCTTGTTTAGGTTACTTATAGTAACGACACTTTTTTATGCAGGGCTAATTATGATTATGTCTATAGCGATTTTATGTTTCTTAAGCTGATGCATTGAGGTCACCTTTTTTTGGGTCAAGTAATTTTTATTGTGTCACGTTCGTGAATGGTACGGAAAATTTGTATTTGTAAATTTAACCGTTGCAAACAATATGCTCGCTTCTCGGAATGTTATATTTTATAAAATGTTCTATAGTAACGTATAAAATCATTATCAGACAAGATGGTAGGACGAATAAAAGCGGGTCACGTGGATTTACAAGCTCGTAATTCCACAGATTCCATTTTAATGAAATATCGCTGAATTTATGGAATATGCAGCTTCTATTTATGCTGTTTAAACTCATGACCCAATATTTAAATTCATGCTAAAAGCGCAACTGACAAAAGTGTACCTCTACGTGTACCAGCCTTCATTTACTAGGAATTAAAACAGTGTTAACACGAACTGAAAAGGATCAAATCTTCACACTGACGTAACTAATTCCTTTTTCACGGCACTAAAATGACAAGACTCCTGTTTCAATAGGATTAGTTAGTCCAGATCATCGTGCATTTACATGCGAGCGTAGTTTATCACATGTGACCTTCACTTCTTTAATATATCAAATCATTTATATACAAAATAACGTATTATTGCAAATATTTTGCTATATGTTCACCTACCATTTGACATAACCTAATCCACATCTAATTTAACTTCTGAGCAATTCACATTTAATTTGCCTTAGCTAACCTTACTTGTGAGTCATCCACATTTAGGTCGCTTTACCTAACCTAACTTCTGAGCAATCCACATTTAGTTTGCTTTAGCTAACCTAACTTCTAAGTCATCCACATTTAGGTCGCCTTACCTAACCTAACTTCTGAGCAATCCACATCTCATTTGACTTAGCTAACCTAACTTCTAAGTAACCCACATTTAGTTTGACTTACCTAATCTAACTTCTGAGCAGGTCACATCTAATTTGTCTTACTTAACCCAACTTCTAAGTAATCCACATTTAGTTTGACTTAGCTAACCTAACTTCTGAGCAATCCACATCTCACTTGTTTTACCTAACCTAACTTCTGAGCAATCCACATGTAATTTGCCTTAGCTAACCTAACTTCTAAGCAATCCACATTTCATTTGACCTACCTAGCCTAACTTCTGAACAATCCACATCTAATTTGACCTAACGTAACTTCTGAGCAATCCACACCTAGTATGCCTTACCTAACCTAACTTCTGAGCAATCCACATCTAATTTGACTTACCTAGCCTAACTCCTAAGTCAGCAATAAAAATGTACGTAATCCGTCTTGTCCAGATAAAAATGTGTCTTATCCGTCATCCACGGCAATATAACGAAAGACTCGTAAATGCGAAGCTGTCAATCGCAGCAAACTAATTCGTAAATTCTTGCAGGACTCAGAAACACATTTCGTCGGTAGAACATTATCGAGTACTCAATTGCACGACTGCAGTCGTTGCGAACGAGACTAATTTGATCGCGTCTAATACGAGGCCACTCGAACTTGCCAGCCACTCCCACCCTCCCCCCACCCTCTGCCTCGTGACTCGTAATCGAATAAAGTGCACTGTTTACATGCAATTTTCGTGCAACGTTTCACCGGTAATTCGCGCTAATGCCGCTTTAGTGGATAAACACGGGGAACGGGTGGGTCCGGGACGGGGCGAGTTTAATTCCTGGCTAATTACAGGGACAAGGCGGAGATAGCTGGCTCTCGAACGAATCCAGCTTACGAATCGAGTCGTTCGCCGGCGAAAAATGAATCGGGGATTGAATGTATCGCCCACGTTTTTGCTACGGTTGCCAGAATAAATTCATTGCGCTATTTCAATGTAGTATTAACCTGTACGGTCTCATTCAGACCGAACGAGTTGTTAAAACGCTTTAAATCGCGAATTATCGGAGTCCATTTGCGATGAACATCAGTTTTCAAAGAAACATTCAAGTCACTGAATTACAGATAAGTTGACCACGTTCTGAGGTTAGCCAACGTCACCGAATTCCCATCACGAAATTTCAGGTTAATTAATTCAATCAGTAGCTCAGGTTTCCTAAATTTCAGGTTGGAGGTCATAATTTTGGAATTTTAGGTCAGGACCATTAACGATGAGCTACGTAATCTAAATTTTAGGTGACCAGTGGCCATTAACCTAAATCCTTGGTTAAACACGCGTTAACTTCGAAACTCCCGTCTGAAGAAGATAGTTGAAAAACTTTCTTTCGGAGTAATCATTTCTTGTTTTCTATTAGCGACGCCGGTGTTTAGCTGGAAATGGAAAGACGAGTGCCTCGTCGAAGCGGCGCCTTCAAACTATATTTTCTTTTACGTCTGCCGGCGTACTGTTCCAGCTCGCTGTTTCGCTATCGACCAGAAGAAACCTACAAATACGAAGACCGACGAAACATAATTGCATGGACTGCCGTTACATGAAACGGTGAAGTTAAACGAAGTTCCTTGAATGGAAAGTCGAATCGACGATTGGAAAGTTATTCGAAATGCGCTTCTTGTTCGACTTCGGCTTGTCTTTCTTCCGATTTCTCACGAATTAAATATTAAATGTACACATATTTGTCTTTCAAATAAAGAGCACAAAGTTAAATTATAGTCTAGTCAAATATTCAATACCGATCAAATGAGCCAATGCATCGTTCCGTGCACGTACCAGCCACGTGCACGCGTTGAATAATATCTGCAAGTGTACTGTAAACGAAGCATCCATGTGAATCGATGAAACGAATCTACGCTCGATTACATATTCATACGCAGCTGATTAGATACTTCAGCTGGAAACTGTAATGTTTTCCACTTATTGCGGATGCATCATTTAACACCCTCTAGCTAATGAAGTAGAGACTGATCGATTGAGGGTCAAACAATCGCAGTTCAAATCCTCTTAAACAAGAAGAAAGTAATTCTCTAAAAAATCTGAGGCTTTAAAAACTAAAAGCAAGATTTCAATGATTCATGAGGGCCATTTTCTCAAATTTGAAACACCCTGTACACAAGAAAAACAATGTATTCACCCTCTAAATTCGATGACTATATTTTGCAAGAAAAATTTGTAAAATTTTGTAAAATCGAGAATCTTTTGAAACGCCCTGTAGGAATGAAGCAAAAATAATATGTCAGGAAGGTTTCAAATTACGATTAAATCTTCCTTCTACCAAATTCTCCTTAAAAAATGATTTAATAAAATAAACTCCAACCTCCACTTTTGAATCCCCCTGTAGAAAAGTCTGACTACAGGAGACTCTGTAACCTCATATTTGAATAATAAAATTTCACTCCTGATCCCACACATTTATCTTTTGAAAAGACCTGTATAACAGGGGTCTTTAAAGATTCGAAGCTTGACCACTCCGCTCAAAAGCGGCGAAAAAACGGCGGAAATGCTCAAACGAGCATCGCTCGACGTCGACTCTGTGAATTAATGCGTGTGTGGGAACGACTTCGGAAAAAAAGCCGGTCCAGTTATCCTCTGCAGGGCCGGAAATTCCCGGAAACGTGAATGTTCATTGTGCCCCGGACGAAGGTATCCGGAAACGATAACAACGAGCCACATAACCGTGCGGATAAACAATAGTCGACAAACAACGGGCGAGAGTTCTGCATTTTACGGGCTCATCGTGGTCCACCAATAATGGACGCTCAAACGGGACGCGTTTCGACGATGAAACCGTGGGAGAGCCCCGAGGGAAGAGAGGATGTGCGGGGACAGACCTTCCTTCTCTATGTATCTAATGACACCAAAGGTGGAAATATATTTCCTCTGGACACCATTCTGCTTTCCGACGACTTCTCTTTTATTTACTTTTGATCAAACGAAGGTTATTTCGCGAGCACAAAAAGAAATGTGAGATATAAATTTTTAACCTAGAAACTAACTTAGTGTTCGCAGGAAAAGGTAAAAATTGTTCTGGATCTATAGAGCGTTTCAAAAGAAGAGCACTTCGAGATTGGCTATTTAATATAAAGTCAGGTAAGGAATATGGAACACAAGAAATTCCACGGACACTTTCGTGTCATTCGATAGCGTTGATTTCAGCGGCGGACTGTCCTTACTTTTCCAAGAAAATTGCGCGTGCAGGTGTATCCGCTGGAAGCTTGTTAGCTATGCAGGGAAAAAGTGTATGGGGATGCACAAGAACTCCCGTAACAATCACATAAAAGATTAAAGTATCCAGCATACACGTTCCCGCTGTCCTAGTTGCGGTTAAGAGTTGTACAATACGCTTGAAAGCGAGTATTCACGTGCTGCAAACGTTTTACAGAAATGAAGGTGGAACTTAACGAAAACATCTCCGCCAGGAATAGCAACTACCTCCGACATTTTTACCCTTCATCTTCCGTTTTTTGCGTACCCTCTTTTTCTTTCTGTATCACGCCGCCTTTCAACAACGTCTCCATATAATTTCATCGGTGTTAATTTAATTTCACGTGTGTTACACCAACGTTTCGCAAAATACAGTTTAAGAGGTGCTGCTATTAAAACAAGTAGAATACAGATATTGTAGTCAGACACGGGGATTATGTAAGTGAAATAGAGCCATAGTTAGACGTGTTATATAAGTCAGTGGAGTCAGACAAGTAAGTTGAGATTGGTATTCAGACAAATAGAACTGGTTGTATAACCATTGAAGTAGGTCACAGTCACCATGTAGTCAGACAAGTAGAACTAGTTAACCTACAACCAGACATATACGATATAGACATCTGCCAGGGAAGTAAAACAACACCTGAATGGCCAAATATGTAGGAAGCTACTTGAATGATCAGATAAGAAGAATGATAACTACGTAGTTAGACAAGTAGGACGGAGAAGCAGACATAGACTAGTGTAGTTAGAAAAACAGAACATGTGTAGTCAGACAAGTAGAAAGACACATATGTGGTCAGACAAGTAGAAAGACACATATGTGATCAGACAAGTAGACAGATACATATATGGTCAGACAAGTAGAGTGGCACATGTGTGGTCAGACAAGTAGAATGGCACCTATATGGTCAGAAAAGTAGAATAGCACATATGTGGTCAGACAAGTAGAATGACACCTATATGGTCAGACAAGTAGAATAGCACCTATGTGGTCAGACAAGTAGAATAGCACCTATGTGGTCAGAGAAGTAGAATGACATCTATGTAGTCAGACAAGTAGAATGACATCTATGTAGTCAGACAAGTAGAATGACACCTACGTGGTCAGACAAGTAGAATAGCACCTATGTGGTCAGACAAGTAGAATGACATCTATGTAGTCAGACAAGTAGAATGACAACTGTGTGGTCAGAAAAGTAGAATGACACCTGTGTGGTCAGACAAGTAGAATGACACCAATGAGGTCAGACAAGTAGAATAACACCAATGTGGTCAGACAAGTAGAATGACACCTATATGATCAGACAAGTGACATATTTATCAGTACATGATCAGACAAGGAAAACGATCAAAAGGACGGTCAAACAAGTAGTACAAAATCGGTATGTGATCAGACAAACACGACACACCGCTATATAATCAGACAAGTGGAATAAGTCTGAGGAAGTTTGCGTCGATAATAATATTGTCATTTAGGGTACATGTTTTGGGGTACACCCTGTGCACAAGGTTCGAATTAGTTAGGCTGATGATCAGAAACTGTCCGCCATAACTCTGGAGGATTAGCAAATCCACGAATCACCGTCAGCCAAGCGGTTAGGTGACCGGTTTTGCCGCACGCGTTCCCGTGGGAACCGCTAAATTTTCGTTTTGCCCCGGGCTTGATTATCGTTCTAACGTTGCGTATGCCGTTGAATCTCTGATACAACACCGGAATCCAGGCATATGCCGCGCGATTACGCGGTTTCTTGTGCCGAATACGCGAGAATCCTCACTGAGCTGTTCCTTTTTTGTTCCCTGCATACCGCGCTCGGCTACGAGGAATCCTGCAATCGTGCGTAATTATTGCTGCAATGCATATCACGCCGCGTTGCTTTCTATAGCGGAATGCAAATAAAGGAATGCGTTATGGCAAGTGGGCAAGTTTTGTTGCAACACGGAAGCGTAAGTCCGTCAAATTACCGGAAGAAATAAATCTGACTAGCATTACCCTATTCTTCGATCACTTTCTTAAAAATCGAACGTCTAGCAGTGTTTCTGGTCACAAATTCCCAAATACCATAACAAAGCTCTCACTATGATTAGAGTTGTCTCGAGGTTCACACATCCAACACAAAGGTACCTCTGATTAAAAATAACAGCGGAACAATCCGACAGAATTACACAAATTGTGCCACAACAAAGCATCTAATGTGGCCAAAGTTGTTTCGAGGTTAACGTGATGCGAACAAAATAATGGTCCTTGCTTAGAATTATCAACGTAACAATTCCGTGCGTTTAATTGAATCGCCGAACCAAACGTCATATCGCCTAATACGGTTAAAGTTGTTTTGAGGTTATACGATCACGGTGCACGTGGCACACAGGGATCACAACGATTGTACATCAATGACAATTTGCTTTATTGCGTCGGTGACGCTGATAACAGATCGTTCTCGTACCAGAACAGCCTATCTATTCGACGATGTATCGCGGCTTGTCACTGCGGTGGTTACCTGACGATGTGTGGCTGCACTGTCACGTGTTCGCGGCCGCGCTAGGGAATTATTCAGTCGGGGGCTTTTGTTTAGATAATACGATGGGATTGGATCGACGCGTACTGCGCGGGACCCCTTAACTTCATCTCCATCGCGATTGCGGTGGACAGTTTTGATAAATGTTTAGGAGAGACGGCTGCGAGTTACGGAAAGCCGATCGAGCGGAGTCGCGCGGATATGGTTGCTTACTAGCGGAATAATAGTTGATCGTGAATTCTGCCTGCAAGCTATTTGATATATACTCAAGTACATGTCCTCGTATCCTACAATAACACCTACAATGATACCCACAATAATAATTGTATGCGATAAAATTTTAATAACATGAAGGCAAAAGGTTATGTGACCTATTATTCTAATCACTATCGACATTATTAAAAATGGATAATAATGGTCATATGTGAATATTTAAGGTGATATGTGAATATTGAGGGTGATATGTGAATATTGAGGGTGATATTTCCTCCTCTAGGTTAGGTTAGGTGAAAAGCTATTAATTCAGTAATTATTTTTTGTGAAGCACATCGATTACTAATCAAGATTAATAATAACAGTGATACAATAGAGGTTATGTTACAAGTTAGGTTAGGTACATAGAGGTTAGGTTACAAGTGTGGTTAGGGTACAATAGAGGTTATGTTTCAAGTTAGGTTAGGTACAATAGAGGTTAGGTTACAAGTGAGGTTAGGGTACAATAGAGGTTATGTGTCAAGTTAGGTTAGGTTACAATAGAGGTTATGTTACAGGTTGGGTTACAAGTTATGTTACAAGTCAGGTTAACAGATCTAGATTAAAATAACTTAGTTCAGTGATATTTAAGAAAATAAGTAACGAAGAATGTACTTGCCGACGAGAACAGAATTTTTGAGAGCATTATTTTTAGTAAACATGGTTGTTGACGGTACGAATGCAAGAAACGTTTCAAGTCGCTAGCGAACATGGCGCGTGGAATTCATTAAGGCTGCCGAGCTCAATTCTGCTCTAAACGTGACTTACTTAAGCCACTTTAAAGACAATTGCCGCAACCGAGGGCAAAGGATATGCGTTCTAACTCTCTCTCGATTCTACCGCTCGAAATTAAAACTTACCCTCGGACGCTCGCGCCAGACAATTTCTCATGTAACTTTTTCCTATTTTTATCCATTACCCGGTTTCAAAGGATACCGGTACCCTACAAACTGTACACTTAATTTACTTAAATTAATTAAAATGTGTACGATAATGCACTACGGAACGTCTGAGAAAATTGGAACAGCTTCTCGGTTATGACCGCTTGCACGCCGGGAATTCTTGAACAAACACTTTTTCTGGAATGCGGAAAATCCTTTCATTCGAATGTAGGATAGATTCAATTAGCATATTGGAAGTTTTCACATTCACGGAAATTTCTATACTTTCTAAATTGCCAAATTTTGATTTCCAATTTCCAGATTACCAAATCCTCAAGTTTCAAAATACTTCCGATCAAAAATAACGAATTTTCAAGTTCTCAAATTTGCCAATTTTCAAATCGTCGAATGTCAAAATATGTAAAATTTGAATTTTTAAAATCATGTATAATGATAATGTGACCCATCACATTTGATGTGAGCTACCAATATGAAGGCTAAATCCCCAAACTAACCCTAGTTGTGTTAATCATAGTTAGCATGGAGTATGCTAGATACTTAAATATTTGTATCAGATTATCGAGGCAAATTTAATCACCTGTGTACATCAAGTTAATTACACAAGTTATCAAACAATAGATATTCAAAGGCTTCCCATAGGATTGCAAATCAATTCCAGCGACTCGAATGGAGAAGTTCCGACATCGATTAGTCGATACCCATGGTACATCCCTGGTGGTTGATATTCAACTGGAACACCAGAGGATTCTTCGAGCGAGGATGAAGATCGATTAAACAAATTAATCGAGCACATCTTGAGCTGATAAGTGTCGTTCGCGATACGTCTTCATTGCCAGCGGAAGGGTGAGTCTGATCGATGCGAACTAATTTGCCGTTTCTCTCTTTCTGTCTCTTGCTTCCTCTCTCTCTTTCTCTTCCCAGCCCTTTCTCGACGTGACAAATCCGAGAGTCTGGCTCTATTCCGTCTTCGAGTAATACCGGGATTAAGGATAAGTAGCTTCAGCTGAAGTGCAACGGAAACTTTGCGGGCAACCTTGCGTTCACTGACGTCCAACACAGACATCATTCCAGAAAATATTCTGCATCATCACGATTCCTCTTTCGAGCTTTGACATTGTGTTATACATTACAGACCTGTGGGTTTAGTTTCATTTTTGGACGTTTTGACACTTTGGGTGACATCAAGAATCTGGACTAAGCCATCATTTATGTACACATTGGGTTAGCTATATGTTACAGGTCAGGAAACATAATCCATACCAACATACGTGTGGATTAGACTAGCTATAGAAATTCATATACAAACATAGGCAGGGTCAGACTAACATTGGGATACAATAATATATAAATGACATTTGATCGTGTGACGTATGGTCATTTATATCGCACCACTTTATACACCGCTTAAAAAAAATTTGCAAAAGAACTTGATATTCATATTCGTTTAATGAATGTTCTAAGAGAGATGCAAAAGTTACAATCGATAGGAGGGTGTAATTGATCGAGGCGTGTATCATGAGTAATTGAAGATCCTGCCGCACACATGCATGTTACGAAGTGAATGGCGAAGGGAGAACGAGAAAGTGGAGTGGTACACCCGTGGATCCATGGCGATACACGTCCGTCACGTGGAAGAATCCCACCTGGACGAGTAGAGGATGGATGGAAAATGGCCGAGGGGCGGATGCTGGTGTTTGTAACGCGACACCATGTCGACTGAGCCAGTGTCAATTCCATGGTGTGCGAGTCACCCACCCACACACCCGGTAGCACCCTACGCTGATATGCGCACTGCACTCAAGTACCTTGCCGATAAATTCTGACGTTCTGCGTGGTTTAATCACCGACAGAGGGAATTCGGGAGTTGAATTTCAGGATCGAAACCTGAAGTTGGCCCAAAAATTTCTTCGTGTAGTATTTGACAGGTGGAGGTCGATGCTCGGGTGGTCCAAACGTATGTAATTCAATGGTTACACTGAAGTTTACTTTCAGTGAAGTTAAACACAGTGAAGTATGTTGGAAAATGAAGGTTCTAACTCCTGAAGTTGTACCTTGCAAGGTTTTCCTTAGGTCCCGAGGATCTAACTACCGAAGTTCTATGCAATGAACTCCTATGTTCCAAACATCTATATCGTAAAGTCTTTAGTTTCCAAGTCTTAACTCAACAAGTCCACAAGTTTTAAGTTCTCAAAGGTCCAAATTCGAAGTCCAAAATCCAAGTCTCCAAGTCCTAGGTACACAAGTCTTACGACCTCCAAGAACTAGGTCATCAAGTCCTAGGTACCCAAGTCCTACGACCATCAAGTCCTAGATCACCAAGTCCTAGGTCATCAAGTCCTGTGTTCGTAATTCCTCAATCCCCAAGTTCCAGGTCACCAAGACTTAGGTCCACAAGTCCTTTGTCCTCAATTCCTAAATCCTTCAGTTCTAACTCACCAAATCCTAAGTTCTCAAGTTCTAAATTTCCAAATCCTAGGTCTCGAAGTCCTAGTTGTTCAAGTTCTACGTCCGCAATTCCTATGTCCTCAAGGCCCAGGTGACCAAGTCGTACTTCTCCAAGTTCTATGTCCCCAAATCCTAAATCCTGACGTCCTACGTCCCCAAATCTTACATCCCCAACTCCTAGGTGCCCAAGTTCTACATCCCCAACTCCTAGGTCCTCACGACCTACATCCCCAAATCCTAGGTCCCCAAGTCCTAGGTCCCCAATTCCTAGGTCCTCAAGTCCTAAATCCCCAAGTCCTAGGTCTCTACGTCCTAAATCTCCAAATCCTACGTCCCCAATTCCTAAATTCCCAAGTAGTAGGTCCCCAATTCCTAGGTCTCCAAATCCGAACTTCCCAAATCCTTCGTCCCCAATTCCTAAATCCCCAAGTCCTACACCCCCAATTCCTACAATTCCGGAAGTCCTACGTCCCCAAATCCTACGTCCCCAAATTTTAAGTCCCCAAGTCCTATACCCCCAAGTCCTACGTCCCTAAATCCTAAGTCCCCAAGTCCTAACTCCTCAAGTCCAAAGTACCCATGTCCCAACTCCTCATGTCCTACGTCCCCAAATCCTACATCCTCACATCCTAACTCCCCAAATCACAATTCCCCAACTTCCACGTCCCAGAAGCCTAACCCCAAAGGTACCAAACTCACACCGCCACAAAATCAACTAAAATTGAAAAGGGTAGTTATGCTGAAACCACTCAGGATGCACAATCTTTCATTCACATTGAACAGTCGCACAGTTCCATCATCCCGCTGAGATATCCTTAAACCTTGCGAGAAGGCAACGAAGGCGCGAAGGAAATGCAAATTGACGCGGTTTTAACAGCGACTCGTCCAGGCCGAAGTTTCGGGTGACGTATCACCGTGCCAACGTTTTCGGGCACGTAAAAATAACCTTTATTACGTTATGTAATCAGTTAGTAAAAGCAATTCCGCTAAAAGCCTGGGGTGGCGCTCTGTCGTCTGCTTTTGCATAACCGCGACACAGCTCGCCCCCTCCCACACCACCCCTTCCTCTGTCTCTTCAGTTTGGCAGCAATTACTGTCTCCTTGTTTTTCGAGGTCTTACGTCCGGGATAATAAGGGAAGGTTCTTAATCTTGCCGGTATGCCTGCAGATTCGAAAGTTTACCGACAGATCATCTTTGCACGTTTCGAATTAGCTGGTCATGAAAAACAAACCGGAATTTTCGTGGGTTTCTCTTGATAGAAATGAATTTCTGATTGATTGCTGAGGCTCCCGGGTAAGTTTATGAACAAGGATATTTAGCCATGAACATCAATTTTCTGCTTTGACACGTTCGATTACGGGGAGCAGCTGCACCGCGACGGTGATAAAGCGGAGGCGTAAAAAAGACCGCAAGTTTACGAAATAAATCGTTATGCCTGACTTATTAAACTAGACCCTTCTGTATGCACTTCTACGCGTATTTTTATGTTTCGCTTTAGTATATTGCAAAGATATGTATCTTGAAACACACATGGGTCTGATATTAATAAAGGACATTAACCTTAATAAACCTAACCTAACCTAACCTTATTAAAGGACATTAATCTTAATACCTTGATAATAAATAATAAAGGAAGAACATGATAATTTCTTCCTGAAAGATGATTCCAAAATCCAGCAAATAATTTCATGAAATGTGACACGATTCTTACCAACCTTATCAACGGACAACAGTTTCCATAGATAACCGTGACGACAGTCCGAGAATCCAAGAGAGCCAACAAGTTCCAAGTCCAACAGAACAATTCAAAGGTTGCCGCCATTCAGAAAGTCCCGGGTAACTCTAATATCGCGCAAGTTCGAAAATTACAGAAGTTCCGAAAGTTCAAGTGCCCAATTCGAAAGCCCAAGAAATTCTAAAGGTTTTACCGTTTCCGTCGACCTTAAACTGCCCTAATCTTTCCTTCCTTGATAAATCACGAAAATGGCTTTGGGGACAACAAGGAGCACAACCGGCAGTTACAATCACCAGTAATTATTTATTTTAATTAACTATTGGTTACGTAGATTGGGAAGGTTAGAAGTTTAAAATAAAGCTTCGTGACAGGGATCTGTCAAGTATTCTAGGATCCGTCCTAGATCCTTAAATGACTCACAAATAGCTACATTCCAAATACCTAAATCCTCCTAAGTCCCAGCATATTTCTAAACTCCATATTTCTAATTCTATCACAGGAAATAGCACAATTACTAATTAATTTTATCACGAGAAATAACAACTTGTATTCGATCCGACGTTTGGTGACTCATATGTGTTATCTCAAAATCTGAGCAAATTTTCTCATCGTTACTGCGTCGTGGGTGCGTCACGAGTGCGTCAAGAATATGTCACGTGTCAGTCACGAGTGCGTCGTAGGTGCGTCACTACTGCGTCGTAGGTGCGTCACGAGTGCGTCGTAGGTGCGTCACGAGTGCGTCACTACTGCGTCGTGGGTGCGTCACGAGTGCGTCACTACTGCGTCGTGGGTGCGTCACGAGTGCGTCGTAGGTGCGTCACGAGTGCGTCACTACTGCGTCGTGGGTGCGTCACGAGTGCGTCGTAGGTGCGTCACTACTGTGTCGTAGGTGCGTCACGAGTGCGTCACTACTGCGTCGTGGGCGCGTCACGAGTGCGTCACTAGTGTGTTGTAGGCGCGTCACAAAATAGCCACACTCGACATAGGAGCGCAAAGGGATCCAACACACACCCTCATGAGACTAAATTTCTCATATCACAATTTCCCTACTAGCAGTTATTATAACATTCATTATAAGAAATCACTGTAAATGATGCAAAACTCGGCAGTGAACAGAGCAGTATTTATCCTCCTGCTCTGATGCCACAAAGAAAGCAACATAAGGAAAAAGAAGCTGATGCTCATAAATCACAATTAAATCTTGGAAGGGTCCGGTTTGTCGAGTAATCTGTCAGTACAGTCCACCTAATACAACGGTCGAGTAATTGCGAGCAACGTACATGAAGAGTGGTTCGATCGATCCGCACTCGTTGTGTGCCTAATGACCACGCAAACGACGCGTAACGTATGCTCTGCGCCCGCTAATGAATTAATAATCGCATTATCTGCATTTACGATGGCAGGAAAGTAGCGGCCAGTTGTCAGCCATTGCCCTGTTTCCCGATGCCATCGGAATTCTAAAGATAGAAGCTTTCAAGAACGTGTCACCAGACCAGTCATTTTTCAGGTTATGTCGGCTTCTTTTTATAGCTGCTTAAATAGGTTATGTACGTCTGAGTTTGAACGCTTCAATTTCTAAGTCTCGGTGATTATGAAAGATGAAAGCTTCCGAGATGTCGCTGTCGAGCTTTAGACATTTTTAGATCGTTAAAGCTTTGTTTGACTCGGGAGATAAATCGCGTATAGCCTTAATGAATCTTGCAATTTCGGGCGGACATAAGATCTGTGCATAACTGTATAACAATAATATTTGGAAATAAGTATGGACCGCGGTAGACGGGCTTTAAAACGGGAAATCCGTTTCCACTTCAGACCGCAATTAAGGTAATCCCCTCGTTAGTCACTAATATTCCCACTTAACCTATAATCGAACGGCCACGCGGAACAGTCGGTAAGGTAGAATTTTTTTATGGAACTCTTGGATCAACGTGTTTGAATGATTCAATGCACTCTGGGTAGTACACAATCGCATTTCAGAACCTGTGATGAAAACATATCCCATATTCCAAATAAACCCACATAATCTTTGCAAAATTTACATACAACCCTTGCAAAATCACATATGCACATGTGGCAATATAATTACCGACAATAAATCTCAACGGTTGTTAAAAACAGTATAGGGTTTACATATCAGGATCCACAGTCATTTTCCCATCGGTTAATATTTTTACGATAATTACAATTTGCATAGAATGCATGAAATTGGCAATTTTTCAGGCAAAGATCATGGAAATGTCCCATGAAAGATCCATCAAGAGGCCATTTCATCCGGAGCCATTTGAAAAACAGCCGGGACCAGGAAAATACGAGTTACAATATTTTGTTATCAAGATTTTTATGCAAACGAAGAAAACTGCGAAACGTAGACGGGAATGTAATTTCTTGGCGGTGGAAGGTGGTTTTTCCCGGGCACCGGTTTCCCGGTTTCCTTCCTTCGCATTCAGGGATAAAGAAAAAAGGAAAAAGGTCGCTATCCTCGCCGCGAGCGGGGCATTAATCTTTTTGACGTCGGTGATGCAAGCATGAATACCGGGGCATCTATTCTTTGAGGCGGGCGAAACGCATTTTTATGGATTAGTCACTTTCGAAAATGAGTTCCTTACAGCGTGAAGTGGGCCACGACGAAATAAACCTCCTCGGAGATGGTTCACCTTCGAACGTTGGTGAAATTAAAACCGGCGTTGATCAACCCCCTGGACAAGGTTAATGGACTCATGGTATTTGAAAAAAAAAGTGTCTCTATCAGTGTTATATCAATGCAATATTTTATTTACAACTTCTTCGATAAATTTGTGTTAAACAATTCTTTTAATATTTACAATAAATTATGACATGACAAACGCTTTTAATATTTGGACCCTATAAATTTACAAGTTTTGAGGAAGCTCAATTAGTGTATTTATTATGGACGTTCATTTTAATAACAAAAGAGAATTGTTACATCAATGCAATTTTTTATTTAAAGCTTCTTCGGTGAATTTACATTAATAGATTCTTTTAATATTTATAATAAATTCAGACGTAATAAATGCTGTTAACATTAAGACCTTGTAGATTCACAAGTTTGAAAATGTTCAAGTTACTGTATTTATTATGGACGTTTATTTTAATAGCAGAAGAGAATTGTTGCAGGAAGTAATTTTATTAAAAGCTCCTCCAGTAAATTTATATTAATAAATTCCTTTAACACGTACAATAAATTCAGACATAACTGCTGTTAACATTAAGACCTTAGCAAGTTCTGAAAAGCTCAAGTTTATTATGGAAGTTTATTTCGGTAACAAAAGAGAATAGTTACAGAAAGTAAAATTATTTCAACGATAACTCGACGAGTCTCCGAAAAAAAAAAGAAAGGAAAAGTGAACGCAGAGAGTGGAAAGCTTCCCAGCGAAAATTTTGTCTCGTTTTTTAAAGGCGAATCTCCTGAAGTCCACATGAAATTTAAAAAACACCTTTCATTCGTTATGCACTGAACAAGCGCAACGTAGCCGGTGTCCAAGACCGAAAATACGTGTGTCGAGGACTTTGCCCGCTGAGATACGATATCCCGCGCCCATCCTCCGCCTCATGAATATTTAAACTGGATATTAAAGGCGCAAAATCACAGCGCGTTCAGACCCCTCTCGTCGCGACCCTCTTTCGAAACCGACGTCTCGAATTTCGAATATAATCGATCTCGGAGGCCCTTCAATCAACGACGTACACTCCGCGTCTAAGGACAACCTTCGGTTATTCGACAAAAATCCTCCCGAGTTCTATAACTCTGTACCTACTCAATTTTTTGGTTCATTATCTGCTTTATCTCTTCATCATTACTAGGTTAACCCTTTGACATACTTTGAGTCTGACACATGACGCACTGTTGATGCACTCGAGACGCACGTGTGACGCAACTACGACGCATTCTTAATTCACTCGTGACGCACCTACGACGCATTCTTAATTCACTCGTGACGCACTCATGACGCACTATTCATGCACTCGTGACGCACCTACGACGCACTTGTGACGCACCTACGACGCATTCTTAATTCACTCGTGACGCACTCGTGACGCACTATTGATGCACTCGTGACGCACCTACGGCGCACTCGTGACGCACCTACGACGCATTCTTAACTCACTTGTGACGCACTCATGACGCACTATTGATGTACGAAAGCCATAGTCTAAGAGTCTGCCGAAGTTCATGAATCTTCTTAAATTTATTTCTTAAATTCCTTCAAATTCTGCAATTTCTCAGCAAATATTTTCAACTAATAAAATTATTACAAATTTGATTTCACATTTCTCCAAGAGTTCATATTCCCGAAACAGGCTAATATTTTTTAACAAGCTCACAGTCCACTCAACGAAGCCATTAAAAATGAACCGGGTTTATGGATCCCCGAATTCCGACCCCAACGTTTCATCTCTGAAAAGCAGTTACAAAAACTGTCTCTTGACAGAAAGAGAGAGAGAGAGAGAATGAACGCAAAGCGGTCGCAACGATCCAGTCCTGACGGACAGCTTTCATCGGGGACGTCGCAGGAGGGATCCATTGTGTCTGGTGAATTTAATTTTAGGCCACGGGCGCCGATGTCGTCGCCGCTGTCGTCGGCGTCGCTACAACGCAAACAAGTTCAGGTGGCCGACTCTAATGTCTAACGCCGCTCGTATCCGGCTTAAAAGCAAATCTTCGTTCCGTGTATCCGCTGACCAGCCGTTGTCCGCATTTTTGATACGTCGACGCCTCGGGCTACCCACGAGGGCTACTCTGTTTATAGGCGTGGGTCGATACCATGGTGATTAAGCGGCATTAGCCCCGTTTGCTTCCCTTAATGTTCTCGGGACTTTCTTGCTTGGAACGTGACACGTATTTTAAGATCAATAGTGCTCTTTGACCTTCACCACCTTTACAACCTTCTAGACTTTCAACGCTTTCAGGATGTTCAATACGTTTTAGGACTTTTGACGGTTTCAAGGCCTTTTAGGGTTTCAAGAATTTTGGGACATTGAAGACTTTTCAGAGTTGCAAGAATTTTAAGATATACAAAATTTTTTAGGGTTGCAAGAATTTTAACACTCAACACTTTCAAGACCAGTGAGAGTCACGACGTTTGAGCTATTAGCACAATAAGCTGTCAGAAGTTTCGACATGCACAATTTTCAAGAGAAGTCCTTAAAGACTTACTCACAGAGCTTTCAAGACTTTCTAAACCTTTAGAACTTTCGACACTTTCAGAACTTTCAAGATTGACATCATATTTCTAATTGAATCGGGCATTGAAACAAAAGATCCTTAACACCGTAACCTACAATTTGCCAAGCGATTGCGTCATTCACATCTAATTATTGTTATAATGCCAAGACAACTGCAGTAAAAACACGAGTCCGATTCACATCTTAAATGAAATGTGCATCACTAGTGCGTCATAGGTGCGTCATTAGTGCATCTCAAGTGTGTCACGAGTGCGTCAAGAATGCGTCACGTCTGAATTACGAGTACGTCGTAGGTACGACGCAAGTGCGTCATGAGTACATAAACAGTGCGTCAAGAGTGCGTCACGAGTACGTCGTAGGTGCGTCGCGAGTGCGTCACAAGTGCATCAACAGCGTGTCACGAGTGAGTCACGATACTGTAACGCAAATTGTTAACACAGTCTGAACATTTTGACAATCTCCAAAAACAATAGCAATGTCCCAGATCAAAAATCACCTTTCCCACCCTCAATCAAGGTTAAATATTTACACTAACCTTTAAATTCACAAAGTATTTTACCTCTAAAACTGGGTCAACCCTCATCGAGTCCACAATTAAGCTCCGTGATGTGGTCCCTTATCAGCGCCGCAAATCGCCCTTAACGCTTCCCTGAATTAATCCCAAAAGCGGCAGCCCTGAACGGTGCAACCCTTGGGAACGTTCGTCGTAACGTAGAAAGAAGCAACGCGATTCTTACTTTTCCGAGCGCAATAACAACGGTAACGTCTGCTGGTCTCGCGCAGACCCCACTTTACTGCAAGGGCTGACACTCGTAACGAGAGTTGTTGCGAAACTGTGACCAAGATGATTCAGAGGAAAGTTTTTTACGATGCCGAGGGTATTCGTGGCTACATTTCCGTCGACGGTGTTGCGTGTCTTCCAGCCCGTTTTCTCCGCTGGTGAATCAGACACGCGTCGTTACCGTTGTCCCCGACAGATCGTCAGCCGGTTTTTAACAACACTCTTTTTCTCCTAACATGATGGACATCGGCAGCTTTTTTCGTCTGTCAGACACCATTTAACGCAGACGTTTGCTGTCGGTTAATTAAGAAAGCGTCCACGTTGAAAAACAAGCAAACACGGGTTCATGACGTCCTCACAAGTCAAGATGTCACGATGATTGATCACTACACGAGGTTTGGGCGTTTTAATCTTAGCTCTAAAACGAAGTACAATGGCCTATGATAAACTTGTATCTTCTCAAAAATCATCAGACCGATCATCGATGTGAATGCGCCTTCCGTTCACATAGGAACCGAAGCCCGTGATCGATGAATAAGTCTATAGGAGCGCGTCGGCCAACTGGTAAGCGTTACGGGGCGGCGTTTCTGATTCAGGAGGACCCGGAGCAGAGATGTCAGTAGCTGAAAGCGGTTGCAAATTGAAGAAAGCAATATCGGAGGGCCGGCTTTAATACTCCTCGGTCGACCGTCTCGTAGGATCCCTCGCGGTCCGGTTAATCCAGAGTCAGCTGCCGGAAAGGAATGGAAGCCATTCCGGTAGGCCGAGGCTGATATCCGCCACCTGGCAATATTTCAACGATCCACCCGACCGGGATAACGGATCCACTCTTTGTTCGTGGTAATGGCGGAACGGACAATCCCGCCACCGGCCAATTAGAGACGATCTTCGGGCTACACAGGGATTGCACGCCAGCTTTCAGCTACGGATTTCTCCTGAATTTCTTAGGACTCGAAAAAGTGCCATAGGGTTTCTTACGCCTTACATGGACAAGATTCCCGAAGGTAAAACCCCGCAAGTTCATATCGAACTTTTTTTAAAACGACGATAATTTTTACGAATTGTTCGCGATCGTTTGTAGGTCAATTTGTGTTTTTTTATTCGAAGAAAGGGTATCCTTTTGTCGAGCAACGCGACAAAATATCCAGGAGGGACGACGGGCACGGGGGCAGTTTATTTGCACTCTAAGAGGCGAAGAACGCTGAAAGAGAAAGACGCCGGGAGCAAAGTTTTAATTGTAAGGCCACCCCGGCAGCGCCCGTCGGCATCCGAAGAGATTTCGAGATACTTTGATGCAGGAATGGTATTTGATTAAAAGGGCTGCAGGAATTGTCGATTTATATTAAAATTTAATCGGCACGAAATCCAACAAACGAAATGCGCAATACGTTTGTACAGTTCGTTTCACACAGAGCAGTTTTTGTCATTCTCTAATTTATCGAAGTCAAACTAGGCAAAATTTAATAAAAAAATTTCAAGTTAATTTTATTGCATTTCGATTCGGTACCAAGTAAATTATTCCACGTCGCCATTTCGAATTACCGTACAAACCCCGAAAGACCACAGGAAATTCGGAAAATGTTTTTCCGAAGGGAAGCAATTCGCGATGGACACTGATAACGGCGTAGCGTCCGACCAACCGAGCAAAAAGCATTTTTTGTCCTCGATAACGAGGAATATCCAGAATTCCGGAAGCGCAGGCCGGCTAAAACGGAAGGAGAACTTGCATGGCTCTCGCCTCTCTTCCGGGCTGTCGTTCTTTGTTCCTCCTTTCTCTTCCATTGCTGTCACAGCGAAATTTCCCACGTGCTTGATCACGTCTCAGATTTCGTTGCGTCGTTATTATTTTTTTTCCCTCTTTCTCTCTTCGCTCTCTCCTTTCTCCCTCGCCGGTCTCCTTTGTCACACAGAGGAGGATTCAGAATGTCAGCAATGTTCGATGAAAGTGGATGCTCGGTGCATGTGTTATTGGATACCTTTTTAGGATACCTTTCACGAGAGACCCGGCTGGCGAGGAATAAATTGATTAAAATTCTTCTATCCTGTGAAATGACGCGATTCTTTGCATCCATTAAAAGGAATGCTTTTCATAAATTATGCCGCTCTTATTACCATCATTTTTTATGAAACGAGTTTTTATCGCATCATATTTACTGCGCCATTGTTAATACATTTTGGTATAAGGTGAACTAATAGATTCAGAGGAGAATCACCAGCCAAGCATATCAGTCGATAAACCAAACGATTTCTCTCCTCGTTCCACATAATTTCAGCCGGGGAACATCGAGTTTCCGCGTTTCTTCGCCCTCATCCACTTTTCCTAACGAAGTTTACGTTATGCTCGGTCACGTTTTGGAGACACACTGCCATGATTCTCGCCCTCCTAACCTCTCCCCGCCGGCTTTTCTTTGCACTGTCACGGTGCTCAACCCTGTGTCCCTGGAGAAAGGAGAGTCACTCTCGTCATCAACGACAAGCCCTCAAATTGAGATGCGCCTCGTCGGCCACGCAGTTCTGTTTCATCCCCCCGCCTTGCGTCTTTCAACGAGCACATTATGCAATGAGGGTCCTTGTCAAGGCGAGGGTGCTCATCGGTGAAACACGGCTAGGCTCCGTCTAAGGTGGTCCCACGGACTTGAAAACATTTCTTGCCCGTCGAGTAACGGTCTGTTAAAAGTTAGATTAGTCTGAGCAGCCTGAAAGCCCTAATGACTAAATGACAAAGAGAGAGAGAACGGCTGGAAATGAGGTTAAGTAGCTCTTCGCCGTGATTCGGGTTAGAGCCATGGACCGAGACAAGATTTTGCCGTGGCAATCCTACCGTGCTGGCTGAAATAATGCTTTCCATGTTAAGAGTGGCTAAACATTCAAGAAAAGTGTGTTTGTCGAGACTCGGCCCTGGTTTAGGGTTTCATTACAAAATTTCAACGATGGATTTCACCAAATTTCTCCGCACTTCGGTACAAGGATAAGAACGCGAAATTATTTCCGAATCATTCGCACCGCCATCTCAGACCCCATCAGAAAAATCATTTAGTTTCGCTCAGTCAGCGCGGAAAGAAACGGCCATTCCGACCCTCCTGATAAGAGATAAATTACAAGACACAGGCTGACTCGTAATGAAATCTACCGGCGGTCAGCCAGTACATAATCTACGCCAGACACGAGACACACCGTACGTTCGAGCTTGCTCGTACATGTATAAATCTACGGGGACAAAAACGAAGGCAGACAGGCGAGCACACCAACACAGCGGTGTGTCCCGTGTCTGCGGTATCGAGCAATGAAGAGGAGCCGTCTAAGCCCCGGCTAAACACGGCACAGTGTCTATAACTCTCAGAACTCGTCCGTCTCGAATTAACCTCTCTCAATTAAGACAATGGTACCCTCAGTCCCCCGGACATCCTCTTCTCATCGAGGCGGCGATGGAGCACCCGAAAGGAGGGACCTCAGAGGTTCTCAGACCTGGTCAAACGATACCAAAGTATCTATATTTATGGAAAACCTGCGGGGATTGCCAGGTTGGGCTAGGTGGACAGCTGTTGGAAAGGGAAATGAGAAACTGCTCCTTTGGAGCGTGCTCGGGGTATTGCCGACGATGAACTCTGATTTTGATGTCTGTCAGATGGAATTCTTTCTTCTTGGAGTTTAGATATTATGCAGAAAATGTCTGGGTAAATTGATGGGTACATTTGAAAGGCTACTGTCATTACTGTTTTCGACAGAATCATATGACCTAAGCTGCTGAGTATGTGGAGGTAATACCATAGAAACTTCATGGAGATAATCTAATGGATGTTCTAATTTAAGGAAGATTCTAACTGCAATGAGAGTTTGGACTCGGTGGAAGTTCCGGTGGAAGTTCTAACTTGATGAAGGTCTCAACTCAGTATTGAGATTTTGACGTAGGTCAGATTGTAACGTAGGTCCCAACACTGTGGTGGTCGTCTAGTTCCAGACCAATTCAGAGTCTAACCCAACAGGTCTAACCCAATGTAGGTCCTAACCGAATGGAAATCTCAATCTAATGATAGTTACCCAGGGAGACCCTCACCTAATACAGATCCTAAGTGCAGGTCCCAACTCAGATATGTTAAGATTCTGACGTAGGTCAGATTGTGACGTAGGTCCCAATCCAGTGGAGGTCCAGTTCCAGAGCAATACAGATTCAAACCCAATAGGTCTAACCCAAAGGTCCTAATCAAATGGAAATGCTAAACTAATGATAGTTACCCAGGGGGATCCTCACCCAATACAGGTCCTAAGTGCAGGTCCAAACTCAGATGTGTTAAGATTCTGACGTAGGTCAGATTGTGACGTAGGTCCCAATCCAATGGAGGTCCAGACCAATACAGATTCAAACCTAACAGGTCTAACCCAAAGGTCCTACTCAAATGGAAATGCCAAACTAATAGTCCCCATCGTAACCCACTACAGATCCTAAGTGCAGATCCCAAATGTGGCTCCCAATGGAGGTTCCAATAAGTCCAGGACAAATTCCAATAAAAACAAGTGACAAAGAGACCACTCAGATGCCCTCTGAACTCGATTCCATAACTATGAGCTGTCGACAATGGTGAGAGCACTTCTGTTAGTCTGGAACTATGGTCACAAGGTGTATCGATCAGAGTGAAGCAACTGCGATCGAAGCAACACGATGTCACGGACCTAGAAGCACTCGGAAAACGTGGATACACGAATAGAGGAGCATCGAAGAGGCAAGAAGCGTCGATACGCTCCTCTCTTCCCTTTCAACGATTGCTTCGTCTCTGGAAGGAGCACTCTCGCTTTCAGCCAAGACGATGGGGCTTATCGATTAATCGGCCTGGCCAGGCAGACAACTTCAACCAATTGGCTGGTCGACTCGGGATCGAGTCGGGATTCGATCTGGCCACGTTTATCTTCGCCAGACCAGCTACTCTGCCCTTGCATGTGTTCGACGCCGAGGAGAACGTCCGGGAGGAAATGAATCGTTCCGCGGGAAACGTGACGAATGTTGAACAGAATTCGCTTAAGGAATCAAAGTGAAGATGTTCAGGCTCGAAATTTGTGACTGAAAATTTCGTTCAACCGCCGAACACGGGAAAATTAAAATTGAGTCTTTTGATGATTCGAAATTTCGGAGAATAAAAAATGTCGGGGCTGTGATACCGTTTTCAGAGATCCAATTCCATTTAAGTTCCCAACTGTTTCTCTATCAAATATTTCTATCTCCGGACCGTTTTCCAACTAAAAGTTCGCGCGAAAGGCGACGAAAATTTCTGGAAATCTCGTGGCGGATGATAATTCGGGCAAAAATTAATTCAACCGAAGGTCGGGTCCGCATATTACGGAAACGTTTCCACAGAAAGGAGCTCACGATCATTTCCGTCTCCCGTTCACGTATGGGGAATCGTGTTTAAAATTCATTTCCCTCTAACGACCGTTTAATCAACTCCTCTTCTTCGCCTTTGCTTTGAAATTATATTCTTTCGCTTCCCTTCCGCGGGCAACGCGGACCAGGGGTCAAAGTTTTTCTTTGGCCGGAGTAAATAGAGCCACCGGTTTCAATGAAAATGAGAGCTTTCCATTTTATGGAAATCGAGGTCTCCCTTTCTGAATCACTTTTATCTCTGATTTCGAAATAATTTCGCGAACGAATGGCTGTCCACGGGTAATAAAAATGTTAGCTCGGGCAAAGATACGTTCTGAACGATGAAAGACATAAAAATCGAAACTCACCACTTTTATGAGCGCACTGTAATTCTCTAGAGACGTCCTGTTCTCTCTGGAATCACCGCATTGTACATTGGAAATGGCAAACTCTGCAAAAAATAGAAATCACGGGATAACGAATAGTTCTGTCACGTTAATCATTACTTTTGAACTGCCCTGTATCTTCAAACTACATCATCTCATACATACTATAGTAATTTGAGACGATTATTTATAATAAATTAAATTGGGAAGTGTTTAATATGATTATATTCGAGGACGTTGCTTTTGAATCACCCTGTACTGCTCTTGCGATTTAAGTATATTAATTGGACAACAGTGTTCATAATAGTTTGCACTAACCAGTTTTGTTCAGAGTAAAAGTGTTAAGACCTTGTTTATAGACACTGGACCACCACTTTTGAATCATCCTATACGTTCATAATGATCCTTTCTGTATTCCAATTGGACAAACATAGTGTTCATAACAATTTGAACTAACCATTTGTGTTCAGAGTATTAGTTAAAACCATTAAAACCATGTTTATAGACACTGTAACACCACTTTTGAATCATCCCATACGTTCATAATGATCCTTAATATATTCCAATTGGACAAACATAGTGTTCATAACAATTTGAACTAACCATTTGTGTTCAGAGTATTAGTTAAAACCATTAAAACCATGTTTATAGACACTGTAACACCACTTTTGAATCATCCTATACAATCATAATGATCTTTACCATATTACAATTGAACGTATCGACTTGACCCTATATATTGACTATATTACAGTTGAAGAAACATATCACTGACCACAATTTTTGTAGCAACCAGTAGCAATAGAAGTCACGCGGCGTACAGCTGTCTGACTGAAGTAAGTATTGGTGGAAACACCGGAATCTATCGAGATATGTGCGCGCACACATCGACGCGACAAATCCTAGCTCGAGGATACGATATTCTCGGAGCCAGAAAGATCCTGTGGACATCCGTACACAAGAGCTAGGGATCAACACATGTTCACGGAAACTGTGCATCCACGAAGTGGAGCCTGTGGAGTTGGTTCTTCGATGTAATATCTGCAGTCTGGTCCGCAAACAAACTGTTTCTTCAAGCGACTGCGAGAAACTCTTTCCTGAATCCTTCTTGGAAATGTACACATTTTCACTTATGGTGATTTTGAACTCTTGGTAAGCTTATGAGATTATCATACATAATATCACTTACTAACATTTATAAAAATAGTTCTTTTAAATATTTAAATGCAAAATTGATTGTAATAGAGAGAAAGGGTAAATCGAATTCAAATTTGCCGCGCAAACAGCGACATAACCTAATATTCTATGAAGTCTTTTTGTGTATAAATTTCCTTGAAATGAACGGATGTTAAATTCGATATGCAGATACCTCTCTAAGAATATCATATTTGAGCGATGCGGATCAATATATCTGGAATATGCAGTTTGCATTTGTATGACGTCATGACAATATGGCAGGCTGACAGTGAATCATTAAATTCTTCCGTTTCTATACGCTTTTCTTGCCTCACATCAGTTCGATGCCAAATTAATTCACGATATTAGAGCATGAACGCGTCGTACCCTACTGAAAGCATAACGTTGTAACCGGAAACCATTTAATATTTCGTGGTCGAATATGTTCCTTTTGTTTCGTGATTGCTGATGCACGTTAATTTGAAATATTAAAACGTCCTCGGATTACAAGCAAGACCAAAAGCATTGTTACACCAATGCTTTTTGTTATGACAATGCAATATTCGACCATTTAAAATTTTTCAAATAATATTTATCACGATAAACATACGAGTATCGGTGGATACATAACCACAGAATCTTGCAGTTCGCAAATAAGGATGCCAGATATGGCGCGGATTAAGTCCGGGTCAGATCTGGGCTACCATTTAATATGCAACAATTAGGTTAACATATATGAGGTCTAATGGATAAACTTTAATTACACGAAACGGAATTTTAAATTTACTTGCAAATGAATTTGCACGGATGGTTTGAGGTTAGGTGCAGATTGAGGTCGGACCGAATGTAGGTTAGGTTATGATACTCGATATTACGCTTAAACATAGTACGAGTTTCGTATAATCTAAGTTATGAATTAAACACTGTGGGAGCTGCAGAAGATTACATTCTACAATATCCACGTAAAGTTACGTTGTCCGCCACAAGTGTGAATGGCTGTCCAAAGAGGGCGATATACCGCGAGTAACCATTAGTAAATATATGATACAAATCGAAACTTTTATGAGACCCACTATAAATTGAAACATTATTGAACTCCATTGAAATTGAACGCGCCATAAATGCAATTTCAGTTATTTACATCGTGCCGTTTGCATGAATGTCTCGTAGAAGGGAATTATTGTTCGCCTGTCGTTTACCGGGAACTTCAGATAAAAGTGCATGCAGTGTTCGTAAAAAATTCACAGAGCGATTGGTCCCAAGGAGCCAGTAGAGGCAAAGAAACCTCCCTTGCAGGGAGTGATCATTTAGCAGCGGAATAAGGGTAAAACAAGTTCCGTGTAAAACACGCGCTTAAAAACGCTGCTAGATATTACACCACCGTGGAGACATTTCTTCTTTCTCCTTATTTTCTCCAAGGGGTTATTCCATCACATTATCTTCGTTGCAAGGGCACCACTTACTGTACTTCTGATTGTCACAACTAATGATATGTTATTGGAACTGTGTATTTTATCCTCACGACTTTTTAAAGAAGACTATTTCAAGGTTACTTAGTTCATAATATGACAAATATGCAGGACGGCATCAAGTTTCAAGTTTCAAGATATCAAGTTTCAAGCTATCAAGTCTCAAGATATCAAGTTTTAAGATATCATGTTTCAAGTTATCAAGTTTCAAGATATCGTGTTTCAAGATATCATGTTTCAAGATATTATGTTTCAAGCTATCAAGTTTAAAGCTATCAAGTTTCAAGATATCATGTTTCAAGATATTATGTTTCAAGCTATCAAGTTTAAAGCTATCAAGTTTCAAGAAGATCTCGTATTTCAAGGTATCAAGTTTCAAGATATCATGTTTAAAGCTATCAAGTTTCAAGAAGATCTCGTGTTTCAAGGTATCAAGTTTCAAGATATCATGTTTTAAGCAATCAAGATTCAAAATATTATGTTTCAAGTTATCATGTTTCAAGCTGTCAAGTTTCAAGATATCATGTTTCAAGCTATCAAGTTATCAAGTTTCATGTTATCAGGTCTCAAATTACGAAGTCTCAAGTTATCAAGTCTCAAGTTACCAAGTCTCAAGTGATCAAGTCTCAAGTTATCTTCGAAGTAATCTTGTGAACTTCAAGTAAGACACTTTGCTGAAGGGAACTTACATAAATCTTGTCCAAGAGTAACCAAGTGTTCTTTGTTCTTTCACATGGAACCTGTTCTGGTACTGTTCTGAATCTGTTCTAATTCAGCCATGTGGTGCAAATATGCAAGTTAGAAGACATAATCCTGAATGACTTCAGAGATCATATAGTTAAGTACACCCAATAATAGGCTACATACCTAACTATACAGTTACATTTAAGAGAAAAACGAAAGTCACCATTCGTGACACCTCCATTTGGGCAAGATTTGTGTCCACGTCCAAGTCTGGGATAATATGGATCACTTAAAGTGGAAGATTTTGTATACTTTCCCCATGATTGACCCACATCTCCCAAATAGCCACTGCCAGTGAAACGGCTTCGATTCAATTTTCCCAGCTAGGGTTACGCAAAGTACGGTTCCTGGAGCGGTCCCCAGGAGGCTGGTCTGAAGGATGACCGTCGCAGGGGACGATCTTTTAAACGCGAAAGATAGCCGGCTCGCTATCGTCGGCAAAAAAGATGGAGCCTGCAGGCATCCAGGTTAGAGAAACAGAGAGGTGCAGAGGCAGAAGTCCGCGTTAGTGCGCGATCCTTCTGCAGCAGAATTGATGGCGAAGGACAGAAGTTTAGTGACCGTCTATATATCTCGGCAGGAAAAAGGCTGGAAACGGAGAGGTCGCCACTCGAGTTCTCGCAGGCTTGTAACGTTGGTAACCGAGCCACCGGTGAGTTGGACAGCGTTGGGAGGGTCGAGAATGGGGAAGGAAAGTCGTCGTGGTCGATGCTCGGTCATCGAGAAAAACTCTGCCTCTCTGTTCGCGGTAATCCCGAATGTCTATGGGTGTTCGCGTCCGTGTGCAAAAAGAGAGTTGCCCGATGGCCCAGGCAGATCTTAAATCGTCCTCGCATGAAATCGCCCTTGAAAGGCCGACGTCTCGAGAACCAATCCCAATGTGGACAGACGTACCGCTCGATCGGGCTATCGGTGAATACACATCGGTAATTCCCCATGAATGTTATTCAATACGGCTGCCTGGATGGTAAAGGGGTCTCCGTGCGAACAGACAGATACGCTTCGATTTTGTGGGGCTGTGGAGAATGTCTATGGGGGTTTCTATCTGCTTGTGACTTGATTTATTTAAGTACGTATCGAAACCCTTTATGTTTACAGATGTAATTCAGCACAGAACGTGGTTATATTCTCACGTGAATTTTTATTAACATTTCGAATTATATAGAAATATTTTTTTTATGACAAGATATCGCCGTCATAATATTTGTCAACTTTCGACCACGATCAGAAATCAATATTTTTGTACATTACTGCACCTCTGGATTTTACATCCCTAGATCCCTATACTCATAGATCTGTGCTATCATAGATTTCTAGATACTAAGTCCCTGTAATCCTATACTCCCAGATCCCTATATTTGTAGGTACCTACAGCCATCGATCCCTACACTCCTAGATCTCTACACCCCTAGATCTTTACACCCCTAGATCCCTACACCCCTATATCTCCACATTCCTAGATTGCTACACCCCTAGATCTCTACACCCCTAGATCCCTACACCCCTAGATCTCTACACCCCTAGATCTCTACACCCCTAGATCCCTACACCCGTAAACCACTACATCCCTAGACCCCTACACCCCTAGATCCCTACACCCCTAGATCTCTACACCCCTAGATCCCTACACCCCTAGTCCACTACATCCCTAGACCCCTACACCCCTAGATCCCTACACCCCTAAATCTCCACATCCCTAGATCCTTACACCCCTAGATCCCTACACCCCTAGATCCCTCGATCCCTAGATCCTTACACCCCTAGATCCCTACACCCCTAGATCTCTACACCCCTAAATACCTATACCCCTAGATCCCTCTATCCCTAGATCATTACACACCTAGATCCCTACACCCCTAAATACCTATTCCCCTAGATCTCTACACCCCTAGATCCCTCCATCCCTAAATCCCTACACCCCTATATCCCTACACCCCTAAATCCCCACACCCCTAGATCCCTACATCTCTAGAATCGCATCAGAATTTAAGCACGTACACCGCGAATGGAAGCTCGCAAATTGTATCAAGGGAAAAATGAAACGAGCGGACAATCGATGGTCTGCGTTTTCACGCATTCAGCACATCGAGTTGGTTTACAAAATGTGGATGATATGTATTCATTACTGGTCCCGTGTGCGGTGCGGCGCATTAATATATTTCGCGCGCGATTCTTATGGGAAATCGAGTGCATGGCCGCCACGAGAATTAGCGATGACTTGTTTGCTCGAAAATAAACTCACCGACACGCCACGATGTTTCAACGCGGTCTGTGACACATAATGATGTTATGTAAAATATATCCCGTCGCTTAATGAGTGGAAACATTCGGTCAGAATAAAATAAACGTTTGATACGTTCAATGAGTTTTTTTCTCTCGGACTAAATAATCGTGGAGCCTGTTGTGTTTTCATTCGGTAAGCGGAAATCCTTTTTTCGTCTCTCGCCGATAATTTCTTTTATTAAATTCAATGACGAAATAAATGGAGAATTTCTGTCGCAGCCGCACGACGATTTTTCGACGTTTCCTTGTTGGAGGGTCTATGATAATTAAATTGTAAAATGGAAATCATACGGAACGATATTTCGAGCAGCTCAATGTGAATTTCAACCGATGCGAATTTCAATTAAAGAAAATATGAAAATTCAATATCGAAGATCATATCGATACACGGTCCAAAATTTAATCAAGCTTCATTTGTCTTGCTAATAACTGTTTTATTACCAGTCTGTAGAATGTCGTTTAATACGGAAACCGTTGTAAATTGCATGATCAGATATCAAACCTTTATCTAAGAATCTTCCTAACTTTTAATAGACCTTCCTAATATCAACAGCCTGTATTCCGAACGATTTGCGGAAAAAACTTGAACGTTCCCAAGGGAAGCAAAGGGTTAAAGCGAACAGATCGGTTCACCCCGCCTCATCAGCCGAAACCCGGCGTAAAACAGTTTCCGAACGAATTAAAGGGTAACCACCCTGCGCCCATAAAACCTATCCCCTTTATACCGAGCACGTTTCACGCTCGACCGCGAATTACCGTCAAGAACCTTTTATCTTCTTCGACATAACGTTACGACTCTTTCCGGAGCCTCTCTCGTGGACATTTCCAAGATAAACCGGACGCTGGAGACCTTCGAGAAGGCTACCCTTCGAGGCTACGACGTTCATAGTGCGATCTATAGCGAGGCCATTAAGTCTGGCACCCATGGAGAGCCAAAACGTAGAAATACAGATGGCATTTGCATTGTGAAAACTACGCAAATATGGGTATATAAGTGTATATAGGAAAGTCCCTTCGTAACTGAGCGCACACTGAGTTACGGAGGGAGGGACTTACACTCTATAGGTATCTTCCTTATCCAACACACATGTGGATGTAAGGAAATGAGTTTATAAGTGTTCTATAGATACATATATTCAGAAGTTCAAATACCATGGGTATATAAGTGTCCATGGGAAAATCCCTTCGTAAGTAAGCGGATACCGAGCAGTTACGGAGGGAGGGACTTACACTCTATAGGTACCTTCCTTATCCAACACACATGTGGATATAAGGAAATGAGTTTATAAGTGTTCTATAGGTACATATACTCAGAAGTTCAAATATCATGGGTATATAAGTGTCCATGGGAAAATCCCTAAGTAACTGAGCGCATACTGAGCAGTTACGGAGGGAGGGACTTACACTCTATAGATATCTTCCTTATCCAACACATATGTGGATGTAAGGAAATGAGTTTATAAGTGTTCTATAGGTACATAGACTTAGAAGGAACCTAGAGATACCTATGGAGGACACATCTACTTTGATGTCACCTATAGGTCTACCTATGGACTCCACCTACCTATCTCTCTTATAGGGATAAGTCACATAGAATTGCGTTTTGAACCTAGAGATACCTGTGGCTACGTCCACTTTGATGTCACCTATAGGTCTACCTACGGACTCTACCTACCTATCTCTCTTATAGGGATAAGTCACATAGAATTGCGTTTTGAACCTAGAGATACCTGTGGCTACGTCCGCTTTGATGTCACCTATAAGTCTACCTATGGACTCTACCTACCTATCTCTCTTATAGCGATAAGTCACGTAGAATTGGGTTTTGAACTGAAGATTACTCTCCTCTCAAACACACCACAAAGCTCTTGAACAGCTTTGCCTAGAAGTTTGTAGGTGATCGAAGAAGGTTTCAATGAGTCAAATTGGATTTCAGGCACTTATGGTCACCCAGTTTATTCAAAGCTTCCCAAGTCTGTAACTTTGACCAAGTACAGACAAGGATCGAGATGTCCGTAATTCCCGAACACTCGAATGAGGATGCTTAAGTAATTCAATCTATCAGAAAGAAATAACTGGTAACAGAATCTTGTCCTGGAAAGAGGAGCTCCTCGAATAAACTGGACCCATTAGTCCTGTAAAAAAAACTACTCCAAAAGACCTAACTACCTGGCTTCCTTAATCATCGATTCACCTAGTTTACGGTCCTCGACGAAGCGAAAACGCGGCGCAACCCCGCCAATTACCCAAAGACGAAAAAACGAGGGTGCAGGGGTGAATAGGTGGCATATGAAAATTCAATAACGCGGATTCGAGTAGAGACACCCTGTTCGAGTGGAGAAAGTTGGCTGCGGAGGTGTCGAAGCGTGAGCACCGGCAGCTTGTCGACTTGTAGAGCACCCGGTTGGATTAAGATCGATCGTAAGGCGAGGAACAGGGGTGGGTACGAGGGGGTGAGGATGCCTTGCGAAGAAGCAGAAAGGGAAGGTGGGGGTGGATGTTAGAGGTGGCAGAGTGCCGCGTCTTAATAGCGGTAGTGGCGTCCTGGCATAGAAAAGGGGGATGACGTTAAGGGGGTTGGGAAGTAGAATCCAGCCCCGGTCACGCCAATATTACTTACCACCCCCCGGAGAGAACGATAACTTAATTGATGCACGAACGACGTTAGCACTCGTCGCCGTCACGCGGAGTGATTGTGAATTTTCATGGGGATATTTATTTGCCGAGAGAGTCCGCTCCTTCTATTTTATGGGGTTGTTTCTTCCTGAACTCGAGATTTATGTAAAAACGTGAATGCGTTCTGGCAACGGATACGAGGCATAAAATAGATTCAACGACACAATCAGAGATTTTTAATACTGGTCCAATATGTGACAAAATGATCAATGGTAAACAATTGAAGATATCTCGAAGTACCACGAAAAATATGACAGACAACAATTATTCAAATTCTCGTCACCCCTCGCTACAACCCCTCAGCGACGAAACAACGAAGCAACGAGCCCGTCACAACGAAATCGTTTCTGACAGGACTCTGAACACCAGGCTGCACGCCCTCCCCGCACATGCCATAATTTCGTCAAGAGTTGATGCCGCGCCGGTGTATTAGTGTCAAATGACGTTCCCGTTCCCGAGACACGCGGAATTATGTACGTGTACGCAGCCGCCGGGGCACCGTCGCGACACTAGGCGCCTACGCGTCCCGACGCGATAACAAGCGCCGCGACCTCACCCTGCACGCGCCTACAATCCAATTTCTTCTAATTTCTTCGAGAATTACGATCGTCGAGTGACTTCATCGCCGTTTCATTAATTTCACTCGATTCAACTGATAGAGGTTACCGAGTACCGTAAGCTAATTGTGGGTCTGGGGTTGGGACTTTGAGGTTTTTGACACTGAGAGTTCAAAATTTAGGAACTTAATAATTTTGTTGGGGTCTTAGGATCTTGATAGCTTAAGATGAGTACTCTGGAGGTTGTGAGTCGGTAATGAAAGTTGGATATGCAAGGAGGCATGGGGTCTAGAAGCTGTGGGGGTCTTGGGACTATGGAATGTGAAGTCGTTGGGATTTTGGGATCATGGCATGTTGAGACCTTTGGATTTCAGATAAGTGGAATCTTATCTGAAAGACACTTATCTGGACTAACTTATTTGGAGATGTTGGCACTTTGGATTGTTGGGACCTTGACAAGTTGGAACCTCGGATTGTTCGAACCTGGGGTCGTTGGGATCTTGGCAAGTTATAACCTCGGATCGTTAGAACCTTGACAAGTTGGGACCTTGACAAGTTAGAACCTCGAATCGTTGAGACCTTGAAATGTTAGAACCTTGACAAGTTGGAACCTTGAAAAGTTGGAACCTGGGATCGTTGGAACCTTGACAAGTTGGAACCTGGGATCGTTGGAACCTTGACAAGTTGGAACCTGGAATCGTTGGAACCTCGAATCGTTGAGACCTTGACAAATCGTAACCTGGGATCGTTGGGACCTTGACAAGTTAGAACTTTGAATCGTTGGGACCTTGACAAGTTGGAACCTGGGATTGTTGGAACCTTGACAAGTTGGAACCTGGAATCGTTGGAACCTCGAATCGTTGAGACCTTGACAAATCGTAACCTGGGATCGTTGGGACCTTGACAAGTTAGAACTTTGAATCGTTGGGACCTTGACAAGTTGGAACCTGGGATCGTTGGAACCTTGACAAGTTGGAACCTGGAATCGTTGGAACCTCGAATCGTTGAGACCTTGACAAATCGTAACCTGGGATCGTTGGGACCTTGACAAGTTAGAACTTTGAATCGTTGGGACCTTGACAAGTTGGAACCTGGAATCGTTGGAACCTTGACAAGTTGGAACCTGGGATCGTTGGAACCTTGACAAGTTGGAACCTGGGATCGTTGGGACCTTGACATGTTTGGACCTCGGATCATCGGAACCTTGAGATGTTGGAACCTACGGACATGATAACAAAGGACCAGAGTGCCCATGAGAGCCCCAAAATTCGACACCACGAATCCACCTCATAACACACCATTACAAATGGATCCCAGATATACTACTTTCCAATTATCCATCACATCAAATAGAAGGGACACTATCCACAAAAGCATCCACATCCCCTTCACAGGATGTCCACATATTTGATCCCGCAAAAAACAGTACATATTCCCAAGAGCTTTATCAAACCCTCCAAGAGAACCCAAGGAAGAAGAAACATCTGTGAACCTTCCCAAAAAAAAAGGAATGTCTTCTGCGAAAGAAAGCATCAAACCGCGGAGCAACTCGAACTGGAAACCGAACAGAATGGGAGAAAGTTAAATGCAGTTGCACTGATACCGTCGTTGGCTCGCGTGGGTGGCGGAGTTAGGATGAGCAGTGAATCTAGTTTCGTGGCGAAAGAGAAACGCGGGGGATGGCGCGGGGGGTTGATGAACAGTTTGCTCGGCGACGCACGTTGTGGCTGTCGGCTGTCGGGGCCACACTGCAGCTACATAGAGGAGGAAGAGATAAATTGGGGGTGGAAGACACGGCTAGGTGGAGGAGAAAGAGAAAGTGCAGGAGGCAACTGAGCGAGAAGGAAGTGGGAAGACGTGTACGACAAAAATCATAACCTATATGGTACTAGATTAAACTGATAGTTCGAATCTTCGTTGATAATTTTTATCGATTTCTTCAAATTGTGATACTTGAGTCTGACTGGAAGAGGTTGAGTCTGAACTTGATGAAGAAGTTTAAGTATGTTTGGATGACATGTAGTGATCACATGTGGTTATGATATATGATGATGACATGTGGTGATGATATGTGATGACATATAGTGTATGACATGTGGTGATGATATATGATGATGACATGTGGTGATGATATGTGATGATGACATGTGATGATGACATGTGGTGATGATATGTGACGACGACATGTGATGATGACATGTAGTGATGACATGTGATGATGATACATGATGATGACATGTGATGATGACATGTGGTGATGATATGTGACGACGATATGTGGTGATGACATGTTTGAGTAGCACAAAAAATAAAGATTTCTGAATATCACGAGTTAAGTTCCTGAAATTCTTGTAGCTAAATAAATGTAAAAGTCTGAAGTTTAATTTGAAGGGTGGAATTTAATAGGAACGATATGTCATTGATAAGGAAACAGTAGAAGTAAAAGCAGTAAAAGAAGACCCCTTCTGAAGAATAAGTAGCCGAATATAATAGGAGGCACAGAATTACCGATGGTGTGGTTAATAAAAATTATACGGTGAAACGAGTCGTCCATTATTCATGGGCCAGGGGACGCACCGTGAATACGTATCACTGATTATGCGGCGGAGTATTTTGATTATAATGCGATTAACGTTGTTTATCGATTGATTCGTCTGTGAGGTCTGCCAGGGAGTATCCAAGGAAGAAACTTCCGTCGAGACGAAGCTTCAGAAGTCAGAAGTTTATCTTCCGGGTAACCTCGAGCGTTCCTTCACTTTCTCAAGGAAATTTTAAAAACGTTCCTCAACTACTTGGCAAACAGTTGAAAAAAAATTTGCCGGCGAACTTTACGAGGTAAATTTCCAGAAGAGGATCTCTCACCCTGGAACTCTTAAACAATTTACGTTCAAGCGTTTAAATGTTGCATTATTGCGATACGCCGTCTTTTCCAGTTTTTGGAAAATTAATTCCCTAGGATGAACACGTTAATGCTCTCAAGAATGAAACACTTTTCAATTTGTATATGGAGATTTTTAGAGATTGAGGAATTGCAGACTGTAAAACGTAGGACTCAAATAGATGTTTCGGTTAGATACCTATAATTAGATTACTGTTACTCAAAAATCACTATTTTTATACATCATCTCTAGATTCTACATCCACACACCTAAATACCTACATACCTAGATCGTTATACACATAGGTTTATATAATCCTAGATTTCTAGTACAATACCCTCAAGTTCATGGATCTCTATACTTTCGGATCCCTACACCCCTAGGTCCTTACACCCCTAGATCCCACCACCCCTAGATACCTACGGTCCTAGATACCTACGGTCCTAGATCCCTACACCCCTAGATATCTATACCCCCAGATCTCTATACCCCTAGATCCCTACACCCCTAGATCCCACCACCCCTAGATACCTATACCCCCAGATCCCTACATCCCTAGATACCTACACTCCTAGATCCCACCACCCCTAGATACCTATACCCCCAGATCTCTACACCCCTAGGTCCCTACACCCCTAGATCCCTACAACCCTAGATCCCACCACCCCTAGATACCTATACCCCCAGATCTCTACACCCCTAGGTCCCTACACCCCTAGATCCCTACAACCCTAGATCCCACCACCCCTAGATACCTATACCCCCAGATCTCTACACCCCTAGGTCCCTACACCCCTAGATCCCTACAACCCTAAATCCCACCACCTCTGGATACCTATACCCCCAGACCTCTACACTCCTAGATCTCTACATCCCCAGATCCCTACATCCCTAGATCCCACCACCCCTAGATCCCACCACCCCTAGATGCTATACCCCCAGATCCCCTTATCCCCACATACCTATACCCCTAAAGCCCTATACCCCTATTTCCCTATACTCCTAGATCTGTAAATCCCAGTATTTAAATTCCAAGCGTTTATAATTAAGTTTTTTCCCTTAATGAACTGCGAATCCAATTTTCCAACGTTCCATTTCAAACACTTTGACGTCAGGAAAGTATACGTAACCGTGATGGAAGAGTTCTCTAACCTCAATCTTCTAAAAATTCAAAGAATTCCCCACGTCATCGCGTTCACAGAGACGAGAGAGGCAAAATGAGAAACATACCGAAAGGTGGACGGATTTTCCACGTTGAAATACCGTCAGGAGGCATTTCATCTTCGTGTTTTAGCTGATTCTCGCGGATCACGCCATCGACTTTAATGAACGAAGAAGGCGTGAAACAGACCGACCGTCCCAGTATTTAAAAAATCTGCCGCCAGGGGTAGGGCGCGCCGGGCGGTGAAGAGGACGTGGGACCGGAAGCAGCCAGAGAAATTGAAGCTACGCTCCTCGGCGTCGACAGGTTACCGTTAAAACAATTTCGCCGTAATGAATATCACGGTCGCATTTGTGTCAAAGATAAATTGAAACGAGAAACGGGGCAAGGAGACAAGAAAAATGATGGAAAGGTCAGCCGCCCTTTATGAAACTAGACGAGGAACAATGATTGAGGAAGTCTTTGATGTCATTAAACGGCACGAATCATCTCTGAATGGGTGGCTTTCAAATGGAACAAAGAGACAAACGATTCTAGTTTTTCAATCAATCGCAACATTCGAACCGTTTAACAAATGACTGTGCGATGGATTCCCCAGATAATAGCTTAAAACTGCAAAAATTATATATTATTAAAGACACTAGTTAGTTAAAGTGAATTTATATTTGAAGTTAAATATTTTCCCGCCAATTTGAGCGGTGTTTATGTAACAAGACGTTATAGATACATTAAAGAAAATGTATATTTGAATTTATATATTTTCCCGCCATTTTGAGCACTGTTCGTGTAACAAGACGTCAGACTTACATTAAAGTAAATTTATATTTGAATTTGTATATTTTCCCGCCATTTTGAGCGGTGTTTATGTAACAAAGCGTTGTACTTATGTTAAAGTAAATTTATGTTTGAATTTATATATTTTCCCGCCATTTTGAGGGGTGTTTATGTAACAGGACGTTATAAATACGTTAAAGTAAATTTATGTTTGAATTTATATATTTTCCCGTCATTTTGAGCACTGTTCGTGTAACAAGACGTCAGACTTACATTAAAGTAAATTTATATTTGAATTTATATATTTTCCCGCCATTTTGAGCGGTGTTTATGTAACAAGGCGTTGTACTTATGTTAAAGTAAATTTATGTTTGAATTTATATATTTTCCCGCCATTTTGAGGGGTGTTTATGTAACAGGACGTTATAGATACGTTAAAGTAAATATATGTTTGAATATAAATATTTTCCCGCCATTTAGAATATTTGTGTAATAAGGAAAAGTTTATCGAGGTATCTGAGCCATCACAATCCAGCCAAAACGGAGCAAGTTCGAACGTCAGCAGTTAGGAAGATACCAGAGCCATCCAATACATTCCAATCCGAAAATCGTCCACGAAATTCCGTTCCCTTTCCCCGGCGGCAAGCATCAAGCGCCATCTTTATTGTCTTGACAGCCATTCGAACGTCCGGCCAAATGAAACTTTTCCGAAACGATTAAGGAGACACCAGTTTGTCACTGTTCGCTACTTTAAACCCGCAATAACCTTAAATTTCCTTCGACTAGCCCTCCCCCTGCTCCCTCGCCGCCGGTTCGGTGGCCATTAGCACGAGACAAGTATGGCTGGAACGGGGAAGCCGGAAAGAAGAGATGGCGCTCGCTAGCGAGAACTGATAATCTCTGTTTATCTTGTAATTTCCTGGTAATGCCATTAAAGCATCCGGACGTTGGCCACGTTGTCCGCTTAAATCTCTGTTTTCGCGGGGCGGAAGACGGAATGCACGGTCAGTCGCAAGCGTAATTGAATTGACCGTTCTTAATGCTCGATAAATCTCTGGAAGAAGAGTCACGTGTGCACGTGGGGGACACGCGACAACCAAGAACCCATCAATCTTGCCACCATGGGGTTCAGTCTACCGATGTGGATGCGGTACTTGGGAAAAATTTCCACAACTATAAGATTTTAAATAATACTTTGTTATGAGTACGCTACGGAATGTATACTCCTTTATTCTGTTGAAATAAATGTCCTTGTGATCCTCTTGTCATATGTCACCAGCACTCATATCACTCCCTGACCAGCTCCTTTAGGAACGATGCCATGTAAGTTTGCAACCAACCCCAATTTTGTAAACAATTTGCATCATGATATCAGATAACCACCGTCCACATGTGTGGACTGGCGGTCAGCTTCAAACAGTGTTTAGCACTGTCTGACCAGTGACATCTCTGACCAGCTCCTTTGGGAACAATGTATTTTCCAATAAAATGTGAAGTTGTACCAACCCTAATTTTGCATCTTTGTTAACAATTTGCATCATGGTATCAGATAACCACCGTCCACATGTGTGGACTGGCGGTCAGCTTCAAACAGTGTTTAACACTGATGTCTGACCAGTGACATCTCTGACCAGCTCCTTTGAGAACAATGTATTTTCCAATAAAATGTGAAGTTGTACCAACCCTAATTTTGTATCTTTGTTAACAATTTGCATCATGATCAGATAACCGCTGCCCACATGTGTGGGCTCGCAGCAAACAGTGTTTAGCGACTAGTGTTTAGGTACCAGTATTAGGTTTAGGTTTTTTAACAGTGTATAATTCTAGCTTTGATGGAAATATAGATCCACAAAATGTGTACCTAACTTACTGATAAGAAAGAACGAAATCCGTAAACGGATAATTGAACACGCAATACAATCCCCATCTTGGAGCATCGGTTAATGGATTAACAGCAGTAGCGGAAGCAGATTAGCCGCAACGAAATGAAACGAAACCGCCGCATTAGCCAAGGACCGGCGGCGGCGTTGGTGGTTAAACTGCAACGAAACCGGGAAGAATAAAGCTGACCAGCGGCGTTGGAAATCTCGTTACGCCGTTAATAGGCCAACGATTATCTTTGCAATGGAAATTTCACTGTCTTCGTGTTCACGGGACATATTTGGTAACGTCGCGGACCGTGCTGTGTCGGCATTAATTCCATGGAAGCAGCCGCGTACGCATAGTCGAAACGATAATTGGTGTTACGCGAGAATTACGAGCAGCCGAACAATAAACACCGGTCGAATCGACCCAGCCCGATATCCATTCGCCCGTCATAACGTTATTAAAGCACGCGACACGCTATTACTTAACAGTGGTTAGTTAACAATTCGGAGGAGATCATTAGGCGGCAATCATACGGTCGAACGACCCGAGATAATAGTCCGATGCTCGCGATACCGTCGGATCCGCTGTCCGGTTGTTGTAATGTTAATAATTAGCCTAACGGCCGGGGATTTGACTCGGGAATTTCGGTTTTCAATGACATCCATTCAGCACAGCTTTAACAAGGAAGTGCAGATACCCTAAATGACTCGAAATGATGGATAACTAAAAGCGGTTATCGAGAACTGCTACAACTCGGTTACCTACATGGCTGCTTCCTAGATGTCGCTTTATCGCATGTATCCATTTTGTCTGTCACAACTGACAAAATGGCGACCAACGCACATAAACTGCATCAAAATTATTGCTTGAGGATACAATAATTTAACAATTATGTAACTTAAGATCTTCCATGCCAGAATTATAAAATAGATTTGGAAGGATTTCTCAAAGATTGCAGAATTAAAGTTGACTCAGAAATATCTAGATCAGAACGCCCCGCATAATAATTGTGCACGGCTGGAATATTTCATGGAATAAGCGTAGCATGCACGGGGCCGATTTCGTGCCGTGATTCAATGAACGGCAATGATACAAAAATTAAAAGGGGATTAACGCGATACCGACGGGATTTAATGGCACGGACCCTCAATCCGTTATCGGCGTTATTTGCCACGGCGAAAGCTGCATTATGGAAGAATTCTATAGAAATTTACGGGTTAGCTTCGACGACAGCGCCATTCGCGATCCTCTCGCGTGCTAATTATAAACGTCCAGCATTCACGTGCACGATTACATCGCTCAAGCCAGCAACAAAAATTGATCGCATTTTCGCGTCACGACGACGCATTTTCAGCGTACGTTTATGCAATTTACCGGGAACAGGATTTCGAGCTACAAATACCGAACAAAAGTTTTGGATTTGAATGCGTACGATGTTAAGAAAATTGCAAATTGTTCTCTCTTTCGGATGAAAATTATTGTTAAAATTTCTGTAAATGCGGACGGATGTAAATTGCAGGAATATGAGAATTATGGAAATTAATGTAAGGAGGAATACACGTAGGTGTCATGCGTGTAAATCTATTAGGTGGCCTGGGATGTTAACCTGACGTAAGAGGCACTTCTAATTATGACGTTACGACCTAATTATGTAACGTGATAATTATTCGAGCTGTTCTACAGTAATGGAACGCTAATGAAGAAGCTAATCAATGGCAACGAAAGCATTAGACCGCCATCAGTTAACCTGCTTTCAAAAGGTCCTCATTCCTGATATAACACTTTTACAGTTGTTTTCACGCGAGGGACATTACAGCGCCATAAAAGATACAAAATGATCGTAGCCCATAATTCTCCGATAAATTCACCGCGGCAAAGTGATTAATCGAACGTTGTCCACCGGTCTCCGAAAAAAGGAAGAAAGAAAACAACCATCCCCAACGTAACCAACCGCGTGTTCAATTTAACGAGCGGCAGTGTTTGTCTTGGAAAGACGATTCTCCGTCGAACGATCGAGCTCCACCCTTGGAACTACAATTTTTATTACACACAGAACTTGGACTTCCACCCCATACACTCTGCATGCCAGCTGAACGTCTCGTAATTCAATAGTACCTCTATTATCATGAATAATTCAGACAGGCCGCCAACATAATTCCCTTATTTGCTCCAGTAATACACAATTGTATCGATAGGCCATCAAAATATTGAAACATAAATTTCTACGTTGGTTCGCGTTTGTAGCGATATTTGCGGTATTTCTTTGGGGGAACGTTATTGTGATGGCACCTTATGTGAACGTCCGTTATGTGAAGGACCGCTAAGTGACGGCCCGTTATGTGACGGCCCATTATGTGACTACCCGTTATGTGACAACTCGTTATGTGGCGGTCTGATATATGACAATATAACATGTGACGACCCATTATGTGACGGTGCGTTATTTGACGGTCCATTGTGAGATATAGCGATATGTGACGGCCCGTTATGTGACAACTCGTTACGTAACGGCCCGTTATATGACAACTCGTTAATGTGACGGCCCGTTTATGTGACAACCCGTCATGTAACGGCCCATTGTTATGTGACGGCCCGTTATATGACAGCCCGGTATGTGACGGCCCGTTATATGACAGCCCGGTATGTGACAGCCCATTATATGACGGCCCGTTATATGACAGACCGGTATGTGACAGTCCGGTATGTGACGGCCCGTTATATGACAGCCCGGTATATGACAGCCCATTATGTGATAGCGTGTTATATAACGATATATAAGATACCATAGTTTTCTATACCCACGCCTCGTCCAAACACACCGAAACTACTCGAGTTTTTTATTACAACACACTGTAATCGCACACGTTCTATCGCCAGGCGCCATACCATCACGCGTTACATGACAAAGTGCTACACCCTCACCTTATATAAATAAACTAAATTACTAGATTAAGTTACCATGTCACTCAAGCTAATAAAGGTTAGTTTATTCTGCCCAACATAATGGACAACATCCTCTTAACAACAAAATGGACCACAAAGAGCAAAATAATGCTAGAAGATTCGATTTCCTGCAATTCCTTTATTTGCCACACTTAAAAGGTTTTTTCAAGCCATGGTCACCTTGCGAAGTACTTCGTTTTCTCGACGATTGTTCGGGCTAATAAAAGACAGGGCTTCTTCCAGGATTCCTACGGTGTTCTTAGCCTTCTGCGTAGCAACAGACCGACAGGCGGCGCTGGTGAACAATGGACAAGTATGGCAGAGAGGCGGACAAGTGTCCTGGGTATACCTATTGTTTTTCCCTGGCTGGTACAACCGCCGGCAGCGCTAATGTCCCTCATAATAGGGGGAGAAAGAGGCCAGGTAATGCGAGCTGCCACACAGTCCTGCGTAATCCTACTGTACACGCGTGTGCAACAATTCCCTTTCTTGATCTTTGTTCACTACGAGGATAATTTTGGGAACTGCTTTTAGGAACGATTGCGAATTCATCCGTGAGTTGGAAAACTTTTCTCTGTGTCCTTAAGTCAGTGGTTGCGACTTGGTTAACCGCGACATTTTGAGGTTATGGAACATTTTTATGGAAGCAAATTTTGTGGCTGTTTAAATTCGTTGTATTCACAATTTTATGATATTAATTTGATGAAAACGACTCTCTTGATAAATAAATGTTTGATGAATTTTATTATTATTTCCAATGTCTCCATTCGCGTCGTCCGCAATATCTGTTGAAATAATTAACGCGGGTGGAAAGCAAATATTTGATATGCTTTAATTAACGTTTGAAGCATACGGAACGTTATGCATAAACAACCGGTAAACAAAGACTGATACAACCCGGAACAGCTAATAAAAAAAAAAAGAAGAAAAATATGAACAGGTTAATATGTTTTCATAAAATTACAGCGAATGCAGGACGGCGAAAGCAATTGAAAACTAAGTCATTTCTGAAACAAAGTTACCCCGCGGTTCATTCCGACGGGGGCTTACACGAATACCTCAGATATTAGTTCGTAACAAAATTCTCGTGCTGGCAACTTTTCCAATAAAAACTTCGGACATCATCAAAATTAACCCCCCACTAACAGATTCCACTTATTCAATATCCCGACGAATTTCAAAAGCCTGATACTTGCATCTTCCGTTTTCCTTCCAACCTGAATTCTTTCGTCTTTATGATTTACCAGGATCTCCCTCTGGCTCATAATAACGATAAAATTACTTTAGAATCTTCGCGAGGGCCAGAAAGAAATTTATATCAACGAAAGAAATATTCAAAGTTTTAATCACCGACAGATACCACATCTCACAAATTTTCCCTAGATATGGTTCCTCCACAGAACAGGTTTCAGAGTCTAACTTGTCCTTGTTCTACATTTTTCTGGACACTCCATTTTCCCCCTAGATTCCCTCAACTTATATTTCATATTTCAGACAAGGGAGATAGAAAATCCACATGAAGCTTTTTTACCGGAATCGTTATCCGGCGATTCCGAAATAAAAACTGCATCGCATAATTTGATACCCTTAGCAACGCGTAGAAAAGCGAACAGAATGCAAGCGCAGGCAAGAGTGTTCGAGCGAATTGCCGCTGGATACTCGCGGAGCTTGCGTGTATATTTTTATTCGAACTGGGTCACCGCACTCACAAACACGGCTTTATTGCGTGTTTGACACCCGACCGGGGTCAAAATGCATCCGCGGTGACTCGAATGCACGTATGTCCTCGCAACGCGAGAATTTTCCGCGAGAAAGGACCCTCTCGTGCATGAAGCACCTGACTTTAGTCCTTGGGAACGCAATGCATCGAGAAATAGAATCTAGGTTAGGCGAAGAAAAAACCAAGTGTCGTTTAAATGGGTTAGATCCCCGGCGAGCCTGTTTTGATCCTGAATTTATGGCAGTTCTCATATCGGATATCAGACACTGGTTTGTATCGTAAAACTTTTAATATCGCGAGAAATTGGGTCAGACGGACCGTTCAGAGATTTGATATGGGTGTACGAATGAAAAATTTGCACTGATGAATCTTGAAACCCCGCGAGGATGTGGACATATAAATTTCGGACGTCGTGTTTGTACGTATAAGGTAAATAATATTAAGGGTGTTTATCCAGGAGGTACAAAATAATTCCGTCGTGATATTTACCGAAACATTGCACGTATCCAGAAATAAAACAGCGCTGCCCGCAATCCGTTCTGAGGGTCTCCGCGAGCCGGGCGACTCCAATTAAACATTTAGCGCCGACCGGCTGAAAATCTCCCAATTTAGACCCGTCCGCGCCACCGTTCCCCGGAAACATTAAACGCAAACCGTCGAAACGTGCCGGGATTTATTTGCAAGCCATTGTTTAACCGCGATTCACCGGCACCTTTGAACAGTTTCCGCAACGATGCACACGTGTGTTCCAAGAAGATTTTTTCCCTCTCTCGCCCACCAGAGACCCAACCTAAACGGGGCTCGCTTTACCGTACGAGCATGGATTAAGTAAGTATAACAGTCGACCACTTAACAATTCGGCCAGTGAAACGTTTCTAACTAGGCGGTCGAGTGGTTTGTAGCTTTTACGACCGCTTCAAAGCTATTTGTGTCCCATATGTACAATGGGTCTTCTACATTGACAATCCGTTAGGCTTTTGTGGAGAAAATGGTGTTGTGAGGGCGCCACTAGTACTGGATAGCAAACTTCAATTGAGGATCTCTAACTATTAACTTTAAGGATGAAATCTGAAGATAAGGTATATTTACCTTAGGGTAAGACTTGAAGATCTTAGGGACTTCAGAACGTGGACTCTGTTGGGGTCATCTACAAATTTCTTAGGGAACCTTCGAAATTTCTTAAAGGTTGTGGAGTTTGGGGATTGTAGAGTATATTAAGATTCTGGAAACTAAGAGACTCGTATAATATTAGAAATACCGTAGATCCAGAGATTTGGACTTAGGGATAAACTAGGATCCTGGGATGTAGGTGTGTACACTTAGGAATCCTTGAGACCCAGGTCCAGAGACGTAAGGATTCTTAGGATTCTAGAGAGCAAGACACTTAGATCAAGAGACCAACAAGTCTTAGATTCCTAGGAACCTTATTAGGTACTCTAGACCTAGAGATTCGGGCCTAGGGATAAAATAATATCCTGGGATCTAGATGTCTACATGGACCTTGATACCCAGATCCATGGTGATGTAAGGACCCTTAGGATTCTAAAGACCAAGACACCTAGATCAAGAGACCAAAAAGCCTTAGAATCCTAGAAACCTTACTTAGGTACTCTGGGGTTAGGGATTGGAACCTAGAGATAAACTAGTACCCCGAGATCTAGATGTGTACATGGACCTTGAGACCCAGGTCCATAGAGACTTAAGGATTCTCAGGATTCTAGAGACCAAGTCACCTAGATCAAGAGACCAAAAAGCCTTAGAATCCTAGAAACCTTACTTATGTACTCTAGGGCTAGGGATTGGAACCTAAGGATAAACTAATACCCCAAGATCTAGGTGTGTACATGGACCTTGAGACCCAGGTCCATGGAGACCTAAGGACCCTCAGGATTCTAAAGACCAAGACATTTAGATCAAAAGACCAAAAAGCCTTAGAATCCTAGAAACCTTACTTAGGTACTCTAGGGCTAGGGATTGGAACCTAGGGATGAACTAGTACCCCGAGATCTAGATGTGTACATGGACCTTGAGACCCAGGTCCATGGAGACCTAAGGACCCTCAGGATTCTAAAGACCAAGACACTTATATCAAGAGACCAAAAAGTCTTGGAATCCTAAGAATCTTACTTAGTTACTCTGGACCTAGGGATTGGGACCTAAACTAGTATCCTGGAATCTAAATGTGTACGTGGACCTTGAGACCCAGGTCCAGAGACGTAAGGGCCCTTAGAATTCTAGAGACCAAGATCCTTTGAGACCAAAAAATCTTAGAATCCTAGAAACCTTAGTTAGTTACTCTGGACCTAGGGATTGGGACCTAAACTAGTATCCTGGAATCTAAATGTGTACATGGACCTTGAGACCCAGGTCCAGAGACGTAAGGACCCTTAGAATTCTAGAGACCAAGATCCTTAGAGACCAAAAAATCTTAGAATCCTAGGAACCTTATTACTCTAGGTATCCAAGAGACCTTGAATGTGAAAAGTCTCTAGAGACGAAAATCTCGAGATCCTAAAATTATGAAGATCACAGTGGTGATAGAGTTCTCGAAGAGCCCTAACTAACCTAGTGCATACTTCACAACTGTAATTTTCCGAAAGATGATATTAATGAAGCAGACACTGCAAACTAACGCGTGGTAACTCGCGACTGTTCTAGGGACTCTGGGACCTCATCAGTCACTCCAATGTTCAAGAGTTACTATTACGTCTAGTTTGCACGAGAGCGTTACCACATCGCGCACTTCTAGTTCCGCTACTTTAACAATCCATCGCCATTGTCCCAGATAGCGCTACTTATCCGACCAATTGGAACACGACGAAACCCTTCCACGTAATTTCAATCGAAGCGGCGTGTCGTTAACGATACAACGTCGGATCGTAGATCGACGTCCGGGACATCGTGAAACACGCCTTGTCCAGGAACTGGGTCACCAGTTACGATTATCCTGTTACACGAGGCCGTCGGTAAAGCAGGTGGCTGCATTACCACGCTTACGGCCAGATCCACGGAGATCGTGGCCAAATCGAGTAGAATACTTTCGATCGGTTACGACTCTCTATTCCTCGAAGCGATTTCTACGAGCTTCCACATTGTTGACCCAAATCCTGCGACGGTATACAGGATAGTTGGGTCGAACCCAACCGGAGCTTCCTTTCCTCTCAATTTCTTCGTTTCCGGTTAGACCCCCGACCGGACCGGATGAAAATGCGACGGTTACACAGGAATTTATGTGGATCGTGTGTGAGAGCACGCAAGTGTGTACACATGAATTGGGTGTCTTTTCGGTCTGATTGAGAAGGGCGGGACCCCTGCTGAGAATATTCTGCCGAATGAAGGGCTGCACAGGAAACTCGGAGCACTTCCGACGACAGTTTGGTCTTAACCAAAATTCGTTGAATCGCAAATATGATCGATAATTTCTTTTTTACCGAAATTTCTCGGACATTACAAATGTTTGGAGAGACGATTTGAATGGCGTTGAAATAGCAGAGAATTTGAATAAATGTAAATTGTAATTATCGAACGAGAATGTTGAAAAGCAGCAAATTTTTCGTAATTGGATGAACGCGAGAGCGACTTCTGTCACAAAACAAATGTTTTCGATTCGACGAGGAGGAAAATTAATCTTGGCAAACCTTTGAAGTACCGCGGGAAATTAATGGGAGTCTGAAAATTGAATCTGAAATACAATGCGAGCAAGGGTAAAATTTCATTGGGCGCTTGAATTGTCTGTTAACGAGAGTCAACCGTAATTTTCGTCCTGATTAGAGCTTCGCAGGGTTTTTTGTACTAATAGTTTAACAAATTGGGCGATGCTTTTTCATTATTCCGAACAGATTTTACAACCTGAAAGATCTTGGAAAATCTTCTGAAATTCCTGTAAATAATTTAACGCTTGTTCCTGCCACCTCCAAATAGAATCTGAAATCGTCTACAGCTCTTTATTTCCAACAGGGGTAAACCTGTACGGTTAGGTTAGGTTCGAAATGGAACGCTCTCTGCTGGCAGCATCTGAAATTCAGTTCCTGACCGTCACCATCGAGCGAGACGTTTGTACGAGCCAGTGTGTGCGCGCGTGTGTGTTAGGAGGGAGGTAGAAAAACATCACGCGGCTCATTGCCGGGAGATTTGGAGGAAAGCGGGCTGAGATTGCCGGGAAATCCTCGGGAACATTACCGAATCGGTACGCGTGGTCGCGTGCGAGTTACACGGCCGCGCGGAGGAAAACAAAGAAGAAAAGGGATCCTATGAATTCGTGAGTGACTTCGGATATCACGTTTCCCGGCGTCTGCCAGACATTTCCTTCGGGCTTCCTGTGTGCATACGTGCGAAACCGTGTACATGTGTGTTGCGGCACACAGGGTGTCCTTAGAAAGACCGAACCTCTTACTGTACACGCCGTTTCAAAATAAGCGTCATCGCATACATTAAGATTTATTTACAGGGAAAGATACAAATATTTTTCATTCACATCGTAATCATCAATGTTAATTATTTTGACAATGTCAGATAATTGTGTGTAGACATGTGTGACAGGTTGTCTCAGTTATTCAAGATGAGACATGTACTGTTTTAGGTTATGTTATGCACCGTGTCATGTTAGGTTATGTACCGTCTCAAGTTATGCACCATGTCAAGTTAGATTATGTATCGTCTCAAGTTAGGTTATGTACTGTCTCAAGTTATGCACCAACTCAAAGTAGGTTATGTACCGTCTCAAGTTATGCACCTTGTCAAGTTAGGTTATGTATCATCTCAAGTTATGTACCGTCTCAAGCTAGGTTATGTACCGTATCAAACTATGCACCGTGTCAAGTTAGGTTATGTACCGTCTCAAGTTAGGTTATATCCTTGCCATCAGATTCTAAGCCACGTAATATATTATCCAAAATACCGAACTTCATAGAATTTGATCAACAGCAAAATGGCAGTAAAATGCAAGAATAAAGCTTGAAATTCTATTCGAGAGTAACATGAAATCTGAGATAGGATTTAAAACGGGGAACATGATAATAGTTGAAAGATAGACAAGTATAAAAGGATCAAAAGGCGTCTAGTTCTTGCAGAGAAACAGTTCGGCCAGGGAAATTTCAGGGGTGAAAAGATATGAATTTTCATCGGGAAGTCAGACGATAAATTTTCTGTACGCCCGCGACGCTCGGCCATTATGTAGATAATCGCACGACAGAATTTACGTTCCATGATGTCGCCGCGACTTTGTAGACACAGCCAGCGAAAACGAAATCGCGACATAGAATACATTTGCGACATGAGCCAGCCACCACGCTTTTTAAACTTGCAATCTCCGATTTTATGTACTGGGTGGTGCAAAATCCTTGCTTTCGGAGAAGAGAATTGTCACGTGTATGATTGTTGATCATTCTAACGATTGTCTATAATATAGTTCCGGGCACTGAATAACATTGAAATAAAGAAACTTCCTATCTTGAAATTTACAGGGTGTTTCAAAAATGAGACTTCATAACACTCATAGATTTTCTTAACGTTATTAAACTAGTACAATACACGATGGATATCAAACTCAATCTGTGACGTCATTTTTATACCGAGACCAGTGACTTTTATACAGGGTGTTTCAGATTTCTCCATTGTGCAGTTCTACGTTTCAGATTTATAATTTTGTTTTGATGTGCAGTGTGAACGTGCAGTAACGAATAACCTTCTCTAATTGTATCGTTGAAAGTTTGTGATTATACAGGATGATTCAAAAGCATGGAACTTGACAAGTTTATCACACTACAGCTTCATGCTTACATGAAGCTGTATATGAATGCTCACATGAAGCTGTACATGAATGCGTACATAATCTTAAGGGACTGTAATTGTATAGTTCAAAGCTTATGATTATACAGGATGATTCAAAAGCATGGAACTTGACAAGTTTATTATCACACTACAGCTTCATACTTACATGAAGATGTATATGAATGCTCACATGAAGCTGTGCATGAATGCGTACATAATCTTAAAGGATTGTAATTGTATAGTTCAAAGCTTATGATTCTACAGGGTGATTCAAAAGCATGGAACTTGACAAGTGTGTTTATTATCACCCTACGGCTTCATGCTCACATGAAGTTGTACATGAATGCGTACATAATCTTAAAGAATTGTAATTGTATAGTTCAAAGCTTATGGTTATACAGGTCGATTCAAAAGCAAGGAACTTGACAAGGTATTAACACTACATGCTTGCATAAAGGACAGTAAATATGTTATTTTATTCAAATTATTCTACGACCGACTCATTTTCAGCTCAATGACTCAGATGGATTACAACGTTGTTATCGTTCAAAGCATCCGTAAAATGTTCATCGACCCCATCCCCTTTTTGCGTTTTTTCTTTGATACTAGTTGTAACTTGCAAAAAGTAGAACGGTTATGTGGTGCGCGTTTTACAATCTCGCAACCAGTGAACGACAGAGGAAGCAATTACGCGACGCTTTTTTTTCTATTTCAAAATTTCACGGTTCGCTGAAAATAGGGTAAAAGATTCTGCAACAAAAAATAAAACGAGGCGAGCTATTGTTCCGTAGGTTAGGACGTGTTATTAACAGAATTCGGATTCCGTGGTGAAAATGTAATTTGTTAATTTCAGGGGGAAATGCCATACCGCCGGCAAATAGTTAACACTCACGTTTTTGCCCGCTTAGTTTGTTGTCCAGGCGAAAATATTTTCGTCTCGAAACGGTGCTGCGGTGATATCGCTCATTGGTTCTTCCTGCAAAGATAAAAACAACCTTAGTACAAATATATCGAATTACAGGCCATCTAGCGGCTGTAAGTCGATGACTTACGCGCCAACTCGTGGGTTGACAGCGATGTGGTTGAGAGATGTCTCAAATTTGCTCGTATTTTTTTGTAAATTTATAAATATGTCTCGTACACGTGTACACTTTCACTTGATATTCTCAGGTGTATTATTGTGAGTAATAGTGGGAACTTAAATGAAAACAATGCACTCGCAAAAGTTAGAACGCGACGCGCCGAAGTTAGCTAATGACTGAGGACTCTTGCGAATTCCAGAGTGTGCGAGGATATTGTTTACGATCGAACGGTGGGGACAAGGCCGTGAGTCTGTTCAATGAAAACAGGGCCGTCTTTATCGAATAAAACGGAATGCGATGCAGCAACAAAAGTGGGTTATTCAGCTGGAAATATGAGATTATCGATAAAAAAAATATGACGATAAAAAATTAAGTACACAGACAACGCATTCCTCATAAATATTAATATTTGTCCTCGTGATAATTAATATTCATGACTCGGCAAACATCACGAAGTTAAATTTCATATTTATAATTATTAATGATACTTTTATCATCTCGTTTAAAATTAAGCAATTAATAATTACTGTCAAATTGCCGAGAGATATTGATTTTGATATATTGCAACAAATGCAAATAAATACGCAGAAAAGTGAATTAATTTAACGACAGCGAATAAAAACATACGGAAATATTGAACAGCAATCATCAAATGAAATTAATCGATAATACAATCGTTAAAATTGATCTAATTTCAAAAATTTCCCTATCGATGCATCAAAGACCGATTACTCGCTCAAGTCCGTTCATTAGACCGCGCTTTCACATTCGAGCGTTTTAATTGCAACTAATAAAATCGGAATGGTGGAACGTGTCCGCTAGAAGTTGTAACAAAATTCTGCCTCCCTCGCGAAACAACGGACCAACGAACGGTGTCTGTTTACATGATCGCGTGATCCGCCGTGAATTCGCGATGAACAAAATGGCGGTGCGTACAGAACTCGCAATGACGTTTCAGAACTGTCTGGCTCTTTGTCGACGGAATTGTTTCTTACGCTCGCTATTCCTCAAAGCCGAGTTTAGGAAACTCGAAACGAAGACACCTGAACTTATATTTAAAATACACCGAAATTAATAATTAATTAAGCAAAAGATTATTTCGAAAATTGTGAATTAATAATTCCGATGAAAAAAGTGTCGCGCTAATTACGGAACACGTTTTAGGAACTTCGTTTAACTGTCAGATAAAATGATCATTCGGCGAGTAATTTCAAACAAATTAAAAATTTCGTTATATTGAAATTCCTTCTCTCTATGGATGCGACAATATCAGTTTTTAATTTTCCATTTTACGTTACCTTTAAACGACGTTCGTTAATTTCACTGTGAAACAAATAACGATTCATATTTCGAACTCGTACAAAATGTACGAATGTACACTTTCAGATTATTATATTCCACTTTTGCTAATTAGACTAAACTGTTATTAATGTTCTATAATCTCTAGGAGAGGATTCTGGGAGAATTTAGAGACAGATTGAGGAAGTTCTAGGGAGATTTTGGAGACAGTTTGAGGAACTTCTAGGGAGGTTTTTGAATGAGCCTAAGGGAGGGCTGTGCTCAGGGAGAGTTTGCAAGAGTTTTGCTAATTTGACTAAATAGTTATGGATATTCTATAGTCTCACCTAGGGGAGATTCTAGGAGAATTTAGTGTCAGATTAGGGAAGTCCTAGGGAGAATTTAGGAAGAGCCCATAGGGAGGGTTAATGAGGGCTCAGGGAGAGCTTGCAAGAGTTTTGCTATTTCTACTAAATACTTGCAAATATTCTACAGTCATATGATTCTCTAGGAGATAATTCTAGGAGAATTTAGTGTCAGATTAGTGAAGTCCTAGGGAGAATTTAGGAAGAGCCCATAGGGAGGGTTAATGAGGGCTCAGGGAGAGCTTGCAAGAGTTTTGCTAATTCGACTAAATACTTGCAAATATTCTACAGTCATATGATTCTCTAGGAGATAATTCTAGGAGAATTTAGTGTCAGATTAGTGAAGTCCTAGGGAGAATTTAGGAAGAGCCTATAGGGAGGGCTAATGAGGTCTCAGGGAGAGCTTGCAAAAGTTTTGCTAATTCGACTAACCAGTTGCAAATGTACTATAATCTGTCCTAGAAGGGAATTCTAGGAGAATGTACAGAGAGATTGAGAAAATTCTAGGGAGATTTTAGGAAGAGCTAATGAGGGCTCTGGGAGAACATAGAAGAGCTAGGATAACCTAGTATGAATCCACAGAGTCGAAGTGACTCCAAGGAGAAACTGTTGAAACCATAACTCTCAAAGAAAATAAATCACCATAACCACATGCAAAAGCAATGTAGTCTTCTGACCGTAAGGCAGAGATGCAACAAAACTAGCACCTGCTAACCAGACTAAAACAGAGAGTACCGCAGGCACAGACACAAACGCACCTTATACGTGACTTTCTTAATCACAGTCTCTAATCGTTGGGAGCTCGCCTCATCAATCTCTTCGCGCCGCGTCAAAGAGACTGGAAGTTGTATAGTTAATGAGGCCGAAGCGTAACGCTCGCGGCGTTGCGAGGAGCCTCGGCGTTCGCGGCGGCTTTTCAAAGCGCGCCTTGCCAGTCTTGTTAATTATTCGACGTTTGCTTCGGTTTAGACCGCGTAATCCGCGCATTATTCAACCGATGCTGTAGCAGGAACGGCTCGATTATCAATAACATATGACGCGGACCCCATGGCCGATTTGAAATTACGGGTTTAACGAGGCTTAAATATTGCACGCACGTACATATGTCGCAACGACATGCTCGACGATAATCCGCCGACCGGATTTGCCGTACGGCCAACGTCCGTTCGTAAAACGATCGATCGCATCATGTCGAATAAAGCACCCCGGGTGTACTTTGCTGATTACGTTACGTCGAACGGAGCCAGAACTATCCGCGAGCATTGTTATTCCGCGTGTAATCGCTGTCATCGGCAGCTAGCGATCGAGTACGGAAAAGTGTGCCTCCCGTCGTGCAGTTGGCAGACCTGTTGGACTTCCGGACAGTTTATCGATGATCCGAATAAATTGGTCGGAGTCATTTGGACGGACAATTGTATGCGCCAGCAACAACTTTTGCGATAAATAGGAAACGTTGCTCATTAAAATATGTCCATCAAAAAAAAATCACGTATACCTTGTTAATCCACTCAAAAAGTCCACGCAAAGCTCGACGTTCGTATTATAATTTCAAAGGTGCAGGTTCTACGAAGGACATTTAACAATCGCTTTTATTGAATTTTTACAATTTCCCGGCACAGGGAGTAAAGGCAGGTAACGAGCAGCAAAGATGAAAACGGAGAAGAATTTTTTCCAAGTAATTCCTGTCCCTTTTACTTTCATTTACGGGGCGTCTGTAATTGCCCCCCTTTTAGAGCCCGAGCTTGATGGCTTTTACGAGGCTCGATATGACCGGTTTTACGATTCCGCGACCAACGATGAGAAAACGGGATAGAATCAGTATTGTAAGTCGTTAAATTGCGAGGGCTCCTAAACCCAAATCAGATAATTGAATAACGGTCTGGTACAAAATATCTGTGTATTCAGTTTTACGAGCTTCGTTTACGTATCCTGATTCCGCGTTCAATTAAGTGGCGTCCCCCTACCGGTGGCGTCCTTAAACACGCATGCGATTTTTTTTTAACACAATATCGAATTACCAACCACTCTGCAATAACGAATAAATACAATTAATTGATCAAAGAAACATTCGTGGACTTTGATGTCGACGATGACAAGAGTTATTTTCTGTCTGACAGGTATCGATCGTTTTTTTAAAAACTTGTTACATGAGTGGGTGGGAGCAATTGGACAGACGCAGAGTGTAACTCGTTGGTTTGAATATGCTCGCGCGTTATTTTGCATACGGAAAAAGTACCCGCTGTCCGATACAACGCGATCAAACTGATAGACCGGCAAATATTTTTCGCGAACATCACTTTTATATTTCCACTAGCAAGCACTTTTACGGGGATGAAACCCTGTTACGGACGTTTAAGGATAAAGTGCATTTTTCTTGCTCCCGTTCTCTTTTAGCGCATATATTATGGAAATAGATGGCTAAGATATAGGTTAAGTTATTTCAAAAATGTGCAAAAGGTGCTAGTAGAAGAAGGTAGTTAACACATGATTCATCATTTGCAGAAAACAGTAGGTAACTGGCACTTCACGCGTGAAACGTGTGCCATTGTATCTCTGTACGTGTGTATCTGAACTGGTGGATACCTTTGGGACTCCCCCTCTGATGTTCACACCATCCATCTTTAGTGAATACAAGCGTTGTGTGCACACAACGTCATAGATATTGATTGAATGCTGTTCCTTTATGGTACGTTTGTCGAACACACTTTGAAGCTTCAATTTTTTAGATCAATAACCTCGCTTTCCAACCATTCCCAGACGTGTAACCGCCAGGCAAGCGAGAAAATTGCGGACAATTTTAAAAAAACAATCGGTGGTGCAGTAACCACTTTTTGATTTGCTGTCAACCCCAGAACGCTTAGGTCAAATGGAAATTAAGAATGTCCTACAATTTTATCTCATGTTCTCTCAGGTATTTCTTTCAAATAACCTAATGCAACTTAATGACCCTCAAACCCTTGTACAAATATTCTACATCGACACAAATTCCTTCTATTTGATCCACGAACAAAAATTTCATTTGCAAAAGTTATTTAAGAACACGGTTGATTCGACCGTATATTTTATCGAAAAAGTAGCATCAGAAGATTGCAACGGCTCAGAGAAAGCTTCCAACAATCCCGCAATATCTGTAAAATAACTCGATAAACGAACGGTGTCCGAAGACCGAAAGGCGTGATTCCGCTCGAAACACTCCTCGGCCAACTGTTCCTCAAAGGTCGATCCGGCATCTCCCCGTTTCATTATGTTCGAAACCCGCAACAAAATTCGCGCGGAATCCGCAACTCCGTGGATTTTCCACGAACCAAGCCGCGTAACTGAATCAAATAACAGTTATCCTTCATTATTCACCGTTTACACGGACTAAGGGTGCAGCGGCAAAGTAAACTTCAGGCCAGGTGTCGAGGTACGTTCTCGTTAGCGGGTTTACATCCGGGTCACCATTGTGTAACCACGTAACCGGCAGCTATGTTGTATGCAGCTTACTTGGCAAATATCATCGCGCTGTGTGACTGGACGCGCATCAACGATATTATCGCGGTAACGACCATGATAACAAGGGCCTACGTTTTTCTCAGCCGCTCGTGGCGCCATCTCATGGCCGCCGTTTACTACTTTTTCTCCACCTCGCCGTTTCGTTTCTCTTTCTCTTCCACGTTTCTGCACGGAGGAGTCCAAAAGAGGTGTCAAACGAAACGTCGCGAGTGAACAAATTTTTCAAGCAATTTGCATTATAAAATGTTTGTTCTCTGTTAATGTTGTCACCGTCGGTTATGATACTAAATATTGCTACATCTTAATTCCTAAAATCCCTCGACTCGGATTGATAAAAGCGACTATAATCGTAGTATACGATTAAAAATGATTATACATTTGGAACCTTCCCCATGTTCAGGGAACGCTATCCCTTCAGAGAGACGCGTAGAATCCTAAATTAGGAGTGACGGGACGCATCGACAGCGGAATAAACCAACGGTAGCCACATTCGCGGCGCATTTTCAGGCTCGTCTACAATTGCGGTTAATTACCGGCATATTCATGCACACGATACCACGCTCCTTGGCCAAGGGAACGGTACGCGGCAGGACGTGCCCACCACGCCGACACGTGGATACGACCGTAACTCGTTAGTTGCTTGGGACACGTCCATTGAATTAGCGGCGGGCTTAATTAAATCATCCAGATAAACAACCTCCCTTCACGGTGGATAGGAGTGCGGCGGCGACCTGTCTTTATCTGCTCGTCCCAGCGATATTCAGCGGACTTTTTTTCTGACCGCCACCTGAATGGCTCGGGCTTCTTTCAGGGATGCCGACCTTTGGCGGGGACAAAGCTGAACAGTGAAAGGGACTAGAGCCAACCACCATCGTGATAACGTATAAATTCACCGCTGTTTCTGTGACCTAGCGGCTGTCCGAGATGGACTCGATGCATTCGGTGTTGCAAGGGAAGTTGGCACTGATGATCATCCTTATTTGCATTTGAAAAAATTCGGTATTCACCTCTCTTCTTGATATTGGTTATGACTCTCGTATTAACTTATGAAAATGTTTGGACGTTATACGCCTTTGAAAATTAAGTAAAGAGAATGGAATCAGAGGGAATAGCTCCATCAGACAAGAGGTAATTATGCTCCCAGTAAATATACTCGTCACTTTATGAATCACAAAGCCCATGCTCCCCTTTCCATGGTAAGGGAAGGCAAAAATCAGCGTATGCTCATTCAGGCGTTACCGAGTCAAGCCAGGTGCAGCGTATCGTAACGGGGATGCCAGCGACGCGTAAGGGCGCACGGCGTCCATTGAATGCGCCGTCAGGTGTCAGGAACGCGGACGTTTCCTCGGGCCTTTACTTATACACGCTACGCCGGACACCTTTGTGCCGTGGAAACGTCCGGCGCTCGCATACCAGCACGCGTCCCGACGCGCGCCGAATTCCCGGCAAATGGCCGGGGACGTAAGACAGAAGGCTCGGCGGGAAATAATGTTGGCCGACGAGACCGAGACAAATGGCAAATCGATGCTACCGTCATTTACGTCGACCCACTACACCGCCCCCATTCGAGAAACAGGGGGCGGTAGTAGCTCCTGCGAGGGGCGAAACTTCGTTCACGGGGTTGTCGACACCGACGTACAGCTTGCTACCCTCTCCAACCTTTCTGGCGACACTTATTGTTAGCGAAAATCCGCCACAAGCTGTCGCTACAATTGCTTTCTATCTTTCTCTGACCCCGGAGAAGGGGCTTTAAATTTTAATGAGTCACTGCTTGAGCACCTGTTTTCTGGGTTAATACGACCGGTGACCCGTCTGGAGGGATTTTTGGAAGCCAAGCGTTGCCCGGCTTTGGATGCCGCATTTCCATGTGAAATAATCCGTGTTCACTTATTATGAATCAACCTGTATAAATATGGAACATACCGTTTCAAAGGATTAAACGGAATTATTTGACCGTGCTGTACTCTTAGGAGTTTGTTTGACCTTAAATCACTTTTATTTTTCTACGCTCGTGTAATGGCGAAAATGGAATTATACGAATAAACTCCTAAATGTAACGTAACACACTGTAATCTCTCTGAAGCTGAATCTATATGTAACTTAAGGTCAACTTCATTGTGACCTAATCCAAACTGACCTACTCTAAAAATATAGTAAAATAACCTAAACTAACATGACTTATCCTTTAGAAGTATCCCAACCTCAAATCTAATGTAACAAAACAATATAACATGACATGTGAGCTTATGCATACATGTGATCAATTCAATAACTTCCCGCCCAAATTTTCCACTACAAAATAACTTGAACGTATCCTAACCTAAATCTATGTAATGTAACGTAAAATAATATATAACTTCACATGTGAACTTATGCATATATGTGACCTTATGCATACATGTGAACTTATGCATACTTGTGACCAATTCAATAATTTCCCGCCTAAATTTTCCACTACAAAATAACTTGACCGTATCCTAACCTAAATCTATGTAATGTAACGTAAAATAATATATAACATCACATGTGAACTTATGCATACATGTGACTAATTCAATACTTTCCCGCCCAAATTTTCGACTACAAAACAATTTGACCTCCTAACCACAAATCTATGTAACCTAACGTAAAACAATATAACGTGATATGTGACTTCATGCATACGTGTGACCAATTGAATAATGTCCCGATCAAATTTTCCATTATCATCGGTTCGGCAACGATATTTCAACAATCGCCGAAAACTGTACAGCCAGTATCGATCGTGAGAGCAGGTTTTCGAGATTCGCCCCATTAAAGTTCGAGCAGCTCGTGAATTATGTACGCACACGAGTTGTACACCGCGTATCGATGTTCGAGTATATTGAATTCACCGCGACGACGACGACTGGAACGATCGCGTTTGTATGGAGCTCGTCAAGAAAAATCTCCGTCGTTGCAATAAGAAGGAAACGTACTGGTTGCTATAGCACCGATCCCATTGTGGCTACCCGATTGGTTTGTCGGCTGATACGATACAAAAGGCAAAAACGATGCATCGACATGAAAGCCCACGTTAACAATGCCTTTGTTACACTTCACTGTTTAGCTGTTAACCTAATCTCGCCACTTTAGGAACCTAAGAAATACTTGGACAATGGAATAAAATGATGACGATCTTTTTGGTGGGACCTTAGCGTGAGTCGAGGTTAACCGAAGTTAGTTGAGGGTGCAGTGATTTTAAGTCAAGTTTACCGAGGTACATTCTTTGAGGTATTGGCAACGTTCAAACTTTCTACGGTCGCCATTTTCACACCGACGTTAATAGACGCGTGCGAATGAAAATCCACAGAGACTCACAATCCCAGGAACAGAGAGCGCACAGCTCCGATTATCGATAATATTTCATCAAAGCGGCCGGTGTATCAAAGGCTGGATAAACCTGGCGAGCGAAGGAAGGCAACCATGTGGGGCGGAGGAAAACGAGCTTTCCCGGAAATCTCGCGGATTCGATCCATAAATAAGCCCGCGGGGGCCTATCTGCGCAATCTACGGCGGAACTTGTAACCCTAAAATACTCCAGGAATAGCTTCTCGTCACGAAGTCCCCGCCAAGGGAGAAGGTGGAGGCCCTGCGGTTTTATATACACACGCTAGAACGCGCGCGATATAATCGATCGTAGGCGTTTCGTCGTGAGATGAGAGGGCAACGAGCGTTGGGTCGTTATCGGGGACGGTGGATCTCGATGAAGTGGAGGGACACGTGTTCCTTGAGAAATTATCATTATCTCGTCAAGAGATTCTCCACTTAGCGAATCTCTTGGACGGATTTAATCCTGATTGCGGATTTTTTCATTAACTCTTTAATTAATTCGTTTTCGCTGACCTTAATCCACCTCTGTTAAGACAATCTGCTATCTCAACTTGAAGATTCTTCGACTCACAAAATTACTAGTGAGTATTCTTCATTTTCAAATTTACTCCTTAACAATTGTTCCACTCCCAAATTCCCCTAACACGGCAATATAACGAGATCTCCCGTAACAAAATACCCAGTCTTGTTTTAAAATACATCTAGGTATCGATCCCAGGTCCCCTTTCCCCTGCCTAGTTGATTGATGGATGAACCTGGATATTGAGACAGAAATATCTAAATTTCTTTCGAACCGACGGAGACAGGTTAAAACCGGGGCATACATATTTCACGGGACAGTTGACAAAAAAAGCCATTATGCGTTTGTCTATTCCTGTTCCCTTCCTTTGACGAGCCAACGAAAATAGATGCAAGACTGGTCGGCTGGAAATGTTCTTTCGAGTTCTAATTCTGAGCCATCAAAAACGTTTCACGCAATTTGAAACGTGTCTGAACGTGTGTTCAAGGATCGATTTATGCATCTTTAACGCACACATGCAAATCAGAAGCCCGTTTGCAGAACTTTCGCGTATTCACGTGGGAGCCGGGTCTGTGTTTCAGGAAGCTCGCAAGTCACCATTATTGCTACAACGTCCACCATTACTGGCCGTACGGACACGTGAACCGGCACTCAGGTATAGGATGGTACGCGTGAGCCGCATCAGCTGTGTTCAACCGACGATTAAATCAATTTTTGGCCGTCCACCAACGGTACAAGATGTCTGAGATTATTCCGCGATTAAATAAATTGTGCGGCGGCTTTGGGATTCATGAGTATCGATCCGCGCGCGGGAAATACCGCCTCTGCTTATGGTCGGACGTTACGGTTGATTTTCAACTTTATGAAGCGCTCTGCGAAATCGGACTAACGAAATAATTTTACGAATCGCTTTCCCGAATGACAATTTCATAATTATTTTGCTGATTAACTTTGGAACTGCTCCAGCGGAATCTAGGTTGTGCCAGGGGAAAAGTGATACAGGACATTCAACTTTCAACGTTAATTGAATACTAAGGTATTAATGTTCCAGTTAGGTGTCAACCGAGCACTACTTGGAAAATTTTGGAAAAGTGTCATGACAAATTTGATGTGACAAGTCCCGATAGGCTGTATCAGCAACAGAGGTTATTTAGTGTCATAATAGCCTAAGTGACCTTGAAACACGCAATGTCACGACCTGTAATAAGTGTCATGTCCTTCGGATCCCATAAGAGGGGTAGCAAGCCCAAAGGATTTCGTAATGTTTAAAAATATTCAACCCTCTCGCGACTCCATCGAGTAGTGGTTGGCAATTTGTTCTCCTTATCGCACCGGTAGGGTCGGCCTAAGCCGGAAGTACGGCTAAACGTCGACGACGGTAGGTATATGGATTGATCCGTCAAACTTGGTAAGGTGGGGCACAAAGGGCTGCATTCACGTCACGTCTCGAAGAGGAAAAAAAAAGCGAAGGAGCCCGGCGTTAAGGGTAGGGCCGCGTGAAAACTTAAAGTTGACGTAACAATGGCTCTTTTTGTCAGCCTACCGCGACCCCTGGTAAGGACACTGGCCCTTAAGAGCCCTAGATCCCTCCACCGTTTTATCCCCCTCGAATATCGCGGGAGCACCAATGTATCGGTAGGTGTTCCGATGCCAGCCAACGGTGCAACTTCTTCTCTACCATTGTGCATTTGGGTCAACCTTTTCGACGACAGGTTCACCTCTTCGTCGTCGACGTTCGCCATTTTCCTGGCCGGTGAATGGCTCTCCTTGGCCCTCCAGCCACCAGTTCTGGTGGCTTCTTTGTCGCCCGCCGGGTGAGAGGTTGATCTTAGTTTCCCTGCTCGACGTGGATCTACTCGATAACTTCGGTCTCTGCTTGTCCGTGAAGATTCCTTTTCCCTTCGCCTCTTCCTCCTCATCGTTTTCTCGCTTTTGTGAGAGGGTTTCAACCGTGTGATCGATCGACGCTGCAGGGGACTTTTTGGTGAATTTTCAGATCGAGCCAAATACTTTCTATCCAAACTTTCTCTAGATTTTGCCTTGTATTTCGGTGCGGTGTATTTATTGAACCTCGATTAAGGTCCTCGATGAAGATCGGTCAAGACACTCCTTCGGGTTTAATTTATGATTGCTTGTAATTTTGATTAATGGCCTGCAATTCTGACAGTGATTAATGGACCAAAAGCCTACTGGATACAGGAAGGAAACTATTAGAAACATAAGCTGCTGATCATTTTTAACCCGTACCGAGATTTTACTGATGCTTCAGATCTGGGTGTAAATTTCAAACCTAACCTCTAAAGCAGGAGTGAAAGACTCACCGCCATCTTGGTTTCGCGCCAAAACTTCATACATCACGAAATTTAAACGAAATCAATGTACCAGAAAATATTAGTGTTTGTGCATTAGTATTATAAAAATTCAGGAGGAATTAAAAGAAGTGCACTGACACGTCTTATCACGCGTAATTGAATACTTCAGCCGGTGAACAATCCGTTTCACAGTTATTAACGACAGTTCAGGTATTTTTCGTGCGGCACAATGGTTCGCGCGAGCATCGACCAAACGTCACAGTATCGATAACGAACGGCACAATACGCGCTCGCGCGCGCGCACGTGCACGAGCTGAAAGTCGCATTAACAAAGCGGAGCGACAAGCGGCGAGGAATTTTATCCCGTGCACGAATTACGGGCCGGCGTTGCATTCGTTTACAAGCATTCATTGTCGAAATGTCATTTCGCAAGAATTGTGCCGCGACACGTGCGCGGACCACGCTCGAAATTCCGGCCGAAGAATAGATTTGCGCGGGGCGGTATTCAACGCCACCTACCCCTACGTCGAATTACGAGCTCTTGCCCTGTAGTTTTTTTTATTAGAAACATGTAGCGGAGCGACGAGAAACCGTTGAACACAGGGATTTCGCGTGCAGAGCTACGAGCTTTTTTTCGCCCGTTTGTTAAGGGACAAAATGCTTGACGCGCGACGGAAAATTCCGGGCTCTCGGAATTATTGAAATTTCCAACGGGATAAACAAACGGCACTTTGATTTTCTCGCAGATTTCCGAGGCGGAATCTGTTGACATAATTTCTTGCGTCGTCGAGCATAGTTCGCGATTACTGCATTCTTCCAGCGAGCTTCGAGTTAAACGAAAGCAGTTAAAAACGACCTCGAGGGAACGTTCTATCGCCTTTGTACCAAAGAGTATCGAAATCAATTTATTTCCAACGCGGAGAGGATTTATAAGTTCGAAGAAAAATGGAGGTGTTCACAATGTAGGACAGCACGCTCGAAATCCTCTTTTCTCGCAAGTGAAACACGCCTCCCGGCGGTTCCATATCTAAATACACACGGAATACAAATCTATACACGCGAGCGTACTGTTTGCGTTCGCACGACAAATGTCCGGGCAGACTCGCAGGGACACACAAGGGTCGGTGCGGTGGGCGTGCACGGTCCCACAAATTTGGGCCAACGTTTCCACAGTGCCAGCCAGGATTTATTTCGTGGCGGAGAATTAGCGAGATATTTATGTTGCTTGCTAGTCAACGTGCTGCTGCTGGTACGAGCACGTGTACACCGCGTACCCGTATAGCTTATGCATCATCGGATCTATTGGCGAACGAGTGAACAGTTGTGCGACAATGACATCGTAATTAAGGCACTTTTCCTGCCGGCTTTAATTAATGCGATCTCGAGCACGGCTCGGAAACTAGATTTTCAAGTGACTTTCGAACAATGGCAACAACGACGATCGCTGGATAGACGTGTAAACGAGCTTCGATTATAGGGGGCAGTACAAAAGGGACGCTCGTTTTGTCTGTAAAGTGCCTTTGCGAGATACATTCGCGGAGGAAAGACTCCATATTACTGAAATGGGGTCATTTTTAAGGTAGCCAGGCCGAAACAATACAGGTCCTCTCAAGAATGAACATTTTTATTAAGTTTTAAAAGTCTGACTCGAAATGACCTAGACAATTCATTTAAAAAATAATTGAAATAATTGATTACTTTGGAAGATGTTCAGAAAATTATTTTAAAATATGATTCACTGAAATCATTCAAATAATTGATCACTTTGAAACTTTTCAGAAAATTATTTAAAAAAATAATTGACTGAAATAGATGAAATAATTGATTACTTTTAGAAATTTTCTAAAAATTTTTTTTTTAAATAATTGACTGAAATAATTCATATACTTGATTACTTTGAGAAATTTTCTAAAACGTATTTGATTAAAATAATTGAAATAATTGATTACTATGAAAGATGTTCAGAAAATTATTTTGAAAAATAATTGACTGAAATAATTCATATAATTGACCACTTTGAAAGATGTTTAGAAAATTATTTTGAACAATAATTGATTCAAATAATTGAAATAATTGATCACTTTGAAAAATTTTCTTAAAATCAATTTGGAAAATAATTGACTGAAATAATTCAAATAATTGATCGCTTTGAAAGATGTTCAGAAATTTATTTTGAAAAATAATTGACTGAAATAATCGAAATAATTGAAATAATTGAAATAATTGAAATAATTGAAATAATTGAAATAATTGAAATAATTGAAATAATTGAAATAATTGAAATAATTGAAATAATTGAAATAATTGAAACAATTGAAATAATTGAAATAATTGCAATATTCCAAATAATTGATCACTTTGAAATATTTTCAGAAAATCTTGATCCTGAAGATGTTGCACTGTGTGAAGAAAGAAGCCATATCGGTACACGGATGAAAGTTCGTGAATATAGTGGAAATTATTTGCAGAAATTAATTGCAGCGGTAATACGAGCAAAAGATATGATGGTACTCTTACCGTTGGTGTATCGTGCAGTTAATAGCGTTGGAAGGTTCTGTTAACATTGTGCATGCAATTAATATGGGGGAGTACTGTTTACCGACTTCGATATCATAGTATTACAATATGTAATCAATGCACGAATAACACATAGATCTTCTAATATTACTGTGAAATGTGTAATTAATGTAAATGATTGAAAACGATACGCAATGTACATATAATTAACATCTTAATGAGAATCACACAAAGTATTCCTGTCATATCGATAACATCTCAAAATGTTAAATAGAAAATAAAATCTATGAATCTTGGAGAATTTTAGAGAATCTAAATAAATACAAAAATAATGAATAGTTTTATTTACTTGCAAATTGATTGTTTCGCAAAGTTAAATTAATGAGTTCATTGCCAGAAACACCTAGTACCAAGTTTAATTAATTAACTCCATTGTTATTGGTATCAGCAAATTCCGACAGATGGAATTCCTTTGTTTTCACGAATGCCATGGAAACAGGAAGATACATCGGTCAGAGGTCAGCCATTTTCCTAATATTTAGTGTGGAAATAGTTAGGATAGCAAAGCCGATAAAGAGACGGCCATGTTGGGAAGCATTAATTAACATCCCAGAGCAAGACATCAGTCAGGTGTAGCCGAAACTCCCGGATTCCAGCGAGCTTTAAGCGTATTTCGGGAATAAAGGTCATTAATCCTGATTTGTGCTCGAAACCGAGAAACGTCCAGCAATCACGAAAACCGGTAAAGGTGTAATTCTCTTTCGAGAACAAAGTTTCGAGGCAAAAATGCAATCAATAATATTGATTTCAGTTGTCGCGAAATTTTGGAACGTTTCATATCGAAAACGGAAAGTATTCAGAGGCTCTCTTTGAAGCGAATTTCGAGAGAAAAGTAATCCGGCTCTTTCTCTCTTTGACGTCCTCCAAATACCATATTTCTGCTATCACTTCCGCTTCTATATTAACAAATGGAAGACTTAACGTTCTGTCGGCAGCGTCAAAGGCACAATTTTTAATTTTCCACCGGTTCTGTTTGACTTCCAAACGTTTCGTGTTTCAAACGAAACCAAAACTTCTATGCGAAACTCCGTTGAGAGAGTTTACAGCGTTGAGAACCGCTGTCAAGATGTATCTTAGATCCCTTTCAGGTACTCCTGTCGTTACCCCGAATCCGTACAAGTGACCCCATCCCATAACGAGCGGAATTTCTTCGAGAGTAATTAAACGAATTATCAGTCTGGAACGTCGCCACGAGCCGCCATTAAGCGTTCACGAAATTCCAGGCCGCCGTGGAAAAGTTGGGATGGCCAGGGATGCTCATCTGCGAACGGCTTCCGTTTTCTGCGAGCTACTTTCGTTCTGACACCGGTTCGCCGCGAAAATACGGTTCATTACGTTCCCGGGGAAACCACTGTCACAGTTTCGTCGGCGAAGGCGGGAGAATCATTGGAGGGCCGCGGCCTTGCAGACGCTGACAAATTGGCGCGACACCGTTGACGAGTGGCGGGGACGAAATCGTATTCTCTTTCCTGCAGAATAGTCGAGCGAATGCCACGCTTATTCGTCTTCGTTCGTCGCCGCTGCATTTTGCGCCGATACTCATCCTGGCAAAAAGTTATTGGGATTCCTTCGCTGTTCGTGAGATTCCTCTCGGAGGAAAAATTAGGGGGCGGCGCCTTTTCAAACATCTTTGCCCATACCTTAACGTTCTTGCGCCAACTTGCACCCATTGTTTCGCTTTTCGGATGCCTTTTGCGGCTCGTTAAGAGTTTATTGTCTCCCGCTGGATGTGGACACTTGGTCCCAGGAACAAAACCATGAAACATTCACATTTTACTATGCTACGAATATTTTATTTTAAGATAACAAGGTTTGTCACAGGATGACAAGGTCTGTCATAGGATGACAAGGTTCGTCACAAGATGACTTTTTATTTTGTAAAGTGATTAACGTGTCGAATTAACCCCTTGGACATCGAGTCAGACGTTAAATGTGCCACTTATTAGTCAAAGCTAAATTTGCATAAAGATCGAGTATTAGATCGCTAAAAAATTTCGAAATTATTTACCTCAACTGCGGTATTAGCTCTGAGCTGCCGTGTAGGCTAAGATACATAAAGTTTATATGGCTGTCGTACAAACAGCAGAGAAAACAGTTGATCGTATTTCTTCCCCACGGGAGAATCATTCACGCTATCGATGTTTATTCAAGTCAGGTGAAACGAACGCGTGTACAAATGGAAGCGGGCGTAACGAATGATTTCAACGCGGTTCGCGGCTAGAATGACTTATGGAACTTATTCATTAGGCGAATTTATTGGAATCCAATCGAAAGCCGTGTTTACGGCGCTCACCGCGAAATTGGCCTGTTTAGTTGAATTACCCGTCGCCGATACCATCCCTGAATGACGAAGTGGCTGTGGAAGATAAATGAACGCCACGATGCCAGAATTCGATAAGACCTAAACGCTAATCGCCACGTCTGTCATATGCAAAATTGTTTAGTGACATCGGAGACTTTGAGGATTCTGTAGATCTAAGGAAAATATTTATGGAAAATGTAGGAAGATCAGAAAATCGACAAAGGTTAGGTACCAGAGAGGATCAGGACTGGTTATAATTATTAATGATTATAATAATCTATCAATAATGGAGAGGTACCAGGTGGAACTGGTCCTGGACCTGGTGGAGATGTACCAAGTGGACCTCTCCACCAAGTAGGTTATATTTAGGTTATATTCCTAGTGCAATCCAGCGCAGAAACTAAGAATTATCAGGAGAGGTACCAGGTGGACCGATTAATAATTATTAATAATTGTTATTAGTGAGAGGTCCAGGAGAGGTACCAGGTGAACCTCTCCACCAGGTCCAGGACCAGGTCCACCTGGTACCTCTCCTCTCCTGGTATTATAATTCTTAATTTCTTGCACTGGACCTAGGAACATAACCTGGATTAACCTAAATCTAAATATAACCTGATTGATGACTCAATCTTGATCAACTGAATTTTGAGAGATGATTTGACCTTGAAAATTAGAACCTGGTAAGCTGGATTGCACTGGACCTAGGAATATAACCTAGATGTAACCTAAATCTAGATATAACCTGATTGATGACTCAATCTTGATCAACTGAATTTTGAGAAATGATTTGACCTTGAAAATTAGAACCTGGTAAGCTGGATTGCACTGGACCTAGGAATATAACCTAGGTGTAACCTAAATCTAGATATAACCTGACTGATGACTCAATCTTGATCAACTGAATTTTGAGAGATGATTTAACCTTGAAAACCTGGTAATTACAATTGTTAATTTCTGCACTGGATTGCAGTAGGAATATAACCTAGATATAACCTAATTGATGACTCCATCAATCTTGATCGACATAATGTTGCGAAATGATTTGACCTTGAAAAATGCCAGAAGGAATACTCGTTGAATACGAAGAGGACTAAACTAAAAATTCTTGCAAAATAATTTATTGCGAACTGAAAATGTCTGCGTTTTTTTAAGCTCCCAAAAGGCAACCGGCAAACTGTTCACCATTTGCAGCCATGGATTAACGAAAGAGGGATAAAAAACGAGTTTGATTTTTGACATTTTCCACGTTCAAACTGTTTGCCTGTATCAAACCGTTCCAGCTAAATACACCGGCATATTCGTCACAAGTTCTGGCTTTTAAAGTTGTATTTGAGTTTCCCTTAGCATCCGCTGCAAGTTACGTTTAGCTTGGTTGCAAATATTTGCAAATACAGGTACAAATATCATAACGATTCACCAAAAGGAAATCATGCAATCGACAAACAGAATTCCTTACGGGCATATTTTGTGGACCGATGAAAGGGAAAGGACCTTGTACCATATTCTTGTGAATTATTTAAAAATATGATCGTAACAGAAACGAATCGTTAAATTAATGCTTCGTAATTAACAACGAGATTGAATCGACTGTGACCCAAATTTGTGGAACACGCTATACAATGCGATCGATGAAGAGCAAGATTCTAAATATCGATTGAGCTACGTTATTACAACCTTGCTATTACACCATAATGCACAAACAATGAGAGAATATTATTTGCAGTTTAGATGGAAGCTATATTACAATGTGCAATCAGCACAGTGACAGCATGTAGATCTTTGATTGATATCGTAATGCTGTGTACAATCGACCTGAGAATAGTACTCACGGCTTTGATTGATATTGTAATGCAGTGTGCAATCAATGCGAGGCCATTGTTTGGGTTCTCATTGAAATTGTAAAACCTTGCCCATGTCACAATAAATACCAAACAATATCGATTGTTTGCCACAAAATCATTCATACGTCTATTTATTTAACAAACAATAAGCAACCGACGCAAATTAATTCCGGGCTTTACAAATTATCAATTTTCCAGCTAGCGTTCATTTTGGCACATTGCAGCTTAATCTGTGCAAACAAATTAGTCCGGTAAAAGAGTTCATGATAAATTAAGAGCAAAATGAAATGAGCTTTTCAACAAATATTGTAGCTACAGGTCTATTCCAATTTTCGAATGCACCTTCGACAGATTCGAAACGGTGAGACAGCCTCGCAAATCCTAACTTAAATCAATGGACGTAGCACGCCGCAACATACACACAACCACAATCAACATTTAAAGCTCGTTCCAAAATTCCCTGTTTCCCCCTTCGCTTCGCTCCACATCACAGCCTACATCAGCGCCAATCCGAAGCTTTCACGTTGATTGTCCCTCGCCAAGCATCGGCACATCGCGCCGAGAAGCCACGGGGACAAAGCTGTTCAGCCTCCAATCGCTCGAACGCCAAGCACCATAACGATCATCCTCTAAAAGCTCAAAGGAAACAACGGGGAGAAAGAGTTAAGGTGGATGAGGAAAGCGTCTTCGATTTCTCTCCGGCACGTCGAGGTCTTTCTACGGGTATCACGGAGATAGCATCGTGCCTTGCTTGATGGGGCCCGACGTGTCTCGGCCCGTTGGAAAACGCAGTCTCGACATATATCGGGAACGCGACGGCAGAATCCGCTCTAGCCGAGATTGAATCTCCACGGTCCGGTTAAGAGCGTCAGTGTTTTAGAACGGTCGTTTGATGAGAAAAAACCATATTTCAGATTGAAGGGTGCGGAAATTGTACTGCGAATGGAGACTGGGTATTTGGTTACTTGTGGATACGAGTACATGTGGATCGTACCATGTGGCGATATAACGGGTGATCTACGCAATCGTGGGGTGCAAAGTTATGTGGACTGTTGACTACTCGGTTGTTGGCTTAGGAGGATGATCCAGGGGTCTGACTGAATTGAGGGGCTACGGACTCAGCTGGCGAGAATAGTAATATGGGAAGGATTTGGGGGTATAGGGAATTCAGGATTTGGAGATTTGAAGATTTGGAAGTTCTAGAGATTTTAGGATGTAGGAATTTGGGGATCTGGGAATTTGGAAATTTTGTTATTGGGGGAGTTAGAGATTTGGGATGTAGGGATTCCACGATATAGGAGTTTGGGAATTTAGCTGTTTAGAGCTCTAGAGATTTGGGGATGTAGTGATTTGGGGATGTACAGATTTCAGCACTTAGAAAGTTGGGAATTTAGCTATTTGGGGGGCTAGAGATTTGAAATGTAGGGATTTCACGACATAGGAGTTTGGGAATTTAGCTATTTAGAGATCTAGTGATTTGGGGATGTAGAGATTTCAGCATTTAGAAATTTGGAAATATATCTATTTGGGGGTCAAGAGATTTGGGGATGTAGAGATTTCAGGATACAGAGATTAGGGAACCTGGAAATTTAGCTACTTGGGAGACTAGAGATGTGGAGATGTAAGGACTTCAGCATATAGGAATTTGGAAATTTAGCTATTTGAAGGTCTAGAGATTTGGACACGTAGATATTTGGGGATATATGGATTTGAGAATGAAGAAGCGTTGAAACCACGTTGGGACTGTTAGGTAGATCCCTTAACTCACTCGTGACGCACTCATGACGCACTGATGATGCACTCGGGATGCACTTGTGACGCACCTATGACGCATTCTTAACTCACTCGTGACGCACTCATGACGCACTGATGATGCACTCGGGATGTACTTGTGACGCACCCGTGACGCATTCTTAACTCACTCGTGACGCACTCATGACGCACTGATGATGCACTCGGGATGCACTTGTGACGCACCTATGACGCATTCTTAACTTACTCGTGACGCACTCATGACGCACTCGGGATGTACTTGTGACGCACCCATGACGCATTCTTAACTCACTCGTGACGCACTCATGACACACTCATGATGCCCTCGTGACGCACCTACGACGCATTCTTAACCCTTTGCACTATTTCCACGAGTCTGACACATGACGGACTCGAACTTCAGTTGTGATCAATTTTACTCGAATTTTGAGTACGCTTCAGTTTAGAGTTCAAGTACATTTGCATAGTCAACGATTGTATAATACCAAATTGACATAACATTTCAACTTTGTCTGTTTTTATATTATGGCTGCATTAGTTAGTTCTGACTGACGCTCCTGACAAATTAATCATAGGCCAAGGGGTTAACTCACTCGTGACGCACTCATGACGCACTGATGATACACTCGTGATGCACTTGTGACGCACCTACGACGCATTCTTAACCCTTTGCACTATTTCCACGAGTCTGACACGTGACGCACTCGAACTTCAGTTGTGATCAATTTCACTCGAATTTTGAGTACGCTTCAGTTTAGAGTTCAAGTACATTTGCATAGTCAACGATTGTATAATACCAAATTGACATAACATTTCAACTTTGTCTGTTTCTATATTATGACTGTAGTTCTGACTGACGCACCTGGCTCAACCTACGCCAAGAACAGTATCATGTGTGTCAATTTTCATATTGAAACACATTGTTAATACAAGTAAACGATTGAACAGTGACGTTTAAATGAAGAAATTCGCGCAGTTCGTCATGAAGCACAGTTGCAAGCTCGCTTGTAGCCCGAAATCGGTAGAGCTGCAGAAGCGTCGAAACGAGGTCAACGACGTCCTTAAGGATTTCGTCGAACTCGAACGAACGGGTCCTGGACCTGGAAATGCCATCGTGCCGACGTTATCCCGTGAAGTGTGGCAGGGAGGAGAAGAGCGAAGACATCGATACGAAAAGGTAACGGGCAGAAGCGAGCCTGGGGAAAGTATCCTTCTACGAGTACCTGGTCTCCCGCGGGATCTGACGCTAACCGAAAGCCAGAAATGAAAGAGAAAAGGCGAGCCACGGTTGAAACGATACCGAGACTGGCTGGCCAGAAGCGAATGGGAATGAGAAAACGGCACTGCACACGGGAACGTCAGTTCCCTCTGACTCTGAGGTATCCACTGATGGCCGACACGTTTTCGACGAGTTTTCTGTCGGTTGAACGTTTCTTCGATGCTGGAAAGCAATGCCGCTCAGCGAAATGTGTATCGGATTTCTACTGATCAGAGTTGTATCAAAAGGAGAAAACTTCCTGGCTCCTATTAACATACAGAGCTAAATATGCATGTTAACCTCTTAGCTATAGTGACGTGGCCATTTCTCGATACTACTATATTTTCGCGAATATCATCGTTACGTAGCGCCATAGTGGCTCTACTGGCTCGCTCATTTCAATTCAATCTTCATATGTTTTGATACACTCCTTTTTCGCCACGTTTCAGAAGAGTAAATCCCACAAAAGTACATTACAGGTAAATCAAAGGTAACGTCAAGTTTGCACTAATACACGACATTATAACACTTGCAAATTATTTTGTGAATTTACCAAAAAGGAAATTATCAAAGTTATCTTTGGAAAAAATTTAATTATGAAAAACTTCGTTCCAATGTACTCGCTAGAACAGCATTGACACATTGTAGTGCTAAGAGGTAACCCCTTGCCTTATGATTTGTTAGGTGCGTCAGTCGGAACTGATCAGAGTGCAATATCAACAGGAACAAGAATACGTATTTTTATATACAGCGAATCTTGATCATGTAGATTGTAATTGAATTTGAACTCCAAATTGAGGAGTGCGTCATGTGCGTCAGTCGGAACTGATCAGACTACAATATCAACAGGAACAAGAATACGTATTTTTATATACAGCGAATCTTGATCATGTAGATTGGAATTGGTTTTGAACTCCAAATTGAGGAGTGCGTCACGTGCGTCATGTGCGTCAGTCGGAACTGATCAGACTACAATATCAACAGGAACAAGAATACGTATTTTTATATTCAGCGAATCTTGATCATGTAGATTGGAATTGGTTTTGAACTCCAAATTGAGGAGTGCGTCACGTGCGTCACGTGCGACATGTGCGTCAGTCGGAACTGATCAGACTGCAATGTCAACAGGAACAAGAATACGTATTTTTATATTCAGCGAATCTTGATCATGTAGATTGGAATTGGTTTTGAACTCCAAATTGAGGAGTGCGTCACGTGCGTCATGTGCGTCAGTCGGAACTGATCAGACTGCAATATCAACAGGAACAAGAATACGTATTTTCATATACAGCGAATCTTGATTATGTAGATTGGAATTGGTTTTGAACTCCAAATTGAGGAGTGCGTCACGTGCGTCATGTGCGTCAGTCGGAACTGATCAGACTACAATATCAACAGGAACAAGAATACATATTTTCATATACAGCGAATCTTGATCATGTAGATTATAATTGGATTTGAACTCCAAATTGAGGAGTGCGTCACGTGCGTCATGTGCGTCAGTCTGAACTGATCAGACTACAATATCAACAGGAACAAGAATACGTATTTTTATATACAACAAATCTTGATTATGTAGATTGGAATTGGTTTTGAACTCCAAATTGAGGAGTGCGTCACGTGCGTCATGTGCGTCAGTCGGAACTGATCAGACTACAATATCAACAGGAACAAGAATACATATTTTCATATACAGCGAATCTTGATCATGTAGATTGGAATTGGTTTTGAACTCCAAATTGAGGAGTGCGTCACGTGCGTCATGTGCGTCAGTCTGAACTGATCAGACTGCAATGTCAACAGGAATAAGAATACGTATTTTTATATACAACAAATCTTGATTATGTAGATTGGAATTGGTTTTGAACTCCAAATTGAGGAGTGCGTCACGTGCGTCATGTGCGTCAGTCGGAACTGATCAGACTACAATATCAACAGGAACAAGAATACATATTTTCATATACAGCGAATCTTGATCATGTAGATTATAATTGGATTTGAACTCCAAATTGAGGAGTGCGTCACGTGCGTCATGTGCGTCAGTCGGAACTGATCAGACTACAATATCAACAGGAACAAGAATATGTATTTTTATATACAGCGAATCTTGATCATGTAGATTGTAATTGAATTTGAACTCCAAATTGAGTGCGTCATGTGCGTCACGTGTCCGAAAGTATGGCAAATTAACCCAGTCTATAATTGCGCCTGAACGAACATGCATACATGTGTAAAATGCTTGTACCCTGAACACACGTAGATAATTCCGACGCGACTGCACTCGAAAGAAAGAGTCGTTCTCAAAGGAAGCGACCTACCGAAAAAAAAAGAAACGAAACATTCGCCCAAGGACCGATTCCCGTCGAAATTACCCGGCTTCCAGCGAGCATCGCGGCAAGAAAAGAAACATCGTTAGCGTCGAATGCAAATCTCGTCAGAAAAAAGGAATCCGGAGGCGTCGTTTGATTCAACCAAAGGCCAAGGCACGCCCGTGAGGAAGGGGAACGCGGAAAAAGGATAAAAGCGGACATCTCGATAGAGCCACGAGATAGCGGCAGGAAATACCGTGATGGAAATGAAGATAGCAACGAGCAAAGGAGAGCGAAGTCTGGTTCGACCGGGGACCACCGAGTAGCCCGGGTATCCCGCGGGATCTGACGCTGACCGTAAGCCAGAAATAGAAGAACCGGGAAAGGAGAGAAAAGACGGCGCGAGGAAATGGAGAATGGGACTACGGTTGTTCCCGAGGAAACGTCTTCTACCTTCCGCTGTCGTCTCTAATTTGCTGGATTAAATCCCAGATTAAATAACGTATAACCCGATAGAAACGTGCCTTCAAGTGGTTTTCAATCGGACGGGAAAAATGTCTGATACTGGAATTTCGCTGCAACTACCTATTCGCCAGAAACGTTTTCTTACTGCGACAACACCACTGTTTAGATATCTCATTTTAAAACCCTCTGCGCCCTCTATTCGCATCTATTGTTAGCGTTCAGACAACTGAAGAAAGTTAAAATGTTAGGTACATTCAGGGGTCCTTGATTCTGTTATAATCCATCATTGGGTGCGTCACGAGTGCGTCACGATATTAGGATACCTTCATCGTTTTCTGACGAAACTGTATTTCGACCTACAGTACTTTTTAGACTTTTCATCCTCTCAAGAACTAAACGATACCGTTTGACCTTGAACTTGGAGGTCAAGGTCATTTGCAGTTTTGAGGATTCATCATGTGTTTGTGACATAATATACCTAACGTCCCCAAAGTACTGAGATAACCGGTTATTTCATATATACATACTTTTGCGACACCCAGTCGACCTGACCTAGCAAAAGGACCATCGAATCCCGACACTCGGTATCTGCCACAAAAGGACTTAGCAATTCAATAAGCAGAAGTGAGTGGAACCGGCCATTCACCTGTACTGGAACCCAGCATCACCAGAGACCGGTAACCAGAGACTGCAGAGTTTTTGAAAAAGCTGAAACAATGAGGACCCAGCTGGTTTGACAGTAGGATGGTAGTCCGGTGAAAAGGCTGAATAATTTACCGGTATGAACTGGATTCCGTCGTACAAGTTGGCAACTCCGCCCCGACATTTACCGGCGCTGGCAACGTTAAAAGCGATATTCCCTAAGTATAGACTAACTTTCTCCTTTGATACTCTCGGACTGTGCTCGCGCCCGGTTCGCGAACTTTTCACCGAGGAAACGAAGTTCAAGATGAAACCACTCGTAGAACACGCTCGGCTAATCTGAATAATCGGCCCCGTCCGACGTGCATGTAACCGGTTCGTTCACGGAATATCGATTAGCCGTCGGCCGAAGATTCTTTTGATCGGCGAAATGACTGGGCTTGTTGAGACACGATTGGCCCCAGATCGGTTTGTTTACGATCCCGCCTTGTTCCGAGTGATCTAGCTAACCTCTCGTTTCCGGACACTGTATGTGGAACACCTTGTTACTGCGAGGACCGAGCTTTCGTTCTTTGTCCCGCAACTTTTTCGTTTTGTCCAATTTCGATGAAATAGCGCTTGATTACTTAGGAACGGTGAAATAGCTAGTAGCCTGCAAAGCAGAAAAGCTTTATTTCACTTTGAACAGAGTGTTTCCAGAGGAATTTCCTAGCCACGATCGATGGAATTGTGTGTTTGACGTCGAGTGTTTAATCTTTCCCTCGCTGCAGCGCTCTTACTTTTAACGTTTCCAGGAGATTCGATTCGATCCTCTCTAGTGGGACTTTTCTTTCGTCCGAAGACACGATTGACTGCTCTTTTGTCATCATTTTCTATGGTCATTAAGAACCGAGCTTCTATTTTTATAAATCTCCAGAGCTTCGATAAAAGTCAACCTCTGATTCCAATCAATCAAAATCTGATCATACTTGAAACCTAAAATAATTTTTGTAGATACCGACCGTAAAACTGTTCATAATAGAACCCCCACGTTTTTCGAGGATCTTAATCTTCCCTATAAAACCAGCTTGAAGCAGGAACCGCAAGAACCAACCAAAAGCCGAATGTGTTCCGGCGAAATCAGAGGCAGATAGGGCTTCCCTAGGTCATCTGTTCATCCCTCTCTCGATCACCGGCTCGTACCTTCTCTCATGGTAATCGCAGATAGGTAGGGGTTAAGTAGCATGCCCATGGAGCGACGCTCGAAACCGGGGACCTCCATTAGCCGCGATAGAGAGGCTGTGTTAAGAGTGGTAATGCGATTCTCCGGTCTCGTCGCTTCGCTGCTTCCAGTTAGGGTCGATTTCGGACGCAAACTGTTCTTCCGATTAGCGACCGTCAACTTACGCTGTCTTTTTCGCGAATTTCCTCCTCGTAAGAGGTACCTTTCATTATATTGCCACTGCTATACAGAATTTTTGCAATTGGTTTACTTAGATTGTGCATATGTGGATATATGTGGTGTATGTGGATATATGTGGAACTTGTTGCAATATAAGCCAAGGTGATACATCATATATACACAACACGTGATGACTACAAGCAGAGACATCTACAGGGACCATGAGATTGTACAACTATAACTAGATTGTATATGAAAATATAGCAAACTGGTAAACATATGCCATAACCTCATACAGAATCAAAAATATTATAAAATTATGAACTGTTCACCTTACCGCAATAAATTTTCCCTGACACAATAGAATATTGCACGATTTCCGGTTAGGATAGCTCTCCTCGGAGATTAATATTTCACGAGGATGAGGGCCGCCATGTCGCGAGAGAAACACTTGGCGAAAATGGCGGCGCGTTTCGGGAGGCGCTGTAAATTCGACTTGACACGCTTCTTTTTATTCAATAAAGATGAGCCTCTGCAAATGTGAAACGCACAGGGATGGCAGAGGAAAAAATAGAGAGGGAAAATATTTAATGCTCGAAGGGGAGAAGCAGCGGGAAGAAACCGAACGGTAAACTTCTGGAACACTGTTCAAAAGTTTGTAAGACGTTTCTTAAGTTGCTACTTGGCCAGCTTCCCCGGCTAATTTATGGTGTTCCGAGCGTTACTTGGCTATGGTGTTTTGAAGATACTCGAAGAATAGATGGGAGAAAGCGTCAGGGGGAGCTTTTAAGTAAAACGATGTGCATAATGAATTTTACTCTCATTTATAACGATCACCTGTACTTTTTAATAAATTTCCTGCAAACTTAATACATTCTTTTTGGTCCCGATAGTTTATGAACTGTCGGAAGTTGTAAATTTTTGGATTCTTTGCTTTTAATAACGTTGATTTTCAAAATACACTTTTAATTTTTGTGAAAATATTCGAGTTGAAATAAATTGGAAATTCGAGGTTACAACGAGCCCCGATATTTCTTGCAATATCAAATTTACATTTTCGAACAAATTCCCTGGGTAACCACATTGAACGGTATTATTTTCCGCGAGCCTCGATTTTTCTCTGTCTATGAATTAAAATACCCGGCGAACTCCTTGTGAAATGTACAAATTCGTTGACTATGGCACGTCGTTAATCATGCTTTCTCTCTCTTTACATTTCCGTCGCGTGAAAAGAGGATCCCTCTTAACTACAGAAAATGGACTATTTTCGCAACTTTTTCTGGCTAACGAAAATAGGGAATAAAAGTTTGAACCGGCGAAACAGAAACTTAGACATTTTTCTAGCTGTCAGCTCGTTCTTCACGCCACGCTTTTCTACAGATACCGCAAATCCGTCCGGAAAGTCGGCGACGCGTGGCACTTAACACTTTGCCAACCGAATGGAAAAATCTTCTCGCTTCCTCGCAGTTGGGATTCTAGTTTTCTTAAAGAAACATATTCCGGCTTCTTTTATTTTCACGCTCCTGACATCCGTGTACGATTCGCATGAAAATTTACAACGGTTATTGGACAGCGCAGTTAATAGAGAAAAGGAAGAAACGGTTTCCGGATAGAGATTTATAACGAACGTTTGGGGATTTTCAGTCGCGTCTCGACGGATTATACGAAACACACGGATTGGCCATGAGCGAATCGATATCCTGTTGCGGAATCGCAGAAACGTTAATTCGAGTTGTCAAATATTGAATGTGTCGACCGGTTGAATATCTAGTCGAAATCTGCCGGTTGACAGGGTGTAATCCTATTATCAGGGCTTTACTCTTTTTCTTCCATGGTGTACCGGGTGTGATTTGATTTTCATGGGCATTTCCTGGTCTCCGGGGGTTGTTTGGCGAAACCATAGGTTTATTAAGTGATTCTGGCCCTTGAAAGGCTTCGATTGATGTTTTACTCGTTAATCGGTAGAAGACTCATTAACTTTGTAGATCTGTATAACTATTTTTAGTTTACACTCTACAAGTTCTTCAATTTTTGGACTTTTCAATTTCTAGGTTTAGGGACTTCCAGATCTCTATATTCTCAGATTCTTTAGATCTGGAGGTACTTAGGTACTAGATACTCCGAAGTTATGGATCGCCAAATCTGAAGATTTCAGGTACCTAGATCGCTAGACACCTAGGTACTGTATACTTAGATCGCTAGATAGGTAGGTACCTAGATCGCTAAATAAGTAGATCAGTAGATAGCTAGATCGGTAGATTACCTAGATCGCTAGATACCTAGACCGCTAGATACCTAAATCGGTAGATACCTACATTGCTGGACACCTAAATTAGCAGATACCTGGATTGATAGATACCTACATTGCTGGACACCTAAATTGCTGGATACCTAGATTGCTGGATACCTAGATTGCTGGATACCTAGATTGCTAGATACCTGGATTGCTAGACACCTAAATTGCTAGATACCTAGATTGCTGGATACCTAGATTGCTGGATACCTAGATTGTTGGATATCTAGATTACTAGATACCTATATTGCTAGATACCTAGCTTGCTAGATATCTAATTCGTTGGACACTGTAAATTGCTAGATGCCTAGTCTGTTGACACCTAAGTGTTATATACTGAGATTGCTAGCTACCTAAATCCCTGGTCACCTAACTCATTAGATATGTGGATCCTCATCTGAGGATACCTATACCCACAGGCACCCAGATCCCCAGATGTCCAGGTATCTAGTTCTAAATCGGTAGACACCCAGATCACTTGATAGCTAGCTCCTACATTGCTAACTACATATGAACACCTATATGTTACATACTTAGATCTCTAGATGTCTAAATCACTGAGCACCTAATGCATCAGATATGTGGATCCTCAGATACCTATACACACAGACACCCAGATCCCCAGATATCCAGGTATCTAGTTCTAAATCGCAAGATACCTAGATCACTTGGTATGTAAATCCTACATTGCTGACTACATATGGACACCTATATGTTACATACTTAGATCTCTGGATGTCTAAACCCTTGAACACCTAATGCATCAGATATGTGGATCCTCAGATACCTATATCCCTAAATACCCAAATCCCCAGATGTCCAGGTACCTAGTTTCCCTAATACCCAAACACATCCCCAAATTTATCCATTCTAAATCCCCACATCCATAAGATCTCCAAGTCCCCGCATCCTTCATTTATGAACAAATTTCTTGATACGTGTTGGTCCAATTTTCATGACGTAATATAATCTCATAAAAACGAAGAAATGAAACGAACCGCAGTTAAAGATTTGTTTTAGGATTCTTAGAAGCAATAATCCTCAATCGGGTCTAAATGTTCCAGAGTTGCGAGTTTGTATCACTGCCGGAAGGGCCAGAAACCATAGATCTTGTTGGCCTCCGTTCTTCGAGATTCGCTCTCTCACGGGGTCTTTTCATCGCCATAAATCTCGCGGTTCACTTTCAGCCCGGATTGCCTTGCCGGACGCGGAACGGGTATCGTCTAATTAGCTTTCTATCCAATTAAGGCCTGCGACGGCGCAGAAACGTTGGCGATCGAGGTCTAACATGTCACCCAAGTGTACAGAGATTGTACGGGTCGAATTCCCGGTTCAACGACAGTTTCCCTCGCTTTGATTAAAACTTAACACTCGGAGAGACTGCGAGTGACACGGTTAAATAATAACGGATTATTTTATAATCATATTAAGCTGCTTTCAAATCCGACCTTTACGGAATTTTATTTAATAATTCTTGGATTTAACGCGTGTAACATGGTATTGGAGAATCTGCAAAGTGATTAAGGCCGCTTTCATGGCAGTCGAAGAATAAGTTACAAAAATTATCCGTAAGTGAAATTACGGGGAAATAATTGAATTTTCCACGGATATTCGCGCGATCAACTGAACAGGATTCGAACGTATATATACGCAAAGAAATCGCGAAATTATTCACGATATATGATATTCGGGAGTGCCGCGTTCATATTTTATTCAGTGCCCATAAATTCCACGTATTCCATTAAGCCTTTCCGTGAATTAAGTTCGGCGAGGCGATTTCAGCGTTTCCATGAAATTTCGAAATTTTATCAACCACCGTAACGCAATATGTCTGAAAATTTGTATCGATCGTTTCCGTCCGTTACGCCGGGAAACAAAGAATCGACGTTACACGAAATACAAATTCCCGCTCGTCCCAAGAATCGGTTAAAAATTTTTAATGTACGCGTTATAAATTTTGAATCCATAAATCTCCGGCAACATCCATTACAATTTACCGGCGTTGTTATACCCGGACTGCGCGGCAGCATAAGCAAAAACAAAACTACGCCAGTCATCAATCTCCGCCGCCATCGTTTTTCCGAGCACCTCAAAAATTTGTCAAATCCGATGCGAGTTTACCCGGCAAAACCAGACGAATGTCTTACACAGTTCCATGAATACTTCACGGTGTCATGACGCACGACGTTATAATTTTCTCGGGCAAGAAATGGGATAAGTAACTGCAACTTTGCATTCAACGTACTCGAACTTCAACGGGAAACAGATTACCATATACAGGGATGTATTATGCATTTGCATGATTACAACGTCCGTTCATTTTAACGTACCGTTATTTCAACGCGCGTCAGTTTCGACGTACCGCGATTACAACGTGCGTCACTTCTGACGCACTATGATTACGATATGCGATGATTAGAAGAAGAATTTGCAATATGAGATAACTTCGATGGTTTGTCAGTACGACGCACGGAAAATGTAACGCACGTCAGTTTCAACGCGCTGTAATTATGACGTGCGTCAATTTCAACGCGCTGTAATTACGACGTGCGTTAGTTTCAACGAGCTGCAATTACGAATGATGACTACAACGTGTAGAGATTACAACTTGTGGAAAATATTGCGCGTAGAGATCGCAGTATGCGTTGATTTCAACGTACTGTGACTACGACGTGTGGAAATTACGGCGCACGTCGGTTTCAACGCACTGTAATTACGACGCACGACAATTACAACTCGTCGAGTATTTGACGCGTGAAGATTGCAATATGTGTCAATTTCAATATGCTGTGACTGCGACACACGGAAATTACAACGCACGTCGATTTCAACGTACTGTGATTACGACGTGCGTTAATTTCGACATGCTGCAATTACTACGTGTGGCTATTACAACGCGTAAAGATTCAAACTCCTGGAGAATATAACGCGTAGAGATTGCAATATCGATTTTAACATGCGGTGACTATAATGCGCGGTGATTACAACGCACGTCAGTCTCAACGAACTGTGATTATGACGTGCATTAGTTTCAACGTGCTCTGATAATTATACACGACGATTATAACACGTTGAGATTAAAATTCGTGGAGAATATAAGTCTCGAAGATTGCAATATACGTCGATTTCAACGTACTGTGGCTACAACGCACGTCGATTTCAACGCACGTCTGTCTCAACGGACTGTGATTATGACGTGCGTTAGTTTCAACGTGCTCTGATAACTATACACGACAATTATAACACGTTGAGATTAAAATTCGTGGAGAATATAAGTCCTGATTGCAATATACGTCGATTGCAACGTACTGACTACAACGTACGTCAATTTCAACGCACTGTGATTATAACGCGCGTTAATTTCAACGTGCTGCGATTACAACGCATAAATTGCAACTTGTGGAGAATATAACTCATGGAGGTTGCAATATACGTCCATTTCACCAAGCTGTGACTATGACGCGCAGAGATTACAACGCGCGTCAGTTTCAACACACCGTGATTACGACCCACGTCGATTTCAACGGTACTATTATTACGACGCGTGACGATTACATGCGTTGAGATTACACTGCATAATGACTATGACATGTGGAAATTACAACCCGCGACATATGTAAATTGTTCCAAACACGCGATATTTGAACAAGCAATTACAATATTTTTCTGGAGAAAATTTAGAAACTATCATTGGAATATGAGTGATTATTTATTTAAAATAAAATAGAATCTTAGGGAGTATTTTTGGAAAAATTGATCCACAAAGAAATATATAGAATACGGAATGTTCTTTTTGTCAATTTGAAATAAATCCTTGAGACACCATGTACACAAACGATTGACTAAAAGGGAAAAAATGTTCCTTGGGTTGTACGACGTCAATGTACGGCCCTGCAACGCCACTTCACTCATCGTTCACATTTCCTCCTCGAATCCTTCTTACTCGCGGCATTATCATAATGCCATCGGTCGCTACGTGACAGGAAAGACGTATTATCGTGGCTCGCTGTAGTTTTCCGATCCTCCTAGCAAGCTTATCGTCCTCGCTTTAAAACGAATGCGAATTAGTCGCCCTCCTCCCGACGTCGTCTCGCGGAGAAAGTTACTATGTACTGTGTCGAGAGGAGGAGAAAGAGGAGTTGAAGATGAAACTCTGAAGAGGTTAGGATGATGGTGTCGCGGTGTTCTTAGACTCTGAATGCAATTTGATTCACCGGCGGATCGGGGTTTGAAGGATGGTTTGACTAATGATCCTCGGGAAATTGCTGATGTGAAATTTCCATGCTTCAAATTACACAACCTAATAAATAATACAATATTTTTTTACAATATTACACAGTTGGATCTGACATCCCGCAATGCACTGGCACAAAATTCAATTTCCCCAAAAGTGAACAAATCATAACCTAAATTTTGACCTAGGGTCCATTCTGAAATGATGGGTCCGCAATATCCAAATAGGACTTCATTAATCAAACTTAGCCTGTCCGAAAATACCCAGACATTCATCTGGCCGAGGCTGTCTCATCCTCCCGACAGAAATAACTTCTCGTATCGCGACACACATTCCATTGAAACGAATATATTATACACATTACAGCCCCGCAATGCGTGAGACGGCGAAGGAAGCAGGCTTACATCGGTACTTGCAAGAATTCTCAAAGAGTTTCCCCTCGGTAACGTCTAAACGTGTTGAATTCCTGTCAGCAGCTCCCGCAGGAACGAGAACGGAAGCGGATAGTTGGCTGGATGCCAGACGACACCCTCGCCTTCTTTCCTGACCGTGTGTGAGCGCCGTACACACGAACGCGGACCTATGTGTGCACGGTTTTCTATATCTCTTACTCCAACGGACGGCAAGTAATAATCCTAACTCGCGGGTTAGCCGGGCTTAATTAGAACAGGGGTTAGTGGCTGGCCGTGTTATAGTCGCGTCTCTGCCATTCGACACTGGCCACTTCGCTTCATTTTGCACCCTTCTAGCTAGTCTGCAACTGTCCGGACACGGTTGATAACGAACGACCAACTGCGCCACTGTCACTTAGCTCATTGTTAAGTTAGTTATCGGTTTAGGTACAGTGATGGACACCGGATAGTTAAAGTGCACAAAGTTTCCCGGAAACTTTGCCTAGATTACTGTGGATCTGTATCAGGGTTGAATGAAAACCTACCTTTCGGGTGAGGGGTATACCCAATTGAATTTCAGCCGCAAGATTGAAATATTGATGCAACTTTTGTGAGACACACTTTCGGTTCCGAGATAATTACTTCCTTCTGTACCAAAGTCCCAATTAGGTTTTTTGGTCCTGGGACCACGTTGCTAACACTAGGACTCATTTGGAAGCATCCCTCAAGATTTAGACCCCGGACCCACTTTTGAAAGTGGTAGCAAATTGCTTCCCAAAGTCCCAAATGATTTGGTCATCCTAGGACCTAGGTTGATCTAAATTAGTTCGTTCCTATTGGAAGCTCATATCCATCCCTTCATTTGGATCCTACAACCACATTCATAACTGGTTCCTCGCAAATTACTTGCTTATGATTATTCTCTATCCCAAAGTCCAATATACGTGATTTGGTCATCCTAGTGATTTGGTTACCCTAAACTGAAGTGCGTCACATATGAAGTGTAGTGCGTCACATATGAACTGCAGTGCGTCACGTATGAACTGTAATACGTCACATATGAAGTGTAGTGCGTCACGTATGAACTGCAGTGCGTCACGTATGAGCTGTAGTGTGTCACATATTAACTAAAGAGTGTCACATATGAACTGGAGTTCGTCATATATGAACTTAGTGCCTCACATATGAACTGCAGTGCGTCACATATGAACTGCAGTGTGTCACACATGAACTGCAGTGTGTCACACATGAACTGCAGTGCGTCACATATGAACTGTAGTGCGTCACATATGAACACTAGTGCGTTACGAGTGTGACACGATATTTTAGATCAATGGGTGATTTGGTTATCCTAGGACCTAGGTTGCTACTGATCACCAAAGCTCAGATTTGCTAAATTAGTTCGCTCCTATTGGAAGCTCATATCCATCCCTCCATTTGGACCCTAGACCCACTTTCATAAATGGTTCCTCGTAAATTACTTGCTTCTGAATATCCTCAGTCCCAAAGTCCCAAATACGTGATTTGAACATCCTGGGACCTTGTTACCAACCTGAACAATCCGATCACATCTCAAACCCGGTAAATTAGTTCGTTCCTTCTGGAAGCTCATATCTATCCCTTCAAAATTTAACGTTCTTTTTAATAACGAAGCCCGGCAACAAAGAACGGGAAAAGGGACAAAGGACGAGAAAAAGCAAAGGAAAAGCGGTAGACATCAGCGGCGGAGAAGAAGCTAGCCCGAGGGGCACGAAAGAAAAACAGCAACATTCAGATCGAGCCGGGGATGAGGAAGACGCCAACGGGACGCAAAAGAAACCCACGTTGAAGCATTCCATTGTACGAATGCAAAAGAAAACGGATCCAAGCTGGCCCGGGGAACGATTCTCTCACGATTGGCCGACAATGGCCGGCCGTGAACACCAAACTCTGTAGCCGGCTCGATTGGCGAATCAATCGGCCTTTTTGCGAACGCGCAGCCATCGGCGTCGCGTCCGATAAAACGGTCTGACACGCTCTTCAGGGATACGGCAAAAATGACCGCGACCAGACACAAAGGAGGATCCTTTATATATATATGTATATGTATCCTGCGCGACGACCAAACTGACAAGGGGAGACAGCCGACACAAAGCGCGTTCTTTCGGCGACATGCTGGTAATAACTGCACGCTCGCAAATTTCGACCATCCTCTTTGGACCCGTTCCTTCCAAATGTTTTTATTGGATACGCTTGCCCACGAATGAATTTTGGAGGAACCCTGACAGATCGGACCATTCGCTCAGATTCTTTTGTGCTTGTTAGGATATGTGATTTTCGGATTATATGTGGACACCTTTGGTTAGCAGCCTTCCGGTGGACACAGGTTTTGGTAGACGCGTTTGAGTTAGAATGCTAACTGGATAGATAGGTGGACAGTCAGATTTCTTTAAGATTAACCCTTCTTTTACTTATATTATAAAATGGAGTACGTGCAAAGTACACTCACGTATTTTGAAGCCCTATTTAGTTGCTTTGGGAGATGAGTGCAGGGTATGATCCACACCATTCTACCATTTTCTTCTGAAACAGAAAATTCATTGACTATGAAGGTAATCAGATACATCACAGTTTATTGATTCAACTGTCATGGTCATATAGTCATCATTTAGCTTGTAGGCACCTTATAGCCTATAGTCATATCATAGCCATCATATAGTTTATAGGCATCTTATAGCCTTATAACCATCTTATAGCCTTGTAGTCATCTCATAGTCTATAGTCATAGTCATTATTTACCTTGTAGGTACCTTATAGCCTTGCAGCCATCTCATAGCCTAAAGTCATATTATAGTCGTTAGTTAGCTCAGAGGCACTCTATAGCCTTGTGGCCATCTTATAGCCTTGTAGTCACCTTATAGCCTATGGCCATATTCTTATTTTACCTTGTAGGTACCTTATAGGCACTTTATAGCCTTGTAGCTATCTTATAGCCTTGTAGTCACCTTATAGCCTATGGTCATACTCATCATTTACCTTATAGGTACCTTATAGTCTTGTAGCCATCATATAGTCTATAGTCAAAATATAGTTATCATGTACCTTATAGGTACCTTACAGCCTTGTAGCTATCTTATAACCTTGTAATCACCTTATAGTCATCATTTATCTTATAGACACCTTACAGCCTTGTAGCTATCTTATAGCCTTGTAGTCATCTTATAGTCTATAGTCAAAGTATAGTTATCATGTACCTTATAGGTACCTTACAGCCTTGTAGCTATCTTATAACCTTGTAATCACCTTATAGTCATCATTTATCTTATAGACACCTTACAGCCTTGTAGCTATCTTATAGCCTTGTAGTCATCTTATAGTCTATAATCATAGTCATTATTTACCTTGTAGGCACCTTATAGCCTTGTAACCATCTTATAGCCTATAGTCAAACTATAGTCATCATTTACCTTATAGGCACCTTATAGCCTTGTAGGCATCTTATAGCCTTATAGTCATCTTATAGTCTATGGTCATCTTCTAGCCCTATAGGCTACCATATTCCAATCATATTCATCTTCTAATCAACCTTCTCATTGACTACTAAAGAATTACCCGTTTGATGATCAAATTATCATCCCAAAAGTGTCCACATCGTTACAGTCACAGTACGAAACGCGTTAAAGCTGTTCAATCTCTGAAATTCATTCTCCGATCCTGCTCGAGTTCAAAACATCATCAGCTCGTTCTTTCAGCGTCATGATCTTACGAGCTGGCAGGCGTCACAGTCAGCGATCAAACGTCTGAAAGAGGCCAGGACACCTAGCTGGCATCAAAGGCGACATGTCAGCCGGCAGCTCGAAACGATTCACCGCGTGCAGCAGAAACAAAGGCGGGCAAAAGGCGAAAGACACAAAGCCCCACCCTGTTTTAAAGGGGTTAAGCGGACCACCGGCCGACTAGGGTGTCGCAGTTGAACGAACCTGCATCGCTTCGGGAGGTCAGCTGATCCGCTTTGCGATTTTACGGCTTCTCCGATCACGGCTGCAGCTCGAGGACATCGCCGCGATAAAATCACATTTCACGACGCGATCGTTTGCTGATTTATATCGCGACCAGACGGTGTTGCGTGTCCCCGGGACCTTTGACCTTCGGAGCACTGTCAACATGGCTAAATACGCTGGCTCTTGGGACAACAGATCAAAGGACCACGTCTCTGTACAGCGCCGCTCAAAGTTGCGCAATTCCGCGAAATTCATGAGGAATTTTCGCTGTTTAACTTTGACGCGTTTAAAACGTTACTCGAAACGGCATTCTCAGTTACAGAGGATTTACATCGTGTCCACGAAGTATTTAAACGATATTTATTTTCGTTCGTAAAATGTCCGCGGGACAATTACAGAATTGCGGTGAATACGCGCGGAAAATATCCGCTTGCAGCCTCTGGCTCGAAAGTTCTTAAGGAACTCGCGTTATGGAAACAATCTGTTCCACGATCGATAATCGCAGTTCCGTGCTTTTAATTTCTCCGTTCACGTACTTTTTTCCTTCGCGTGGTTACGATGTTTCGCGAAGTTTGATCCCATCAGGAATTAATCGTTTAACTTGTTGGTTGCTGACTTCTGCTGATCAAAACGGTTAAAGCCTATTGCAAGGCAGTAATTTATTGCTCCAAAGGGTTAACTCCGATGGACTCGGTTAGGAAATGGGTTAGCTTCACGCTAATTGGGAGAGCAATTAAAGCGGATACACAGCATTAAGGACTTTTGGGAGTTTGATAGACAAGTCCTGTAAATGTTTTGTGGTTTATTATAACGGAGCGTAATGAATATTTATAGCGAAGTTTATCGATTCGAAAACTGTCAACCCCATGCAATCCATAGCCCACATTTCACGAGCATCCCTTCGTGTTTCGAATTCAATCGTACTCAACCAGCGAACAGGCTGAAAAAAAAGTCGCAGAAGTAAACGAGTAATCAATACAGGACGCGATGAAAAACCCGTGCGAGATTTGGAACACGCGTTTGAAGCGCATACCATGGAAAACATGGCGAAAAGGGTGGGTGAAAGAGGACCAAACGAAAGCGGGTCAACTCGTCTGCGCTGGAAAATATGTAACTTCGCTCGAGTGCATAACTGCACCAACCTACCCTTGCCGCGGAATTCTAATAATTTTTGCGGGTCCGTGACTCGTGCTACACCCCTCTATTTACGAGGATGTTCCGGAAACCGGTCTTCTTATGTATACAGGATCGTTCAAAGGAGATGTCACTTTTAACATGTTCACAATACCTGCATACACTATTATATAATTCTATAAATAGAATCGACAATATTTAATAATACTAAATTGTTCATATTTAATTATAATTCTTGTGCTCTTTGTGTTGTAAATTCTTCAGAATTATTTTTGTTCATTTTTTACAAATTATTTTTGTGTTCAAATTTAAATAGTTTGTAGTAAAAAACATCGTTAATATTTAATTATAATTGTGCTCTTCATATTGTAAATGTTTCAGAATCATTTTTGTGTTCATTTTTTACAGATTATTTTTATGTCTAAATTTAAATAGTTTGTAGCAAAAGAAATTGTTAAAATTTAATTATAATTGTGCTCTTCATGTTATAAATTCTTCAGAATTATTTTTGTTTATTTTTTACAAATTATTTTGTTTGAATTTAAATAGTTGGTAGTAAAATTTTGTGTTCATTGAGTCAATGCTAAATGATGAATTTCTTTGGGACAAAAACTCAATCCACTTAGAGCTATTTTATGAAGATTTTGAAAAATTCAATAATCATAGTAATTTTTTAGTTCCTTCATTGTGAATGATTTCAATGAAATTTAATGGGGTGGATTCAAAGATCGTGAGAGAGACCCTTCACAAAATCCTGTAATAAATTTCTACTTTCAAGTGTATAATGTATGTAAGTGTGTAACATATGATGCAATGGCATAAATAAATTTAATTGTACAAACATCTACTCTGTTCTTTGAAGCTGGTTTCCCTAAATAAACATACGAATATTCTGAAATGAAAGATGAATATTTGCAGCTGGTACTCAATTTTATTAACGAGCAATAATGATAATTACGCAACAATAAACATATAATAACAAATATTGTTTTGTGCATCGTATTAATTTATAACCGCAGAAAATAATAAACGTTTACGAGTTCCGGTTAAGAGGGTTTAAAACAATCGTAGCCAATAAATCCGGTAATTATGTAATGTTTCAATTAGCAACAGATTGTTGATCTGATGCAAATGGTTTTTGGAAATTAAACCGTAATACGGTTCTTAAAATAATATGTTCACTGCTTCAATCGATACTTTAATCTCATGACAGCTAACTATAAAAATAATCTATATCAAGATTATGATTATGGGGTCCAATATCATAAAGATTGAAGATCTCGATAAGATAATATTCTGCTCTAGATTGAAGATCCAGATAAGATAATATTCCATCCAGATTGAAGATCTGGATGAGATAATATTCCATCCAGATAGAAAGCGTAGAAAAGATTACACTCCATCTGGATTGAAAATCTACATAAAATAATATTCCATCTAGACCGAAGATCTAGATAATATTTCATTTAAAACTTAAACCCTTAACCTACAATTTTCTAGGCAGTTGCGTCATGCACAAATAACAAATTATTGCTACAATGTGAAAACTGAGAAATGAGTAAGAAAGGTTAAAAATTAGGCACGTTTTCAGCAATCCTTGATTACGAAGATAATATAAAATTGAACCTAAAATTCAATTTCGATGAAAACACGAGAATGGTGCGTCACATATGAACTGTAGAGCGTCACGTATGAACTGTAGTGCGTCACATATGAACTCTAGTGCGTCACATATGAACTGAAGTGTGTCACATATGAACTGTAATGAGTCACATATGAAATGCAGTGCATCATATATGAACTGTAATGCGTCACATATGAAGTGTAGTGCGTCACATATGAACTGCAGTGCGTCACGTATGAGCTGTAGTGCGTCATATATGAACAGTAGTGCGTCACATTTGAACTGCAGTGCGTCACATGTGAACTGTAGTGCGTTACATATGAACTTTAGTGCGTCACATATGAGCTCTAGTGCGTCACACATGAACTGAGGTGCGTCACGTATGAGCTGTAGCGCGTCACATATAAATTGCAGTGCATCACATATGAACTGTAATGCGTCACGTATGAACTGTAGTGCGTCACATATGCACTGCAGTACGTCACATGTGTGACACAATATTTTAGATCAATGGGTTAATAACCACAATTGAACCTAACCTCTACCAAAACAGTACCCCTAAATGACCAAGGGGTCATACCTGTCCCAGACGTTCAAATTTCACAGTCAAAAAGAGAGAAAGAATGTCCTTAAAGGATAACTTCTCCCGTAAAAATTCCGTTTAATTCCTTAGTTTCCGGGGATAAAAAATAAAACGGTCACACCCGACGAAACGAGCAGCGAAAAAGGGAGGAGAGGATAGTCACATGCCACGATGGCAGAAATAGACGAGAGAGACGGAGAGGCAGGCCACTGTACCAGCTACAGGTACTAATTGCTTTAATGAGCAGTGGGCGCGGCTCGTTCTATAAAATTTCTCTCTGTAACGACCAACGTGCGACGCAGAGGCCACCGGTGAAACGGGCTGCAAACGGAGGGGGGTGAAAGATGGCCGAGGGATGTGAATGGGTGTGTAACGGAACCCTGGGATGGGGAATGAAAAGAGAGAAAAGAAGGGAGATTATGAAAAACGAGGGAAGATACGAAATCGAAGATGACTATTGAGAAAGTGCAGGTACTCTTTACGATATAATGCATATACACGCTATAATGCATACTGTGTACAATTATCACAATCATTAGCATACCACATCATTGCTGAATCATCAGCAATATCACAAATCATGTAATGTGGATATGTGAGTATGTAATGTACACATGTCCACATTTGTCCACATGTTCAAAACTCCTATAAGCAATTCTGGAGAAATCTTGAGAACCCTGGTTAGAAAACTCGACTAGATGTTAAAAAGCCTAAGGACGAGTCTCTCGGAAATCATAACAGCAAAGCACGGCAAGTCACCCTGAAATAAATGCCCCCAGCAGCCCTCATTTCGTAATCATCCTAAATAGCAATTCAGGAAGTTCTGAGCTGTTTAAGCTGGCAGAAGATCGTGTGCAATAATTCACGGACGGTGTTCCGATGGTAGATAAGAGGGGTGGAAGGCACGCGTGCCAAATCAGCTGATTGAAACGCGACGGCCATCATGATTCGTTATTATCTGCGTCGGAGCAGGGAAGCCATTGTGATTTGCTTTATGGCGGTCGTGTATCCTGCAGGCTGGAACGGCCTCGCAAGAAGAAAGGGGAAGTAGGAAAATGAAAAAGGCAGGAGACAAAACGGGGGAATCCTCCTCGAAGACGAGCTGCTTTCAGTCATGATACGCGTGCATGAGAGCTCTTTTGTGACGATGACAACCAGACGACGGCTATTTATCTCTGTTTAAATTATTTAAAAGCGCTTCTTTCCCCTGCTCGCTGATTCGTCGAAACGTTCTAAAAATAGAACATTTAGCCGGTGAATATCCTTCGGCATTTACCCGCGTTAATTTCCGAGGTTCAATGTCTTCAATCCTAAAAAATAGATGAAGATAGTCTTAAAGTTTAATTAAAAGTCAAGTAGCTGATCTACCAGATGCCGAGACATCTTGCGAAGTAAAACCATTTAACACTTCGAGTTCCCAAACGATTCCACGAGTTTAGAAGTCCGGTGAAACCACAAATTTCCCCAAAACTCGGCCAAATTAAATACCCCAAAAGAGAAATCCTTTCCCGTGCCACGAAGTTCTGTCGGAAAAAGGAGGAGCAACAAACAGCCGGGAAGATAAACGAAACACCGAAAAGAAACGGGGCAAAAAACAGGGGAGAAAAGAGCAAAAGTACAGCCGCGACAGGAACGGAGAGAATAGAGAAATGGTAGAGCGAAACGCAGGAGACTAAACATCGGGAAAGGAGCAAAAAGGAGGAACGATGTAACAAAAATAGCGGGCAAATGGGTGGGCAGCAAAGAATAACGAAGAGAACGGTTGCGAGGAATAAAAAATTGGCGCGAGGCCTGGTAAAAACGCGGCAACACAGCATCGGAGAAAGAAGAAGAAGAAGAAGAAGAAGAAGGAAAAACACGGGAAGAAAATAACGGAAGGATGAAGGCGAGCAAAAGAGGGGTAGGTTAGGTTAGGTAAGCACTTTCGCGCTCGCACAAGAGAGCAGCCGAGGCTGAAAAAGAAGCTGAACGACGGGTAGAGAATGAAAGAAGAGCCGTGGAAGTTCGCGTCGGACAAAGACAGTGAAAACTGGCGAGTGCGACCATTACGGCACTCTTTCCGTTCCAGTGCTAATAATAATGCACTCGGCGCTCTGATGGGCAGCTCGCAAAGACCGGTGTCAACGGATTTAATCTCACCTCTGCGCTACCGTGTTCTCGGCTAATTTCGTTTGGCTAATGGTTGAAAGGTATCGACGAGAAAACAAGGAGACGGAAACAGGATTCCTTTATTTTCAGCTAACATGCAATATATTGCGAGGCTAGATCTATCGAGGTTAGCTTTTCATCAGATTATTTATTCATAGTGCTCATGTGGAACATAGAATTTCTAGGGTCTATCGAGGTTCCTGTACTTATGGCCTGTATTTCTAGGGTCCCTAGACCTCATGGCGTTCCCACTTTCAAGGTCTGTGTACCCTGCACTGCTAGAGTTCCTAGGATTCCTAACCTTATAGAGTTTTGAGATCTCCAGAATTCTCAGAATACCCAAGATCCGTGAGGAGCCTAGGACTTCCAGACACTCTGGGATCTCTATGCTCCCTTAAGTCCCTAGAATTCCTAGAGTTCCTTAAGTCCGTAAGGTCCCCAAAGTTTTCAAGGTCCATAAGGACATCAAAGTCCATAAGGTACCTATGATCCCCAGCACCCTAGGATTCCTAAAGTTCCTGCGTCTCAAAGATTCCTAAGGTACCTAAAGATTCAAAAGTCCCCAGAGACCATAGAATCCCTAGGATATCTAAAATTCCTTAAGTCCCTAATGTTCCTAAAATCCCCAAGGTCCATAAGGTCGCCAAAGTCCATGAGGTGCCTATACTCCCCGATGCCCCAGAATCCCTAAAGTCCCTGCGTCTCAAAAATTCCTAAAGTGCCTAAAAATTGAAAGACCCCGAAAGTCCCTAAAATCCCTAGGATTCAGTTCTAAATAAAATTTGATGCATAGTTTGAAGCAACTTCAATGCCTCCTATATTTCTGAAATGAAATTTCCGTTGCATTTCCTCGATACTTAAGCCTGTCAATTAGAAGGACCTAACCTCCCTAACGAGCATCGGTTATTACACGACGCGTTTAGGATAATAATGAGCAGAGACGAAACAGACGCGACTCGTCCATTAGCAAAAACGAGACCGTCAGCCCATGAAGTCGATATTTGTGTCGAAATCGATAACAGTCGATGGTAACAGTTCGCAAATGGCCGATTGAAAGCCGGCGCTGTGCCGCTTGATAACAATCGTCCGCCACAATATTATCGGGACAAAGTGATGGATGTACACCTGAATGTTCTTCGATGCGAATCGCTTTCTTTTTTCAGGGACGCGTGTTCACGGCCGGAAATATCGGATGACAGGAGAAAAGTACGGGGACTTTATTGAATTTTAGTGTTTACACAACGAGGCGCGATAAGCATCCACAAATAGCATACTAACCTCCCAACAAACCATCGCAATTTACATAAAACTTGTACAATTTATTCTCCGTATAAGGATAATCGTGATAAAATAAAATTAATGATAATCCTGATTAAATGCTAAGCCACGAGAATTACCTACGGTTAACCACCGCGCATCTGTATGCGCGCAACGCGTTCCCGCCAAATATAACCTCCCGAAATGAGTGGAAAAACATCCTCCTTTCAGCGTCGATGAAAGAAAAATTGCAAACGATATAAAACTCCGGCGTAAGTTTCGAAACTTTCCACGAACAAAGCACAAAGGGCCATAATTCAAATCCCGTCGGTGAAATCATACCCGCCATAGAATTATGACTCAAAGCATCCAATGAAACGTTCGAGTATTGATGGATAGAGGGAAACGAAGATCCCACGGCAATCGGGTTTCCTGTATCGAAGAAAGAACGAAATTCTCGGAGAGGAGGGAGGCAGGGTGACTATTTACGCCATTAAACCTGTAACCACAGTCGACGAAGTTGGAACGGGGGGGACGAAACGTTGCCTTTGTGTTATTCAGTCGGGTACCGAGCCGCGTTCAGCTTAAATGGCCTCTTCCGCTCTTTTTCCATCCCCCCTTGACAAGCTGGCCTTTTAAAAGCCACGGGGGTAAAAAACGCCGGCTAGCTGCGTGATGCACGAGTACCTCGATTGCGTGCACGTGCAACACGTACGCGGACACGGGTCCTGCACTTCCGATATAAACCTTGCTTTGATACAACGATTGCTGAGGGGTCGACCTGGCGATAAATTGCGCCATTGGTACACTGCGAATTTTCATACAAATACACTTTCTATAAAATACCTACCAACGTGGGAGAAACTCATTTAACATATTGTCAGATACTTCTACAAAACTTTAACACGTTCCAGCACCCTTCGCCCTTAAAAATAAAGCATCCAGCCCTTTTCCAAGCTTTCCCTCATCATAACATAAACCAGACAACCTTTGGGTCTCAGGGTCCTCAAACTTCCTCCTTTTTTTGCACTTCCACCACCCTCACAGTAACCAACTAAACCACCCCCTCTCCCCACACAGTTTTCTTCCTGTCTAAATTTTTCCTTCGACCTCACACCCTCTGCGACCGTCAGAATTAGTTTGCACTTCAACCAGTCAACTTCGCTTCAAGGAGGGTGTTTTTAAAAAAGACTATTTAATTCGGAAAATTGCCACCCTTCGGGTTCACGACAATATGCTAAACCTATTGAACTGTAAACACGGTGGATGCCTTTGGAAAAGGCAACGGCTAAACCTCAAGTCTAACATGTTATCTCATTTCGGACGTATTTCCAGACCTAAGTGAAATCCAGTAATTGAAAATCGCAGAAAGAAAATAAAACGAGACTATTTAACGCTTGAAGCTCGTGCTCATCAACGAAACTGTGCAAAAAAAGAATGAAATGGAAAAAGAAGAAAAAAGTGGACAGATCCCGGTGAGAAATCCCGGAGCATACGACAAACATGCCCCCAGACATAATTCAACTGTATGGGTCGGAAAGGTGGAGGATGAGGAAAAACGGTGGTGCGCATCACTGTCACGTGAAACGCCAGCTGACCCGTACTCTCGGAATCTCGTGCGTGGCGTGTACGACGGAAGCCGTTCAACACGAGGACAGACACGAAACCGCACCACTTTCGACCCCGCGCCCTCCTTCGCCCCAGCGTGTTTCTCGCTTCGTCCAGCCACCCCGTAGGCGGCTTTTGTGCACGCTACGTGTGCGTGTTTCCTGCGAGAGCCGAGGAATGCAAAGCCTCGGGGCAGGGCGAGCCAGCCACCGCTCGAGCCTTGATGAATTTCGTCCGGACAGGACAGAATTCGCCCGCTCGGCTGGAGAAGAAGAACGAGCAACGGGGGTGAGATGGGGTGAAGGTAATTGGAGCAGCGTGCAGCGAGGGCTGCAGAGGAAAAAGGCGACTCTCTGCGACGATACCGGTAATATTCTGCAGAGGGACCAGATAACAGGCTGGTACGTGAGCCAGCCAGAAATATTCTTCTCGGTTCTTGTATGTGTGGGTTACCTTTAAGTAAAAGTCCTTTCCACGATTTTCCGGACGGGGAATAAAGGGTTCCCGGACAACGGCTTCTCCCAAAGGGATCCTTGCTACTGATTTGCATTGCGCTGCTTCGTAAGTATGTAAAGAGGGATTTCGACTGCGGTCATCCTATCAATTTCGATAGTATTCTACCCATCACTTCTCTATTGTTCCAAACATCTAATCTCGCAAGTACCCTACATATGACCGCGGTTTGTGGTACATCAACGCCGGACATGAGCGAATTCCCAAAAACTATAAGGCTAGGACATTCAGACACTCTGGGACCTCTCGCTGATCGGACCAGGTCTTCGGTGGTGGCGTTGGAGGTAGTAGTTGCATATACCGGTTCGTGTGAGGTGGCATACTTCGGAGATTCACGATAACTCTGGGACCTCTATGCTCCCTTAAGTCCCTAAGTCCTCAAGATCCATAAGGTCACCAAAGTCCAGGTACCCATGCTCCCCGATGGAATCACCCTACTCCCTAATTCTCCTAATTTCCTAAATTTGCTATCTATTTTATCATCTACACAGCGAAATTCTAGCTCAGTCCAATTGCCTCCCCAGAGCATTTTATTCTAAGCTGTTATTTAATTCAGCGGGACTTCATGACCGTATGCACCTAAACATCCCGTGTCCACGGAGCAGAACTTACAAATCATGCAACAAAGTTAAAAAAGAATGTCCCCAGGGATCCACTACTTTCCGCACTTCTAGTGTTCCTCTCTGTAGAAATAATGCATTGATCCGTTCCGGCCGGTGACAGTGAGCCCGGTCCCGCAGGGACTTACCTGGCGGCGCACCTGGGTCAACGTCAACAGCGTTTTCGCAACCGGTCGAACAAGTGAGCAAGCTTTCCGTTCGAGTTCCACAACTTCCAAAAACTTGGACAGCGTCGATACACGGAATCGGCAAGTTTCAGCGGGAAACAGCGAAAAGCTATCGGTTCGACGCTGGACATTGAAGGATTCAGCTTTATAGCCTCTTGGCGCGATTTGAATCAGCCTTAGACGAAACGTGTTGCTTGTAAACGGGTGGACAGCTGCGACAGCTGTTACATCAACAGGACCTTCCTATAGCGGAGATTTCCTTTTCCAGCTGTTTTATACTGAAATTGAAGGGGACGATAAAACCGAGATCGAGAAGTAACCAATTATGATCGAAATAATGAAGTTTAATTACAAAAGTGCCCGTCAACATTTCTCGACAAGGCCGAGTAACGTTTCATTACGTTGATAGTCGAAACTATTTTCAATAACAAACTTCGCGGACCAAGTGAACGCACGCTCGCATTAAAATCTGTTTTCCCGTCCCGTATCGCTGATCTTTCAACATAAAAATCGCGTGCGACCGTCCAGCCATGCACAGCGATTCCACCGACTCTAACGATCCATTATTACTTTGATAAAGTGCATACACACGAGCGAAACGGGCAACTGTAATTTTTGCGCTGTGTTGAAAAAAAATTTACAAACTACAGCCAGGAGGAAACTTCGTGAATTGTTCACATTTGATGCGTCCCAGGGTGACGAGTACAAAGATTGCCACCTATCCGAGATGTGTATTATTACCGAGTTGGGACTGAAAGTGTTAAACAATGAGACAGCATCCGAAACATTGTTTCACTTGGCAGACTCGTCTTACAAATAGACTAATTCGTTAGGAAGTTACGGGCCGTGTGTACTTTGGCAACATGACTAGGGGGATCAAATGAGTTTTCTGTTGACTGCCATAATCTATCAACTACTCGAGTTTTCAATCAACGTGGAGTAAAATTTCGAAAATTCCTTCTGACGAAGACTTATCCTTTGGACCTTTTTGCCTATTATTCTTGGCAGCGAATGGCCAGCGACAGAAATGAAATTGTTTGCAAACTAATCTATTCTGAATCCAGCCCGACAACTAAACGGCACGCACATATGCACCGCAATATGGTGGATCTGCCAACAGCAGAATCGGGACGACTGAACACGCCATCGCGACGTGGATGGAGGCGAACAATTAAAATTTACTGTCGCATAACCACGTCCATCCGTTTATCTCGTGGCGTTTGGGTTCAGGTACACGTACAATCCGGATCCTCCTTAATGAAAACGTATCCGCGACTTTTCGGACCACGTGACTAATCAACGAGAGACACCGGCTATACAGTTTACCAGCGAGAAAAACAATGGTTCATAACTGCAGGGTTAATATCCAGCGACGCGTTCATCATTTGATCCCGGGTGCGCGGGCGCAGATAACCTCTATCGGTCGTTTCCGGCTGGCAGAGCAAACCTTCGCCAACTTTAATTAACCAAACGATTCGCGAACACACGCATTCCTTGTCTAATGTCGCGTGCACCACGACGAAAATACGGATAGGAGACTGCAACAAAGCGTACAGGATCATGATAGGGGATAGGTGACGCCAATGAACCGAGTCTAGCGTATTATGCAGCTACTAGGAACATTAGGGACTCTAGAAACTTTAGGAGCTATTGTGAGGATTTCCCTGCTCCAGATTTTCTTTGACCTAACTCTAGACCCTAACTCTAGACCCCTAACTATTAGAGACCCATATGAATTTTAATGATACTAACATGGGTCTTAGGGTACCTTAAGAATTTTATAGACCTTCAGTTCCTGGAGGTACTAGTGATCGTGGGGACTATGGAGGCACCTGGGACTTTAGGACTGTCAGATGTGGATCCTAGTGGTGTTAGACACCGTTGAGGCACTTGGACCTTTGAAAATCCTAGATACTTTAGAGATCCTGCAGGTCCTAGTGATTGTGAGGACTAAGGAGGCACCTGGGACTTCAGGACTACAAGGTGTTTGTGGATTCTGTGGAGCCTAGCGATGTTAGGTATCGTTGAGACACTTGGACCTCTGGAAATCCTAAACAGTTTAGGGACCCTGGGGACCCTAGTGATTGTGAGGACTAAGGAGGCACCTGGGACTGCAGGACTGTGAGGTGCTTGTGGGTCCTAGTGAAGGTAGACACTATTGAAACACGTGGACCTCTAGAAATCCTAATACTGTAGGGACTCTGGGGATCCTACTGATTGTGAGGACCAAGGAGGTACCTGGGACATTAGGGCTGTAAGGTGCTTATGGATCTTTGTGGTCTTAAACACTATTGAGACACTTAGACCTCTAGAAATCCTAAATACTGTAAGGACCCTGAGGATCCTAGTGATCGTGATGACTAAAGAGGCACCTGAGACTGCAGGACTATAAGGTGTTTGTGGATTCTGTGGATCCTAGTGATGTTAGACATCGTTGAGACACTTGGACCTCTAGAAATCCTAGATATTGTAGGGACTCTGAGGATCCTAGTGAATGTGAGGACTAAGGAGGCACCTTGGACTGGAGAACTGTGAGGTGCTTGTGAGTCCTAGTGAAGGTAGACACTATTGAGACACTTGGACCTCTAGAAATCCTAGATACTGTAGGGACTCTGAGGATCCTAGTGATCGTGATGACTAAGGAGGCACCTGGGACTGCAGGACTATAAGGTGTTTGTGGATTCTGTGGATCCTAGTGATGTTAGACATCGTTGAGGCACTTGGACCTCTGGAAATCCTAGATACTGTAGGGACTCTGGGGATCCTACTGATTGTGAGGACTAAGGAGGTACCTGGGACATTAGGGCTGTAAGGTGCTTATGGATCTTTGTGGTCTTAAACACTATTGAGACACTTAGACCTCTAGAAATCCTAGATACTGTAAGGACCCTGAGGATCCTAGTGATCGTGATGACTAAGGAGGCACCTAGGATTGCAGGACTATAAGGTGTTTGTGGATTCTGTGGATCCTAGTGGTGTTAGACATCGTTGAGGCACTTGGACCTCTGGAAATCCTAGATATTGTAGGGACACTGAGGATCCTAGTGATTGTGAGGACTAAGGAAGCACCTGGGACATTAGGGCTGTAAGGTGCTGGTGGATCCTAGTGATGTTAGATACCGTTGAGACCCATGAACCTTTGGAAGTGCTAGACTTTAGGCACCTTGTGGGTCCTAATAACCTAAGATGTGTGGACATCCTTGAACTTTAGGAATTCTACATGTCATAGGTACCTTAGTTATTTTATGGGACTAAGAGATCCTGAAAAACGTCCAGGACCTAGGACTTTCCTAGAGGCTCCTCCTGAGATCCCTAAATTTCTTAATGTAGATCAATGCAACCTAACATCAGAAGGACTTAAGAAACGTATAATGACATGCTAGTATTTAAATAACTTTTTCAAGGCACCAAGGTACCCACAGCATGAACGAACGAACCGAAAGGACTAGGGTCACGTCTGCGGTGTGCAAGTGGACGGAAAGTGGATTGCGAGGATTCCAATCAACCAGATGTCCCACGGCCCTTTACGTGTCCGCTTAATTTTCGTCATGGTCCGGGTTCATCAGTGGGTTTCGCACTTTACGAGCGAGGAAGTTAACGATGATATTATTTCGAGCAGCTTTCAATTGAAATTGAAACGGTGGAAGCGGCGTTTTTATTCGACATCGTTTCATCGTTCAAATTGTTCGTCCCCTTCATCGACGTGTTTTCTGTCGCACGGGACGATTATCATTATGCGTTGGAAGAGAATGTTCGAAAGGCACGCGTTATTAACGTCAGTCCGGGAACGCACGCGAGCCAGGAATTCATCGAAAATTAGTCGGACGTCAGTCAATTGAAACGAACCGGCAAGCTATCAGGTTTAATTAATTTAGCCTGCGGACAGTCTGCCTGTTTGTTCTTTCTGGAGGTTAAAACGCTCGTTCTAGGAATTTGCGATTTGGATATTAAGATTCTGAGAAACTATGGCAGGTTAGGTATATTTTACAGTGAAAGTGATTGTTAATTGTAAGCGATATTTTAAACGTTAACTACTATCATCATGGTACAATGTAGATTTCTGGGGAGCATGTTCCTTTTAACATTATGCGACGAGATATCGGATAATCTTACTACTCTCTACCGGGTAATATAACATTCACGAGACGCGTGACTAATGCAATAACACGTGATAGGGGGAGACGTTATGAAAGCTTCTGGAAACTACATGCTAATTATGGAGAAATTAGAATTTAGATTAGCCGAATGCTATTTCTGACGCGGTACCGTTGTTTCGCGGGCCAATTAACGTGAACGAATTGTAGGCAACGGGGAATTCCATATTAATGCTAACTTCTGCCTGAAATTTCATCGGTACTCGCTAGACACGGTTTTATTCGAAGCAATACGAGAACGATGAAGAATATGGCAAACGTTGAAATCACTTAGCGTGGAAACGACATTAAACGTTGAAAATGTCTTCATTTCAATGCGAGATCAGGTTTCTAAAAATTCTCATTCTCCTTTGACACAATATTTGTTTAAATTACCTACCATGTTACATTACATTTAATTCGCCTGAAATTAGATTATGTTACTGTTGAGACAGCCTGACGTAAATTAAACTGATGTTAGCTTGACCTAAATTAAATATTAGGCACATCATAACCTCTTTAGATAGTAAATTGAATTCAGCCAAGATTAAATTATAAAGTCCATACCAAATGCTCCATATTCTGCATCCTTGTATGCCAAAATTCCTGAGTACATCTTTAAATGTCTATAGTTCTATATCTTAAGTTTATTATTTACCCAGATTTCAAGAGACCCTGGTCCACATATACCCAACTTTCTAGCTATAATCCTCATTTCAATATTCAAATAAAGATGTAACCCTGGACCTAACTTATTCAAAACAGTTCCTAGCTATAATCGATACCCATTTCAATATTCAAGATTTATTGTAACCCTGGATCAAACTTATTATTCAACACGGTTCACAAAAAATCGCCTTCGACACGAAAAAATCAGGACAGGTATCCCCGCTTCGACAAAGACCGCCACAAAAAAGGCCACACGGCAAAAAAAGTCGGTGAAAACGATACAAGGAAAATTCGATATGAATATTCATCTCAGGCTTTCGTTTCGCGTATTTAACCCGGTACCTTTATCCGAGCTTGCAAAAAAGAATCCGTCCGTTGGCCGAAGGCAATAGTCACCGTAGGCGACATAAATTTCAAGCGGACAGACGAGACCCGGTCCGAAACACGCCGTAAATTCCGACGAAAGAGCGAACGCCACGAAATTGTTCCTCGTCGAAAAGGAGAGACAAAAACGATCGCAATCTATGTATCTCCAAGATTCTCAGATATTCCTGAAATATTCGCGATCCAACGGAGAATTACTCTCGCGGCATCAATTAACTGAGGGCGTTAATTGCCTCTGCTCTTAAAATAACATCGGAACAGCTAGCAATTTCCTTAAATCTGTGTTAGATATTGCTGCTAGTAAGAAACGTTCATTTGTTATACTTGCGTGAATTATGGGGCTAGCTTATGTAGCAATCGTAGAAATGCTAGAGATGTTCTGATGCTCTAATGTCGGTAAAGTAGACCACCCAATTTACCGACGTGCCGCATGCTAAAAATTAATCACTTCCAAAATACCACAGCATCTCTATCTAGTCTTCTCACATTGCATCAACTTACTAACGCTAGTTTATGCCTTGTTAATGTCACCTAACACTACAATTTAGCATAGGCACGCCTAATCCCAGAAGTGTTATTGAACACACTCTATGTAAGCATACGTAAATTGCTAAAATATGTGACCAGTGTAATTTTTAGCAGAATCGGAGACAAAGAACGCGGAAGAAAAAAGGAGGATACTCATAAAATGTTGGGCACATTTAATTCTTGCGTTGATGGCTCGCGACCAGACCGCTGCTCTTCGCCCTCTTTTCACCGGCCAGGCTCGAAATATTCTAAACAGCGAAACAAACTTTCGAGACTCTTTTGTCTGACGAACCGTCCCGGGCGCGGAAATTTCCTGAAGTCTCGCCTTTGTGAACCGCGGCTCGCGATTCAATCGCTCGTTTCGACGACGACGACGACGGATGGAACATTCAGCTCTGGCAAACGTTATTTTCCTGTGCTCCTCCTTTTTTCCGAGGGGGCGGAGAGATTTTTCAGCGGTCCGATGCTGGCGCAGCAGAAATTTCAACTGAGTGTTCGCGATGTTTGATGGCCTTGCACCGCGTGAGATATTTCTGATGAGAGGGAGGTAATTCTACTGGAATCGCCGCTGTTCCGATAGAAGAGCTCAGAATTGCGGGAGCTCCGATGTGAATTCGGTCCTCCCGAGAATTCCCTGGAAATTTTCAATGATTTCGACTTTGTGGATTAAGATAGCTATTCCTTTTCTGTGCTATGATCTTCCAGAAAAATTAGATAGACTAGGTATAATATTAATTAGACCAAGAATTACGCTTTTACTCGAGTGTACACGAATTTCCCCAAAGGGTTAGCAACATCCTAGCAATAAACGATGCACAATGAAAGCTTACCCAGAATCGATATAGCATCCAGACATAATCTCTAGTACATGATCAAAGCTCCTCTAAAATTCCGCGAAACCGCCGTTTAGCTTCTTCAAACGGACCCTTAATGAATATGACAATTTGCTCGCAGCAACAACCGCTAATCCACGATCAAAGGACTCCAGCCACAGCCACTGTTTAACTTTTACGACAGTCAATAGCACCTCCAAAGGAAGCTAATTAAAATCCCTTGGAATTATCGTTTCATGCAGGATTATTTTGACGTCTAATCCCAAGTTAGAACATATTCATTCGTCAGGTCGTAACACCGCTCAGACATAAAGATGGGAAGGTGGGGGTGTTAAGAAGCTATTATACTAGGTCATATTTCGTAGACTCGTTTTTCATGTCCCCGCTTTATGGCGGTCAAAGTGCACGCCGGGATCGAACGTGTTAAAGCTTGAATTGTCTACTTAAACGTAACACAGTTCCCGAGACGAAATGACCATCCATTTGCCGTATGGGGATTACACGGAACACGGTATTACTGGAGGGCACGACGAAATGAGGTTCATGGTCTCCGCGAAACTGTAACCTGTTCCTCGAAAGCAAGACGTAAGAAGTTTGTCTAAAAACAGCCGCGTGTCTCTAACAGCGGGATAATAAAAAGCAGACGTTGCTCGGCCGAGGAGGGCAGAAACTTCTTACGAGTGCTCCGGCTCGACGAGCACGTTAACCAGCGTGCTCGAAAGCGGTGCTCAGCCGACCCGGCCGGCCCGCCATAACGACAGCCTATGGAGAATTAACAAGGCGCGCTCGAGAGCGCAAGTGGTTGCACTTTGCGCCTTCAGAGACTGCCTTTCACCTCGGTTTTCGAGCTTTTACCTTGCCAGCAACGCACAGTCGAACGGAGACGATTTTTAGATGGTTCTCGGATACGCCTACCTGGTCTACCGTTAATTACCTAATTACACGCTGCTGGTCACTGATGAGCTCCGCGAGCGTTACCCCGAATGATGCCTTCTTAACGAGAAAATTCTGCAACTGTCTTCTCCATTTTTTCCAAGTGGATTTCACTTGCTCCCATTCGTCACCTAGTTTTTACACGTCATATTCTCTCGTTGCTTCTTCAACGACACTATGCCAATTAAACTCCGGCAGCAATTCAATTAATAGATAGTAATTTTATTCGCAAATGGGTAGTTCAATCTCCAGCCATCCGCAATCGAGTTCGATCGCAGTTCCAAGGACTTTCGACGTGGAACAAGGAACGGGCAATCGACGCTGTTTACGATCTGTGTAGAGCACAGCCTTCGATATGGCGCTTTCAATTTTCCTCATATAGGTCCTAATGAAGAGATGACCCACGATAAAGGGCAGCACGGAGCTGGTCCTCCACACAGACATACCTTTCTTCCCTCTCTACACTCTGCCAATCGGAACGTAATTTCCAACATTACCGAACTATTTCGAGACACCTCGTAATTATTTGCAGAAAGACTGATAGGAGGTGATACACTACCTGGATCAGGTCTAAAAAGATTCTCTTCCTTTGCACTCTGGCAACACCCAACTTTGAAAATAAATCGAGTGCAAAGGGTTAAAAAAAGGTGACATGTAACATCAATAGTTCAGGTGTCTCTAAAAAGATTCTAAACAAATGGAGATGTGACATCAAAATATGTAAAAGGTACCAGATAAGATTGAAAGTCATGAGTCAATAATAATCCTGTACAAGAAACAATTGTCACTGGGAGATCACAAGAGCGCTTTAAAATGGACCCCTCCACGTAGTACCTATCTACAATCGTTATCGCAGTCCCCTTGCACAGTATCTTCAGCCACGAAACGAGTCACGTCACCGACGAAATCCACCCCTCCGCCGAGGTCGTGTTAAAAAATTAAGAGCATCGATCTACTTGGGATTCTCCCCGAATTCCCGTATAATATTCACTAGGGACAGACAGAGTTATTTTATATTCGAGTCGGCTCTCCTCTTTGTGGCCCCGGCTTCTTAGCGCGAACGAACTTTGCCAAAGTGCGGCTGCGTGGCATAAAGGGAGCAGGAATCTTTGAAGGAGGGGTCGGCGGTGACGCGAGGGAGGATCCCAGGTATATTAGATAAGTTCTGTCGCGTGAAGTAGTCCGTTGGAAACTGGCTGCTACCCCGTCAAGCCTAAGACCTAGGGGTTCAGAAACTGGTTACCCGTTGCCGACAGCTTTCTTCGTCACCCTTCGACCAAGTCAGCAGACCGGTTCTTCATTAGAGCCTAAATGGAGAAAATTGAAAGCCCCACACCACGGACTTGGTCCTCGAATCCTCGACCAGTCTATTGCTCTTTTATTAACGCGTCAGGATTGATCCCTGCTTAGAAGATACCTTGTCAAGCTGCTCCGACGGGAATTTTAATGAAATATTATTTCACTATGAAGCTGTCATGGACGCTAATTAGGGTCTTTTCATTATACAAAGGACCTTGCTACTTCTGATCGACAACTAGTTGACAGTACACCTACAAATTTTCAATCTTCCTTCAAATTTTTAAGTATGATCCGTAATCCACATGAACATACAGTCCTCATCATTATTCATATGTCTTCTAGTACACGATTCAAATTTTTAAGTTTGACAATAGGTATGACCAGCTTTGATCCACATGAACATACAGACCTAATCATTTGTACTCCACATGTGCTCTAGGACACAATTCAAATATTAAGTGTGACACTTACTGTGACCATCCTTGTTCCACATGAACCTACAGTCCTAATAACTTGCAATCCACATATGTGTTCTAACACACGATTCAAATATTATGTTTGACACTCAGTATGACCATCTTTGATCCACATGAACCTACAGACCTAATCATTTGTAATCCACATGTGTTCTAGGACACAGTTCAAATACTATGTTTGACACTAGGTATGACCATCCTTGATCCACATGAACCTACAGCCCTAATCATGTATAATCCACATGTCTTCTAGGACACAATTCAAATATTATGTTTGACACTCAGTATGACCATCTTTGATCCACATGAACATACAGACCTAATCATTTGTACTCCACATGTGTTCTAGGACACAATTCAAATATTAAGTGTGACACTTACTGTGACCATCCTTGTTCCACATGAACCTACAGTCCTAATAACTTGCAATCCACATATGTGTTCTAACACACGATTCAAATATTATGTTTGACACTCAGTATGACCATCTTTGATCCACATGAACATACAGACCTAATCATTTGTACTCCACATATGTGTTCTAACACACGATTCAAATATTATGTTTGACACTCAGTATGACCATCTTTGATCCACATGAACCTACAGACCTAATCATTTGTAATCCACATGTGCTCTAGGACACAATTCAAATATTAAGTGTGACACTTACTGTGACCATTCTTGTTCCACATGAACCTACAGTCCTAATAACTTGCAATCCACATATGTGTTCTAGCACACGATTCAAATATTATGTTTGACACTCAGTATGACCATCTTTGATCCACATGAACCTACAGCCCTAATAATTTGTAATCCACATATCTATGAGTAGTATTAAAATATTGCCTCTCCCTTAAGTATGATCTCTATCCCAAATTTTATGAGTTTGACCAATGATCACTTTACAGAAATGTTTTATCACATGGTGTTAATATCGTTATCCGATCGAATGTGATGCATAGAACGCATAAAGCAGAGGTTTTAATCTTTTTCCGAAAGAAAGAGATTGTAAATTTGTTTCAGAAGAATTTGAAAGGATTGCACTGTCACAACTTTGCCAGTTTTATACGTACGCACGTAACTCAAGGCGAACCAGATGGCCGTACGCGGCGGCCATTATTTCACTAAATCTCAAAAAATTGTTTCTACCTTTGGAGGAAGCGTCGGGAATACGAACACGCTCGGGCATGTGTACACAAAGCTTTTATATATCACGTGAAACTTCGTGTCTAAATTCGGATTTAAAACGCGATATATCAACGGGCTAAAGAGCCGGAATTAAAAGCTCGATAACGTATCACCGGTCATTGCAGTATTTCTCTTATCGCATAAATTCGTCCGGTCCCATCGTCACGAGCCTGTCGCGAAGAATTAATCGTATCTGACGATGATATTGAAGTCAGATCCGGCCAGTTTTCGACAAAAACGTCATTCAACGTTTACTGCTAAATTGCAGATGAATAATTGCAGGTTAGGTCCGTATGCTTCAAACAATATTAAAAGAAATATTACAATACTCGGAAGAACTTTACAAAATTTTAACGAAAGAGATTATTCGTGGTCGCGAATGAAACGTGAGAAAATTCACTTCGTCCATTGATATTTTAGCTTTCCCGATATCCAAATAGATTGGTAATTGCCAAAGTTTCATTAATACGTTTGAAGCTTTCAGATATTTTCCAATGTATATTTAAAAGTATCTTAATCAAATTTAACACCGATAGAATTTCAATCCGAAAGTTATTTTAACTCACCAAGAATATTCCCTTACATTGGTTCTTCTAATATTGGAAGAGTAAGAGGTACTGGAAATTATCTTTTAAATAGTCTTCATCGGGGTTAAATAAATCAGGGCAAGCTTCAACCTTTGCAAAATTGAAACTGAATAATTTAAAACACTGAAAGGAGAACTTTATTGATCTTGGCTAAACCTGTAAATATATTACGACCTTTCTTTCGCAGTTTGAGACCCAAACCAGAGATTCACGAATGAATCTGTTTATATTTAACTTTACATCTAAATAAGACTAATGGCATCACCTGGGATTAAGGTGATCCCTTAATTTAGGAAACATCTAAATAATTCACATAACAAGTATTATTGCTTTAACAAGTAATGTTCAGCTGACTAGTTTTGAACGGACCTATACACGAGAAGGTAGAACGTTGTCCCAGAGAAGTAGAATCAATTTCACCGTAGAATCGTCCGAAATTACCCTAAGGAAGGAATCGAAACGGTCCCACGAGGTCCAGGCAAGAAGCAGCAAAGAAAACGCCAGAGCCCGGCAACAAGAGATCAAATTACAAGAGGGATATCGGTGTCCGAATTTGCCGGATCATCAAACAACTTGTCTAGCGTTCCCGTTCCCTGACTAGCGTGACAATTTATATCTCATCCCTTCGGGAGGATCAGATTTCCACGCGCAGTTCGATGCCAGCTGGGATGAAAGGACAACGCCGAAGACTCGGTTCATTTACTTCAAGGCTGCACCAACTCTCACTCTATTCGTCTCAACTTAACTTCCGCTTATGCCGCTGGAGTTCGACTTGTTTGACGCAATCGATCGCGCCCGGTGCTCGTTAGCAGCGAGTAATTACCTCCGCGAGCACCCTTCATATCTACCGCCGTTTATGCGAATCAATTAAGCATCGATTGCCTCTTTCTTTCGTGAAATGGTCCGACGAGGATACGGTGTCTTTGGACAGTTAATTGATGGATGAGGGATGACTGGGGATACTTATGACTTGCTGTGTTGATGAAGATTGAAATGTTATTTCATCATTTATGACGAACGTGTGTAGATATGTGAAGCTATGTATACATGTGTTCGTACATGTGAAGCTATATATACATGTGTTCGTACATGTGAAGCTATGTATACATGTGTTCGCACATATGGAGCTATGTATATTCATGTGTTCGTACATATGAAGCTACGTATACACATGTTCGTACATGTGAAACTATGTACATACATGTGTTTGTACATATGAATCTATGTATTTACACATGTTCGTACATACGAAGCTATCTACATACGTGTTCGTACATGTGAAGCTATGTATACACATGTTCGTACATATGAAGCTATGTATACATGTGTTCGCACATATGGAGCTATGTATATTCATGTGTTCGTACATATGAAGCTATGTATACACATGTTCGTACATACGCAGCTATCTACATACGTGTTCGTACATGTGAAGCTATGTATAGATATGTTCGTACATGTGAAGCTATGTACACATGTGTCAAGGGATAAATGTGAAGTTAAACTTGAAATGTTAGAAGATGTGAAATTAAAATTGAAGGAAAATACATATAACGAAGTATAAAGGATGTTAATTAAATTAGTAATAAGTAACGAAGTATGCAATATTCCTCACAAGATCATCGTGTTACACAAATCCATAGGGAGGAACGCAGAGGTCATCTGATTTCCTGTAATCTCAAGGATCTGACGGTTCGAGCTATCGATTCCCTTAGTATCCTTGTCCTTTAGCGTTAAGCGATTAGCTCCGCAAGCGTTTCACGAACCAGTTGTAGAAACTCCAGTCTAATTAACCCTGTTAGGATTTCTCCAGAGTTCGATTTATGATACAATCCTGCTGGAATATCACCAGTGAAATGCATACGAATCGAGAACTCAGAAATCATTCGTTAACCATAAACATATTCATCATTTCGCGCGTTTTAACGCGTGTAGTTTCGTTGGTTTAACTCCACCATCGGGTGCGTCAGTCAGAAGTAGCTGATCACAGCTGAAATATTAAAGGATAAAGAAAGAAATGTTATGTCAATCTGGTATCATGCTATCGTTGACCGTGCAAATGATTGGACTTGAACACCAAATACTAAGAATTCGAGTGAACTCAGCTAAAAATTGAACTCGGCTAAAGTGCGAGTGCGTCACGAGTCATACTGAAAGCAGTGCAAGTTTAATTTGTTATCGAGATAAATACATCACTGAACTCCAGAACCTTTGTAAAAATCACGACAATTCAAGTTGATTCAAAGGCAGCAGAGATTACATCGCGCGAATATTTTCCCCCGGCTACGTAAGTAGCGAGTTACTTTAATTAAAGCCCGACACGCTGAGTTCCGTGCTGTTTAACACCCCGTTAAAGCGGACGGAAAATTAAGATCGACCGACCCCCATTGTCTGAGAAACTTCTTCGTCCTGAGAATCGACGGCTATTCAAAACACTTCAGGATTATTCGACGATTTATCCGAATCAACGGCGAACTTCTGATCAGGTTTTAAACGATCTCGATCACTTGTGCGCTGGATTAAATCGCTAGCGTGGGAATCGACGATAATCGACGTCACGAGTATCATTGGATACGGTTCACTCTCTTTATATCGCCATGGATGGACTTTATTTGCGATTTTACGGATATGAAGCTTTGAGGAGTTGGAGATTTTCGGAATTCGGGGATTTAGGGGACGGGGATTTAGGGGGCGGGAATTTAGGAGACGGGGATTTAGGGCACAGGGATTTAGGGGACGGGGATTTAGGAGACGGGGATTAGGGACTTTAGGAATTTGGAATGTTGAGAATATGTTTAAGAATTGCACAATTCAGAGATTAGGACATTTAGGGATTTGAAAGTATGGAAATTTGAAAATTTGGAGATTTGGGAATTTTGAACTAGGGACTTGAGAGACTTGCACATGTGATAATTTAAAAATTTAGGAATCCATGAAATTGTAACCTTAAATTTTGAAAATTATAAAATTTGATTATCCATAACTCTACAAACACGAATTTCGAACGATTCTGTAGATAACGCGGAAATCAAACAGACGTTTACCATCACTTGGTCGGAAACTAGTCTCCAAGTGATCGGAACTGTGTCTGATTGGGCTGCTAAGGGGAGAAGAATCACCGTCGGAAAGGGGTGTTCAGAAGCGAGATTTAATAAAAGATTGCCCTGTGGGTCACAAAGGTGACCTCGTAGACCCGCTTGTAGAAGGGCTTAATCGTGCGATAAGAAGAAAGTTTCAAGGCGACCTGCAGTATCGAGAGCCTGTTTTTTCGAGAGAAGCTTTTATCCCTAAGCCCTTCGAAATCGCGTTTACCCTCGTTACCCTCGGTGACACGGAAATGTTCGAGGGTCGTACACTTTTGTTTCCGACCTCGTGATAGACTGTTTTCCGCAGCCAGTCGAGAAAGTCTACAGACGTAGTAACCGATGAATACCGATCAATTCTGAACTTACAAATGTTCCGAATATTTTTATTTCCATCATTTTCGGAAATAATTGGTAGTATTTTGTTTTCTCATTTTCCGTTTGTTTTATCGTTCCTTTATTCGAATGAGGCTGCAGCCAACGAAGCGTGAGATCCTTCCGGTTTATTAAAGGGCATCCACTACCTCTTGCGGCTGTAATCTGAACTTGATTATTTAAAATTCAACCGGTGCAGCGATTGCATTCTCGGCCGAAACGACCGCATGAAAGATTCAAGCCGAGGTCGTAGCCAGAAAAATTGACCGACATAAATTATTTCAATATTTCTCCTGCGGTTCTCACGGAGCCACTGCGCTCGAATAATGCTCATTGGCGTAGCTACGATTTTTGTCTGGATACTATTTCTATGGATAGTGCTAACACTCTGCTATAGAGACGGTTAAATTGGCTTTTGTACACTTGAAAGTTTTAAGATTAATATTTATATATCTTGAAAGGCCCCATCACCAATGGCAACGCTTCAAAATGACACCCTATATTAACTACTTACTCATGCCTACAAACGTACAGGCCAAACCATGCTAGATACGACTTCTTGTCGGGGAATCAAACTTTCTTAGAATAGGCCAAAACCCCTAGAAAAACTGTAAAAAGTGCCGAAAGGTGCCTAGCAGGGGCCTGGGAGCGAGGAGCCCCAGCGAGCGAAAGAGAGTCAAGATACTGTAAAACCTCTGCCCTACCACTCACAGGCCAAACCGTGAGAGATACGACTTTTTGTCAGGGAATCAAACTTTCTTAAAATGGGTCAAAACCCCCAGGAAAATTGTCAAAAGTGTCTAACTGTGGCCTGGGAGCTAGGAGCTTTCAACGACCAAAAGCGAGTCAAAATAGTATGAAACCCCTGCCCTACCACTCACAGGTCAAACCGTGCTAGATATGACTTTTCGTCAAGGGATCAAACTTTCTCAAAATGAGCCAAAACCCCCAGAAAAATTGTTAAAAGTGCCTAAAAATAGCTGACAAAGCGAAGAACCCCCCAGTGAGTGAAAGCAACTCTAATATGCCGAACCTAAGAAATCTCACACGTATCTTACATTATTTATTCCATCGAAAGTATATGTTTAATTAACGCAACTTGTAAATGATTATAAAAGAAGGTCCTGAAACGTCTGGCAAGGGGGTAATCAATGTGCATACTTTCAACACGAGTGTTCCAACTCGTATTTCCGCTTAATTTCCAAGTACTCTCAGCAGCCTCCGATCGCCTGCTTCCGGAGTCTCGAAAACTGTCGCCGGGGAATGTCGTACATACACACTTAACCTCAAACTGGTATTCGTAGGCACCTCCCCCTTCGTCCTGACCCCTCCAGTATTCTCGGTTCACGAAACTTCCCTCGTAAAATCACTGCGAAGATTTCATTAAGCGAACGTTTACTCGTCATCTGTTACGGGATAATGAACCTTTCTGGTGACAAGCTGGCGAGGAGGCGGAGAAACAAAGGCGGACGACACAGTGAAAGAAAGAGAGGAGAAAGATGGCAAGAAACCCGACGAAATGGGAGAATTTATGGCCTGCGTTGAAGGCCTTCAACCCACAAGAACTTGTAATGTATGTGTTGTGATGTATGTGCCATGTTTTTACAAAGGAGGATAAAAATGAACAGGGAAATTCTCGTTAAAATGGTTACTAATTTCTCAAGTTCGCACTGCATTAAATTTTCTAAAAAATCTTCATTCGTCCCTGTGATGTTTTAGTTGCACTTTTTAATCTTTGCCATATCTATTTCTCTTCAGTTAATTGGCACGATAGCAAAATGTTCGTATGAATTTCTGAATACCTCCGTAAATCAAAAGGTAGATTGTGTTTGCACCTCCTTCAGTCATCACATGTTAATCTGCATTCACAGTTTGCATGTTCTTTTATCTGGCATTTTGCATTTGCTATTCATGCAGTGACTTAACAGAAGGAAGTCTTAATTGTAAGGCATAATCTGAAAGTAAAATGTAATAGTGACCGAACCTGCTCAGATATCGTGTAATTCCTACGAATCATTTCATGCTGGAAATATTATATTCTTATTAACAATATCGAACGGGACTTATGTCAACATGTTAATTTACGATCACGTGAAAAACACGTTCAATGACTATATAAATTATGCAGACCTTATCTGTTCTAGTAAATCCAGTTAAATTCAAGTACATTATTAATTAATAATTTTTTAAAGCAACTCTATCTATGTATTTTTTCTTGGTACCTCTTTTATACCTCACATGGCACCCTAAATGCCCTATTGAATTAGTTCAAAAGAGTACAAAAGAATGGCAGCGTACCTGAAACATTTCAATCAATCAACAAAAGAATCCCTGAACCTATCAGACTAAGGAGCATCCTTGTCATTCATAACGAACTTAAAATCACAGCGTGGAACACGTGTTCTCTCTCCTTTATGGCCGCGTTCTCGTGGAAGCGTGAAAAACACGAATTCGAAGCTACATCCGAGCAATGCTCGGCTTAACGCGCCCTCCCTCATCCGTCCTTTTTTCCTGCACGGTTTTTTCACGGGGGATTCCAGTGTGTCCGTGAACACGAACGACCCCCGTAACTGGAATGCACCGCGTGCAGGAAGATTAATCACTTCTAGCCACGAACTTCACGATACCCGGTTAAATGCTGTTCTACCCTCAGTTGATTCGTGACTTCCATGTTCTCGCATTACTATCATCGATTGAGCCCTTCCGGCTGAAGAGCTGTTTATCAATGTTTTCGCTTGTTTTTGATCGAGTAATGGTTTGCGATCGAATAAATTTTACTCTTGAAATTTTGAATTTGAGAAGATGAAATAGCAGTCAAAATGGGTAGTTATGATGTTTTTAGAAACGTGGATTTAGTGGAGATATAAGTACATTGGAAGGACCTTGAGACTAAGGAAAATCAAGGAGGACTAAGTCCTGAAGAGGGTCTGCAGTTTGAAGAGGACCTGGAGGGTGCCTAAGCAGAGTGTAGGATAAATTCATAGACCAAACTTGAAAAGAATCTGTGGATACCTATAGTAATGGTAAGAAAGACATAGGAGGATCTAAAGAGGACTGGAAGGCTTCAGGACAAGCTAGGAGGACATAGGAGGACCTGGGAGGATCTAACAAGACCCAGGACGACTTAGGAGGACCTAGAAGGATCTGGGAGAATCTGAACAAATCTTGGAAGCTTTAGAACCTAGATAGACCTAGGAGGATCTAATAGACCTAGGAGACTTCAGGAGGACCTAGGAAACTTCAAGAGGACCAAGGAGGACCTAGGAAACTTCAAGAGGACCAAGGAGGACCTAGGGGGATCTAAGAGGACTTCGGAGGACCTAGGAGGATTTAGGAGGACCTGGAAAGACCTAAGAGGCTTGTGGACCTAGGAGGACCTAGGAGGACCTAAGAGGATCTAGTAGGACCCAGAGTGTCCTAGGAAGACTTAAGAGGCTTCAGGAGGTCCTAGGAGGACCTAGGAGGCTTATGGACCTAGGAGGACCTAGGAGGACCTAAGAGGATCTAGCAGGACCAGAGGGTCCTAGGAAGACCTAAGAAATTTTAGGAGGTCCTAGAAGGACCTAGGAGGACCCATGAAGATCTAGCAGGCTTATGGACCTAGAAGGACCTAGGAGGCTTATGGATGTAGGAGGACCTAGGAGGCTTATGGACCTAGGAGGCTTATGGATGTAGGAGGACCTAGGAGGCTTATGGACCTAGGAGAACCTATAAGGCTTTAGTAGGACCTAGGAAGACTTATAAGAACCTAGTAGGACCTAGAAGGACCTAAGCAGCTCCAGGAGAACGCAGGGAGACTTCGGATGGTCTGATGACCAAGAAGTACCTAGGATGACCATAACTAAAAAATTAGGCAATCGCTAACCTAGAACCCAGGACTTGAGAGTAACTGAAACTAAATCTGTAAGGAACTCTAAAAATTTGAAAACTCCAAGAAAAGAGTGACTGTATATCCCTAAAGGGGGTCTGGGCAGACCCCAAAAGTCCCAATGCTCCACCTTTGCTTCCACGTGGTACCATTCGGACTTGACCATTTCTCAAAAGTTAAACCTATAAAATGTAACTTATAAAAACAATACTGCACCACAAGATGTATAACGATGAGCTATATAACAAGGTATAGGCCTGTGGCGATATAACGAAATGTACATCCCTTTAGTCGGTCATTCCAGATCAGAGAATCGACTAACTGGAAACTCATGACGGCGACCGAGGCACGTGTGTATCCACGATGTAAACTAGTTAAAAGTAAGTATTTCCATGGACCAATGACATTAAAACTCGGGAGACTTTCCATGGCCGTTCGTGCGTCACGCGAGCTTCGTCGTGTAACGACTTTTTACACCATATGCAAATAGCCAGGCTGCCTCAACTTTTAATTGCACGCGGCCTGTTTTCCTGTACCATGCCCCGTTAAACGGGACATCATGCCGCCCCGTTAATGAAATGCAAATTCCCGTGAACACCGGCTACCCCATAATACGACTGGATCGAATAACTGGGTATTGGATGTTAGGGTACATTTTCACAGTAAATCGCCACGTTTAATGCCGTAAATTTCGTCGTGATACCGGGTCTCGTGACATTAATCCACACTGTGATGCTTTCTCCCGAAATTACAATGCGTTTCTTCGTTTCGCAATTTTGTACGTCTTGGTCTAGCAATTTGTTCTTGTTCTAACAATTTGTCCTTGGTCTAACAATTTGTTCTCGGTTGATTTACATCGCAAATCTTCGTCGAGCCAGACAGCAGAGTTTTGAAACGAAGTTGAATTGCCGTGTTTAAAATGTGCATACGACGTGCCTTCTCAACTTTTTTAATTTAACAAAGTTTAATTACTAGTGTTGGTAGTACGAGGTCGATGATAATGTTTATCTTGTTAACATTGAAAATTTACATTACAGGAGCCCTTTTTTCCCGCGAAATGAAAAAATTTCCCATTTTACCGTGCAATGTTTACGGGCGAAGCGTAAGATTATTAATTTTTAATCCCCCATATTTCAAAACGTGCTTGCGCACCGTGTTTTTATCCGGTCAGCGTTCAAACAAAAATCACTGATGCGGACACCCGACATGTTTCATTTTACAGAATACAATGGGTAAAATCAAAATTCGGTAATTGAATTAATCAAAAATTTAGCGATCAAACATTCGCGTGAAGGATCAACACCAAGAATCTTTTCAATCATCATTTCAATCCAAATTCTGTGAAGCTATGAGGTTTGCACGAGTTCTAACCCTTTCGGGACAAAACCTTGGAGAGCCTTGCGCCAGCAAAATCTTCAACACTTATCCTCCCCTCCGATTGCACCCCCTGGCATCTCATTAATCAGCCAGCATTAAACGACGTCTCGACACGCAGGATTGCCGCGGATAGAACCGGTGGAAGGTGGCGATTTATTAAAAGCGCATCCTCATTGTCGCTGGAACCTGCTGACTGCGACGGATCGCACAAACGCAACACGCACACACAGCCCCGCCATTTCGAGAGCGATATAGATATAGATTTACAGGGAGGGACAGCAAATACACGCTCGCGAAGCAGGACACGCCGCTTGAATCCTGATGGGGACAGCGTCGCAGTTTGGCGCCGGTTATTCGCGCGTCTACGTGTATCCACGTAAGCATGTATGCACGTGTGGACGCGGAAAGGGCCTCTGTCTGCTCGCAGACTAATCGCATCTAATGAGTCGCACCCAGTCAGCGTAGATTAAAGCCAGCCGTTACAAGCGGTTAAATGGCCGGCAGACGCCTCCTTTTGTGCGGCCGCGACAAAAAATGCTGCTCGGGAAATTGTTGTTTAGCCGCGAGATTCAGGCTGGCCGCGAGGTTATAATCGCTCTAATGATCGTACCGCATGATTTAAACCGAGTGGACCTCTGCTATTTCTTTGGAAGTAGAGAATTTTAATGTTGGACAAAAGGCGCGAAATTTGAATCGCCTAAAGTGAACTATCGAATTTTCATACAAATACATTTTACATTTATAATTTTCTAAGTGTTCTAGATTCCTAAATGATCACTCTAATGATCACATTAACGATTTAAAGCAGTGGACATCGTTTCAGTAGAATATCTTTGGCTGTAAAGAATTTTACTGGTCGCACGAGAGGCGGGAAATTTGAATCGCCTAAAGTGAACTATCGAATTTTCATGTACAAATACATTTTAAATTTATAATTTTCTAAGTATTCTAGATTCCTAAATGATTACTCTAATGATCACATTAACGATTTAAAGCAAGTGGACATCGTTTCAGTACAATCTCTTTGGCTGTAAAGAATTTTACTGGTCGCACGAGAGGCGGGAAATTTGAATCGTCTAAAGTGAACTTTCGAATTTTCATACAAATACATTTTACATTTATAATTTTCTAAGTATTCTAGATTCCTAAATGATCACTCTAATGATCACATTAACGATTTGAAGCAAGTGGACATTGTTTCAGTACAATATCTTTGGCTGTAAAGAATTTTACTGGTCGCACAAGAGGCGGGAAATTTGAATCGTCTAAAGTGAACTATCGAATTTTCATACAAATACATTTTAAATTTATAATTTTCTAAGTATTCTGAATTCCTAAAAGATCGCTCTAATGATCGTACCAACGATTTAAAGCAAGTGGACCACATTTCACTGTAATCTCTTTGGCGGTAAAGAATTTTAATGCTCGGACGAAAGGCGGGAAATTTGAATCGCCTAAAGTGAACAGTTGTTTTCGAACAAATATATCTTGAATCTTTAAATTTCTAAGTGTTCTAAATTCCTTAAAGAGCGCTCTAATTATCATACTGCATAATTTGAAGCAAGTGGACCTCATTTGACTGTAATTTCTTTGTTGGTAAAGAATTTTAATGCTCGGACAAAAGGCGGGAAATTTGAATCGTCCAAAGTGAACAATAGTGTTCGAACAAATAAACCTCCAAATTTTCTGTCAAATTCTAAACTGTGATATCGTTGATTCTTGTCCGAAAAAAACAAAATGATTACTGTATGTCAAAGTATATCCAAATGATCCCCGCATGAAATTTAAATTGAAACAGGCGCGTTAACGTTACACGCATCGATGAATATTTCATGAGAACAAAGTAACGAGTTTTACATTTATAAAATTATATTCCATTTTGTTCATCCCTTAGGAAAAAAACAAAGCATACAATTATTCGAACGTTCCAGCGGTTCCCCTTTTGCGGCAATTTTCCTTATCTGCCGTCACGGGTCCGCTGACGGCTATTTAAATTTTCAGCGGCCATGAAAGGGTGGCCAGCGTTTCCCGTCGAACATTAAAAACACACGGCCGACCGGCATACTCTGATTAATCGCCGGGGAAACGTATTAAAAATACATTAGCACGCTGCCGGTGGATATTGCTGAAACGTAACCTCGCGGTTTGCAACGATATACAAACGATTCGAATCTCGTTACGAGCGATGAAACCACCCCATTCGACGTTAGAACACGTCGATTAAATGGGCCGCGTGCTGCTTCCAGAATCAATACACGAATATCGCCCGGAAATTAGTTAAACAATGATACCCGACGCTTTTATCTGCGCGACAATTGTACTTCGGAACAGTTATCGGTACGATTTTAATCTTTGTTTAACACGTTGACACGTTCATTACCGATGGTAGCGCGCATTATCGTTAATGACTACCGATATCGAAGTACGATGGAACAAAAATCAAGTTCAAAGCCCGGGTTAGAAACCCCCTTTCAAAATTAACGGGAATCTAATCTGAATTACCCTTTATTTACCCTTTTGAATGGCCATCTGTACACCTCGCTACACAATGCACCCTACACTTTGTCATTCAAATTCTGACTGTGCTTATAATTAGAAATGACTCACCAATAATAGGGACTTCAACAACCTACCTGAAATGAAAAATAAGAAAATTAGTAATATTTTAATAATTATGCAAGGAACGTTCTGTGTAAAAAAAATGATTTCCACTTGTATTGAAAAGTGAGAATTAAATTAAATTTAATTTTCGTTTCGAAAATGTGACTTGTGCAAAATAGGTTAGTGAGGTGTATAAAGTAATTATACAGTTTGAAATTGAATTGTAATAGCTCTCCTTTAATGCGAAGTCAATTTATCTTTTATCTTTACTAACGTTCCATGGCTCGCTTTGATCCGCGTGACATATTTCTATTGGCTTTATGGTGCGCGCTCACAAATCCTGTAACAACCTTTTATAGTTATCTTGCACACGTATTCCTTTATATCTCGTTCCAACAAAGACGGGGATATTAAATAAAGGTCAAAGAAAGCGATTAAATTCCTCTTTCGGAGACGCGAGAGCGTTCAGAAACGGGAAATAAATTTCGTGCACGTTGTACGTTTGTAATCGTTCAATTTCTCGGCTGCTCGAGACAAAAAGCGAATGAAATTTAAAATGAAAAGGTTCGAGCAAAACGACGTGAAATTGGTGAAGGTCGAAATGAAAAAAAGGAACGCAATATTCGCTCCGGTTTCTGATAACTATTCTTTCGTATCGCGTGAAACTAGAACGTGTGGAATTACGGAACGTTGAATAACGAGGCGTGAAATTACAGCGTGTGAAGTTACAACGCGTTGAATTACGGAGCAATTACTACACGCAAAAAGTGACATTATAAAACATCGAATAAACATTTAAAATAAGTTTCAAAGATTCCAGGTGTATAAAATTTGAAATTAATAAAATCGTGAATAAATTAATTCGCGATTGTTCCGGGGGATGTTTGAAAGAGAGGAAATTAACGAAACTAGGGATAAAATCTAGGGGATTTCCGTCTAGCGAACGGTTGTGTACACTTAATTACCTTCTGTAAATATCCGCTGGCGCTTAACATTTAGGACGGGAAATTACGCTGCGATTTATGGACAGATCCGATCAGATTAATTGCAAGCTGTGTACATAGACTGTTCGGAAAAAGAAGATCAATTACGCACAACGATAGACAGTTATTCTTTCTTTCACCTCGCGTTTTTGACGTCCCTTTTATGCCCGTGTTTCATTCGAGAAGGGATGGCCTCGCAATTCTTAACAAAAATGCAAGGGGTGGCGACCCCTTGGCCAGGATTGAAGACGTGTTTGCATAAAAGCCACTATTTACCCCGCGAGAATTCAGAAGACGCGTGTCGAACGCTTTGTAAACGCAAAATGTACCCTTTTCAAGGCGACGTACACGTAAGGCCAAGGTTAGGCACATTTTTGCAATAACAGCTAATATTATTTTTAGTTATAGAGTTTATTATTAAGATTTATTCGAATAATTCCTAAACTAATTCCTAAAATAGAAAGATTACTTAACATGTTATTAAGCATCTCTCGTTATATTGCCATCAGCTGTTGTACACCTATTTTGAACCACCCTTGCAATTCCTAAGACAGAAAGATTAGTTAAGATATTATTAAATATCTCTCGTTATATCGCCATCAGCTGTACACCTATTTTGAACCACCTTTTCAATTCCTACGATAGAAAGATTAGTTAAGATATTATTAAGTATCTCTCGTTATATCGCCATCAGCTGTACACCTATTTTGAACCACCCTTTCAATTCCTAAGATCGAAAGATTAGTTAAGATATTATTAAGTACCTCTCGTTATATTGCCATCGGCTGTACACCTACTTTGAACCACCCTCGCAATTCCTAAGATAGAAAGATTAGTTAAGATATTATTAAATATCTCTCGTTATATTGCCATCGGCTGTACACCTATTTTGAACCACCCTTTCAATTCCTACGATAGAAAGATTAGTTAAGATATTATTAAGTATCTCTCGTTATATCGCCATCAGCTGTACACCTATTTTGAACCACCCTTGCAATTCCTAAGATAGAAAGATTAGTTAAGATATTATTAAATATCTCTCGTTATATTGCCATCGGCTGTACACCTATTTTGAACCACCCTTTCAATTCCTAAGATCGAAAGATTAGTTAAGATATTAAGTATATCTCGTTATATTGCCATCAGCTGTCGTCCACAAATTTTGAAGCACCCTGTATATTCGTAGAAATACCGAAACGTTAAAGCGACCGCCAGACTGCTAAAAGTCTCCAACATCAATTAACCACCCTCTAAAGTCCTGGGAAAATCGAAGAAGGACGAAGTTCGCCAGTTAGCGAAACGTTTCCGCGCCATTTAAACAAGGATCGGAATCGATCGTCGATTCCAGGAAGCTCGTCCCATCTTCCGATTACATATTCCATCGTTTCTATTTACCAAAATTGTGTCACGGTAAATATGCGAACTACTCTCATTGGTTCACTCTGTTCGCACACACAAACACACCGGCGTATCGGAGAATATTAGTTCTACAAGTTCGTGCGATATTGAAACGTTTCCGGGCGAGCTGTCGTTTATGCAAAACCTGCAACTTGCGAACCAAACGAACTTCCGAATGCACGCCAACGAAACGAAAGAATTCTCGACAAAGAACCGATGGGTGACACGGACGGATACCGAGGGGGATTGTATTTTTAGGAAATCTTTGAAAAATTGCTCCACAGTTCGCTTTTTTGTGGACAGTATTGGACAATCTGCGATATTGGCGATATACTGGGAGATTCCAATTTGGTGGACACTGTTTTAATTCCCAGTTGTGCTTATTTTCAAATACTCGCGTTTTTAAAGAGAAGTAGTGATTCAATATGCAGTGATTCAGTGCGTAGTTATCTAACGTGTAGTTATATAGCGCGTAGTTATCTAACGTGTAGTTATATAGCGCGTAGTTATCTAACGTGTAGTTATATAGCGCGTAGTTATCTAACGTGTAGTTATATAGCGCGTAGTTATCTAACGTGTAGTTATAGTGTATAATGACTTAACGTGTAGTGATATAGCGCTTAGTTATCTAACGTGTAGTGATATAGTGCGTAGTTATCTAACGTGTAGTGATATAGTGCGTAGTTATCTAACGTGTAGTGATACAGTGCGCAGCGATCTAACATGTAGTGATTTAGTACGTAGTGGTCCAACGTGTAGAGATATAGTACATAACGATGTAACGTGTAGTGATATAGCGCGTAGTGTAACCTGTGATATAGTGCGAAGTAATATAACGCCATACAGCGCATAGAGAAATAACGATCATATCCTATAATAACGACCTATAACCATAATATCCTAAAACGGTAATATACTAAGAGTCCACTGCATTTCGATTCGTAATAAAAATAGTGGAATAATACAAATCCGTGATAAAGTTGGGTAAGGACTGAAAGTTGAAGCGGATTGCAGCAGGCAAAGGGTTAATGACAGGCCACCGCACGGCCAATTATTTAACCAATTATTTAGCCGAGTGGCCGACCAGTAAAGCAGTTTTATCAGCAAACAAGCCGACGATACAACTACCGTGTCTCGGTCATGCACTCTTCTGGACGGCATATCGATTCCCCACATCGTTACGCCGACGGGTGAACGTGGCTGCGCGTGTGTTATGTATGCCCGACCAGGCCACCAGGTTATCTATACGGGCCCTTTTAACGCAGCGGCATTGTCTTTAGTGAATTGCATTCCGTAGATACTGTCAGCTGTCGGTGTTGTTGTCGTTACTCGTGCTCGATGACTATCGTTATATCGACAGCATTATGCGGCACACGCTACCAGCATCGAGACCCACTTCCTCTGTCACAGGGTGTGAAGAAATTTGCTAGATTTCATTCTGAGATGTTCTAGAGTCCTAAACTATACTTATACTCGTCTATTTAAACTATAGACTACTGCTACTTAAACTATAGACTAGTTAACCCCTTGTCCTAACGTGTCACGCGCTTGTCCCATCGTGACGCACGCTTGTCCCACCGTGACGCACATTGCAGGCCCAACGTCATAAACTAGACTCGTATTTGAATTAATTTTACGTTCAATTCTGATTATGATCTCCGTAATCAAGTATCACTGAATGTATAACGTACCTAACATTTTAACTTTCTACAGATGTCTTCAAGTTGTAAGAATAATTAGCTGGGTATGCATGACGCCCAGAAAGTCTTATTCGACAGATGTGATCCATAGAAAATGGCTAAATGACCCAATAGAGTTATAAGTTCTCGCGATTCATGGAATACTCGATACCGAGTGTAAGGGATAAAGAGGAAGTTGTATCAGTGAATTCTAAAAGGGAAATTGTATTATTAATTAATCTCATTGGTAATTCAGTTGGCAACCATCGCTTTCCGTTCGACCTCAAATATCACTAATTTACGTCCTCAAACGACCGGCTCTGACCTAACAACCTGAGCTCCCTCTGTCTTTAAAAAGAGAAAAAAGAATCCCACCCAAAAGAATAAAAAGAACTCCCCCGCTGCTCTACAACCTCCCGGTAGCCCTGAGCAAAGGAATGACTGTGAACGCGTCTCGCTCAAACATGCATAGAATTTTCCCGACCGTCAGCCGGATGATTCAATGCATCCGTGAACATCCTCCAGCGGCTAAAAGATATGTGTCAGCGAGGAAACACGGCCAATGATATAGACGAACCACTCGTCGTACATTTATTATCGTAAATCGTTGCTCCAGGATTATTACCTCTCTAATTAAAAACATTTTTATACGTGTAATTGGCTTTTTACTTGTGTCATGAGTAATTTACCATTTTGCAGTTTATGGATTTCAAAATGTTACACTTTTCAGAAGACTGAATTATGAATTGGATACATTGATATTAAGGTTAGGCTATGTTGATATACATTTGGAGGTTAGGCTGTATTGAAGCGGTATACTAAGGTTAGGCTATATTTATAAGATATAGATGGAGGTTAGGTTATAGTGATAATATGGATTTGGAGGCTAGGTTACATTGATATAGTATTTTTTAAGGTTAGGCTGTATTAAATGACAAAATATAGATTTTGAGGTTACACTGCATTGTTGTAGTATTTGAAGGTTAGGCTAGATTTATAAGACATTGATTTGGAGGTTAGGTTATAGTGATAATATGGATTTGGAGGCTAGGTTACATTGATATAGTATTTTTTAAGGTTAGGCTGTATTAAATGACAAAATATAGATTTTGAGGTTAGGCTGTATTAAGGCAGTATACTGAGGTTAGGCTATATTAGCACGATATTGATTTGGAGGTTAGGCTGCATCAATGCAGTATATTAAGGTTAGGTTATATTAGCAAGATATTGATTTGGAGGTTAGGTTGCATTAATGCAGTATACTGAGGTTAGGCTATAGTAGTACGATATAGGTTTTGAGGTTAGGTTACATTAATGCAGTATATTAAGGTTAGGCTATATTAGCAGAATATAGATGTGGAGGTTAGGCTGCATTAATGCAGTATACTGAGGTTAGGCTATAGTAGTACGATATAGGTTTTGAGGTTAGGTTGCATTTATGCAGTATATTAAGGTTAGGCTAAATTAGTACGATATAGATGTGGAGGTTAGGCTAAATTGATATAGTATACCAAAGTCAGGCTACATAAAATATATATTTAGAGGTTAGGCTACATTGATAAACATGAAATTTAGACAACATTAGAATACAATAGCTATTACAACAAATATTACACATCAGCTATTAGACAAGCAGTTATGTTAAACCACCAAAGCCTACTTGCTGCAGTAATCGCTAACACCATGCAGTTCAAGCAAGGTTAGGTATAATTAAGATGCTTATACCACTCACTTACGCAATGATTTATACTTCTCTGTTCAACAGATATTTGATACCAGCAATAAAGCCTAACACAGACATCAGAACTGGGTGTCCATATGTCCGCCTAAACAAATCCACTGTAATTCACTTCGAGTAGCAAAGTGATTACGAACCTTAAGTACGATTTAGTTGACCCAGTGCACCGTTCTGTATGTCTGAGGTTGGAGATATGAACCGAGAGTTGTATTCGTTGCGATATTCAGCGGAGAGGAGTTTGTAATGATATTAGAGAGTCGGGTAATCCGTTGGTTCGTTATCCTCGTCCACTGGTGGCTCCCTCTGGACCACATCTTTCTCCGTATTTTGTACGTTGTCCTATATCGGTTCAAATATTTGTTGCGCAAGGTGTATTCGGTTACAAAAGATGGTATTTTGGTGATTCTTTCTGGTAGAGCTGTTATACGTTGGCACGAGTTGAATTGCCATGCGTTATATCACATGTTACCATATGCTATATCCAAGGGTTGACTCATAACCATCATATTATTATATATTATATATGATATTTTGGGTGGATGTACAGGTATTCCTTTGGAAAGGAACCATACTCTCGTAATACAATTAACGTTACAAATTAAAATTATAAGTTTGTAATAAAACGAGGTACTCAGCTAAACCCCTTCAGTTTCACCGTAAGAAATATATTTCTCAGCGGATCCCATGGGTCGAGCGCAATCCACCGACCGATACGTAGCAGAAATGAAATTCCATGATTTGTTTAGATCGAATCCACGCGGGGATCGCGACACGTATAAATCCCATATCTCGTTCGGGACACGGGGATCCAGGGTTTCGAGAACGAGTTAAAGGTATTCCATCTAGCTCCCGTCTCCAATTTGACCCAACGAATGCGCCGGTATTTTTTGGTCCATCGATATTCCATGAATTTATCGCCCAGGGTTTTCAAACCGCGCTGACCACAGTTCCAGTATTAGATATTAGTTTTACGGCTAGGAATTGTTTAAAATCGATGACAATTTGCTAGTTGATCATCATATAGATGGTCCATTTATTTTGGACAGCTTAATTCGGGGGAGACCCGATGTACGGGAAGGAATATTTCCAACAAAGCTGGGACGATTCCATGCGAGTTCTGCCAATATTTCTTCACAGCTCACAAGTGTCAGCAGTATTGCGGAACACATTTTACAGTATTCCAGAGTTATGCCTGTATCTGCCACCGGCGGGCGCTACCGTAAATTTTTCACATCTCTAACCATTGTTTGATACACCTTGGAAAAACAACGTGATATTTATTTTTCCGGAACTCTTGGCTACATTCGATTCGAAAAAGACTCGGATTTAATCTATTTGCAAAACGTCTAGAAAGCTCACCAAGGTCTTTCAATTATTTCAGTGCTTAAAGCAAGGTCGACCATAATATAACTAGGTCCAATTTAACCAGCATCCAAGTTAATCTCGGTTTCGATCAAACCTGATAAAATTTACACCTAACCTAATCCCAATTCAAACTTTATACCCAAATCACCAGATTAAGATTTAATTCGTTTAATCCTGCTTCATTTGGTTAGCAGCTTATTTATGATGTACGTATTATGAACGTCTAATCAATACCGTTCCTAAGACATGCTTGATTAACGTGTCTTATCTGTAACGAGCTATTGCCAACAATATCTGTAGGCCGCATGTAGTATTAGCCTAAACCAGTCATAATCCAACACTAACACTTGTCTACTCTCTGTTGATTATGTATCTAACCTATGCTTGTACAATGTCTGATTTCTACGTAACCTATGATTGATTTAAGCCTGATACAGATCTGTCTTACAAGCTCAAGCCGGATTCGAGTTGAACTAACCTTATCACGGACGTGTATGCTCTAGAGTCGGATTTAAGCCTACGTTCGCCATTTTTTGTTTCAGATTAAGTCTATAAATGTGGCGAACAAAATTTGTTTATGGGAAACTATATATTCAAATAGGAGTTCAAAATTGGGTCTCAGTTAGGCTGAACTTTATAAGCTACCTTATCCATCCTGGGACCTTATCCATCAGATGACTTAGCTTAACATCCATTAAAATACACAGACTTCTGAACGTAATTTAGGGAATTTGCTCTTGTAGGCTTCAAAGTTGACCTCAAACTCAAGATTTCAATGATACATCGCATAATTGGACTTAGCCTAACATCTACTTAACAACACAAACTCTAGAACCTAATTTCACAAGAGTTTGCTCTTATAGGGTTCAAAGTTTAACTCAATCTTACAATCTCAATGATACATCACATAATTGGACTTAGCCTAACATCTACTCAAAGATACAGGCTCTTGAACTTAATTTAATAAGAGTGTGCTCTCATAGGGTTCAGATGTGACCTCCAACTCAAGTTCTGAACAATTCATCACATATGTGAACTTAGCCTAACATGATGAATTTAAAAACACAGACTTCTGAACTTAATTTAGAGAGTTTGCTCTTATAGGATTCAAAGTTAACCTCCACCTCAAAATCTGAACGATTCATCACATAATTTGACTTAGCCTAGCATGATCTATTTATAGACACAGACTTCTGAACCTAATTTAGAGAGTTTGCTCTTATAGGATTCAAAGTTGACCTCCACCTCAAAATCTGAACGATTCATCACATAATTTGACTTAACCTAGCATGATCTATTTAAAGACACAGACTTCTGAACCTAATTTAGAGAGTTTGCTCTTATAGGATTCAAAGTTAACCTCCACCTCAAAATCTGAACGATTCATCACATAATTTGACTTAGCCTAACATGATCAATTTAAAAACACAGACTTCTGGAACTAATTTAGAGAGTTTGCTCTTATAGGATTCAAAGTTAACCTCCACCTCAAAATCTGAACGATTCATCACATAATTTGACTTAGCCTAACATGATCTATTTAAAGACACAGACTTCTGAACCTAATTTAGAGAGTTTGCTGTTATAGGATTCAAAGTTGACCTCCACCTCACAATCTCAATGATCCATCAGATAATTGGACTTAGCCTAACATGATCAATTTAAGAACATAAACTTCTGAACCTAATTTAGAGAATTTGCTCTTGCAGTGTTCAAATTTAACCTCAAACTCAAAATCTCCACAATCTATCAGATATGTGGACTTAGCCTAACATGATCAATTTAAGAACATAAACTTCTGAACCTAATTTAGAGAATTTGCTCTTGCAGTGTTAAAATTTACCTTAAACTCAAAATCTCCACAATCCATCAGATAATTGGACTTAGCCTAACATGATCAATTTAAGAACATAAACTTCTGAACCTAATTTAGAGAATTTGCTCTTGCAGTGTTAAAATTTAACCTTAAACTCAAAATCTCCACAATCCATCAGACATGTGGCCTATCATCTTAACAACACAGACTCCTGAACCTAATTTCACCTAAAACTGTATCTGAATAAATAATGGACCTAACCTAAACCATTTGGAAGATCGATATGGGATCTAAATCTCGAACCTCAGTGTTCCATCAAATTTCGTTCAAACACAGTACCAAGAAGATTTTGTATAAAAACTCGTCTGTGTTTGAGATATGTTTTAACCTTTATACACCCTGTATATCTACTTGAGCAAGCGATATCGATTTCCTCTCGAAGATTCTCGTCGAGACGAACGCGATCGGCTCGCCCTAAGAAGGGAATACAAAAATATGTGCTTAAGCCCTCAATCGGCCCGTCTACGCGGCGATTTACATGAGAAGACAAAAACTTGCTTTCGAGGCATCCCTTCTACTCTTCTTTCTCTCTCTTCCTCTCTGTACACGGAGTGCGAACGCTGCGGAAGGAAAAAGCTGGCTCAGCGAGACTCGCCCTGTGCAGTACTTTGCATTTTACAATGGCAAAGATATTATGTAAAGCGTCTGTGCGCCTCACCAACACTAATGTATGCCTGCCTGTGTCGCCGCGGTACGCGTTTACGAAATTTCAGCGTTTTCCCCGTGAACGCGCCACAGAATTGTTTCCCGACTATGGCTTCATTGTTTTTTGTCGATGGTCCGCCTTTCTCTGTGCCATTTTGTTTTACTGCGTTACATGTCTGCAATTTCGACAATTTTGAAAGTTTGGAAACTTTTAGAGTTCGAATCAGGTCAAATTAGAAATTTAAAAATTGAAAGACTGAAATTTGTAAATGTAGAAATAACCAATGACTCCAGATCTGATGCTTCGCAGAAAATATGTGCTATTCGGAAAGTTAGCGTCTGAGGAAGATTTTAAGCAGGAAACTTTCGGGTGTAGAAAACCCAGAGCGAAAAAATTAAATTTAAATGCTCGGAGAGTATCCGTGCATGCACACCTTGGCGTGGCACGTAAGAACAGCCATCCTCTGCACGATGTCCACATTTCCATATGCAACACGCTGTACAGACCAAGTTAGAGACTGTGTACACTTTGTACACAGACACCGAGCTAAAAGCGTTACGCCAGGTAAGTGACACCGAGGGAAAAAAAGGGCGAAAGGGAGCATTTTAAATGCTCAAGTGCGCGGACACGGAGCAGCATCATCCAGCCGGTTGCATACGTTCGCGAGAAATTGTTCGAGACAACTCTGTGAGGTCGTTTCTGGTCGTGTAATTGGCGACCGTGGAATTGTTTGCCCTCGTTAGTTCTCTCCTTCATGCTTGTCGTTTGGGGCGAATAATTGAATGATTCGTAGACGAAACAATGTGATCTTGAGAGGGTTAGGTTAGCTTTCAGGGGTCGTACCAAACAGGTTTCGAATAATATTGAAAATTACGTTCAAGATTAATTTTAACCATTTTGAAAAAATACTTGACGTACAAATTTTGGGGTTAGGAAGGACTGATTTATATAGAGAATAATTTGAATGGTTCATATCACTAAATTCACATACTAGATCCTCATGTTATTAGCTCCACATACCTAGATCTCCACGTTCCACATATGTCTAGTCCATACATATTCCTGGGTCCACATATTTCTAGTTTCTACCACAGATTCTTACATCCTTGGAACTTGATATCTTAAGATCTTTATATCCTAAGATTGTCATCCTAGGTCTACACATCTGGAGATCTTCACAATCCTAGATCTTGACACCTAAATCTTCATAACCCCAGATTTCTACATGTCTAGACCTTCACATCTATACATGTCCACATCTCTACATGTCCGCATCCCTAAATTATCATATCCCTAGATCCCCACATGTGCAAACACATCCCACTCCAAATACCCATCCCCAAATTTCCACGCATTTAAAATTGAATATCCCTAAATTCCCACATACCTAGATCCCGATATCCCAAAATCCTCACGTCCTTAGATCCCCATATCCCTAATTATCCACGCTTTTCGAACACCACAAATATCTGAGGGTATTCCAGCATTTCCAACCTCTTCAGTTCCGATCGTTCGAACTGTTTGCGAACGGTGACCAATTGCAGCGGCACCTCGATAACCAATTACGGGTCAAAAGGTCAACAAACCAACTCGCCACACGCACAAATCGGGAAACAAGCGGGTGATTCGGATAAGCAGCGTTCTAGAAAAGCACACACGGTCAGAGTATAACTCATTTCGAATTTACAGATTAGATGGCGAACCGTGGACGATTTATGGGGTTTGATGGCCGGCTGTTTGAGCCCGGGATGCCACTAATCAGGTTGATTCGTCGAATTACGTGGATCGTGAAATATGTGGCTAATACCGATGCTGTTACACGAGTCTCTAAATGCTTTAATTGAAGGTTCCTAAAAAGTCATTAATTATCTATTACGGTACAAATGTAACCTAATTTCGCGTACAAATCAATAATGGCAAGGTTACAAACCTAACGGTATTGTCTTTGAAAGTAGCTTAACAATTTAAAAATGTTATGTAAAGTATATAAGACTCTATCGTCGTTTTTGTGTACCTTTATACAATTGACCCAATGTACATGTGTATGGTATTTTATTGTGAAAAATTGGTGCTTCAAGGTCAAAATTGAAGGTCACTTAACCTCAAATTAGAACCTAAAGTTATGTAGAACATATGAGTCTATCGTCATTTTTGTGTATCTTTATATAATAGACCCAATGTACATGTGTATGGTATTTTATTGTGAAAAATTGGTGCTTCAAGGTCAAAATTGGTGGTCACTTAACCTCAAATTATGTCCTAAAATTATGTGAAATATATGAGCCTCGTCATTTTTGTGTACCTTTATATAATTGACCCAACGTACATGTGTATGGTGTTTTATTGTGAAAAATTGGTGCTTCAAGATCAAAATTGGTGGTCACTTAACCTCAAATTAGGACCTAAAGTTATGTAGAATATATGAGTCTCGTCATTTTTATCTGTGTACCTTTATATAATTGACCCAACATCTTATGTATAGCTTTGCAAAAATTGATACTTCCGATCAGAAACTTAACCTCAAATTAGGGCCTAAATAAATTTCAGCTACCCCTGATCTAATCGTATTAATATCGCTCCGCACTTGAGTTAAAAAAACGCGTCTGATCAGACATCTGATGGTCACTTAAGCGCAAAGAGCCTCGATAACGGCCGGGAATAATTGAGCGAACAAAATGCCCCGTGTCGTCCAATTAGGCGAGCCGGCGCAGTAGCTAGAAACGATCATTTTTTTAGTTCTCCCTCAAATCTCTGCACCCACTTTATAAGCGGTCTGATCCTAGATTAGAGTTAATTTTGAAACGACGAACCGATCGACCGTTCGTAAGTGGATTCTTCTCGGGCGTCGTCGTTGTCGATGAGCAGGATTACGTATCAGCCGGTTCGATGGAGTATAATCGAGTAACGAGCAGTCTAAAAGCGTCGACGAATAACATCGATCGATAACCTGACGATTTGCGCCAACTATTATACAAAATACGCGATACACCGAGGTTAGGTTCGGTTTAAATCCAAAACGAAAGAACGTTAGGGCCTTTGAGGGGATTAGAATTGAGGGGATAGATTCATTTTTATCTCTGATCCATTATTCGACGAAATGGCGCGCTTTTTGAATCGAAACTCTATCCTTTAATTGAGTTCAGTCAATTTTAGTTTAGGTCACATAACCTAAAACTGCAAAGACTTCTATTTAACATCCTTGTGAAAATTTTTTAAAGAAAGAAACATTAGAGACGTCGGGAATATAGGAATGGTCCTTTGAGAGGATTAAAATTGTTCGGGACTTTCAGAAAATCACTTTCTATCTACACGATGAGCGCCATTATTCATACTCAAGAAAATGGCGCGCTTTTTGAATGTAAATAGACACCTCCTCTATCCTTTAATAAAGTTCATTCAGTTTTAGTTAGTGACATAACCTAAAACTGCAAGGACTTTGATTTAACATTCTTGTCAAAATTTTTTAAAGAAAGAAACATTAGAGACGTCGGGAATATAGGAATGGTCCTTTGAGAGAATTAGAATTGTTCGGAACTAGTAAATTCCTTTCTATCTCCACGATGAGCGCCATTATACTTACTCCAGAAAATGGCGCGCTTTTTGAATCTAAATAGACGCCCTTCATCTTTTAATTGAACTAAATCAATTTTAGTTAGCAATATAACCTAAAACTGTAACATTTTGATGTTAAATTCTAATAAAAATCTTGTAACAAAAAGCTCTGTTTCGCAAAAAATAAAATAATCGATTACGAAAAGAGATTACAGCTAATCGCCTATGACTTTCAAGATGGACCATACAATTGAAAGCACGTTCGTTTCTGGGGAATCATTTCAATCGTTTTTAACAAAATGGAGAGTTTTATTGAAGTTATTCAATAGATATCAACGCACTAGCAGAGCCGAGCGATTAGAAATAAAAGGATCCTGCAAACAAATCTCTTTTGATATACGGTTTGCTGCACCGCGACGCTCAACTTCAAACAGCTGCTGGATCGTCGAATTTAATATTTTTTGCCCCTTTTTTTTTCCACCCAGCATGAACTCAAAGCCGTAGAATTTACGAGGGCTCATAGCTTCAGTGGTCAAAATAAATCCAACTGCAGCTTCGACGGTTAAAATAAATCTATATGCTGACAATACGGTCTCGAAATTCGGCCAGTGTAAAACAATTTTGATTGCATATGCTCTAAATTCTATCAAAGGGTTTCAATTTGTCATTTCCTCGTTTTTATATTTTGCCGATCTTTTAATAATTCCACTTGTTACGCTTTTCAAATGAAAACGGATTGCTGTTACGGATGTACAAACATTCCGCTTTTGAAAATATTTTTGAATAGAGTACTTTTGTGTAATCGAATCAATAAATATTTGTATGACTCGCAAAAATTGAAGATGTTGAACAATCATGCTATATTGCCACTTTTAGATGAATTTCCTTGTAGCGTTTAGTCGTTATCGCAAGACAAGGTTATAAGATGCAATGTCAAAAATCAGTGTATGTTATATGGTCACGTGTTAAAATATCATACACGTTACAGTCATGAGTTATAATATCACGTGCCGTGTAGTCACATGTTATAACGTTATATGTCGTATAATTGCATGTTACGTCTTATCGCGACACGTTGTAACGTCATGAGACGTTCACTTCGCGTTATTTTGTTGCACGTTGTATTTCCACGCGTTGTATTTTCATGCCTTGTATCTCCACGCGGCGTAACTCCACACGTCGTATCTCCACGCGGTCTATCGTCACGTATCATATTTCCACGCGTGGTATCGTCACGCGCCGTATTTCTACGCGTTGTATCGTCACGCATCATAACTCCATGCGTTGTACTGTCACACGCATCATAACTCCACGCGTGGTATCCTCACGCGCCGTATTTCCACGCGTGGTATTGTCACGCGCCGTATCTCCACGCGTTGTACCGTCACGCGCCGTATTTCTACGCGTTGTACCGTCACGCGCCGTATTTCCACGCGTTGTACTGTCACACGCATCATAACTCCACGCGTGGTATCCTCACGCGCCGTATTTCCACGCGTGGTACCATCACGCGCCGTATGTCCACGCGTCGTACCGTTACGCGCCGTATTTCCACGCGTCGTACCGTCACGCGCTGTATGTCCACGCGTCGTACCGTTACGCGCCGTATTTCCACGCGCCATATGTCCACGCGTCGTACCGTCACGCGTCATATCTTCACGCGTTGTACCGTCACGTACCGTATCTCCACGCGTCGTACCGTTACACATAATATCTCCCCGCGTTAAATAATGCATTACAAACAAAATATAAACTTATTTCTCGAAAGTGTCCAAAAGTTGCATTACTACAGTCACGAAAATTCCTTGAAAAGTCCTCTGAAATTCACTTTCCACGTTCTCCCCGAGGATCGATTAATCATCGAACGACGAAAGAAGGAGCAATTAATCGATGGTTACCGTTGGGCGAGCTCAAAGATTCGTTTTGCCCGCACACCGACCTCGGGCTAATTGGGTTTTCGCAGCGGCTCCTCGTTTTACCCACGGAACGTAACGCAACAGTTGAGATTTCAGCGCGCGAGAAGTGTCCTCTTTCTCTGTGAAAATGCTACGTTAGCAAAGGAACGAACGAAAAATGCCTCGCTCTCGAATTCCGGTTCACTGATTGACACAAGAATCTCACGGGCCCTCTCATCGTTGTAGTTATCTTCAGCGTTTCCCCGCGTTCCAGAACGCTGGTTGCTTTGTAGCTGCACGCCGACGAGAAGCTTGTCAAGAATTTTCCCTAGACGACGACGCCGACGAGGACTTATGACAGAGAGCCCGCGTTAACAATACTTTATTACCGTGCATGGCCGGGAAACTTCGAGGGCCAACAAGAAAAAGAACTCGATCGTCCTTGAATCTTCGATACTGTTAAAGTTGCGGTGCACCGGGAAAATGGGCTCGTTCTTCGACGGAAAATTCACTGACAGGCTCTTTTCATCCTGAATGTTACTCTATCAGTTTTTATAGCTTAACTCTCAAAATTCACACTTCGAGCAAAGGTTAGGTTAGGTTGCCCTTTAAAGACTGATAGTTTACTCTTTCTAGATATGTTAAGTCTATAAGTTTACTAATGAAATTATAACTAGGTAATATAGCTAGGTTATAAGTTAGGGTAACATGGACTTATGATCAATTTCATGTGATGTGGACTTTTCTGTACTGTTATACTAACAACTCGTGATCATCTAACTGAAGATGTAAAATGACTAACTATTTAGTTATCGCATTTCCTGTAAGGGAGGTTAGGTTGAACAAAAACGTAACGTGTCTGGTGCATCTAACGACTCATCTAACACAGCTAACTCGTCATCAACTGACTGAAAGTAAAATGACTAACAATTTATCGCATTTGCTGTAAGTGAGGTTAGGTTAGGTTGAACACGGTTGATGCATCCAACAATTCATCTAACACAGCCAACTCGTCATCATGTGACTGAAAGTGTAAAATGACTAACAATTTATCGCATTTGCTGTAAGTGAGGTTAGGTTACGTTGAACAAGAACATGGCTGATGCATCTAACAATATACCTAACACAACTAACTCGTCATCACCTAACCGAAAATCAAGTGATTTAAAATTTATCGCATTTCCAGTAAATGAAGTTAGGTTAAACAAGAACATGCCTGATGGATCTAACGATTCATCTAACGTCCTGAAAATCGGAAACGCAGACACCGATTGCAAGACCAGGGCGAGATATTATGCAGAAAATTGCCGACGAAAGAAATCTGTGGCAAGAGATGAGGACAGGGATTGAAGGGGATCGAAATCCGGATACCAAAATAATGTAGTCGAATCCTGTCCTTGGTGTACATGTGTGCGGATGTGCAAAGGGACGGGTGTGTAGACGGGATGGAATATGAAAGGGTAGGTGGAATAGAGAAAAGAGGGGTGCATTGAATTTGGATGGACGTAGAAGGCAATATTTGTCGCATTATTTCTTCCCGATTTATACATGTTTTCTGACTAAAAATTCCGTTTTATTAGTAATTTAATGGCATGGGAATTTTTATTGAAGGGTCGGCATTTCAACGCGCACAGCAATATTCGGAATTTGATGCACTCGTGTCGAAAAATTCTGTTCTCTTGTTCATGTGTCAATAATTAATATTTTAACTGAAAACACGTTGATAGTGTAGGTTAGGTTAGGTCACTTTTAATAGTATAGGTTAGGTTATAGGTTAAATCACAAGCTATAAGTCACCAATAAATTGTGACTAAAAATTTTAGTTTTCTGAAATCTGTGTTTTGTTAAAATTGTGAGTCCTCTTTGATGATTATACTCAGTTAACAAATGTTGGGAGATGTTAATCAACAATTAATTTCATAATTTCAAGCATTCGAAGTATAATTTTTTCCGCTGCTAAAACAAGAAGAAGAAAACGGTACAAAAGAGGTGAAACTAAAACGACCTTTCTCTCAAACTCGCCGCGCAGTAAAATACATAAAACATTCGCGTAGGCAGTTATGTTTCGCTCGGTCGCGCGCGCGCGCACTCGCTCGCGCAACAACAGCTTCGCGAATTCCATAAACGGAAGCTCCCCAAAAATCTCAAACTTCCGTACATCAAACGAGCTGCAGAACAACACGGCCGCGAACACAACGAAAGCAAACAGCCCGACAACGATCAACGGTACAACGCCTCCGTGAACTGTTCTCGCCACCCTCGCGCCCAAAGCCCGAAATTTAAGGGCGTGGAGCCATTAAATAAAGTTATCCGTTCAGTGGATGCTACGACCGAGCACCTAGCATATCCTGCAATTCAGTTGCAATGAAAGAACAAAAATTACACTGTTACCATTTATGTTCCATGGAAAATATTTTCTGGAGCTTTTAAACACATTGAAATATTTACTGTTCTTGATAAAACGATACGAAACTTGAGGTCTTCAAATTTTCAAGCTTTTTACTAACTTCCCACATTTCAAGTACTAAACTTCATTTCTTCAGGAATTTTAAATTCTTGAATTACCCTAAATTAAACCCTCATGTTTTAATATGTACAACCACCTATCCTGAAATCCTTAATAATTTTGAAATGTTAAAATTTTTAGGGACTTAATTTCAACAAGTTGTCACCCCTTATCGTAACTTACTTTAGATCGACCCAAGATACACCTAAATCGAAGTCCTCAAATTTCCAAATTATAAATTTTAGATTTAGTGAGTTAATACCAACAAGTAGTGGTTCTCACCCCTTACTGTAATTTTCCCTAGATGATCCCAAAATTCACTTAACTCAAAATCCTCAAATTTCAATGTGTAAAATTTCCAAATTTTAGATTTTAGATGATTTAGTGAGTTAATACCAACAAGGAGTATTTCTCACCCCTTGCTATAATTTTCCCTAGATCACCCCAAAATCCACCTAACTCAAAATCTTCAAATTTCAATGTGTAAAATTTCCAAATTTTAGATTTTAGAAGATTTAGTGAGTTAATACCAACAAGGAGTAGTTCTCACCCCTTGCTATAATTTTCCCTAGATCACCCCAAAATCCACCTAACTCAAAATCATAAATTTTAGATTTAGCGAGTTAATACCAACAAGTAGTTTTCACCCCTTGCTATAATTTTCCCTAGATAAGTGCAACATATTGGGGGTTAAAGAAGAGTGGATACGTAGTGCACGCCAATGCAACGTGCACTGGTTTATCAAAAATGTTTATGAAAATGAATAGTTACTTTCCAGGGTGGTAGACGAACGGCATCCGTCTCGAAAGGGTAAGAATGGAACCGAGAATTCCAATTGCGTCGGCATCAAGCGAGACAAGGTTGCCGTTCCAGCAGACATTGACCCCCGGAGACTAGAGAGGGTGGTGTTTTGGGGAAGATTGCCCAAGAGAAAGGTCGAGAACGGAATGAAACGAGAGAGAGAAAGCAACCAGAGAGCAACCCCTTCTCTTAGACTCGTGAAATTTCCCTCTGCCTCCTCTTTCTTCAACCCTTGATAAGCCTCTTTTCCACTGCTGCACTAGACCACTCCATGGGCTACCTCTTCTCTATAAGGCGATTCAAAACCGATAGTATCAAACTCTCAAAAATTCCTACACAAATTTTATTCGGTGTTCGCGTGGGTCTGTATCTGGGTCTTCGTGTGGTTGCTTTATTTCACAGATATTTGAAGTACGTTTCGAGATACGCTTATGGCGAGATTTTGGACTTAATATTTATTTTGAAATTTCTTTACTTTGGAATTTTGGGACATTGGAGTTTTGAGACATTGGGGTTTTGAGACACTGGAGTTTAGAGACATTGGGGTTTTGGAAAGACGGTTATTTAAAATTTTGCAACTCTCAAATGCTACGCATACAGATGTAACGCATAGAATTATAATACATAGAACTGCAATGTGTGGAAGTACAACGCGTGAAAATATAGCACGTGGAATTATAACGCGTCGAAACACAACATGTGGAAATACAGGTACAAGACGTGGACATACAACGTGTGGAATTATACCGCGTCCCAATACAACGCGTGAAAATATGCAGCGTGGAGATACAACGCGTTGAAATACACAACGTGGAGATACAACGCATTGAAATACACAGCGTAGAGATACAACGCATAGAAATACAACTCAGAGAAGTATAACGCGTAAAATTACAAGGCGTTGAAATCCAATGCGTGGAAATATAAAGCGTGGAGATACAACGCGTTGAAATACACAGCGTGGAGATACAACGCATTGAAATACACAGCGTAGAGATACAACGCGTAGAAATACAACACAGAGAAGTATAACGTGTGAAATTACAAGGCGTTGAAATCCAACGCGTGTAAATATAAAGCGTGAAATTACAACGCAAGGAATTGCAACGCGTAGAGACGCAACACGTGGAAGTACAACGCATGAAATTACAGCTCGTAGCGACATATCGCGTGGAAATATGGGGCGTTGAGATGCAGCGTGTGAAAATATGAGATGTGGACTTAACGTGGCCATATAACGCGAGACAAATACATTACACTTGCGTAGAAAACTTCTGACCATTACTGTATCAACTATCACAAATTCTAATCTAACAATCAAAGTTACACCAATTTTGAATATATTAATAACAAGTGACACTTCTGTATAAAACTTTGAACCATTACTGTATCATCACATTACTACCAAAAACAAAATCTAACCTAACAATCAAAGTTACACCAATTTTGAATTTTCGTGTACATATCTATCTACACATTTTGAATTATCGTGTACACATCTTTTTCTTCTCCTCAGGTGTATTACACCTGTCTAGTTTCGCCTTAGCTACCCCTAACAAGCGTCCATATTTAGCGATTCACCCTGTTTCATTAAGGACGTTAATGATGGTTAGTGGCGTCGTTACTAGTTGCCTGAGGAATAGGGCTAGTCGGTTAATATCGTTGTTGCTCAATGTACACATCACTGTTCATATTATTAAAGTTACGACGTAAACGTGTATTCAATTAGCAGGTATATGGGAGTATTGTATCGACTCGTTTAATACAAGGGAAACTTAATACTGACCGTTATTATAAACGTATTCGTTATCCGATAATATCTGAACAACGCCATTCATGTTTGAAAATGAAAGAAAAATAAAATCACCTGTTCACGAATTTTGGTACGTTTAATAGAAAGTAATTATCGTGTTACCTTGAAGGTATTATTTTCCAGCGTTAATTATCTCCAAACTTTATAAATATGACTAAATTTGAGTTAACTATTGTTTTCGAGAATGATTCGTCGATTGTGAATATCCAGCTGGTAATTCATTACAGATAAATTTGTAGCGGGACGCATTGTACGGACGCGAGAAAGCAAGAATTTTTATTGAAAATTAATACGGAAGATAGGGGGAATGCGGAATCAAAGGAAGCCGAGTAATTTAATGGCACGGAAACACGGTCGACTTTTCAGTTCCAATTAAAATAGCCGCGTGGTGAGTCGCGGGCGCAGAAACGGAAAATAAATTATTTTTCAATTAGCCAACAATATCGGCACTACCTTTCATCCGAACTAAAGAAATCCTCTATTATATATCATTCGATCGTGCCGGGAAACAAAAAACGTTAAACCTATTCGATAAATCTCCGACCGTAAATACACTTGTTTCCACGCCAGTCTTTTTTAAGACCCACGATGAATATTAATAAATGCTAATGCCCCTCGAGGACTAATTTTCCTCGGTCATGGCGTACGATCAACATTCACGCTATGTCCACCGGTCAACAGAACGCTGTTTTTCGAGCCGCCCGATAAAAACCCGCCAGGTACCTTAATTCTCAACCAGTAAGATCTAATGAAGCAATTCAACCGTGACCACAGACCGTTTCAAAGTTTCGAGAAATGTCCCGGTTGTACGAGATGGCCGGTACATTACGGGCTGTAATATCAGCCGCACCGATGCCACAGCTTGCCTATATTTCGCCAACTATACTTCGACTGCACACGCGGCACCGGCCAAACCAGAAACACGGTCAAAACATTAGCTACTCCGGGACGATCATTATTCCCTCCCCTCCTCACCAATAATGCTTCATGCTAACAGTCGTTAGAAGAGCTCTAATCGTTGCTAACTTCGTCCAATTGATTCTATGCCTTGGGAAGAGCACCCAAGCGTTATCGCACTGTGTTTACAGCAGCTTCAAGGTTAACCTTGATTCCCACCCTGAAGCCTTTGCACGGCATCGATTGAGGATCAACAGTCTGGCAGTGAAGGGTATTGAGACATAGAGTCATAGATAACTGGGTATACCTTCATTGAACCTTGATAGAAGATCCAACATTCTTTTGGTATTATCTAGAGGTAGGTGTGATCATCGGGTACAAATTCAGTTACAGAGAGGTTTAGGTAACTGGGAAACTTGCATTCAACTTATGCAGATTGGCAGAGTAAACAATGCTCGAGTTCAAGGGCCGACACGAAGGTTAAAGTCATTTCGGGCCGCGGAATTAAGCGTCCTGATTAAGAACCGCTCTCAATTGCTCCTCCAGATAGGCTAAAGAGGGAGTTTATTCTGTGGCCTCACGTTCTGCGCGCAATTTAAAACGGGTAGTGCGCGGCACACCCGCCACACAGTTTGCGATAAGAACACGGGGTCGTCGCGACCCGGTTACGAGCCCATTGAAAAATCAACACGTACCTCGCTCAGGGCGCACACCGGCGTCCTCGCACGTTGTAAAGCGGTTCTGGAGCACCGGGGGATCGATGTCCTGGTCACCAAGGGAAAACAGGAGGGAAAAAAAGAAAAAAAAGAAGAAACGATCCGTTGCAACACACACCACACCTTCGCGATCACAAGGTCCGTGTACGGCGCGGCTCGGTTCTTTTTTTTTTAATCCGTTGATCGAACGTCACGATTATGGCTTGTATTCTGTACGTGGACTTTGATAGTCGCGTTACATGTCGCCGGTTCGCCGACGCGACTCCAAACGACGAGGATTGAATCGCGGTTCGCCGATAACTGCCGATGACGCCGGGATACGGAGTCGGCAGGCAACGCGACCAACCCCGCCGACCACGCATGCGCGCCACCCCAGACATACAACCCCCCCACTACCAATCGCGAATCGTACAATGGTTAGGGAAAGCTACTGTTCCTACTAAGGACAGAGTGCCTTTTCTGGCGCAGTTTTTTGAAAGAGGACGCGTTTAGCGGTATGTCGCCGCCGAAGGACAGCTTTGACCCCACGATGGTTTATTGAGGACTGACACGGAGTTGCATCGAATCTTTTAACTTCGGACTATTACTACAGTCAATTTTACAGTAGGCTCACGATATATTGCCTTGTCTACAATTTTACCGGTGAAGGACAGAATACCTTTTGACACGAAGCATTACATCTTTTAACTTCGTATTATTACTACATTCAATATGTAGGCTCTCGATATATGGCCTCATCTAGAATTTTACACCAGTGAGGGACAGAGTGTTAACTGGGACGTAGTAATACTACGAAATTAACTACGTTTAACGATATTAAAGTAGGTTCTCGATATATTGCCTCGTCTAGAATTTTACACCAGTGGAGCACAGAGTGCCTTTTGACACAGAGTTGCATCAAATTTGTTAATTTCGTACTATTACTACGTTTAACAATATTAAAGTAGGTTCTCGATATATTGCCTCGTCTAGAATTGTACACCAGTGGAGCACAGAGTGCCTTTTGACACAGAGTTGCATCAAATTTGTTAATTTCGTACTATTACTACGTTTAACAATATTAAAGTAGGTTCTCGATATATGGCCTCGTCTAGAATTTTACGCCAGTGGAGGAGAGAGTATCTTTTGACACGAAGTTGTATGAAATCTTGTAACTTCATATTACTACTACGTTTAACAATATTACAGTAGGCTCCTGATATATTGCCACGTCTGAAGTTTTACACCAGTAGAGGACAGAGTGCCCTTTGACACAGAGTTGCATCAAATTTGTTAACTTCGTACTATTACTACGTTCAACAATATTAAAGTAGGTTCTCGATATATGGCCCCGTTTAGAATTTTACACCAATGTAGGACAAAATTCCTTTTGACACAGAGTTACATCAGATTTGTTAACTCCGCCCTATTACTACATACAATACTATTACAGTAGGCTCTCGATATATTGCCCCGTCCGTAGTTTTAGACACCCTGTCATAATACGCGACATGAAAACGATCATCGAAAAATTAACACTAGATTTACGAACGTTTGACCACTCATTTTTAAAGTGAAACTAAAAAAATGAATAAATTAAGATGAAATTACCTAACATTCTTCTTGACAAAACTTTACAAAAGTTTCTTAACTTGTAATTTAAAATAAGAAATTTAAGATCCGTTTCGGAGATTCCGTAAATTTAGAATTTTTATAATTTAGAAACCCTAAGGCGATATAAAGGTCATTTTTGATTTTGCACATGTCCCTAATTTCGAAAACGGTTATAGTATTTGTATATGGCGTGAATCGGAAGGTTCGATAATTTCGTCGTTTCCCCGAAACTTTTCCGGGAATGGTGTCTGGCTTCAGACGATATTTAAGAAAGCCTCGATTCATCGTGGCACGTAGCTACGCTAAGAGGTTTCAACGGCACGCCAATTTCGCCTTAAAGGTGTCTACTGTGTATTGAGAATTCTCGATTGAGTTTGCGAACACGTTTGCACAGCCGAGCACGCCGAAAGTAAGTTTAAAGAAACGCTCGGGAACTTCCTCTATAAAGTCGACCTAATAACGCTTTTTAGGTACACGCGTAACTTCCTGCTGCAGTTTTAAAACATCCTTCAACTTCGTGTCACCTGCATTGATTTTTGAGCTGTCGTACAACGTGACACTGATTTCAGCTAGGAAAAAATTATCAAATTTCTTTGGTAAAGAACTTGCCAGTTGAAAATTAAGAGAGTTGAAATCAACCAAAATTTAATCGAGTTAATTTCTATGTAAATTTCTTAAACCTATATTAATTTCTTTTATAATACGAGCATAGTACGTCTTCATTATCAGTGCATTATAGTCGATTTAGTAATCAGATATAGGCTGACGAAGCACTCGTTTAACCATTCAAATTCGCGAATATTGCACACGTAACAGAGAACTTCAATCGGTTCACTGGTTCATGTAACACATCGCCGATTGTATTAGGAATTTATTGTACTATGGATGTTTAATGCGTTTCATCGGTATCAGCGAATTAGTATGGAAGCTCTGCGGTATGATTAATATCTGACTCAAATTTCGTACTCGATGCTAATACAGCCTCTGTATATTAATATCGGTTAGTCTGTGAAGTGTTGCAAGCTTCCTGTAATACCGTCAACGATGAAGCTATAAATATTAATCGCATTTGTATCGCAGAAATCGGATCAATCGATCGATCCTAAATATCATTAGGATTCTGTGACTGGTTTTAAAATTCGCGAAGAAGCGGTTCTCATCTCGAGGGGACGCATCGATGACCCAAATCAGAATTTATCGGCGCACGGGGTATAGAGGTTATCAGAGAAAAATGGGGAGCATCGTGAGATCGTGTCTAGCCATAAGTAGCGATCTCAGATAGTGGGCGGGTCACATAGGGGTTGCATAAGATACATCCACATCCCTTGTACACGGTCTCTATACTCGCGTGTACACACACGCGTACGTGTTTGGGTGTAGAACCGTGTATGATGGAGATAGTGAAACGTAGTGCAGCCGAGCGGCGCAGCCATGAAATTATTCGTGTACAGATAACTCGACTTAACGACATTTAGAAGCGATACCTCAACGCACCGAGCAGGGAAAATTGCGCTGATAATCCCTGCATACGTTCCTATTATTTCGGAGCCCCGTACCACGGCTCGATTTATCAGAGACAATTTTGGCTTCGACGACCCACCACTTTTACTCCCCGTCCGAGATGCTTGCAATAATTATGAGCGGATGTTTCCCGTGTTTATTTGAGGTTTCTGGGTCAATTCGAGTATTGTCTTCTCGTTTCGAGCATTCCGAAGCTTTTCGCCTATTGTTCCAATTTTTCGAACGGCTGACTCTAAATGAAACAAAAATTTATACCGGTTTAGAGTCATCTATGCAGATAAATGGATAGAAAGTACTTCAAAAAATATGCAGATATTCTGGAACACTATGACTCTGCAAGAATGGACTTATATACTAAAAGTTATCTTTTAACTATGTCAAACTAGGTCAATCTTTTGCAGAACCATATCAAACTTGTTTAAAATAAAATCAAATTATGTAAAATTTTTCCAGAACCATGTCAAACTTATTTAAAATAAAATCATACTATGTAACATTTTTACAGAACTATATCAAACTTGTTTAAAATAAAATCAGACTATGTAAAATTTTTACAGAACTATGTCAAACTTGTTTAAAATAAAATCAAACTATGTAACATTTTTACAGAACTATATCAAACTTGTTTAAGATAAAATCAGACTATGTAAAATTTTTACAGAACTATGTCAAACTTGTTTAAAATAAAATCATACTATGTAACATTTTTACAGAACTATGTCAGACTTGTTTAAAATAAAATGAGACTATGTAAAATTTTTACGAAACCATGTCAAACTTATTTAAAATAAAATCAAACCACATCAAACTTTTGCACAACCATGTCAAACTTGTTTGAAATAAAATCAAACTATGTCAAACTTTTGCAGAACTATGTCAAACTTGTGTAAAATAAAATCAAACCACATCAAACTTTTGCACAACCATGTCAAATTTGTTTACAATAAAATCAAACTATGTGAAACTTTTGCACAATCATGTCAAACTTGTGTAAAATAAAATCAAACCACATCAAACTTTTGCACAACCATGTCAAACTTGTTTAAAATAGAATCAAACTACGTCAAATTACAAAACTATGTCAAACTTGTTTAACAATGTAAAATTTGTTTAAAATGAAATGCAATCAAGATCAATGTAAAGAATTGAAGTTTGCAGGATCAATATAAAAATTTGGGACAAGGGGGTTCGCAATGTTGCACTAAAGTATCCATTAGATGTGTCCATATTGGATTTGAAACGTTTACAAAAAAATATGAAACAAAGAGTACAAAACTGCGTCGAACGAGAAAGTTTGCCCGGGTCAATTTGAAAGATCAGTTACCGAGTCAATTTTGGGAAAAACTGGGGCCTCCGATCGCGCTTTCGATGCTTTCCGCCAGAGCGCGGCCGAATCGCTGCGGATTAGACAAAGCAACAAACGCGGAAACAAAAGCAAAAAAACGTAGCAGAACAGCAGCACCGAGGCTAATAAAATTACACGGAAGCTACGAGGCGCGAGTCAAAGCGGCCGATTTCCATCAGGAATATATTTGTACGCAAACAAGCTATCGCGATATAAATCAAGTAGCTCCATTCGAGCCGGATTTTCCTGCCCGAAACGTGAAGTTCGAACGAGCACAGTAGGAACAGGCAAAACAAAACGAGAAGCGACGAACACAGAGCGAAAAAAAAAAAAAAAGAAAGAAACGGAAAAAGGAGGGAAACGAGCAAGGATAAAAAACAAGCCGAGGAGAGGGGCGAGACGGGAGCAGATTGGATCGATGGAATGACGACCCGTTTCCGCTCAAGCGGATTTCCACGGCGTTATTTTCGCGATAGTCGCGAGGCTGGTTAACTTGCCCATGTTCGCGGTACGACAGAATGCATGCTCAAAGCGCAGAAACAAGCCTGCGGACAAGCGCAGCCTCCCGCCCCGGTCGCCATCTTTTTTCCACGCTCGTCCCGTCTCTTTCCGTTCGGACTGGCTGAGTGGATGCCGTTGGATCGCTCGATGGAGGAGCACGAGACGAGTAGGAAATGGGAAAACGAAATGAACCGTGAATAATTATGTATTAGTTTTAATGCTTCGTGGTTTACAAGCCGAGACCCCGAAGAACGGGGTCGGGGGTATTAGCGTCAAAGGTGCTTCCTTCATTTTCCCGCGCTATCGAACCGACGAGATCAAACGAGATTCGCGAAAAGCGGAGGGGAATCATTTCCTTCTGAGGGAGATGCGCATGTTGTGTAAAGGAACGCCGTTTGATTGGAGGTTTGCGCTAATATTCGTCCCTAATAGACGGACTAACTCTGACGTACTGCTAGTCCCTCAACATTTTGACTGTCATATTCATGTCACGCTGAAAATTCCATGCGAATCTATCATCTGTATTATTTGTCCGCTAAACTAATTGGAAATATTTGTATTAACTATTTGACACTATGAATAAATGTAACGTGCAAATGTTTGGCAAGATTTTTTAGAAAATTGTCAACTGCTTCGGTGTGGCAGTCAACGGGTGGAATTTTGCAATTTCGGGACTTTTGGAGCAATTGGGACATCGAAATTTGGAAATTTCAGGTTTCGTAACTTTGGAAATATATCTTGCAATTTTGGGACTGTAGATCTCCAAGATCTTGGAATGTTGGGGTTAGAAAACTTTGGGACCTACCAAATTTTGAAGTTTTGGGTTTTGTTAACTTTGGAAATGTTAACCTTCCAATTTTGGGGACTATAGAACTTCAAGACCTTGGAATTTTGAGCTTAGACAACTTTGGAAGCTACCAAATTTTGAAGTTTTGGATTCTGTTAACTTTGGAAAGGTTAACCTTGAAATTTTGGGACTACAGAACTGCATAATCTTCAAATTTTGATATCTAAAAACTTTGGGACCTTAGAAATTTGGAAGTTTCAGACTTTGACAACTTGAGGAACATAAAACCTTAAAATTTTGTGACTTGAAGATTCCGATATTTTGAGTCCTCCAGTTTTGCAATAAAACAAGTTATAGAAATTAATCCTTAAAAACCTCGAAACTTTTGAACAGTCATCGATTCATAAATCGTTTACGTATATCAGCGGTCACAAACCGAAATAGACCTAAATTCGAGCGTAATAGGACTATGCAACACCTCGTGACGTCACGGAATTAGGTTATGTCAGAACTACTGACCGCTGACATTAAATCAACCATTAACCTATTGTCCCGATACTTCACATCCTGGCGAATCCCCCAAGAATAACTTCGATATTTTTATAAAATTCACCGGAGATCCAATATTATCTTGCAGAATAACACGGAAATTTTTAATTAACCTTTCCGTCGATAGAATCCTGCATCTATAAACGAACACTCGCGCACCTGTACTTCTGGTTCAATAGACAGACGCATTCTTTCATTTACATAAATGTCAGATGAAATTAATTCCTGTCATTTCTTCCCCTACCTTCTGCTTCTACATCGTAACCGATTCCAGGATGGAATAAACGATTAAAACCCTGCCCAGATCCTTCGCGTCGTGTTTTTGTGTAGTTTCATTTTTACCTGATCGTTGTAGAACACGGTACATTCGTTCAACGTATACCTTAAATATTTTACATTCTATGTTCACCTTTTACTATCATGTAAAATTAGTTAACCCCTTAACCTACAAGTTCCTGGACAGTTGCGTCATTCAAAGCTAGTTGCTACACCGTGAGAACAGCTGAAGAATGTTAAAATGTTAGGTGTCAGCGATCCTTGATTAAGCAGACCACAATCAGAATTGAACCAAAAATTTAATAAAATCTAGTTTATCACATTGGACATGTGTGCGTCACGAGTGTGGGAGGTTATTATAGGACAAGGGGATAAAATTTGTAAAGAGCTAGTATCTGAGACGTAAGAAAAAGGTTGAGAATGGAACACAAAGTTGAAAGTTTAGAGAAACAGCTCCTGCGCCGAAGAGTGCCCAATCCCACTCGGCGGGCACTCGATCTGCCCATCGCTGCTCCATGCTTTATCTACATCTCCCAGTCTAGTATTCTACCTGTTCCAACTGAAATTTCAGTGGAATGCAATAATACACCGAATATTTCACATTTCTGCAATTGTACTTTCGCCATTTTACAACTAAAATTGCGTTTCTTTGTAACGCGCCGCGTTTTCGCGTACAGTTTCATTTGTATCTGAACGATCGTTCGCTGGAAAACGAGCTACTCCGTCGGCCACAAGGCTGGTTGCTATGTAAATGAAAATAATAATTGCAAAATATGTCGGGGAACGACGGAAGTTTCTGTATACACGTAGACGGATTTTACAATCGTTCATCGAAACGGATCGTTGACAAGTTTCCCGCTGTCAAGCGCCGCCATTGCTCTTTTGCGCCGTTGAATCTAATTACCGGAACGTCAGCTTTAACAACTTTTCCGCGCTTTGCGTCTTCCGGAATTATTTCCCTGATAAAGATGATTCAAATTCCCTCCACAATGTTCTCTTAAAGAAACCTACGATCCCATATTTTATTTTTGGTCTTTTTATCTTGTGGTCCCCAGGTAAAGTCAATATTAGGACAAAAGCATCGACGATAATTAAAATATAAAAGTCGAGCATAATTCTAATTGCGTAAATGTGGCGAGCGTAATTAAGCACTTGTCAATTCCGTCATCGTAAATTAAAAAGGGACGCAGGTAAATGCATGTACAAGTTAATAAGTACTTCCTAAGTAGTTGTTTGAAAAAGTGTCAGGAACACGTTCGAACGCGCAAGCAATTAATTTATCCGTTTTTTCCTAACTACCAAGACGGAAGTAACCGTCCCTGGATGGAAAGGGTGAAAGAAGCCTTGAGCATCCTTCACTTGTTCTCACGTTGTTCGACAAACTATCGCCCAAGAAGTTTTAAAGCTGACCAAAAGTACCGACACCGGCAGACGAATGACTAGCGACTTTTCTCGGCCAAACTTCGCTGCTATGCATGGCAGCGTCCTGCTAATAAAACGGAAAAGACCTCCTTCGTGTTTTATCCGATCATTCACGACTTATGATATGTGAATTTTTTGGATCGATGTGTATGTTAAGTTTCGATTCAGTTATGTCTTGAAAGTCAGTTTATTGCTGTTGGTTACGTACGATAATGGACAACGGGTAAAATTGGGAAACAGAAATGTTTACTCTTGTGTTTACTCTTGGTAGGTTGATTTATTCGGGGAATTGCAAAGTATCATGGAATACTGCACTTTGTGGGATATGTTTATTAGATTAGGAGTTATGGTTCAGAGTTGTAGTTCAGTGCACGAGCACCAGCGAGAAACGTGTCTCGCGACGCCATCTAGCGGCGACGGAACGAACTTGTCCTGTAGACACTGTCAATAGAGTTCAGCAATAGTTAATAATAACTATAAAATTACTATAAAATTAGGAGATGTTTTTGTAGGAATCATTCATGATTTTGTAGGATTTGTCACTCTTTTGAGGTTAGGTTATACACGAGATTAAAATAACAGAGGGAATATGAAATAAAGATGGAATAAAATTACAGAATGTAAAGAGTATAAAAGCTAAGAAAGTTTAAGATGTATTCGTTTCTTGTCCGATAAATCATGTACCATTAAGCTATGCTTACGGAATGCTTCTATACGGTAGAAGTAACAACGAGCGGGATGTTGGGGATCAGCGAGCGAATAAAATCTTGAAGGGAGGGAATGTCAGGCGAGATTTAAAAAGTCGTCCCACGCTGACCCCGCGCGTGAAAACCCTCCGCCATGGACAAATCGCCCGTGAAATGGAGAAATTCGCGAGGATGCTACGGAAAATCCGCGCTTCGTCCACGGAATACCTTATGGCCAAGATCTTGTTAACATTCAGACGTGGACAAATACGTTCAAACAATGCATACGTGTAATATGTTTTGCGAAATGCAACGCATTTGGATTTATTCTGACGTCGAACGATCGATGCCCCATGCAAGCAAACACCTTCGTGCCGATATTAAAACAATCGAACCGTGTGTAGTGTTTTCGAAGTACAACTGCAATTTTCAAAAACAAAAAAGATCGATACGGTTGCCATGGGTACAAATTGAGGTTATGTTTTCGTTTACGGAAAACATGCATCGACGATCAAATAACATCGATGCTTTTGTACGGGAGATAATTGTTTATGGCCTGGAAAATATTCTCTAAATTTCTATACTTCAACGCCAAATTATATCGTGAAATTGTCTGAATCCGTAACTCAATTTTCAGAGTGAATCATGTTAGAAGGGTTGAAACAAAAGCTGAAAGGTCATTCTTCTCGAGTTTCAAATCCATCGCCAGCAATAAAGAAGCAGCCCAGTATCGAGCTTTCGCAGAGGCTTCGAATACGCCGACAAAGCTCGAGACGTAAGGAAAGCCATCCGTTTGCGGCTGCTCCGACATTCACCGACGAAGGATGACCAGCCCTGTAGGTACAAATGAAGGATCTTCGGTTCTCTCGGGCAGCGCAGATAAAGCTGAAGGATCGATCCGAGAGCCCCGTCCCTTCAGGGATGCTGAGCGTTGAACACACGCAAGCGCAGCGACGGAACCGTGTTTATTATGCATGTTTTATGAACGGACTTCGTGCGCGCCTGTGTGCGTATCGCAGAAAGTAATTTATACTCGCGTGCGTACGTTTCGTATTTCAGCGCGGAAAAGAAACTCGTAAGACCACGATGGATGCTCGACGCTTACGAACTTTTAACACGTTCGATCTCCATCTCGTATGATGGACAGTGTCGACGATGTGTCGTCTCCTTTGCATCCTTCCAATGGACTTGCTACCTGAAACTAAAATCCATCTTTGTAAATTACGTTTCGTACATGTCAGCAAAAATACAATTATCAAATATCTATTGGAGATGGAAATCCTCTCACTTAAATCCCGTAAATTATTATCCGTGAGATCAACCGGAGTCTATCGTTTACAGAACACTTCACGAGAACGCTGGAACACTTCAGCTGTGCATACTACACATGTGCGGAGGAATATAAAATGTATGAGGTAGATGGTAGAATGGAGATGCTTGAAATACCGAGTAGAAAGTGTCTGTTCAGAGCCTTCATATGTGATAGCTGAAGATACGTTTGATGGTTTCTAGTTACACGGTTTAATTGGGTCCAAAGCCTTTTGACATATACTTCGCAAATATATTTAAAGTCGTATCATTAAATTAGTAGAAGGAAGAAAATTTCTGGCTTCCCGATTTAGTTGTTTTTCGCGTACGTGCTTTCTGTAACAGCCTGTATAAGCAAGAGGTAACTGCTATTATTACGCTTTTTATTAGTCACGTTCCGAAGACCGGGCTCACTAATTTACAGAGACGTTCAACGTTGAAGGGAAAGTTTCAAAGAAGTTCGCTTAACAAGCTTCGCCTAGTGCTTCCTGATTTCTTGTTTCCGTGCATTTACAAAGCTTCCTCGCGAGAGAACATTAGTATTTCTATTTCCGTGTTCCTCACCTACTTGATATATGTGTATCGGTAAGCCATTGGTAAGACAGAATTTAATGGTCTTTACACTCACATTTTTCGTTGTGTTTGTACCGCGTTATTGGGTGGTTTGAATAGTTCGAATTTTAAATATTTATATTGTTATATTTAAAATAGGTCAATATGTTTACTTAGACACTTCAAAACTTAACTACATTCAATGTTTCATTATAAGAAATAATTGATTTCTTTTGTGTACTTCAGATATTTGCATAGGATACTTTGATAAATGACACATCCTTAAAAGCTTGTATTGTAAAGTTTACATTAGCGTTACGAGATGAGTATTAAAAAATATAATACACATACCCACAAAAAACACCGTTATTCTTCAAACCACGACCGCACCACATTATGGAAAAATTGTTCCTCTTTTTCCGGAAGTTTTAAGTTCCGTGAAAACTTCCCCGTTTCGTGTATCTTGTTCGTGATTTAATAAGTATGGTTATTTAAATTATGAGAAGGTAAACCTGAAAGCGAGAAGCCCAAAGAGAACGAAGAAGCCATTGTTTGACCGAACCTGACCATTAAAAAATACAGTTTATTTCAATCTTAGTAATAAATTTCATCATAGGTAATAAATCAACAGGACGGACCAATTAGTTACATAATAAATAGACTTTAGAAAGCGTGCTTTAATTAATAACCCATTAAGCCTCCGATTTATTTATTTATTTTTTCCTCTGTTTACGTTTTTCTTTGTCGGAGAGTTCCCCATAAATCCCTGCGCCTCGAACACCTCCCTCGCAAATGACTCTCTTCCCATGGCAATTCGAAAACCCATTAAATTTCAAGTTAATCCTGCAGTCTCCCGGTACGATATTAGACTGTCAGTGCAACGTGTATAATGGAGGACGGCCACGAATCTCCGTATCCCTGATCCTCAAGGCACAGGAAGTTGCATCTGCACCATTTTATCGATACACCGCAATATCGGAGCTTTCAGAGAACTTTCACTATCAGTAACTGGTCATAGTTCCACACAGATCTTTTAATTTTGAAAACGTAAAAAATGCTGAAAATATCTTAAGTTTACTATTGAAACGTCATACGTTATGGTCCACCATTTTGCGTAACTGATCCGCGCCGATCAAGGACGTCTAAGAACTGTAAACACGAGGAAACGAATTGCGCGGACGCGTTTTCATGGACCTTTTTGCCCGCACGTTTTTCACGGTTTAGCATACGGCGGACCGCGAACAGCAACAACGAGAAAGTAATAACTGCACGGTGAAATGACAAATTCGCTACAAATATTGCAGGCAGGGACGTCGTGTGCGTCGTAAATCTGCGTTATGGCTATAATGCAAGCCGTGGAACGATTTCCAACTGGTAAGACGGAAAGAGTTTTGTCGTTTGCGACGACATGAAAATCCCTTAACGTTAAGTCCATCACGTATGAACAAAATGGGTAACCATGACGCATGGTGGGATAACAAAATATTAATCTGAGTACATATTATAAATTTTGATCTTTATATATTCTAAATTTTGATCCTTATATATTATGAATTTTGGTCCTTACATATTATGAATGTTGGTCCTTATATATTATAAATTTTATACATTATAATTTTGGTCTTTATGTATTGTAAATTTTGGTCCTTATATATTGTAAATTTTGGTCCTTATATATTATGAATGTTGGTCCTTGCATATTATGAATGATGGTCCTCATATATTATAAATTTTATACATTATAATTTTGGTCTTTATGAATTGTAAATTTTGGTCCTTATATATTATAAATGTTGGTCCTTGCATATTATGAATGATGGTCCTTATATATTATAAATTTTATACATTATAATTTTGGTCTTTATGTATTGTAAATTTTGGTCCTTATATATTGTAATTTTTGGTCCTTACATATTATGAATGTTGGTCCTTATATATTATAAATTTTATACATTATAATTTTGGTCTTTATGTATTGTAAATTTTGGTCCTTATATATTATGAATTTTGGTCCTTACATATTATGAATGTTGGTCCTTATATATTATAAATTTTATACATTATAATTTTGGTCTTTATGTATTGTAAATTTTGGTCCTTATATATTGTAAATTTTGGTCCTTATATATTATGAATGTTGGTCCTTGCATATTATGAATGATGGTCCTCATATATTATAAATTTTATACATTATAATTTTGGTCTTTATGAATTGTAAATTTTGGTCCTTATATATTATAAATGTTGGTCCTTGCACATTATGAATGATGGCCCTTATATATTATAAATTTTATACATTATAATTTTGGTCTTTATGTATTGTAAATTTTGGTCCTTATATATTGTAATTTTTGGTCCTTACATATTATGAATGTTGGTCCTTGCATACTATGAATGATGGTCCTCATATATTATAAATTTTATACATTATAATTTTGGTCTTTATGAATTGTAAATTTTGGTCCTTATATATTATGAATATTGGTGCTTGCATATTATGAATGTTGGTCCTTATATATTATAAATTTTATACATTATAATTTTGGTTTTTATGTATTGTAAATTTTGGTCCTTATATATTGTAAATTTTGGTCCTTATATATTATGAATGTTGGTCCTTGCATATTATGAATGATGGTCCTTATATATTATAAATATTATACATTATAATTTTGGTCTTTATGTATTGTAAATTTTGGTCCTTATATATTGTAAATTTTGGTCCTTACATATTATGAATGTTGGTCCTTATAATATTATAAATTTTATACATTATAATTTTGGTCTTTATGTATTATAAATTTTGGTCCTTATATATTGTAAATTTTGGTCCTTATATATTATGAATGTTGGTGCTTGCATATTATGAATGATGGTCCTTATATATTATAAATTTTATACATTATAATTTTGGTCTTTATGTATTATAAATTTTGGTCCTTATATATTGTAAATTTTGGTCCTTATATATTATGAATGTTGGTCCTTGCATATTATGAATGATGGTCCTTATATATTATAAATTTTATACATTATAATTTTGTTCTTTATGTATTGTAAATTTTAGTCCTTATATATTGTAAATTTTGGTCCTTACATATTATGAATGTTGGTCCTTATATATTATAAATTGTATACATTATAATTTTGGTCTTTATGTATTATAAATTTTGGTCCTTATATATTGTAAATTTTGGTCCTTATATATTCTGAATGTTGGTGCTTGCATATTATGAATGTTGGTCCTTATGCATTATAAATTTTGGTCTTTATGTATTATAAATTTTGGTCCTTATATCTTATGAATGTTGGTCCCTGATTCCTTTGGTAATATCGCATGACCCGAAGAATGTTATAAATTCAGTGGTTTCAGTGAAAATGAAAGCTTTTCATAAGGACAAAGGGGCAACTCGTTACCCAACGTTTTAACGATCGTCCGACCATTTTTTTCCCGCGTTCTCTCGAGAAGCTCTCTAGTTCCCATGTTCGTCGCTTTATTTTTTCATCGCCAGGTCGGACGTTTTGAGGAAGACCGCCATAAACTTCAACGGTAACCGCGAACGACGAGTTTCCAAGTTGTTACGTGCAACGGGCAGGAAAGTTGTTTCGCGATAACCGTGCATGTAAATTGGCATGGCTCTTCTCGAGTTACTCTGTCAAAGACGAAGATTGCAAATACATTGGCGCGAAGTCTTTGGACGATTGGCGGAAACTTGATTCGTTAAAAGTTAACGACCGAACCTACTTTCCGTCCCTGTCCAAAAGTGAAATTATTCTTTGAATATGCAATTTTGCCGCCTTTCATCGCTTCGATTTATGCGGAAAGGTTAGGTCACATTCACGTGAACGACCAAGTGACTAAAATAATGTTCTTTTGTTGAAATATTATTTGAACATCGAAACTAAACATCTTTGTTGTTGTTAATAAGTAGATGTTACAGTTAAGTTAGGTAATATAGGTTTAAGAAGCCTGACTTAACTAAGAAACCCAACTTAACCTATTCACCTCTTGTTCTACAATATCATGTCACTCGTGACGTACGTTGCAGTTCATATGTGACGTACAATTCTATTGTCTTTGGACAAGGGTCCAAATCAAGGATCGCTGAATTCAAAACATGCCAAACTTCTAATTTTCTTTACTCGTCTTCAGATTGCAGCAATAATTATTTATTTGTGCATGGCTGCACAAAATTGTAGATTAAGGGTTAACCTATAGTTAAATTATAATTCTTTCCCGAAAACTAATAGTTACCAGGCATTTGATCCTTTCTTTTGAAACAGAGACGTTCAAAGCGCCTCGAATTCCAGAGGTTATATGGATGAAAGTCAAGACCCTTGAAGATCACCCACATAGATCGTACACACGCCAATTGTAGCGGCCGTCTATCAATTATGCGGGCCATACATGTACGCATTCACAACGATAGGGCACAAATCGCATATCGAATTGTACGCAGTGGCAGCATTCAATCGCATGCCGTTGTCGCACCGATATGCTTGTGTAATCCATGCATTCTGGTAGCAGCTCAAAGGGCTGGCTCTTTTCACCCATGGAGAATAATATCGACGTTCAGCTATAGATGGCTACTTACGTAAGCTGACTTACCTAACATCATAGTGACCTAACTAATAACCGGAGCTAGCATCAGTTTTTATCATAAGGCATCAGACTTCGTTCTTTGATAAAATCTATAATATTTTATAGTTTTACTGTTTTATCCCTTGTACTGCAGTTATGACGCACACGTGACGCACTTACAGTTCAAATGTGACCTTACTCAAATTCTTAGTACTCTTGGAGTTTAGATCAAATCATAATTGATGCATTCGGCCAAGCTGAATATAAAATACTCACAACATGTTAATTTTCTTTGTTTTAATATTATAACCTTGTATAGTTGGATTTAACTGACGCACCTCACAAAATAATTGAAATAAGACAGTATTTTATTTGTACAAACAATTCGTTGTTTTTTTAATCAACGCATAGGTAACTGAAACTGATAGCGTTTTCTCATAAAATGTAGCAGATTTAATAGAAGAGTCCTTTGTATACCCTGATTACAGGCACGTGATGCAGTGCCTATTTTTTTCGAATTTAATTAAAATAAAAGCAATCGCCCCTGACGAATATTGACGTGGCCATGACAACGTCCTGGTTCAAACATGATCGAGTGTGCTTCCGCGATTATTTCTCTCCAGGTTTAATCACGCATATCAGTCATACCTATCACGTCCAATTGTAACTTCCTAAATAAATCGATATACCAAATCGTTCAATTAACTCATTGGATCCTCCGCGGACGGAAAAGACATTCTGCAAATGAAAAAAAAAATGGAGGTTAAAAAAATGGAAGAAACGTCGGAAGAGGTCAAATATAAGAAAAAAGTTGGACGCATAGTTTCGAACTTTCAAGATGGCAGGATATCGCAGTAGACTATCCTGCAAAGTGCACCTGCTTCGTCTCGCGAGCCGTAAGTTCACCGGTGCTCTTGTTAATTTGATGAAGTAGTCGGGGACTGTATTACTCTCGATACGCGACGATAGAGCGACTAGAAAGGGGCGATAACGATGGGGGTTGGACGTTAGCGAGTTGGAAAGTTCGTGAAAATCCGTGGTGCACCGATGATGCGGAAAAACGGGTCCGCAAGTTAAGAGAAACCGCTATCCTTATTTCCTTCGACCCCGAATCAATCGCACCCCGGACACCTCGCTCCATGAAAACCGACGCGAAAATTTTCCTCCTTACACCAGGAATCGAAAATAAAAAATGAGTTACAGACCTAGTATGAGAGAAGTACAAAAGTCCTGGAGGTTGTCCCCAAATGACTATCTCGTTAAAAAATAAATTTCTCAGTGGACGTCGTAAAATGTCTCATTTACAGACACATAAATTGTATTCTGAATTTTTCATCTCCAGTCCTAAAGACTAAAGAATCCTTTTACACAACCTTGATTCAGAGAAAGACTAATGAAATTTAGAATGAAGTAGAATTGCGGCAGAATCAACATGTGCCAATTAGACGGCGTGCCCGATAAGTTTAGGTTATGGCATGATTAAATCAGTCCAATGTACCATTAATACCGCGCGCAAACGACATATACGCGTCGTGAGTATCAATATTTAAAGGAGCCCGGAGGGGGGGCGAGCTAATGTTGCAAATTCGCGAAATGGTTCGCAGCAAACAGAGTAGAACAAACGGACGCATAAGCTGCCCCGGGTAATGTCCTGACGATAACCGCCGCCATCAGGCGCCGCGTCGACCGAGCGACGCTCGCGTCGCTGTTAAACGCGGTAATCGCGGACGATAGACGCCTGATCAATTAGACAGCCGAGTAATTTACCTCTATCCACTTGTTTGCAGCGCGAAACGATCAGGAGCGTCCATCCGTCCAGACGATTCCGGGTGGGTTCCGCTCGCTTCCACGCGGATTACCAGGGATATCGATGCGTCCGCCTGAAAGCGGTCCAGTGATATTGACTTTCGCTTCAATATTCAGTTTCTTGCATAAAACAACGCTCCCAGTGGACTCGCCATCTTGCGATTCGCGGCTACGCATGCGCAGACGCGTTCCTGCGCACTCGTCTTATAAGTGGATACCGTCTTTAAGTTAACCTAATACCGTCTTGTAAGTTAATCTAATACAATCTTATAAGTTAACCTAATACCGTCTTTAAATCAACCTCATACCGTCTTGTGATATTGACTTTCGCTTCAATATTCAGTTTCTTGCATAAAACAACGCTCCCAGTGGACTCGCCATCTTGCGATTCGCGGCTACGCATGCGCAGACACGTTCCTGCGCACTCGTCTTATAAGTGGATACCGTCTTTAAGCTAACCTAATACCGTCTTGTAAGTTAATCTAATACAATCTTATAAGTTAACCTAATACCGTCTTTAAATTAACCTCATACCGTCTTGTGATATTGACTTTCGCTTCAATATTCAGTTTCTTGCATGAAACAACGCTCCCAGTGGACTCGCCATCTTGCGATTCGCGGTTGCGCATGCGCAGACACGTTCCTGCGCACTCGTCTTATAAGTGGATACCGTCTTTAAGTTAACCTAATACCGTCTTGTAAGTTAACCTAATACAATCTTATAAGTTAACCTAATACCGTCTTGTGATATTGACTTTCGCTTCAGTATTCAGTTTCTTGAATAAAACAACTCTACCAATGGACTCGCCATCTTGCGATTCGCGGCTGCGCATGCGCAGACACGTTCCTGCGCACTCGACTTATAAGTGGATACCGTCCTTAAGCTAACCTAATACAGTCTTGTAAGTTAACCTAATACAATCTTATAAGTTAATCTAATACCGTCTTCTAACTCGTCAAGTTTTCTCGTAGCGAGTTTTTCACGAAGATTCGCCGGGACGAAGAAAGGATGGCAAAAAGTTGGACGCGGTCAGAATGTTTGCCGTTCGATTTGGTCAGGATCTGACAATTTTCGCGGGTGAGATTTCACGCTGGTGAATTTTGACCATCCAGAAAGAGGATATATCCCTTGCATCGTTTATGACGGCCTTCTGATTCCGAGATGAGCGTACGTGGGACGCATAAGATAGGCTCTCTAGCCTGGGCAAATCTGCACGTGACCCTAATACGGGTCGCCCGGATTCGCGCGTTCCCATGTGCATCCTAAACTCTAAACACTTCTGTATGAGCCGAGGCTTTGCCTGGCCGCACGTGCACACGCGTTTATCCATCTGCATCACGTGTGTAACCCGCGTTTATACGGAAACAACTTGATCCACTTTTCGGGCAACGGTGACCGACAGAACCTGCTGTGCGATGGGATCTGTTTTCTACTTCTTAATCTCCAATAGTCCGATCAAATTATGCATCAAATATGTGGACATTTTTAACAAATCACTTCCATCGGAACATGTTTTCAGAACATATGCAACAACTACACAATTTATGTTAAACGTACATGAGTATATTTACAATTTCTACAATCTGTATACAGTTTGTATATTGTAATTTATCTGCAGTGTATATTTATAGTTGCTATACGTAATAAAAAGAACATCCCTGTAAATATCTTCCAATACTGTAGCTTCATTTTAGCTAGTACCTCAAAAATGAGAAGGTGAATCCACATGAATGCGGTAAATGATGAAGGACGGAGGTTCTTCGAAAATTATGAGAAAAATAAAAAAACGAAAATACGAGTGTAACGGTAGGGAGAGATTTATGGTACTGAACAGTGGGGTAGTAAAATATATCTTTATGGCAGTGGTATAACAAATTTTTATAGGGAATAAATGTTCACGACAGTATAATAGAGAAACATATTTGGGTACACAGTCCCGGTAAACATAATAGTTATTTGATCAATATTCGTTAATTGCTACTGTTCTTTCGATGTACACTGAATTTAATTGCGTTTACTTGGCGGTGTTTAAGTGAACGATTAAATAACAGTTTCAACCTGTTTGCTGCCTTTCATTTGCAAATTCGAGTATACAATTCATTGTGTATCTTCTGGGGGTCACAATTGGTACGGACACATTTCAGGATTAATATTTTAAGATCATTTTGTTCGAGCGCTTTTAAACGATTTTGCTTGCACAGAATCGTCGAAAGAACCCTGTGGGCAATCGATTCGGTAGAGTTTGATTTTCTACACGATCGAAAGCGTCCAGAACGATATCCGGTGTTTCTAGCACGGTTCCTCGTATTCGAACGGAAAACGAAGTCGCCTGGGATGACCCTCAGGGTCGGGAATAGCTTTGGATCCACCTAGTCCCGTGGGCGTTCCACCTATCCAGGTGCTTTTATATCAGCCGATTTTAAAGTCACCGTCAAACGTGAAGTTTATAGCTCATCTCTTCATTCGCCTTTGCAACGCTGCTTATGTTCAGCTTTCGGAATTAGACTTTGAGAAGCCATTAGTCCGTCGAATTTGATTAGGTTTATTTAACCGTCGAGGGCCAATTCACAATCAAACAGAAGCGGTTAGAGTGTCCGGAAGGATCGATATTGAGAAGATACAATTAACTTGTATTTAGTGTGGACGTTTGGAAACGTAATTTTTATACTAAATTGTAAGGCTGTTTTATTTAAATAAGGGGAAGTTGTCGCGCAAAGAATGATAAAAAAGTTACCTTCAGAGAATCGAGAGTATAATCGAGAAAAAATGGATTATGTATTCTAATTTTTTGAATAAATTTTAGTCGTACATCCGCAGTTTGCGAAAAATGCAAATGATCCGGCAGAGAACTGATTTGTTTATAAAGAAGTGCTTAAAAATTTGTTATTGATGAAGCTCCACCGAAAAATTACCTAAAGAATTTGTTTAGCTGAATGAAGTTAAGTTTGCTATTAACTCTTTTTCGTGGCTAAATTCACGGAACTTAAATGGTTTCGTATCTGACTCAAACCTGATCCAAATGCAGACGAGGTTTAATCTGGATGCAATTGAGTCTTAATTGAAATCTAATCAACATCTATTCAAGATCTAACCGAGATCCAATTCAAACGTATTGGATTCGCCATCGGATCGTGTCATCATCGATTCGGATTAGAATCTGGGAATACACGTCCCGACCTAACATGTTTGCTTTTGTAGTACAAATTGTTATTATTATAATCACTACACTTCTTTATTTTCAAGATGCATGCAGAATATGAGTGGTCAGATAAATGGACAAGTACTTCTGACCAAGTGTGAGAGGATTTGGCAGACCATCACACTGACTAAAGCTAACCAAAGCTAGCTTACTTATCTGAACATTTATTTGTAATTATGTATACTATAAATACATCTCAAAGAACTGTTTAGGTCAAGCAAATAGTAAGGCTAGGTCAGGAGTGTAACATGTGAAGAAGACCCTACAGACTTCCACAATTTGATGCTATTTACCTGATTGCTTACCTATCCTCCCAGTTTCAATGGTCTTCTAAGTACGTTTACACTAGGTAAATACCAGAGGCAAGTCACTGAAACTAAGGATAGCCTACTAGACCACACAGGCTGTCTTGCTTAACTGGGCGGGACTACTTGCCCAACCTGAACACCGTCACCCAACGAGTCATCCTATATGGATTTTAAAGATGTTACGTTCACTAGACAAGTAGTCAAGTCAACTAATACAGAAGGTTAGGTTATATTCTTTACTTCACTGAGCGGGATCTGACTTGCTACTTGTCCAACCTGAAGACCATGACTCGGGATGATCCAACGATCCTATACGGATTTTAAGTATGTGTTACGTTTACTAGACAAGTAGTTAGGTCAAGTAATACAGGAGGTTGGGTTATATTCTTTACTTAACTGGGCGGGATCTGACTTGCTACTTGTCCAACCTGAAGACCATGACTCGGGATGATCCAACGATCCTATATGGATTTTAAGTATGTGTTACGTTTACTAGACAAGTAGTTAGGTCAAGTAATACAGGAGGTTGGGTTATATTCTTTACTTCACTGAGCGGGATCTGACTTGCTACTTGTCCAACCTGAACATCATGATCCAACGAGCTGTGATGACCCAACATCCTATATGGATTTTAAAGATGTTACGTGTACTAGACAAGTAGTCAGATCAAGTAATACAGAATTATATTCTTTCCTGCCTACGTCCATCCACACTAGTGCAAACACGCCTTCAGTTCCCGGCCAAAACACATCCCCCTGCAATACAAACGCTCTAATTTCATTACGCCACCTGTCACTCATCAGCTCCTTCCGCCATGGAAAGCAGTATCCCATTGTCCCGCAAAATATTTGCACGCTCGTTCGCACGTCCCGTTACAAAAACATCGGACCGAGCGAAAAACAAACCATACTCCTCGCATCCAACATTCATCGAAATTATTTCCAGGGTGGACGTCGGGTCGCGCAACGTAGCGAACAGGAATTAGGCAGAACCGCCGCTGCAGCTTCGCATAATTACACGGCCACTTCATTATTGTAGCCGCATGCGAGCGCGCGCGCATGCATGCGAGGACGGACGAAAATTCGGTTCGACGTGCAATCGGTGAATTTCAGACACGGCCAGGTTACTGAATTGCCGTCGATACGGAAATATCGGCTTGACGCATGAATTGCACGCGCTGTCCTATCCTACGTTGCCGTCTCGCTCGCTCGATTATATATTTATACGCAACGGCATTCGATTACACGGCCACTCGGATACGAACGTTATAATTTTAACGAATGTTAAATAGCCGATTTTCCCGCGCGGCCACCGTGCAGGTAAATATTCATGCGTATATTCATGCGCGCTCGCCCGCGCGCACGCTTGTCAGCCATATTCGGGGATTATCTCCGCGGACCGGACAGACGTTAGAGCCTCGTATGGTAAGCGGTACGTGACTACTGACCAAACGCTCGATTAATGAGCCTACGGCTCTCAATCTTAGTTTTCAATTATGAAGATTTTCTTCGAAACATTTCGCAAAGTCCGCAAAATGTTATTACCGATTTCCAGTCACCGTTAATCGATCATATCGGGACGATGGAGTGCGTTTCGTAAAAATAATTTCGAACAATTTGCATTTTTATTAAACGAACAGCCCCCATTTATCCGCGTTCTAACACCAGCTGCTGACGCGCCCGCGCGATCAAACTTCTCGAACTGTTTGATAAAGTGGTTACGTTACACGCCAGGCTGAAATAAGTAACCGCAAAGCTCGCGCTTACGGGAACGACCCTCGAACGGCAAACAAAACGATTCCGAGCCACTCGGGTCGCCCCCGACCCCGCCGTGGTCGTTTTCGAGCCTCGCATATGCTTAATGTCAGCGCGTTTGAAAATCGGGACAAGGGCGTAATTACGCGTTAAGAAGTCGTCGGAGAGGTTTCAAATTAAGCGAGCTGCTGCAATTTTCGGCGACCTATTCCGCATCGAATCGCTCCGTCTGGTTTGTTTACTCTTGGGCACGTACGGGAGCCAAGTAGAGCGATGGTGATCGATATACATCAAAATTACATCCATCCATCTGTTCCCACGCTGTGAGTGAGAAGATGAGATGGCGGGGAAAAACGATTCAGATATGTTAGGGTTATGTTTCAACAAATAACCGACTTCGAGTAGATTACAAGTGTCTGATCCCAATTTATGTGGAATTTATGATGAATGAGGTATGCTACACTTTGGAGAATATAGCATGCTGTTGTTACATGGACTAGGATAGGGATATAGAGATGTGGAGTTGGGTACATGTGGATCTAGGTACATCTGACTATATTGACTATGGTGGTATAGCATGTTGTACCTCTTGCTACATAAACTAGAATAGGGGTACAGGGATGTGGAGTTAGGTACATGTGGATCTAGGTACATCTGACTATATTGACTATGGTGGTATAGCATGTTGTACCTCTTGCTACATGAACTAGGATAGAGGTATAGGGATGTGGAGTTAGGTACATGGGGATCTGGGTACATCTGACTACATTGACTACTGTGGTGTAATATGTTGTACCTCTTGTTACATGAACTAGGATAGAGGTATAGGGATGTGGAGTTAGGTACATGTGGATCTAGGTACATCTGACTACATTGACTACTGTGGTGTAGCATGTTGTACCTCTTGTTACATGTACTAGGATAGGGATATAGGGATGTGGAGTTGGGTACATGGGATCTGGGTACATCTGACTAAACTGACCATGGTGAATATAACATATTGTACCTCTTGTTACATGAACTAAGAATAAAGATATAGGGATGTGGATTGGGATACATAGGGATGTGGGTACATCTGACTAAACTGACCATGGTGGATATAGCATGTTGTATCTCTTGTTACATGGACTAGGATAGGTATATAGGGATGTGGAGTTAGGTACATGGGATCTGGGTACATCTGACTAAACTGACCATGGTGAATATAGCATATTGTACCTCTTGCTACATGAACTAGAATAGGGGTATAGAGATGTGGAGTTGGCTACATGGGGATCTGGGCACATCCGACTACACTGACCGTGAATATAGCATATTATGTCTTGTTACATGAATCAATAATAAGGATATAAACATGTCACTTTAAGTACATGAGTATCTGAGTCTATAAGATGTACGAATCTATAAAAAACTAGAAATATGAACACTAGGAATATACGTCTCATACACACTTTTATATAATAAATTCTTATAATAACAATTTTCATGTTCGTTACAATAGTGCATCTGTCGCGAACAGAAACTCTGATTAGTTTCGATTTTGCTGGATGTCGTTTCGCAAACGTACAGCGTTCCATTTTCGGCAAACCACAAACGCTAATAGTCAAGTATACCAGGACATTGAGAATGCACTTGCATTATAATTACATACTTAGCCGTCGGTGTACGGGTGCAGTCGAGTCGTTTAGCGGTTGCACATACTATGCCCGTAGTTGCATACGTGTTTCAAAGACTAACGGTGGTTGTAACGGTGCAACGTGACCATATAGTTTGCTCGGAAGAAATAACGTTGAAAGGTTAATTTGCTTGATTCTGACAATTCGTTTCAGAGTTGAATCTCGGATCACATGACAATGCACACTCATATTCGCTTGGCCTTTTTTTGCAAATGGGACTAACCTTCAATCGTCACTTGGACTGTGTAGGTCTGCATTTCTGTACCACTTATGTATAATAAACGCACAGGATTAACGATGATATCCCCGAGTCACGTTATCCCTGTATCCCTTTTCAATTTGGACCTGGACCAGGTAAGATCTCGCTATATGGCCCTGTAGCCATCGGTTTATTTCTAGAGATGTTGAGGGATCTCTCCAGAGAGTCCAAAGCACCAAATTTCAATAAAATCGTATTAAATTTTAAAGGGCAGAGAAAAGGATTCCCCGTACCTTTTCTAGCGATCGATGTCAGTTCGCACCCTTTCGTCAAGCCGGTCGCAGTTTCACGTGTAAGCAACACTCGGTTTCCAGCTAGGCGCGAGGATAATGACAGTGGAACGGAGTCGTGCGAGGAAACCCAGAGAGTTAATTAGGAAGTACCAGCGAGGTATCAACCGACGTGGTCGACCTTCTCTCTCGCAGAGAGGCGAACTGATGCAAGATGCACGAGAAACTGGGCTCGAGGTCTTACGTACAAAGACCTTAATGTACACACTCGCAGACTTTAAAGACGAAAGTTAGTTACACGACCAACGAGAGAGAGAGACAGACGGGAGTCTGGAAATTTAGATACTCCTGGGTTGTGTGATCCAAGAAATTTCCGCGATAGCCCCACCCCCGGAGAACTCCTGGATACTACCTTTAGCTTAATGAATCGAGTTTAATTGATGAGGTGACGTACGTAATTATTGATACCACCTGAATTCGCTACGACGCTGCACAGATTTTGTGGTTCCCGTAATTAGAAAATATGCTCTATCCGTTTAGGTTAAAATAGGAAACGTGGCGATGATGATCTGTGACGATCGTACAAGCATTTTGAGACATCCTGTATAATTAAACGCTGCACGAAGCAGGAACAGACGCACGGGCACAAAGTGGTTAAAACCTGTCGTTCAGTGAACGTTGTTCGTTCCACGATAAAGCTCTCATTTAAATCACAGCGAGCAATTAACGAATCCATTTCGTGCTCCTTAATCTCCGTGAATTCATCAATGCTGGCCCGATACCGGGAACAACCGGGCGGAAGTTGCAGCAGTGGCCCGTTAATCAGACTGAACGTCCCCTCGGACCAAAGAAGACGGGGTTTACTCGATTTGCAACGAAAACGTTCGCTGTCGAAAGCGGCAAGTTGGAATTGAAAATCAGCAAGTCGCTTTCATTAGCCGGCTTCTCGATTCATCGCGAACTATCGCGGGACAAAGTGTCCGCTTTTAATTACGCTCGCTTTAGGTTCAGGCAGGTGGCGCTGGCGTCGCGAGGAAATCATTCGGTCATCTACGATGCAATGATCAAGTTTCTTAACTTAAGTTAGGTTAGATTAGATCTTCTTAGGTTAGAGTCACATTTGCGTTAGGTTTAAATTAGGTTAGGTTACATTTACATACGTTGTATTTAAGGTTCAGATATGATTTTTATATTATTTCCAGAGACGTAGGACGTATAAGTATTATGATAATAGTGGAGATGTTTTTGTATAAGAATTATATTAAGACCAAGAATGTTCCATTTTATCATTAAAACGAATGAAATCTCCGAAATGGTCGGACAAGTATGCACCCATCTGGTTAGGCAAATAGAATAAGAATTACGTGTGGTCAGACAAGTGGAATAACAGTAATATGTGGTCAGACAAGTGGAATACCAGTAATATGTGGTCAGACAAGTAGTATATGTATCTATATGGTCAGACAAGTGGAATAGGAGCAGCACGTGGTCAGACAAGTAGAATATGACTTGTGGTCAGACAAGTAGTATATGGATCCATGTGGTCAGACAAGTAGTATATGGATCCATGTGGTCAGACAAGTAGTACATGGATCCATATGGTCAGACAAGTAGAATAAGTATTACGTATGGTCAGACAAGTGGAATAAGAGCAATATGTAGTCAGACAAGTGGAATATGACTTGTGGTCAGACAAGTAGTACATGGACCCATGTTGTCAGACGCTGCAACCAATGATTAATTTTCTTAACGTAAGTTATGTTAGGTTAGATCTGCATTATATCTGAGTTACATTAGGGTTAGATTTAAATTATGTGTAAGTTAGATGTACATAGGTAGGGTCTAATTTTAGGTTCAGTTTATAATATTTGCAGAGACGTAGGATATATAAGTATTATGATAATTGTAGATATGTTTAAGAGTTATGAAAGTGCCATTTTATATTGAAGAGAAACGAAATCTCTGAAAAGGTTTTCTGAAACAATTTTCGTGATCCACGACGTTGGCGAGCGGTTTAAGTGAATTTTATCGACAAGCAAATTTATTCTTTGTTTTCTTTACGAGCGTTTTCTTACGTCTGAGCAGCACCCCGTTTTGTTTCACGGTAACCATGGTGGAGCTCGTTTATGACACTTAACACGGTGGGTAGAATTCAACGTGACCCAGATCTGTCTCGCTGAACAGCTGTTCGTGAAATACTAAAAGCTCGGTACACTGATTATTTACATATCATGTAGTGAAATGGAGGTCTATTGTGCTCGTGTATATCCGTTGAAATATTCAATACGATCGCGTGGTGGGTCGTTTAAATAAAACGAATTGGAAAAATGAACTGGGACAACCGGAAGGTATAGCTGAATAATATATTCAATGCAATTTTATGCATTGTTATTATCATTATACTGCATTTTATTGCGATTGTTATATTGAAATGTTTTATGGCGACGTTAAATGTCCATGAAACCGCTAAAAGATTAATATGAAATTTTACGTGACAAAACATTGAAAGTATTGAGAAGTGCAGTTATATCTGCTTCAAACGAACCTGCTGCAAGAAATATTCTATCAAATTAAAATATCATAGCTGAAAGGACACGCGCGAAAATATAGGTTAGAGATAATTATATAAAACTTGAACGCTTTTTTAAATCTCGGATTTTATTGGAATATTTTCTCCGTTACATAATGTTACGTTCAAATATCGAATTAAGTATTTTTCTCAAAGAAATATTTCAGCAAATTTTACGCGAGATGATTAAAGTGTTCAAGCCACGTTGAAAAATTCGATAGTTTATTCAAAATATTTTTATACCTCACAGTTTTTATTATAACATCTACAACGGTGTCCATTAAAAAAATAGCATGAAGAGTTTATTATAAAAAAGTAGCACACCGTTTATTTGCACCTATTTCCGACAATAAATTTCTGGCGGTATTCGAAACAATCCTTGAAATATTCATCCGAACGACAGGGACTATCGGATCCGATATCAAGGAAATTTTCTCCATATTTCCGAGGAATAAAAATAGGGATACGTGCTAGAAGGTGGATTATTAATGTTGCATGAACCGGGTGGAAATAATAAAAAAAAACTGTCGTCCGACGAAGTCGGTCTTCCAGTTTATGCAGCATACAAGGAATTTCGCAACTCTTACTGGCGTTGCCTTAAAAGGACAATTTCGTAAATCAACCAGACAGCCAACCGCTCGTGAGAAGTTTAAGCCCTTATCTCTTCGGTTGCTGGTCTGCTCTCAACCCCCTTAACGTGTCGCTTTGGGTCCCAGAAGAACCATACACGACCCGAAGACGCGAGGGTGAAGTTTCTTCCCTCGTCTTTTTTTTCCCCTTCGCTTCCACTTCTCCTTTTGCCTTCTTTTTGGTCCACGTGCGGTGAAAAGTGAAACGTCCGAACGATTCGTACGAGTAAAAATCGCCGAGGAACGATAAGCGACAGGTGAACTGTGGCTATCATTAAGGACAAATGTGTTGGGGGTTGTTTTGGCCGGAAACATTTGATCGCGGGAAAGTTTGGTAATGTTAACAGAAATAAATCAGGGTAATTAATTTTCACCTGTCAGCTATTCTCGAGTCTATATGTGGGTTGCAATAACAGGTCAAGATATATCAATATGACAGAATGCAAGAAAAACAAATAAATGATTCAGACAATATCTAATTAAAGGATGGTATTCCGGACTCGACAATGATATCGGTGACACACGCTGGATTTGAGCCGGTTAGAGAGGAAATAGACACTAACTATCCAGAATCTCCAGTTTCCCTTCTATGATTATCAAATATCGGATATCGTCTTTATGCAATCGAACTAGTGCGAACAGACATTGATACGTATCATTGACAATCGAATTATCCGTTTGGGGGATGAAAGTGTCCGTAACGTCGATGACATAATTAGTTTCAAGGATTTTGGAAGACTCTATACCATCTACCATCTCTATTCTACTGGTTTGATCTGCTGTACCCCGTATTTCCAATAATATGTGAAGATATAACGCGTGGAAGTATACAGCGTGGAAATATGACGCGTGGAGTTATGATGTTTGAACGTACGACGCGTGAAAGTATGGCAGGCTGAAGTACAGCGTGTGGTAGTATGGTGCGTGGAAGTACAGTACGTGAAACTATGGCGCGTGGAGATACGACGCGTGAAAATATAGCGCGTGGAGATACAGTGCGTGATAGTACGACACGTGGAGATACAGTGCGTGATAGTGCGACGCGTGGAAATACAGCGCATGGAAGTGTAATGTATGGAAGTACAATATGTGAAATTATGGCGCGTGGAAATACGGCGCGTGGAAATACGGCGCGTGGAAGTATAGCGCGTGGAGATACAGCGCGTGATAGTACGACACGTGGAAATACGGCGCGTGACAGTGCGACGCGTGGAGATATAGCGCGTGGAAATATAGTGTGTAGAAGTACCATACATGAAACAAGGGCGCGTGGAGATACGGTGCGTGAAAATATAGCGTGTGGAAATACAGTGCCTAATAGTACAACGCGTGGAGATACACCGCATGAATGTACAGTGTATAAAAGTACGATACATAAAACTATGTCATATGAAGATGCGGCGCGTGAAAATATACCGCGTGACGATACAGTGCGTGATAATGCAACGCGAGTAAGTACAGCGCATGAAGATATGACGCGTGTTGAAATAAAACGCGAACAAATTGTACTAAGCGTGGTGATATAGTACTTGGCAATAGACCGCAAGAGAAAAATATACGACTCGAAAATGAAGTCAGTTTCCAAAAGCTCCGTTCCAAATACGTTAAAACTTCCGCAATTTTTTGCAAAGAATGTAATCGGTTCCCGAAAGGAAAGAAGAGTATAAAGGGAACGGAAATTGAGCAAAAAGTGTACAATATCAATGGCAGGTTTGTACGAGACTCATCGATTCGGTCTCGTTGGGTCCGGACGCGACTGATAAAGTTTCACGTTCGCTCGTTTCGTCCGGAATTATACCGACGGTAATATCGCAGGGCGTTTTATTCTTGCGGCGTAATCAAGTCGCGAGCGTCGTCAAAGGACGCGCAATAAAAGAAGTCAAATATCAATACGGGACGGACACGATGTCTCGAAAGAAATGAACGGTGAGGAACGAGAAGATGCATCCGCCTGGAAATTGTTCAGTCTCTTACGCTGCCTGCCGCTCGTGTCCCGGAAATTTGCTCTTTGTTAGCTGCCTTCTCTCCCATTAATAAGCTCGATATTAATCGTTTCCCTTTTTCCCTCTCCTTGAACCTTTTTATTAGCGCGCTTGGTAAATACTCGAAACGTATCCTGATAGGGCAGAGAAAAGGACGATTCCTTCCTGGTTATTAACTAGGTAGACGGTTGTGTTTATTTGCTGCGAAATCTCGTTACAATTCTACCGACCTTCTACTTTGGATAATACAAGAAATATTTTCAGGAAATTTGTTTCTTAATTTATGAAGGAGTTGGATTAAGTACAAGAAAAAGGTAATGAGAAAAGTTGTCTGGGTTATGTGCGTAGACCCTAAGTGGTCAGACAGAGAATGTGACTGAGGTGCAGATGCTACAAGTATAATGAATACGATTGGAACAAATAGTATAAGTACAGAGCACTGTGGGTAGTCGGACAAGTGCAATAAATTTTGGAGAACCATAGGTGGTCGAGGGAACAGTGTAGGTCACCTCAACGTAGATAGGTAGCCAATTAAGAGAGAATGCAGAGCTGTAAATAGTCGCCAACGTGAAAAGGAATACTTAAATTGTCAGACAAGTGAAACATAGATCAGTCGTAATTAAACAAGTAGAAAATACATTGCGACCTGCCAGACAAGTAGAATGTGCGCAATGTGTAGTCAGACAAGTGGAATATGAGCCACGTGTGGTTAGACAAGTAGAATATGAATCGCATGTGGACAGGTAGAGTAAGAGCCATGGGTGGTCAGACAAGTAGAATAAAAGTTGAGTGTGGTCAGACAAGTAGAATAAAAGCAGTGAGTGGTCAGACAAGTACAATGTGTATCGCATGTGGTCAGACAAGTAGTATATGGTCCCGTGTGGTCAGACAAGTAGTATATGGTCCAATGTGATCAGACAAGTAGTGCATGGTCCCATGTGATCAGACAAGTAGTATATGGTCCCATGTGTTCAGACAAGTAGAATAAGAATTATGTGTGGTCGGATAAGTAGAATAAGAATTGAGTGTTGTCAGACAAGTAGAATAAGAGTAATGAGTAGTCAGACAAGTGGAATAAGATCAGTAGGTGGTCAGACAAGTAGAATAAGAGTAATACGTGGTCAGACAAGTGGAATAAGATCAGTAGGTGGTCAGACAAATAGAATAAGAGTAATAGGAGGTCAGACAAGTGGAAGAAGATCAGTAGGTGGTCAGACAAGTAGAATAAGAGTAATAGGCGGTCAGCCAAGTAGAATAAGAGCAATAGGTGGTCAGACAAGTAGAATAAGAGTAATAGGTGGTCAGACAAGTGGAATAAGAGTAATAGATGGTTCGACAAGTAGAATTGAAGCTGTACAATAAAAATAGTCAGACAAATAGTATCTGAAGTGTAGATCAGGCAAGTAGTATGCAGCTCAGTTGTGGTAAGACAAGTAGAATGTGGGCTATGTGTAATATATGGTGAAATATGGCATATAAGTGGTCAGACCAATAGAAGCTAACCCAGTTAGTTACTTGAATTTTCTACAGTTGCACTATACAATTACAAATATATTTTTAAACAATTTAAACGTTAATGCCTCCACAACGAGCCTTCTAATGAAGATTACGAAACGTTTACCGCACATAACGATGTCCGCACTGGGAAATCCTCTTTCTAAAGACTTTTACGTGCTCACGTGTTTTATGTCTTCTCCTATTATGACTGTTGCGTGCTCCGGCAACATATCGAGAGCTTCGTTGATGCACCACACGCGATACGACGATCTTTGAATCGATCAAGTCCTCTTAACGAGAAATCGATTTCGCGGGGATTAAGCGAAATACGGTACACACGGTTAAGATTGCATAGGACTCAACTTTTTTATGGTGTTGAATGTACAGGATCGTTCAATATTGAACGCTAGGTTTCTTCGCGGCGTAAAAATATATTCAAAGTGGTTTTATCGATTAACAATTTAAATGTTACTTCGAAGTTTTTTACGCATCGATAGACGTATAGATTTATTAACAATTTTAAGAACTTATAAGGCCGTATATTCGCAGATAAAATGCAGATGTGCAGAACGTTGAAGGAATATTTTAAGCATTTAATAAAACCATTAAAGTCCGATATTTATTATCGTTATAAAATGCGCTTGACTAAGTAAATTGCACTATCCTTAGCTTATCATGACATTCCTGACGGCATTTCCAATTTCTCCGTTAAAAGAACAATTTTCCGCTTGACGAAGAGTAACCGGCAACTAATAGCGTTTCTAAGCCTAGGAGAAAAAAAAAATTGTTCATGCTGCCTCGTACTCAAAAGCTTTATCGGCAGAATTTAAATTTCCAGCTTTTAAAAGGTGCTCGCCGGATTTTAATTGGAGATATTTAAATTCCAGCTCGGAAGAATACGTTAAAACTGCATGTGCAAGTGAAAATACTCTACCGTTCGCGTTCTTCGTTTGCACAGTTAAATCCCGTAGATTTGTATCGTTTAGTAGAAAATTCACAACCACGACGGATTGAAAATTGTTCATTACATTATTAATTTTCAAGATTAACATCTTTGTCGGGAAATATACATTTTTAATAAATAATCTTTATGTTATCTTCACGGTGCGATTTGTTCGATTATCCAGGTCGGCAGTTCTACTGCTGAGCTCACCTAGTTCCCTTATTCTACCCCTATAATTACATACGTGGTATATCCTGACTTGCCCTACCACATGTTAGATTTTATTTGTTTGAGGTCCTATACACCACATTTCACTGATTCGACAACCTGGTTCATATGCTACTTGTCTGACCATCTATGTTCCACACTTCTTTCTGATAATCCACTAGTTATGTTCTACTTGTCAGATCATCTACTTGTCTTATTTTACTTGTCTGATCATCTATGAGCCACATTCTACTTGTCTGATCATCTACGTGTCACATTCCACTTGTCTGATCATCTACGTGTCACATTCCACTTGTCTGACCATCTACGTGTCACATTCTACTTGTCTTCCCATGCACTCCCTATGCTTGACTGACCACTTTGTTACTTGTTTTCTACTTGTCTAATGACATACAATCCTGTTCTACTTGTCTGATGACATACAGCCCATATTCTACTTGTCTGATGACATACAGCCCATATTCTACTTGTCTGATGACATATAGCCTTCTTCTACTTGTCTGATGACATACAGTCCTATTCTACTTGTCTGCTGATATACAGTACATTATCTACTTGTCTGCCGACCTATTTCACATTCTACTTATCTGACCATCTCTACCTCACATTCCACTTGTCTGACCACATGCACTACACATGCCACTTGTCTGATCACCTTCAGATATTCTACTCGTCCGACCACCTTCAAGTCAATATTCTGCTGATCTGGTTGTAAAATTTCTTTGATTCTACTGGATCGTCTATGCGTCAATTTTCCCAATGTCCACATTCTCCCTAGGTTCTCCCAGATTCATAAGCAAAGTGGTGGACTTCCCTGCATTTTTATTTACAAGTCTATCACTCGTGTAGATGGCAGCAAAAGCTGTTTGGATGAAAAAAACATAGCAAGGAGGCAAATTCCGGGGTCGATGATGAACCTCGGTTATCTAAGAAGAAGAAACCTTGTTCTGCTTCGATACTTTCGGAAGGCTTATCCAACGAATGCCTGCACGGTACGTATGCATGAATACGTATGACCCGCATACAAAATGTCAGAGGCTGCTTCTTCCAGAAAACAGGCTGAGTGTGGCTGTATTCCGCGTGGCTCGCTGACAAAATACGTGCTCGCGAATAGGTCGCGTCATATTCAGAGAAAATAAAGCAAGCCGTGTCTGGCCGCGCGCGTATCGCTTATTGGTATGCCAGTGACACGCGGGTCCAATTTCGTTACCGACGTCTGCGAATCGCTGAATATCATCTGCTCCATTGAAATTCCGCCACGGCTATGAGACGCGATATCGCATTTGTCTCCCTGACTGCGTTACCTAAACGATCGCGTTCTGCCGGCCCTTGTTCCGAACCCGCGGACGTGACTGCGTATCGATGAGGATCATCTGTTTTTTAGGACCAATCCGCGCCATATTCTGCAATAATCTGTTACACCAGATTACCTTCACAGCAAGATATTTAGAGTCTCTTTGATTCAGATTAAGCTAGATGTGATGGTCAACGTGTTTCGAAACTGTAAAAAATCAGCATTTCCCTGACGGTTATCTTCGAGTGCCCGGCATTTGCAAAGGATCCTTGCACAATTGCTCGTCACTGGTGTACGGGATAAATCTATAGCCATACAGACATCCGTAGTCTATTGATCACGGTAGCATCTCCATAACTAACACTCAACCAGTAACAAAGACACGGCAATCATAAAACACACACGATACAAGTACAAAGAGCTAGCCCAACCGAAATAGAATCCCCGCCAGCATCCGGGCAGACAGGAAGTCTCAGCAAAAGCAATAGTTCTCCCTCCACCTAATAGTCGATCCATCGAAGGCGAACGGCTCGTAGGCCGATCAGTCGATGCTGCTGCGTGTTTTCGTGCGCCGACAGAGAGCGAATCATTGCGAATTCTCGTAATTCCCTTCCATCTAGTAGAAGGCTGGTTTCGTGCGGGGTCAGGAGCGGGGGACGGCGGGGAACGGAGGGGTGGTTCTCTTTCCTACGGCATGCTGGAAGCACCCAGGGGCAATTGAAACTCACGGCCATTTACTGCATTTCAATAATGGTTTCCCATCCTCCCTGACCGTCCTCTCTCGCCACTCCCCAAAACCCCATTCATCCCCATCCCCAACAGGCTGCGTTCCACGTACGTGCAACAACACGAGAGGTTGCTGCACGGCTCACAGTCGATTTACCATGAGCTTTATGGAACACACTGGCTGCGAGGGTGAACGCAGAAGTAACCAATGGCTAACTATCTCGTCTACGAACGACTGTATTATTCGATGCAGCCTACCGCCAGCCACGTGCCAACAACGTGCTGTTGAACGCACGATTTTATGCTTCCTGGAAAAGTTGCTCGGGGATACTGTAGCGATGGGCCATTGGCGTAACCGACATTTTTATACACCGTCTAAAAATATCAGTGTCCTATTAACAAACCCTTCTTCACCATTTTCACTAAAATATGAGGGTGCGAAATGCATGGACAATTTTGATCCCTAACTGGGTAACCTGTTGGAAGTGCATTATGCTTATCAAGTGGACAATGTAACAGTGGATGTACAGTGGCGATATAACATGTGATGGCACTACATCAATCCAATTTGTCCACCGTCCACATTTCCTCGCCCCGACTTAATTTAACTTAGCCCGGACCTAGACTTCCGAAAACCAAACAAGAGCATCTCGTTTAACCGAAATAATTGAGATGGATGTATGATCGCAGTCGTGTTGGCTTCCACTCGACGCGTGTATCCGCGGCGAAATTTCGCGAGATTCGAAATCGGACAAAATCGCCCGACGGCAATAGCGAAACAAATTTCACCCATTAGCAGCCGACAGAGGATACGTGTCGCACGGTGGTTGTCATCAATACAAATATCTGCGAGAGATACCTGTCCATATTCCCGCCGACCGGCGAATTCACACGCGTGATGAAAAAAAAGCCCGGTTCCGTCTGCGTAGAATTGTACAGCACGTGTTCGAACTACAATATAAATACCATCGACTATTTGGTCCGGGTCGTGTTAACGCTGTAAATTGGTCACCCAAAAACTGGGCAATTTCGTGGAACACAGGATGCAATTCCACCTCTGTCTAAAAGTCCCCCGTCACCGGCCATTTTGTGTTTAATATTTGATTGTGGATGTCAATTTCAGTAACTGTGTCAAGACAAAAATATCGTATTAGCAAACGTCCAGACGGATTCGGTGAAAAATTAATGGACTGTTGGGTACTAACTTCCGAATGTGGGTCACGTCCGAAAGGACGAGTATCCCGTCATTTCGTCAGCGTCTCAGTTAGCTTCATCAGGGATCAAACAATATCCAGGGACTTTGGTGTGCTTGCTAGTTACTGATCATTCAAGCAGACCGTGTTCACGTCACGGATCATTGATCGTCAATGATAGAGATGTCTTAATTGGTTAGTTGATCAATTAAACAACTATGCTACATCCCTGTTGACCAGCGTACGCTATGGACGTATGCTTCATGTTCACATCTTATTATAAGAATGTTACTTTGTATTACTTATTAAAATACTTCGTATCCTTATTAAAGTTAATTTTCTTTAATAAATTTATAATTAATTTTTTACGATGTCTAAGCAAATAGTTCTTTCAACTATCGCCCGGCACCCTGGTACAAAGGAAATGAAGGTCTCACACGAACCCCTGACACTCTAGTAATTGGGAAAATTGTAGCGGAGCTAAAAATGTGGAAAGCTCGTCCAGGGTTCTCTCTGAAACAGCTGTTACCTGAAGGGCAGATTCCCAGGGCTCTCTCGTGTCTGTGCCGGACAGTGCGAGAGTGCTCGTGGATTTAAATACAATAACCCGAGGCTATTGTAAAAAAAAAATATGTATACACGGTCGTGTATGCGCGCGGGTGAACACGAATGGCCGGGGCTTTATGCATGCGGCTCGATTGGCGGTGTTTCCACTCACCAAATAACAAGTATACACTCGGAACCCAATCACGCGTGTTATCCCATATTCTGCTGACCATCACAGCTCTCTTCGAGGATCCATCGTATCGTTGATCACGCGTATACAGGTGTACCGATATGCTGAGCCAGTAAAATCGATCGTATCTGTTTCATAGCAATTTTGGGCCTCCTCTAGAATACGCTCTTAACAGTAAACTTCTGTTATAACAGAAAATATCTTAAAGACTCTTCTCTTCACTTAAAGACATATACTGTTACAAGGTATACCTAAAACAATAAATTGTAACGTCTACTTGCATAAATTGACCTTGTCGTCACAGAAACTAGAAGTCACATTGTTAGGACATTGTCATTTTAACAAAAACATCATTTTTGATGTTCGAAATTTTCTTTGACACCAGTCTTAAAAATATTTAAGCTTTGTTTGAATTTTGATATAATGACGTTCAAATGAAAATGTGTGCACAAAGGGAAATAACACGGTGGAAATTACATGTTTAATTCACAAAGTGAATTTCCAATGTTATCTGACAAACGTTAACAAGATTATGCACTACTGAATTGTTAAAAATCGTAGGGTATAAAAATCAAACGATTATGGGCAATGGACATGCGGATCAGAATGATCATCTCCCTATCGGCATGGGCTACAGTAGGAATACTAAACGTGTGTCATCCATTAGACAATCCGCTATATCTACAGGGCTTGTTACATGCATGGAAATGCGATTACACCGCATATTACATGCACGTCCACGTTTGCTTCCGCGTGGAAATATATGTGTATAGTGTACACGGCCCCTTTCCTTCAGCGATTGCTGCTTGATTCCCCAGGGTGTACGGTTAATGATGATTCCACCTCGTCTTCCTTTCTCGTGTACACACCTCAGACTTCTGAACGTGTCTTTGCAAGCAGATTGCAAATTTGTTTTGCTGCTTGCGTATTCATGCATTGGGTGGCCTGTCGCTCGGAAATTATAATACTTTATCATTACTTTGTATAAGCTTAACTTTTTAATGTTTGAATCAAATTCCACTGAAATCTATAACAACCTTATGTTGAAGTAGTTCCTAAAAGCAATTCAAAAAAAGATAACGGGATTATGCTATCTGAGAAAAGAGATATCAAAAAGGGTAAAACAAAAATGTGAATATCTAAAAGATAACGATCCACGTATGCGAAAAAATACTGCAACTATCAGACGCAGCAGAAAAGAATTTCCTTTTAAGAGTTCGCGAGAGGTGCGAATGATAAGAAGCACAATAGTCGACGTCGTTTCAGTTGGACCACCGTATATTTTTCCAAGCGTGTGGTAGAATTGTGCTGCATCGCCATATCGATGACGGAGCAATTCGCGTCTGATTGAACACGAAACAGTGTTAGCTAAGTTGAAAAAGGTCTCTGAAATGGAAAAATATTTCCTCGCTCTCTGGTACGCCTTTGCTTTTACGTAATCTTAGCTGCTAGTACACGTTTGAATGCGTTTGAACATAGTTACACATGCGACAAAATTCTTTTGTTGAGACCGTTCGCAATTGTTCGTCGGATCCAGGACATTGGCGACGGAAAAAAGGAAGTAAGAAATAGCAACGGATGAAAATAACGGTTCATTTATTCCTTCAAACGATTTATTTTACAAATGCAGTTGTTCCACCCGTTGAATCGTACAAAACGCGTTAATTAGGTCTATTAATAAAGTAAGCTATAAATTATGCACGCTGTCATTTCTTCTTTGCTTTCATCTGTACCCTACGGCTCTTCCCTAATCTCTGCTTGGTCTTTCCACCCTTTTTGTTCAAACCTTTCCCTGGCTTTGCAGGCCTTCTGTATTCTGAAACATCTGCAGAACTACTTTTTGTGTTTTTCTTGCTGTCTCGTTTCTTTCCACCGTAACCATACTTGGCATCCTTCATCTTTCGCTTTGCTGCTGTCTTTGTATTCAACCCCTTCTTTTGTGGTTTCTTCTTGTCATCCAGGAAATCGAGATCTTGTCTTATACCTTTGCGATACTTTTTGACTTCTTCCATTAATTTTCTCTTCTCCTCGTGTTTCTTTAGAGTTGCTTCTATCTGCATCTGTTTGCTCACTTTCCTTTGCTGCCTCATTTGTCGTATCTTCTCTGTTCTTTGCGTTACTATCTGTTTTCTCATTAGGTTTTGTCTAACCTTCTGCATGTGTTCATCAGATTTGGCCATTTCAGCAAAATAGTCTTCTGGCCTGGTTGTTGGAATTCCAAGCTTCTTCAGTCGTGTGATACCATCCATAACTGCACCCTGTGCTTGTCTATGAAACATCGTTTCTCTGCGGAAGTCATTTAGAACAGGATCCTCTGCTGGATCATACTGAGGTAACTTTTTATTTCCCTGTAACTGTTTTGCGCGCCTCACTTCCTGTTCTTGCATTTGCAATGCCAGTTCTGGTGCCAGAGGTGCCGGTGCATTGGTCAAATCTAATCTCTCAATCCATGGCAAGTTCAATTTGATACTATCTAACTTCTCTTTCATCAGATTCTGAAAATGATTTCAAACATGATACTCACAGAATAAATTGTGACATTATTGTACTTACAACGCAATTTCTGTGCTGCTTCTTCGTTTCCTCGACCACTACATTGAGACCAGGTTTTAATAAACCTTTTGCATACGCTTCTCGTAGCTGCACACGTGAAAAAAGATAGGTTAGAAAGAGGTTATGTTTTGAATATCTTCTAAATCTAGGTGATATTTACTTCTTCGTCTGAACTATTGTATTCCGAATCGGAATCAGAGGATTCCAATGGTTTGCCAACATTTTTAGTTGCTTTCTTCAGCTTCATTGTTAATAATTATTGTCACAACACTTATAAACACTCGGCTCTTTTTTGTAGTAAACATCTGGCGCTTCAGAACCATCTACTGGAAGTTTTGAACATGTTTTAGTACAGTGCTTGAAAGATAAGCAAGAGATCTTCCAAAATGTTCTCTAAACATAATTTAAATGTAATAAAATCAAAGCTTTTTTTCATAATTGCAATGATTTATGAGCAATTATTTATTTGTTTGCATCTTATTGCTTTGTTAACAATAATTTGGTTATTTTAGATCATGGTAAAGTTAGGTTGAGTTAGATTAGGTTTGATTAGAATATACATGTAATCTTGGAGCAGTCAAAAATCCTCTTGAGCATGTAACAACCTTCAAAAAGGAGAAGGTTATTTTATTCCACTACAGTTTATCATAATGTTTGATATATGAAATTATCAATAGCTATACAATGCTTGAAAAATATGCAACTATCAAATCGTCTCATAATAAGTTTGTATCACTTGTTAAAATAATCGCAATTGATAGAGCAAAACTATCGCGGTTTATCAGTTGTACAAATAATAAATTCGTGTATCTTATCGCTGAATCTATAAAAAAAAATAGAAAGAAGTAAAACAAGTTTCGGACCAATCGTGTAGCAATTTCAGTCTATAACTGTAGCTTGGTGCGCAGAAATTTCGTGAAGCTCGTTTCTGACACAGCTCTATACTCTATGCTAACATTTTTTGTCACAGCTGGTTAACGACAGCGAAACATCATGACGGACAGTGATAAGAAACCGATGTCACGCTTATTGAAGCTCGCTAATAAATTTAATTGCTTCTACCTGTCAGGTAAGTAAAATCGCTCGATGAATTGCGTGCCGCACTCCCGTATGCGCCGACTGCTTGATTTTGCATCGAATAGTGCACAGAAACGCGTGGCTTTCTGTCCTGTCTACTGAGATATTGATTTGGAGTCTGTTGTGTATTCTTTCTTGTATTTCTCATAAAATAACAAAAAGTTCTTTGTATTTTATGGAAATATCAATGAATTTTGTAAAGCTTCTCGCGGAGATCCTTTGATTTTGTATCTGATCTATTCCTTTTTTTTTATATTATGTATTTTGAGTAGATCAATGCTATATGTATGTTTGCTGAAGCAGATGTCAAGAATGTGTATCATATAACTGTATGTGACAGTTGCTTTTGTTTTCTTTTTAGAAACTGGAAATAAATATGAGAAACACAATCTGTAATAATTATAAGGTCCTTGTGTTATATTATTCTTAATTATTTGTATATTTAATATTATTAAAATATTTTTTTGTGATATATATTTGTTTTAGTATATATGTTTATGCCCTATATTTTGTAATACATTATAACATATAAATAAAGTATGTATATTATAATTTATTATTAGATTTATTCAATAGAGGTGACATCTATAAACGTATCAAATTCTTCAGGTTTCCATGCAGGTGAATGCAGGGCTTTTGTTGTCGATGGACAACAAGTTGGCCTTGTACGTCCAGATGTTATGAAAGAACTGTTAAATCATCCTCAGGTAGTTCCATGTTAATTTTTATAACTATAAATAATCAAGAAATGGCTCTATGTTGACTACCTTTTCATAGGTATTTCAAGTACACCCTGAATATGTGCAACTAAATCCAGCATTTCGAGACTATGCAGAAAGAAGTGCTCGTGTTGAAGAAGTTTTAAGAGAATGGCGTGCAGGTGAGAAATTTGTAACATTGAGAGGATGGCGGGAAGAATGTTACGAAGTACGTGCACAATTCAACACTCCACCATTATTCAAAATGGACCGATCCGCCACATGTATGTATTCTGGTCACATTTTGCTTTATTGAAAAGATGTTGCCAATCATTAATCACTTTGTAGGCTTATTTGGAATTCGAAAATATGGGGTAGATATTAATGGATATGTTATGGATCCTGTGAAAGGATTATCAATATGGTTACAAAAACGTAGTCCAAACAAGCAGACTTGGCCTGGATATTGGGATAACATGGTGAGCGGTGGATTAAGTGTTGGTTATGGAATTAATGAAACTGCAATAAAAGAGGCTGGAGAGGAAGCCAGTATTCCCAATAATTTAATTGCTAAACTGAAAAGTGTTGGTTGCGTGTCCCTGTTTTTTGAAAGTGAAAGGGGATTATTTCCCAATACAGAATTTGTATACGACCTTGAACTACCACCAGATTTTATACCAAGTAATAATGATGGAGAAGTAGAAACTTTTGAATTGCTTCCAGTTAATGAATGTGTAGAAAGGATATTGTCTTCACATTTCAAAACAACATCTGTACCAGTTGCTCTTGACTTTTTAATTAGACATGGATACATTACAGCAGAAAATGGTAAGTATATTCCCGTTTTTCGAGTACCATAATTGTCACATAATTTAGATCTATCATAAATCTTTTATTCTGTCCATTGCAGAGCCTAATTTTATAGAAATTGTGGAATTGCTTCATGTACCTCTGCAAACAATGTACAATCAATCGCAGAAAAAATGTAAAATAGCTTCAAATGGTGAAAGGATTGAATCTTTAGACAGAATTTAAGTTGAACTAGTCTTTAATCTTAAATCGTGTTGGAATTAATTGAATTGAACAAAGTTAAATTTTTTTCATAGTTTTCTTGTATTTAGTCAATTCTTCACAGATTTTATAGTAATATGGTACAGTTTTATACTTCGTAAGACTTGTAAGATAAATTACTAAATAATTACTAAATAATGGTTGAAATATTTCAAGAAATAGTTTCGAATTTTCGTACGAAAATTTAAATTAATTTTTAATTCTGCTATAGATGCAAGAATAGGTAACTTCAAGATCTGTGTTAATCTTTCATTTTGTTCGAATTCAGGTAGTTTTCATGTAACGATGAAAGTATTCAGTAGATACGATTTTTGGATAAATATTATACCAAGAATGTTTCAAGAAACAGACATAGTTATCGTTTGCTTAACAATTTTATAAATGACGATGTGCACTTTAATTTATTAATCCCACGAATTCATTGATATTAAAGTTGTTAAATTGGTAAAACTTGTAAAAATAATGATGTATTCTTTAAATAACTTTAAACGACTTCAATTTATATAACGTTTTAACGTTTTTTAAATTAAATTGTATCTTCCTTTTTAATTCTTATCAAACGTTGAACTGAATTTTGCACAATAATCGAAAGAAACGTATCCACGCGGAACGACTTTTGATATACATCGATGTTAAATTAGAAGTATTATTGATACAGCATTCCAGAGTATAGGTTTACTACTAAGATTTCAGTTTTAAGCGACGGTGAAAAAAATAACAATAGTTTTTTCTAACGTTTGTAATCGAACTTTTGTACTAAACTTGTACACTTAACAACGAAGTGTGTAGTACCACTGCAGTAATATCCTAATATTCTGCGTAGGATTAAGATGAAAAATCTCATTCACAGTATTATGGACGTGAATGCACAGTATACTGTTTGATATGTTTAAAAAAAAAAAGACAAAAACAAATTTATAGACGAATTTATGTCAACGTATGTGTTCTATAATCCAGCTATTGCTACCAATGAAGAATGCTTCGACCTGGCATTTTCACTTGACTTTTGCGAGGAAGGGAACAAGTGTTCGTATTGTTTATTATATGTGATGTAGGTAGATTTTTTAATTAAAAAATAATGATTGATACCGCAGTTTTAATCAAGTGATATCATCAAATTTCAAAGGTGGTGATTGTATAAACAAAAGACACAAAATTTTTGTGTCTGTTAATTTTTCCAACAAATTGTTTTGAGATCTTTTAATTTCATATTTATTTTGCTTATTCTGTGTTTCTTTACATGTAATTAATTCCTCTGTTGTTTATCAGTTTCTCTGATGTTATATAAAAATATTTTACTTCTTTTTAAGAGTTCACAATTGTTAAATATTTATACAAATCTTTATATTTACACAATGCTTTGTATTGCTTACGTTGTACATGCCTTTCAGCGAAATAACATTTTTTTCTAGTATTAATCAAGTTTCTGTAAGGTGAAGAGCGTTGGATGTGTTGGATTCAAGGTATCAAAGCTGTTAACTTAGTCTGTTATAGATTCAACGTTATAATCATTATAATTGAAATGTGCATTGTGAATAAGGCACTGTGAACGTTTTTACAGAACTTTTCATGTTTCTACCGGAACTAGAATATTTATGATAGCATATCTCATTAACGTAAATGCTTTTTTCATTGCTACTTCCTTTCATTTCATGTATGAATCATAAGTCAGATCAAAGCAGCCTAAATATATTCTAACATTATTTAGTTTTATTTGAACTAACACACCAAGCATTAAATAGGTTTACTACTTTTATAATACAAGATTGTAATTTAATACTAGTCATACTCGTCGCCTTATTTTTTAATTTTAATCTGGTCAATCAAATTTAGTATCTATGATATGATTATTTTAAGCAATAAACTAACAATTTCATGATGTAACTGTTTTGTGATAGTAAGGATAAGGCTGGTCATACTGTTTAATGCATGGATTAATATTGTCAACGAATAAATTTAATCAAATTTACAATGTCATCATTTGTGCTAATGATACCTTGGCAAGTATCATTCTGTTCAACTCATTACGAATTATTTATTATATGATCAGTATATAAATATTATAGTTTTTATGTTTCTATTTTCTTTTAACAAAACTAACAGAGAAAATTTTCCATGAATATTTTCCATATACTGTATAAATGTTGTACTTAATTTTTCATGGTTGTTTTCAGAAATTTAATTATTGTGTATTCTTTACTGTACAATATTATTATATAATCATTGAATAAAACAAGAGACGTATCAGTTGCAAAGATGTATTAACCCAATAAATAAAGTTCAGATGCTGTGTACTTTATCATTTTTCCCTTCTTACAATTTCTTTATATATAAAGCTTAATTATAGTATAATTGCAATTTAGGAACGAGCAATATTAAACGATCTGGCTGGGTCAACGAGGAAGCTCAAAAAAAAAAAAATGAATGTAGTAGCGGTGGGGGAGGCTCGAAGAATCAAAAGTCGAACGATGCATTCTTATTTTGAACCTCAGAGAGGAAACATGCTTGTGTGATTATTGTCGGTTTTCAAACACACGTCGAGTTAATCATAAATCTCTAAATCAATCATTAATTAAATGCGTTAATGAAATTTGTGAATAAATCGAGTGAATTGAAAGTGCAGCATATTGATCCGTTTAATAGGTATATCGAATAAATATTAAAACTCAGTGACTGTTCGTAAAACGAATATATTTTTGTAAATTAATTTTACTTGTTTATTATGACTTTACGAATCTTTTTAAATATCGTGCTGCGAGGTTGCGTCATATTGCGAAATTTTACAGTTTCATTTATACTTGTCAATTATTTTTCAAAATTCATATACATTTTATTTAATTTTAATTCATTTTCGTTTTCCTCTATTTCATAGTAGATTTTTTACTATGGATTCTACAACGATTTCACTGAAAAAGTCTACATCTCCTTTAATAGCCACGGGAATTTTCTCGAGATCAGGATATTTCGCACACCGGGAAATTGGTAAGTGTTTATTCTTTGTTAAAATATATTATATTTTGTACCTACTTTTATACGCTTCTGCTAATATATTTAAATTGTAGTACATAATTCTAGCCATAATAGAGAATATAATTGTTTAATAGATATTTCAACGATTAACGTTTTTACTTGATAAAATAAATAAGAAAGTCAACCATGTTTTCAGAACAAATCGCAAACCGTATCTAAATTATAGCGAATATATGAAAATAAAATTCATTTTTACTTATCTTTTATAATTGATGTCTGCGAGTAGTTTATAGCTTCATACACGTTATTTTTCAATTTGCAGGAGTACAATAAAACACTTTCACTATACTATTAATTACAGTACGCGCTATTTTAAACTGAACCGAAGCTACTAACTGCCAATAACGAATCTGCTCCTCGCAGTTTTGAAATATCGATATATTAACGTTTAACTTCGATCGAACGTTCATCGATATTTAAATTTTTGAAATTCGATATCGAACTAGTGGCGCGCATGCGGGAATGTGATTTGACACATGGATTCCGCATCAGTTTACATGGTTTTATTATTTTTGTGTTTGGGGTAACAATTGTGGCACAAAAATAATGTCGGTCGTGGCAGGACGGAGAATTTTTACGCATTTTTGCGACAATCATTTGAAAAAAGTGTTAATGCGTACGACAATATTAAGGTTCAGTTCCGCCACTAATGAAAAGCCAGTTAACCTAGAAGATAATACAAAAGGAGCGCCGGCTTCTGAAGCAGGCAAAACATTTGCTGCCGTGTTAAAAAAATTCTCCGATCCGATTGCTATAGAAAAGTTAGAACTCCCTAAGGCGTTACAAACAAATGAAGTAAGTGTGTCACTTAAAAATTAATGATTTGACAAGCTATTTAAGTTCCAACACTGTGAACTTTTCCATCTACAGGTTCTTATAGATGTTAATTATTGTGCTGTAAACGCGTCAGATGCTTTATTATCTAAAAATTTATATACATATGAACCAACTTTACCAATGGTTCTCGGTTATGAACTTGTTGGGAAGTTGGTCCAAGTTGGTACAGAAGCAGAAAAGCAAGGGTATAAAGTTGGGGATAAGGTTATAGCTCTTAACAAAGATCGTTATGGAGGTTTAGCTCAACAATGCATAGCAGAAGTTGATGTAAGCAGGTTTTGTATATTTGATCATCTTTATGGTTGCATCAAACTGTAAGTTAAATTTGTAGGATGTTTGGAAAATACCATCTGAAATGAAATCAGCAGACGCAGTAGGATTACTTGATGATTATGTTACTGCTTTAATTGCTTTAGAAAGAAAAGTTAGTATCCAAGAAGATGATATCATGTTTGTTAATGTTGGTGGAAGTAGTGTCGGTTTGGCAACAGTTGATCTTGCAACAAATGTTTTCAAAGCTCAGGTTAGTTTAGTTTTCTCTGGCTCTCAAATATCATAGTCATGTTATGAATTAGGCAATTGTTTATTCAGGTAATAAGTGTTTGTGCTACTGAAGATGGGGCAGCACTTGCTAGGGAGAAAGGTGTGCTAGCATCTTTCAAATTCAAAGATCGTACATTGTTAAAACAAATTGAGGAAGCAGCTGCTGAGAAAGATATTAAAGCTATTTTTGAAGATGCTGATGGTGAATATTTAAAAAAAGTCCTAAGTTGGTGAGTCTCTCTGACTAAACTGAAAATGATAAATACAAACATAAAGTAGTAGCAGTTCTGTTGTACTTTTAGCTTCACAAATATCTACAAATCTGATGCTACAATAAAAGATTTATTACGTGATGATAGTTTTGCTGTAGTATTACATCATCTTTCTCGTGAAGGTACAGAATTATTATTGAGTTAGTTGCAATTTGATGTAGGACCAATTGTGTAATACTTTTATCATATAGGTAGGGCAATAATTGCTGGCACAGCTGCAATTTCAACAAACAATGAGTCCACAGATCAGGAGGGTGGTTTCAGTGTTACTGGATTTAATTTAAGAGAGTATAGAAAGAAAAAGCCCGAAACATATAGGTACAATATTTTTTATAAAACTACAGCTCAATGAATTTTGTTTTAAACAAAATTTATGGGATAGAGTTACCGTTTAGATTATATTTAAGTCTTTTAATGTTTGTGTTCTAAATCAGACAAGCAGGGGATGATATTCTAGAATTTTTTGAGGAAGGTTTAATTAAACCAACGACCGTATTAACTGTCGAATTGTCTAAGGTAAACGACGCAGTGGAATTTATTCTTAATAATAAATCTCCAGGAAAAGTGAGTGTAAAGCATGTGGTAGTTTAACGTTCATTCGCACAACGATATAAACGATGGTTTCAATTTTGCAGGTCATTGTTGATGTAAAAAATAGGTAGACTAAAGATAGGTGTAAAAAATCTGGTACTATACAGCTTTCAACGCCAATGAATAATAAGTTTTCAAATCTGTATTTATGATCGTTATCCGTAAATCTAGTATGTATATTACGTTTTTTATTGATCACACGAGATTTACAGAGATATTGCTTGCGCAAGCATATGAAAGTTATAAAATATTGTGTAATATTTTTAATAAACTTTTTTTATAATTATAGCAAAAATGGTAATTTTCTTTGTGCCCTTTAATATATTCCCCAATTATTGCCTAATTTATAAGTTACAATAAGTGAAATGTAAAAAGAACTTAATGTAGCAGTAAAAATATTAAGAAATTAAAGAAAACCAAAATTGTGTTAGTTTTTATTCCCATCACCGTACATGACAGTCGATATTGCAACGTTCCAAGGGATTACGTGTCCATAGGACGTTGAGACAACAGAAAATTGCACGCATACGATTGTTCTCAGGTAGCCGTGCTATACTAACTTGGTCGCGGTCATTATCGGTTGCTCAACGTCCTTTTATCGAAACTGGAACGTTTTGTTGCTGAGCTACCGAGCAACACACGAAACTGCGAGTAAAAGTCCTGAGAACGGGTCCCTCCTGTGAAATCGTCGATTATAAATAAGTTCCTCTAATGGTAGCGAAGAATTTTCTATCGTGTTTTTATAGTTTCAGCGAGATAAAGGAAAATGAGCGTGCTAGCGGTAGCATAAGGCTGCAACCAGTTGTTTCGATCTTAATCTTCGACCGCTAATGATTTATAATTAAAAAGTAGTTTTTATACGTCAAGAAGCTAGTTCCGATCTCGTGCAGGTAAATGTGTAATGCACCCTTTACATTATAGTGTGTAAGCATACCTTCACAACGCCCCACTCAAAAGGAACCATTCTTCACCCGACCCACTTCATCATACGCTCCCAAAAGTACCTTTCATGACTGACCCACAAAATGGTATACGAGCATTTTATCTCTTCATCGGACGCATATTTTTCGCCATCCTCCCAATTTCACAACGACTGTTCCTCGCCTCCCTCATTCAGGTCTTCCATTGTTACCGTTAGGTTCATATTAGTTTCGGATCATAACTGGCCACCTTCAATCGTTTCGCGAGGAATGCCCCGCTTTTATTCCATGACGAAGGCCAATTAGAATGCCTCGTGTCGTTAATCATGCGGTACTGTCCGGGGTTCAAGGTGGCGCCTAGCGGGTGATCGTGTGGGTGTGGTGAGTGCGATTTCAAAATTCAATTGTCCAGCCGATATACAGGACTCCTTATGTAAATCTGCTGCCACTGCTTTTCTTGTAAACCTTGTAAGACGTGTCAACATGGATGGCGATATCCTTTATATTATATCTGCACCAGATTAGCTTCAATCCCTAGCAATGAACATAGTTTTACACAGGGACATAGTCACTTAGTTCACACCAGGTCATAGGTGACTATCGTTGGTACACAGTTCTTAGTGATAGACTGTGGATACAATGTTAATAGTGATACAAGTTTTCAGTCAAATCGCATGTACACCACTATCCTCCCAACCCTAACCACAGTTATTATATGTGAGTGTTCCTAAACCTATCAGTGCATCTTCTGATCCCTGAAGAAGTTGCAATTTGAAATGTTGGAAACATTTTTGTGATAGCTGGACCAACTATGACTGCTCTTAATATGACTATGTACCCTATGGCCACATAAGTCCTTAGCAGTGGATGATTTTTAATATGCAGTGACTGTAATCATCCTCAGGACCTGGCAGGTACCTAACAGGATGACCATAGTCTCTATAAGCAGCGAGACCTTAAGAATGGCCGTTTATGATCGTCTGCAGACTCCAAAGGATGACTGTCTATAATCCCAGCCTAAAGAAAGTGCTAAGTTTCTATCAATAAATAAAAATGCTATGGTCCATAGAACACGCTAATCTCCCGAAGCATCTCTCCTGTTACGATGCACGTAGATATACGATCTTTCAATTAACCGCCGTTAGAAGGAGAAGAGTTACGGACGATCTGCTTGCCAGATGTCGGTGGCGGAGGAGAAATAAAGGTTCCTGGTAGATCGAAAGGACAGGTTACATAATACGACATCGAGCGCAAAAAGTCACGGTTTCTCGGTACTTTCGCGTCGCGCACGCTCGAAACTGTCCGTTCTTCCTCTTTTTTTTCTTTTCAATGATTCAACGTGCGGGACGCCTTGTCTCAGCAATTTCGACCGCCCTCCTGCTGCGGTAGCTCCTTTTATCCTGCAAGGATCGAAAGGATGAATGTCGAAATCGAGCGACCAAAATGGCACCGTGAGTGCGATTCCTGACGTAATTTCGCTGGTTGATTAGCACATTCGGACCACTTGTATCAATTCTCCGTAAAAATCATTCCGTTGAACCGCTTTTGATTAATTGCTCCGATAGGAAGGATTTATGGATTTCAACGGTTTCTGAATTGATGGATCGTTTGATAGCTACGATATTTTTACTTTCCTTTATATGTAGACACTCCTGCCGACATTTTTGGTGTTACGGACAATTGATATGTATCGATTTTGGAGGTAATTGTTAACATGGAGTAACTATTACTATTAATATCAGTGTACCTCGCGCATTATCCTGTTAGTCCTATCAGCCATTATATCTTCTGTAACGATTTTTTATCTAACAATAACTGTATTATCGCACAGCAGAGAAACGAGTGGGAGAGCTTACGACAGTTCGCATATCCGCGTGGCAGTTACACGACATTTGTCGCTCTGTCTGCAAGAACGATAAAAGGAAATGGCCTCTGGTGCCGCGCGTGTAGATCTGTACAATCACTCTTGAGAGAGAGCATGGTTCACCTAGATATGCTAATATGATTAGAAAAGAGCAAGGGACACTTACAAGGCTTTTCCTTCGGTACAACCGGTAAATTGGCCGTTTGATATCGGGCCACACGTGCGGCCACGCAATAATTTTACATTTGTCGAAATTATCGATCGCCGCCGCTGATAGCAGGCGCCTTCTAGTTTTCCTTGAACCCGACTCATTTCCGGATCATTTTATGACGCTTTGTGACGTGTCACAAGTTTTTCCTGTTCTCGTTCGTCCGACAGGGGGAACATTTGAAAGGCGATATGTTTTATTAGCGTTCAATTCGATGCACGTATTAAAGCGTCAGTAAATTGCAAAACGGGATTTGCGTAATATGAAAGTCTGCGTTGATTGTGCTGGGACAGTTTTTAAGTGAATAGCTATTGTTGTTCTTAATTACAAGCATTCTTAGTCAAATTCTTGCATTTACATTTGTATTGATATCTGATGTTGACACTAGTGGTTGCTGACTGGTAACTTGAGGTTGAGTACCAGGTATTAGATACTGAGCATTGGTATTAGGTACTGGGGATCGATACTATATTGATGTATGATATTGATGTATGATATATGACTATGTATTGCATTTTAGTACCAACTACTGTCAAAATGTGTACCACTCCAAACAGAGAAAGTATAAAATCACCTCAGAATCACACTCCTGAAGTCCAAATTAATTCATCGTCCCTGAAAGATCTGTCTGTAAAATTACGAACGGTAACGATAATTATGATCGCTTTTCTACGAGTTAGAGTTGAGGTACGGTCAGCAATAAAGTTACGACAGAGAGCCAGTTAATTTTATGCACAGCCTATGGTTGGTCCCGGTATTGTTGTGTCAGTCGGTTCTGGTAGCACGTAGATAGTTACGATGACAATAGCCGGCTGTTACGTGGCATTGTGAAATGATAACACTTTCATCGAGCACGTTTGTGATCATTAATCAACCATGGATGACATTGGAGTTTCGTCTCCGTCCCCTGACGATTTAATCGAGGTGATTTCCTCCGGATAAAAGCTGATCAGTCAATAGTGTTGATCGGCGATCAATGATTTTTAGAATGAACTCGTTAGTCGATAATAGGTTACTTTCGTATAAAAAATGATGTTTCATTAATTATCGCGTTTAGCCAGCAGCGAAATAGCGTGTCTCGAGATGAATGACAAAACCACGGCCCGTAAAACAGTCACACACTAATAACTGGAGCAAAACGTTGTGTAAGCCAGTGGGTGGCCGCCTTTCTCTGCCAGCTTTAATGCGATCCCTCTATGCGAGAACACCGATTTCTGTAGCCGACGGATCAGATTTTTACGCGTGGACATTAGTCGGCTTTGTGTAGTAATTAGAACGATATTTTAATTACGCACTGCTGATTGAGATCTGATCGGGATCCAGGACGTTAATTCGAACGCAAGTACCAAGGGTAGAGGTACCTTCCCCCTTTCCATTTTAGAATTTAGGATAATTTAGAAACCCAACGTAAAGTTTGGGTATTTAGAGATTCGAGGATTTGATGGATAAAAATTCTGAATTCGATCAACAAGAAGTAAATGTGAATTGTCGCGAAGGCCATCCAGCTCACTTTTCCCTCGCACTTTTCTCAGCTGATTCTTGGCAGTCCCTCGGCACTCTCTTTCTCTTCACCTTCCTGTCTATTCTATTTTCGTGCCGATTTATATACCGTCCGATAGAAAAGTATGAATTCCATGCGAGATCTCAATGCCGTTCGATTTTCTTTTTCTCTTCTATTGTTCTGCGATTTGTCGCTGGAGGCGCTATCGTTTATGATCGATTTGATAGAACTTTTCAAACCATATCCCTAAAATTGCATAATCAATTTTGTAATTACGAAGGTACAAGGTCCGAAAACGACTTTCAGCCGATCACTTTGACACGAACCACACCCACTATCTTCTATCATAATTGACGATTTCGTTAGCGGTCGTCGATTAATCTACATCTCAATCGATCCCAAGGTAACTATCGCTAAACCCCTCGAACATCGAAATTAACGTTGAAAGTGTGTTTTTGCGTGTGAAAAATGATCGGCTGTTTCGTGCGTAACGTGTCGATCTCTCTTCTCGCCTTTCGCGGCTCTCCCCTTATTATCTTCGGAATATGCCGTGATTAACTGCTGAAAAGCGAACACTCAATTTCGGTAATTCCTGTTATAACAGTTTTTTCCAATCCGACCCGCGAATCTTCTCCTTATTTGCCTTTGCTCGTTATTTCAAGTTTCATCGTGCAATTTGAGAATGACAAATTGCGATTCTTTATGGAGTATGATGTTCAAATTGCGAAAATTACTTGTTCAATTCATCTTCCAGTTTATGTCATAAAAAATGTCATACGAGAACATCTTTATGTACTTATCCGTTAGATGAATAAATTAATAAACAATGCATAAGAATTTTACTTCAGAATTTGCTTCAGAAGCTAGACTCTGAATCTAAATAAAAAAATAAGAGAAAGCAGATGCTTTGAAGAGTAGCCTGGCTATTTCAAGGTCATTTCAAGGTCATACTACATAAAGTCATTAATTTTTACTTAAAAAGTAAATTTTGATAGCAAATGTTCATCTCTGGTTTAGAATATAAGTATGCAATCATTGTAAATGACCTCTGATGTTAAACAAAAAATAAAGTTTATGATTGGTCCAGAATTGTACCTGCGGTGAACCTTCTGTACATGATGACACGTTATGCAGTGACACTCCAGTGACGTTAACCCGCAAAAGGAAAAACGTATCTGAAAAGTTTCGAAAATTGCTGACCATCCAGACGCCAAAAGAGAGCTTTTTTAATCGGTACCAGTATCCTTGGATTTGATATCCCTTCCACAGTCGGTAACGGAGTGACACTCGAGCTGAAGCGAGAGGGGGCGAATTCACTCTCGACCGGGCGCGAGCGAGACAAAGATGGCGAGATTTCGAGCTAACAGGAGGGATAAGAAACCCATGCACGTACTCGGTTTCCAGTGGAACGACTTTAGTCTGACGACCGCTTCCACGGAGCGAGGTTGACAAATATCCCCCCGAGTTGTGTCCTGAGTCCGTGTGTTCGAATCGAATTTTCCCGCGAGTTCGACGAAAATTTTCGACATGTGCCTGTAAAGTGGGGTCAATCCGAAATAAGTCCGGCTTTCCGAAACTCGCCAGGTACTCTAGCCCCTAGAGTGTTGGTCCAGAGTCTGTGGGTCTTTCAGGTGGCACGTGCCGGTTTTCTGCGGCCTAGGAATTCGTGACTGGAAGAAATCGGTAAAAGGACGTGTTCGTTTGTGGTTATTTTCGTGACGGCGCGGAGAGAAAGTGTTGTTTAGTCCGGTGACGCGATATCTCCAGGTGGATACCGATCTATCCCAAGGAGGTAGAAACCGGTGGCTCAGGTTCATCAAGGATCGATCGAGGATGAGTGCACTCACGTGCATCGGGACAGAATGAATTGTGTCCGTTGTGAACAGCAAGCTGCGTGCGTTAACATGCGCGAGATCCTGCGTGCTTCCAGGGACAGATAGCTCGTCCTCTCGTGCTCCATCCGCGGGCACAAGTGCCCAGAGGTCGTCGAACGAAGACTCGTCCTGCAGGGATCGAGGGATACCTCAGGTTTGTCACCTCTACTTGAACCGTTATATCGCGTCACTTAAAGGACCTTACTGTCCAGGTTATTTCATAAACTTTCTGCATCTTATTCATATATTTCATCTTTGTAAAGTCTATAGGTCTCCACAACTATGTCTTAAAACACATAGTCATATTTGGAAGATCATAAAATGTTTGAGCAAGCATAAAAATGTGACTTGTTCAAAGATCTACATCCAGATAAGCCAATGATCTCTGTATACAAAAGCAAATTACAGTAATTTATTAAAAATTCTAAAGACCTCCACAAACTTATTCAGGTGACTTACTAAGTATCTATATGTAAAAATTGTATAAAAGTTTCTGGAAAATCAAATGACACACAGGAAAAACAAGTTATGAAAAAACAAGTTTCTGTGTCATTACGCCTGATTTGTCATACAGGAACTTGTGGGTTGGTAATTATTACGTGCTATGTACGGTATGATGTGGACACTTATGATATTAGGATAGGTTGATGTACTGAATTTTACCATAGGATGGCAATGTTACATTTGAATCACCGTGTAACCATAAACTTTCCTCGTTATTTTTAGACTACTTTCTAATAAAGTGCAATTGTCTTCCCGATCATTAAGGTACAAAGTGGATGGAGATGAGTATTGCGTTCAAATATGGACAGTATATTAGCATTTTCCAGAGTCTTTCCTGTAATGCCAGTTTCCTTAGATCTACTGTGATTTTCTCGTATACTTCCCCATGATTGGAATATCCAATTACGTAACCTCCCGTTTCATAGCAATTTGAAGCGGTTCAAAAATCTACATCGATTAAGGCATAATAACTTAAACACCATCTACTTAACAGAGTTCAGATATTTATGAGTTGCAACATTAAACTTTCATTAGATCAATGTTGCGTAATAATTGGCTTATATTTCTTAATACTGTATATATTCAAATTAGCGACAGAATTAGTTAAGACATTGTAATATTAAGCCATTATCGTAAGCTTAAATATTTTACCTGAGAATTATCATCGATTTCCTCTGCGAGTCCGTCAATTAGGATAACATTCTCAATAATGATACATACCTCCCAAGCTGGTACCTCACACACCGGCCACTTAATAATCCATAGACATCTCTAAATTACCGTGTTGGACTCTGCAAGAGACTCCATTAGCGAGCACCGATTTTCCACAGGGAAGTGTGCGCTGAAATCAGGGCACAGCGAGCAATCAATTACACCGTGTTGCTCCAGAAATGATCCCCGGCGAGACCGTGGTTTGCATAAATCGCATCCGAGCCAAAAAAAGAGCCCGTTAAATTAACGCGGAACTATGCGTTTCCCTGCTATTTTCCAGTCTTAGGCAATACAATCGCCGCCACGCATCTACAGGCTAATTTATTGCCTATAATTTACCAGATCGCAGAGTCGATAGAGGGGACTGCAATTGAATCGCCAGGACCCTCTAACAGGTATATTAGTTGAATATCTGCATCACTATAAATGAAGGTGTTCGCGAAGAATTTAAACTCGAAGGTTTAGGAAAATCAAGGAGCGATTACAAAAGGAATAGAAATTCGATTCTCACGTTTGCTTGGACACTTATAGAGATGTACAGAGACAACATCTTCTGTCGACTTTGCCACGGATCTTCACGGGGGATCCCAGCACTCAACTGCCACCTGTTGCGTAAGGGATACCCAGATTGGCAGCGAAGAATCCTCATTTTTGCTTAGCAATGGCGGCGTGGCATTAAGAAAGCGTGTCTCGACGCTGTCATTGATTGATGACTGCGCGAAGACAATTCAAACGGTTAGGGCTGGATCTTGTTTCCTATGGAAGATACGTGGAACACCATAAGTCTTTCAGGACTTCACCCTTTCGCTCTGTTATGCAGGGTACCTCAAAATGGATGGTACTTCTGCCATTCTACAATTTTCATCTTCATTATTAGGATATTATTTACATGGTATTTCAGGTTTCATGGTAGTTCAGGTTGCTTTAGAATGGGAGGCACTTCTGAACACTCTATAATTTTTATATATTTTTGTAGGAATTGTTAGGGTATTTATAGCTTCTTGATGTCTGTGGTAAAAAGGGGTGATACTTCTGAATATGTCACTCTATAATTTTTATATATTTTTGTAGGGATTGTTAGGGTGTTTATAGCTCCTTGATGTCTGTGGCAAAACACAGGGTGTTTCAAAAGGGGTGGTACTTCTGAATATCACTCTATAATTTCTACATATCTTCATAGGAATTATTAAAATATTTATGGCTTCTTGATGTTTGTACAGGGTGCATCACAATGGGTGGTACTTGTGAATGTGTCAGTCCACAATTTTCACATATCTTCATATGAATTAATAGGATATTATATACATATAGTTGCTTGATGTTTGTATAGGGTGCTTCAAAATGGGTGGTACTTCTGAACATGTCAGTCCACAATTTCCACATATCTTCATATGAATTAATAGGATATTATATACATATAGCTGCTTGATGTTTGTATAGGGTGCTTCAAAATGGGTGGTACTTCTGAACATGTCAGTCCACAATTTCCACATATCTTCATAGAGACTATTATATTATTTATTGCTCCTTGATGTTTCTACAGAGTGTTCCAAAACGAGTGGTATTTGTAAATATGGTCCTCTGAAATTTTTATATATCTTCAGAGACTACTGGTATATTGTTTATGGCTTTTTGATGTTTTTATAGAGTGTTACAAAATGAGTGGTTCTTGTGAGTATCACTCTAATTTTCACATATCTCCACAGGAATTATTGAAGTACTATTACTCATGATAGCAAACAGTTTTATCTTAAAATGAAGTTATGGAGGATTATAATTAACGTTGCCATTATTTCTGTGTCAAATCAATTGCCCGCATTTGGAATTCGTTAATTTACCACATTATGAATGTATGCTCCATTGATCTGTGAACCAGATGTGGCCATGATAGGGACGATAATACGAGTGGTGCCTTGATTTATGGTGACTCGCCATGAAGTGAAACGAAACTCTTAGATTTCTCGCAGTTAGATAACGTCTGGAGAGAATGCTTTCTTGTTTACGCCGCAAGAAACGCGATCCTGATTGCATATCGGCTGCAATAAATCCGGCGGATCAATAATGACTAATGTTCATCGTAACGATTTCTATTTAGCCGAGATGCCAGGATTTTTTTCGATAAGACAATATAAAACATCGTTGTATCAATAAAATCGGTGACCATTTCTAATAATCGGTAAGCATTCCTAATATTCGATAATCACTTCTAATAACCGGTACGCATTTCTAAGAAATATGAAGGTAAAAAGTTGACCACATTTTTGACGTTCATGTTACATAAGTTAATTTTATGCTCAATTCATAACGGTTGAAAGTTGTAATAAATCTAACCAGAATAATCAAATTTGTTCGAGGTAAAATAAATTGGCTGTTGCGTTTACAATAATTCAGTACAATGAACCATGTAATCAGAACAGCGCAAATATCATTGTTCAGCGGTATACGTTCGATGCAATAATTTATTGTTCACCCCCGTTGAATGAACGCCGTTCACTCCTTGGACCACACTCGTCGAACCGGTTTACACTGTGAATCGTCTATTGAATTATCGAACAGTATTCATTAATGAAAATCGCTCGGTCAGACTTCATAAACTTGAAGAGGATCCTTTCAAAAATATCGGACCACCTAGTGATGCCTATGTCAGATAAAATCACATACTCTCGTTATATTGCCGCATATACACATCAACTGTTATACCACTGGTCACGTGTTTTTTTTTTTAACTATATATTGCCACGTATATCTATTTTCCTCTATTCAGTTTAATAGAAGATTTGAAATTTTTTAAATTTGATAAATATTGAAAATTTTTAAATTTGATAAATATTGAAAATTTTTAAATTTGATAAATAATGAAAGTTTTAAAATTCAATAAATATCGAAATTTGTTAATAGACATCAAAATTTTGTACTGCAATTCAATGAACATTGAAATTCTTCTAATCAGTCAAATAAAAATTTAATGTTTCAAGAATGAAAAGAAATTGAAAATTAAGGGTTGAAAAGTTTCGAGAGACAAAATAAAATAATGGGGCAAACTCGTAATTATAAGCTATCTTGGAAAACCGATCGGACTTATCAACTGGTTCCACGATTTTTCTGTACTTCTTTTTTCGGTTTCGTCGATCGCGGTCTTACGCACGATTACCGACCTTTCGAAAGAATGTAGACATTTGAACAAGTGGTTATCGAAAATGAAAGCTAACTGGTTACCCAGTTGTCCAGCAACTATCGCTGCTGGCGGTTCTGGGCTTCTTATTGGCACGCCATAACGACAAGTCGGTGTGTTGTATCCTAGCCGATAGTCGAAGTTTCTCTGTTTCGATTCGGAAATAAGCGTTTATGTAACCAGCTGTGAAATGTCAGCTGTTGTCGGAATTGATCGACTTTTTGCAAGTTCCTCTCATTCTTCTCATCCGCCATTTTACTCGCTTCTTGGGAAATTCCTCCATCTTCACCATTTTTAATGAAACATCTAACCTTTTCTAATAACTGAATTATTTGTCCTCATGATAGAATATGTAGAATTATTCATAAAAATGATCACTTAACTAATTCAGAAATTCTTAAGAAGAATGTCTGAGTTAATTTTTCTGAATTAGAAAATAAGCTTCCCTATCTGGGAAAGTAAATTTTTTAAAAATATGAATGAACGTTTTAATAAAATATTTGATGCAATGTTTGAAACGTTTAATTAATTCAAACAAGTAGTAATTAAATGAACTACTTGAATGTTTCTTTCGTTGTATTTGTTTTTGTTAAATGTTTGAAAAGAATTAAAAGAAGAGAACTAATCGATATATTTTGCTGAAAGGATAATAGATATTTTTCACATAGCTATCTAAGACGCGAAAGTGTATTACGAGAGCGGAGATAAAGGAAACCGAACGGTCACCATTTTCGCTCCTATACATTTGCATATTAGGTGTATTTCGAATCCGCGCGGTCGCGAGTTTCTTTTTTAATTCGCGCTCGATCGCTTATGAAATCCAGTTCTCGCTTGCGTAATTTCTGCTGTAACCAAGTCGAAAATGATAAACTTAGAACGCTTACCGCGGAAATGCTATTTAAGTCAACTCTGGTTATCGATTAAATCGATTTTATTTAAATAGACTACAAAAACCCTGTAACATGACATGAAAGAGTAACTAAAATAAAGCAACCAAAATAAAATAACATCTTAGTAATTGAAAATTGTGTACCAATACAGAAAGTAGCATTCAGTCCCTTAGTAAGAAGCCTACACCTTTTTCCCCTAGGTTTCTTGCCGATACTTCTCGAAGGATAATCGACACCGTTACGTAACCCTAACGCCGAATGCATTATACTTTCCCAAATGTGTCATATTACGGAAAGAGTAACTATGACAGGATTAAATCGTTTTTTAACCCTGAAACCGCAGCTGTTAAACTTCTTCGTTTCATTAGCGACGCTTGCCGTTTAAGGTTATATAAATCAGCGTTCCAAACTTTTTTAGCTGCGTTTTCATATTCCCAAGCATGTACACATATCTCTAATAGAAACTGTCTGCACAAAAATATCGACAAATTTGAGGTTAGCTTACGTTAATAAATTTGAGGTTGGTTTTCCATTTATATTAATAAATTTGAGGTTAGTTCTTCATTTACATCAACAAGTTTGAGGTTAGTTTTATCATTTACATCAATAAACTTGAGGTTAATTTTTCATTTACATTAACAAGTCTGAGGTTAGTTAATTAATTTCATTTAATTCAGATGAAAGTGTATATCCTAATATATTCTCGTTTTCCTAGTCCTTCCATGACACCCAAGATTTCCCTAGATTCCTCAAGGATCTCTAGAAGTTATGTATAAGTTCCATAGCAAGCATTTGATCTGCCCATCACCACAAACGCATTCGCGGTCTGCCAATTACGTGAGTCAGTGTTGCACAACGTATCCCAATCTAGTGACTACGAGCACGTAGGTGTGGACACGGCTTAATGCACCGTGGACGGTGAACCGTGAGCATAAATCGGACATTACTCGTTTGTACCTTTACTTTTCAAATCGATTCACCTGAAAGCTTCTCGCCTTGGCTCGTATCCTTGCCCGGTTTGCACGGATTGAATTTCAACGGCTGAAGTTTAATGTCCAGTTTCACTGTGACCGTCCTGGCGTTATGAAGTCGTCACAGGACGATGGAGAGCACGAGGGTCGAGTATCGATTTGAGATCGGTCCATGAGTTGAATTGCTTTTGGTAAGCACCATCACGTTAATTATATTTTTAATTAATCTGAAAATAAATTTACCGTTACATGGAAATACATTTACTTTTATTAACGTGGAAATTATTGGAGGCCGATATGTTAGTACTGTTTCGATACAAATATCCAAATAGGCATGTCAGTATTTAAATATCATGACACTCGAAAAAAGTGGGATCTAAGGTTTTAAGGGTGTATCCAAATATTTGAGTACCTGAGTACATTACTACTATCAGTATTATTACCATAGTACAATTACTATAAGTACTATAATATTATCATACTTATCAAAAATAGTCAGACTATGCCTATATTTTTGAGTCCTAAAGCACCTAAAAGTACTTAAGTACCGAAGAACGTGAGAGCTAATAAATCTAACAAAACCTTGGTGTAACAAATGTGTTACTTAACTCCATATCACGATTATTCGCCACAAACCTTGTTTTCTATAATTACTGTATTCGAAAGTTATTTGAAATGGCATACTTTGTACACGTTTGAAAAGAAGTGACTAAACGTCCGAACAAAATACATCATTAGACGCCGTTAAATTACATTCTTTTTTTCTCAAACGTTTTGGATTGTTTTTCAAGGTAGTTGCGATCATTCGATTCATGCTATTAAATTCGCTTTAGAAGCACTTTCTCCTTTTCGAAAAACATTCTTCAACGACCTGGATCGTAAAACGACACCGCGAAATACCGAACTTCAACGAAAACCTGTAAATTTCACTTTACGACCACCATCGACACGTTCGACCGTTTTGTTACATTTGTACGCTGTTACAGAACACTGTACGCCTACGTAATTCCATGTAAACGGGGCCGGTAATCACCCTTAAGACATTCTATACCGCGTAGACAATTTATGGTAAAAACTTAATGACTGCTTAGAAAACTGCGTTTAAACGTTTCGGTATGGAAACATTTAGGTGTTGATTACTTAATTATCTGGGTATCTTGGAACGTGGTTATTTGGGCACCTGTTTTGAAATATTCGAGATTGAATTAAATGGTCAAGGTACTTTGATTATCAGGTACTTTATCAATTATTTAGTGTAGTTTATATATCATGATAATTGTGTATTAATTACTCAGGTATTTCGCCAGATTTTCAGATATACAGGTACCCTCGAAATTAAAGTATTCAGGTACTTTCGAAATTAAAGTAGTCAAGTGCTTTCAAAATTAAGGTATTCAGATTGTCTTTTAGAGACATAGATATTCAGGTATGTGGTCATATATTTATTAGATATGCAGGTATATTATAATGTGGTCAAATACCACATAAAGTACTCAGTATCTTATCAAGTTTAAGGTATTTAGGTTTTTTTTTTCCTACTCAGGCACCTCAAGCACTCAGATTCCTCAGCAAGTACTAAGGTCATCAGCCATTTTGGTATTCAAGTATTTTCTTACTTAGTAACTTAATCTTTTGGTACTCAGATTCCTCAGCAGGTACCAAGGTCATCAGCCATTTTGGTATTCAGATATTTTCTTACTTACTCTTGATTTTTGTATTATGAAGTACAGTCCCTGGCCACCAAATTACCACGTATGAAAATTTCACTTTTGTGGCTATAACATGTCATATATGGAAAATCTAGGGTCATGGAAAATTATTACTGAATACGTTGATAACGATATATACATAGCAATTTGTTACTATCGATAATAAATTGTGTGGGTGATGAGCGATTAAGGTGCGAGCGTTTACGTTAGAGTATCGATAGCATCAGGTGAAATTTGAATGCCATAGAAAATGTCTGCCTACTCAAAAGACTAGTTTACAACTCTCCCACATTATCTGAGTAGAAAAGAATTACAGATATTTAGGAAAATAAGATGTAAAGCATATGATCATACGGAGCATGCCACAAGCTGTGACCAAAGCAAAGGAAATATAAGATATTAACATGTGCTAATGTTGTATGTGTATCAATCGAATGACTAAATCGACATGACGATTACTTGCAAAGAATTTCAGAATGTAACGCAAGAGTATATAAATCGAGCATCAGAGAATAATTAATATTACCTCAGCAATTCCGCGAATAACCAAAGAAACTTCTACGCGTATGTTAATAAAACACGGTTCGTGGAATTCCTATGGCTGAAAATATGTCACTCGAATTCCTACTTTCAGCGGGCATTTTGAAAGTGTAATAAGGCACACCGCGGGTCAGACGTCCGAGTGGGGGTATCGCATAGCGATCAACAAATCGACCATTTCGAGCGCGATCAGAGAATGGAGGATTTGTTGTCTATGTGTAACAATTTACATAATCTTGAACGCTATCGATGATCGTGTGTGGACTACGGAGGGTCGCGTTACAATCAATTCTTTTTTAACTACGTTGCATATATGGCGCGACCATAATTTCTAGAACGGTACGGGGAGAAAGCTATCGATCTCGTTATTATCCTATTTCTATCTCCCCCACCTCCCACGGCTTTGTAACGCCATTCTATGGTGTAGCAATGACATCATTCAAGGTATTTTAATTAGTCGTCTACATGTAAATTATTTCTTACGTCTGGCATGTGAAATTCACAGGTTTTATTTGGGGGTTTTGGTGGTTTGAAACTTGCAGAGGTAGAAATTTGAAAATTTTTACATTTGTCAAAATTTACTCTTGTGATGACGTTTACTAATGTGGAACATTATTTCTGTAACGCTCTGTACTCTTCACTTGTAAATTATTACTTAGGTCTCATTTCACATTCACAGGTTCAATTTGGGGATTTTGGTGGTTTGAAACTTGCAGAGAAATTTGAAAATTTTTACATCAGTCAAAATTTGGGAATTTTTGGGAGCAGTTTGAAAATTTTTTTGATTGAGAAATTTACAAAATGTTGGTACTCTTGTGGTGACGTTTACTAATGTGGAACATTATTTCTGTAACGCTCTGTACACTTGTAAATTATTAATTTATTTAGTTAGGAAGTCACTAAATTATTACTTAGGTCTGATGTCACATGTGAAATTCACAGGTTCAATTTCGAGATTTTAGTGTGCGATTTGGAAACTTGCAAATGTAGAAATTTGAAAATTTTAGTAATCACACTACTTGAGAAATTTACGAAGTGGCGATGATACGTTTATGATTATGTTACGAATGAATTACGTTTATGTAAACATGTTAGGAACCTAATGTAATATTGGGAACATTACTTTTGTAACGTCCTGTACATAATGGCTCGTCAAAAGTGAAGCCGTTCTCCTTCCTACATGGACCTGTGTGTTCAGTAGTGAGATCCCATCTTCCCTGCGAGCATTATGCTTCAATTCGAGACGATTTTATGGAAAGTGAAAGCAAACGAAGCATCGCTTCGAGTGATCAATTAGTCTTTGTCTAAATCATCCGATTCCCACGATGCGAGAGCAAGCTACGATTCGAGATTCATCGAACCGATTCTGGATCTGGGTATCGAATACGAAATGTTCTCTAATTATCCTAACCCATTTCTGCTCACTTTATTTCATCAATTTACCAGCAATTTTAGTTTGTCGAATAGAATATTTTTCTTCACAAAATTTTTGTTAATTTTTTAAACGGTAAAAGTTTAAAATCTAAAAGTTGAAACTTTCATCAGATGAGAAAGATTTTTATTACGTTTGTTTGAAACTTTTTAGAGGTTTTGTTAGACATTGTCAAAATTGCACCGTTGCATAAAGTTATTGTAATATTCATGTTTTTACATAATCGAGGGAGAAGATCGTTCCTTACCCACCGTTTAAATCTCTGCACAGCGTAATACACGAACAGCTAGTTTATGGGCAACATTTGCATCATCCTAATTAACGAGTGCAATTTGCATTAGAGGTAACTAATAGCGTTGAAAAATGCTAGATTATACAGTACCTTGATTTATAGATAGCTGTCAAGACAGTGGTTGCTTTCGAAAATATCTCGAAATCCGAATAATTATTTCTATCCAATCCCATGATTTCCCTTGTTTCGACAACCTGTCGATCTCTAATTCTCTTGGAATTTCAATTTAGCAAATTACTATCCTTTGGTGTATTCCAATGATCAAAAATACGTTAAGATACACAATAATGTACTTAGAATATATTAAGTTACATTCATATACTGTATAATTCACTAGAATTCCCCAGAATATACTAAATGACAGATGATCAAATTTACAGTTAAATTGTGTCACTAAAGTTCAATAGAATTTTCTTAAACGCGTTAGAATTCACTATAATTCCCTAGAATATTACAAGTTGTATAAAAATTCCCTAGGACCTTACAAACTGTACAAAAATTGCCTAGAACATTACAGACCACATCAAAATTCCCTGGAGCATCACTAATCATATAAACATTTTTTGGGATATTAAAAATTCCCTAGAGCATTACAAATTGTTTAAAAGTTCTCTGGAACATTACAAAGTCTATAAGAATTCCCTAAAACATTTAGAACTATATAAAAACTCTCTAGAACATCAGAAATCACATACAAATTCTTTGGAAGGTGACAAATTCAATAAAAATTCCCTAGAAGTATTATAAACCGTAGAAAAATATTCTAAAACATTACAAACTATATAAAAATTCCCTAGAACATTAGAAATCACATGAAATATCCCTAGAACATCAAAGATCACATAAAAAATCCCTGGAACATCACAAATTATATAAAAACTTCTGGAAAAATTACAAATTCCATAAAAATTCCCTAGAAGTATTACAAACCGTATAAGAATGTCCTAAATCATTACAAACTGTATAAAAATTCCCTAGAACATTAGAAATCACATGAAATATCCCTAGAACAACACAGATCACATAAAAAATCCCTGGAACACCACAAATTATATAAAAACTCCCAGAAAGATTACAAATTCTATAAAAATTCCCTAGAAGTATTACAAACTGTATAAAAATTCCCTAGAACACTAGAAATCATATAAAATACCCCTAGAACATCACAGATCATAAACAATTTCTCTGGAACATTAAAAATTATATAGAAACTCCGTGGAATATTAAAATTCCCTAGAGCATCAGAAATGCTATAAAAGTTCCCTGGAATACATTAAAAAGTGCTGTAATGAACGATAAAATAAAATACAGTATGAAATAAATTTTTCCGTCAGCGAAAAGGGAAATAAAGAAGCAGAACTCCTGTTTTAGAATCTAATTTCCATCTGACACGGTTTAAAAAGGAAGAAAAGAGAACTGGATCGCGATCCATTCATCCGAGGATCTAGAATCGTCCGTTCTCCACGAACACGGGAGATCGAGAGCCGCGCTTCCACGTGATTTATGGATACCCGGCTAGATCACGATTCCCCGTTTACCTTCGCTCTATATACGAGCCGCCTCGAAGATTTTCTCGGTCGATAGCCGATCATTGGCTCGATCCTAGGCAATCGACTAGACCCTGGACAGGTGTTCGCTCGAAAATCGAGCGCAACAGGGGCCATCTTTTGGCCGGGTTATTTATCGCGATAGCGATCGATTAAGTAAGACTATGCGGCGAACAGTCGATCGTTCGAGCGATAATTACCGCCATTACATAAGAATCGCAAGAAAGTTGGATGTAACGTATGAGTGAAATTGTGCATACGGTTGAATCGTAATGTTCTGGTATTTTTTTTTGCGGTTTTGTGGAATGAGGGGAAACTTGGAGCCTTTGAATAATTAACACCTTGCAAAATTATTCTTCGTGAATAAAATTGGAATTTGTTAACAATTTAACCGAGGGTTTGGTTTGTATCGCATGCTGAAATTATAGCCGGAGTATATAAACAAGCTAATTTTTGATCATATCAAATTGTGACTGTTAGGTTAGGTTACTACTTGAAATAAAATAAATACAGAAATTTCCTTTGAAGTAGAATATTAATTCAGCAATAAGAATAGATCAAAATTAATCAAGATTAAACTATAACGTATTAAAAAAAAGTACAAAGAGTACTCCCAGTTAAAAAGTCAAATCGATAATTGTCCCACTATCTGTTTAAGTTAGGTTAGGAAGTTGACCGTCTCTTTTTCAATTACAAAAAATGAACATTAAACTAATATAAATATGATTTAGATCCTTATTATTGTAAATTATAGCCAACAATTATTTATCCATCCGAGAAAGTAAATGGTACTTGTAATTATAAGAGTAGAAATGTGTTGGCAAAGAGAGAAGGAAGAGAATGAAGATCTAGATCATCGGAGAGGTTGGACACGCGAGACTGCAGGCAATATCCGGTCTATCGATCCAAAGCCGGAAACGAGAGTCGTTCTCGAACTGGATTGTGAGTCAACGTAACGTAACGCGTTGTCTCTGGAAAATCGTTTTCTTTGGAAACAGAAGAATCGAGCTCGTGACTGGGCACGAGGCTTGAATAAAACTCGCACGATCGATCGAGTCGATCGCTTTTAGAAAGTCGAGGATGCGCTCGAATGTGACCGCTTCAGGCGGATCTTAAATCAACCAGTTAAGAAATAAACTCTTTGTGACGTTACCTTGACACTCGATTCTTTCATTGCTTTGATGTATCGCGCATTTATAACATATACTACATTAACATAACATATCCTATATCGTTAGATTTGAGTTGAATTGGTCATTAGGGTATAAATTTGAGTAGAGTTGGTCATTAGGGTATACAGATCGTGGCCATCAAGACCACATATGAAAATTTGTATCACTATAAAAGTGTCACATGAGGAAATCTTGGGTCATGCAAAATTACTACCGAATACATTGATAACGTAGAAACTGATGTGTTACTATCGATATCACAGAAATTCTTCAGCGATTGTAACAAATTTATGCGTACACAGAAGCAATGTGGTTCGTCGGTTGCCACAGACGTCCTTGGGTTTTCTACTTTCCAAAATAGATAAAAAGGAGACGAACAGCAAAAGTGGAAGAAGAACAACAACGTCAAAAGGTATGCTAAACGAGTGGTAACCGTGCGTTCCGCTTGGAATTCACTTTCCTTCTCGACCACTGAATTAGAACTCCGTTGGGGAAAATCGATGGATATCAATATCAGTTATTTGCTTTTCACTATTATCTGAAACAAAACTGCAGAGGAATATTTAATAGTAACCACCGGTGTTCACATATGTTAGTCACATATGTGACTCTAGGGACTATTAGGGTTTCAGGGACATTGAGGGTTTTAATATTTTCAGATACTTTATGGAACATAAAGATGTAAAACTTCCTAGAGTCTTCTAGGAATTTTAAGGACCTTAGGTGTTCTAGAGGTTTCAGTTATTCTGAAGACACTGAGGGCACTAGGTTGGACTCTAAGGACCCCAGTGATTCTAAGCACCCTATGACCTCTAAGAATGTCACCTAAACCTAAAGATCCTTTCAGGATCCACAGACTCTAAGGACTCTAGGTACTCTAAGTGTTACAAGGACTCCAAAGACATTCGGCTCTCCAGGAATCTCAGAAACGCTATAAACTTCAAGGACTCTGATTCTCCATGGATTCTAAGGACGTTTACAACTTTATGGACTGTAAAAGAAACTATAAATGTCAAAAACCGAAGATAAAGTTATTATAGGAGGCTCAGGGACTCTCCCTAAAGAAATTTGCAAGACGAGGACTTTGTGGACATGTGTGATTTTGGGGATGCGTGTATGTGAATTAAGTGTTAATCAAGTATAAATCTTGCTACCTTGTGTTTATAAATTATCTTGTTATATTATTAACCGTTGTGATGTTTTATGTGTCTGTACGCATTGATTGCACATATGAATATACACGTATGCACGTATACATATGAATGTACACGTATGGATTGCACGTATATACGATGTTCAGTTTGCAACATGTTCAGCCACGGTTGAAACCGTCATGTAATTTTCTGCCAGATGGCCAAAGGCGTGGCATCGATCGTTTTTTAAAGCTTGTAACGTTCGCGATACAGAATCGGGGAAAGTCGTTCGCCATGGAAACGAGTCACGGCCGATGTGCCGGTTTTACGTAAGGTGAAAATCGTCTTTGAGACGAAAGAGACCCGCATATCGGATGTAAAGAGGAGAAAATAAAGGGATCGGTTCTACTTTCTTATGCACATTTTTCGTTCTATTTACTTACCCTCTTTCGTGAATAAACATTACTTTACAACCTCGTTAAACAATTTTAATAACTACATGTAACATGTAGTTACTATATGTAACATGTACATTGTTAAAAATTCCGAAAAACAAAAATGACGCTGATTGAAATTTGTAATTGTTGCCACATTTTAAGAGTGAGAAATAATTCTTTGCACTTGAAAGTATTTTTTCTGTTGTAGATGGCAATCTTAAAATCTATTGAATTCTTTTGAAGTCCCTGTATTTCAATTTCCCTGTTATTAGTTTCCACTCGTGTTTCGTTGTGTTTGTACGTCTCATAGCACTCTAGGTTTAATTAAAAAATACCTACTTCATATTATGGACCTAACCAAATGCTTTCACCTTTCGAGTGCAAAGAAAATAAAAATAAAATCACAAAATTTTAAATTCTATTTTTAAAATTAATATACTCTTCGTTTTATTTTAAACGTTCTTTGAAGTATTTTGTTTATAATTAATACCGAAAACAAAAGTGTCTTCAAGTTGTCGAGATTCGTGTGTTGAAAAGCGAAGACAGGATTTTTCCATTTTTCTGAAACGTCAGCTCGAACACACGCGAATCCCCCGACGACAGCTCATAGTTTACGATACAAAAGACGAGAGAGCACGGTTCATTACCGATTGCACGCACGTGAACGTCGACCGTGTTCCTCGATTTTGTATTCACCTCGATGTTCCTGCAGGATCGACGAGGAGAGCCGTCTTCGTGATGGGCCACCGGGTGGTTCGCGGGCTATGTCACTATTCTTACCAGCTCTGACGGAATTATTATATTTTCCTTCCTTCATCTTTGCTTTTATGCTCGTGTTTTGGAGGAGAATGCTTTTTTGTAGAGTTTCGAAATTTTCGGACATTTGGGGAATTAGAGGTTTTGGGACATTTGGGGAATTAGAGGTTTTGGGGCATTTGGGAAATTAGAGGTTTTGGGGTTTTTCAAGATTTTGGAAATTTTGTAATTTTGGGACTCATGGACTTAGAATTTTGGGACTTAGGGACTTAGGGTTTATAGGATACTGGAATTTTGGGTTTTAGGGAATTTGGGACTTTGGGGATTTAGAAATTTGGGATTTTGGGAATTTGAACCTTGGGACTTAGGGATTTTGGGGATTTAGAAGTTTGGGACTTAGGGATTTAGGGACTTTGGGGATTTAGAAGTTTGGGACTTTGGAACTTTGGAGTTTTGGAATTTGGGGACTTAGGGTCTATAGAACCTTGACACTTTGGGACTTAGGGATTTAGGCACTTTGGGGATTTGGAAGTTTGGGACTTTGTGAACTTCAGAATTTGGGAATATGGGACTTTGGAAGTTTGGGACTTTGGGACTTAGGGTCTATAGAATTTTGGGACTTTAGGACTGGGGTTTATAGAAATTGGAAACTTTTGGGTCTTTGGAACTTTGGAAATTTTGGACTTTGAGACTTTGGGAATTTAGAAGTTTGGGACTTATAAACTTCGTGTCTATAGAATCTTGGAATTTTGGGACTTATGGACTTAGGGCCTGTTGGACCTTGGGACTTTGTGACTTAAGGTCTATGAAATCTTGGAACTTGGTTGTTTTTGAGACTTGAAGACTTTGGGACTTTGGGACTTTGAGTCTTTGAGATTTTCGGCCTTTGAGAATGTAGCAGTTTGGAATGTAGAGAGAGACTTAGGAATTTTGAGAAATTAAGACTAGGATTTTGATATTTAGGTACATTGGTACTTAGGTACTTCGGTGTTTGACTGTTTTAATATTCTGGTACCTAGATACTTTTTGATAATCTAGGATATTTGGCTGTTTTGATATTCTGGTACCTAGATACTTTTTGATAACCTAGTGTCTAGTATTTGGTTGTTTTGATACTCAAAACATGATACTTGATGCCTAGATACTTATTCTGATAATCTAACATCATTTAATATTCAGGTACTTAGGTACTAATGATGATGATATACTGGTATTTTGGTACATAGGTTTGGACCTTTAGGATAATGATCAATAATGATCATTTTAGAAAGAGAGTCCTAACCTATAAATCTTGAAGAAACCTCTAAAGGTTGATAAACATTTAAATCATTTTAAACATTTAATAAAATAACTCCCAACTTCTTATTACACCAATCAATGCAGTAGCCTAATAATTCCAGCCTGTTGTTGCGTTTGCCGTTTTGTGCCCCGCAAGAGAGCACCGTTACGCGCGTTATACGTGCTCGACCTGAATTGTTTCCGCTGCAACGCGGCCATTGTTCCTCGACGAGGACCTTCGAGTGCTGCGTGCACATGTTCGGATTTTATCGATCATCCCGCAGTTAGGACGATTCGAAACCGTCACAAAATTTAATAAATTTACTATATTAAAATAATACTTTGTTTCAGGCTGAAGGGACTGATCGTAGCCATGAACCTCGCGCTGCATGGACTTTTGTTACAGGGTAAGTTTCCCAAAAACATTTATAATAGAACTGTAGGAATTTTTAATTAGTTTAATAATTCGCGAGAAATATCGGAGAAATTAGCTTTCACTACTGACGTATAAACACATGCAGGATTTATTCCACAAATGTTTCTCGGATTTTTTCCAACCCTTCCTCAAAGCTCGCTGCACGCATATGCCCTTGTCACGGCTGAAATAAAGGAATGCAATATGGTGCATCGCAAGAACAATGCACCGAGAAGGAATTTGCACTCTCGGCTCTGGGGTTGACCTAACTCAACTTCGGTCATTGCATACAAGGTCCTCGAAAGGCAGGGAACGAAACAATGCACGGAAGAAGTGCAGAGTGCATGCAACGGGCTGCACTGCATCCTTCTATGGCACTGATTTAATAGCTCACTCTCGAGGACTATCGATCCTCAAATTATGTAATACGTTTTTCTCCACATAACGCAGTTTCTGTATATTACTATACTTAGACTAAATTAATTCTAGTTTCTATAGTGATAAATTGAACTACATATTATGTACATCACCTATGATGAACCAAGTTAGCCAAATCAGGTCAACTAAATCAAAGGCAGTTTCTCATTGGTCAGTGTTTTTTGGTAATAACTCAAAAATGGAGCCTCAACCAATATTTTGACAAAGGAAAAAGTTGTTCGGAATCACCCCACCCTGTGGGACACCCTGTATATTTTACCTCAAGAGTTGAGGTTGAAACCTAACCTATCCCTGCATATCCGACATTCCGCAAACTCGAATAAACTTGAAGGGTGCCATAAACCAAAAGGGTTAAGAAGCCGAAGATAAAATTGCAAACAAGTGGCTATACGTCCCACGTGGTTCGACCGCGATGCATACGTTTCACGGACGGATGTCCCACGAGACTGCATTCCATTCACCGATTCTCCGCGGTGCAACATCCATTTAGCTCCCACGTGAACGTAAATATACGCAAACGACACTTGCGTCAAGCTGCATTTCGCGGTATAATCCTGTGTGGTCCAACAATGATAATACATACAAATTCCATCGTTTGCGTCTGCATCGCGTTCGTAGATTGTCTCATCCATTCTGTTCCATACGATCTCAGTTATTTTTCGAAGTTATTTTTCTTCGGAGTCGTGATTTTTTGAATTCAGAATTGAACAAATTTGGATTAGCATATTCAGCTTGTATATCGCAAGATTGATGGGTGCATGCAAGTTTGAATTATTAAGATTTGACTGATCGCTGTAGCGATGCCAACCCACGAGTTGGCGCGTGAGGCTGAGCTGTTTAGATCTACGACTGCAATTGGTCAGAGCTACAGTTCCAATTGGTCAAAACAGAAAAAAGAATTTAAGGGTCTTAGGAATTGTGAAGACTCTGGAAGTGTTTATTATGGGGATAGGTAGCTTCTTTTACTTCGGGTCCTCACGCCAACTCATGGGTTGACTGTACGCTATAAATTTTTCACCAGATTATGGACATGGCATTTTTAAGTTAACTATACGATTTGAACAAATTTTCATGAAACGCTACAAAATTTATTCGATAAGAGTCCCCTATGTTGATTACGAAGACCGTAAAATTCTAAAAGGAGAGATGCAATGCTAGAAACGTGAGATTCTCTGAAAGCATCCTACGAACGCATCTAAAAACGCCCTCGCGAAGTCGTAATACGAATGCAACGATAGTGAGTCATTCCTCGTCTACGGAGGTCTTGTCTGTTCATTCGCCTTTTATCTACACGACCTCTTTTAAGGTCGTTCTGATGCTTTCTTGTTATTATTTGCAGCCTCGTTTCTCGTTAGGTTAGGTTGCACTGTATCGGGAAACGAAGGGTAATATTACCTAGTTGGGACTGAGTTAATTGGCAATTGATGACGACAGATGGAGAACTCAGACGAAAACTTTCGTTCGTGTTCACGTTATTAATGCAAGACTTAAAACTTAAGGTTAACAGATACCGTGTGACAAACGCGCTCAGTTACGGAGACCGGTATATTTTTTCACTTTGACATTTTTGCTGCCGTTCTTTGCATTTGCACTTGCATTGTACATGTTCACGTTATTAATACATGACTTAAAACTTAAGGTTAACAGATACCGTGTGACAAACACGCTCAGTTACGGAGACCGGTATATTTTTTCACTTTGACATTTTGCTGCCGTTCTTTGCATTTGCACTTGCATCGTACATGTTCACGTTATTAATACAAGACTTGAAACTTAAGGTTAACAGATACCGTGTGACAGATGCGCTCAGTTACGGAGACCGGTATATTGTTTCACTTTGACATTTTGCTGCCGTTCTCTGCATTTGCACTTATTTGCAAGTAATTTCTGCTGTTTTTCGATTATCATTATTTGTCCAATGCCCGTGTAACACAGTTAAGGTTAAGAAATGAACAGTTACCGTGTGACAAACACGCTCAGTTACGGAGACCGGTATATTGTTTCACTTTGACATTTTTGCTGCCGTTCTTTGCATGTGCACTTATTTGCAAGTAATTTCTGCTGTTTTTCGATTATCATTATTTGTCCAATGCCCGTATAACACAGTTTGGAGGATTTTTATAGCATTGCACTTATATCTTGCACTACGATTTATCGAACACGTCAACGAACTATTATCTGCCAGAGTGTACCGATAAAATTAAGGTCTCACACCGGTATTCTGTTCAACTTATTAACAAATTATGATTACACCTGAAAATTCCCCGGTACTGGAAATATTACAACAATTTACTATATTACTTACATTACTATTTACTATATAAGTGCGTCACGAGTATAATTCGTAGCAAGGGGTTGCCCCTAAAAATCATGGACTCGACAAGCTAATAGCACCCCGTAAAAATATCGGAACAAATTGATCGACGCGAGTGTAATACATTTATGCAACAGCGTAACCCGTAAACGATGTAAAACGGGAAACGGCGAAGCTCGTTACGAAACTGTCGGCTACTCGAGCGATTTTCGCGTATCCGCGCGTGCATGGATCGATAGATCGCGGTCCTGGGGCCGCTAGGTAGATCAGGTAAATCAGGATTGGCACGTTTCAACGGGGAAATAAATTGATCCGCTTGAATAGCCGCCCGCTGTACGCGGCTTTCGTTTATGAGCTCGAGCACTGTTTCCCTCGATTCAACGAGCATGATCCTCTCGCAAACGCGTGCCAGTATTTACGTTTGACCGAAAGAATTTTAATTTCGTTGCGCGAAACGTTGAATTAAATTGCTTTCTTTTTGTCTGGCACGTCGAAAGTATTTGATTAAATGCATTTTTTTATTTCATTTCATCCTACGTTTCTTGTATCATTTATGACCTTATTTGTTGCTGTCTTACATTTAAATGTGCATTTTAATTAATTGCTTTTAAATTTATGTTACATTAATTACTTTTCAATTTACGTTACGTTAATTGCTTTTAAATTTACATTACATTGTAGGTTGCTGAGTAATTAACTTTCGACTGTCTTGCTTTGAAATATTAGGGAGCTATTTCATTTTTTCGTTCGAGGTCGAGTTAATAGGGTTAAAATATTATTTAAGGAGCTGTTTAATTTTTTTCAAGGTGGAGGTAAGGTTTGAAGTTTATTTATTCAAGAGAAATTTTTCTACAGAGATACGAAAGTAGAGTGATTTTGTGTACGCAAGTGACGAAGAGAGGAATGTGTAGAAATTTTGAAAAGTAAAATCATAACTGTTTACAGTGCGTGCACGTAAACACCGTGCACGTTGGTAACCAGTGTAACTGCTGGCTCCACTTCCGGTTCGAGGCGTTCTCCAGCCATGTTTCCGTGCGTTTCTGGATTACGTGCCGTTGTATGCGAGTACGTGCCGGTTCATTATGCCCAAGAAAGTAAGAAACAGGCGAGAACGAAGTCATTGCTATTCGAGGGCTGCCGCAGGAAACGGAAGTTCTCGATTATCCACGAGACACGAGAAGTATTCTTGGATCGCGATGTATTCCGTGTATGGTACAGAACGAAAATATTTCGAGAATATTATTAATTTTCGTTCATCTTTTAATTCCTCGAGTATTACAACGAAATTACAATCTTTTAATACCTCGAGTATTACGGTCAGGTTAGGTTAGGTTGAAAATTTGACGTGCAAATATTTTTATAATATTCAAGAATATTAGGAATATTTTTTAGAAAATTTACATGCAAATATTTGTATAACATTCAAGAATGTTGGGAACATTTTTTAAAAATTTCACAGGAAAAATATTTTTATAATATTCAAGAATGTTAAGAAAATTTTATGATATTCTTTCACGTAGTCTACGTATTACAAAATGAAACAGAAAGAAACTGAAGAAGTACATTGATATTTCTGGTACTATAACACAGAAGTCCAAATAGAGTGCCATTAAACGAGAGATTAAATTGATGGAGCATTGTTCATTCGAATAGAGATTTCCCTCGACTTTTACGTGACTATCGACAGTATCCAGTGACATTTATATTGTGAGTGACGTCCGCATCCTCGACTCATTCATCTTTCCGCTACTCAATGAAACTCACTCGTTTATAGTAAGCGCTTGCGTGAGCAGACACGTGTTCACGTGCTAAACCACAATGCAGATTTCTTTCAATTTTGATCATTCTGTTGGGTAACCATCTAACGGAGAAATAATTAATATTTAAACAAGAATCGATAAACTTTCACGTGGGTTTCCTTCAAATTTCGCAGACAATGTTCGAACTTCCTGCAAGAAACTTCCCACAGATCGAAGAAACTTCAACCATTGTCGCACCATAATTAGCTTTAATTAGCCCCTGTACACTCGGCTACAAGTTTTCTTTCTTTTAGAGGGTCAAAAGAAGAAATAAAATATGAATTATTACAAAGTATCGTTAATTGACCGCTAGGTAAGTGGCCAATGAATTAATTCTACAAATAATAAATAGAATTTAATTGAAATTTTACATGCTCACTCTACATCTTCACTCGAAGTGATAAAATACGAAAAATAAAAAATTACAAACTATTTAGCCTCTCACCATATGCATATACGTATCGTTAACTGATCGTTAGGTAAATGACCGGTAGGTAAATGACCGGTAGGTAAATGACCGATAGGTAAATGACCGGTACGTTAACGAATTAATTCCACAAATAATTGATAGAAATTAATAGAAATAAAATTTCCAATATATCCAATAAAATTCTAAGTACTTGATTCAATAAAAGTATCTCTAATAAATAATTCATACCGATATGACAATGTACACATCAAATGAGTGCACATGACCTTAATTTTTAAACCTGACAGAAAATTGCACAATAATTTTCCACTATCTCAAATCTGTAATTCTAATTTATATAAAATCCCGTGACTCTTGAACAGTAATGTACAACGCACACAAGGTGAAAACTGAGCGCAGAAACGGCGAAAGGTCGTTGCGTGAAGTTCAGAGCCTTCAGTGAAAGACGCCATTGTTTTCCCGGTAACTGTTCATTAGAATTAATTAGCGGGACGCGTGTTTCCGATCGTGCAAACTCTCGAACAGTTTCATTTCGCGTCGAGAAATAAAGTGCTCAATCCGCTGGATAAATAGAACGGTTTCAATTTATGGTTTCGAAGCGAAATATCACGAGCGATCTAAACGAGTTAAATTTTCATTTTCAGCTTTCGTGTATTAACGTGAACCAGCTCCGTTGAATTATTTTCCTTTCAGCTGCGACTTTCCATTTTCTTTGCGCATTCCTCGACACGCTTCGTACACTTTATTAGCGCGGGCTGATAACGCCGTTACTTTCGACCGTATTTCGTGTTTCAACTGATGCACGAGCATGTTTAACAGGCTATATAATTGGGCGTGATTACAGGCACGCAGTCAGGAAACGGCAGAAAAAGCGGCTGGCAATTAATTTCTTGGCTGCAAAGAATTTTCCTTCGTTTTGCTCTTGTCTCTCGAGTTTCGATCTAAACGTCTAATCATCTTTCATAAGAGGGTCCTCTCAGCGAATCCAAATCATGGTTTTGCCGAACGTTTTTAGGTTAGGTTCGCTCCATCGCGATCGATTAATAGGCCGTTGCGCTTATGATCGGGCAGTCGCGGAAAGGAAAGTTAATTATTTCATTCGGGCAGCTGTTATGCAAAATTCTTCGTAAACAGCTGGTTATTTATAGCGCGACCGAACAATTCCAAGACTTTCTAGACTCCTAACCTGAGCTTCGTAATTTCGACGACCTTTCGATTAATATTGCTGTATAATGCACAATTACATAACGCTGGGGAGGTTGACTTCTTTTGCTTCCCGAGGATTACGTTTGTGAATTGCTAAATTATGGAGGTATATGTTATTTTATGCGGTAATTCAGGGATATAGGATATAGGTAATTCAGAGATATAGGGATATGGGGATATAGAGATCTGGGGATATAGGAATTTGGGGATATAGGGATTTGGTGATATAGAGGTCTGGGGATGTAGGAATTTGGAGATATAGGGATCTGGGCATATAGGAATCCAGGGATGCAGTGATTTGGTCATATAGGAATTTGGGGATGTAGGGATCTGGACATGTAGGAATTTAGGGATGTAGAGATCTGCACATGTAGTAATCTGACAATATAGGGATCTAGGCATATAGGAATCCAGAGATGCAGAGATTTGGACATATAGGTTTCTGGGAATATGATGTGGTCATATAAGAAACTAGGTATGTAATAATTTGGGGACGTAGAGATCTGGACATATAAGAATTTAGGAATGTAATGATCTGGGGATATGGAGATCTAGGGCTATAGAGATGTGGAGGCACAGGGATCTTAGGATATACTGAACATGTAGGAGTCTAAGAATATAGCGGTTTGAGGATGTAGAGATCTGGACATGTACAAATCTAGGGATGTAATGATTTGTACATGTCTTAGAATATTGCAGTTTGGAGAGAGACCTGGACATGTACAAATCTAGGGATATAATCATTTCAGAATACAGAGTCCTGGAGCTATGGGAACCTGGACATATAGCAAACTAAGGACATATAGGCTCTAGGGATGTAGTAATTTGAAGCTGAAGAGATTCAAGGTTCATAGAAATTTGGGAATGCATAAATTTGAGTCTACGGATTTGAGATATAGGGAATTAGGGAAGGAGATATTTGAAAATATATAGAACGAGGTACATAACCTAAGATAAGTATACATGCACACATTACAACATGGTATACATCAAATTTTCTAGTAATAATGTTAAGAATTTTCAAGAAACCTTGCATGTCCAACACGTTTTTCTCGCGTCCCTATATCTCTTTTGCTCTCACTGCCGTTCTATCTGACTTTCCTTCTTACGTAACCGCGTAACAGCAGCGCAAGGATGCGGTTAGACCTTTCGAAGCGTGTCTCTGGACGGTGCCGATGTCACGTAAGACGCACGTTACTCAGTCACGATCTTAATTTCACTTTGTCACCTTAACCAACACCGTATTACTTCTTTAATTGTCACAAATTCAATCCAACATTTCTTTCGACGGGATCCGTCACACCTATTCTGTCAACATCTACTTGTGGACACGATTTCAATATTCTTCATACTTCATCATTCTTTACATTCTTCATACTTCATCATTCTTTATATTCTTTATACTTCATCATTCTTTATATTCTTCATACTATGTGTACGTCTTAAAGTATCATGCTGAGAAATATTTAGTGACATCAACTATCATTACTTCGAGATATACCTTCATAACACGTACCTGATGGATTTCATCAGTTCTGACGTATTTTTCATACATAAATCTTATCAGTATTATTTTTATGAATGTATCGAAATGTTCCTCACATTAAGAAGTAATGAACGAGTCTTTAGCGTATATTGATAGCTTTCTGACCAAGAATACCTTTGACCCCTTGGGTTATAACAGTCAGACTCGTGACGCACGTCCAAACGTGACTACCTAAATTATATTTGCATGAGGATAAAGTTACCAACTGTAATTGGTACAATTGAAGATCACTAAATCGAAAATATACTTAAGATTCGAATGTCCTTCGTCTTAACGGTGCACTAATTACCTCTGCATGACGCAACAGCCGAAAAACTTGTAGGTTAAGGTTAACTACATGAAGCATTTTAAGAATCGTTGAAAGTAGAATGTAAAAGTATATTCCATTGCATAATACAAATGTATTAGTAATTTCTAGAACAATGGTAATTTGTAAAAAATATTACAATCGCGTGTATATTCATGTTCCCGTCGATGTTTCATCAATCATCAGGCGAACAAAAGGAATTTCACGTTTCACTTTCGGCGATTTCCTCCTGATTTTAATTGAAACACGGAAACCGGCCGCGTATCTTTTCGATCATTCGAAAAATATCCTTCCGCGTGTTTCACGCTTCTGCTTCGGGGGCCACGCAACCTCGTTCGTCTCGAGCGGAACTTTCTTCTCGCTTAGCTCGCGACAAAGCCGCTAAAGCGAGCAACGGTGCTCTCCTCTTTTTCCATCGTCTGGCGATGCGACTTGCATCGTAAACGCAATTCGACGATGATTCATTTGCGACACCGTTCACGGATCTACTTACCCATTTGCGGTCGTCGTATCGAAACTGTTCCGACGCAATTTTACCTACCAATTCAAACCGCAGACTTCTACGAAAATCGCTGTCCGTTTTCAATTTCTACGCATTCGAATTTTTTATCTCTGGACAAATTCATCGATATTTCGTAAGCTGAAAATAATCTTCAAGATAATCTTTAAGATTAAAGATAATCTTTGAGATAATTTTGAGGAGAAAAATATAATCTTTCAGATAATTTTGATGGAAAAAGATAATCTTTGAGATAATTTTTGAGGAAAAAAGATAATCTTCAAGATTAAAATCTTCAAGACAATTTTAAGTCGACTTAGCAGTCAACTTTTCTGGTACATCTTACAAAAGACTATGCAAATACAGCACGGTACCCTCAACAGAAGTTTCATTCCAGACTTTTAACCTGTCCATAATGAGAAAATAATATGGTCTGGTCCTGTGCAGGAGTAAATATTTACCCAGAAGGGTACCAGAAGACAGGTTGTCAAGGTAGAAAGTTAACACCAACAACGGTCCTCTAATACACCGATACATTCGAGGGAGAAAAAGCGAGAGCACAGATGGTTTGGGTGAAAGTTTACAAAGGACGAGAATTCGGACGGCGACAGAACATCCTCATAAATATTCAGATGGCCAGATGATCGCGGATGTCTCCTCTAATCGAGCAAGAATTCCTTTGTGAATTATGAAGTGTTTTCAAATGTTTTCGTGTTCTCGTTTCTTCGGAACGGTTTGCCAGGGTTTAGGTAACTGTTTTGCAGGGAACGTGTTCGGTTATCTATTTATAAATGAATCGATTAAGTAGGTGAAAGTGTAATAGGAAGAAGGAAATATCGGAGGGATAATATACTCGATTTGATGAAAATAAAACTTCTGCATAATGGAGGGTAGCGTGGTGCTGACGTAACCGGTTGGTCCATTGTTGAGTCGCGTTGCAACAAAAATTGAAATCGAAAAAGGAAACCGGTCGTGTTTATTATAATAATTATATAAAATTATCTATTTCGATACGAGTCATTCGCACAGTTTTAAAATATGGTACTCGCTTTCGCTCGCTGGATTGCTCTGCCCCTCTCTTCAGATTGCGTCCTAGTCACCTTTCGACACTTTTGACGATATTTCTGGGGGTTTTGACCTATTTTAAGAAAGTTTGGTTCTCTGAGAAAAAGTCGTATCTATCAGGGTTTGGCCTGTGAGTGGTAGGGCAGGGGTTTTATCGTATGTTAATTTGCTTTTACTCACTGGGGGTTCCCATCGCTCGTTAGCCATCTTTCGGCACTTCTGACAATTTTCCTAGGGGTTTTGGCCCATTTTGAGAAAGTTTGATCCTCTGGCAAAAAGTCGTATCTGTCACGGTTTAGCCTGTGGGTACTAGGGCAGGGGTTTTATAGTAGCTTGACTCGTTTTCGCTTGCCGAGGGCTCCCTGCCTCCCAGGCCCGCTGTTAGCCATCTTCCGGCACTTTTGACAATTTTCCTGGAGGTTTTGACTCATTTTGAGAAAGTTTAATCCTGTGATAAAAAGTCGTATCTAGCACGGTTTGGCCTGTACAAGTATCTCTATCCATACTCCCGTTATATTGCCGTGCGCGCTAGTGACGCCCCACGTCGTCATAGACGCAAAGATCCACGAAGATTAACGATAATTCGCGATGATAGAGTTTTGACAGTGAAGATTTATAACAGTGGCACTCTTTATTACTGCCAATTACAATTTCGTTCTGCTACCTGACTCGCCTTAAGTAAATTACCGTAATTGCTATCGATCCCTACTAAAAGCAAAGTGGTACTAAAAATTGACGATGATTGACATCTTTAAGTATCTTTTATCTGCGCATATTGATAAATAAATGCGTTTCGTAATACATGTCATCCAATTAAATTGCAAAAATGAAGTGTTGCGACTACATCGATCGTCCATTAAAAACATTTCGTTCAATGCGTTATTAAAAGGCTTTCAGAGCACTTTAGCCGTAGTTAAATGTTTTTATTCGTACACATGCACCTAGTCGGCCCATTTACGTCAATGACGCGTCGCCGCGTCCCGTCGTGACATCATAATTGTTAGAAAGCGATGACGTACGAGCCGAATTACGAGGTTCTTGTCCTTTTACCGTCGATGCTAGATTTTGCAACGAAACGAACGGTTCTTTGCTCACCTTCACTTTCATCCTCCGTAGATCTTGTTTTTCTTATACCACGCGTGTCTTGTCCTTTCTTGATCGTGCTGTCGAGCATCTTTTTGCATGCCTCGAATCGTTGATCCGCGAGATCATCCGTAGAGGTCCTTGGCCGTTTTTGGGAATTTGTGGGCCTCCAGATATTGAGATTTAGTTATTTATGAATTTGGGCATTTGGGGTTTGGGGATTTGGAGTTTGGGGATTTGGGGATTTGGGAATTTGGGGATTTGGGGATATGAGGATTTAGGGACTTGGGGATTTGGGGATTTGGGGATTTGGAGATTTAAGGATTTGGGATTTGGGGTTTAAGATTTAGGGATTTGAGGATTTAGGTTTTTGGGTTTTGAAGATTTGGGGTTTAGGATTTGAGGATTTTTGGATTCGGGGATTTTGGGATTTGGTGATTTGTGAATTTAGAGATTTGAAAATTTGGAGGTTTGGGGATTTGGGAATTTGAAAATTTAGGGATTCTGGATAGGACGGTGATTTGAGGATTCAAAAATGGGGAATTCTGAGATTTGGGTTTTAGGGTCGCGAACTTAGGAAATATTCAGAATTTAAGAATTTGAGGATTCGTCGATCAATCTAATACTCTTGAAGTTCCTACAATTCCAACAAAAAAATCTAATATCCCTAGAGTTTTCAAAGTTCCTAAAACCTCTTAAAGAATCACTAGCCAAATCCCATAAAGTCCTAAAGTGTCCCTAGGACCCCATAGCTCTCAAAATCCGTATAGCTTCCATAGTAGTGCCAAGCTTCCTATACTTCCTAGAGTCCCTAGATCCGTTCAGTTAAACCCTGAAATAAAATTGGTGTCCATTTAATGTCAGATTAAATAAGAAATTTCTATCGTCATCCAGGAAGGAGATCGATCTGCTTGAAATTTAATTCGAACCGCGTCTTCCTGCAAGTTTTATGCCAAAGGGCACCCGGTTGTATTATACAGTCACGTAAGAAGAGCACCTTTCACCTTCTTCAGCACAGGTACAGACCGCTTTTACACCGAATATCCACGGTTACGAAGGAACGTCGATAATGCACCGCTGTCAGCCAGCGTGGGCGATATATCGACGCGGGAAATCGTGTACGCGCTGGAAATGATGTAATAAGACAGTAATTTGAATGACCGGGTAATGAATCAAACAAATCCGCAAACTCTGAAAAGCCAAGAAGGAATAAAGAATTTACGGTGTATAAATAAACATGACTGCTGTCACGAGCCAAATACGAAACAATTGTGCCACGTCATTGAGATACGGGTCCGAGACGCTATTTTTAACACACAGGATGTAGAAAGAAGCTTTTATAGAACCAGGAAGTGATTATATCTGAAAATCAGTGCGGAGGCGTGCTAGACTACGTCAATTACCTAATTAGAATGCAGATGAGGTATCAGCCTCTGCGTGTTACTGCTTCAAAAAATGAATTGACTCAGAAAAGTTGAGATAAGATGCTTTTCAGCTTCTGGAATATTTGGAACCTATCATAAAATTCGTACCTGGTCGAATTAGGACCATTTAGATTTCACTTTTATTTTTCCTCAAGTACTCAGATTCCTCAGCAGGTACCAAGGTCATCAGCCATTTTGGTATTCAAGTATTTTCTTACTTAGTAACTTAATCTTCTGGTACTCAGATTCCTCAGCAGGTACCAAGGTCATCAGCCATATTGGTATTCAGATATTTTCTTACTTACTTAATCTTGATTTTTGTATTATGAAGTACAGTCCCTGGTCACCAAATTACCGCGTACGAAAATTTCACTTTTGTGGCTATAACATGTCATATATGGAAAATCTTGGGTCATGGAAAATTATTACTGAATACGTTGATAACGATATATACATAGCAATTTGTTACTATCGATAATAAATTGTGTGGGTGATGAGCGATTAAGGTGCGAGCGTTTACGTTAGAGTATCGATAGCGTCAGGTGAAATTTGAATGCCATAGAAAATGTCTGCCTACTCAAAAGACTAGTTTACGACTCTCCCACATTATCTGAGTAGAAAAGAATTACAGATATTTGGGAAAATAAGATATAGAGCATATGATCATACGGAGCATGCCACAAGCTGTGACCAAAGCAAAGGAAATATACTAACATGTGTTAATGTTATATGTGTATCATGTTAGTAAATTATATCATTACAAGTTCAGGCCTTTTAATTTTAAAAACGTAAATGCTGAAAATGTCATCAATGGGGACTTTCGAAATATTTCCCTTAAATTATCTTAAGTGCATTTACAATTATTACAAATTATCTTAATGAATTTAAAATTGGAAAAGGTGAATTTCGCTGTGAATTTTAAATTAACTTTTTAATGGTTATAATGGGTTGATCGAATGAATCGGTACAATACGCTGTTGCAATAGCAAAAAATGAATAATTTCAAGGTGTAGTAAGAAGTTCATTGATTATAATTATTAGATAATAAGTTGTTCGAGGAAAATCGCGGCTCGAGCGAAGCGAATCTGGCGAAGAGCCTTTCGAGAGATGAGCAAGATTGAGCAATCTACTAGCTGTATGTAGTAATGCCTTAGTGACGCTACTGTAACGGTAATATCAGGTAATGGTTGTAACTGTTGCGATAATCGAGCCCAGGTTTCTTCTCGTTTCTCGTACGCGTTTGATACGTGTCGCTTTTGCTCCTATTCCACCTTGCGCCATTTCCCGCGCACCATTTTGATTCCGCGGTTAGGTTAGGTTTCCATATACATCTTCATTTAATGTTCCGACAATTCTATATTCATTTGCATAATTTATACGAGGTCGATACTTTAAATGTTAATTTACTTAATATTTCACAAAGCTTTTTTTAAATTTGTGACCGCCATTATTAACGCTATTATTAAAATATTGGATAGTATTGTCTTGACGAAGTAATATTTCACGAAAGCTAAAAATATAAATTTTATAAAATATTTGGCGACTGAATTGGTAAATCCAAGTGATAAACTATTCAAGGATTAGCAAACAGGTGATAGAAACATTTGGTGACCCCAGCAACAATCGAACTTCCCACGTTGCAATTTAACGGGCGAATAAAACAATTAGCAGCAATGGATTCTTAACCGGGATTAACAATGGGACAATTAAATCTTGAGAAACGATTCTGTGAATCGAAGAGGACCGGGGAAGTTTCAAAGGTCTGCGATTGAAATCGCGGACGATTGGGAATCGATAATTGCTATCGTTTTATTTGATTACTGTTCTATCTCTTAGATTTGATGCACTGTTTAACTTTCGAGTAAGGCGTAGAGAATTGGTAACTACTTCGATGGTTAAAATTACGGTGTGTGAAATTATAACGCGTGGAATTACGGCGCGTGAAATTATAACGCATGGATATAGGACACGTTAGGTGTACGACGCGTGGAATTGCAGTACATGAAATTAGGATGTGTAGAATTATGGCAAATTAGGTGTACGGTGCGTAGAATTACAGTGTGGAAGAATACGGCCCGTGAAATTACGGCGCGTGGAATTATAGCGGATTAGGTGTACGACGCGTGAAACTGGCACGTGAAATTAGGACGTGTAGAATTATGGCGGATTAGGTGCACAGTGCGTGCAATTAAGGCATGAAAGAGTTCAGCCCATGAAATTATAGCGCGTGGAATTACAACGCTTGGATTTAAGGCGCGTTCGATGTACGCATGGAATTAAGGTGTGTAGAAATTTCGGCGCGTGAAATCATAACGCGTGGAGTTATGACGTGTAGAATTACGGCACACTAGGTGTACGGTGCGTGGAATTACTCTATGTAAGAATACAGCCCGTGAAATTATGGCGCGTGGAATTGCAACGCGTAGAATTATGGTGCGTTAGGTGTGCGGCGCACGGAATTAAGGCGTGTAGGAGTTCGGCACGTAGAATCACTACAAATTAGGTATACGGTATGTGGAATTACAGTGTGTAAAAATACGTCCTGTGAAATTATGGCGCGTGGAATTACACCGTGTAGAATTATGGCGTGTTAGGTGTACAATGCATGGAATTACAGTCTGTAAGAACAAGGCCCTTGAAATAACAACGTGTTGAATTATGACGCGTAGATTTACGACACGTTAGGTGTTCAACGCATGAAATTAAGGCGTGCAGAAGTTGAGTGCGTGAAATTATGGCGCGTGGACTTACAGAGCGTGGATTTACAGCGCGTAGAATTTTAACGTGTGCGAATTAAGCCAACTCCAAATCATTATTTGCATTGAAAGAGTGACTCTTGAATTATGAATATGCATATCACAGTTCGGACACTGGAAATTATGGCGCGTGGAATTACGACGCGTGGATTTACACCGCGTGCCAATTAAACAAACTCCAAATTACTATTTACATTATAAATGCGATTCTCGAACGATGAATATGCATATCACAGTTCGGACACTGGAAATTATGGCGCGTGGAATTACGACGCGTGGATTTACACCGCGTGCCAATTAAACAAACTCCAAATTACTATTTACATTATAAATGCGATTCTCGAACGATGAATATGCATATCACAGTTTGGATACTGGAAATTATGGCGCGTGGAATTACGGCGCGTGGATTTACACCGCGTGCCAATTAAACAAACTCCAAATTACTATTTGCATTCTAAATGCGATTCTTGAACGATGAATATGCATATCACAGTTTGGGCACTGGAAATTATGGCGCGTGGAATTACGGCGCGTGGATTTACACCGCGTGCCAATTAAACAAACTCCAAATTACTATTTACATTATAAATGCGATTCTCGAACGATGAATATGCATATCACAGTTCGGACACTGGAAATTATGGCGCGTGGAATTACGGCGCGTGGATTTACACCGCGTGCCAATTAAACAAACTCCAAATTACTATTTGCATTCTAAATGCGATTCTTGAACGATGAATATGCATATCACAGTTTGGGCACTGGAAATTATGGCGCGTGGAATTACGGCGCGTGGATTTACACCGCGTGCCAATTAAACAAACTCCAAATTACTATTTACATTATAAATGCGATTCTCGAACGATGAATATGCATATCACAGTTCGGACACTGGAAATTATGGCGCGTGGAATTACGGCGCGTGGATTTACACCGCGTGCCAATTAAACAAACTCCAAATTACTATTTGCATTCTAAATGCGATTCTCGAACGATGAATATGCATATCACAGTTCAATGACGAACGTCGGAAGATCGATACAACCGTCATGATCTGTTTGATACCTTGAAGATGCGCATCGACGTCGACCAGATCTAAATGTCACGAGATTCACACAGACGTTACGCGCTGAAAGGATTATATCATTGCCTGGTCGGACGATGCTACCGCATAAGTAGACGAATAAAAAACAGGCAAAAGTATGCGCACGGTTGGTAATCGCGTTCGATTTAACATTCTTAACGATTGGATCTCGAAGGGGGGCTAAATTGCCCATGGAAATTGACTTGTGAAACATAATGTCTTAACGAGGACCCATTCGTGGCCTTCTTATATAAAATTCTTAACGACTCGGACTACTTATTTGGATCATATGATTCCAGAGGAAATAAAGAAATGATGTGCTATTTGAGGAATTAGTTATCGATATTAAATCATAACCTAACCTTGACACAATATAATTCAAACTAAGTTTATAATCAGTTTCAACGAATACTTGAAGAATTTTATTCATAAAAAGGACTATGTCAAAGATAAAAAAATGTGACAAATTCTGTTGTTGTTTTGTTAACTTTTGACCTATATTTAACCTTGACACAATATGACAACTCAAAATATATATATAATCAGTTTCACTGAATACTTGAAGAATTTCATTCACGAAAAGGACCATGTCAAAGATAAAGAAATTTTGACAAATTCTGTTGTTGTTTTGTTAACTTTTGACTTATGTTTAACCTTGCCCAAGTTATGAAACATCCTGTACAAAGTGTCCACACCTATGAATGGGTGCACCTATGCAGAAGGCCTCGATCACGAATATTAAATTCGCAAGATCGACAGGATCTTGAGACGATTGTGATTGGATGGCCCGGTGTATATACCGGATGACCTCGGCCTACAACTGGCCACACTCGATCGATACTGTTCCCTCGGACATTCTATTTTATCGATAATCATTTTTCTGTCACCCGATTGAAATCAATGCTCTTGACGGAGATCCGGTGACATGTCGCTGTGGGTGCGTCGAACGATGTTTTCTTACTTTCTGCCTGGATCCGGCTTCCATTTTAATCTTATCGGTCTTTTTACAAGTTTTATTATACCTAAATGGTGGGTGTGGTAGAGTTGAATTAATTTATCGGTTATGAAAGCGGGATTTCTGCATTTTTTATTTTTTTTAGTTTGAGGTTTTGGGATTTTAGAATTCTCGGATTTTCAGAACTTGGGATTTTTGGATTTTGGGGCATTTTGGGGTATTTTGGAATTTTGAGGACTTTGAAATATTGGAATATTGGAATTTTGGGATTTTGGGATTTTGGAATTTTGCAATTTTGAGAAATTGGGAATTTAGGAATTTAGGAATTTAGGAATTTTGGAATTTTAGGACATTGAAATTTTGGGATAGTAGATTTTGCAATATTGGAATTTGGATTATTGGAATTTTGGAATATTGGAATTTTGAAATATTGGAATTTTGGAATATTGGAATTTTGGAATATTGGAATATTGGAACTTTGGAATATTGGAATTTTGGAATTTTGGAATATTGGAATTTTGGAATATTGGAATTTTTGAATATTGGAATTTTGTAATTTTGTAATTTTATAATTTTCAAATTTTTGAGTTTGTAACTTTGGAATAAAGTTCCCAATTTCTCGTTGACCTTGTCCTCACCGAAAAGGACATCCAACAGCAAAAAATCTGAAGGTTCAAAGATCCCTGAAACTGAGAAACCTAAATTCAGATATTTCGCTACCAAAGGAAATTTATTTAACAACGATTAAGAAATCTATGGAATATTCTGGTACAGCAATCTGGTTGCGTGTCGATAGCAGTTGATAATTATATCTGTAACCGGTGCTACAGGGTCCGCCGGTAAAAGTGTCCCGTAACCGCATAAATTAGACAAGTAAATTATTCTCGCAACGACCATACTTCCCTTTCGTTCATTTTCTACCGACGGAAAAAATTATTCTCTTAGCACTTTTACTTCTGTAAAATCGCTGTTAATTGAAAGTGAAAAAGGTTATTGTTTTGTTGCAGTTTTCTTGTTGATCCTCAACCTCCAGCATGGCGTCGTGTTATGCAGCGCGGGGGAACCTGGCGTAAGTATTAAAATTACTATACTTAGAAATATTAAAATTACTGTACAAGAAATATTGAAGATTTAAATAAATTTCTTGTAATTATTTGTGAAATTGCATAATTATCTATATGTAATTTATCACTCTTCTGTTATTAATAAGATAATAATTAGCCCTTTGCTTTAATTCGTCAGATGCGTCAGCCATAACTGTTCTACAATATTAAAACAAAGAAAGTTATTGTCAGTACAAATTATAATTGTAATAAATTATGTTACAACAAATTATAACTATATTGTAAAATTATATTTGCACCTAAACTTTAAGATGAGTGTTAAAAATTTGAGTAAGGTCAACATTTGATGGGTGCGTCACGTTTGAACTCTAAGTGCGTCACATTTGAGCTGTGAATGCGTCACATTTGATCTCTGAGTGCGTCACGAGTGCGTCAAAGTACAGCAAGGGGTTAATAATCAAACTAATTATCAAAGTGGTAGTAATTAACTTCGAGGTACTGTTAATTATGTAACATGTTATTTCACAAGTATTTGGACTTCGACAACCTACCGGAAACGAACTTTTCGTGTCAGGGGAAGGTGATCGGTGGATATTACGCGGACGTTGAAGCTGGTTGCCAAATGTTCCATGTCTGCACCATTGGACAAAAAGGTAATTCAGCCATATCGTCACATTCTTACAATTTGTTAATAATATTCGTTCAAAATCTTACATTTCATCAAATAAAAAAAACTTTGATTTCGTAACTAAAAAATTTTTATTTATAAATTAAATTAAAAAAATATTTCTAACTATTTCTCTTTCTTGACTTATGTCGCAAATCAACTTAAAAATAACGAAAGTTTATTAAAAACATTTCGCCATTTTGTCGTAGTTAGTCATTCGATAGATCTATTCTCGATCGAACTCTCGTGGCATCGTAACAATTAGAGGCGATAATTAAACTGGTGTCGGATAGAACAAGCATCTTGACTCGACAAATCGATTGATCGAACGATCGAGAGGCCCGCTCGGGGGCCCGGCAAGCGGCTGATCGAAGTTTTGTAATCGATCGAGGGATCGCTCGAGGAAGAGAATGTCACGGTCGTCGAGGAACGTTTACTGACCTAAGTCGAGAACGTCCGACTTCGGCTCCTCGCGAGAGATCGATCGACATGCCTTTGTTCTTTGATTAACCTTTAACCCTTCAATTTTCGAATCCAATCGTGCATTCTTCGAAATACAAATACATACTATTCGTCAAATTGTATACCTCATCAAACTGAAAAGATACCTCATTTTAATGTTGCATATATTTCCAAGATGGACCAAAATTTCTATATATTATAAATTGTGAAGGTTAATTAAGAGAAGAAAAGTGGAAGCCATTCATCTAGTGTAGATTGTGAAAATGATTAAACATGAACATTTAATGAGACATCATGATATGATGACGCAGAAGAGCATCCCCGAATAATGATCCTGTCCTTCACCATGAGACTTGGTTTCAGACGAGATTATGGACATAAAGTTCCTTTGTCTGAATGGAACCGTCTTCGATCAGGAAACCAGGGTCTGCGAGAGGGTGGACGAAGTTGACTGCAGCAAGAGCGAACGATTCTACAACTTGAACCTGGAACTGTATGGCAATAACGCAGTGACACTCAGGTAAACCACTGACTTTATGCAGTATAGGGATGTAGGGATGCAGACGTATGGGAGTTAGGGATGTGGGGACGTAGGGGTATAGGGGGTTAGGGATGCGAGGACGAAGGCATATTGGGCGTTAGGGATGTGGAGACGTATGGACGTAGGGATATAAGGGGTTAGGGATGTGGAGACGAAGGCATATTGAGCGTTAGTGATGTGGAGACGTAGGGACATAGGGATATAGGGGGTTAGGGATGTGGAGACGAAGGCATATTGGGGGTTAGGGATGTGGGGACGTAGGAACGTAGAGATATAAGGGGTTAGGGATGTGGAGACGAAGGTATGTTCAGCGTTAGGGATGTGGAGACGTAGGGACGTAGTGATATTGGGATATAGGGATGTGGGGACGTAGGTATATTGGAGGTTAGACATATGGCGACGCAGAGATATAGGGATGTGGAGATGAAGATATATTGGAGGTAGGTATGTGGCGACGTAGGGGCGTAGTAATGCAAGGATAGAGAGATGTGGAGACGAAGCCATACTGGGACTTAAGGATATGGGGACATAGGGACGTAGTAGTGCAATGATAGAGAGATGTGGACACAAAGAAATATTGGGACGTAAGGACGTAGTAGTGCAAGGATAGTAAGATGTGGAGACAAAGGCATAGTGGAACGTGGGGATATGGAGACGTAGAAGAACATGTAATGTAAGAATACGTAAAATATAATAAAGAATATGTAATGAAATGTAAGAATAAAATGTAGAACTGGAGTTAAAAGGTTCAGTTAAAAATTGCTGACATAAAGTCAAGTAAACTGTCCGTCCTTCAAAGGTTAAGCTCACGCTCGTAAAACTTGATTCGTAATATTGGCGTAAACTTTCACTTAATATTAAGGAAACACATGCAATCGACGTGATCGATCAAAAAGCGGCGACACACGCAATCACGTCTTCCACGCCCCACTTGATTCTATATCAGTCACGAAAGTAGAAACTGGTATGCAGATCAATGTAACTTTGGTCCTTACGAAACGGCCGGTGAACGTTCAGACAGTAGAAAATAAAAATTTTAGCGACAGGTGAACTGGTTGCAATGCTTATTTTCTCCGGTGCATTGCAATTTCCTGCAGTACTTCCTATTTTGATCACTTAACCACTTTGGTCAATTGAGATATACGGAAAAAGGGGTCCAAAAAGAAATCAGTGTTATAATTAACGAGATTCATTTAAGATGACATAAGGGTTACATAACATTAGGGTATCCATTTGGGAGTCAAATATGGGTAAGAAGTTGAAAGGACTTCTCTCAAATAGACAAGCGCTGAGAGGGTCTACCATATGATAGAGCAACTGAGATGTTCATATTTCCAAACAGAATCTAAACAATCTACAATCATGTTGCAGTTTGCATGAAAACAGCGAGGACGACAACGACCCCCTGGACCACACAAGCGACCATCAACGCACCACCTCGGCACGACCCACCACAACCACCACGACCACCACCACAACTTCCAAACCGAACAAACCATCCACAACACCTTCCTCCAACTCGTACTCGCACTCCACTGGATATCCTCAACATTTCCAGCCGCAGCCTCCGTTCCCACAAGTGCACACCAGCCAGTCCAAGTCTCTGTACGACGACAAAAATGGAGGATACCATCATCAGTACATCTTCCACAACGGCGAGAGGAACAACAATCAACAGGCAACCTCCTACCAGTTGTTCAGCAACCAAGGAGTCAGTTCCACCACAGTCCAAACTCCTCAGGTCCATCAAATCCGGTACAGCTCGACGGCGAGTCCGCAGATCATCCACAACGAGCCTTCGACGGTGTCGCCGCTGTTTCACTCCTCTACGATCCAGACGCTTCTGAACAGCAACGGAAACAGTCCCTCGTTGATCAATCCTATTTTCCATAATCATGGGATTGTCAGCACGACGGAACAGTTTTCTATACATAGTAATAACCCTAGGGACACTTCAGAACAGAACATTAGGCCGCTGGAGGCTGTGCAGTCGACTAATAAAGGAAAGGTGAGAATGTGTATATCACGTGTGCCACATGTTAGATTGGGTTGTATCACGATCACTATCACATTTTCATCACTGCGTTGCATTCACCGCGCATTGAACGTCCTCTCATAATCGTTGAGTACCTAACCACGTTATATAACCCCAATTTCATATAATTTCATTCTTAGGTTTCGAAGCTGACAATATCCCCGGTGCCCACACCGGAACCACCTCGACAAAAGACCAGCAGCCAGAGTCCACAGCAACAGAGGATCTCAGGAAGCTTCATCTCCACTCCAGCCACCGACGAAACGACCGTCAGATCCTTCTACCCGACTCCGAGGACGTCGTCGAAGTCCGAGTCGCAGTCCAGCGACCAAGTTACTCAGCACATACACGTCCTGCCCCCCGTGCAGATCCCCCAGCTGAAACCCCATCAGATCACTATCAACCTACCACCTCCAGATATTCAGAGGATCGTGCAGAACCCATCGTCCCTGCTTCCATCTCAGTCTCGAGTGATAGTGACGGCTAAGGCTAGCGTCAGCGACGAGTCGGGCAGACCCCTGAACACCACGCAGTTGGTCACCCTGCCGCTTCCAACGATCCCTGCTAGTTATGACGATTATAAAGAAGGAGACGAGTCCTTTGACCCTTTCTACAGAGACGTTCCTAAGATTAGGAACAGCAGGCGAGCTTATGGGGAAGTTAAGAGAGGCAGGACAAGATGGAGACCGAAGAGGTCGGTTGGTACCAAGAGCTCCATGATGTCCTTCGTTTACGGGGGTGAGACTAACAGGAGACAGGATATTCAGACGGTGGATGCGGGAGATAAGGGGAAGATCAACGACAGGGTGATCATTGAGGATAATAGCCAGGATTTTAAGTCCATCAAGGAGAGTCTGATGAGGTTCAGAGATATTCTGTTCGGCGAGGAGTTCACGGATGACACTATTCGCAATATTTTTGAGGAGACGCAGAGTAAGAAGAGTGGAAAAGTGAAGGGTAAGAAGGAGTCCCTGGAGGACTTGGAACCTAGGGCTTCGAAGAACTTCAAAGCTAGGGAGTACGATGATGAAAATGACGAAGAGGAGAGGAAGAGAAATAAGCCTAAAAGTCCGAAGGAGGAGAAAATGTCTGACGCTGAGGAATACATAGATTTTGAGGACCGCACAGAGAGTAAGTCAGACAAGAATGATAATGTAGAATATACAGAAAATGAGAAAGAAGAAGCTTATGATGATAAGTACGAGGATGGCGAGATCGTGAATTTGAAGGATGATGAAAGTAAGACCATCAAGCAACCTGAACGAGACCTCGATATTATTATACTCGATCCAAACGAGTATCTCAGATTGAAATCTTCGGATGAGAAGAGTACTACTCCTGTTGAAGAAGAATCAACGACTACGGAAGTCCCAGTACTCTCCACAACTGAACCCACTGAATCAAAGAAAACTAGCATGAGTAGCAAAGACCCGAAGAAGCCCATAGATCAGGATGATGTACCTGAAGACAAAGAGTCCAAGAAGGAAGATGAAGAGAAGGTAGAAGTGGAGGTTAAGAAAGAGAAGCCTAAAAGAAAGAGTTCGAGGATCAGGTCTGGAGGGAAGATCTCTGCAAGGAAGAAGGAACCGAAAAATGAGAACAAAGCTACTCCTCAGGATGCACCTCCGGTCAAAACCACAACTGAAATGATAGAAACTACTACGCTAGCTGAGAATTCTGAAGCACAGCAGATTGACAAGCATATTTTCAACGAACCCGAGTCTCAGACTTCCAAGGAAGTCGACACGAGGGCTGTGGGTAACCAAAACAGTCAGAAGAGTCTTCAGGGTGACAAGGATCAGGATACAGGAAAGGAGAAGCGGAAGGGTGATGCGAATGAGTACGAGACTTTAGAGAGACAGGCTGATAAGGTTGACGAAGACGAAGAATCAACTACCTCAACGTTGGAGGAAGAGACACCCGAAGAAGAGATGGTTGAAGATCAGCCTGAGACAACGACCGAAGACATTTCTTTAGAAAAGACCGACTACAAAGAGGGATCCTCCATTGAACATGAAAATGTGGAGGAAGAGTCCACTACGATCTTCGACAGCGAAGATGTCGAAGAAGGCAGCCAGGAAATGATCAAAAGCTCTCATTACGAGAAGAACGAGAAGTTCGTGGACTCCTCGCGAGAAGTTTCTTTGCACAAAAAGGAGAAGAAGAAAATGAACGAGGACGAAGAGGAAGAGGAGATAGAATCTCAAGAATATTCAACGATGAAAATGGAAGAGATTAATTCTAAGGAAGGGTCCTTCGAGTACGAGGATTCGACGGAGTCCTACGATAGCACCCACGAGGTCAACGACGAAGAGTATCCTGAAAACTCAGAGGATGCAACAACCTCCTCTGAACACAACTCTGAAGAAATTCCGAGTTCCAGAACGGAAGCTGAAGAACAAGATGAAGAGTGGGTGGGCGACCAGGAGGGAAGTACCGAAGGAATTTTGAAGTTCACAGACGAGCTGCCTAAGGAGAAGAAAGAGGAAATACCAGAGGGTAAGAAGTCATCGGATTCTGTTGAGAATGTCGCTCACGACTATGTGGACGACAATTATGAACCTGAAAGCTATAAAGGAAGGGATTCTTCAGATACGAACAGTTTGAACGACGAGAAAGCGAAGGAAGTATCTGATGATATGGTAGACAGCAAAGGTGAAGAACTTGAAGAAAAAGATATGAAGGATGAGAAGGATGAGAAGGATGAGAAAGATGAAAAGGATGAGAAGGATGAGAAGGATGAGAAGGTTGAGAAGGATGAGAAGGATGAGAAGGATGAAAAAGATGAAAAGGATGAAAAGGATGAAAAGGATGAGGACACATCTCAGAAGGATGAGGAAACAACCGAAGAACTTAAAGATTCCACCACCGAAGACATGGACCTGCAAACAACTACAGCAACGACAAGTACTTCTTCTACCACTACCACTACCACAACAACAACTACAACAGTTCGTCCAAAATTATTCAAACCAATCACTGCGAGGAAGAGTTACAATTACATACCTCCCACAACAACCCCAAACCCGGTGGTCATCAAACCAAGATTGAGTCTATTGAATCCGAAGCCAGCAAAGCCACCTAAGTCTTACAACGAGCTGGCGCCCAAACCGGTAATCAGAAAATTCCCCCTGCTAACGCGTAAATCGAGTACTATGGCGACTACGACGATCAAGGAGGACGATATGACGACGATGCCGGAAGTAATGTCGACTGAAGCGATACCTACGAGCACGGAAGCCAGCAAAAGCGAGGAAAACGTGTTGGAGAGCAAACTGGACCCCATAAGTCAACCAGTGAGCGAAGCACCCCAGGCTTTGAAGAACAAGAATGACCAGGACTCCAGTCCTAGCGAACAGAAGTCCCCTACGAACCTGAAGAAAGAAGACGAGGAAAGTTTCACTCCTTATCCTTTAGCCAAGTTGACCACATTGGCTTCTCTGATCGAGGAGACCCTGATGGATACAGAGTCCAGCACAGAGGCTGACAAGACTACTCCGAAGAGCTTCACCTTCATCGACGTTGAAATTGCTAGCACAACTCCTTCTTCGACATCCCCGTCAGTTTCTTCAACATCCGAGGCTGATCACACCACTATCGCTAAACCGGTGACGGAGGAGACCACGTCACCCACCACGTCCACATCCACGTTAGCATATAACGAGGTGACCCTTCCGGAGACTGTCGATCCAGAGACCACGTCCAAGCTTGAAGAGATCGATTCGATAACCGTGAGGCCGTTGACTCGCAAAATGGTGGGCCTGAGGCGACAAGGTGGCTTCAATTGTCTGGAGAAGGAGATGTACCGTTTCTACGGGGACAACAGGGACTGTAGACTGTTTCATTATTGCTCGCCTGGTTTCACCTCGAGGCAGGTTCTCGACTTCCGGTTCGTGTGCGAGGAGGGCACTGCCTTCGACGAGGAGACGCAGAGTTGTAGTCACGACGTTCGTAGCAAACGGTGTCCAAATAGACAATGGTAACCGGGAAGCCTCCTAGGTCCTCGTGTCCCTGGCGACGTTGATTTTGGTAATTCGTGAATCCCAGGACAACGTAGTGTATATTTATGTATATTGTTACTAGGTAGGATCCGTGAGCGAGGGCCGTTCCTTTCCTCAGCATTGCCATAAACCTTGTACATGAACGATGGATTCACACTTATTAAAATTAACGCGGAGCGTGTAGGTCATGGGGAAACAAGAATCTTCTGTAGGAACAGGAATCTTTCTATCAGCTGGGGATATTTGTGTCTTTCATTGGTGTGACTAGGACCTACACCTAGGGTGAACTTACATCTTTGGTAGGACTTAGCTAGACATCTAGTGGATTCTGCATATTTTGATATTTATGAGTTTGGGAGAACTTCCATCAAGTACAAGTCCATGAAGCCCTCCCTAGTCACACCAATGCAGTGCTGTTTGCAGATTGTCCCTAAAGACTCGTGATCGTATAGGTCAATTATAGGAAAAAATAATCGTTAAACGCGGAGGCAAATACCTAGCTGATTTCTGTAGAAGACTTCTGTCGAATCTCTTTTCGTAGGGTAAAAGAGCGATAATGTCGGTTCCTAGGTTCGATGGCGTTCACAATGGACTTCACGGAAGATATCACTTTTCATACCGTTTTCGACCATATCTTGCGCATTGCTCAATACGTTGCGTACAGAATGGTTTTAGTTGGCTCGTGTACAGTAGATGGAAACAAACTGCTCTCCAGCTTTTAAATAGCATCTATAATTTGTTTCATCTTTGAATTACCAACAGACAATTGTTTCCACCAACTGTACATTTTGAGAATGACGTTAAAAGAGAGACGGAAATACTCAATCGTCGTTACGACGGTCTTAACACCTTAGCAGCTGCATTTCATGTAACTTGTAATTTTACATTATTTAAAGAAAACGTACTGAAAAAAATTATACTCCAGTGTCCCTTACTGTCCAATGCTCTGGCGGAGAAAATCCCCTAGGAAATTCCTATCGATAGCGGTAAATGTATAAATAGATTACCTACACGTACGCATACACGTTATATATTTTTACATGTGAATTTATCCCATAGATAATGTGATAAGGTAATCCGTAGGACGTTATCCTCTGAAACAACAAACTGCGTGTACATTCGACGACGATTTCTGTACATACAAATGTGTCCCTACACGCATGTCAACTTTAAGGATCTTTACTGTGTTAATAATAATTGTATATTATGTGCAATTCGTCTCACGTCTGTAGTCGTTAACCCGCTCTAGTTTATTTATTTCACTCCCCGGCGTTTCATACAATTTTCTTTTTATCTAGTATTAAGATACAGCCAATACTTCATTTTTTCGTATAATACAGAAGGAAGGATTCATTTTGTTCATTGTAAATATCGAACGTAAGTTAATATAATTTGTAAATCAATAGTGTTACGTTCTTTTAAGATTCTACTTATAGCAGCTTAGAGTTTAGATATTAGCTATATTATTATTGCCTGATTTAATAAAACAGGTCAGAAGTTATTTATTTCATATTTTCCACCATTCTTGGCTAGATCATAACTTAATTTTTGAGGGATAAAATCGAAATGGGAAATCGTGGACGATAGTTCAGATGTAAGAGGCTTAGTAGGACGGACTAACGACCCCAAACGGCAAAATTGAAAAGCTTCAAACGTTCTCCATCCTTGTCTATTTCTACAAGAAAGACAAAGACAGCACATTCATAATTTCCCAGCTCCGCCACGTGAGGTCTCTGCACATGATCAATAATAAACAAAACTACACGTGTTCGATAGGTTAGGTACTTTCACGAATTTTTACACTTTAGTCTCACACTGAGAATATTATTTAATTACTAACATGTCCTGACATGATAGGAGGATATTCCAAAACAATTTTTCAGTATTTTTCGAAAACGATTGCTTCGTCGAATTACCTAACCTATACACAAGTGAAACCACGATACATTACAATGTCACAGAACCTGAAAATCGGTACACATGACGGTTGTTTTCATTGTGACGAAGCACTTGCTTGTTTCTTGTTAAAAACTCTACCACGATATAAAGATGCGGTTATTGTAAGGTAATTATTGTAATAAAATTGCTTATAACCTATAATTTCTGGAATGACCATGTGCTTAACACTAATATGATTATATTTTTGAGATATATCTTTGAATTTTTAAGACATCAATAAAAGAACATCATATATATTTGTAGATCACGTGATAAAAGTATTCTGGATACCTGTGATATTGTTGTTGATGTTGGTGGTGAATACAATCCTTCTAAGCACCGTTATGATCATCATATGAGGTATAGTTAAAGGTTTTTTATTTTACCTGTACTTTCATTAAAAATACCTACTTAATTTATAAATTAGGGACTTCAATGAGTCAGTAAGTACAGTGATAAAGAAACCAGGATACAATTGGGACATAAAGTTGAGTAGTGCAGGCTTGATTTTCTGCCATTTTGGTCATGAAATTATTAAGCATCTAATTCCTCAACTAAGCAATAATGATGTTGAAGCTGTTTTTAAAAAAATTTATAACACATTCATTAAGGAAATTGATGGTATAGACAATGGAATTCCTATGTTTAAGGAAGAACCACTGTAAGTAATCATTATGTTTCTTTCTTGTAGTATTATTCAACTAAATGTTTATGGTTTGCTCATTCTTTCAGCTATGAAATTGTAACTGATTTATCATCTCGTGTACAGTTCTTAAATGTACCATGGAATGATAAAACTACAAATTCTGATGAACAGTTTCCAAAAGCAGTGGAATTGACTGGTCAAGAATTTTTGCAACATTTAAATTATGCAGTAGATGCCTGGTTACCAGCTAAAACAATTGTACAGGATGCTATTGCAAAACGCTTTGAGGTGACTATAGTATAAACTATGTTTATAATCACTAATTTGTAATTAACATGATATTATTATCAATACCAAAACATTTGCTTGATGTATGTCTTAACAGCATTTACATTAATTTGAATAGAATGGTACTTTCTGAATAAAACATTGCAATACATGGTCATTAGTTACATACAAATGTATCATAGGTTTATGTAATTCAACATTGTACTTTACATAAGAGACAGACATGTTTAATTAAATAGAAATGGAGAAGTTTCAGCAAGAATTTATTTTACAGGTTGATCCTAGTGGAGAAATCATAGAATTATCGCAACCAGTACCATGGTCCGAACATCTCTTTGAATTAGAAAAAGAGATGAACGTAGAACCTCCGTTAAAGTATATGATTTTTAAAGACAGTAATTACAGGATACGATGCGTTCCAGTGAAACCTAAAAGTTTTGTTGCAAGGTATTTGTTGAAGCGGTAATAACCTTTCAATTTATCAGTACAATCGTGTTTATAGGTTATTTTTATAGGTTATTTTTGCCTGAAACTTGGGCGGGTTTGAGGAACGAAGCACTGGAACGTGCTTGCGGAATTCCAGGTGCAGAATTTGTACATACAGTGCGATTCATTGGTGGACATAGCACCAGAGAGGGTGCATTGATGATGGCCCGCAAGGCTCTTGAACTAGGAAAGACTATATGATAATAAACCTAGCTGCATTTTAGCTCTGATCAATGAATTTTCTCTCTTAGACCAATTTAATATCAATTTTATTTATACACGTATAAAATATGCAAACATTTTGACTCCTTTTTATTATTTAAAACTGGTATTTAAATTTTAATGAAACGCTGTACATGCTTTGTAATAAAGTACTACATTTTCACTTTGGTGTCTAATCATTAACCCGCATGTTCCATATATTTAAAGAACTTCAAATATAATTATTAAGGATGGACAAGAAACATTCAGTTACTTATAAATAAAATATTTATTGTAAAAATCGTTTACAGTAAATGTATTATCCAATTAGATATCACAACTTTCGACCAATTTTCTGCATTTACTTAATTTATTGACCTCAAATGACGTTAACTAGGTATAATCAGATTTTCTCCGCATTTCTTGCGGCTTGAGCATGTGCGGCGAAATGCGCTGCCTTCGCTTGTGCAACTTCTGGCGTGTCTACCACTCGACCATCAGGACCAATGGGAGCGCCGTATCCAAACCCGTAAGCATAGGGTGCCGAATTGTACGACAGAGCACCATATGGATAGAGACCCGCGTTTTTGGCAGTCTCCTGCAAAATAATATTCATCTTACTGCAATTCCATCAATCTTAAAAGGTTTTCATCCACCCGACAGACAATGGACTTATAATAAAAATGTTCTATAGTATAAGCTGTTGAAGAATTCCCCCTTTAGTGCTAAGTAGAGTCACATTCTCCGCAATTACCAGAGCGTGAGCTGTGAGATGAGCAGCCTTCGCTTCCGCAACCTCAGGTGTATCAACAACCCGGCCATCGGCACCTATGGGTGCGCCAGACGTAATTGCAGGTGGATAAACACGGACCAGGGCTGGCACGTGCACGTAACCTAATGTGTTTCTAGCTGCTTCGTAAGCCTGGGTCGCAAGGTGAGCTGCTTTCGCTTGTGCTACGTCTGGCGCGTCCAAAACTCGTCCATCGTAGGCCAGAGGATAACCCAGATGACTGTAAGCCACCACCGGCAGGTAGGCTGGCTCTGCGAGTGCCAGAGTGCTGAGTGCTGTGAGGACGACCTGCAATTTTGAAGTATATGAAAAAGTATTTGCAATAACAAAATTCCCAGAAAGTCTCAATTCCACCAGCATGATAGAAAATGAGTTCATAACTTTAATGGAACCCTGAGTACTTACTAAAGTGTTCATGTTCAAAAGAGCGCTGCTGGATGATTAACCAGTACTCGCCCTAAGGTGTTGTGTACCAAGTCGAAGCAAGGCTTCTCCTTTTATATATGTGAATCTGGTAGGGAGTCGTCGACCCGTAGGAGGGGACCACACCCTGTAACAAGTGCTACACGTAAAGTGGTGACATTGACATTATGCTTGTCGTTTCTCATCACCGAGTCTCGTCTCTCAAAGGATCCGCCGTGCGACGAGGTCAGGTGCACCGGCGATGGGACCAATCAGGCACAGCGAGGCTCTCCCGTCGCATCAGACGAAAGAAAAGCCTTGCAACAACTGTTTTCGTTTGATTCTCCTTGAAATCGTACTTTCTTGTCAAAATGAAAAGCAGTTTTCTCTGAAACTGCGTGTAGGAATGCTGCCTCTCGAAACGGGGGCTTTAAAGTCGCTTATTAACAGTTCGGTGACTGCATACATTTCTGATCTCAATGTCCACACGAATGTTACCTTGCTTTCATACATTGCAATATCAAAATTTCGAACACAATTTTATGAATGTCTTAGATATGGACCTAAGAGAGTGTCAAATTGTTTGAACTGAAATTTATATGTACACTTTAACAAATGTACAAAATCATTCGAACTATCTCCGTGACTCGTGTCGTCACATTTATTATATCAACGCTGAATGAATCTCGAATTATGTGTAATCAGGTAATTTCCCAATTATCAGAGTAGGAGAGCGAATCGACCTCGAGCGTATTTAACGTGGATCGTGGAAAGAAATACACGGGCGAAGTGCAATTAAAAACAGAGAACGTTGGTACATCGATCTGGACGAAGGCCGCGTCCTCGGAATAATCAATCGTTTGGTGATTGACTGAAACGAATCCACTTTTTGCTGGGCTTCGAGAAATAAGACAGCTTGTACCGTATCGAGGATATTTCTTCGGTTCTTTTTCTGAATGGCACGAGAAATAATGGAAGTACTTACGAATTTCGTATACTAACATTGTCCGGAGAGTCTAAAATGATATCTAACTTCTAGGAGCTTTATCACAACCTTCTTTCTATGAATTGTAACTTATCTAACCTAACTTATGTAACTTATTTAACATACCTACTTATCCTAACTTTCTTCAGGAAGATTTAATGTAAAATTTCTTATGTAACGTAACATTGTTCAAGAAGAGACTAATATGAGTCACACTGTCTATGTACTTTAATTCAATTTATCTAAACTACCTACCTAACCTAACTTACTTCAGGAAGAGCTTATGGTCAAATATCTTGCATAACTAACCTAACATTGTCCAAGAAGAGTCTGACATGAGGGATTTAAAAGAGTTTTATCTAGAACCTTCAGTCTATGTGCTCTAATTCAACTTACCTAAATTACCTAACCTAACTTACTTCAGGAAGAGCCTAACTTAAAATTTCTTGCATAATTTAACTCAGTGAAGATCCAGACTATTAACTCAGTAATAGTTTGAAGTAATCCTTATTTAGAACTCCCCAAAAAGTTTGAGGTAATCCCCCCAACTCTAAAAAGTTTGAGGTGATCCACATCTGGAACCTCCCAACCCTAAAAAGTTTGAGGTGATCCTCACCTAGAACATCCCCAAAAAGTTTAAGATCCCCATCTAGAACCTCCCTAAAAAATGTGAGGTGATCCTCATCTAGAATCCCCCCAAAAAGTTAGAAGTGATCCTCATCTAGAACCCCCCCCCAGCCCTAAAAAGTTTGAGGTGATCCTTATCTGGAACCTCCCCAAAAAGTTCGAGGTGATCCTCACCTAGAACCCCCCAAAAGTAAGATCCCCATCTAGAACCTCCCTAAAAAATTTGAGGTGATCATCTAGAATCCCCCCAAAAAGTTAGAAGTGATCCTCATCTAGAACCCCCCAACCCTAAAAAGTTTGAGGTGATCCTTATCTGGAACCTCCCCAAAAAGTTCGAGGTGATCCTCACCTAGAACCCCCCAAAAGTAAGATCCCCATCTAGAACCTCCCTAAAAAATTTGAGGTGATCATCTAGAATCCCCCCAAAAAGTTAGAAGTGATCCTCATCTAGAACCCCCCAACCCTAAAAAGTTTGAGGTGATCCTTATCTGGAACCTCCCCAAAAAGTTTGAGGTGATCCTCACCTAGAACCCCCAAAAAGTAAGATCCCCATCTAGAACCTCCCTAAAAAATTTGAGGTGATCATCTGGAATCCCCCCAAAAAGTTAGAAGTGATCCACATCTAGAACCTTGAGTGTGACCTAATCCATAACCTAGCATAGCCTAATGAAAATCTAAGATGCCTCAAATAGGACCTAGACCTAACCTAACCTCCTCCCATTGATGATATTCTTTGGACACATGATGACGTCTTATTAAGTCCTGCTTCCTGCTTCCTGATCCAGGATCATTCTCGAACACTATGGGACGATTAGGTGTGTCAGCAAGCCGGTACACGAGGCCAGGGACGGTTATCGACTGCGAATGCCTATCGTTCATCGACATTCACTTGATTGTTTATGGTGTTGTAGAACAGTAGCGGATGTCACTTCTGGCGGGTTGTTTTGACATTTAGAACGGTTGATATGGTGATGCAGGATTTTCCTTCGATGATGAATCAATTTGTTCATGCAGATGTAATGTTTTGTGACATGTACCTTTAATGAAGGTAGAATGACGCAAATTTATATGTGAAGTTGATCACATCCTTGTTACTGTCCTTGGAATTCTTTACAAAGAAAGTACTGGTGTACCAGCAGGTTATGTAACATGTGAATGATCATTGAATTGCTATATTGAAATTAAAATCAAGATGGACTATTAGATAATTTTACTACAATATATCTGTAACATGTAATATCGTACAGAACGTATCGATCCATTGTACATGAGCTGTTACAGAGCATGCTATTGATGGAATATAGTAATACCGCGATTAGTATGGTTAATACCTTTATCGGAGGTACAAGACTAATCCACATTAAATGGAGAACACAATGCCATTAACGGAATAATCTCCTGAGAACAGGATTTTAACTTGATCTATGAATACAAATGAAACTTGAACTTGCAGTATGAAATCGTTTGGAATAATTGTAGCCCCAAAAAATGCTTGTCCTTGTTTGAAAATGTTGACATTGCTACTAAAGCACTCAATTTATTATTTAACGCGTTGCGTCGCAGTTTGATTACTTAATCGAGAATCATTTAAAAATTCCATCGTTATGATTTCTCAAAGTTTTTCGTTTTCTGTTTGGCACTCATGCGTGAAAATGGGCGGTCAACAGAGGGTCTCGGTTTAAATTACTCAACATCGTTTCCTCATCTATTTAACAGACGATTGCCACCGTTTGCGACAGTTCAATTTTTATACAACACGTTTATGGACAAATTTTGTTCAATTCAAAATTTATGTCAGATATATTGTTCTTTCAATTTTATGTAATTGGCCATATAGCGCAGGGAAAATATAATGTTAGGAGAATAGGATGCGTTGCGAAAGTAACGTGGCGATATATCGAGAGGTAATAAATTGCGTGGTGGTAGAACACTTGGCGAATATAAGGTGTTACGAATTCGACAGAAAGCGAAAATCACGCGTGGAAATATCACTCATGGCGATATAACGTGTGGAAATACTACGCGTGGTGATATAACGCGTGGAAATACCACTCGTGGTGATATAACGCGTGGAAATACTACTTGTGGCGATACAACGCGTGGTAATCTAATAGGTGGCGATGGAACCCGTAGTAATTCAACGCGTGACGAAAGCAGTGCGTGGAAATGCTACGCGTGGCGATATAACGCGTGGAAATACCACTCGTGGCGATACAACGCGTGGAAATATAACTCGTGGCGATACAACGCGTGACGAATACAACGCGTTACAAATTCAATATAAAGCGAAAGCAACGCGTGGAAATACTACGCGTGGCGATACAACGCGTGGAAATACCACTCGTGGCGATACAACGCGTGGAAATACTACTCGTGGCGATACAACGCGTGGTAATCTAATACGTGGCGATAGAACCCATAGTAATTCAACGTGTAGCGAATACAACGCGTTACAAATTCAACACAAAACGAAAACAACGCATGGAAATACTACCCGTGGCGATATAACGCGTGGCTATATACTACGTGGTAATAGATTCCTTAGTAATCGAACACATGGAAAATATAATGCGTTACAATTTCAACACAAAGCGAAAGCAACACATGGAAATACTACCCATGGCAATATAACGCGTGGTAATAAAATACGTGGCGAAACAACCCATACTAATCCAGCGTATAGCGATATAACACTCATCACCAGTGATCCAAAATATAATATAACACTCAGTGGTAGTAAGGCTCAAAATCCATGTAAAATGTGGCAATATAAATAGAGTCCATTATAACTATATAAACTTCTCCGTGTTACCTAACCTATGTAAGTTACCTAGCATCACAGCACAAATTAAACACAAAATCATTTGTTTATCCATTTTTAGCCATGCATCTTTATCGGTTCATCAGACGGTCACTGTATCTGAAATTGCATGTCATCATTATATCATAATGAACTTGTCCCAATTAGGTGTTTGGTGCTCATTAGAACTGATTGTTCCTTCAAATGGGTGTCATTGTTCACCAGCCTGTTTCGCAAAGTGTAATTGTTCGAAGGATTATTAAGAACTCGGGCGTAGCGATACGTGATGGAATTCTCTGGAAATTTACATCGAAGACCATGATCGAAGGAATCTATGATCGTATGCAAAACCAACGAGGAATTTTTATCGAAAGAAAAGTCCTGAGTGTGGAGTTGCTAGAAAGTGTCATGTTGAATTATGTAAACGGACTGGGGTTTTATAGGAATGAAAAAAACTAAGTGAAATAATTGTATAACGTTTCTCCGTTTAAATGCTTTTTCCATTTCTATTTTTAACTTTTTACCGAAATTGTATTTTCTTGATGCTAGTTTTGTTGCACTGTGCGGAGTGGTATTAGCGGGTGCACTCGTAAGGCAGAAACAAAGTTGCAAACTTTCCCTCATTTAGAAACTTTCGTATTTCCACGCTGGAGAACGAAAGTCCAGATTTGAAAACTTTCAAATTTCCTGTAATGAAAATCTTGAAATTTCAAATTTACGAATTCGTCCATTTAATAATTTAAGAATACCAAATTGTCACGTATAGAAATTCAAGGACTTCAAGTTTAAATATTTAAAAATGACAAAATTGTGTTTTTAAAAATTTGTAATTTTACACGTGTAAAAATTAAGGCGAATGAGAAGTACTAAATATTGAATCGCAAGAGAGCTAATCCAGCATCCCTGACACCATCTTCAAGATCAGCGTCCGCCAACCTTGAAGACACTTCCGGCGGTATCACCCTCGAACCGAATCGAATCGATCGGACAAGAAGGACGCTCTGGCGTAAGGAGATGACTTTTTCACCAGTTTCAGCAACGACCATTTATCGAAATTGACGCAACAGTAACATTTCACCCTGTGGTTTCTTTCACCGTGTTCGATCTCGTCCAAACAGATACGCCTCTCCCTACCTCTTCTTATTATGTGAAAATCAAGCGGAACGCGCGCTCGCGCGAGCAAATATTTCGCGTACACTCGCGTTAGCTTGTTTACAAGCGCAACAAGTGGGCGCTTGTATTGTTCCACGACTATATAAGGTGTACCTGGGTCTCTACGACCGGCAGAATAGCATCAGATCGTGGATCATGGCAAACATGAGGCTCCTAGTGAGTACCTGTCTCGTTTTCCTCAAAATCTGATAACCTAACCTTAACGATGCTAGTCTCAACTTCGTTGCTTGCTTTTCTCGGGGTTCTGGTTTCATTTCGTAGATTTTCGTCTTTAGAATTTTTTGGGGAATTTTATCGACTGCTGAGATATGAGAGGATTTGGGAATTCAATTTATTTTTCTAAATTTGTAAATTTGAGAATTTGGGAGTTTGAAAGATTGAGATGGATTTGGTAATTGAGGAATGGGAGATTTTGAAAATGTAACAATTCAGAATTTTTTAAATTCAAGAAATTTAAATCCTTATTTAGAAAATCTGGATTTGGTAATTGGAAGTTAAAAATTTTAGCTATAGGGTCCTAAATATGGGGCTGATGGTATTTGTCCAAAAATCTAGTACTAATTCCCACAATAAAATAAACTTACCCCATAATTTTCTTACTACAATTACTAACAATTTATCAAGTCAAGAAATAATTAAATAATAACTGAAAATCTCTTTTCAGCTTCCATTTTCTTGCTTACTCCTCTCAGCAGCCGCCATTCCAACGTACGGGTCTTATCCCGTGGGTGGCGTGTACCACGGACCTCCAGCACCCTTGGCCCAAGACGGAAGGGTGATCGACACGCCGGAAGTGGCTCACGCGAAGGCAGCACACCTCGCAGCGTACGCCGTCGAGGCTGCAAAAGCCTCTCCCGTGGGATACGCGGATTATCCCGATGGAAAATACGAGGAGTACATAAGTCCCGCGCAGAACTCGTACCACGGTCCTCCAGCGCCATTGGCCCACGATGGACGCGTGATCGACACGCCGGAAGTTGCGCACGCCAAGGCTGCGCACCTCGCTGCGCACGCTGACCAACTTTCGAAGATCGTTCAACAGTCTTACCCTCAGGTCCATTGGTGAATGAGGCGATTGAGGCACGATCGAGTTTAGAACCAGTAAATCGAGATATCTGATTAGATGGGGATGAAGTGGTTCTAGAGTCGAGCGTGCACTGGTTCTTCTTTTTGTACTTGAGCTATGATGTACGAGGTTTTATTGTATGATATGGTTTTGGTTTTGTATGGAATCTGATTCTGATGAGATTAAAGAGATTATTTACTGGAGCTTTGGTTGTTTACTTTGTCACCCTTTTGCGATATGAAAATGTGCACTTGTTTGTGTTAACAAAACAGTGATACAAAAGAGTCATTCTCATTTCCTCATGTTACTGTTGATATAAACATGTGAGGTAATATTTTACTAATATTAAGATACATGATCGTGAGGTTAGGTTTCAATTTCCTCTCACACGCCTTCAAGTGAGAAAAATTGACTTAGCACAAAAGCACCAATAAAGTGTCAGATATAAAAATACAGAATACTAAACAAATTTGAATCAACTAAAAAGGAGATAAAATTTCAAAATCATGCTCCGATCCTTCATAAAAGAATTGCATCAAAAGTACACACTAACAAAATTGAAGATGGAATGTAAAAACAAGTGTTAACAAAATTCGAACAAGGTAACAACGTGAAGACACTTCATGTAAATTTACATAGAAAGTATTGTATGGAAATAGCAAGAAAATTGGAGTAATGTTGCAATACGAAAATGTTATGTCACCCGTTGATTTGTTCGCGTAACGCATTCTCGTCTGATCTAACACGTTCTCAGCCATTCAAATCTCTGTCCTCTCGACCACATCTACCTCGTTATCAAAGCGTTGGCGACAAGCTCGCAGTTCCGTTCAGGTCAACACGCGAACAATGCACGAGGTGGTCTTTGAACCAGGACGACTGTTGCAACAACGTTCGTTATTTAAAAATAAAAAGGAAGCTGTATGCTCCACTTGTATCGCCGCGACAACACGGACCAACGTGAAAATGGACTTGGGGATACTTCAATTGACAAAGTGGCAGTTTAAGCACATTCTGGTCACAGAAGTGTGATTCGGTCTCTAACGAGATTTTATGGACAGAATTGTTGAGGATGCATGTCATTGATTAATAGTTTTGTATATGGAGATTGTAGCAAATGATCACCTGTTTCTTTGAATCATTGTATGAACGTATCGGTTAGATCGATAATTTCCTAGTGTTGATCAAGGTTTATGGTACAACTTCCTAGATTGCTGATATCATTTCAAGTTTATGGAATGCTTCTGTAGATGTGATAGTTTATTAGAGGTTCTCATAGTGCACATGATACCTAGAAGTCTTTAGGACTATGTGATCCAACAGAGGAAATGGTGATGTAGGAAAGGACCACTTGCGAGTACCTAGGGTACATAGGTACATAGATAGATACATACACCTAGGGTACATAGGTACATAGGTAGATACATACACCTAGGGTACATAGTAGGGTACTTCTCTAAGATACCTTACTCTAGGAAAAATACTAAGGTAGAGAAAGGAGGATTACCACGCACCATATTATCACGAATCATATACTTTGTATTCTATATTACCACGCATTCCATATTTCGAAGCAATCCACATTACCACGCATCCCACACTATCACGGTCCACATCGCGCAATCCACATTACCACGCATCCCACACTACCACGGTCCACATCATCACTCAATCCACATGTTCTCAGATCTCCCTAGAAGTCTATGAGCCTAAATATCTTCAAAAACAATGATAGAATGCATAGTAATGTGGGATATAGTAACTTCTGAGTAACCTTCTCCAATCACTATTTTTCTTAGAGACGCCTACTTAATACTTAAACGCTTCTTTCTTAACTATTTCTCCATAGTCAATGATGTCCACATATGATCATGTATACACATGGATGTGGGGTCTAGGGTGCAATTTTACTTAGGATACAATTTAGAGGAACCTAATTATCATACCACTTTTGACTCTTAGTTCAAATATCTGGATAAAGTATTAGAACTTGAGAAAGTAGTGTATCTAACCACATATGTCCACATGTATGGATATGGCGGATGTGGAGACTAGGGTACAATTTTACCTAGGATACAATTTTGTAGAAACCTACTTTATCGTACTATTTCTGACCCTTAGTTCGAACATCTGAATAAAGTATTGTTTGAGAATTTAAACTAGTGTATCTAATCACATATGTCCACATGTATGGACATATGTGAATGTGGGGACTAGATACAATTTTACGTAGGATGCAATTCTGTACGAACCTAATTTATCCCACCATTTCTAACCCTTAGTTCGAATATCTAAATAAAGTATTACAACTCAATAAACTAGTGTACCAATCACAAAAGTTTCAATATGTCAACATTCCTCAAAGGCTTGATACAATCTTCAAATCTCGTTTTCAATCTTGTTACTTTTCACACATCCTACTTTGTGCACATAAGCAATTTTTTAAACACGACAATTTGAGTAAATATGAAAAATATGGGATTAGCAGTGGATTAATAGGATAAGATATTGGAATAAGGACGTCGGAACTGCATCCGCGATGACGGGCGTCCACGTGCTAGTGTCGCATAGCTGGCAATCGAGTTTTATTCCTGACGAGGTTACGGGACACGATGTCATTGTTAATGCCTGGTAAATGTTACGGGGCATGGCAGCCAGCCTTAAGCAGAGCATTTTCCTGGGTGTGGTTATACCCCGTTGTGCCTCACCGCCATACAAGGGGTGGGGCACCATATACTAACGCAGCCTGTACCCCTATAAATTGGACGATCGACGATAGTGGATCTAAAGCTCTTTTGATAGTCGCTGGATCGACGTGTTCTGAGCTTCGACAGGATGATCCGGTACCTCGTGAGTACTTCTTCGTTTTTTCCTGCTCCTTTATTTCGCTTTTTAGTGTTTTCAAATCTGTGGTGAATTTAGGTTCACGACAAAATTCTTTTAAATATTTTTGTGTTGACAATTCGTCAAATAATTGTATTTTTATTTGACTGAGATTAAGATTTTTAGGTTAGGATCATTTTAGGTCCTTTAATTTCTCTATATTCCCTAGAACTCTCTATTTTTGTATTCTTAAATATTTTGGTCATTCTATCGTTTAAACTCAATTTAATAATTATTTCACAAGTGTCTAAAGTCATTTTAAAATTTGTGTCAACCAACACAGTCGAGGCACATAACCAACAATTTTAAAATGTGAATATCACACAAATATTATTACAAAAGTCAGTGCCGATATAGTTAAGAGAATTTTTATTTTCCAAAAATGAGCAGAAAATTTTCTACTTATTAAGCAACTAAATATTATTGAAATATCGCGAGAAATATTATCGATTATTCATATGTACAAATAATATTTGATCATTTCTCAATCTTACTATTAGACAATACAAGGCATTTCTCAGATTATAATTTCTAACAAATTACCCAAATTAAATATAAATAATATTCACATAACATGAATATTATTAACCACATAAATAATGTATTAACGAAATTTTTCTTGTTCCAGGTTCTTCTCTTTGTCACCCTGCACGTGGTTTGCTGTGCACCACAATGGTATGGCGGTGGTCATCCTGGAGCGTATGGTGGTCACGCAGCCCCAGCGCCATTAGGACCTGACGGAAGAGTGGTGGACACACCGGAAGTGGCACAGTTGAAGGCAGCTCACTTAGCCGCTTTAGCCGACGCCAATGCTAGGGCGCCCAAAGTGGGCCCTGGAGGCCCTTATCCCGGCCCTGCCGGTCCCTACGCACCTGGCAACTATGGTGCACACTACAGGTTTTAGATATTTTCTATTACTAACGTAATTTATACATCTTCTTTCATCTTTTGTTTAACATTTTTGACTGTGACTTTTTCTACTTTTTCGTTTAATAAGTTTCAATTTAATCTGATCTTATTACCGATATTCTATTTTAAAAGATCTGTTATTTTATTTTTAGTATATAGATCATAGGTGCTATTTGATACTAGCAAAAATTAGCTTTTTTATGTACCACACCTCTGGCTACAATTTTAGCATGTGGTTTATAAACCACATCAATAATTAAAGGGTTAAACACCTATATTTTTAATGAAGACTACACAAATTCACTTTAATATTTGAAGTAGTCTTTGTCTTTTATCATCCACTTGTTAAAGACATGTTACATAATTTCCAATCCTTTACAATCATATATAGTTGAATACCATACAAGTTCATTTTAATATTTGAAGTAGCCTTTGTCTTTTATCATCCACTTGCTAAATACATGTTACATAATTTCTGTTGCTTTATAATCATATATAATTGAGTACCATACAAGTTCGTTTTAATATCGGAAGTAGCCTTTGTCTTTTATCATCCACTTGCTAAATACATGTTACATAATTTCTGTTGCTTTATAATCATATATAATCAAAGTCCATAGAAGTTCATTTTAATATTTGAAGTAGCCTTTGTCTTTTACCATCCACTCGTTAAAGACATGTTATATAATTTCACTTGTTACACGTTAAATAATTTCCTTATACTCGAGTACCTGCCATATCCACACGTCTAAGTCTTCTTTAACGTAATTATCTCCAACATCGTGTGATTTAAATTTTCTAGTGGACCCCCAGCTCCATTGGGCCCTGATGGTCGCGTAGTGGACACACCGGAAGTCCAACAAGCCAAAGCGGTGCATTTCTCTCTGTTCAACGCCGAAGCGCAACGTGCCCCCGCTGGTCCAGCTGGCCCAGCCGCACCCGGGGCCCACAACCCATCATGGAACCCCTCGGGCGCCTACAATCCGTCCTGGAACGGAAACAGTTGGAACCAGTATTAGATATAACGAACGATCCATTTTAATTTCTTTCATGTTCTACCTCGATCCACTCGATCTACCTCGATCATTGTGACAGAGTATATTACTGAAAATCAACGCTGTATTTTCATTCTTTCTTCTGTATCTTATTGTTTATTGCGGTTGCAGCTGGTCATTTGCAATCGTGTTTCATCTACCTCCTTTCCTTTCTTCAAAAAAATCTTATGTCTTTTTTTCTTCAGATTTTTAATCCTCGTTGAATATTCAGCGTCTTCCTTTGCGGGGAAATAATTTTGTAGAAAAGTGGAAAAACGTAGAAAAATTGTAATTATTGGCAAATTGAAGGTGTTGAAAGTGAGAACAAACGTGTTGGAAATATTTATCGTCAAATGGAAATGGAATAACGGTGAAGTGTACCGTTACAGATATCCTTCTGCAAAAATCTTGTCACATTCCTCTTCAAGGTGATCTCTTCATCGCTTTCGCGTTTGTTAGTCAGGGAAAGTATACACGCGCACGAAAGCACTCGAACAATAGATCCATAGTCACACTTTTCAATCTCATGGACAATTTTCAATTATGCAATTTTAATTGTAATTTCAGAATCTAATTGCAGTATAATTTTGCTACAAATGTTCGAATATTTTCGTGTATTTGTGTATTAACCTCTTAAATAGCGCAGGTGACTTTGTAAATTATGCTTGTACATAATGGAGATTATAATTAAAAGCTCCCTAGCAAATTCTAGTTTTTTGAAACAATGAACCTTTTAACCTCCATCCCACATGCGGAGTAATTTTACTCGTTTGGGTCTGAACCTGTCTTGACCTCTGGAAACCTAAAAACATTCAACTGAAGTATTTTTTTGATACAAAAATTGATTACATTAATGACCTATAATCCCTAATCATTACAGAATTATAACACGTGAAAAAAGTGCATAATTCAGTTCCGTAACAGGTTCGGTCCCAGCACATAAATAACACAGTGATCTCCTGTTTCAAACGATGTAATATTACACAGTTGGGTTTGAAGACTTAGAACAGTTTCTACTCCCAATTCTAATTATTCTAATTCTAATTATTTTCATTAGTCAGTGTACTTCACCCATTTTGCCCCAGTACCATTGAACATACTGCATTGACTTTCATAAAACATGTTCACATGTGTTCCCAACGTACTCATATGAGTACTAAAGTAATATGAAGAGCAATATAAATATGAAGCAACATGAATTTATTATAACAAAAGGTCTTATTTGCAAAGTATTGAATATCCATACAAGCATTGCCCCTTTTTCCAAAAAAATGCTCGTGGGACCAAAATGTTTGAAAATATAAGTGTCTCATTTTGTACGTAGATAAAGAACACCAGTCAACTGAAATCAAAGTTTCAGGACCTTAAAGCGTGACATTCCTCGTCAAGCATGATCAATCACGTCCTTGTTGGCAACACGAATTACCGTCTAGGATACACGGTGTCACGTTCTCCGTTTTTCTAGCGATGGAACCGGTTCCATGGTGTCTGCACGTTGGGGTTAGTTCAACTACCGGTAGCCGACACGATTCACGGATCATTTGCTCGATCAGAACTCGGATCACGAGCCATTTATCGTGATCCTTATCGCGACGACTGCGTTTAATTGGCCATATAAAACGTGATGAATAGTGAAATCCGAGATCTTACGTTCAAGGTCGAAATCAAATTTCTTCTTATCGATGGATCAATAGAAATAAACAAGAAAAATAGATGTAAAGATAAGGATTTATGGTGGTCGATTGAAGTCGATGATTGGACAGTTCTGATAATGTAGATGGAGATTAGGATGATGCGTTTGGTAGCACTCGATATATTGCACAAATGTTATATCGGGACAAAAGATTTGTTTGAAGACTTTGAACACGTCAAAAGACTTTGTTTAACAAATAGAATTAATTCTTTTAATTCTGTTGTTTGATTTAATTTCTCTCACTTTTTTCTAACTTCAATTTCAATAATTGCAAGTTTCAGAATTTTTCAATTTCCTAACTTTGAAGGTAATAGGTCATCCCCCAGATCTTTAGATTCAGGAAAATTCTGAATAAGTGGATCCCTAGATCTATAAATTCCCAAGTGCCCTTTCGAACTCCTCAGAACTTCGAATTCCTGAATATTTAATTTTCCAAATTCACAAATTCCGAGTCCTCAAATCCCCAAATTCTCTCATTTCTAAATTCGTAAATCCCTAGATCTCCATATTGTCTAGTGCCAAAATTTCGATCTCCCCAAAAGTCAAACTTGAATCCCTGAATCCCTAAATTTCCAAATTCTCAAGTCCTCAAATCCCCAAATTCCTGAGTCCCCAAACCCCCAAATCCTCACATTCTTAAATTTTTACATCCCTAGATCTCCATATTGTCTAGTGTCAAAATTTCGATCTCCTCAAAAGTCAAACTTCAATCCCTGAATCTCTAAATTTTCAAATTCTCAAATCCCCAAATCCCCAAATTCCTGAGTCCCCAAATCCCCAAATCCTCACATTTTTAAATTTTTAAATCCCTAGATCTCCATATTGTCTAATGCCAAAATGTCAATCTCCTTAAAAGTCAAACTTGAATCCTTGAATCCCTAAATTTCCAAATTCTCAAGTCCTCAAATCCCCAAATCTCCAAATTTCTGAGTCCCCAAATCCCCAAATCCTCACATTTTTAAATTCTTAAATCCCTAGATCTCCATATTGTCAAGTGCCCACATTTCGATCTGCTCAAAGCTCTTCAACCTTGAATCCCTAAATTTCCAAATTCCCAAGTCTTCAAATCCCCAAATCCCCAAATTTCGAAATCTCCTATTCCCCAAATCCTCAAATTCCTAAATAAAAAAATTCTCAAGATCCCAATTAGCAATTTCTCCAGCTACGCCATTGTACAATGATATCTTGATCAAGTTGTATCGAACAAAATGTCGAAGGAGATTAGAACAATTGGTATCACTTAACGTCGAATTCCGGTTAATGTCAGGAATTCTTATGTGTTATTCACGTTTCACAACGCATAGATCAAACAGGGAGTGCTCTTCCTTTCCATTTCACATTGGCCGACGCCTACACTACCTGCTCACTTACTTATTTACCTACATTCG